>JAZKJV010011151.1:0-1360623 GCA_037367405.1 Ottelia alismoides | reverse complement strand
TCATGTTATTTCCAATATTAGAAATAAAATTATGAGTGTTTTCTATATCTAGGTAGTAGAGATATTCTCTAAGACTAAGGCCCTCCCACTAAAAATATGAAGTCTATCTATCCAATAGAGATTGTCGCAACAATTGCATCAATATCCATGTAGATGATTATTAAACCTTAAGATCAAATTTTCTAGTCTTCTAAAACATATGCAACCAATTGCAAGTGTTATTAGAAGAATGAGATACAATTATTAGACTTTGATCTTATCAAATAGGAAAGTCCAATTTCAATTATTATATGTAGATGTAGATTATCCGATGCATCATCTTGATCATTCTCTAAGGATCCTAGATAGACAAGATAGTCACACTATCAGTACATCGGCTTATTGCAGTATTGGCATTCATCCAATTATTTGGATGTCATATGGAAGTCACAGAAGTACAATTAACTCTTTGACTTTCCTTCTCGCTTGGGTCCAACTCATGTTTCCACTGCGCTCCCTTTATCTATAAACACTCATTGCTTAAGACGAAGGATCTCTTATGTTGAACAAAAGATTTCAATATAATAGCATTTCAGCATTTATATATGCTTCATTCAATTCATATAATATGAATATTCTGAAGCTTCATGAATGACTAGAGTATAGATAAAAGAATGATGGCACTCATCATATCTACATACATCTTAACTCTTAAAGACTTAGGTTCAAGCGGGTACTCAAACGATTTGAATACATCATCTCTTATAGAGCCATCATTCTGCATGATGCAGAGAAACATGACATTCATGATAAAATGTCAAGAGCACATATGCATGCCAAAACATCTTCTTAGATTTTATAAGGATTATTCGACAATTATGATCATCATCGACATGTCACTTCCAAAGTACATTCGATGAGAGATCAAGACTGTAGAGACATACAAACCCTAGGGTTGTAGTCCTATTGTTTATTTAATTGTCATTCCTCATTATTATGAGGAAGACTTGCACATTGCAACCACATACATTATGTGTCCAACTGCAAGTACAATATCTTGATCATGGATCTAATCCATGATAATTTACTGGTTATTATTGAGTATAATATTGAGTGGGTTTAATGAAGGATTATCTGAAATAAGAAATTTTGCATAAATATATATACACATTTTTCTTTGATTTAGGAATTTTATATCAAAGTTGTCTTGCCTTGTCAATCTTGAAAGTTCATTCCCTTAATCACTTCCAATGTAAGAGATATACTTACAATCATATCTCAGCAATATCTGGGATCTCCTTCCTTATCTTTGTTACATCCCAATAATATGAGAACTTGTAACTCGGATAATAAGAAGCGGGAACACATTCCACCTTGCAAGTCCAACTTGCAATTCCAATTTGGTCTTTAACACCTGACCCACCACCTCTAAAGTGATGTTGACCCGTCATTAATTGAGCCAACCGTCAACAGGAATATAACTCGCTACTCCAATATGACCCCAATAATATGAGGACTCCATATTGGGGTTGTTAGAAAATCGGAAGCAGAAACAATAAACAGAGCAGAATCTCAAGAAACATAAACATGGAACACCATGATTTTACGTGGAACCCTACTCCGTGAGGAGCGGGATGAAACCACGGGAGAAGCCCTCAAAGGGGCGTGTTTTTCTATTGCTTTTCTCAATGGATACATGAGGTCTAGGGCTCCTTATATCCTCTCCAGAGCCTCCAAGTCCCACCGTTGGACGATGTGGGACTAAACACTGGATGGGGTAAATGGATCTCCTCCAGGATCCATTTACCATGCTACAACTCATGACGCACATAACAAATACTCCAACACTCCCCCTCAAGCTGGAGCATGCAATGCTCAGCTTGGACAAACAGAATAATACTCAACTCAACGCTACAGGACACTACGGACAATATCAACCCAACGCGCACATTGCTGCAGTCGAGGACGTTGCTTCTCATGCCGTGCAGGTGAGGAGGACAAACGGGCTGGAGTGTGAGTCTGCTGAATCTCCTCGTCGGAGAGCATGTGCTCTAAACTGCGCCTGTCAGAGTCACTGCAATTGGAAAAGAGTCTCCTCTTACGAGAATTGGGTCTCTCCCATCTGGATTAGAGAATGGTGCACTACTCTGGTATACCTATGATACCACATGAAAACCCTTGGCAACATGGCATAGGGAATGGTTCTCTACTCTGGAGTCCCTATGGCTCACATGAAAACTCTGGCTGACAAAACAAGAATAATGATGGGGACCACGAACAAATGATGGCAACATGTGCACATCTGAAAATGACCGCATCCATGTGCGTGTCTGAAAATGAGTCTCTCGTTGGAGATTTCTAAAATGGGCCTTCCATCTTGGAGTGCCTCGATCTTGGACTCTGACTAATCTGTCGAGTCTGAAATTGCGCATCAAACTGGGACTCGGAATCTGAACTTCGAGTCTGGAATTGCGCATGAAGAATCTTCATCTGAAAATTGTAGAGTCTGGAAATTCTGAACTGGTCTGGCGAATCTGATATCTTTGAATCTGCAACAGGACCTGTGACTCTACACCATACTCCCCCTTTCTCCCATACTTGTCGGAAAACATGAACATCGACAAAGTTGGGAAAAGACAAGATAAACATGGGGACAAAACATCATTTGTTGTTTTTTTAGCCGTCAATTTTTTTAAAACACTTTTTTAATAAAAAAAATCATTTCAATCATTTTTTTCGGCTTTTCTTGCAATTTTTTATTAAAAAATGCGTACGATTTTTTATTGTACGCGCCTTTTCTTTTCTTCCTTTTTTTTGCAAAACCATACTTCTCCTTTTTTTTCTCATCCCCCCTTTTTTTAAACCTCTCGTTTTTTTTTTCTCAAGGACCCTTCCCCCCCCCTTTTTTTATCAGACCCAAATATATCTGGGCCACTCACTTTTATTTGCACATACGACAAGGCATCGGGCCCCCAAACATTTAGCCCAAATTGGGCTTCAAAGCATAGAACCCTATTTAGGGTTACCATGCATTCACATCGCAAGCAGACCCACGGGGGAACCCGCCACCTGCCGCTAGGGCTGGATTGCCGCCTGGATGGATGCGGTTGTGTGGCAAGAAGGGATCACCGCCCTGGCCGCCGGAGGTTGGGGAGCATGAAGGGAGGCCGACTTGGCATCGCCACCTTCAGCGAATGAAGGGGAGACGGAGGGTCGCCAGCCGCCTGCGAGGATCAAAGGGAGCCGCCTGCGAGATGGGTTCCGCTGGGGCTATGCGCGCCTGGACTTGGAGGCCTTCGAGTCGCGGGAGGGGCTCCAGCGTGGAGCTGCGACGCGGAATCGGAGGGAGCGCCGCCCTCGGCCTGGAGAGATGTGGCTTCGGCCGCGAGCTCGCGCCGCCTGGATGAAGGGAGGCGCGCTTGTGCGCGCGTAGGGCTGCGCGCTAGAGCACAACTGCGCTTAGGGCCGCTGCCTCTTGCTTGTGGGGAGATGGTCGCCAGGATCTCTGATGCGTGGAGGCGGCTGGGCTGCTTGAACATCGTCTCCACGCTGGGCTGCGCGAGAGGGGGAATGCAAGGGTTGCGTCAGCCTGTTCTTCGGCGCCTCCTGCGCCTAGGAGATGCGTGAAGAGATGGCGTTGAGTGGAGGTTGTTGCTGTATGCAACGAGAGGCATCGCCCTGGATGTTGTTGATGCCCTGGGAACCCAGGATGTTGCTGATGATGTTTGGAGCGCCAACCGAACGATGCAAAACCATATCTAGGGTTGGCAGAACCCTCTTCATCTTCAGGAATCTTTATAAAAATGGGGTTTCTAAATACCCTCGAATTTATGACTTGAAAAAAAATCTTGGAACATAATCAATCGATATGATCGAATCTCGAACAAAATTAAATTTTCAAGAAAAAACTTCCTCGAGAATCGAACCCGCTCTGATACCATGTTAGAAAATCGGAAGCGGAAACAATAAACAGAGCAGAATCTCAAGAAACATAAACATGGAACACCATGATTTTACGTGGAACCCTACTCCGTGAGGAGCGGGATGAAATCACGGGAGAAGCCCTCAAAGGGGTGTGTTTTTCTATTGCTTTTCTCAATGGATACATGAGGTCTGGGGCTCCTTATATAGCCTCTCCAGAGCCTCCAAGTCCCACCGTTGGACGATGTGGGACTAAACACTGGATGGGGTAAATGGATCTCCTCCAGGATCCATTTACATGCTACAACTCATGACGCACATAACAAATACTCCAACAGGGGTCACTACGCATACGTCCTTACTCTTTCGAGAAGCAAAGAACCCGATTCAGATGCGCTTGCATACATGAGCTGTCACTTCGGACAGGCATCTCCTACATACAATCCATGGCGACGGGACCCTTCGCCTTGACGAGAGACCATGGATGTCACTTATGTGATCCTCAATATCATATTCAAATTCTAATTAATTATCATGAATCATATTCACATAATTAATTCTTCCAAGGGAAATAACACATCTATTCATAATAGAGTGTCTTAATTTTTAATTGGATTCCAATCAATCTAATCATATTAAATTAATGATCCAATTAATATCCAATAAACATTCTTTATTGTTACTTGAATTATGGTATTATCTTAAATTGGTATTATTTCAAATTTTAATAATTAGAAATACATCATGATTTCTTAAGCATTATACCAGCCTTACCCGTTGTCATGGCCAGTACCGGCGGGAGTGGGACAGACCGCACACGGTGCAACCTGCTACCCCAATGCTCCCCGACTAGACACCATATCCGCCTCAGGAAAGGATAATGCAAAATAGATCATTTTGTACTTGAGATGATCATCGGTTTTTAACCGAAATTATACCATATAATAATAATCAAAACGTTTTTTATTAACATTATAATGAGATTTGCTACACAAATCCCAAATCCTATTCAAGTAACATGCTTGTTGGAAAGTAGATTGCGCAACCAATTGTGATCTAGATCGTATCTAATCAATTATTGGTTAAATGTCATTTAAGGAAATAATTATCATCAAATATTTCACAAATATTTATCCATAATTATTCCAGGAAATTAAACAATTTAATTTCACTAATTGATTAAATGACAATCACAAGGTTCTTGATTAGGAAAGTAATTTCCAGCAGCGACCCTCACTTACTAAAATTAGCATATCTCAATCAATTTAAAACCAAATTAAGCAAAGTAAGTTTCCAAAGTTTGCTAATTTGATTTACAACAGAACCTAAGTGATTTTCACGCATTTCAAGGCGTTACTAAACAGTAATTAACTCCTTAATTACGTTAAGATTCGCAGTCCCCGAAACAGTGGATACATGTTCACTAATTTGATCATAACTTGAACAAACGGATTCGAAATCACGCAAACTCAGATCCTACGATTTCCTTATTTAATGGGGAACAAAATCTAAGTTCTATTTTCGTGTTTAAACAATTTAAACAGGGCCGAAAATAATCACAAAACAGAGATGCGAAAATGAAATGCGATAAAAATTTCGCCCTAATGAACCGAAGTCGTCTTAGGTTTATGGATCGTATCTGAAACCTTCAACCAGGATCTGATACCACTTGAAGGATATGGTAAGATCCTTAAGCGCATCATGAAAGCGTGAGGATCGCATCATATGCGATCGGGAGCGACTAGTCGCACTAGTGGCTCGAGGCAACGGAAATTAAAAAATATTCATGTGACGAAAGCACATGATCCAAGAACACTTCTCGGATCGTTTCGTCTAAACCACAGACAAGTAATAGGATTACCTCTTGAAGCCTGGTTGCGATCGAGTCTCTAAACGAAGAGACCTCCTGTCTCAAGTCCGATCCGACGAAGGAAACGCTTGCGAGCGTGTTGATGAAACGCGTGCTTCTCACAATCCATGTTGATGATCCAAGCGGCAAATCTCCTGGTCTCGACACACGAGATCCGACGTCTTCTTCACGAGCGAGGTGCACCGAAGGAGACGGAGATCCACGAGCAAACGATCAGGCAGCATAGCGACGACGCTGCAGCGATGGAGACTCTCTCTAGGGCATCTATGGTGGACGGCATAAGAGAGAGAGGGAGAGAGGGCCTGTAGATAGAAAGAGAGAGGGAGAGAGCCTTATGTTCTGTTATTGTCACCAAGAAGAGCAAGGGATGCCTTTCCTTTTATAATATTTTAGGATCCATGGATCTCAATCCATGGACAACACAAATCCAATGGCTCTCATTGATTTATGTTTCTTTTAATGGCCAATATCTTTGTTGGTAAAAAACCAACAACAATTAATTTAATTTAGATTAAATATATATTGATAAATCAATATGATTTAATCCCAAAATAAATCAATCAAATATGGAGATAATGGGAGAAAGAGAGTGCCTCCTTCCATATATATGGAGTAGACGGCCACCCTTTCCTAATAGGAATTGGTGGTCGTCCCCTCTCCTATTAGGAAGGAGGCATCCCATGTAATCTTTATAGATTACAATGTCTCATGTATCTCCAATATTTACAACAACAATTGTTGTAAATTATTCTACAAAAATAATTCATAATTATTTTGTAAATATTGCAATCTTGCCATTGGAAATTTGTGAATCACATTCACAACCCAAAATAAAATGCGAATTACATTTTCAATTTAATGTCCAATGTGAATCCAATTCACATTAACATTTAATTAATAAATGTAAATTACAAATATCTCTCTCTCTTATATATTATAAATCACATTTATAATATATCTGATTAATATGGATAATGCTATCCATATTATTCATATCCATGATATTTAATCATCTTGGATCTCTATTCTCATGTTCCCGAATAATGTGAATCACATTGACATTATTTACATCTTTGATAATTAAATCACATTTAATTATCTAAGATAAACTCTATTTCTAATATGAATCAAATTCATATTATTCATGACAGTTAAATCATATTTAATTATCTATTTCCTCTATGCTCGGATACATATATCAACAATGAAATTATCCTGAACTCTTTCAAGGATAATGCGCTTTCTCCGCGGATACTTGGAGATAAGGACAGGGTGATTGTATTGTTCTACGTATAGTGACTTGGATATTTAGATCACATCTCAAATCCAGATCTTGCGGACCTCCCATAGATGCTTGATTAAATCAAGACTGTGAATTCAATCTTCTCATTGCATCTAAATCACATTCAGATCAACGTCCAACGACCAAGATCAGATTACTTCTCTATGAGAGGAGTCACTAAAATCCAGACATGTTTCATCACTCCCTCGGAATGGAAGCGTCATGGTTATACAATCGTTTATGATCACATCACCCTCAGGTATTCCTAATACATGTACATCCTGCATACTGGAAGACCCAGAATAAACCTGAAGTTTAGATCTCTTTTAGACGGTCTCCTTAAGGATTTTATCATTAAGTTTCTCATTTGACTATTGGGAGTTGGTATCGATCATATACTTTCCAAAAGCATATATCATACCCAGGTGTTAATCATATACTTTCCAAAAGTATATATCAAACCTACAAATTCAGTCAAGCTTCCAAAGTGAGATGATCGTGCACGGAATTTGATTCTTCCCAATATCTCATAAGTGAGCTAATATCTTCCGGTTCAGTAATGAACCTGTATGATCCCTTTGAGAGATCGTATTACTCATATGCCCTTGCATGCACACCAGTGCCCCGGTGTATAGACCTTGGTTAGGTCATAAACCTATTGGTCTGCCAAATGTACATACTTAGACATATAGTAACACATCTATCTCTGGTCAGAGGATGCATGCCTATATCGTGACAGCATACGCCATAGGTCTTTGGTTATCTCGATCTCGTTAAGTCAACTCTTTGACCTAACTAATCTGAGACCTCTGAATCTCTATTCCTATGCAGAGGACCTGCATCAAGAGGTCAGTCAGATATCATCCAAGTGAGAAAGGATTGCCATCTCCTACTCAGGCTGGAGATCCTCTCTTAATAGATAGAATTTGTATCTTGAAGAGACAACTTTGGCTAAAAATGATGGAGCGCTGGTGGCGAGTGATAGCGAGTGGAGGGGCGACGTCGGCGAGGGTGGAGGTTGGGTCTGCTTCCTGTAGGGAGGGAGAGGAGAGGAAGGGGGTGTAGCAGGAGGTTGATGCAGAGCCATCTCTACATGGTGAGGGTGGTGAGAAGCGGGCGAGGGGGGAGGAAAAGTGGGCACAGGTATCGCACAGGAAGTTGGGTAAGAGGTGCTTTAGGTGCGGTGTGCATGGTCATCTTGCCTCGGGTTGTCAGATGCCGCCTCGGTGCTATGCATGTGGCAAGGTGGGTCATCGGAAGGCGTCCTGCTGGTCCTTTGCTCGTTTGGTGGCTCTTCCTTCTCGGCGGAGGAGCACGGGGCGGGGGAGCGTGGGTGCATTTCGACGTCGGAGAAGGTTCGCTTGGGCCCTCAAGGTGATAGGGGGGCTCGCTCTTATGCGCAGGTGGTGGGTGCTGTGGCTGGCGGGGCATCTAGTGTCAGTGCCGCGGCGTTGGTGAGCGATATGGGGGAGACGTCGCACTCGGTCCTTGGGTTGCATGGGAAGATGGCGTTTGGGGAGACCATGCATGGGAAGGCGGTGCATGGAAAGGCGAAGCGTAAGGTGGGGGTGCGCGCTGATGCTGGCTTCATTGCGGCGGTGGGGCTTGTGCGATGGCCTGGTGTGGTGTGGGATGTTGTACGTTCCCACCTTCTTGGCTTATTGGGCCCTCGATTCACGGGGGATTTCCTAATCCTTGATTCCTCGCGTTGCTGCGTTCGAGGCCTTTCCCCGGAGCAACGGGAAAGGCTTATCTGTAATGGCGACTCCGAAGATGTTGTTTGGAGGATGTTGTGGGTGGCTGATGGTGCCTCCTTTGATACTGAGGTTTGTGTGGCAGAAGTGCGTGGTGTGCCATTTCTCTCTCGGACGGTCCCCGCCTTGTCCAAGGTGCTTAGACCTTGGGGGGAGGTCCTGGCAGTCGTGGATGATGGACTCTCGCCGAGGGCGGATTGGAAGATCACTCGGATTCTCCTGGAATGTTCAAAGGGATTTCTTAAAGATGCGATTGATAAGGTCTTCTTCGGAACTCTGAAAATTGGTCGGTGGCGATTCAAGGTTGAGCTTTCTGTAGTCGCCCCCTCGCTGGCGTCGGCGGCTTGCCATTCGCGTCGGGATTCTTTTGCCATTGAGCATGGCTTGGGGCTTGGAGACGTCGCCTCGTCTTCCGGCTGCCAGGTGGCATGCGTTGGGGGATACTCCAAAGCGTCGCCTTCCTGGTTCAACTTCTCTGGTCCCTTCGAGTTGCATCCTCGTGTGCTGTGTATGGCGTCTGAAATGGCTGATTACTTAGATTTGGCCACGATCGAGGATGATTTGCCTTCTCATCCTCATCCGTTTTTGTCGGCTAACGCCGTGCAGTTGAGTTTCTCGGGGCCTGTGCCCGGTTCTGGTGTGTTGGGCTTTAACGGATCCCTTAATTTCGGATCTTGGGCAACGAACTGGCAGCCCTTGGACCCGGTTATGATGCCCGACCCTTCTTTAATGGTGCCCGACTATACTCTTCTGCGGCCCAATTCGTCTTCGGGCTTGGCCCATCGGATCCAGTTGGAAGAACTTGGGGCATCCTCGGATGCCGATTTAAATATTTCTCCTGCTATTCCTCCGATTTTGCCCCGCTCACCCTCCCCCCCCCATCTCCGGTGGGTCGGGAGGCCTCTTCGGGGTTGTCTCCGACCGGTGCAGCGTTGTTGTCCGATGTTGGGGATGGCTCCATCAGGCTTTCTTCTGGTGGAGATGCTCCTTCCACGGTGGGGAGCCTTTCGGACAAGCGCTCAGGGAAGCGCTATCGTAGGCGTAACCGCTCTCGCCTTGGATCTTCGGTGCAGCACTCTTGTCCGACGTTGCGGGATTCTGTGGCGGAGGCGGCCGGCCTCAGTTTGGTCGGGGGGAGCTCTGCTGGTCATTAATGAAGGTTCTCTCTTAGAACGTTAGAGGCCTTGGGGACCCGGATAGGCGGCGATCTCTGGGGTTGCGATTCTCTGAGTGGGGCAGTGATATTGCCTTTATCCAAGAAACGAAATTGGCGGGGGTGGATGATACTTTGTGGAGGTCGTTCGGTGCGGGCGCTTTGGATGAGTTTAGGTCGGTGGACGCGGTTGGTGTGGCGGGTGGCGTGCTGATGGCGTGGCGCTCTGCGGCTTTCTCCTTCTCCTCTTTGAGGGTGGGAAGGCATGTTCTGTCGGTGGTGTTGATTCGGGCTGACTCCCCTGGTCCTATTGCTTTCTCATGTATATATGCGCCAACGTGCCACGTCCTCAGGCGGGAGCTATGGGAGGATCTTCAGGACGTGGCCTCTGCTTTCGAGGGCCTTCCTTGGCTTTTGGGGGGGGACTTCAACGTGACTGCTCACTCTTCGGATCGTCCTCGGGGCCGGGGGGGCATGATCCGGGCTCCCGCGAATTTGTTGAACTTTTGGACGAGTTAGCTCTAGAGGGACTGGTCCCCGATGATATTTCTTACACCTGGAGGAATATTGTGTCTCGATCTAGGATTGATCGATTCTTGGCTAATGGCAAACTTTTGGAGGCATTCCCTCTGTATTCGGTGTCGTCTCGGCCGCGCTCCTTCTCTGATCACAATCCTATTATGTGGGGCTCTGGGGAGGACCTTCGACCGAGGGGTCTTTTTCGATATGAGAAATGTTGGCTTTTGGAGCCTAACTTCAAAGATTTGGTTTCCAACCATTGGAACCAGGCTTCTTTTGTGGGGTCAGCTGCTTGTAGACTTGATCAGAAACTCGACTCTTTGCGGAAGCTTTTGGCGGTGTTTAAGAAGGATTCGCACGTGGCTCGTGTGGCTGCTAGAGCGGCAGCGGAGAATGTCATTGCTCGCCTAGACCGGACGGAGAATGATAGGGATTTGAGGTCGGAGGAGCTTCTTGAGCGCACTGTTGCGCAAAAGACGGTTACCGCGGAGGACAAGAAACGGAACTTGGAGTGGCGTCAGCGATCGCGTTTGAAGTGGCTCAAGGAGGGCGATGCTAATACTGCGTTCTTTCACCGTGTGGCTAGCGGTAGAAGGCGATACAACTTTATTCGCTCTCTTTTTGTTAATGAAGCCCTGGTTAGTGGCGAGAGGGAGTTGGGGCTTGCCATTGCGGATCACTTCAAGCATGCCTATGGGAGTCGCTCCACAGCGCAAGTGGCGTTGGCTGGGCCGTGGGGCCCCTTCTTTAGCACCCGTGGATTCTTTGGAACTGATTAGGCTGATCTCCCTGGTTGAGATTAAGGAGGCCGTGTGGGACTTAAATGTTGATGGTTCACCGAGCCCTGACGGGTTCCCTGTTGCTTTCTACCGTGATTTTCGGGATGTAGTGGCCAATGATGTTCTGGAGGTTGTTAGCGAATTTTGTGAAGGGAACAATGGTTTTGATAAAATTAATAGGGCCATCATTGTTTTGATCCCTAAGTCTGCAGCAGCTAACCGCATCGAGGATTTTAGGCCTATCTCTATATCGAATGGGATCTATCTTATCATTGCTAAGGTCTTAGCGAGGCGACTTGCTCGTGTTCTTGACTCGCTGATTTCGCCGGCCCAGGCCGCCTTCATTAGGGGAAGGCAGATATCGGATTGCATCGCGGTGGCTTCCGAGTTGGTCGCGGATTGGAAGAGCTCTAACAAGATGGGCGTTCTCTGGAAGATTGATTTTGCCAAGGCATATGATTGTATTGATTGGCGGTTCTTGTGGTATGTTTTGAGGAGGAGGAGGGGATTCCCTGGGGTTTGGATTTCTTGGGTGCGCCGCTGTGTGACCACGGCCTCCCTCTCGGTCATGTTTAATGGGCGCCTGGTTGGGGGCTTCTTCCAACCGCGTAGGGGGGTGCAGCAGGGGTGTCCCCTCGCCCCCCTCCTTTTTGTGCTGGCGGCGGACGTGTTGCCTCGTATGTTGGACTGCGTGATCGAGGCGGAGCTGACCAAGGGCTTCACTGTGGGGACCCTACGCGTGCCCTTGATTCAATTTGCGGACGACACTATTTGCTTCATTGAGGGTGGCACTTCTGAGGTCTCCGGTATGGCGACTACTCTCGAACTTTTCAGTGAATTATCGGGGCTCTTGATTAATGGGGCTAAGTCTAAGGTGATCCCTTTCGGGATGTCGCAGGAGGAGATGATGGAGTGTGGCCGGTTGTTGGGCTCGCCTCCCAGTGGGCTCCCGTTGGAGTACCTTGGTTTGCCTTTGGTCGTGGGGCGTGTCAGGCTCCGGGATTGGCGATTGGTTGTGGAGAAGATGGAGGTTCGCCTTGCTGGGTGGCGCGCTGCGTTGCTTTCTAAAGGGGGTCGTCTCGTTCTGCTTAAGGCGGTGCTTTCCTCTATTCCTATTTTCTTCCTCTCAGCTCGACGTTTGCCCAAGGGGATTCAGCTACGTATTGAGCGTTGTATGCGGGGCTTCTTGTGGGGTAAGAAGGGGGAGGGGGAAGGGGGGTTCATTTGGTGGCTTGGGATGAATTTACTCGGGTCAAGCGGAATGGTGGCCTGGGGGTGCGGAGGTTGGAGGTTATTAGCGAGGCTCTATTGCTTAAATAGGAAAGTAGGGTATGGGGCAAGGAGGACAACTTCTTTATTGCTGTTCTGCGGGAGTTCCCGGGGGAAGCGATGATGGGCGTGACGCGGGGGGATGCTTACGGACACCTTACTCCGTTTTGGCGTGGTGTTTTGGATGTTTTTATGCGTAATCTTTCCCTCTTTAAGCCGGTGTTGGGTAAGGGGGATTCCTTCCATTTTTGGCTCGACGATTGGTTGGGAGGGGGTTCTCTGAAGGATCGCTTTCCCCGGTTGTTTTCTCTGGCGGACGATAAGGAGGCTTCGGTGGCCTCGTGCTGGGTGGATGGATGCTGGTGTCCACGTTTTATTGCCAATTTCTCGGATCAGCGTCTGGATGATTTTCTCTCTTTACTGAACGTGCTTGCTGACGCGGCCCAGTCTACTCTTGGCCGGGACCACTGGACTTGGAAGGATGGTTTTTTTTCCATGCGTAAGGCGTATCTGGCTTTGGCTCCCCGTCCCCAGGTGGGGGACGATCTTCTCTTGCGTGATTGCTGGCTCCTCTGGGGTCTGAAGCTTCCTGAGCGCATTGGGGTCTTCCTGTGGCTTCTTCGCAGGGGGAGGCTCTTAACATGCGAGCGTTGTGCCCGTTTCTTTGCTAATGTTGGGCCTAATTGCGGGCTTTGTGATGTGGAGGCGGAAACCATTGACCACTTGTTCTTTGGTTGTTGCATGGTTAGGGGCCTTTAGGTTGATCTGGATTGGGTCAACGCGGAGGGTCTGATTGCCTTTTGCGAGAGTTTGTTTTGCAACAGGGGTAGGGAAAGGAAGGACTTTTTGGTTCCGCTAGCACGGCAGTGGAGTATCTGGCTGGGGAGGAATGAGGCCCTCTTTGCAGGCTAACGGTTCTACAGGGAGAACGTTAGCTTCCATTCCTCGCATCTCCTGGATGATTGGTGTACAGGGTAACCCTTTTGTGGCTTTTGGGGGGTAATCTTTGATTGTTGTTTTTTCGGTTCCCCCTTTTGGGTATTGTATCTTTGGTTTTTGTAACATTCTTGTAACTATATTTGCTTCTTTTCCTTTTAATATATTGGGGAGAACACCGTAGAGTGTCTCCCCCTTTTTTGATGCTTCAAAAAAAAGATCCTCTCTTAACAATCATTTGACAGTTCTTGATGAGTACCTAATCTAACTCTTTAGATATTCATCCAAGCACCAGCCTATATTATTCAATAATTGAATCAACAGTTGTATGATCATTAAGATGGACATGGTACATAACCCTAATTGTACTAAGGGACCTATTATGCAAATTAGTTATTCTTCGTTTCAGATCAGGGAATGATATTCGCAATAACATTTATTGCATAATGGCTCGTCATGGGCTCGCATGTCCAACAGGATCTCCAGGAGGAAGTATATATGCAACAACCACCAGGATTTGCTACTGAGCGGAAGTCTCAGAAGGTGTGCCGGCTTCACAAGGCGATTTATAGCATGAAGCATAGTCCGAGAGCTTGGTATCAAAAGCTATCGGAGTTGATAGAGCAAAAGGGGTTTGTCCGGTCTACTGCGGACCACTCACTGTTTGTACAGAGGACACCTAGAGGTAATGTGGCTATTCGTATTTATGTGGATAATATTGTCATTACAGGAGATGATGAGCAGGGTATTCTTACCGCTAAGGAGTCCTTGGACAACAGTTTGTGACGAAGGACCTTGGCAACCTTCGCTACTTTCTTGGATTAGAGTTCGCCAGGAATCAACGTGGACTCGTGATGAATCAAAGGAAATTTGTTATGGACCTTCTATCTGAGATAGGTATGACAGGGTGCAAACCTGCTTCTACTCCTATGGATGCAAGCATGAGATTGTATGATGAGGACACCGAAGAAATTGACAGGAGGAGATATAGAGAGCTTGTTGGGAAGCTCCTATAAAGCAACCCAAGAAGGTGCATATGGATGCCGTCCACGTGATCTTGAGGTATTTGAAGACTTCACCTGGTTATGGCCTTATGTTCAATAGGGATGCATCACTTGAGGTGACAGGATGTGCAGATGCAGATTATGTTGGTTGTCCCAGGAACAGAAAGTCGACTTCTGGTTTTGCTATCTTTGTAGGCAGCTCACTTGTTTCATGAAAAAGCAAGAAGCAGACTGTGGTGGCCAGATCTAGTGCTGAGTCTGAATATAGGGCTATGGCACAAGAATGTACAGAAATGATGTGGGTCAGATCAGTATTAACCGACCTTACTGTTGAGGTTTCTTTTCCTATGAAGCTTTTATGTGATAATCAAGCAGTTTTATTTTGCCAATAACCCTGCTTTTCATGAGCGAACAAAGCATATCGAGGTGGATTGTCACTACACTAGAGACATGATCCAGAAAGGCCTTATACCCCTCTCATGTTTCCACAGGAGATCAGACGACAGATATCTTCACGAAGGCACTGGTCAGAGGTCCATTTCAGAGATGATGTTCCAAGCTAAGCATGATTGATATTTATGCTCCAGCTTGAGGTGGAGTGTTGAGATGTTTATATCTCACCGTATTATATTTATATTTTATGTTTTCTTTAGGTATCACTTATGTAATTAACCCATTGCTCTTCTCCTATATAAGAGAGCCCCGGGATCTCTTTTATCATATGAATAGTTTTTACTCCAACAATGTGAAAAGTCATGAATATCATAAAAACATAAATTTTGTTATTTAATTTCTCTTCGCAAGAATTTGACCATCTCGAGGCTTGCATCTCACCTCACTTGAAGGAAATCGCCTCGGACCGACTCTCATTTTTAAACCATGAATGCAATATTTTATCTAGATAGCATACGATACAGAGAGGACATATACATGGGTCATATTCACGGATGTCAGGAAAGCTTGGGATCGATGAACTCGGCTAACACAACTCGATGAGAATTCATGAATCAAGCTCAAAAAGCTAATGAGTTTGAGTTCAAGTCGGGTGATGGACTCCTTATCCTTATCGAGTCGAGTTCGAGTTTAATGGTGCTCAGATCGCTAACTCGACTCGGTAACTCGATTTGACTCATCTTGCAATACACATAAGCCACAGTCTATCATTATTCATTTCCCATAAATGGATGGATATGTCGATACATCTCGAAATCCTCTCGCACGACGTTGCAACCTCACTTTAGCTCTCCAAAACCCTCACTATGGCTCCTCATCCTCCCATTTCTCAACCATAGTGTTCCCCAACTCCTCCCAGCTCTGTCAATGTCGTGACACTGCCAACACCACATCCTCCCTTTGCCTTCCTTCGTGACGTCGACCATGCGGTCCTCCCTGTGGAAGGCTTTTGCACATTGTCCCTTCCTCCCTTTGGAAGGATTTTGTGCATTGTCCCTACATGAAGCCGCCTGCCCCCACAATCCTCTCCATGACTACTCGTTGTCTATCCTCAAAGTTTAGGTACTTGCTTGATTTTCTCGTCAATTTTCAGCAGTTTTTTCTATTTTAAAAGCCAAGATTGTGCAGTGTTTATCACATGTATCTTAAAAAAATACGGACCGGGCAAACAATCCCTCATTGATGTTTTTATAGTAATCTAAACATTTTACCTAGTGGCTATTGATAGATAAAGCATATAATCACGCATAGAATTATATTTTGGCACCTACATTGAGTCAACTATGTACTTAATTTTATGATTAAATTTTACATCGAGATTAAAGCAGTAGCAATCTGTTTTAAAAGGAAAACATGTTGATAGCATTAGTCTGTCCTCAAGATATTAATCATAATGACGTGTCTATTTTAATTATTTTCCAATGGGTCGTGATTGTATTTGACATGAAATTTTGACATATATTGTATTATATGTAATTAAAGTGGATTGACATCAAAATATAGGAAGCATTATTAATATAGAATTAAAATAGATAACATGATACCAAAATAATGGTAATATATATGTATACACACACATACAGAAGTGGTTAAGAATAAGTGCATCTACCCATGGTGTAAAAAAAACAATATTATTATTATTGAGATTTCTAATGAATTCAATGTGGTTCATCAAAGAACAATCACGAATAAGAACTCTCACCTACAAAGGCTCCTTAAGACGCTCGTGTGCCAATTTGAACTCAACGAGTTTGAGGAAGCATTCCTTGACTCGAGCTTATCGAGTCTGAGCTAGTGTCTAAGTTTGGTCATCGAGGTTAATACAAATTGGGTTTGACTTAACTAGTCCAACTTGATAGACAACCCTAGTCATATTCAACTACCATATATCTGTCCATAGAAAGGTGCAAAAGATGACCCTTCTCAACCTTCTAATTTTGTGTAGCTCCTCGCTACATGATGTTGGGTGGGAAAAAATGTCAAGTACAGAAGAATTCACTTTGGTCATAAAAAACATGAAGAAACGTGCTGCAAAATGGAGAATATATTACCACAAAAAAATGAATTTAAATTGTCCGGATAGTTAATCAAAATGAAGGTATCCCACATTAGCTCACCTTGCGCCAAGGACCTGTCCGGGATGGAGTTTGAATTGGATTACCCGACTGTGGAAAACTCGGCCAGTTAGACACTGCAAATACTTCATTGCAGGATGGAAATTCAAATTTTATAAATACCTCCTCAAATTTCTCAAAATTTTGAGTATCCAGTTCATCATTGACCTCAGGTATAAAAGCAGCTTCAATTTCATATAGATTTTCCCAATCGACATCTTTAAACCAAAGGTGTGCCTACATTAGTTTACAAAATTTATAGCCATCTAACCAACATGACATTATTACTGGTAACATCCACAAAAATGATAATGGTGTTGTTTCACCTTTATCTCATCTGCACCACTTGTTCCAAGTCTCTGATCTACACCGCACAGAAGTTTACTGATAATATCTTTTGCATCAGGTGAAAGATTTGCCTCTTCAGGAAATTTCAAATGAGTTCTCCAATTTACAATCTGCAATAGATGGAAATTTCATCATAGCAGAGAAGACTGTAGATGTATAGTGACCATAAATGAAATATTTCAAGGTCTATATGCAAGTTTACCTTCCGACAAGTTGACATAGGTTCGTCAGAGTAGAAAGGTGGGTAGCCTACAAGCATCTCATACATGATAGCCCCCAGTGACCACCTAAACATAAAAACCAATTACAATCTCCTTGAAAAAAGGATAATTAATTTCTTTAATAAGCTTCAAATGCAATAAATTACCAATCACATTCCATCCCATAGCCTTTCTTTAGCAAAACTTCAGGAGCAATATAATCTGGAGTACCAACTGTCGAGTAAGCCTACAATTTTTCAGGTATGAAGTAAACCAGAATTATTTGAATGATAATATATACTCTAGAATTAGTCCATTTTATGAATATAAAAAAATTACATTCAGAAGCAACTGACATTGTTGTTCCACTTATAGAAATTGAACATAAGTAATTAGATTTTCCATCAAGTTTCTCCTGATTAGAGCTGTCCAAAAAAACTTTGTGGAAAAAAATCCATACCAAGGTTCTTCTATTTTTTTGCCAGTGTTGTAATTGCTCTTGCTGAGTGCGCTTAGGTGCAGGTGGTTGACCATCCGTTGACAACACACCACTTAAGTTCTTTCCAGAAGCACAATCCTTTTCATTTAAAGAAGGAAGTGTACTGCAATCCAGTGGCTTACATAACCCAAAATCTGAAAGCTTCATATGGCCATTTCTATCTAACAATAAATTGTCAGGTTTGATGTCTCTGTGATGAAAAAAACAAAAAAAAAGTAAATCAAGAGAAGCATGTCTATGGTTCTTAGGCAGCTAGAAGCCTCCGCAAACCTGTGAATATAATTGTGCTTGTGGATGGATTCAATAGCGAGAACAGCCTCTCCAACATAGAACCTAGCTTCATCTTCCGTCAGAATATCCTTTCGCATAAGCAGTGTCATCAAGTCACCACCAGGAAGGTACTCCATAATCAAGTAAAGATATTCTTCATCCTGGAAAGAACAATAGAGTTTGACAATGCAGTTGCTGTCAACCTCTGCAAGCAAATTCCTTTCAGCTTTCACATGCTCGACCTTCAAGGAGATAAAGATGGATTAAAAACAAAAAATAGATAAAGAACTTAAAGAATCTATATCTAGAAGATGTAGAAGACAATTTATACCTGACCTCTACGAAGCATTTCTGACTTCTTAAGCTTCTTCATTGCATAGACATTGCCAGTTGTTCTCTCTCGACAAACACGTACCTGCTCTAAAATTGTAAATATATTAAACCATAAAAATATTGTGCTTGAGATTTACACAATAAGAGTACATTTTCATTCTATTCATTCAAAGAAACGTTCTCTATTAAAAATGAGGATGTTAGAATAAGATTACAACAACAACAAAGCATTTCCCACATTAAGTAGGGTCGGCTACATGGATTCTTTGCCTCCATTCAGATCTATCTTGAATCATTCTCGGGCTTTGATCCAAAAAACTAAGATCCCTTCGCAAAGTCTCAGTCCAACGCTTCTTGAGCCTTCCTCACCCTCTCTTAGCTGGCTCAACATCCCAAAAACTCGCATCTTCTAACCGGTGCATTAGCCGACCTCCTTTGCAAATAGTCAAACCACGTTAAGCAGTTTTCTCTCTAACTTTCCTTCTGATCGTATCATTCTGAATATGATATTTACGTCTATTATTAGTTGGAATGAGATTAAATAACAAAATATTCAATCTCATTTGGGCCCTGTTAGAGTTTTTTATAAGGGAATCCCTGTTGACATTATCTATTATTAGCTGAAAAAGATAAATGTAATAAAAGGCTATTGAGACACTTCTCCCATGTAGGATGGGTCTCTAACATCATAAGTCACTTTAACTCTCGGAACTCTGGTATCTTGTTGCCACGATCTTCTCTATTGTTATATTGAACAGTCCTCGCATAGAAGCAGTTTTGTATAATTTCAAATTATGAGATTCATGGTAGTCTAATGATGGGTTTGTCTTTTATTTATTAGTTTTGGTATGTTGTTATTTATTCATGTTGAAGAAGAAGATGGAGTTTTTCATGATGTTCGTTCTTTATTTAGGTTTGAGTTTTTTTCTTGAAATATGGGCTAATTTAAATTTTAGAGTCAAAGGCCGTGCAATAAGCATCTCCTTGTTTCCTCCATGGTCAATGGTGCATATTATTGATTGGTACCACGGTTTCCATCAATTAGAACACAGATGTGATTAGCTGGTATTAGCAATACAGCATGCCAGTTGTGTTTAAGATGTGATGAAAAAGTATGGGCATCGATTGACATTTAATGATTTTTTTTGAAGTCCAGAAAATAGGGGGATACACTCAGTGGTGTTCGCCCCAGCTTTATTAAAAAAGACAGAAAAATGGAAGTTTACAAGGTATCAACCGCGATACCAAACAGGAAACTAAACCAACACCCAGTCATCAACTAAACGTGTACAGTGTAAAAGCACGTTTCTTTATAAAACGCTGCCCCGCAAAGATAGCTTCATTTCTGGCCAGCCAAATTGCCTATAATCTTGCCAAGGGTCGTAACAGCTCCCTCCGCTCCCTACTTTTGTTTGCCACCATTGAGTCACAGAAGGAAACCAGATCCGTGGTGCACACCCAAGCTTCAGCCACCTCCTCCCAAACCCCCATCACCGCCGGACACGCGAAGAAGAGATGCTCCAAAGATTCCACGGCATTGTTGCATAAAACACATCTATTAGAGATATTGCCAAGCAGCCTCGCGCAACGATCCCTCGTCATCAACTTCTATCTACGAAACAACCAAAGGAAGAAACACACCCTTTCAGGTAGTCTCAACCCCCAAAAAAATCGCAACACGCACTACCACCTCCAGCCGCGACGGAGGGGAAGTACAAACCGCCCCATACGCCTTCCTGGCCGAGAAGGGCTCCCCCCCCCTCAGGACCAGTGATCCCTCCCACCCGAAGGATGATCGGCCCCCTTGATGGTGTCCAAAAGATCGAGATAATCCTGAAGCCTTTGATCCGAGAAGTTATCACGAAAGAGAGGGAACCAACCACCCTCCGACCAGCAGGAGGCGATCGCAAGCATTTCCATCAACCGCCAAAGCGAACAACCGAGGGAACCGAGCACAAAGGGGTTCCTCCCCCGTCCAAACATCCGTCCAGAATCTGACAGAAGAGAGGGCTGCCCCCTTGCACCTCTTCTTTTTGTCGTGGTCGCGGATGTCCTTGCTCGGATGGCTTGCCGGTAGTCGATTGTGGGCTCTCGACGGGGTTCTCTTGTGACGGGTTGGTTGTCCCTTTACTCCAATATGCCGATGACACCGTCTTCTTCATTGAGGGGGGACCTGCGGAGGTCTCGGCCATGTTTGCGACGCTTGAGGTGTTCAGTGAGATGTCGGGTCTTTTCAAAAATGTTGCCAAATCGAAGGTGGTACCGTTTGGTCTTACTGCGGAGGAAGTGGACGAGTGCGGTTCGATTTTGGGTTCGCAGCCTTGCGCCCTGCCTATTGATTATCTGGGGATGCCGTTGGTCTCGGGCAGGGCTAGATTGAGAGATTGGTCCAAGGTGGTGGAGAAGGTTGAGAAGAGGCTGGCTGGTTGGAGATCTGCCTTGCTTTTGAAAGGGGGAAACCTCGTCCTCCTCAAGGCGGTGCTTTCGTCTATCCCGGTATATTTCTTATCTAATCGTCGGTTGCCGGTGGGGATCCGTTGTTGTCTCGAGAAGCTCATGCGGAGGTTTTTGTGGGGAAAAAATGGAGAGTCATCGGGAGGGATGCACTTGGTGGGTTGGGATGAGGTGACAAGGCGGAAGAGCGACGGGGGTCTGGGCATCCGGAGGTTGGACCATGTTAATGAGGCCCTCCTCCTTAAATGGGACAACAGGTTATGGGGTCCTAGAGAAGATTTATGTAGTGAGGTCTTGCGGAAGATTCATGGTGTTAACGGGGCGCTTCCGTTAGCGGCTGCTCGGATGGGGCCTCAAACGCCTTTCTGGAGAGGGGTGCTAGAAGTTTTCTCTAAATTTTCGTCCCTCTTTGCTTCGGTGCTTGGTGACATTTAATGATTGTTATAAGTATTTAAAATATGAAGATAAAATGTGGAATCAAGAACAATAGAAACTAACTTTTATTTGCATGGAACTCTACTCACTAAGAAGCGGAATGAAATCATGGGAGAAAGCCTACAGGGACAGATATTCTATTATGATTTTTCAAGAGATTACAAGACGTGTGAGGCTCTTTATATAGCCCCAGCAACACTGCATGATCTCATCACTAAGCAATATGGGACTATATATGAGTGGTGTAAAGCTTTCCAAGATCCAATTACCCATCTAAATACAAGCTAACACTCTCCCTCAAGCTAGAGATGAAAAAGCTGCAGCTTGTTACAAAATAAAATATACAACTCATCTTCACTCAATAGATCTTTAAAGGAGCAAGAAGGAGACCCACTTGAAGTAGTCGTTGTTGGGAGGAGACTTGCGCAAAGGAGGCCACACTAGGAGGAAACATGTGCTTGGTGTGGATGCTTGGTGAAGATGGCTGGTAGGAAGTAGTTGGGCTGGAGTGTAGATCTCCGTGCATTGAATTGACAAGCAACAGAAGTCTGAGATGATTCCAAGCAATACTAGAAGTCCATTTAGAAAAGTTGATGTCGAACATCAGAAGAAGAGTGCTAGCCTTCCATATGAAAATCTTGAGAGTGAGTTTCTCCTACACGGAAGTCATCATTACGTCTCTCACGTAGGGACCTCGAGGTTGGTTCTCTTATTTTGAACCCTGAGATGAAATCTCTTTCTGATGAGCCATTGGCATAAGATGTACACAGAATTAAAATCATGGTGGGCAATCTCAAGTAGAAGAATAAATATTATGTCCTCTTTCAATCCCCCTTTCTCCGATACTTGTCGGAAACATCGCGATAATTGAACAAGTTAGGAGAACAAAATGGTAAAAAATCTTTTTTCTCCTTCTCTCCATATTTTTTTTAGTGATCCCTTTTTTCAACCTCCTCTCTTTTTTTCATTTATTTTTAAATAAATGAGGTGTTATACATCCCATTTAAAAACTCCACCCCTGCTTTTTGTTTCACCATCCTTTTTTTGATAGCCTTTTGTCTTTCCCGTCTTCTGTTGACCAAGTTTTTTCTCTCACGGCAGCCCTCATTTTTTTTCTTCAGCTTACAGTAGCATCCTATTCGACTGAAAAATAAAAAGATAACTTAAAACAATTCCCATGTTGGGCTTAGTAAGATGAGAAACAAGGCGGGCCACAAAGGAACCCATTTTTTTTAAAGAACAACAAACTACAAAGGAACCCATATGGTACATTGCAAACAATCTTTTTCTTCTCCAATCGAGTTTTAGGGCTCTCGTAAAAGGACCCATCTAAACTTGACTATCTCATCATGATCTGTGGTGTGGCCTTCTTGTTCTTCCGATGTCTCCGATGGTGGCGCTCGGCCTTGCGGCCCTTTGCTATCTGTTCATAAATTATGTGTTGAGTTGAATTGCCGTGTGAGTTTTGATGAGATTCATTATTACTTTTAGGAAAATCCGAACGATGCAATTTTTTAGCGGGGGACATGAGAAGAATGGATCTACTACACGGATATCTCTATCGACTCTACCTTTGTTGAGGCCTCGTCTATCTCCTCTGATCGGTTTCTTTAGTATCTATAACTTGGACATCCTTCTGCCAGGGCACTATCAATGATGTTCTATGAACTGCCTACACTAAAGCTATTTGAGTGCAAAGGTGTGTCACCTTGGGAAACATCATCAGACCTCTTTTTCTTCTAGGACTGAGCCTCGTCGATGTGTCGCCTTTTCTTTAGTGCATTGTGATGTGTGGGGACCCGGTCCGCACAGTTGGGGATCATAAATATTTTGTGGTCTTTGTATGTGACTATATTAGATGTTCTTGGGTTTATCTAATAAAGAACGATCGATTAATTTTATTGTCAAATCCTTTTTTTAGTTTGTCAGAACTTCCTTCATTGCTTCTATTCAGGTTTTGCAAATTAATAATGCTCTTGAATTTACTCAACATGACCTGGAGACTTTCTTTACCTCTCAGGGAACCACTCACCAATCACCAGACTTCCTACCCATATTGTTAGAAATCGACAATGCGGAAGCGTAATATCATAGAAATAGAATAGGCATAAAGAATACCAAGATTTTGAACCCTACTCTATGAGGAACGAGATGAAACCACAGGAGAACGCCTCAAAGAGCTTGTGTTTTCTATTCATTTTTCTCTCTCATATGATACAATGGGCGTGGGGTCTCTTCTGTAGCCCATACTGACTCTCCAAGTCCGACAAATAGCCGATATGGGACTAAACCACTAGATGAGGTAATTGAACCCTGGATGGATCTAATTACCCATCACTACAATGACGCATACTCCAACACTCCCCCTCAAGCTTAAACATGTTGGACAAATAGAAAAGAAATCTCAAACTCACAATACAAGGCACTATAGACAATATCAACTCAGCGCATACTCTACTGTCGGTTGTTGTCGAGGATGTTGCTTCTCATGTTGTGCTGGTGAGGAGGAACTAAAGGGCTGGAGTGTGAGTTGAACTGGGTCTTCTCGTCGGAGACTATGCGCTCTGTACTGCGTCTGTCAGAGTCACTGAAACTGGAATGAGTCTCTACTTGGAGAACTTTGGCCCACAACTACTCCGTCTCTCTGAAAGGTCGAACTGGAAAAAGCCATGGAAACATCTTCGTCGGAGTCCACGGTCCCTGGAGAGTGGAGATTGGAGTATGAAAGTCTCCTCATTGGAGAACTGGGTCTCTCCTTATTGGCTCAGAGAATGGGATCTCTACTTTGGATTCCCTATGAAACCACGTGAAAACCCTAGCCCAGATGGCACAAAGAATGGGATCTCTCAAATAATGATCGTAGACATGTACGCATCAAACTGTAGACTCTAAAACAATCTGAATGTAGAGTCTGAATCTGAATGTAGAGTCTGACATGTGGCCTAGAATCTAAACTGGAGATCTGTAAAACTCTATGCATACTCCCCCTTTCTTCCATACTAGTTGGAATAGATGACATCGACCAAGTTGGGAGAAGACTTGAAGATTGGGAAAAACCGTCTCAAATGAAAATATTTTTTTCTCTTGGCTATTTTACCCTATTTATAGCTAACTCTTTTTCTTGTAATGAGTTGTTATATTTTTTTCTTGGATTTTTGTCTTTTTCAATCGTTCTTTTTTCGACTTTCTACTCTCATTTTTCTCGTATGATTTTTTTGTACGGTACTTTTTTCATCAAAAAAAAATTCTTAGCCTCACAAAGGCCTAAATAGTAGCATCCCGATTTCTTTTAGTGCTACGACACAGAGTTGGGCCCAAAAATGTATCCCCTTCTTTTTAATTGCATTAGTCCAACATGGACCTGAAAAAAACTATCCAATCCCTGATTTTGTTTTTGGAACTGGGCATTTAAATGAGTCAGTCCAAGACTATAGAATTGTGGCTTGTATCCCGTTTTTTAGATTTGCAGAACATTGCCCTCTCTCTCTCTTTTTCAGAACTATGACCCTCTGTTGGTGAGAGTACAGCCCTTGTTGGGCTTTAGTAGGTCTCCTAGTGGGCTCATATAAGCAACAGACATCAAAAGAAAAAATAAACAATCCTAAGACCCCAAATAAACAGGGTATCGTTTCCTCTGCTTTATATGTAGGGTTCCCATCCTGAACCCATCATCACAGCAGCAAATTCTCAATGTCATCGCCAAAGGGTTCAACGAGAACCTCTCTTCTGATCCGTGTGTGCATGAGGATCGATCACTAGCAGTGTTGCAGAAGACAGTATTCGGTATTCAGTCGGAGGGGTCACTGAATAGAGAATAATCGGTATTCGGGCGACTATTCGGAATTATTCGGTTTTGTATTTTTTAATATAAAAATTATTTATAATACATATATTCTTATATTTTTATACATATATGGTCATTATTTAACGTGAATCCAAGATAAAAGTACCAATCAATATAATAGACATATAGAATTTGACATTTGTGGCGATACCGTGGTAAAATGTAACCCATAAATATTGAAAATTGAAAATAAAAAAATAAAAATATGAAGAGTCAAACTCCAGTCGGCCTCATAGTCGAGCCAGTCGGTCGAATAGTCGGCTGACTATTCGGTCGGGCCGACTATTGCCCGACTGGAGGTCTGTTCAGTCGGGTACCCCACCGCACCGCATAGTCGGACCGACTATTCGGGATAGTCGGACCGACTATTCGGGATAGTCGGCCGACTATTGCAACATTGATCACTAGGAATTCTAATTTTGCTCGGACTGTGAATCGCATGTGCCAGAGATGCACCTCCTGGAGGCGGCGGTGTTGCATGGGCATGCACTAGAGTTGCTCCGTGAATAGGTTGGCGCGAGTGCAAGTGGAAGATCGGCACTGTTGGAGTTGCTTGCTGATAGTGAAACCCACTGCCTCGAAGAGAAGGGCCTTAGAGATCAACTCCAGATCAGCATAGAGAAAGGGAATAGGGTTCTCAAGAATGCATCAGCGACCTTGTGCGTGGTTATATCCACGTCGTCGAAGAAAAGAAGGCCAATCGCATGGATTTACTGAAGTGGATATGGTAATTGCACCCTGGAGGGATCCAATTACCCATCACTACAATGACGCATACTCCAACACATATACCTCTCATCGGAATGGGGTAGCTGAGCACGAACTTTATCATCTCCTAGATACGCCAGCTAACTACTTACCCATATGAAGGTTCTCAAGATTTATCGAGGAGATGTTGCTCTTACTGCCGTCCATCTTATCAACGAGGTACTGTCGTCTGTTCTTATAAAGGACACTTCGTTCTCTCTTATTTACCCTACTAAGTCACTTTTCACTTACCATCATGAGTTTTTAGTTGCACTGCATTTGTACATAATTTTCATCCTGCAAATAAATTGTATCCATGGGCAACCAAATGTGTCTTGGTACTCTCAAACTCAAAAGGGATATAAATGCTATGACTCTGATAGTCATCAATATTATATTTCGGCTGATGTAACCTTCTTTGAAAAGACTAGCTACTTCGTACATTATGTTAGTGATATACCATTGGGGTTACCACCACCACCCAATATCTATCAAATAAAGCATACAACTTCCTCTGATAATGTCCCATTGCCAGTTCCTTGTATGCAGGAGGAGATACCTTCTTCAAGTGTACCCACCAATGTTGTTGCGGGTGCCTCAACAGAGCTCCCTATAGCACTCAGGAGGACTAAATGGCAATGTACCATGCATCTTATTTCTTCTTTTACTTATACTTTTTTTTAGGCTCTTCTTTTACTTATACTGAGAGTCTCTCCACTTGCAATCGGTGCTTTACAGATGCTCTGATGGTTGTCACTATTCTTCGTGATCATCACAGTACCTTAAAGGGTCATGGTTGAAAAATGGCCATAGACGAGGAGATGGATGCTCTTATATCCAAAGGGGCATGAGATTTTGTCTTGTCCGCTAGGTATGATCAGTTGCTTGCAGAGGAGTACTCACAACCAAGCAGTCTCCAGATGGTGTCATCGATAGACTGAAGGCCAGACTTGTGGCCATAGGATGCCATTCGGACATATAGAGTGGATTACTTTGAGAAATTCTTACTCGTGGCCAGAGTGGATTCGGTTGCATCATTTTATCCATTGCAGTCAACAAGCGTTGGCCCATATTTCAAGATGTGAAAAATGCTTCCCTTTATCGTGATCTTGAGGGGGAGGTTTACATGATGCAACCCATGGGTACACCATCAAGGGGGAGTATCTAAGTTGACTCCGTAAAGCTATCTATGGCATGAAGCAGAGTCCACAAGTACGGTTTGACAAACTAGCTACAGATATTGTATCTCTTGATTGTCACATAATGGCATCTAACTATGTGGTGACCAACTGGTACTGTGGTTTTGGCAGTATATGTTGACGATATGGTAGTAACTGTTGATGACAAAGATGGTACCAAGGCTTTTCTGCAGAAGGTGTTCGTTACCAAAGACTTTGGTCAAATCTGATATTTTCTAAGCATAGAGGTATTCCGCACTACAAGAAGGGCTACATTTGTCACAGCAAGTATTGTTTGGGCATCCTTACAAAGGAAGGCCTAGTTGGATGCAAGTCATCTTGCATGCCAGCATAGGCACATAGGCATAGCTTCTCTATTGATCATGAGTTTTAGGATCCTACATGTTATAAGAACCTAATAGGTAAACTACTTTACCACACTCTCACTAGGCATGATTGTGGAAAGAAAAAATAGAATTGCATATTCATCGTAGCCCTAGAGCACTCTTACATAGGAGAAAAGCTCTATGCGAAAATTACATAAAGTGGATAAAAGAAATATGAAATATAAAATAAAGAATGAGCGATACAAATATCTCAACACTCCCCCTCAAGCTGGAGCATATATGTATATCATTCTCAACTTGGAACAATAACGATAAAACGGACCTCTAGCAAGGGCTTTGGTAAACATATCTGCAGTTAGATCGCTTGAAGCAACATGAGAAGTGGAAATAAGTCCCTTCTGAATTAGATCCTGAGTGTAATTGCAATATACCTCGATGTGCTTGGTTCTTTCATGGAAGGCTAGATTATTGGCTATGAATAGAGCAGCTTGGTTATCGCATTGAAGGTGCATGGGAAGAGGCACATCAATAGTTAGGTCAGTTAGGACAAATCTGACCCATGCTACCATTTATTGATCATATTATTGAGAGGTTAGACGAGAAAAGTCATAACTGTCTTCTTGATGGGTACTCGGGGTATAATCAGGTGGCCATAACACCCGAAGACCAGGAGAAGACGACGTTTACCTATCCGTTTGGAACGTATGGATGTCCTTTGGATTATGTAATGCCACGACTACATTCCAAAGGTGCATGCTTTCCATCTTCTCAGACATGGTAGGCGAATACATGAGGAGTGAGGGAGAAAAGATCCTTATCGAGAAACGCGATCAAGAACAAAATCTTCTCCCCCAACACAGACGAGGGCATACGATTCATCAGGTAGCAAGCTGATAGAACCGCATCCCCCTAGTATGAATGAGGAGCATGACTCTGGATCAAGAGGGTCCTGGTAGCATCCAAAAGTTGATGATGTTTGCGTTTAGCCACCCCATTCTGTTGGGAAGTATAAGCACAAGAAGTTTAATGAACAATGCCAAGGGTTCTGAGAAACTGAGAGAGTTGAAGACTACAAAATCCTAATGCATTGTCGGAACGAATATATTTGAAATTCGCAGAGAGAACATTATTTATTTCATTAAAAAAAGACTGAATAACAGGACCAGCATCAGACTTGTTTTTAAGAAGGAAAATCCAAGACAATCTGAAAAAATCATCCCCAGCAACAAGATAAAACCTATGTGCCTGATGGTTTGGGACACAACTAGGACCCCAAATATCAAGATGAAGCAATTCAAAAATATTATGACTACTACAACCATGATGACTCTGTCATCTGAAAGGTAGACCGCTGGTGCTTCCCAAGCTGGCAGGCCTCGCACTGAAAGGTAGAATGAGAAGAAATCTGAGAAAGGATGTGACGCAGCTTTTGTAGAGGAAGATGACCAAACCGGAGGTGCCACACATAGGGAGAAATCGATCGAGTGTGAAGAGATGAAGCACCAGCATATGGGGAGTGGATTGGTCTATAGAGACCTCCTTTCTCACGGCCAGATCCAATCACCCTACCCGTAAGGATGTCCTGAAACACGAGAGACGATGGGTCAAATATGGCACGACAATGTAAATCCTTGGTGATTTGACTAATAAAGAGTAAATTTATAGAAAAATCAGGAGTACAAAGAACATTTTAAAGGTGCATTGCTGAAGTTAACTGTACCTCCCCTGACCAATGATGGAAGAATGTGTCACATCTTCTATGACTACTGATCTACCTAGTTGAGTTGGTTTGTATTTACTGAATTGTCCTCTGTCACCACAGAGATGATGTAAAGCCCCTGAGTCCATAATCCATTCAGACAAATCTGCCTTGTAATAACTGGTAAGGGCATATGAAGTACCTGATGTGGATGCAGATGCTGAGGCAGATACCTCAAAGGATCCTGTATATGGAGTGGATGACCCCGATATAGGCATAATCTCTCAGTCGTGCCACAAACTCATCAAATTTCTGATCAGATGCAGGAGGTGGAGTACCAACTTGTTGAGTCTGCTCTACAACTCGAGATGAAGCAGGAAAACCATGATTAGAGTAGCATGTGTCCTCTGTATGTCTCGACCGGTGACAATAGGTGCAAGGCTGACGGGGTCGACTGCCCCCTCCCCGGCCACAGGTACCACGACCACGATACGGTGTAGAACTCCCTCTACCACACGATACAGCCATAGCCGAGGAGGTCTGAGAATGTTGAATAACTCCACCAGACGCTATAGAAAGTCGGCTCAATCTGCGGTATGCCTCCTCCATTGGAGGGATAGTGGCATCAGTAAGAATCTGTGACCAAGCAGCATCATATTCAGGATCACGGGATGAAAGAAACACTCTGATCATCACTGAGTCTCTGTAGGCCTTGAGTTGCTCTAGCAACACGGTCAAAGGGATGAAACCATGAAGCTTCTCAAACATACCCCTAAGAGAAGTGTAAAGGACGGCCGTTCTGCTTAGGTGTGAAGATATCATGCTGAAGTTGCAATATCTTCGACTCATTTTTCACCGGAGAGTATGTAGCTACAAGAATATCCTACATCAACTTTGTTGTGGGTTGACTCAGAATGCCATTGTCTATCTCCATTGAAACTGTAATAGACAACCATACATGCACATATGCGTCATCTGCCTCCCACGAGGCGTGAACCCCAGTCTTGTCTATTGGCTCATCCTGTGTGAAGATGTACTTCTCATCGCTACATTGCATTAGGCTCATGAACTGCATGGTCCATAGCCCATAATTTGTTCCATCCATTTTGACAACTGGTGTTGGACCTTTGAAGGCAACCAGGGATGAAACATCAGCTTTAGAGTCGACTCTGTTGTCTGACATGATGACAACAATAATCAAGACTGGGTTGAAGACAGGAATGAATGCGTCTAAATGAACATACAAGAAGATGGTTGTGAGCATAGACTCATACCACAACCTCGTCCATCCGTTGGAAGCCTGTTAGGGTATAGGGTGTTTTAGATAATCAAATCACACCTTAGAAACCCAAAAATCAGACCGATCAGTGATCAAATCATCCTTTTGAAATGATTTCCAGACCTCAGAAAGCGTCGAACGAGGATCCCTAGTATACCACAAAGCCCATCGGGCTATGGCAGAGGTGGCGGAGAGCAGCTAGGGTTGTTAGCGATAGCCCTAGATGCATTAGGGAAGCCAGCGGTGGTAGGCTTGGCAGTTGTTGCTGCTAACGGGCAGCGACGGCAACCTCGGTTGCTGCTATTTACAACGGTCGCAGTGGTTGGTGGCACCGCGCACAAGGTTAGATGGCGACGGCGACACGCTTGGCATGTTAGGGTTTTGGTGGGGTGGGGCAACAAGGGCACAGGCTCCAGCCTAAGACCATTGCTTTGATACCATGTAGAAAGGAAAAATAGGATTGTATATTCATCGTAGCTCTAGAGCTCTCTAATATAGGAGAAAAGCTCTATGGGGAAATTACATAAAGTGGACAAAAGAAATATTAAATATATAATAAAGACTGAGAGATGCAAATATCTCAACAATGATATCTTATATACCGTCAGCATCAACATGTGGAGAGGTCATGTTACAATCGTTGGCAGGACTTTATCATGATACTTCGGTACTTGAAAGGGTTTACAGGGTATGGTCTCTTCTACAGGGGGAATGTCTACACCAACGTCACTACTTATGCGGATGCATATTATGCTAGTCCTCCTCAGAACCGATGAAGTTGTGGCATACTAGGAACCAATGTTAGACGAAACCTTGTTACATGGCGTAGGAAGAAGCAGACAGTTGTTTCTAGGTCAGGTGCAGATGTTGAAAATAGGGCTATGGCCCAGGATGCATGTAAGATTACATGACTAGTCTCTTTCTTAACGAAGATTGGGCTCCCCTGCTACTATACATATTTCGGTGTATTGTGACAACAAATCTGTCACTTATATTGCCACCAATCTAGTTTTCCATGAGAGAACCTAGCATACTGAAATAGACTGCCATTTGTTCGAGATGCAGTACGAGAAGGAAAGATCAGCACTTCGCACATCTCTACTGATCTTCAGTTAGCAAATATATTCACAAAGGCATTGTTAAGAGATGTGTTTCATAGCTTGTCTCCAAGTTATGCATGAACACAGTTGCAATATTCGGTCAAATGGACCGAATATTCGGCTAAAATTCTTATTTTGTGAGGTGACTGAATAGAATATTGATATTCAGTCAATATTGGATCCAACCCAAATATTCTCGAATATTCGGCCCAAATATTCATGTATTCGATCGACTATGCAACAGGCAATTTTTAAATTTATTGTTTTTAACATTTTTTAAAGGTTCTCATTTCTCCTGGTGTCACCACAAATGTTGAAGCTCCGTATATGTAACTTGTTAATAGGTACTTTTATCTTAGATTCCTATTGATTGATGATCATATATATATTATGTTAAGATACTTGTGTTATGTCGTCTTTATCTATATTGTTTATTTTACTTGTCTTGTTTGTGTAGTTTACCCTTTGAGCTTTTCTCCTATATAAGAGAGCTCTAGGGTTAGATGGAATATAATTTTTTCTTTTCCTTTCACGTGGTATCAGAGCGACGGTCCTAGACTGGAGCCTGTACCCTAGAATCCTACCCCCACCGAAAACCTAGTCACCTGCGGTCCTCGCGCATCGTCGCCGCGCGCATCGCCGTCAGTCCTCGTACGGGCCTGCACTTGCGCCAGTCCTCTCTGTGCGCGCCATCGCATCGCGCGTGCATATGCGCTTGTTCTCGCGCGTTGCGCGTGCACCTGCGCCTGTGCACCTACGCTTGTTCCTGCACGTCGCTGTGCCGCCACGCACCTCTGCCTCCGCATCATCACGCGTCTCCGCCTCCGTGCCATCACGCGTGTTCTTGGGTACCTAGGGTGTGACGTGAACATCTAAAAACACCCTAGTTACCCAAAGGAACTCCAGAAGAATGGAAGAGGTTGTAGTATGAGTCTACACCCACAACCATCTTCCTGTATGTCAGTGTAGGCGCTGGTATTTCTTGTTGTTGACCCAGTCTTGGAGATAATTGTCAGCATGTCCGACAACAAAGCAGAAGTCCCATCCCTGGGTGTCTTCAAAGGTCCAGCACCCATCGTCAAAATGGATGAAACCGACTATGAACTGTAGGTCATGCAGTTCATGAATTTGATGCAATGTAATGGCAAGAAGCACATCCTCACGATAGAGGAGCCACGTGACAAGACTGGGACAAATGCCTCATGGGAGGCGGATGATGTGTATGCTCGTGTATGGCTATCCGGGACTGTATCCATGGAGATAGCTAATGATATCCTAAGTCACGCTATTGCAAAGGTTATGTGGGACATTCTTACCACTACATACTCTCCGACGAAGAATGAGTTGAAGATACTACAGCTCCAGCAAGATATCTTCATATCGAAGCAGAATGGTCGCCCCCTTCACACCCTCTATAGTTCTTTGAGGGGTAGGTTTGAGAAGTTACATGGAAACATTCCCTTGACTGCTACATCAGAGCAGCTCAAGGCATGCAGAGACTCTGTGATGACTGGAGTCTTTCTAGCATCTTTGGATCCTGAGTATAATGCAGCTCATGTCCATATCCTCACTGATGCTACCATACCTCCAATGGAGGAGGCACATTTAGACTATCTATATCATCTGGTAGCACTTTACAGTCTCAGACATCTTCAGCTATGGTAGTATCACGTGGTAGAGGAAGCCCTACACCATATCGTGGTAGCGGAAGCCCCAGCCGTGGCAGAGGAGGTGGTCAATCCTGTCAGCAGTGCACCTATTGTCATAGGTCTGGCCACTCAGAGGAAACCTGCTATTCTAAGTATGGGTTTCCTGCTTCAGCTCGGGTTGCCGAGCAGACAGAATAGGCTGGGAGTTCATCGCCTGCATCTGACAAGAGATTTGACAAGCTTGTGGCACGACTAAGAGAGATTATGTCGGTTACCTCTGGGTCAACTAGCTCTCCTTCAGGGTCCTCAGAGGTAGTTGCTTCAGCATCAACATCCACGTCAGGTATAGAATATGCCTTTACTAGTTGTTACAGGGCAGATTTGTTAGAATTGGATCATGGATTCAGATGCTTCTCATCATCTTTGTGGTGACAGAGGTCAGTTTAGTGTGTTTCGTCCGACTCAGTCCTGACAATCTATTGAGATAGCAGATGGGACACACTCCCCCAATACTGGTCAGGGGGAGGTGCAGTTGACTCCCACACTGAGGCTTCAGAATGTTCTTTATGATCCTAAATTTTCTATGAATTTATTATTAATTAGTCAAATCACCAGAGACTTACATTGTCATGCCATATTTGAACCATATGCTCTTGTGTTTCAGGATATACTAACGGGCAAGGTGATTGAAACTAGCCGTGAGTAAGGAGGCCTCTACATATTAGTGCAGTCTCCATATGCTAGTGCCTCTTCTCTTCGCACTGGATCTGTCTCTCTATATATGTGACATCTTCGATTTGGTCAATCTTCTTCTGCAAAAGCTGAGTCACGTTCTTCCACAGATTTCTCCTCGCTCTACTTTCCAGTGTGAGGCCTGCCAGCTTGGGAAGCATCATCGGTACACTTCCAAAGTCGTAGGGTAGAAGTAGTCATAGTCTATTTGAGTTGATCCATTTTGATATTTGGGTCCCAGTCGTGTCCCAGATCATCCGGGATACAGGTTTTATCTTGTTGCCGTTGATGAGTTTTCGAGATTGTCTTGGGTTTTCTCCTTAAGAATAAGTCTGATGCAAGTCCTGTTACCCAGTCCTTTATTAATGAAATGAGGAATATTTTTTCTGCAAAAGACAAGTTTATTCGTTCTGATAATGCATTAAAATTTTGCAGTATGCAACTTTCTCAATTCCTTAGGTCTATTGGCATTGTGTATCAGACATCTTGTGCACATACTTCCCAACAGAATGGGGTGGCAGAACGAAAACACCGCCATCTGTTAGACATTATCAGAACTCTTTTGATTCAGAGTCGTGCTCCTCATTCATACTGGGAAGATGCGGTTCTAACCTGCTTGCTATCTGGTAAATCGTATGCCCTCTTCGGTGTTGGGAGAGAAGATTCCGTTCTTGATTACATTTCTCGAGACAGATCTTTTCTCGCTAACACCTCGTGTCTTTGGTTCTGTAGTGTTTGTTCATCAAATGTCTCCTGGTCTTGACAAGCTCTCTCTCAGAGCTGCCAAATGTGTGTTTGTTGGGTATTCCAAGACCCAAAAAGGATATTGGTGCTTTAACCCTATTCGACGAAGATACTATGTTACTGCTGATGTCACCTTTTTCGAGTCCATTATGTATTTTTCTCCCACAGGTGGCAGGCTTACTCCTTGAGAGGATGGAGAAGAGGTCTATATGCCTCTTGCTCTGTCATTGTCACATACGATATCACCTCCGCCATCACCTCCCCCACCGCCACCAGCACCACCACCACCTCCACCGTCTCCTACTTTCTTTCCGCAGGTTTACCAACGACGGCCCATGCTCATGTGCCTTCTCCGTCATCGAGCATGCCCAAGGTATGTTCTGAACATTTGAGTTCTTTTGATGGCACTGGTGATTTGCATGTACAGACTGAGGTACAGGACGTGGATACTATATCTTCTACACGTGTTGAGGATTTGGATATGCCTATTGCACTACGGCGGCAGAAACGGGCATGCACTGTGCATCCTATTGGTTCTCATGTTTCCTTGGGCATCTTTCCAAGGATTTTCATAGATTTGTTGTGGGATTGTCTACTGTGGAGATACCATGATCATATCAGGAGGCACTACAAAGCAGTCAATGGCATCTAGCTATGGAGGAGGAGATGGTCGCCTTACAGTCACGAGGTACGTGGAGTCTTGTCCATACTCCACCAGGTGCATTTATTGTTGGCAGCAAATGGGTCTTTACTGTGAAGCATCGGGCTGACGATATAGTAGACAGATACAAGGCCAAGTTGGTTGCTCGTAGGTTCACCCAGACCTATGGTTTGGATAATCAGGACACTTTTTCTCATGTTGCACGTCACTCTACCCTGCGGATTCTTATTGTTGTTGTAGTTCGTGATTGGCCTCTTTTCCAATTGGTTGTCAAGAATGCTTTCTTGTATGGAGATCTGCAGGAGGACGTTTACATGCAGCATCCATCTAGGTTTGCTGCTGAGGGGGAGTCCAGAATGGTGTGTCGTCTTCATAAGGCTGTATATGGCCTTAAGCAGAGTCTGAGGGCTCGGTTTTAGAAGCTCTCAGAGTTGATTGAACAGAAGGGGTTTGTTAGATCCACTGCAGATCATAATCTTTTTGTTAAGAGAGATCAAAGAGGTATTTAGTTGTTTTGATTTATGTTGATGACATTGTTATCACTGGCAGCAATGAATAGAGCATTCAAGCAGCTAAGGATTTCCTTGGACAACAGTTTGTTACCAAGGACCTTGGCACGCTTTGTTACTTCCTTGGCTTGGCATTTGCACGAAATCAGCAGGGTATGGTTATGACGCAAAGGAAGTACGTTACTGACCTTCTTTCTGAGACCGACATGACAGGATGTAGACCAGTTACTACCCCATGGTATCTAATGCTAGGCTCATTGATGATGACTCTGAGGAGGTGGACAAGAGACGATACAGAGAGCTGGTAGGGAAATTATTATATGTTACTATTACCAGGCCTGAAATATCTTTTATTGTGAGCAGAGCGAGCCAGTTCATGGAGCAACCTAGGAAGGCACACATGGATGCAGTGTACATGATCTTGAGATATCTGAAGTCATGTCCATGTGCAGGTCTTCTTTTTAGAAGAGATATGTCTCTCACAGTTACTAGGTGTGCAGATGCAGATTATTCTGGGTGTCCTAAGGATAGGAAGTTCACTTCAGGCTTCACTGTGTTTGTTGGTAGCTCTTTGATCTCATGGAAGAGTAAGAAACATATTGTTGTCGGTCAGTCTAGCGCTGAATAAGAATATAGGAACATGGCCCAAGGGAGTACAGAAATGATGATGCAGCGTGACCTCAAATTATAGGGCCGAATTTTTATTTAAAATTAGTGGTCAATTTTATTTACGTCGACGAAATTTTAATTTAATAATTGAGATCGCCTGTGATCTCCAACATTTATTCGTAGATTTGATTTTAAATTTGGTCGGTTAATTAGTTAGAGTCAGTTTAGGCAAGTCGGTTGTCAATTTAAATTAATTTACTATTTTTGTAATCTCATCCCTCCTATATAAAGGGATGAGGGTCCAGTGTTTTTATTAAGTTCAGATTTATGAAAAATTGAGTTTTATCTCCCTCCGTCTCTCTCTCTCTCTCCCCTCACGTGATCTACACGTTTCTTCTCCTCCAACCTCGCGCATTCCGGCGTGTTCTTCTTCTCAACCCCTCCTTTCTTCTCTAACGAAATTTCCACCAATAAAAAAAATTATTTTTCGTCACCGCCGATTTTCAATCCGCATCAATTGGTATCAGAGCATGGCCTACAGATCGTCCTCACGATCTGACGATCCGTCCAGGCGCTCGCACCATCATGCATCAAGGGATCATCGTTCATCCGAACAAACACGACGAACCATCTCCACCATCGACACCTACACCAAGGAGACGGCGCACATGATACGTGATTTGGAAACCAACTTCAACTCCCTGTTTCGAGATCTAATGGCTAACTTTAAGGCCTTCCGTGATGTCCAATCAAAGCCTCCACCCGTCGAAGCCGCTGCCGCAAGTTTTAATGAAGAACAACTCACCGTGGAAGACGAGTTGCCCGCTGTCCCGCACCTCCCAGATCCGATTTTGCCACCGGAATCGGCCCCGTTGGTCCCTTCAACCGTCCCAGCACGACCCCAACCACCCCAGGTAACTCCTCTACCCTCCCCAGCCCTCGCAGCCGTCATCCCCACCCCAACAACCCCAACGCCCCCAGCCATTTCTTCCCCACCAGCTCTTCGCCCCCGGTCCGACCCTCCCCAGACCGCGCCGCCCCCTTCCACGCCCGACCCTAGCATCCCCTTCCGCGCCCTAAGCCTCGCATCCCCGCCTTGCCATCCCCTTCTTCTCCCCCACGGCCTTGACCCTCCCCCGCGCCGCCTCCGCCCGCCCCTGTGCATCCTCTCCGTGTCGCCCCACCCCTCCTTGCCTGAGCCTCCTTCCCTCCCCTACTCCCCTTTCCCCCCCAGTACCACCCCCAGCCCGCCGACCCGACCTCGCCCCCCCCCCCCAGCGCCCGCGCCTCACGTGCAAAGCCTTACGACCCCCCTACTCCCGCAACCGCCTCCCACACCCAACCTATCACCCTCCCCCTCGCCGCGGTAGTAGTCGACCCCCCCAGCCGACCCGCCTCCGCCGTCAACCAGCCAGCGACCTTTGCGGAAGGCGTCATCAACCCTCACCGCCTTTGCGGAAGGCGCCAGCCGCGCCGAGCTTCCGCGCGCGCTCCCAGGGGCGCCCCTTTTCCCATGCGTTGCGCCGCCTCCATCGCACTAGGAAGAGAAAGAAACGGGAGTCAAGTAGGGCTAACGACACATCCCCTTCCCTGGAAATCAGGGAACTAATGGGGAAAATTTGTCTCAAGACCCCTCCACAATACAACATTCACGAGAAGGCTCTCATTGAAGAGGTGCGAAATTTGCACTCACACCCCTGGCTGCAGAAATATTTAAAAAAGAGGGTTACAAATCAGAAATCTGGGGACCCTCCTTATCCAAATAGGACTAGGGCCTTGGGCTTCCCCTATATAAGGACCCCATGGGTTCATTCCTTGTACACATCTCCTCTTCTCCTCTACTTGTGCCATTGCTTCACTATGGATTCTCCGAAGGCCATATTATTCATGCCCCATCAATTTTTCGAACATCACAAGGAGGGGACAACAATCAAGAAAACGCCGTCGTACGCGCCGCACATGTTCTTCAACCCCGACGGCCGCGTCATCCACGCCCGCGTATGGACTCCGCCGTTCGCTCCACATCATTTCTTCCCGAGGATGACTGAACACGCCAAGTCGCCCTCCAAGCCTGCAGGTCCAGCAATTCGTCGGGAGACGAATTTTTTAAAGCGGCGGAGAGTTGATGCAGCGTGACCTCAAATTATAGGGCTGAATTTTTATTTAAAATTAGTGGTCAATTTTATTTACGTCGACAAAATTTTAATTTAATAATTGAGATCGCCTGTGATCTCCAACATTTATTCGTAGATTTGATTTTAAATTTGGTCGGTTAATTAGTTAGAGTCAGTTTAGGCAAGTCGGTTGTCAATTTAAATTAATTTACTATTTTTGTAATCTCATCCCTCCTATATAAAGGGATGAGGGTCCAGTGTTTTTATTAAGTTCAGATTTATGAAAAATTGAGTTTTATCTCCCTCCGTCTCTCTCTCTCTCTCCCCTCACGTGATCTACACGTTTCTTCTCCTCCAACCTCGCGCATTCCGGCGTGTTCTTCTTCTCAACCCCTCCTTTCTTCTCTAACGAAATTTCCACCAATAAAAAAAAATTATTTTTCGTCACCGCCGATTTTCAATCCGCATCAAATGATGTGGGTCAAGTCTGTCCTGATTGATTCTAACGATTGAGGTGCCTCTTCCTATGCATCTCAAATGTGATAATCAAGCAACCTTGTTCATAGCCAATAATCCAGCATTTCATGAGAGAACATAGCACATTGGCGTAGACTGTCACTACACTCGTGATTTGATCCAAAAGGGGCTAATTTCAACATCTTATGTTGCGTCAGGTGATCAAATTGCAGAAATGTTTACCAAAGCTCTTGCAAGAGGTCCTTTTCATCATTGTTGTTCTAAGTTGAGCATGATAGATATATATATGCTCCAGCTTGAGGGGGAGTGTTAAGATACTTATTTTATTTGGTTATTTAGCTTTCAAAAAAATCTATATCGTTTACTTCTCTTGTCCTATTTATGTAATTTATCCTTTGAGCTTTTCTCCTATATAAGAGAGCTCTAGGGTTAGATGGAATACAAATTTTTCTTTTCCTTCCACATATTAGACATAATTTTTACATTTAAAATAATTAAAAATGCATAATCGAATAATTCTGAATATTATCTAAAATACGTAATATTATTTTTCCAGTGACCCTTCCGACTGAATATCGAATACCGACTTCTGCAACACTAAGCATGATTGATGAATATGCTCCAACTTGAGGGGAAGTGTTAGAAACTTAGAACTATTATTTGTTTAATATCTTTCTGAATCATGTTATCCCCTCGGGAGGTACTTATGTAACTTCTCCTTTTCGGCTCCCTAAGGTTTTCACTCTATATAAGAAACCCTAGAGAGCCTTGGAATAAGACTATCTTTTTCTCCCAATATTTTTCTGGACAAGGTCCATTGTATGCAATGGTGAAGCCAGGCATATTCATTAAGGGGCTGCATCATATATTATGGGCAAACAACATTGTTGAGGGAGCCAAAACTTAGAAGGTCAAGGTAAAAAAAATTATGATCACTCGTGCCCACCCCTAGCTTCGCCATTGATTTTACATAACCTTGTCTTATATTTCTGAAGAAACTCTTTCCACTATGTGATCTCCTAGTCAAACTACAATGACTACACCAATGTGTCAAGGCTCTACATAATCATTTACTTTTACATACCAAAAACAAGTTTAATAACATATAGATTCTCTTTTTTATATAGAAATAGGCACATAGTCACGGCTAAATGTACGCTTGGAATGTAAAACAAAAGAAAAAGTTATTGGTCAACGTTTTTTGTATGAAAAAATAATTATACAGTGTGTAAAAGATATATCTTAAAAAGTCACATGACAAAGTAATGAGACATCAATAAGTACCTCCCCAAAAGCGCCTTTGCCAATCATAGTAAGCAGCTCAAAGTCCTCTACGCCCATTTTATGCCGCTGAAGTCTCATGTACTCGGTTTCCTTCCTTTCTAAGTTTTTAAGTATATTATTTTGCTCTTCCTCGGATATATCAGCTTCAGCTAACTCCCTTTCCAGACTACAACGTCTGCCAATAAGCAAGGACTGTCATATTACTCCGAATGAGACAAAGAATCATCAAACAATATATTGCATCATCAAGTAAAATAAAAAACTGTACTGGTAGAAATAAGTGTTGCTATGAATGTTCACCAGAGGGGTGTCGCTCAGATGAGACTTGCGAGTGGTTCAACTCAAGGTCCATATTGCACTTACAGAGCTTGGTAGAACTTATTTTGACTTTGAGCAACATTAAAGGTGGGTGCGAAAAGAAGAATGTTGAGGTTAGAGATGATTAGATTGTATACAAAAGAATAACTTTGAGGTTAGAGATGATTAGATTGTATACAAAATGCTGTTTTTTTCGTGAAAATATGAGAAAAACATGTAGCAATCAATGAGGACGTCATCAGAATACAAGACAAGAAGAGAAAACTTGGCAAATCATTCACCAATGATTTATGTCAAAGCCTATATCGTTCATACCGGCCAATGAACATTTTTTTTCAGGAGAGATCAATCAATGGCCACCAAACAACTTTATCCATATCAAATCATCTAAGGCCAAGGATTAACGTACCGATCCTTCCTCTCCTGTAGGATCTTCATATGCGTCTTGTAATGGCTCTCAATGTATTGCTTTGCCGCCGCCACCCTCTGTTTTGTCGCGCTTGATGGAGCCTCCTCGCCCGTCGGAGGCTTACTCGCATCTCTGTCACCCATAACATCCTTCTTCTTGACTCCAGTCTTGAGTTTCTCTCTCGGCTGAAACTTATGGAACCAACTCCTCGCAGAATCCATTTGTCGTCTGAGATTACCTCAATCCGAATCAAACGTTAAAACCATCAATCCTTCAATGCCACACTATCGATCAAACCCAACTCAATTCCCTGAGGAAAAGGATCCCAACTTCACTCATCGATAACGCAAGAGCTGCAATCTATAGAATGCAGATCAAGAGTTCAAGACCAAACGACAAAGCGTCAGGTTATCTTGGCAAAGCAACAAAAGATCGCGCCTTTACGGGAGGAAGGACCACCGGGACGCGAAGCAGGAGATACCCAGAAATCTAGAGAGGGGAAGAAATGCGACCCACTATCTGGAAGCATCCAAGGATGCGAAAAAAGATTATGGTGGGATTCGGAGGGTGGAGAGAAACGGGAGGTGAAAGGCGCGGGAGATGAGGTGAGCCGTAGAATAGAGGGGGCAGGTGAGGAGTCCCACGAAGAAGGAGCGAGGGGGCACGTAGAGGGTGGGGTTGTGGTTACGTGGAGGAGCAGGGAGCCACGGCGGGCTCCGATGTGGTGGTGGCGATGATTGTCGACGTGACGAGGGGGCGGTATATGCTCGGATTCCCTCTCCGTCTATGGTCGACTTGATGTCTCTCTTCTCTCTCTCTCTCCCCCACATTTTCTATTTGGAGTTGGTTATCTTTGTGGAGGGAGGGGGAGGCATGGAAGGGTATTTTGGGGAATGCACTTTGTGCTTGGAAAGTGATCTTTTGCAGGGAATTTTTTATCTATTTTCTTCTATTTTCTTTCCTTGTTTTTTTTTGTTTTTTTTCCTTTCTATAATTATCATGGAAAATGGGTAGTTCATATTTCGAGGATTCATTTATTTTAGGGGGGGAGAACTCGTTGTCTCACGCGTGGAGATAGATCATGATCCAGTCCATACATCGTTTCGTTATACGATATTGGAATGTGTTGAGCTTATGTTAAATATCATTTCCTTCTTTTATGAATGAGTTTCTAAAGAAGAATCTTGATTAAATGGAAGCCGGTGTAATCAAGACACCTTTTTAATGTAATGAGCTGAATTTGACGACATTGCCAAACTTTTTATATGGGTTTTTATTACTTGTGCCCTTCTTAATATCTGCAATACCAATTGTGTCCTTTTTTAGAATTTCAGTTGTGTCTCTATACTCTTACAAAATTCATAATTCTATCATTTTTATAATGTCAGTTATGCCCTTGCTTTACCTTCACGAGAGGGTAAAACTTTGAATTTTGTAAGAAGGCAATGGCACAACTGATATTCTAAAAAAGTAAAGGACACAACTAATATTGTAGAAGTTAAAAAGGGCACAAGTAATAAAAATCCTTTTTATTTTACATTGCGAGAAACTAATGGCATATCTAACTCATAAAAATCAACAAAGTGGAAGCACGTGATATTATTCACGAGATTTTCAAGAAGATGTTATATTTTATAAGTTGTAGGGCATAGGAAGGCAAGCTTTGTAGATTAATAATTTGATAAATCAAATTGGTTGAAAATCAAGATCATTCGCATAGACTTGGGATAAATTAGAGCTCGAAACTATTTTTGATATTTATGACAATTTTATATGATAATCAAAAGGTTTACACCCCATTATCTTGAATTCTTGTTACCACGACACATTACATAGAGAAAATCATGGATGGTGTATGTGATGCAGGACATTATTGTAGTACATGTATATGATTGATGTAATTAAAATAATGTTGTAGAAACACTAATTTATTTTCCTTTTTATGTTAACTTGCATTTTTTATGTAGATCATCTTTCAAAATTTATTTCCACAAGTCTGTTTGGTTGACTTTTTTGTTAATATGTTTTAAATTTAAAATTATTTGTCAAAGTCTAGGTAATACTTGAATATCTACTATTCTCTCCTTCAAATAACTTTTATCTAATGTGTTAGGTTTGATATCCTATATTGTGTTGTGAATTTTCAAAAGTCTATTGATAAGCTCTTGTACTAATTCAAGGATCTTCTAAAAAACATGAAAATTCAAATAGTACTTATTAAGATTTCAAATATTATATTGAGTAGCATTTGATCTTTATAATAAATAAAAGAAAAATAAGTTTTGTCATATATGAGAGGAAGTGTATTATTAAGCTCTTTAAGCTAAAAATTCAAATTGTGCACTTCTTTTCATTAGCTTAATTATCAAATATTGCCTTATATGAGCGAAGAACATCAAAAAGATAGGGAAAATAGTGATATTATTGATTTCATTATGTTTCTAATCTACTTTATTTGAAACATGTAGTAAATATGCATTTTCTCTAAATCTTTGAATATATCCAATATTTTATTCAAAAAATATCCTAATTATTATCTTTCAATGAGGTTAATAATGCATTAATCCAAGTTAAATGGGCTATATATTTGTGTGTTGCAGTCAATCAAGGTTGATAAATAAATGAGCTGTATATTTGTGTGTTGCAGTCAATCAAGGTTGATAAATAAATGAGCTCTATATTTGTGTGTTGTAGCCAATCAAGGTTGATGAATATTGGGATTTAACTATGGAAGGTACATGGATTCTAGCTCGGAATTGAGAAAGGTTGGACAACAATTAACATTAGGATTACATCTAATCACTTCCTTAAAACCTTTTATTAGATCCCTTAACATTATTCACCGTACATGATTCCATATCTCTCTCCTCTCCCTTAAGAAAACTTAATATTCAATCTTGGTTCTTTTCCCATCTTAATTGTGATAACCAAAGCTCGAAAATCACACCACGAAGAGAGGAAAATGAGATTGCAAAGTAAAGATGTCTTTCCATCTAGACTCTCCAATTAGTGAGTCCAACTTCACTTCCATCCTCGACTCATTTTGATCACACTAACATCCTTACACATGTTTTTGTTATCGTAATTCTTGTAGTATAGGATTAATCAAAAGCACATGTGGTGGTGCGGAAACACAACTCATCATACTAAAGGCACAACAACAATAACAAAACCTTTTCCCACATTAAGTAGGGTCGGCTACATGGACTTTTTTACCTCAATTCAGATCTATCTTGGGCCAATCTCAAGCTTAGCTCCAAAAAACTAAGATCTCTTCGTATAGTCTCATTCCAATACTTATTTAGCCTTCCTCACCCTCCCTTAGCCGGTTCATCATCTCAAAACTCACATCTCCTAACTGTTGTATCAGTTGACCACCTTTGCACATAGCCAAACCACCTTAAGCGGTTTTCTCACAGCTTATCCTCGATCGGCGCAACACCAACTTTCCTTCCGATTGCATCATTCCTAATCCTATCTTTATGTGTCTATCCACGCATCCACCTTAGCATTTTAATTTCTACTAATGCCATTCACTGCAGATATATATGGTTCATATGCCAACATTCAGATCCATAGAGTATAGCAGGTCTCACGGCTACTTTGTAAAACTTTCCTTATTCAAAAGAATTTTCTGATCACATAGAATAGTAGATGCTCCTCTCCATTTTAGCCAACATGCATTTATTATGTTAGTAACATCTCCGTCAATTTCTGCATTATGTTGCAAAATAGATCCAAAGTATCTAACAAAATCCTTCTTCTGAACATTGTCATCATCAATCATCACCCTGATTCCTTCACCGTTGCTTCGATTAAAAGTGCACTCCATATATTCAGTCTCATCCCTCCTTATACAAAATCTTTTAGTCTCCAATGCATGTCTTCAGACCTCAAGCTTCTCATTTACTCCATCTATAGTCTCGTCAATCAACACAATATCACCAGCAAATAACATATACCAAAGTATCTCATCCTGAATGTGACTTGTCAACTCATCCATAACCAAAGTAGAAAGGAATGGACTCAAAGTTGAACCTCATGCAAACCAATGTTGATGTCAAATAGCCAGTCTTCCAACACTGGATCCTTACACAAGATGAAGCCATATCATACATGTCCTTTATGAGGTTAATGTATAGGACAAGTACTTGTCTCTTTTCCAAAACTCTCCACAATATCTCTTATGGGACAAAATCATAAGCTTTCTCCAAATCAATAAAAAGCATATAGAAGTTATTCCTTTTAGCTCTATAAATCTCAATTATTCTCCTCAGCAAGTGGATGGCTTCAGCTGTTTAGTGACCAGGTATGAATCCGAATTGATTTTATTTTACTTTGTAAACTTTCCTAAACTTTCTTTCGATTAAACATTCCCATATTTTCACAATGTGACTCATCAACTTCTGTAATTTGAATAATTTTGAATATCTCATTTATTCTTATAAAGAGGCATCAGATTAATGGCGCATGCAAGTATTTTTTTCAAGTTACCATAGAGAATTTCCTTACTTCTATTTTTGTGGGGATGTTTAATTTTCAATATTCATGCTTATTTTGTCTCAATTTTTATGTCTGAAATCAAAATTTTACCCTTTTAAATTTAATAATAATTATTCGGAGTTATTATAGCTGAGAAAATTAGAGATCCGTAAAAAAAATGATCATAGTGAGAAATTAATATAGGTAATTAAATCTCGTTGTGACCTGATTTATTTATTTTACTTGGGTAGGTCCCAAGGTCGAACTCAGGGAGGTAATATGAGGGGTCATAATTAATGATTAAATAATATAAGAAATTAGGTTTTCAAAGAAGAAGATTTGTTTTTGGTGCTTTTGTATTTTTCAGATTTTTATGGGTTTCTAAATTAAAGATGTGATTAATTAATCAAGGAAAATATGATGCATGAATTTTCAAAATAATTTAATGTAAGAAAAAAATGGTATGCTATGTGGGATAAGAAATAAATAAAACAGAATTTTTATTTATTTTTAAATGATTCAATAAGATGATGTAATGCTAATGCAGATGCAAGCAGGTCAAGCAAGCAATCAATGAAGCCTCCCCTTATTTCAAAAATAATTGATCCATGAATCTCAATTTGTATCCCAAAGTAATTCCCTAAAAATCTAATACTTCTTGAGCAATGAAGAAACAATGAATTGGAGATTAAATATGCTCAAATGTCACAGATAAACATCCTTAATGTATTCAAGTCAAATAGTGTCTCCAAATAGTTATCCAAGTATTCTATATGGTAGAGAATGAAATAAAGATCAAATCAACAAGAAGAAGACCAAAATATTATAAATCGTTCACAGGATATGAATAAAATGAGGTTCATGGACCAAAATGTAATTAATAAATAAAGTCTTGCAAATTGGAGCTTCTAGAGGGGTTGAAATACAAATATCCAAAGCCGGGGGGTCCCGTTTGTAAATTTCCCCTGCACGGGTCACGTGATTAGTTTTGAAGGAATCCGAGGTGCGCTCTACAATTTTTCCACCACATGTGGGATGCGTGTGAGGTGGGGCGAGGCTCGGTCGCTCTAGGTGTTGCTCCTCGATGCTCCGGTTCGATCCAAGGCATGAGGCTCGATGGGAGGCCTAGGAGTGATCTCAAGCATCAGATGACGCTTGGTCAGATGGCCCAAATTTGGGGGAAGATCAACCATTATGATGAAAATTGTTCTCGATCGAGGGCGGCTGTAGCTTCTAAATGGAGCAGAGCTCTTCTTCCTCAGAGGGTGACTGCTCGTGCTATGGCTAGGCGGAGGACGGTGTGATGGAAATGAGCATGGGTAGTGGAAGGTCGCGAGGAGATAGAATGAAAGGCAGAGGGGCCAAGAAGGTGGTGATGAAGATTGGGTCGAAGAAGAGATGCATACTATCAGAAGAAGAAGAAGAAGAGAGAAAAGAAGAAGAAGAAGTGGAAGGAGCCGCATGGTGATGAATCCTCATTTGAAAACCTTTATTCTTTCATTTTGGCCTTAAATCCTTATCTAAATGTATGTATATATCATAAATTTCTGAAAATAAACACTCAATATTTCACAAATTAATACTGTATAAATAATGTATAAAAGATTGTACAAAATACTATATTTTTCCAAAATAAAATAATAATTAAAAAAAAGAAAAAGAATGAGGTGTCAAATACATCTAGTGATCATATCCCCCGAGACCCAATCATAATGATGACTTGGTCGACAAGGGATAAAGTAAGGGGATATAGGGTGGCCAATTGTACAGACGATACACTCAAAACCCCTACTTTTTATAGGTGAATAATTAGAGTTTAGGATTTATTTTATTTTCCCATTTTTCTAACTCAAATCAATAAACTTTAAACATCAATATTGTACATAAAAATACAAAGAAAAATACAAAATTTATTTCACTCAAAAATAATGCACAATGTGCTCGGGAAAGAAAACTTTGCAGACCTATATCTTCTCCAAACAGAGTAAAAATTGACCAAACTGGCCTTTATTATTCATAAATTAAATAAGCTATACGTGGATTTAATCAAGCATCTATGGGAGGCCCGAGATCTGGATTTGAGATGTGATCTCAATATCCAAGTCACTATACGTGGAACAATACAATCACCCTGTCCTTATCTCCAAGTACCTGCGGAGAATACGCATTATTCTTGAAAGAGTTCAACAATGATTCCAAAGTTGAATTATATCCAAGCATCGAGAAAATTGATAATTAAATGTAATTTAATTATCATGGATAATATGAATTTGATTCATATTATAAGAAGAGATATATAAGATAATTAAATGTGATTTAATTATCAAAGATATGAATAATGTGAATGTGATTCATATTATTTGGGCACTGAGAAAAGAAATCCAAGATGATTAAATGTGATTTAATTATCATGGATATGAATAATATGGATAGCACTTTCCATATTAATCATATATATTATAAATGTGATTTATAATATATAAGAGAGAGACATATTCTGTTTTATATTTGTTGATTAATTGTTAATGTGAATGGGATTCACATTGAATGATTAATTGAAAATATAATTATATTTAGTTTTGGGTTGTGAATGAGATTCACATTTTTTTCAATGGCTTGATTGATATTTTCCAAAAGATAATTTGGAATTATTTTTTGTGAAAATTATTTCCACAAGGGTTATAGGAGATATCATGAGATAGGGAGATCTCATGATATATTAATGAGATTGACCAAGTCCCCTCTAATAAGAGAGGACGGCTACAACTCCTTTAGAGGAGTAGAGTAGCCGTCCTCCCTTTTTAGGAGAGGATCATGGTCTTCTCATTATCCTATCTTTAGTCAAAAGTGATTTAATTTGAGATTAATTATATTGATTTATCACTGATAATTAATTTGAATTAAATCACTTGTTGTTGTGTTTTACCAACAACAATCATAGCCGTTGAAAGGGACACAATCAATCTCATCCGTTGATTGTGTGTTGTCCATGGATTGGGATACGTGGACTCCCAAAACCCTATATAAGAAGAGGCATGCCTTGCTCTTCGACAAACACTGACTCGACAGATTCTCTCTGCTTTCTCTCTCTCATTCTCACGTGCCCTCTTCCCTTCTCTCTTGGGTGGTCGTCCACCCTCCTCCAGAAGAAAGAAGGCTCCATCGTCGGCTCGCGTTGCTTCGACGACTCTTGACGCTCCATCTTCTTCGATGCTACTCACTCGTGAAGAAGATACACGATCTCGTACGACGAGATCAGGAGTTCCTTTGCTTGGACAACTACTTGGATTGTGAGATCACCCCGACTCGTCGCCGCGCTCGCAAGCGTCTCCTCTGAGGGTCGGACTTGAGACAGGAGGTCTCTTTGTTTAGAGACTTGATCACAACCACTCTTCAAGAGGTAATCCTATTACTTGTTTGTGGTTTAGATGAAATGATCCGAGAAGTGTTCTTGGATCATGTGGTTTCGTCACATTTAAAATTTTTAATTTCTGTTGCATCGAGTAACTAGTGCGACTAGTCGCTCCCGATTGTATTCGATGTGATCATCACGCTTTCATGATGCACTTGAGGATTTTTCCATATCCTCAAGTGGTATCAGAGCCAGGTTATCAAAGGTTTTGGATGAGATCCATGAACCTACGAAGATTTGGGCTCGATTGGGTTCGTGGAGATTTTAGCATTTAAATTTTTACAGCCCTGTCTTGTGATAATTTTCCGGCCCTGTTTAAAATGTTTAAACATGAATTTATCACTTAATTAAATAAGGAAAATGTGGAATTTGAGTTTGCATAATTTGGATTCCGTTTGCTCAAGATATGGTCGTTTTATTAACCATATGTCCACTGTTTCAGGGATGGCGATTAGAGATGTAATTAAGATGTTAATTACGGTTTTAAAATGCCTGAAAATGCGTGTTTATCACATGGTTTCGTTTTTAAATCAAGTTATCAATCTCTGGAAATTGATTTTGCTTAATTTGGTTTTAAAATGAATGAGATATGCTATTTTTAGTTAGTGAGGGTCATTGCTGGAAATTGCATGATTATCCAAAACCTTGTGATTGTCGTTTAAGAAAATTACGAAATAAATAGTTAATTTCCTAGATTAATTGTAGAATATTTTAGAAATATTAGAACAACAATTATTCTCTTAAATGACATGGCCTCAACCAAGATGATAATATAGTTGATCTTGATCATAATTGGTTATCGTCAACAAACATTGTTTTCATGCAAAACCCTAGTTTATCCTACAATAGTTGTAGGACAACTTTTACATGCAAAACCTTGTTGCTTGAATAGGATTGTGGATTTGTTTAGCAAATCTCCTTATAATATTATCAAAATGGTTTTGATGAATATTATATGGTATATATTCGGTTGAAAAATCGATGAGCTTCTCAAAGTACATAATGATCTATCTGGCATTATCCATTCCCGAGGTGGATATGGTGTCTAGTCGGGGAGCATTGGGGTAGCGGGTTGCACTGGTTGTGGTCCGTCTCACTCCCGTCGGTACTGGCCATGACAGCGGGTAGGGACTCTATAATGCCGGAGAAATCAAAGTGTATTTTTCTAATTATTAAAACTCGAATAATATGTACTTTGAGATTATACATACTATTCAAGTAATAATCAAGTTTGTTGATTGAAAATTGGATTGATAATTAATTTAATGTGATTAAATTAATTATATCCTATTAAAAGCACTCTATTATGAATAGATGTGTTATTTCCCTTGGAAGAATTAATTGTAATGAATACGATTAATAATGATTAATTAGAATTTGAATATGATATGGAGGATCACGTAAGAGACATCCATGGTTCCCGTCAAGGCGAAGGGTTCCGTCACCATATATTGTATGTAGGAGATGTCTGTCCAAAGTGACAGCTCCTGCATACAATCCATTTGGATCGGGCTCTTCGCTTCTCGAAAGAGTACGGCCGTATACGTAGTGACCCCAATATCGAGTCCTCATATTATTGGGGTGATATAGGATTGTGTATAGCGAGTATTAACCCTGTTGACGGTTAGTTCAATTAATGACGGGTCAACATCACCTTAGGGGTGGTGGGCCCGGGTGTTAAAGACCGAATTGGGAGATGCAAGTTGGACTTGCAAGGTGGAATGTGTTCCCGCTTGTTTTTATCAGAATCACAAGTTCTCATTTTATTGGGATGTGACAAAGATAGGAAAGGAGATCCCAGATATTGCTAGAGATATAATGGTAAGAATATGTGTTACATTGAAAGTGATTAAGGGAATGAACTTTCATTATTGACAAGGCAAAACAACTTTGATATAAAAATTCCTAAATCAAAGTAAAATATGTATATATAAATATATATATACACTTATGCAAATTTCTTATTTCAGATAATCCTTCATTAAACCCACTCAATGTTATACTCAATAATAACCAGTAAAATATCATGGATTGGACTCATGATCCAAATATTGTACTTGCAGTTGGACACATATTGTATGTGGTTGCAATGTACAAGTTTCCTCATAATAATGAGGAATGACAACTGAATAAACAATAGATCTACAACCTTAGGGTTTGTATGTCTCTGCAGTCTTGATCTCATCGAATGTACTTTGGAAGTGACATGTTGATGATGATCGCAATTGTCAAATTAATCCTTATAAAACCCTAAGAAGATATTTTGGCATACATATGTGCTCTAGACATTTAATCATGAATGACATGGTTCACTGCATCATGCAGAATGGTAGCTCTATAACAGATGATGTATTCAAAATATTTGAATACCTACCTGAACCAATGTTTTGAGAGTCTAGATGGATGTAGACATGATGAGTGTCATCATTCTACTGTTTATACTCTAGTCATTCATGAAGCTTCATAATATTCATATTGTATGAATTTAATGAAGGATGTATAAATGTTGAAATGCTCTTACATCGAATTCTTTTGAATTTAACATAAGAGATCCTTAGTCTTAAGCAATGGTTGTTTATAGATAAAGGGAGCGCAGTGGAAGCATGTGTCAGACCCAAGATGAGAAGGATAGTCAAAGAGTTGACCATACTTCTATGACTTCCATATGACATCCAAAGAGTTAAATGAATGCCTATACTGCAATAAGTTCATGTGTTGATAGTATGACTATCAAGTCTGTCTAGAATCCTTAGAGAAGGACTCAAATAGTGCATCATAATAATCTATATCTACATTTGATCATTGAAATTGACTTGCTTATTTGATAAGATAAAGTCTAATAATTGTATCTCAATCTTCTAACAACACTTGCAATGTGTTGCACATGTTTTAGAAGACTGAAGAATTTGATCTTCAGGTTTAATAGTCATCTACGTGGATTTTGATGCAATTGTTGCAACAATCTCTATTGGATAGATGGACTTCATATTTTGAGTGGGAGAGCCCTTTGTCTTAGAGAATGTCTCTATGACCTAGATACAAGAATACACTCATAGTTTATTTCTAAATGTTGGAAATAAACATGAATTCTGGAATAAACCTATCATAAAGAGTTATGATGGATATATTTCATATAGTAATCTGGCATCTAGTGGACTCTACTAAATTAGAAATTTAATGAATGGTTCATTAAGATTTCTAATACTGAAAATTAAACGTTATAAGATCAATATGAGGATAAAGATCATTTGACAATGATTTAGCATCAAGTTTTGGACATATGCCTGTTGATTTGATCAATAGACAAGTAAGATATGAAACTTTAGAATGTCTAAAATTTTAAATCTTACATACTTGTGAATATTGTATTCAAAGAATGTCCAATACACCCTTCTCTTAGGAAAGGTGTAAAATGTCAAGGTATTCGGGATCTCATACATATTGATGTATGTGGATCATCTATATCATAGTAAACATTATGGATATGTGATATCTATTGATGATTATGTATGATAAGATATTTTTTCTCTTCACCTAAGAAAACTTTGAAATATAGAGTTGTAGGGAGACACAATTGGATCATGTGTGACATGATTTGATCAATGATGAATTTTAGCATAATTTCCTCTTAGTTTCATGGTATATATATAGTAGAGACTACATTATATATCCTTAATAAGGTTCCATGCAAGTAAGATGGAATTGAGCACTAGAGAGTGCTACTTCATTAGGAAAATAAAGGATGGTATTGGATACCTACTTTGTAACCTTGAGGTTCTTAAAAGATCTCATCTCTGAGAATGTGATTCTTAGAGGATGACTCTCCTGAGAATCAAGATGAAAATGAAGTAAAGGAACTCATTTAATCTTGAGATGATAATGAGGCTCTTGAAATTGAAAACTAAAAGGATAATTAAAGATGAAACATTAATACCTCTTCGAATGAGTTTGAGATGTATTCCATGTGTCAGTTAAGTCTGACAATGATCGGACTTCATGTGATGAAGCTCCTGAGGATCATGACATGGAAAGATGGATGTTAGCAATAAAAGTCTAAGGTAGACTTCATATACAAGTGTTGTATATGGACCCTCGAGGATCTACCTATAAGGGTAAGACCCATTAAGGTGTAAATGGATCTTCAAGAGAAAGGGAACCTGATGATAAGGTAGAGACCTTCAGAGCTTGGTTCGTAGCCATGAGCTACACACCGGAAGAGAAGACATTGCTTACGATAAGACTTGCTCTTCGGTGACCATGCTTAGACCCATCAGAATATTGCTAACTATAAGCCGCACAACTTGACTTTGACATCTTCGAGATGGAAGTCAAGATTGCATTCCTCCATGAATACCTCTTTGAGGATATTCACTTGAAGTAGCCCCAGGGCTTCATGGTTGAGGAAAGCAAGGTGTGCAAGCTAAAGAAACTCCATCTATGAACTCAAATAAGCTTCTTGTAGTTGGAACATAAGATTTGATGAAATCATAAATGTTATGATTTCAGATAGAATCTTGATGTACAATGAGAATCTTAATGGGAGTGCCATTGTGTTCATCGTGCTAAATGTAGATAATATCCTAATCATTTGGAATGATATAAGGATGATAATAAGTGTTTTATAATCTGGTTGTTCCATTTCTTGAAATATGATTTCAAGGATAGCTCTTAGATATTAGTTCTGAAGTTGTTCAGAAGCAAAGAGAAGAGGGTATTGGGACCATCACATTAGTAGTACACCTTGGACATATTCCATTTTCTGGAAAATTCCAAGAAAGACTTCCTTCCCTTATGATGTGGTAGTGACCTATCTAAAGGGATAACATCTCAAAGAGTTGAGGAAGTGAATGCTAGAACTGCTTGCACTCATGCATCAGTTACGAGAAGCTAAGTGTATGCTAGATGTGTACTGATAAGCCTCCCGCACCCTTAGTTAATCCGGTCAAATTAATGTCCAAATCAATTAATGATATTCGTTGCAGTCGGATACGAGGGATTAATCAAAAATCACTTAGCTATTAATGTTAAGTGATGTAGTTTTTTTTTTACTTGGTGAAGTCCAAGGTCGATCTCAGGGAGGCATCTGTCTCCTTAGGTTGATTACATCAATTCACAAGTGCTCGAGATTCGGGGAACGATTTTTTTTTTTGGTCTTTTTAATTACTATGTAGACAATGCAGACAATCCTTAGCCAATTTCAAGTTAGATTTAATTGATATATCAAATTCAGTCCAAAAATTATGAAAATTGGCCAGAAGGTTGCTTATGATGAAAATGACCTACACTAATTTTTTTGGAATTTTTTGACTCAAAATGAATATTCTATGAATTAACTAAACAAACAGTGTGATTTTCAATGTTTAATTTTTAATAAATATCAAAACACAATATTTCTCAGAACTAAAATTATCCTAGGAAGGTCTAATGATCAGGAACCTAGGAAAATTGACAGAACTAAAAAAATGTTGTGAAATGAATTAATTAAAATTAATCAAAGGAAATCACTAAACTATTTATTCAGGCCTCGTTATGCGTGCAAATGATGTGAAATTTTTATGGGATGTTAAAAACAATGTCCTTAAGCTACTGTGATTTTTTTGGTGATTTTTGAAGGCACAGATAATTTACTAAAAATCAAATGGCATCTCTGGGCAAAATATGACTCAAATCAACCAATTAATTCATTAATAAATCAAGAAAACCAACAAAAATACAACAAGTATGCTACCAGGTAGAGGACAAAATTCTCAACAAGATGCAACTTTTAAAATTCAAAAATGATCAACAATGCAAGCTATGGACACGTGCAAACATAGGGGTCTAAATGCAATACTGGAAAATAAATGTTCAAGAAATAAACATGCTGACAGGGACTAAAGTGCAATTACCAAGACTATGCAGGACTTGAGTGCAAATTCTCCACGAATCACGCGCGCCTCACGTGATGTCTGCTTCACAGGGACCTTTCTGCAATTTTGGGAACCTCCAGGGGTGTCGGTGCAATTTACCCAGGCCGCACGTGCTCCTCACGTGGGGCGGCCTAGGCTCGGAGACGTCGGAGGCTCGGTTTAGCCTCGGATCAGCTTCGGGTGGCCCGAGCCTAGGCTTGGAGGCCGAGGCTCGGAGCGGGCGACGTGGCCGCCTGAGGGCCCTTGGATCAAGGTGGATCCGAAGGTGGTCGGTGATGACGCGTGGCAGCGGGTGGAGCGTCTGATCCGCGGCGAGATCGACGGTCGAGGACGATGGCGGTGAAGAGACGCGTGGCGGGACGAGGGCCGTTCGATCTGAAGATCGAACGGCTGCTGCTCCTTCTCCTCGAACGGGCCTCCTCCGCCTGCGGAGGAGGGGGCTGTGCTCCGGCGACAGGTGCTGAGCTCCGCCTCCCTCGCTGAGCTCCGTCAGTGAGCTCCGTCAGCTCCCAGCTAGCTCGGAAGCAGCGGAGGACGCCTGCGAAGCTTCCGGTGGGCTCGGAATGGCTGGAGGAGGGCTGGCGCTCCTGGTCGATGAAGCTCGAGGAAGGCTCCGATGAAGCTCCGGCCAATGGTCCAAAGAGTACCTGCAAGTGTTAGCTGGATAGCCGAAGCGTGCTGGTGATCGTGGGAGTTGAATGGAGTGGTCGGAGAGGCCTGCGGGTGCTTGAGGTGATCGGGCGAGGTGGCTCCGGCCAAGCGGCGGAGCTGCTAGTCGACGGTGGTCGAAGTGCGGTGAATGGCGAAGTGGAGCGGCCCGCGAGGATGCTAGCACCGTCGCGGAGCTCGTCGGGATGTCGAGGAGGTGTGGAGATGTTCGTGGAAGGCGAATAAAATCGGAGAAGATCGGATGAAAAGAAGAGGATGATCGGAGAGGGGATGAAGGAGGTTACCTGGGGTTTGGGGCTCGGTTTTGAGCTCCAGGGGTCGTCGCTCCAGAGGTCGGTAAGCCTCGAGCTCGTGCAGCTACGCGGAGGGCGGCTGCGGCACGGCGGTGCACCGTGGATCTCGCCGGAGAAGAAGGTCCTTCGTCGCTCAACAATTCGGCCGCTTGCTGTCACCAAGAGGAAGCTTGGAGCTCGGGGTTCTCTCCTGGAGTGGCGGATGGGCTTGAATGTGGCCGGAGAGGGTGTATTTATAGGTCGAAGGTGGCGGCAGAGCTGGGTGAGTGGCGAGTTTCATGGAGGTGGTGGAGCGAGTGTGGCGGAGATGGTGGTGTTCGAGGGTGTTGGCGAGGGAGAGGGAAGAGTGGGGAAGATCGTGGGAGAGACAGTGGCCGGCGAGGGTGGCTGGAGTGCGGCCGAAAATAGAAAGGGGCGGCCCCTCCCGCAAGGCGGAGATCGTGGGAGAGAGGGGCTGCCCGAGGTAGGGGACGAGGTCCTGGCCGTTGGATCTTGTGATCCAACGGCCAGATGGAGGCGCGAAGTGGCGGGTGAGATTAGATCTGGGCGAGAAGATCTGCGGGTGTGAGTGGTGACACGTGGCGTGAGCTAGGCAAGGCGCGAGCGAGCGGCCCTGATCAGGTCAAGGTGTTTGAACGGTCGGTTGAGATGATTGGAGGGCTAACGGCTCAGATGGAAGAGCTGAGGATGCAGATGAAGGGCTCAAGAGGTGACGCGTGGCGCTCTGTGGGCGAGGCGCTGATGGATGGTGGAGATGAAGAGTGGGGGATGATCAGACGGTTGAGGGGGTGCGCGTACGTGGTCACAGAGGGACCGTTGGATCTGGAGCTTGATCCAACGGTGGAGAGCGCGGGCGGATCGGCTAAAGACAGCGGGCCGCGTGGCGCAATCAGAGGGCGCCACGTGGCCTGCTGTGAGTGGTCGAAGGGAAAAACACGTGTAGAAAGAGGAGGAGGCCGAATTTGGAAAAACTCAAAACATGAAAGTTGTAGATCTTGGTGAGATCTACAAGTTTCATGTTGGCCAAAGATGGAGATGAGGTCAAATATGGTACATAAATACAAAGTTACATAAATATACATATGTAGTATACAAAATGCCCCAAAAACCCAAGTTCCTCATACAAGCTCCAATTTCAATGAAATTAGTCTCATTTTGAAGGTCTTTTGATATGTAGTATTCTAATAGTGAGTGGACCTAAGTAGGAGTTTGTATGCGGGCTTTATGGGGGTTTTACTGTACAAGGGTTCTCTGGATAATTGGGTTATTCTACAAGGGTGATTTGTGGCCTTCTTCCCTATATTATTGAGGAGTACATACATATATTATAGAGAGAAGTTTATTTGATGAAAAGGTATTTTACAGGGGATTTGTGGCTTCTTATTTAAATGCAGATGAGCTCCTAAAATGCATGAATTATGGATGCATGCATGAATGCTATTTATGCAAGATAAAGGGAAATATGCCTCTATTTTCTCGGGAACAAGGCTCTATTTTTGACTTTTGATGTGATGAATCACAGATTCATCAACCCCCTATACTTAAACCTTGCTCGTCCCCGAGCAACTAAATGAAATGCAAGAGTGAAATGATTTTGGGTTCCATACCAAGGTCATGAACAAAAGTTAAAAATGGAGCCTGACTCGACCTTTGGATTAATTGTGTGGCGGAACCTTATTTGGACCTGAACTTAAGAGCTAACAGACTTCAAGTTCCACAAGTCTTCTATTCAAGACGCCTCAATAGCCAGGTCAGAACAAATCCTCAAACGCAAATTTCTGATGACTATGATTCTTACTTGTACTGTGTAAGTGAGATATAGCTCTCCACATCAGAAATGACTCGGAACCAGCCTCCTCTAACAAGGTAACTCAATAACCCGGTCCAGTAACTCTTTCCTCGAGGAGCGGGGTATTCCCTTCTAAGTTCAAGTGCGACCAACTCAAGAGGAGGGGGTAGAGAAAAGAATGGACGGTGGCCAGTGTAGCCACCTATCCCGGGATGCCTGACCAGTGTAGCCAAGTCATCCAGCTGCATTTCTTCATACTCCGACAGGTATTAATTTTTTTTTTCTTTGACTTGGACCTGTCTGATTTTTTTGGAGTTTTCTTGCAATTTTTTTTTTTTTCACTATATACAATGTGCAGCATGTACATCAGGAGTTTTTCCTCTTGAGCCAGTAGACTATCCCTCTTTTGAAGCATTATTGCAACCCACAGCATCCCGTCCTTAGATGTCAACACCACTAGACTAGGTTGAGATGCACTACCCTCCCTAGAGGAGGACGGATGTTTCCACCCGTGTGCTACTCCAAGCTAAAGGATTCTACCTCCTCACCACCTCATCAATGAAGAGCTACGTGCATTGTGCTTGTCCAAGTTAGGTCATTATCTAAGAGAATCCTGCGTATGCACGAAATATTCTACTTAGACTAATCAAGATGACATGTGAACATAGACTTGCGGACTCAAAGAATTAAGTCACTTGACCTGAAAAATCTTAACTCCAGTTCCTATTAGGTCCCTCTGAAATTAGGTGGGTTAAGGTCAAATCAAGTCCATCCTCAATATCTACTCATAACTTGGTTCAGAACCCACTAGCTTTTCACTTTGCATATGCAAGATATGCAGATGATGTGCAGATGACATGCTATGAATGAAATGCAAGACTTTTTTTTTTTTTTTTTTTTCTTTTTTGAAAATGCAAGATAATATGCAAGAGTAAATAAGAAGCCTTTTTGTTTTATTTTTCTGGTATACAACAATCTTTTTTTTTTTTATTATTATTTACAACAATCTTTAGTTGATATAATTTGTACATAGTATACACGATTTTTTTTTGGTATACAACATGTTTTACAACAAATTTTACAAGAATTTTACAACTTTTTATACAAGTGTTTATACATATAGTACATATTATACAAGTATACAAAATTTTAATTTATTATTAATTTTTTTTTAATTTTTACAAAAGGTTTACAAGTAGTATACAAGTGTACAATTTTTTTTTTCAATTTTTACCCACCCATAATTATTGCAAATATATATATACAAAAATATGCGAAAGTACGAGCTATGGGTAAAGTATATATGTAATATATACACGCCCCCCTATACTTAGCGTGTGCTATGTCCTCAGAGCACAGAGAGCGAGGAAAAAGACATAGCTCGTGCTAAGCATAGGAGAGCCAAAGAGGAATAGAAAGTATAGAAGTCGTCTTGCCCCCCTATACTTAGGCTCTGGCGGCCTAAGTGTAGAAGAAGATCAAAAATGGGGCGGACGAGGAAAGATGGGAATGGATGAATATACAATATGGGCATCGGTCCCCCCTATACTTAGGCTTAGGTCAGCCTAAGTATTGGTAAGAAATGCGTATGAGGACCGATGTGATCTGGAGAATGTACAGTGAAACGACTCGGGTGACCCCTTCCCCCTATACTTAGGATCTGGTCATCCTAAGTATAGTCCGAGATAATGATTCGATGATGTGGGGATGGGTTACTAGAATCGTGGAGGTAGAGGAAAGGATATACAGGAATGATGATATATGTACAAATGAGTCGGTCTGAATCTTCTGAAGATGCTGCTGATGGCTGGAGTTCATTGCTGCAAGGTCTCATGCACGGCTTGAGATGTATCTGCTGTATCTGTCTCGCGCATGAATACAATCTCCTCCACATGGACTAATTGTTCATTAGATTCAACGAAGTGCTTCAACAGCTGCCCATTAACCAGGAATGTCGGTGCGTCATCCGCGAGATCTGAGATCTCGACACATCCACTATCATGCACCGTTCGGACTACAAATGGTCCCGTCCACTTGGATTTCAGCTTGCCTTGGAAGGTCTTCAGCCTGGCATTGAACAACCATACCTTCTGTCCAGGAACAAAGGTCTTTCGTCTGATAAATCTATCGTGCCAACGCTTCACCTTGTCCTTGTACACCACACTGTTGTCGTATGCGCGGTTTCTGACTTCCACAAGCTCATTCAGATCCATGTCTCTCTGTTTTTGGCCCAGGTGTGTGTTCCAGTTGACCTTCTTTATTGCCCATTCTGATTTATGCACTAACTCTGCGGGCAAATGGCACGGCTTTCCGAATACCATTCGGAATGGGGAGGTACCTAACGGTGTCTTGTAAGCCGTCCTATACGCCCAGAGGACCTGATCCAAGATCTGAGACCAGTCCTTCCTGTCTGGGCGGACGAGCTTTTGCAGTATTGTTTTTACCTCCCTATTTGACACCTCAGCCATACCATTGGTTTGTGGGTGGTAAGGACTAGCGACACGGTGTTCGATGCCGTAATCCTTCAGGAGTTTCTTCACCTCCCGATTCACAAAGTGGCTACCCCCATCTGATATCATCATTTTGGGGATCCCGAACCTAGAGATTATGTGCTCTCTGATAAACTTACAGACAGTCCTGCTGTCTGCGGCTCGGGTCGGGATAGCCTCCACCCATCTTGACAGATAATCCACCGCAAGAAGGATGTATTCAAATCCGTGGCTGACAGGGAATGGGCCCATGAAGTCGATGCCCCAGGCGTCAAAGACATCACAAATGATGACCGGCTGCATCGGCATCTCATCCTTGGAACCAACGGTTCCTCCCATTCTCTGGCATACTGGGCACGATTTCGCGAAGGTGGTGGCATCGCGAAACAGAGTCGGCCAGTAAAAGCCACACTGAAGCACCTTCCATGCGGTCCTCTTCCCGGAGTGGTGTCCTCCTGCCTCTAAGCTATGGCATAAAGAAAGGACACTCTGGTATTCCTCCTGAGGAATACAACGTCTCCAGACGCAATCCGGTCCTTCAAAGAAAAGGATCGGATCCTCCCAATGGTAGTGTCTAGCATCCGACTTTAGTCGGTCAATTTGGCTCTTGGGCCAATCCTCGGGAACCTTCTTGGAGACAAGATAGTTCACGATATTGGCATACCATGGGAGTGAGTCGATAACAAAAATCGACTCGTCAGGGAAGGAGTCTCGAATTGGGGAAACCTCGGAAGTATTAATATCTTCGAGACGAGAGAGATGATCAGCTACTACGTTCTTCTTTCCAGGTTTATCACGGATGTTCAAATCAAATTCCTGGATAAGTAGAATCCAACGAAGAAGACGCGCCTTCGCGTCCTTCTTCTCCATCAAATATCGTAGTGCCGTGTGGTCTGTGAACACAGTCACCTTGGATCCGATTAAATGCGATCTGAATTTGTCCAAGGCAAACACTACCGCCAGCATTTCCTTTTCGGTAACTGTATAGTTACGCTGAGCAGAATCAAGCACTTTGCTTGCGTAGTGGATTGCAAACGGGACGCCATCTCTTCTTTGTCCCAATACAGCCCCAACAGCATAATCTGATGCATCCGTCATGATCTCAAAAGGGAGAGACCAATCTGGGGCTTGTAAAATGGGTGCGTCCATAATCATTCCTTGTAATAGCTTAAAGGCCGCAAGACACTTGTGATCGACAATAAACTCCGCGTCTTTGCCTAAAAGCTCAGTTAGCGGTCGGGCAATTTTAGAAAAATCTTTGATGAACCTCCGATAAAATCCGACATGCCCGAGGAACGACCGCAACTGCCGTACGTTGGTTGGTGGCTGGAGTCGTCTGATCACATCCACCTTGGCAGGGTCAACCTCCATTCCTCTCTTGGAGATGACGTGCCCCAACACTATGCCCTCCGTCACCATAAAGTGACTTTTCTCCCAGGAGAGCACCAGATTGACCTCACAACATCTTTTGAGGACTCGGTCCAGATTCCTAAGGCAGGAATCAAAAGAGTCGCCGTGGACCGAAAAGTCATCCATGAAGACTTCCAGGAATTCGCCGACCATTTCGGCGAATACAGCAATCATGCACCTTTGAAAAGTACCTGGAGCATTGCATAACCCAAAAGGCATGCGCCTGAAAGCATAGGTACCAAAGGGGCATGTGAACGTGGTCTTTTCCTGGTCCTCTGGAGCTATGGCTACTTGATTGTAGCCCGAGAACCCATCAAGGAAGCAGAAGAATTCTTTCCCTGCTAGTCTCTCTAAGATCTGATCAATGAACGGTAGGGGGAAATGATCCTTCTTCGTCGCGGCATTCAGGCGTCTGTAATCCACACAGACGCGCCACGACGTGGGTACTCTCGTCACGATCTCCTCTCCGTCCTCGTTGGTGGTCGTCTGAATTCCCGACTTTTTCGGGACAACATGGATTGGGGCCACCCACTTAGAGTCGGAGATTGGGTAGATAAAACCCGCGTCGCACCATTTTTCTATCTCTTTCTTGACAACCTCTCGTAGATTTGGATTCAACCGACGTTGGAATTCACGAGAGGGTTTGGCTTCATTCTCCAAATATATATGGTGCGAACACAGAGCGGGATTTATCCCGTGGAGATCGGAAATGCTCCAGCCTATTGCCTTGCGGTTCTTCTCCAGGATCTCTAGCAAGCGAGATTCCTGCTCCTCGGTCAATTGCGAACTGATAATGACCGGAAATTTCTTGGCTGCGCCCGCAAGGAAGGCATACTTAAGGGTTGTGGGTAAGGGTTTGAGCTCAGGGATGGTATGATCATCTAAGAAGTCTGGCTCAATCCGATCTGGTTCGGTGTTGGAAGTGGCTGGATCTTGATCTGCAGTGGCTGCCACCAAGCTTGGCTCTGGAGTCGGATCGTCAAAGGTCTCCATGCAATCGGCAAACGCCTCGTCCGACTCGTCTTCCTCATCTTCCGATTGTCCTAAGGATGTAAGGACTGACAGGCCCTCTTGGGCCTCTATGTCATCGAAGATGTAGGGTGATGCAGGCTCAGAGCTGTACTCGTTCCTAATGATCTCGCAGACTGACTCATGTACTGGATCATCTTCAAAGGAGATGGACATATCGGTGCTGGCTGGGTTCTGTCTCCATGGCCCAACTAAGTCTACATGTGCACTGTCTGTTTCGATCGAAGAGTACTCGGTGCTGGATTCGGAGTCCGGTCTCTGCCATCTGGTCTGCTTCATCTCTAGTTCCTCATCTCCGCCTGGAGTTTGGAACTGAATCTTCCCATTCTTATAATCGAATAAGGCCCCTGCTGTTCTAAGGAAGGGCCTACCCAAGATAATCTGGGAATCTCTCCAATTACGAGGGGTCTCCATATCAAGGACAGTGAAGTCCACCATGTATTCCTGACCCTCGACTTTGATCACAATGTTCCTTAATTCTCCTTGGGACCTCTTAGTGGATTTATCTGCAAACTGCAGAATAGCTCTAGATTTCCTAAGAGGTCCGAGATCAAGCCGCTCATAGAGGGCTGTGGGCATCAAATTGATCGAGGAACCATTGTCAAGGAGAGTGCGTGCAAACGCGATGTCATCAACATGACTCACTACATAGTGTGCACCCATGTCTCTTCGTTTCCGAGGAAACGAGTTCTTTATTGCACAAGTCGTGGCTACTGATAGAACGTGTTTCTCAACACGGCTTTTGGTCTTCCTGCTAACCCTAGTAGGTGTGCATCGCACCTTAAGGTATTTCTGGAATGCAGGGGTCATTTCCACGAACTTGTCGAAAGGGATTGTGACCTTGATATGTTTGTTACAAAATTCAGCCATCTCAGGGTCATCTTTTTGGATTTTTGTGTTTTTCTTCTTCCCACCCTTAAGAGCTTGGGGGAAAGGGATTATTAACTCAGGATCTGGAACTGAAATATTTTCATTAGAAACTGAAACTGAGTTCTGGACAGGACTCTGACTCGGACTTTTGTACAGACTCTGATGCTGACTCTGACGAAAGGGAAAATGCTTGGGCGAAACCGGTGATGCGTCTTCCGCTTCTTCTGACTGGTCCTCCTCAGATGGAGGTGCGGGCTCATCGGTGTCGTCGGACTCCAGGTGGATGCGGGGGTGCTGCTTCGAGGACTCAGATGTCCTCTTCTTCTGCTTGCGGTGGTGGTGGTGATGCTCCTCTTCCTCCTCCTCCGAATTCTCCTCAGGTCGAACTTCGGAGGTTCCTTCCTGTTGTGCCCGTGCCCGATCAGGTATGGTCACGGTCCTTCCGCTCCTGAGGGACATATGGTTAACATTATCATACGAAAGGATCTCATGTTCAGATAAATAATTATCTGAATAGTCTACCTGATCTCTAGGTCGGTTCTGGCCTTGGTGTATGCTGTTCGGGTTGGCCTGAACCTGTGCGGGAAGTGGAGTCCTTGGCGCCGTTTGTTGGTCTTGAGCACGAGAGACCCGATTGATGTCGGTTCTCATGTCCAAGTAATCGTTCTGCATCTGCTGGACCCTATCAGACAGGGTCTGGATCGCCAAGGTGAGGGACTCCAACTCGGTGGGCTGGGCTGGCTGCTGCGTGGATGCTGTCCTGAACTGGCCCTGCTGGCCGTGCCGATACTGCTGCTGATGGGGTGGTGCTGGCCCCTGCTGGTAGGTTCGCTGCTGCGGCTGGTACCCCTGGTCTGGCCTGGACTGGTATCGCGGGATTGTGACGGGTCTGGTCTCCTGGTATACTGGGGTTGGGCGGTGTGCCTGATCCTTCCCCATCTCAATTTGCCGGACTAGTGGGTCACGGCTATACCAGAGCCCGTTGATCTCGTAGACGGGCGGAGGCTCCTCGTATGCTGTCTCAACTGGTGGGGGTGCTTGATGGTTCTGCTGGGTGTAAGTCTGATCCCAGCTGCTTTGAGACCCCGGTGCCTGTTCCTGTACAAGATGAACTCGATGTACAGGTACAGGTGGTGCAGAAGGGGTGGGTAGCTTCATCTTGGCTACCTTTTCAGAGAGTTCCTCCACCTTCTTGGGAAGGCTCGAAAGAGACTCCATCTCCGCGACTCGCTTGTGGATCTGTTCGACCATGGTGAGCTTGTCTGCAATCATCCCCATGCTGGGGATGAGGTCCTCTGTCAGATCAGCAACAGTCCTTTTAGTTGTCTCGTTGGATAGAATCGAGGGAGACAACTGATAGGCCCTTGTGGCCTGTGACCTGCCGGTTTCTGCCATCTGCTCCAGGATCTTCCATACGGCGTGTTCGTTCTTGTTCAGATAGCTTCCTCCGCAGGCGGCGCTGACTAACCCCTGCATCTCTGGGGTTAAGCCGCAGAACAAGGTCTGGACTAGGATCGCCTTTGAAATGCCGTGGCATGGGCATTTCTGCACTAAATCATTGAACCTGTCCCACGCCTCGTGGAACGGTTCGCAGGGTCCTTGGGCGAAGCTGGCAATCTTCGTACGCATCTGATTGGTTCTACTGAGTGGGTAGAACTTCTTCAGGAAGAGGTCCTTGAACTGCATCCAGGTAGTACAAACCACCCCTAGGTTCTTCAGCCAATGTGCAGCCTTATCTCCTAAGGCAAAAGGGGTGGCTTTCAGTCTGATATAGTCTTGGCCAACATTGGGATGGCTCAGATTATTACAGACTAGTTCGAAGTCACGGAGGAAGGTGTACGGCTCTTCGCTGAGGTTTCCGTTGAACTTCGGCAGCAGGCTAAGGAAGTGGGGCTTCAGCTCGAATGCCTGGTCGGGAACTGCAGGTGCTAGCCAATTCTGGATCTCGTTCTCCGCCGGGTTATATGTATCGACCATTGGCCGGTCGATTCCTTCTGCTACTATAATCTGCCCCATTCGTGCAGTGAGATCGGCATTCTTCTGTTCAGCTTCTGCCAGACGTCTAAGGATTTGTCTCATCTGGTCCTCGTCGGGCGGCATCCTTGGCGGCATTTCTCCCTCCAGTTCTGGGATATGGAAAATAGGTCCGGTGTTAGAGGGTAAATCAAGGAATGGATTACCGAGGCAATGGTCTTCCTCGGTACTCTCAGAGGAGATAAAAGGGTTGGTTTGAGGGTAACCACCCTGAGCAGGAGGGAACCAGGACTCAAGAGGGTCATGAGTCCTGGGTGGTCCAAAGTGCGTTTGGACCGAAAAAGACGAGTTATCTGGGGGACTCATAGAGGGATCAGTGAATTGTGTGTCGAGATCTCCCCATTGACTCATCTTGATAAGCGAGAAGAAGATAGGATTTTACTCCTACCTGAAGCAAGCAAGAAGAACAATCCAAGACCCTGGTTTTCACACTCAACACAGTGAAGGACTCAAATTGAGTCCAATTTATCTTGTAATTTTTAAGTGTGAATTTCAAGCAAATCTAGCAAGGATTACGCGGCCTAGAGGGAAGTCGGCTCAGAGCCGGATGCGTCTTCCCTGTTTATCCTGTCGTCTAAGATACCGCCGCTCCTTCCTTTCTTCGCTCCTATCCCAAGCCGAGGGATTCAGTGACCACGCCCCTATCTACCTGCAAGCAGGCGGAGGCTGACAAGGCCGGAACTTCACCCCGGGGGTTACTGGCAGCTTGTCGCGAAGTACCGCAATTTCGCCCCTATCTACCTGAGACAGGCGGAGGCTACTTGGTACTAGTCAAAGAATCTGAAAGTATCCGGCTTGTGATATTTGCTAGGATCAGTCAGAACGATGATATGGAAGACGGGGATTTGGGCTCTACCTTAGGGTGTTCACACACACTCAGGTACCCTCACTCAGCCTGAAAACAAGGTCGGGGTTACTCTCCCGCAAACAATTTTCAGTTTTATTCCCTTTTTATTGTCAATACTGTTAGCAGTCCCAGTTTTAAAGTAGGTTATCACTGAAATTTAATCACCACAAAGCACGCCTATCGGACAGTCCCAATTTCCTTTAATTAAGTGAGAAAATCAGAGGGGGAAATCGAGAAAAGCCGATGCAAGTTAAAATCTATGATGCGTATGCTAAGTAGAGAATACTTACAGTGATCCCTTCGCTTGTCGATGCAGGATGCTATACAGAATTGAAAACTCTATCCTATATGCAAATGCAGGCGATAAAAGCCGCTCCTAGACAGGCAGTTCTATTAGCGTGAAGAACAGATTGATTTGAACTAAGTCCTGCGGTCTAAGTGCGTCTTTTAAATGTGTTGTGTGGTCCTATTGATTACGAGCACAAACAAGTCCTAGATTGGCTCGAGGAGCCGCTAGTGCAAGCTAAGTTACCAATCAACCACACAGCACACGGGACACGGTTTCCACTATTTTTACACGCGCGAGAACCCAAACGGGAACCGCTGGAAACAATGCAAAAGAAATAAAATAAAATGAAAATTACAAGGCCTCTCTTTCTCTCACACAATCTAAGTGCTAAGTCTTCGAAGCGTCGCCGACTCCTCGCGTTCCTCGCACAAAAATTAAGATAAGGTCAGAGAGTGACACAAAAATAAAATAAAGCAAAAATAAATGAGAGAAATAATTACAAGAACAACCGGGGGTCAGACTACCCGGGGGTTAGAAAATCAAACACTCAAAATGTGATGTAAATTAACCTAAGCCGTGCCTCCCCGGCAACGGCGCCATTTTGATAAGCCTCCCGCACCCTTAGTTAATCCGGTCAAATTAATGTCCAAATCAATTAATGATATTCGTTGCAGTCGGATACGAGGGATTAATCAAAAATCACTTAGCTATTAATGTTAAGTGATGTAGTTTTTTTTTTACTTGGTGAAGTCCAAGGTCGATCTCAGGGAGGCATCTGTCTCCTTAGGTTGATTACATCAATTCACAAGTGCTCGAGATTCGGGGAACGATTTTTTTTTTTGGTCTTTTTAATTACTATGTAGACAATGCAGACAATCCTTAGCCAATTTCAAGTTAGATTTAATTGATATATCAAATTCAGTCCAAAAATTATGAAAATTGGCCAGAAGGTTGCTTATGATGAAAATGACCTACACTAATTTTTTTGGAATTTTTTGACTCAAAATGAATATTCTATGAATTAACTAAACAAACAGTGTGATTTTCAATGTTTAATTTTTAATAAATATCAAAACACAATATTTCTCAGAACTAAAATTATCCTAGGAAGGTCTAATGATCAGGAACCTAGGAAAATTGACAGAACTAAAAAAATGTTGTGAAATGAATTAATTAAAATTAATCAAAGGAAATCACTAAACTATTTATTCAGGCCTCGTTATGCGTGCAAATGATGTGAAATTTTTATGGGATGTTAAAAACAATGTCCTTAAGCTACTGTGATTTTTTTGGTGATTTTTGAAGGCACAGATAATTTACTAAAAATCAAATGGCATCTCTGGGCAAAATATGACTCAAATCAACCAATTAATTCATTAATAAATCAAGAAAACCAACAAAAATACAACAAGTATGCTACCAGGTAGAGGACAAAATTCTCAACAAGATGCAACTTTTAAAATTCAAAAATGATCAACAATGCAAGCTATGGACACGTGCAAACATAGGGGTCTAAATGCAATACTGGAAAATAAATGTTCAAGAAATAAACATGCTGACAGGGACTAAAGTGCAATTACCAAGACTATGCAGGACTTGAGTGCAAATTCTCCACGAATCACGCGCGCCTCACGTGATGTCTGCTTCACAGGGACCTTTCTGCAATTTTGGGAACCTCCAGGGGTGTCGGTGCAATTTACCCAGGCCGCACGTGCTCCTCACGTGGGGCGGCCTAGGCTCGGAGACGTCGGAGGCTCGGTTTAGCCTCGGATCAGCTTCGGGTGGCCCGAGCCTAGGCTTGGAGGCCGAGGCTCGGAGCGGGCGACGTGGCCGCCTGAGGGCCCTTGGATCAAGGTGGATCCGAAGGTGGTCGGTGATGACGCGTGGCAGCGGGTGGAGCGTCTGATCCGCGGCGAGATCGACGGTCGAGGACGATGGCGGTGAAGAGACGCGTGGCGGGACGAGGGCCGTTCGATCTGAAGATCGAACGGCTGCTGCTCCTTCTCCTCGAACGGGCCTCCTCCGCCTGCGGAGGAGGGGGCTGTGCTCCGGCGACAGGTGCTGAGCTCCGCCTCCCTCGCTGAGCTCCGTCAGTGAGCTCCGTCAGCTCCCAGCTAGCTCGGAAGCAGCGGAGGACGCCTGCGAAGCTTCCGGTGGGCTCGGAATGGCTGGAGGAGGGCTGGCGCTCCTGGTCGATGAAGCTCGAGGAAGGCTCCGATGAAGCTCCGGCCAATGGTCCAAAGAGTACCTGCAAGTGTTAGCTGGATAGCCGAAGCGTGCTGGTGATCGTGGGAGTTGAATGGAGTGGTCGGAGAGGCCTGCGGGTGCTTGAGGTGATCGGGCGAGGTGGCTCCGGCCAAGCGGCGGAGCTGCTAGTCGACGGTGGTCGAAGTGCGGTGAATGGCGAAGTGGAGCGGCCCGCGAGGATGCTAGCACCGTCGCGGAGCTCGTCGGGATGTCGAGGAGGTGTGGAGATGTTCGTGGAAGGCGAATAAAATCGGAGAAGATCGGATGAAAAGAAGAGGATGATCGGAGAGGGGATGAAGGAGGTTACCTGGGGTTTGGGGCTCGGTTTTGAGCTCCAGGGGTCGTCGCTCCAGAGGTCGGTAAGCCTCGAGCTCGTGCAGCTACGCGGAGGGCGGCTGCGGCACGGCGGTGCACCGTGGATCTCGCCGGAGAAGAAGGTCCTTCGTCGCTCAACAATTCGGCCGCTTGCTGTCACCAAGAGGAAGCTTGGAGCTCGGGGTTCTCTCCTGGAGTGGCGGATGGGCTTGAATGTGGCCGGAGAGGGTGTATTTATAGGTCGAAGGTGGCGGCAGAGCTGGGTGAGTGGCGAGTTTCATGGAGGTGGTGGAGCGAGTGTGGCGGAGATGGTGGTGTTCGAGGGTGTTGGCGAGGGAGAGGGAAGAGTGGGGAAGATCGTGGGAGAGACAGTGGCCGGCGAGGGTGGCTGGAGTGCGGCCGAAAATAGAAAGGGGCGGCCCCTCCCGCAAGGCGGAGATCGTGGGAGAGAGGGGCTGCCCGAGGTAGGGGACGAGGTCCTGGCCGTTGGATCTTGTGATCCAACGGCCAGATGGAGGCGCGAAGTGGCGGGTGAGATTAGATCTGGGCGAGAAGATCTGCGGGTGTGAGTGGTGACACGTGGCGTGAGCTAGGCAAGGCGCGAGCGAGCGGCCCTGATCAGGTCAAGGTGTTTGAACGGTCGGTTGAGATGATTGGAGGGCTAACGGCTCAGATGGAAGAGCTGAGGATGCAGATGAAGGGCTCAAGAGGTGACGCGTGGCGCTCTGTGGGCGAGGCGCTGATGGATGGTGGAGATGAAGAGTGGGGGATGATCAGACGGTTGAGGGGGTGCGCGTACGTGGTCACAGAGGGACCGTTGGATCTGGAGCTTGATCCAACGGTGGAGAGCGCGGGCGGATCGGCTAAAGACAGCGGGCCGCGTGGCGCAATCAGAGGGCGCCACGTGGCCTGCTGTGAGTGGTCGAAGGGAAAAACACGTGTAGAAAGAGGAGGAGGCCGAATTTGGAAAAACTCAAAACATGAAAGTTGTAGATCTTGGTGAGATCTACAAGTTTCATGTTGGCCAAAGATGGAGATGAGGTCAAATATGGTACATAAATACAAAGTTACATAAATATACATATGTAGTATACAAAATGCCCCAAAAACCCAAGTTCCTCATACAAGCTCCAATTTCAATGAAATTAGTCTCATTTTGAAGGTCTTTTGATATGTAGTATTCTAATAGTGAGTGGACCTAAGTAGGAGTTTGTATGCGGGCTTTATGGGGGTTTTACTGTACAAGGGTTCTCTGGATAATTGGGTTATTCTACAAGGGTGATTTGTGGCCTTCTTCCCTATATTATTGAGGAGTACATACATATATTATAGAGAGAAGTTTATTTGATGAAAAGGTATTTTACAGGGGATTTGTGGCTTCTTATTTAAATGCAGATGAGCTCCTAAAATGCATGAATTATGGATGCATGCATGAATGCTATTTATGCAAGATAAAGGGAAATATGCCTCTATTTTCTCGGGAACAAGGCTCTATTTTTGACTTTTGATGTGATGAATCACAGATTCATCATGTACAAAAGCCAGATATCTACCATGCAGTGGGAGTAGTAAAGTGTTGCTGATCCTACTATGGAGAGAAAACACTTGATTGCAGTAATAACAAAATCTTCATAGATGATAAGATTTTTTGAGATAGTGATCTCAAAGTCTTATCTTCAAAAACTTAAGACTTTATAGATAGAAATCTAAAAGGTCTTAACTGTAAATGCCTTAGGAGATAGAGATCTCCAGGAATAAAGGTATTTTAATAAGGATTATGGAAATACTGGTTATAATAATTATTGAGCAATGGTGTCAAGGACACTATAACTGCTTTGACTAGATTGAGTATTGGTTGCATAAGATGCAACATTCGCATTAGATGCGATCACTGTTAATGGGGATATGCAAGTGCCGTAAAAGGACTTGGCGTAGTCTCGTGGGAACAAAGCGACTGATCAACTTACCTAGCTATTTTCTAAATAGCCTATGATTGTCACATAAGTTTGGGTTTAAATGATTAGCCCATTAATGGCTCTTTGGGATAGTGGGAGATTGTTGGACATGTGAGCCCACGGCGAGCCATTATGCAATAAATGTTATTGCGAATATTATTCCCTAATCTGAAATGAAGAATAACTAATTTGCATAATAGGTCCCTTAGTACAATTAGGGTTATGTACCATGGCCATCTTAATAATCATACAGCTGTTGATTCAATAATTGAATCATAGAGGCTGGTGCTCGGATGAATATCTAAAGAGTTAGATTGAGGACTCATCAAGCATCATCAAATGATTATTAAGAGATGATCTCCAGCTTGAGTAGGAGATGGCAATCCTTTCTCACATAGGCTGATATCTGACCGACCTCTTGATGTAGGTCCTCTGCATAGGAATAGAGATTCAGAGGTGTCAGATTAGTTAGGTCAAAGAGTTGACTTAACGAGATCGAGATAACCAAAGTCCCATGTCGTATGCTGTCACGATATAGGCACACATCCTCTGACCGGAGACATATGTGTTACTATATGTATGAGTATGTACATTTGGCAGACCAATAGGTTGATGACCTAACCAAGGTCTATACACCGGTGTGCTGGTGTGCATATAAGGGCGTATGAGTAATACGATCTCTCAAAGGGATCATACAGGTTCACTATTGAACTGGAAGACATGAGCTCACTCATGAGATATTGGGAAGAATCAAATTCCGTGCACGGTTGTCTCGCTTTGGAAGCTTGACTAAATTTGTAGGTTTGATATATACTTTTGGAAAGTATATGATCAAGACCTGGGTGTGATATATGCTTTTGGAAAGTATATGATCGATATCAACTCCCAATGATCAAATGAGAAACTTACTGATAAAACCCTGAAGTAGACAGTATAAAGTTGATCTAATACTTCGGGTTTATTCTGAGGCTTCCAGTATGCAGGATGTACAGGTATTGGGAATACCTGAGGGTGATGTGATCATGAACGATTGTATTACCATGACGCTTCCGTTCCTAGGGAGTGATGAAACGGGTCTGGATTTTAGTGACTCCTCTCAGTAGAGAAGTAATCTGATCTTGGTCCAAATGTTGGACATTAATCTGAATGTGATTCGGATGCAATGAGAAGATTAGATTTGCGATCTTGATTTAATCAAGAATCTATGGGAGGCCAGAGATCTGGATTTGAGATGTGATCTCAATATCTAAGTCACTATACGTGGAACAATACAATCTCCCTGTCCTTATCTCCAAGTACCTGCGGAGAATACACATTATTCTTGAAAGAGTTCAAGAATCATTCCAAAGTTGAATTATATCCAAGAATCGAGAAAATTGATAATTAAATGTGATTTAATTATCATGGATAATATGAATTTGATTCATATTATAAAAAGAGATATCTAAGATAATTAAATAATTAAATGTGATTTAATTATCAAAAATATGAATAATGTGAATGTGATTCATATTATTTGGGCACATGAGAAAAGAAATCCAAGATGATTAAATGTGATTTAATTATCATGGATATGAATAATATGGATAGCACCATCCATATTAATCATATATATTAAAAATGTGATTTATAATATATAAGAGAGAGCCATATTGTGTTTTATATTTGTTGATTAATTGTTAATGTGAATGGGATTCACATTAAATGATTAATTGAAAATATAATTACATTTAGTTTTGGGTTGTGAATGAGATTCATATTTTTTCAATGGCTTGTTTGATATTTTCCAAAAGATAATTTGGAATTATTTTTTGTGAAAATTATTTCGACAAGAGTTATAGGAGATATCATGAGATAATGAGATCTCATAATATATTAATGAGATTGACCAATTCCCCTCTAATAAGAGAGGACGGCTACAACTTCTTTAGAGGAGTAGAGTAGCCGTCCCCCCTTTTTAGGAGAGGACCACAATCTTCTCATTATCCTATCTCTAGTCAAAAGTGATTTAATTTGAGATTAATTATATTGATTTATCAATGATAATTAATTTGAATTAAATCACTTGTTGTTGTGTTTTACCAACAACAATCCTAGTCGTTGAAAGGGACACAATCAATCTCATCCGTTGATTGTGTGTTGTCCATGGATTGTGATACATGGACTCCCAAAACCCTATATAAGAAGAGGCATGCCTTGCTCTTCGATAAACACCGACTCGACAGAGTCTCTCTGCTTTCTCTCTCTCATTCTCACGTGCCCTCTTCCCTTCTCTCTTGGGTGGTCGTCCATCCTCCTCCAGAAGAAAGAAGGCTCCATCGTCGGCTCGCGTTGCTTCGACGACTCTTGGCGCTCCATCTTCTTTGGTGCTACTCGCTCGTGAAGAAGATACACAATCTCGTGCGACGAGATCAGGAGTTCCTTTGCTTGGACAACTACTTGGATTGCGAGATCACCGCGACTCATCGCCGTACTCGCAAGCGTCTTCTCCGAGGGTCGGACTTGAGACAAGAGGTCTCTTTGTTTAGAGACTTCATCACAACCACGCTTCAAGAGGTAATCCTATTACTTGTTTGTGGTTTAGACGAAACGATCCGAGAAGTGTTCTTGGATCATGTGGTTTCATCACATTTAAAATTTATATTTTCCGCTGCATCAAGTAACTAGCGCGACTAGTCGCTCCCGATCGCATTCGATGTGATCATCACGCTTCCATGATGCGCTTGAGGATTTTTCCATATCCTTCAACATTGCGGCAGTCGGGTGCGGGAGGGGATCGACACCGCGCAGCAACGCGCAGAGATCAGCTGGAGAAGGCTGGTCGGTGGGCGGTGATCCACCGCATGCGATAGCGATGGAGGCGATGGGGCCACACGAAGGATATCGTGGGCGTCGATGTGGCCTGGACGCGGTGGTTTGACGTCAGTGGGGCACGACCTGGTGGGGCATCGGTGCCACGCACGGCGGCGAAGGCAGCATGCACGAGTGGAGGGCCGCTCCAAGCGATGGTGATGGCGGGCCGGCGAGGAGCGGCGGGTGCGGGCACTGCCTGCGGATGGATGGAGGGCGGCAGTCGTTCTTTATTTTTTTATTTTTTTTATTTTTTTAAATGTAAACAGTAATAAAAATCTTTTTTGATTTTTTATTTTTTTAAATCTGAAATAGAGAAATTAAAAACAGAAAATAAAAAATGTTTTTTATGTTATTTTTTTTATTTTTTAGATGATCCTGCAAAATAAATGTTAGAGAGAAAGAAAACAAATATATTTTTATGTTTTTTGTTTATAAACAAATTAGGACACAAGTATGATGACTCGATCCCAAAATCACAACGGAAGACGTGAACGAGTGCGGTTCCACGGAAAATGGCATATGGAACCGGATCTCCGACCACCGTGCGTGGTCGGATTTGAGAGATCGTGATAGGTAAAAAAGAACGCGTTGAGATCGAGATGGTGAAATGAAAAATCGAGTCGGTGGAGGATTAAATCGTGATGGTGGATTCTAAGATCTAGATAAAAAATGACTACAAAATAAAGATGCAAAAATTTAAACTAAGGTTAATCTAGATGAAAATGAAAAGAAAATGATGGATCTCACCTTAGGAGCGAAAAAGACCTTGATCACCTCGACGAAGGCCGACGCACTATCATAGGACTGCTTGGAGGCTAGGCACCCTTCTGCGATAAGAAGACTATTGGAGATCGGGCTCCTCTCACCAAAGATTGATCAAGTTGAAATGAGGGAGAAGGAGCTATATAAATAGAAAAGATAATGGAGTTTGAATTTTCTTGAATTTTAGGATGAAGATAAGAGATAAGAGAGAAGGAAAACTGAAATGAGATAAATTAGCAAGATAAATATTTACAAAAATTACTATTTTTTTGTATTTTCGTCACTTTATTTTTTGAAAAATAAATATTATTTTTTTTATTTTTTTGTGGTAGTTAGTTAAGAAAATTAACTATATACATATGTTATATACATATATGACATTATATACATGGGTAAATAGGCAAAATAGTTTTTTTGTTTTAAAATTTTTAAAATTTTTTATTTTTATTTTAAATAATCAGTAAAAGTATTTATGAATATCTACAAATAAAATATGTACAAAATACTTGGGAAAATTGCACAAACCACCCCAGAAAACCAACTTTTCACCCGTACTCCAAAAATTATGAAATCATAGCCATTTTAAAGATAATTTAATTTAGAATACAATGGAAGTGAGTTTGGTTCAATTTGAGTTCATACGGAGCCGGAATTAGTCTTTCAATTATCACTTAGTGGCTTTTTCCAAGTGTGGATGCTTTTATTCTGTACAATATTTGATTGTGTAATTATTTTTATTATTTAGGACACATTTTTATTTAAAACTTTTGTTTTGAAAATTATTAAGTTTGAGGTCAATTTATGTACCAATAAAATAGTGTAGTATACAAATATACACGTCATACAATTTTTTTGGATTTCTGATTAAGGACCCTATCTCCCCCCTACTTTATTCCCGGTCGATCAGGTCAAGACTTGACCTTCTCTCGGGGTTCGGGTCAGTCTGTATCTATTACATACATACAGTCTTCCTTTTTTCTTTTTCCCTTTCTTTCTTTCTTTATTTATTTTAGGTTAAAATTGTAAGAAGTGTACAGTATTTACAAACAGATGCAAGTTAGTAAGAATATGGAGTTAATGTTATATACATGTGTTTTATAAGAGATTTTAAGCTAAAATAAATGAATAAAGATGACAAATCGCAAATTCATCATCCCCCTATGCTTTACCTTTGCTAGTCCCTTAGAAAACACTTATTTGAAAGAATAAATGAATAGAAGAAAAAAGGAAGGAAAAATAAATAAGTTAGGACAATATTGAGGATTAAACTTTTATTCGTAAAATTGTAGTTTGGAGCTCTGTCAGACCTCTGGATTATGAGTGTGTCGGAACCTTAATGGGAGATGGATTTTTAAAACCTAACAACCTCTAATTTCCACAGGACTCCTATTCAGGTCACCTCAATAGTCAGGTCAGAACAAGTCTACATACACAAATTCTTGTGACTATGAATCTTTACTTGTACGGTGTAAGTGAGATATAGCTCCCCATCTCAAAAGTAGCAAAGAAACAGCCTCCCTCAACAAGGTCACTCTAGTTCCCCGGTCTTGCAACTCTTTCCTCGAGGAGCGGAGATATTCCCTTCTAAGTTCAAGTACAACCAACTCAATAAGAGGGGACGAAGAAAAGAATGAACAATAACCAGTGTAGCTACCTATCCTTAGATGCATGACCAGTGTAGCCAAGTCATCCGCTGCAAGCTTACAAAAATTTGTCTTTGAAGCTCTTATTGTAATTTTTTATCCTTGTATATACACTCCGGTAGGCATTTTACTTTTCAATCAGACATGTCCACTTTTGAAGATTCTGCATTTTTCCATACTTTTTTTGAAAGTATATACAAGGTGTAGCATGTACATAAGGAGTTTTTCCTCTTGATCCAGTAGACTATCACTCTTTTGAAGCATTATTGCAACCCCAAAGCATCCTATCTTTTGACCTCAACATCGCTAGACCAGGTTGAGACACACTTCCTTCCCTAGAGGAAGATGAGAGGTTTCGCCTTGATGTACTACCCTCGTATGCTACTCCAAGCCAAAAGATTCTGCCTCCTCACTACCTCATCCATGAAAAGCTACATGTAGAGTGCTTGTCTAAGATAAGCCACGGTATGAGAGAGTCATGCACGTGTTGTTAAATGTTCTACTTAGACTAATCAAGATGACATATGAACATAGTCTTATGGACTCAAGAATTAAGTCACCAGGACCTGAAAAGTCTTAACTCCATTTCTTATAAGGTTCCTCTGAAATTGAGTGGATTAAGGTCCAACTAATCTCCATTCTTCAATTTTATTCCAGATTTAGTTTAAATGTCAATACTATCTTGAAAAATGCACATGCAAATGCAAGAAAATATGAATAATGCAATGAAAGATTTTATTTGAAAAAATGATGCACATGTGAAAAGAACATTTTTAAAACAATTTTCTAATTTTGAACTTTTTATGGATTTTTTGAGAAAAATGCAGATGTAAAAGAAAGGGATTTTTTTGAATTATGCAAGTTTTTATAGATTTTTGGTTTTGTAGTTTTTTTTCAAAAAGGAAAAAGGGTTAGTAAAATATATACAAGTATATACAAGAATTTTTTTGTTTGTTATTGTCTTGTTTTTGTTTTTTTGGCTTTTTTACACACGTGGATTTTACAAAATTATATACATATCCCCTAAAATAATTATCTTAAAAAATACGAGTTATATCTAAAGTATATATATAATATATACGATACGCCCTATACTTAGCTCAAACTATGTCCTCATAGTGATCAGAGAGTGACAAAGGAAGACATAACTCGTGCTAAGTATAGAAAAGTGAAATGACTCCTATGCTACAACGACTCAAAGAAAAGATAAAAAGAAGAGAAGTTGGTGATCCCCCTATACTTAGGATCAAGTAATCCTAAGTATAGTAGATTGTACAAAAGGGGAAAACCGATGCAGAGAATGTATAGACTAAAAAAACGATATGAACAACACCCCCCATACCTAGGGTAGAGTATCCCTAAGTATAAGCAACAACAAGAATGATGAACATGACGAATATGAACAACATAAATCATTCACCCCCCATACTTAGGACAAAGGACATCCTAAGTATAGCATGCACACACACAAACACACACACACACACACACAGAAAAGGGGTGAATGGTAAAACGGAAGAAGATAGAGTGAAATGAAAGGATATACAAAAGGAGTGGATGTACAAAGGTCAAGAAGGACGAAAGTGAACCTTCTTGCAGGATCGCTGAGGTATGGATCTGACAAGGTGTAGGTAGATATTGGGGTTATCATTAGATATGAACTGATCAGGATCGACCAAGAATGTAGCCTCAGCAGTCTCAGAGTGTGCAGGCACGAATCGGTTATTGGAAGTAGTGTGGTCATGTATTGCCTAGGAAGTCTCGCAAACATCAAAGTAAAATGGCTCGAAATCATTATCAGAAAAAGTACGATCAATTTCAGCCTGACAAGCCTCTATCGGATCATCATCTTCATTAAAAGGCCCAAATTCCTTTATAAAAGCAATCAAATCAATTTGGCCTTATCAATCTCATCTGAATCAGAGTGAATAGGAACAAACTCATCGATGAAAGTAGTCAAATCATGTTCGTCATGTCTAGTCTCAGGTTCTGCCTTCCGCTCTAGGATATCTATCGTGTAAATTCCATGGATGTCATCAATGCATCTCCATATACCAGAAGGGGAAACTCCAAGGTCTATGCTTTCTGAGTCTTCCTCCTTAAGGAGGAATTCTTGGGTTTCATTATCATCCAACATACAACAAGAATCTACGATATTATCATCAATGTCAAGGTCCTTGGAGTTGGCTAACACATGCACACTCTCATGGGATGCAGGTCTCTGGTCAGTAGTGGGTATAGTGATCAACATATCGCTCCCTACATCAGAACGGAAGCGAATCTCTCCTGATCCATAATCAATAACGGCTCTCGCAGAGGCGAGGAAAGGCCGTCCCAGGATGATTGGAGGCTGCTCCATAGGGGTGGAGGTCTCCATGGGCAATACGACAAAATTAGAAGTGAATTTCATGCCCTTAATAAGAATGACATCATTTTCTATAATACCCTTTGGCCTTTTAATAGATCCATCAACAAATTGAACTATCATCCTGGTTTTCTTGAGAGGCCCAAGATAAAGAGACTGTACCATAGAGAAGGGTATTATATTGATTGAAGAACCGCCGTTAAGGAGAGTGTTATCACAAGAATGTTCAGAGATGGAGCAGCTCACAAGAGGTATGGTAGTGTTCCCTTTCTTAAAATGTGGATGGTGAGAAATGGCGTAGGCAGTGGACATGGTCAAGATGTGACGCTCAGATCTTCTCCTTCGCTTTCTCTTCTTGTGTTGAGGAGTAGATAAATCTGTCATGGCCTTTTGAAGTGGGGTTTAATGATCTCATGAATAATGGCCACCACTTCGGGTTTAGTCAACATTTTTTTCAATTTTTGGACCTCCTCTATACAAGGGAGGATATTGGAATCAGCATATTGACGGTTCACGATATGCCTTCATTAAAATATGTGGATTATCGTTCACTTAAAAATATGTCGTTTCGTTGTAGGCGGGCAATCGGAATTTGTCAAATTTAATCAATGCGGTTTTATATTTATTTTACTTGTGCAAGTCCCAAGGTCGAATACAAGGAGGCAAAGGAACAACCTAGAATTTCGTCTATCAAAGTTCGGGCACGGTTTTCAAAGCAGACTTTTTTTGTATTTTTTATGCACTTAGAGATGCAAAATGCAATTTTGGCCTATTTTAGAGACTAAAATGTAAATATCAATCAAATGATGTCCAAAAAATATAAAACATGGCCAAGGTGATAATGATGATGAAATGAATACACTGTAATGTTTTTGGATTTTTTGGATACAAGATGAATTTTTTTATGAATTTTTAAATGCAAATGATGTGAATTTTGAAATTTAATTATAATAAATATTAAACATATTTATTTTCAAGAGACAAAATTATCCAAGATCTATCACTAGGTGATCGATCTCAGAAAAATCCTAAACCTTGAAAATATGAGATTTAATACCTATTAAAAATCAAACATTGAAATATGCAAAATGATTTTTACAAGGCAAACTGTGCATGCATATGCAATTCTTTTTGGGCACAATGTTAAACACAATTAATCTACAATTCATGATTTTTCGATAATTTTTAGAGCAATGGTTAATCAATCATAAAATTCAAAGCACAAGATGGGCAAAATATGTAATTTTCCACAAAATAATTAATTATTAATTAACCACTGATCACAAAAATGTCGGACATATGCCATAAAGTAGAGAATTAATTATAGAACAACATGCAAATTTTTCATAAATTAAATAATGCAACGTAGCGGTCCAAAACAAAGGGGGAATATAGAGGTATAAGTGCAATTATAATATTTAAATAAATATAAAAGTGCACAGCAGGGGTGAAAATGTGAATACCTAAACCCCCAAGGGGTCTTCTACAAAATTACCAACAGATCACGTGCCAAGTACGTGACCTGGTTGGCGGGGACTAATCCGCAAATGGGGAAAATATCGGGGACTTCTTTGTAAATTTCCCACACGATTCTGTGCCTAGCACGTGACCCGTGGAGTTGGATGACATTCCCTCAAGTGCACGTGCCTCGTACATGCGCGGGGGGGGGGGGGGGGGGGGGGGAGGGGGGACCTCGGGACCACCGCCCGACCGGTCGAGGTGGAGGGAGTTGTAGTGTCGGCGATGCTATTGGCGGAGCGGTGGAAGGAAGGCTGACATCTGGGCGAGGTCGTGGCATGGTTCGATAACTGGCAGAACCCTTGCGGTGAAGGTTGATGTCGGAGGCTCCTTGCTCCGGCCAGGAGTTGTCGAGGAAGGGGGGAAGCCTTTGAAGGAGATATCGATGAAGCTTGAGCGAAGGAGTAGCGTGGTCGATGGCATCGAGGGGGGGGAAGCTTTGTTGTTGATCGGTTGTTGAAGACGGTGGTCGAGTTGAAGATGATGCGTAGTTGTCGAAGGTAGCTTGGACGTCGTTGGCGGAGCCCAGCTGCCTTGGGCATTGAAAGGAGGTTGGGCGGCTGTCGAAGAATATGGAAGCGGTTGAAGAAGGCGGTGATGCGGTTGCTGATGAAGAAGGCGGCGTTGGCTCGACGATCGGAGTCGGAGCAATGATAGTAGGCAGAGTTGGTCGCACCTGCAACGAGCTCGAAGCTCAAACCTCTCCGGGTTTAAGGTAGAGGGGTGGCGTTGTCACTGCCGTCCCTCTGTTATGAATGGCTATCGGTGGATGGGGGTCAACAGAGGCGCCAAGGACGAAATCCTAGGGATTCGACGGATATTTGATTGGCGATCGAGGAAGAGGTCGCGATCGGAGGCGATTCGAGAAGGTGGAGTACGAGACCGCGATTTGATTGGATTTCGATTCGAGGACGAGATATGAAGATGGGATCCGAGATTGGAGGAGATCGCAAGGCGAAAATCGCGGCAGAGGGGCGGGTTTCTTGATGTAGGGCAGCTTGAGGAAGACGAAGGGGCTGGAGCCGTCCGATCGGCCGAGATCGGATAACCCAGATGGGCGCACGTGGCAGAAATGGGAGCTGGTCGAAGCACGTGCTGGCACGTGCGTGGGAGGCACGTGCCCCGCATGTGCGGTCTTTTATTTTTTTTAATAAAAATGAATAAAAAATCGAAAAGGGTGACACGTGGCAGCTCCAAGAGCGGCCACGTGTCAGCCCCACAAAATTCGAAAAATAAATACAAAGAAAAATAGAAAAGAAATAGCACACAACCCTTGGATCGAAAAAGTTTCTTCATAATAATTTCTCATCTCGATGAGATCTACAACTTTCATGAAGACATCAAAATCAAAATCGATCATTTGCACAAAGTGATATTTTTGGGGTATCCCATGTACATAGAATACCATAATTTTTAGATTTTATATTTTTTTCATTTTAACTAGATAAAAATCTGGAAAAAATATGATAAAATCAAAGATAAATATTTACATATTAATCTATTTTTTTGGATTTTTATTGAGTGAGAAAAGAAGAAATAAAACAAAAGATGAAAAAGACAACTTTTGTACAGATAGTCAGTGAAGACTTGGACTCAATTTGTTTCTTTGAATTCAAGCTCAGTTTGGATTTGGATTTTTGTGCATTTTAATGAAACTTTAATCAAAGAAGACAAATGAAAAAGAAATAAAATAAAATAGGTTAATTATGTACATAAACTTTTAGGTCAAAAACCACTAAAATACGAAATGTACAAAAAAGCCCAAAACCCAACTTTCACATATGAGCTCCGATTTACTTGAACTTAGTCTTGTTTTGAAGGTAATTAAATGTACATTAGTTCAAAAGTGAGTAGGATCAAAATGGACACTAGATGGAGAAGATATGAGGGTTTTAGTCTGGGAATCCTAGAACTGGGGTTTGGGTTTTTGGTCCACTTGTTTGGGTTAGTGATTTTTTTATATTTTTTATTTATTCTTGTTAGAGATATGTACACACTGGAGGTGGTTTTGGGTCATTCAGAGCTAGCATGAATTAGTTAAAAATCGGGGAAGTTAGGTTATTTACAGGTCAATTTCGGCTGGGATTTTTGGCTTCTTTTTTTGTGCAAAAATAAGTGATAAAATGTAATTCTTATCAAAATATGCATGAATGCTAATTATGCTGAATAAATGCAGGAATGCCAATGATTTTGAGGGATTTGAGCTTAATTAATGAGATTTAGAGTGATGAATCTGAGATTCATCACATATACACAAGGATTGCCAAGAGCAGTCTGTACAGTGGCATCCTCGGGGTCAAGGTTGGGACATGGCTGTGTGGGAAAATATTTTGGCATGGGTGCCCTCTCCTCACAAAATGAATCAACAACGTGTCTCCCGAATTCTTTTGATTTTTGAATTTTTCTCATTTTTTATTTTTTAGGTGATTATAAGCTCTCTTGATTATCCTCAAGTGAATCCATATCCTCAAACAGTGGAGCAGCGTTCTAGCTCTCATTTATGTTAAATAAATTGCTAATCCTCGAATTCATATGCTCCATCATCTGGTTCAGAGTTTCAAGTATGGACACCATGAAAGGTGACTCCAAAATCACAAGGTCGGGTGAGTGGAATAAGGGTGGGTGAAAATCATCATCCGATTCCTGAAATAATGGGTTAGGCGGATATGCACAAAAATCAGGAGGAAAATCCTCCTGGAAAAAGGAAGGTGGATCGACTGGAGAGTACGAGGGATCCACGAAGTTCGGATTAAAATAACTCCAGTCGGCCATCTCCAAAACAAAAGACAGGGATTGAGAGAACACGATAGTCAAGTCAAGTTATGCAACAAAAAGGCGCAAATGCGCGGAAGGATCGAGTATGCACACAAGCAATTAAACACAATACAAACCCTCAGTTCACCAACTCAACTCAGTGTGAAGACCGTGAATGTTTGGTCAATTATCTGGTCAATTTTTAGAGTTTGGTGATAATACAATCTATCGGAGCAGTTAAAGCGAGCTGTTAGGAACCCAATGCTCCCAGGAGGCTGGCCTAATCCCAAAGTAGATCTTTCCCAGCCAGTATGAATTGTGGACCGTTTACCAGCCACCCGATCAATTCAATCTGTTAAGGATGTCACGGGTCGCATTACCAGCTACTAGAGAGATCCTCACTGGAGAACGACTAACTCAAGATAGTAGTCTGAAAAGAGTTCGGGCATGGTTCTATCCTAGTGTGCGGGTCGCTCTCTCACTACATACAAACAAAACAATGAGGGGGTTACTCTCCCCAAAACAATGACTTTTCCTTTTATTTATTTTAGGGTTGAGTTTTCTTTAGCAGTCTCGTATTTTAGGCAGTTTTCACTTGGTGAAAATATTTTCAAAGAATTGCCTACCGAGTGTCCAATTTCCTTTTTAACTTATGTGAGTGAAAACAAGGAAGGAGATCGGAAATGCCAATGCGCGATTAAAAACAATGATGCATGCAGGGGTTAGAGGTGTGTACCTTGTCTCCAACACTCTATATGCAAGTGATCCGCACGGAATTGAAATACAGAAAAATAAACTAACCTATATGCAAATGCAAGTGAACCGTCCTAACAATAGCTTCTATTAACGGGCAAGAACATGTTAATTTGACTAAGTCCAGTTACGCTCTATTCTATAGGTACAGAAATTCTTGTTTAGGGTGTTTGGACGTAATTAATTACCTGTCTCAAGCAAATTAATTAAAGCAATCAATAGGTAGCTCATGAAATCCACATGAAATAAAGAAAATAAAGGCGATGAAAACAAATCCGGTGAGATCCCCCAAGTGCACCGACACTTGGCGAAACAGACCCCACAACAAATGAATAACCGTTTACAATGGTTCAAGTGCTAAAAGTAAATAAAAATGTCTCTCTCTCTTGGTCTCCATCAATTCTTCTTCTCCTCTTCTCACGCTATACTATGGCTTGACGAAGAATCAAGACGCCTCCACGTAGCTTGGGTGCTTCGGCTCTCCTAGGATCGCCTCCTTTGCTCTGCAGGCCCTTGCAAGAAAAAAGAAAAGAGAATGTGTAAGAAACCCAATTATCAAATATAAGCAGAAAAAAAATGAAAGGGAATAGTGAATATGAACAATGGACTAAATGTGGAAAAAATACACAAATATATACAACCAAGAATAGCAGGTCAAAAGAGAAACCTAACTACCCTCGTCGTGCCTCCCCGGCAATGACGTCATTTTGTTGACATGGGATTTCTCGAGTATCGGTTAATTGATAGATATGTGGTCATTGTTATTCCCAAAAATCCCGCGACAAACAAACAAATTTTATTTTTTTCTTCTCTTGTTGCAAAATAATTATAGAAAATAATGTGGAGCAGGAGAAATACTTTGCTACTTATTTACCTGTATAGCGGACATGATCGAACTCAGAGAGGCTATAATTCCTGAGGGTTATTCAATTAATCAAAAATCAATTAAAAGAAAAAGTAGGAATCTCAAAGGCAAACTATCCTTGATTTTTGTGGAACTTTTCTCTTTTTTATTTTTTTATTTTTTATTTCTATTTTTTTTTCTGATTTTCAAATTTTTATTAATTTTAATTTTGTAATTTTTTTAATTTCCAAATAATGGACAATATGCACCAAATAAGAAAGACGCACACCAAACTCTTTTTGTATTATTCAATTATATAAAAAATGATCAGAAAAATATTGAAAAAACTATTTTTGGGTTTTACAAGATTTGAAATGTTTCTGGGAATTTTTGTAGAGTTTCTCAGATATTTATATTTTTCTAAAAATCAAACAGTGATAAAAATGAGAAACAATGCACAACCTGAAGTAATTTGCAATTTAAAAATATTTTAAGTGCCAAAAACTCTTGATAATTATTTTTATGTTGAATATAGAAAATATCTACAAACAGGAACTGAAATCATGATTTTTGGATTTTGGTATATTTTTTGTGATTTTTATAGAATTTTTTATGTTTTTCATTTTTTTGAGTTTTATAAATAGTTAATGCACGAAATTTGCAAAGTAATTAAAAGACAATGAAATACAATTACTCTATTTGTTTTAGAACTTTTAGAGAAATATTCAAATTTTTATGATTTTTCAAAATTCCAGACAAAGAAAATGAAGCTGTTTTTGATTTTTTTTTAAAAATATCAAATGGAAACAAAATGTGATGAAATTTTTATATAATGAAGAGAAAGACAACACGAATATTCACATTTTTTTGAAAATTTTTATAGCATGGAAAACATTTATCTCATCAAAAAGATCAAGCAATTTTATTGCTGGAAACACAAGGACTTAAATGTAATTTGTTTAAGGGTTTTTGCAGAAAATATAACAATAATATAAGTGTGGACAAAAGATGCAAATTACTCAGTGGGAGGATGCGACACACGTGACTTGCTTTTGTGTAGGGGCTTTTTGCAAATTTAACAATTTCTAGGGGCATCTTTGAAATTTACCCAAAATTTAATTAAGAACCCTAGGGTTTCTTGTTCTTATTTGCTTTATTCACATATGATAGGGAAGGCAGTTGCCGCCTCTCAAGAGGAGGGGGCAAGGGACTCGGGAGCACGGTGCGCGACTTGCAACATGGAGAAGGGGCCGCCACGGGCGATGGTCGACGCGGGCATTGGAGTGCCACACTAGGAGACAGCGGAGTGATGAATCTCGGATTCATCACTCTAAATCTCATTTATTAAGCTCAAATCCCTCAAAATCAACAACATATCTACATCTATTCTGTATTATTAGCATTCATGCATGTTTTCATAAGAATTGCATTTTAGCACTAATTTCTGCAAAAAATAAGAAGCCAAAAATCGAAGCCAAAAATGACCTATAAATAGCCTAACTTCCCTGATTTTTAACTCATTCATGCTAACTCCGAATGACCCAAAACTACCTCCACTGTATACACATCACTAACAAGAATAAATAAAAAAATACAAAAAAATAACTAACCCAAATAAGTGGACCAAAAACCCAAACCCTAGTTTCTGGATTTCCGGACTAAAAACTTCATATCTTCCTCACCCAGTGTCCATTTTAATCCTACTCACTTTTGAACTAATGTACATTCAATTACCTTCAAAACAAGACCAGTTCAAGTGATTCAGAGCTCATATGTGAAAGCTGGGTTTTGGACCTCTTTTGTACATTTTGTATTTTAGCTAATTTTGACCTATTATTTTATGTACATATTTAACCTATTTTAGTTTGTTTCTTTTTCATTTATCTTCTTTGATAAAAGTTTTATTAAAATACGCAAAAATCCAAATCCAAATTGAGCTTGAAATCAAAGAAACAAATTGGGTCCGTGTCTTCACTAACTTCCAGTACAAAATTGGTCTTTTTCGTGATTTATTTTATTTCTTCTTCTTTTTAATTAACAAAAATCCAAAAAAAATTAGACTAATGTGTAAATATTTATCTTTGATTTTATCATATTTTTACCGGATTTTTATTTGGTTTAAAAAATGACATAAAAATTACAAAACCCAAAAAATCAAGGTATTCTATGTACATGGGATATCCCAAAAAAACACTTTGTGCATTTGATCGAATTTGGTTTTGATGTGTTCATGAAAGTTGTAGATCTCATTGAGATGAGCAATTTTCGTGAAGGAACTTTTTCGATCTGAGGCCATTTACTATTTCTTTTTGATTTTACAAACTATTTATTTTTCGATTTTTCTGATGCTGACACGTGGCCGTTCCTGGAGCCGCCACATGTCAACAATTTTTAGCTTATTTATATATTCATTTAAAAAAAATTAAAGCGACCGCATGGCAGGGCACGTGCCTCCCAGGCACGCGCCCAGCACGTGCCTCCCAGGCACGCGCCCAGCACGTGCCACCACCCTCTCCCCTTGACGCCACGTGCCACCACGTGGGCCGTCCGATCTCCATCGTCTTCCTCCCAGAATCACCCCCTTTTGGAAACCCATCCTCCATCGCCCTGAGATCTCCGCCGCGTATCTCGCGGCCGCCCAATCGTCCGATCTCTTCAACCCCTGTCGCGATCTCGTCAACCGCCTTCCGATCAATCAAATCTCTCTCCCTGATCCTCCAAAATCCCAGAAATCGCGACATCCATACTTCATTTACCGGCGAATCCTTAAGAACCTCCGCCGCCGACCTCCAAAGATCATCCGCCAGATACACATCAAGTTAGAAGCCCAAGGCGGTGACAGCACCTTGGAGCCATCCTTCGCCGGCGAGGTCCGAGGGTGCTCCACCCCTCGTCGCAGCGCCGCAAGGCCGTACTGCCAAGCTCCGGTCTTCGCCTACAGTCGAGCCAACGACGTTCATCTCCGCCGTCCCCTCCGTCTTCTTAGACAACCACCGGAGCTACAACCACAACGATACCTCCGCCTTCGCTTCTCCGACTCCACCAACTATGACCACCGTTCGACACTCCATCGCCAACACCCGTCTCCGACCACACGCCAACGCCCTTCCACCCCGACGCGTCGACACCGGAACCACTGCAGCTCAGTGTCTCTTCCTCCAGCACCGCCTGTGGCCGGACCGCCACTCCGCCTCTACATCACTGCCCGCTGGGTCCAACCCGAGGCCCCCCATGCACGTGCGAGGCACGTGCGTCGTGGGGGAACGCCAGAAGAGCCATCCCCAGGGGTCACGTGCCTTGCACGTGCCCTCTGGGAAATTTACAAAGAGCCCCTGTCACTCCATTTATTTGCACCACAAACCCCCTAATCCAAGGGCACGTACGCAACACGCGCCCCTTGGAGATTTTGCAGAAATCCCCCCAGCATTCATGGTAATTAAACGTAGTCCCCCTCTGCTTATTTTCATATTTATATATTGTATTTGTACCCCTGTGTTCTCCCTTTGTTTGGAACTTCTTTATGACATCTATTTATTTATCAAAAAATAGCATAATGTTCGTCTTTTAATTCTCTACACTTTGACATGATGTGGATATTTTTATGATTGATGGTTCATTAATAATCAATTATTCTGTGGAAAATTGTGAACTCTGCCCATGTTATGCTATTAAATTTACCATTGATTAACCATTATTCTAAAAATTCCCGAAAAAATATAGATTGTAGGATTAATTGTGCTCAATATTGTGCCAAAAAAGATTTGCATTTACATGCATAATTTGCCTTGTAAAAATCATTTTGCACATTTCAGTATTTAATTCATAGGTATTAACCCCCACATTTTCGAGGCTTAGGATTTTTCTGAGATCCATCACCTAGCGATAAATCTTAGATAATTTTATCCTTTGAAAATAAGTAGGTTTAATATTTACTATAATTAAATATTGAAAATCATTCTGTTTGCATTTAAAAATTCATAAAAAATTCATATTGCATCTAAAAATTCCAAAAAAAAATTACAGTGCATTCTTTTCATCATAATTTATATTGTGGCCAAGTTTGTATTTTTCGGACAGTGTTTGATCGACTTTAAGTTTTTAATCCCTAAAATAGGACGAAATTGCATCTCGCATCCCTTATTTGCATTAAAAATTCCAAAAAAAAGACCGCCTCGAAAACCATGCACGAATCTTGATAGACATAATTCTAGGTTGTTCCTTTGTCTCATTGTGATCGACCTTGGGACTTACGCAAGTAAAATAAAAATATAACCACTTGATTAAAATTGACGAATAATTTTTGTGGTTATTTCTTGATCGATTCCGATCGTCGCCTACAACGAACAACACTTTAATTTTTACGCACGAAGATAAATACACATCTTTAACGCAGCGATATTGGACTCGTAGATGGCGCCGTTGCTGGCGCCGTTGCCGGGGAGGCAAACGGCTTAGTTTTGTGTTTTGAAAATTTCTTGTTCGATTTTCCGCATTCGGGTAGTCTGACCCCCGATTTTTTCATTGTAAATTCCATTTTATTTCCTGCATTTATTTTTCAGCATTTGTTTCTCTTATTGTATTTTTTATTTTTGAGTCACTCTCTTACATTTTCTCTCTTATTTTATTGCGAGGTACCCGACGCACGTGGAGCGGTTTGTCAAGAAACTGAAGCATCTTCACCAACTTTCGAAAATCCGCAATTAATTTAAGATCAAGTCGAGTCGTGAGAGAGCGTAGAGTATAGGATTTTAATTTCTGCAATTTTATTTTCTGTAATTAATTGCTCATTTACAACGATGTCCGTTTGGACTCTCGCGTGTGTAAAACGACCTTAAACTTTCTTCTGTGGTGTGTCGTGGCCTGTTTCACTCTCTGGTGAGGGTGGGGCCCGACTTGAGCGGCGATTAGGATAGACCTGCACATACGACTCTCAGCATATTTTTTATTGTGCTCGTAGGAATTAGGCCACAGTTCACATTAAATCGTTCAATTTAGCCAAAATTTATCTCAATTCTTTCCCGCTAATAGAACTTTCTGCTTAGGTACGGTTTTCATCGGCTTGCATTCATTTAGAATAATTTTTCAATTCTGTATTGCATCCCACATGGAGATTGCGAGGATTCACTATAAGTCTTCTAACTGAGCATACATCATTGTTTTCACGTGCATCGGCTTTTCCTGAACTTTTCCCTCTTGTTTTATCACAAAACTCTAAAGGAAATTGGGACTGGACGATAGACGTCTATTTATGCTCATTTAAATTCTTCAGCGATCACCTAATTAAAATTGGGACTGCTAAATATAGCCGATCTTAAGAACCCATAAAATCAAGAATTTCTACGGGAGAGTAACCCCGACCTTGGATGCTTTTATTTTTCTGAGTGAGCGAGAGACGACACTTAAGGCTAGAGCCCAAACCTAGATGTTCATATTGAGCACTGATTCTGCCAAAAACGATTAGCTACTTCTCAGTAAGGATCTACGGGTAGCCGGTAAACGGTCCGGAATTCCTTAGTAGAGTGGGTGGTTTAAAGGACACTGCGTAAGGCTCCGTCCTCAAGTAACGGGTAGCCGTTCTACGGTCCGTACTTACTCCCATATTGACTGAAAGTAGGTGCAACTAGTCGTAAGAATTCGGGCCAGTCATTACGAAAATTTCGGCACCTAACAGCTCGCTTACTTATTTTCCAAGATTGTTTTGTCACCAATTAAAATTGAAAAGATAATAGCCGAACTCTCACAGCTTCATTGTGTGAGTTGGTGAACCTGGGGTTTGATTTGTGTTTGCATTGGTGTGCGTGAACCGATATTGAAGATCAAAAGCCACACATTTGATAAAATTTCTCTTGACTATCCCGTGCAATCATCTCTCTCCTTTCTTGATTCTCATCATGGAACTTTTTCCAAAACATTACAGACCCAATCCATCATTTCTTTCAGATCTTTCAAAATTGATCGAACCTTTATCTGAAAATCCATTAGAGCTATACTATGAAAATGAATTCGTCTCGATTAGGCCCAAATCAACTACATCCTCTTCTTTCAATAATCCTCCAACATTTGTAGAAAATTTTCACCCACAGACGAATTTGGCCCCCTCGTTAATTTCCTCCTCGAATCATTCAACCACACATGACCAATTTCCATCCTGGACCGAACCATCTTATTCTTGGTTTCTCACAAATGAATCAATGCAAGATCAAATTACTTATGAATCTCATGACTGGTCGGAAAATCAAATCCAGATAGAAAGACCCACACTTAATGATCATTACCGTTGGATTAACCGCAATGATCATATCTATATTGACTAACCTGAATATCACTCATTTAATCAGCCTATACATACAGAGGACCCAACTGATGATATTCACACATATATACCCTGTATGACTCCATTATTCAAGGATACGATCGATCATGACCATGGAAGTAGACTCTACTCAGACCATTGATTATATGCCCAAGTCAGAGCATGTTGAGTACGAGACCTACACATTCCCGAAAAATCTTGCCACTGAGCAGCCTCCCTCCATAATTTTTGAGGAGAAAATTTCAGAAAATAATGATCATATATCGGATATTCAAAGAAATTCTCCTCTTGGCACATACAAGAAAATGGAAGATGAAATTATTGAACACAAACGACTGCTCCCATGATTGATCATGAACATAATTTTGAGGATGATATTTCAAGGATAAATAAAAGATTCAAATTAATGGAGGATAAATTTCAAAAATTTGCCGACCGATTAATTTCACTCTATGGGAGCTCAGACATAAAAATGAATGAGGAAATGATTGGATCTCATATTGAAAATTTTGAGGATATTCAGGAACCTAATTTTGAGGATATTCAGGAACCTAGGAACGATTCCGACATCAACATCTCTGCATACTACTCTCCTAGGAATGACTATGCCTCTGACTCCTATTCCGAACATCACAACCCCTGCTCCTCTGAAAAACACACCACATCACCACACCACGTAGAAAATACAAAAAAATGGAATATTCAAAAATACCAAAAAAATCAAAAATCCAAAAAATTTCATAAAAATAGAGACTGAAGAAGATCTGAGGAATTTGGATCCTGTTGTACGGGAAGCACTAGAAAAGAAACTGATTTTTGAACTTCCCTTTCTATAGGCCATTTAACACTTTCCCGACCTTAAAGAATTTGTAATGGACAAATTAACTATGAAAAATTCAGACAGGATACGTACAAAGATCGAAAGACATATCTTGTCAATGGCCTCCTCCTTGGTATTGAGGAGGAAAACCAAGAGCCACATAGTGAAGCGGTTGCCCAGATTTGACTGTGAAATCAAAGACACAATTTTCACCCATGCTCAGATTGATGACGATTCACCCATCAATATCCTCCCGACCTTTATATTTCACGAACTCAAACTCGGACCGATCAGGAAATTACGAGAGATTGTTCAATTGGCGAACCAATCGATAAAGCGGTCGAGAGGAATCATTTTTGTCATCATGAAATTCCAAGGTGCTTCGTTGAAAGTAGAATTCACGATCATTGATATTGAGCATTAAGGAGAATTCACCCAGTCTCCAATCATTCTCGGAAAGCCGTTCTTAGCATTGGCTAAGGCAATTATTGATTGTGAACTCGGGAAATCAATTTTAAAGCATTGGAAGCACATAGATCGGACCATGTCTTTGAGGAACCACGATCTTCTGAGGAAACCCACGAAGTCCCCGACCGCCGAAACCATGAAGAGGTAGAAGAGCCCTACCCCGCTGCTACACCTGAGATAGAGGTTGTTTATGAGACTATTGGTTTCGATAATCTTCCCTCTGCTCCATTCCCCACGGCTCTCACCATGGAGAATCAAGTACATGAATCATATGATCCGGAGACTTATGCATGTGCACACCCTGGGTCAACCTATTTTGACTACATGGATCACATCAACTTGATGCAGGAATGCTCCAATGTCAAATCAATTGAGAATGAACATGCAGAGACTCTCCCCTGTATTTCAGTTCCCGCGGATCTCAAAATAGACAATTCTCTCTTCTATGATCTCCTTGGTCGCACCCATGGTCAATCTACTCTGAATATCTTGACCAAATCATCCCAAATCGAAAGTGTGCCAACATTCAGAAGACCAAGAACAAACACACAGGATGAAAACTGATCAAGGAGAAGACTTCCAATGGCTATTCATCTGGATACTCAAGTGAACCGACACCTTCACGAAACAAGAAAAAGAAAGCCACCTTTGACCTTTCCGAAGAGGAATCAGCTGATGATCCCTCATCAGGTCCGGAAAAAGTAGTCTATATGAGTGAAGTCTGTTTGGCAGCTCTAAAGCCATATCTTCGCAAGGATCCAAAATTCAACTCTCGGTGGACAACTCCCGTTCCTAATTATTACTCATCCAAAGCTGATGCTCCTGCCCTCTTCAAGTACATTGGAATTATTTCTTATGAGCTGACTGAGACCGGTGCTTTTGAGTATTCATCCGAGGACAAACCACTTGATCCCAAAAAGGAACGAATTTTGAGGAAACAATTGAAGAAACAAAAAGACATGAATATCTGGAGTGTGTCCACGTTCAAATACTATTCCTCTGAGGATAACTCTGATGATGGCTACCTTTCATCTGACTCAAATGTTTCATCTACTATCCATCATGATTTTTCTAAGGATGACACTGATAATAGTTGGAAATCATATGCTTCATCTCCATCTCTTTATACCGATATCCCATTACAGGTTCACAAAAAGATCAGCTGAAAACCGCCTTAATCATCGGGTACCCACCCTCCCTCCCGACCACATCGGTCTCCTTGTACAGCTTCTTCCTCTAATTAGGCCAAGGCCTAAGTATAGGGGGGACCGATGCCATCTGTATATACCATTCTTCTCCTATCGTCCGATCGCTCCATTTCCACCTTTCTCTTATACTTAGGCCGATCAAAGCCTAAGTATAGGGGGAACCGACGCTCACTTGTATATATTCTCGTCATTCACATACCCCGACCGCTTCATTTTTTTCCGCTCTTCTTCTATACTTAGACTGTTCACAGTCTAAGTATAGGGGAGCGGTTCTGTAAATCTTATTCTTTTTTCTTTTCCTTTTTCACTCTCTTACGCTTAGCTCGAGCTATGTCTTCTTTACACTTCTTGTGCTCTGAGGACACAACACTCGCTAAGTATAGGGGGTTTGCATATATACTTTGTATATATTTTACCCATATCTCGTACTTGCACGCAAGTCTATATGTATTTACAGGGTGGGTATCTAATTCAAAAAAAATAAACAAAAAAACAAAAAAAACAAAAAAATAAATAAAAACAAGTTTTGCTACTAACACTCACTGTACCCAAAATATGTGAAAATATGGCTTCTTATTCATTTTTTTGCAAAAAAAAACCAAAAATCCCTTGCATAAAAAATTCAAAAAAAAAAGTGTATGCATTTCACACACCTGCACTTCATCCAGCATCACAGTCATTTGTATCTGTGAAAAGTCATTGGGTTCTGAACCAAGTTGTGAGCAGAAATTGAGAGTGGTCTGGACTTGACCTTAATCCACCTAATTTTCAGAGGAACTTCACCGAGAAATAGGATTTTAGAAGCTTCAGGTCTTTGACTTAATTCTTTGAGTTCAACATGACAAATATGCAACATTTGACTCTTAGTGTCTAACCTGGTCTCTTCATTCTGGGTACAACTCTGGAATAGGGAATTAATTTGTACTCTTACACTATGCACTTAGCTCAACTCAGACGGGATATTGAAAGACTATGTGAGTCTCTTTTCTGGTAGCGTGGAAATATAAAGATCGGAGTACGGGTTGAAATAAAGCTTCGGAAAAGGGATGGCAGGCTGGGCACAATTTTTTCTAAGACCCCAAAAAATGTATGGAAATAAAAAGATTCTATATCCGTAGGGGCACAACAAAATCCAAGCAGAACCACCAACAATTCCAAATACAAAGAAGCATTCTACCAAATAAAATCTGACCAAAAAGGTCCAAGCTTCAAGAAACCTGCAGATCTTGGTGGAGACTCGGCTACACTGGCCATCTTCACAAGGAGAGGTGACTACACTGGCCACCCTCCAGTTCTTTTCTCCTTCTTCTATCTTCTCCCCCAATTCGTTTGTGAACACATCGCGGCAGACCTTAGAAGGAAATACCTGACTCCCCGAGGATGAGTTACTGGAAAGGAGAGGAGCATGGTAGTCCGACATTCTGGATGGGAAGAGCTAAAACCTTTCACACACATGAGTCAATTGTTCAATGTTCATAGGGTATACTTTGGGAAGAGGATTGATCTAAAATGACTTCTAAGCCGAAACTGTGAAAATGATGTGTAGAACTTAAGGCTGTTGATTTTAAATTCTAAGTCTCACAGAAGTACCGACACACAAATAATCCAAAGGTCAAGTTTAGTTTCACTTCCACCTTCTGTTCATGGTCTTGGTATGGATCCCAATCTCATTTCACCTCATGGTATTTCTTTTTGATGCTCATGGACGAGCATGGTTTAAGTATAGGGGGATGATGAATCTCGGATTCATCACTCTAAATCTCATTTATTAAGCTCAAATCCCTCAAAATCAACAGCATATCTGCATCTATTCTGTATAATTAGCATTCATGCATGTTTTCATAAGAATTGCATTTTAGCACTAATTTCTGCAAAAAACAAGAAGCCAAAAATCAAAGCAAAAATGACCTCTAAATAGCCTAACTTCCCTGATTTTTAACTCATTCATGCTAACTCTAAATGACCCAAAATTACCTCCACTGTGTACACATCACTAACAAGAATAAATAAAAAAATACAAAAAAAATAATTAACCCAAATAAGTGGACTAAAAACCCAAACCCTAGTTTCAGGATTTCCGGACTAAAAACCTCATATCTTCCTCATCCAGTGTCTGTTTTAATCCTACTCACTTTTGAACTAATGTACATTCAATTACCTTCAAAACAAGATCAAGTTCAAGTGATTCGGAGCTCATATGTGAAAGTTGGGTTTTGGGACTTTTTTGTACATTTTGTATTTTAGCTGATTTTGACCTATTATTTTATGTATATATTTAACCTATTTTAGTTTGTTCTTTTTCATTTGTCTTCTTTGATAAAAGTTTTATTAAAATACGTAAAAATCCAAATCCTAATTGAGCTTGAAATCAAAGAAACAAATTGGGTCCGTGTCTTCACTAACTTCCTGTATAAAATTGGTCTTTTTCATGATTTATTTTATTTCTTTTTTTTAATTAATAAAAATCCAAAAAAATTAGATTAATGTGTAAATATTTATCTTTGATTTTATCATATTTTTTCCGGATTTTTATCTGGTTAAAAAAAGAAATAAAAATTACAAAACCCAAACAATCAAGGTATTCTATGTACATGGGATACCCCAAAAAACACTTTGTGCATTTGATCGATTTTGGTTTTGATGTCTTCATGAAAGTTGTAGATCTCATCGAGATGAGAAATTTTTGTGAAGGAACTCTTTCGATCCAAGGCCATTTACTATTTCATTTTGATTTTACAAACTATTTTTTTCGATTTTTCTGGTGCTGACATGTGGTAGTTCCTGGGGCCGCCACGTGTTAGCAATTTTTAGCTTATTTATATATATGTTTTTTTTTAAAAAATTAAAGCGGCCGCACATGCGGGGCACATGCCTCCCAGGCACGCACCCAACACGTGCCACCACCCTCTCCCCTTGACGCCATGTGCCACCACGTGGGCCGTCCGATCTCGGCCGATCGAACGGCCCCGCATCATCGTCTTCCTCCCAGAATCGCCCCCTTTTGGAAACCCATCCTCCGCCGCCCCGAGATCTCCGCCGCGCATCTCGCGGCCGCCCAATCGTCCGATCTCTTCAACCCCCGTCACGATCTCGTCAGCCGCCTTCCGATCAATCAAATCTCTCTCCCCGATCCTCCAAAATCCCAGAAATCGCGACATCCCTACTTCCTTTGCCGGCGAATCCCCAACCCTATTTAAGAACCTCCACCGCCGACCTCCAAAGATCATCTGCCGGATACGCATCAAGTCAGAAGCCCAAGGCGGTGACAGCGCCTTGGAGCCATCCTTCGCCGGCGAGGTCTGAGGGTGCTCCTCCCCTTGTCGCAGCACCGCAAGGCCGTACTGCCAAGCTCCAGTCTTTGCCTACTGTCAAGCCAACGGCGTTCATCTCCGCCGTCCCCGCCGTCTTCTTCGACAACCATCGGAGCTACAACCATAACGATACCTCCGCCTTCGCTTCTCTGACTCCACCAACTACGACCACCGTTCGACACTCCATCACCAACACCCGTCTCTGACCACACGCCAACACCCTTCCACCCCGACGCGTCATCACCGGAACCACCGCAGCTTCGCGTATCTTCCTCCAGCACCGCCTGTGGCCGGACCGCCACTCTGCCTCTACATTACTGCCGACCGGGTCTAGCCCGAGGCCTCCCACGCACGTGCGAGGCACGCACGTCGTGGGGGAATGCCAGAAGAGCCATCCCCAGGGGTCACATGCCTTGCACGTGCCCTTTGGGCAATTTACAAAGAGCCCCCTGCCACTCCATTTATTTGCACCACAGACCCCCTAATATAAGGGCACGTACGCAGCACGTGCCCCTTGGAGATTTTGTAGAAATCCTCCCAGCATTCACGATAATTAAACGTAGTTCCCCCTCTGCTTATTTTCATATTTATATATTACATTTGTACCCTTGTGTTCTCCCTCTGTTTGGAACTTCTTTATGACATCTATTTATTTATCAAAAAATAACATAATGATCGTCTTTTAATACTCTACACTTTGACATGATGTGGATATTTTTATGATTGATGGTTCATTAAAAATCAGTTATTCTGTGGAAAATTGCGAACTCTGCCCATGTTATGCTATTAAATTTACCATTGATTAACCATTGCTCTAAAAATTCCCGAAAAAACAGAGATTGTAGGATTAATTGTGCTCAATATTGTGCCCAAAAAGATTTACATTTACATGCATAATTTTCCTTGTAAAAATCATTTTGCACATTTCAGTATTTAATTTTTAATACGTATTAACCCCAAATTTTTGAGGCTTAGGATTTTTCTGAGATCCATCACCTAGTGATAGATCTTAGATAATTTTATCCTTTGAAAATAAGTAGGTTTAGTATTTATTATAATTAAATAATGAAAATCATTCTGTTTGCATTTAAAATTCAAAAAAAAATTCATATTGCATCTAAAAATTCCAAAAAAATTACAGTGCATTCTTTTCATCATAATTTACATTGTGGCCAAGTTTCATATTTTTCGGACAGTGTTTGATCGACTTTAAATTTTTAGTCCCTAAAATAGGCCAAAATTGCATCTCGCATCCCTTATTTGCATTAAAAATTCCAAAAAAAGACCGCATCGAAAACCGTACACGAATCTTAATAGACATAATTCTAGGTTGTTCCTTTGCCTCCTTGTGATCGACCTTGGGACTTGCTCAAGTAAAATAAACATAAAACAACTTGATTAAAATTGACGAATAATTTTTGTGGTTATTTCTTGACCGATTCTGATCGCCGCCTACAACGAACAACACATTAATTTTTACGCACGACGATAAACATACATCTTTAACGCAACGATATCGGACTCGTCACGGAGGCGTACGACCGCATGGTGGAACGGTGGCGTTACGACAGTCGGGTGTGGGAGGGGATCGACGCCGCGTAATGGCATGCAGAGATCAGATGGAGAAGGCTGGCCGGTGGGCGGTGCTCCACCGCCGGTGATAGCGATGGAGCGGCGGGGCTGCACAGAGGAGGTCGCGGGTGCCGAGGTGGCCTGGACGCGGTGGTCTGACGTCGGTGGGGCTCGACCTTGTGATGCGTTGGTGCCGCACACAACAGCATAGGCAACGCACGCGGATGGAGGGTCGCTCCAAGCGACGGTGATGGCGGGCTGGTGAGGAGCGGCAGGTGCAGGCATTGCCTGTGGGTGGATGGGGGGCGACGACCGTTCTTTATTTTTTTATTTTTTTAAATGTAAATAGTTATAAAAACCTTTTTTATTTTTTAATTTTTATAAATCCGAAATAGAGAAATTAAAAATAAAAAAAATGTTTTTCTATTTTTTTAGATGATCTTGTAAAAAAATGTTAGAGAGAAAGAAAACAAATATTTTTTATTTATAAACCAATTAGAACACAAGTATGATGATTCGATCCCAAAATCAAAACGTGAACGAGTGCGGTACCATGAAAAATGGCGGATGGGACCGGATCTTCGACCACCGTACGTGGTCGGAGTTGAGAGATCGTGATAGGTAGAAAAGAACGCGTAGAGATCGAGATGGTGAAATGAAAAATCGAGTCGGTGGCAGATTAAATCGTGATGGTGGATTGTAAGATCTAAATAAAAAATGACTACGAAATAAAGATGCGAAAAATTAAACTAAGGTTAATCGAGATGAAAAACGAGAAGAAAATGATGGATCTCATCTTAGGAGCGGAAAAGAACTTGATCACCTTGACGAAGGCCGATGCACTGCCACCAGACGGCTCGGAGGCTAGGCACCCTTCTACGACAAGAAGACTCTCGAAGATCGGGCTCCTCTCATCAAATATTGATCAAGTTGGAATGAGGGAGAAGGAGCCATATAAATAAAAAAGATAATGGATTTGAATTTTTTTTGAATTTTTGGACGAAGATAAGGGATAAGAGACAAGGAAAATTGAAATGAGATAAATTAGCATGATAAATATTTACAAAATTAACTTTTTTTTGTATTTTCGTCACTTTATTTCTTTAAAAAAATAAATGTTAAATTTTTTATTTTTTGTGGTAGTTAGTTTAGAAAATTAACTATATACATATGCTATACATATATGACATTATATACATGGGTAAATAAGCAAATTAGTTTTTTATTTTAAAATTTTTAATTTTTAATTTTTTTATTTTAAATAATTAGTAAAAATATTTACAAATATCTACAAATACAATATATACAAAATACATGGGAAAATTGCACAAACCACCCCAGAAAACCAACTTTTCACCCGTACTCCAAAATTTTGAAATCACAGCCATTTTAAAGATAATTTAATTTAGAATACAATGGAATCGAGTTTGGTTCAATTTTAGTTCATATGGAGCCAGAATTGGTCTTTTAATTATCGCTTAGTGGCTTTTTCCAATTGTGATTGCTTTTATTCTGTACAAGATTTGATTGTGCAATTAATTTTATTATTTAGGATGCATTTTTATTTACAACTTTGGTTTTGAAAATTATTTTGTTTGAGGTCAATTTATGTACAAATAAAATAGCGTAGTATTCAAATATACACATCACACAATTTTTTTGGATTTTCTTATTAAGGATCCTATCTCCCCCTACTTTATTCCTACTCGATCAGATTATGACTTGACTTCTCTTGGGGTTCGGGTCTACATACAATCTTCCTTTTTTATTTCTTTTTTATTTTCCCTTATTTATTTATTTATTTTAGGTTAAAATGGTAAGAACTGTACAATATTTACAAACAGATGCAAGTTAGTAAGAATATGGAGTTAATTTTATATACAGGTGTTTTATAAGGGATTTTAAGCTAAAATAAATGAATAAAGATGATGAATCGCAGATTCATCACTCCCCCTCAAGCTGGAGCATGCATTTCTCAGCTTGGACAAATAGAAAGAAATCTCAACTCATACTACATGACACTACAGACAATATCAACTCAACGTGCATAATTGTCAGCTATTGTCGATGATGTTGCTTCTCTTGACGTGCAGGTGAGGAGGACGAATGGGCTGGAGTGTGAGTCAAACTGAATCTCCTTGTCGGAAAGCATGTTTGCTCTGTACTGTGCCTGTCAGAGTTACTTCAACTGAAATGAGTCTCCTCACGGAGAACTCTGGCCCGCCACAACATGTGGACAACTGCTCCATCTCTGAAAGGGCCGAATAAAGGATGTCACTAATTATCCATACGTAGATCTCTAAAGATGGGTCTCTCTCATAGGGACCTCAAGTGGGTTCTCTCTCATAGGAATCTCGGAAGGTTCTCATACTGGAGTTCATGAACATTGGAGAATGGAGTCTGAAAGTCTCCTCATCGGAGAACTGGGTTTCTCCCATCTGTCTCAGAGAATGGGATCTCTACTCTAGAGTCCCTATGAAACTAGCCCCACATGGAATAGGAAATGGGATCTATACTCTAGAGTCCATATGAAACCACATGAAAAACTCTGACCAAAAAAACAAAAGATGGGGCCCACTAAAAAAGTGATGGCCAACATATACACATCTGAAAAGAAGACCACATACATGTGCATGTCTGAAACTGTGACTCGGAACCAATCTGACACTGAGTCTGAATATTTATAGAGTCTAAAAAATCTAGCCAGTCTGGAATCTAACATTTGAATCTAGAACAAACCTATGACTATATATGATACTCCCCCTTTCTCCCATACTAGTCGGAAAACAGTGACATCGACAAAGTTGGGAGAAGACAATGAAGATGGGTAGAAAACAAACCAATAAGCCATTTAACCTTTTTTTTCTCAGCTTTTCTTTCCTCTTTTCCCCCTGACTATTTTCCTTTTTTTAAATAGCCGACACTCTCTTTGTTTTCAATAAGCCATTCAATTCATTTTTTTGCAATTTTTTCGTTTTGTAAGTACCTTTTTTAAAAGAAAACAAACCTATTTTTTGGTTTAAACACGCGCCCAAATTGGGCCCCCTTTCTCTCCCCCCTTTTTAATGCTGCAACCGCATGAGGACTGTTGGGCCTTTTTTTGAAATCTTGCAGTCTCTCTTTTTTTCACATTTTTTCCTTAAACATAGCATGGCCCAATTTTTGGGCTTTCCCCTCTTTTCTTTTAAAGAGGGCCATCGATCCCCTTTTTCTTGCAGGAAGGATAGTAGGGTTCCCACAATGGGAACCCTTTCCTTGATCTTTGTTGTAGCCACACTTGGAGGTTCTAAAGGGGGAGTCGCCTCCGCCTTTGCTAGAGATGGAGGAGAGGCTGATGTTGCCTAGCAGAGAGTTGCTCATGGGGGAGAGTTGCACATTAGCGGAGGAGGATATGAGACACCGCCTGGCTGAAGATGCGGCTAGAGCCGCCTGGAGATGTTGTGTGGCCTAGCTGTCACCTGCTTTTGGAGGAACCGCCTGGAGGTGTTCCACATATATGCAGCCACTAAGAGATGGAGAATATCTGGAACTGGGAAGAGGCCTTCAGTTACCTGGAGGGATGGAGAGGCTCCGCTTGGGGTTCGATCTCACGCTGCCTGTACGAGATCCGAGAGAGGATACGTCGCCCCTAGGATTCCACTGTTGGGAATCCCTTCAGTCTCCTGAAGTCAACCTAGAGAAAAACAACGATGGAGTCTTTGGGGGGCCGATGCTAGATTTCTTTGTGATGGAGATCGCGATAGAATTCTTCACGAGTCCCGCTATCACATGGAGGAGAGCGGCTCCTAGACCATGAGAGGAATCAGAGGCCCCACCTTAAGCTCGAGCACCACTAGTCTGGGAGAGAAAGTTGCATGGGGGGTCGGCGGGTTGCTTCTTCTTGGGGCATCGTTTGGCTTGGAGGACGCGGATGGACATGAAGACAAGCCAGAATTAGGGTTCTAAGAACCCTAATTCTTCTCGAACATTGAACAATATATAATAATCTTCAACAAATAAATATTCAAGAACAAGAACTCCAAAAACAAATCTCGAACAAAGAATTTAAAATGCCCGATAATCGACCCGCTTTGATACCATGTTAGAAAATATGATGTGGAAGCGAGTATAAGAAATAAAGAATAAACATTAATAAATGTGAGATCTAACGTGGAACCCTACTCCCTATGGACTAGGATGAAACCACAGGAGAACACCTCAAAGGGCTAAAATGTATGCATTGCACTTTCTCACTACATACATGGGGTGAGGGGCTTCTTATATAGCCCACACCGAGTCTCCACATCCCACAAACAATAGACGTGGGACTAAACCACATGATGTGATAAATGGATCATGGAGTGATCCATTTACCCATCTAATTGACGCATATACTTCAAGAGTAACAAACATTCATTGTTTGGAGTTCATAAAGCCCACATTGTTTTCAGGTGCATTCTAGACCGAGTGAGGCGCGACCCATAAGGATTAGAGCCCAAATCCCAATCTGTGGATAGCTTAATAATCACATGGGATGGTGAAGTATTTGCCTTATCGACGATGGTTTTCTCGCCTTGTGTGTGGAGCAACCAACCTGGTCCGAAGTACTGAGCTTAGGCCACGTCCTCATGGGTGGGTCTGTCTCATCGGACAACGTCCGAGTACCTTACTTGCGGGGGGAGTATTGGTTCCACCTATTGGCTTCCTCTCTTATTTGTTTGACCAAGTAGCCCCCCAGGAATGAGATCAAGGTTTTCTAAGAGCATAGATCACATGTTACAAAGGAAGTGGAACGTACGGGATCCTTTTCTGGCAGTACTCACTCTCCTATAGAGTTAGCCCTCTAATGACTTGTTATAAGATTGCCTGAAAATAACAATTAAATTTAAAAAGATAAAAATAGTCGAACTCTTATGGCTTCACATTGTGTCGGGTTGGTGAATCCACATTTGTATTGCATTTATTTGAAGTAGATTTAGATCAAGATCCAGTCCCGTGCGCTCGCGCCATTTTGCTTTTCATCTATTTTTATTTCTTCTTGCCTTGTTCATTTTGAGCCTTCTTCTACTTTCCTCTTCATTCAACGTTCATCATCGTTCTCTATTCCTCATCTACTCCGCTTCTCTCCAATATGTCATCTCATGGAAGGTCTAGTCAATACCCTGCTGCCACCCACATCGATTCCGAGTTCTACATCTTCAATAATTCAAGGGGATTTCTCGAGAACCCGGTTCAAATATTGCAAACTGGTCTTCAAACTCCTCGACTTCTCTCTTTTATTCCAATTAACCATTATTACTCTTGTCTAGCCATTTGCCCTTTGTGGATGGAAATCGATTTCAGTAAATATCAAATGCCCCATTCACATACATCTAGAATTGACCCTAATTCTAGATCATCCACTCCATCAGGTGTAGAAGATTTTCAATCTGAACATGATGCATCTTTTTGTGCAGAAACCACACTGAACCTCGTGCATATCACATCCTCTGAGTCCAATTTAGAGATGTCTCCTCAAGGGAAGGGAAAGGGACCTAACCAGCCGGATCAGGGACATCCCGATCAGAATACTGTGAATGCACAACTGCCCATTTCCATCCAGGCCATCCAACAACAGTTGACCGATCAGGATCTAGCCCATGTCGCTTTCCAAGAAATGTTGAATGACCCGAGGAGAGAGAGAGGGAGAATAGAGGAGGAGAAGGTGAAGAACAAGAAGATGGGAACCATGGAGGCCCCGCAGATTAGCTGAGGGGAGAAAGGCCAAGCCTAACCTCAAGGAAACTTACAATCCCGGCGTTGGCTAGATAACGGAGTGGATACATATCCCTGTAGTCCACAGACATTTCAAGTTCAAGCCTCAGTTTCTTGCTTTTCTTCCCTCGTTCCACGAGAACAATAATGAATAGCCATATATCCATCTTCAGCAGTTCTCTCGCATATGCCGCACCACTCACTACCCTAACACCTCATTAGACATAGTCAAGATGATCCGTTCTTCTTCAGCCTTCAAGATAAGGCTCTCTACTAGATCAATCATCTGGGAAGGTAGTGACAACCTTGAAGGAATTAAAGTATGCATTCCTCTAGAAGTATTATCCATTGGATCGTCTGAATAAGAGGTGAGCCCAGATCAACAATTTCTCTCAGGGACCACACGAATAATTACATGAAGCTTGAGAGAGATTCCGGGATTTGCAAGAGAGGTGTCCCCACCACATTCCACAGACCAGCTTGGCACATCACTTCTTCGAGAGCCTTACTCCTGAGAACCAGAGGCTAGTAGATGCCGCCTATAGTGGCTCCCTGATGAATATGTGAGTCATCACTCTAAAAGTTGAAAATAGAGCTTCGTTCCCAAGTAATTAGCTATATTTTATCATTTATTCTACATTATTATCATTCATGCACTTAAATATAATATCTGCATTTTAGCATGCATATTTGCACTAAATAAGAAGCCAAATTCCCTTGTAAATATCACCTGCATATTACCATATTTCCCCCATTTTTATCTATTTTTCACTAACTTGGAATTGATAAATTGAACTCTATAGTGTACATATTACTAAACTAATAAAGAAAAAAAATACCAAAAAATATTAACTTGTAAAATTTCCCAATAAAATCCAAAACCTAGTTTGAAACTAAAAGCCTTAAAATGTGAATATCTCTCTCATACAATCTTCTATGGACCCCTACTCGTTTTGAATTAATGTACATTCAATTACGTTCAAAACAAGACCGGATTCAAAAGAATTGGAGTTCATATGTGGAACTTAGGTTTTGGGCCCCTATTGTATATTGTACATATTGACCAATTTTGACCTTATTATTTTATGTACAAAAATAATCCTTTTTTATTTATTTCTTTTATATTTATTTTCTTTATTTTATTTTTAAATAAAATCTATAAAAATAAAAATAAAAATTGAAGTAAAAATAAAAGAAAATAAATCAACCTTGTATATATAGTTTATACATATCCCTTTATTTTATTTCTTTATTTTATTAATTTATTAAAAATCCAAAAAATATAATACGTTGTAAATATTTATTTTATATTTTCTCTGGTTTTATTTTGATTTTTTATCTTATTTAAAATACTAAAAAATGGTAAGTAACAAAAACATAGTATTTTATATCTATAGGATACCACCAAAAATACTTTTTTTTGTACAAATGATTTCTTTTGGTTTTGGGTCCTTCACGAAAGTTGTAGATCTCTTGAGACAAACAAATTTCTTGTTGACCACTTTTCGATTTGACCTCTTTACTTATTTCTTTTTTATTTTTTATTGTAATTAATTTTTGATTTACATGTGGCAGCTCCTAGCGCCGCCACATGTCACCCCCATTTTTATTTTCCTTTTCTTTTAATTTTCATTATTAATTTATTTTTATCATTATTTTATTTTTTATATTTATTCCATTTTCACTTTTTACTTATTCATATTTATTTATTTTCATTTATTTATTTCATTTATTTAATTATTTACTTATTTATTTTTATTTTATTTACTTATTATTATTTATAATATTTATATTTATATTATTAATTAATTATTTTTTTATCTTATTTTATGTTTAAATTTAATTTATTTTTTTCCTGCCACGTGCTCGTGCCCCTGCACACCACATGGCCTTTCCTCTTCCTCTCCTCCTACACCGCTTCCTTCGCCCGCTCCTTGTGACAACCACCGCCCGCTCCTCCACCTTCCCGCTCTTCGCGGTGGCACCCCCTCTGACATCTCCCACCTCCTCCACGTCACCCCCTCTTCATCCTTCTCTCCTTGCCACCCGACGCCCTCGCGCGGTGGTTGCACGATCTCCTCCGCACAACTCGCCCAACTGCCCGCGCACCTGTGCTCGTTCCATCTCCAACCATCTCCACAATCTCCATAATCATCGCGTAACGACCTTGCTTCCCCGGGCCATCTCGCCCCTCTCCAACCATCCTTAAAGGGGCATCGCCTCCCCTCGCGCACCCTTAAGGATACGAGAGGATCCTTAAGCGCATCACAGAAGCGTGATGATCGTATCATATACGGTCAAGAGAGACTATTCATACTAGTTGCTCGATGCAGCGGAATATTAAAAATTAAAATCATAAGATGAAACCACATGATCCAAGAACATTTGTCGGATCATTTCATCTAACCACAAAGTATTAGAAATACCTCTTGAAGCGAGGTTGCGATCACTTGATCTCTAAAGCAAGAGATCCTCCTGACTCATGTTTGATCCACGAAGATGGCACATGTAGGTGCGATGATGAGACGCGAGCTTCCCAAAATCCAAGATAAAGATCCAAACCTTGAATCTCCTGATTTCGTCCAACGAAATCCGACGTCTTCTACTTGTGCGAGAAGCACCAAGGAAGACAGAGATCCGACAGCGTGACGGCGTAGCGACGACTGTAGTTCTCTCAAGAACTCAGAGTGGACGTGCACTCTTAGAGAGAGAGAGATGGGGCGTGAGAATGAGAGAAGGAGAGAGAGAGCACTTCATGCGTGTCCTCAAGGGATAGGGTTTCCCCTTCTTATATAGTGGTTTAGGAGTCCATGGATCACAATCCATGGACACACAAGATCAACGGCTAGGATGATTTGTGTTTTTAATCAATGGCCATAATCTATGCTGTTTAATAAAGCAACAACTATTAATTTATATTAAATTAAATATATGTTGCATTATCGTCAACATAATTTAACTCAATAAAATTAATCAACAAAAGATAATAAAGATGATAACAATCACCTCCTACAAAAGGGGGGGGGGGGCGTCACCCTTGAACAATTCAAGGGCAACGTCACCTTTTATTTGGTGATTTTTATCTCGTTTATGTTATCTCATTTGCAACAACATTTATTGCAAATATATTCGCTAAATTAATTCCAAATTAATTAATGAATATTTCAATTATGCCATTGAAAAAATGTGAATCACATTCACAACCCAAACACAAATGTAAATTATATTTCCAATTGATCGCTTAATGTGAATCCAATTCACATTAATAATCAACCAGTAAATATTATTTACAAATATGCTCTCTCCAATATATTATAAATTATATTTATAATATACATTGATATTATGGATAGCATAGATAGTACTATCCATATTATGCATTTCCTTAATTAAATCTCATTTAATTATCTCGGATAATCGTTCTCATAATATAAATCTTATTCATATCATTGTTGATAATTAAATCTCATTTAATTATCAATATCAAGTTGCTTGGATACATAATTCATCAAAGGAATTATTCTTGAACTCCTTCAAGAATAGTGTGCTTTCTCCGCAGATACTTGGAGATAAGGACATGGCGATTGTATTGTTCCACGTATAGTGACTTGGACATTGAGATCATCTCTCAAATCCTGATCTTATGGACCTCCCATAGATGCTTGATTAAATCAAGTCTGTAAACTTAATCTTCTCATTGCATCTGAATCTCATTCAGATCAATGTACAACACTTGGACTAAGATCAAGTTACTTCTCTACTGAGAGGAGTCACTAAAATCCAGACCTATTTCATCACTCCCTCGGAATGGAAGCGTCATGGTTATACAATCATTTATGATAACATCACCCTCAGGTATTCCCAATACTTGTACATTCTGCATACTGGAAGACCTTCTAATAAACCCGAAGTTAAAGATCTCTTTTTGGATTGTCACCTTCATGGTTTTATCATTAAGATTTTCATTTGATCATTGGGACTTGGTACCGATCATATGCTTTCCAAAAGCATATATTATACCTCTAAATTCTGTCAAGCTTCATAAGCGAGACAACCATGCATGGAATTTATCGATCACAATACCTCATGAGTGAGCTCATATCTTCTGGTTCATAAGTGAACCTGTATGATCCCTTCGAGAGATCGTATTACTCATATGCCCTTACATGCACACCATCTCACCGGTGTATAGACCTTGGTTAGGTCATCAACCTATTGGTCTGCCAAATGTACATACTCAGATATATAGCAATACATCTGTCTTCGGTCAGAGGATGCGTGCCTATATCGTGACAGCATTCGACATTGGACTTTGGTTATCTCGATCTCGTTAAGTCAACCCTTTGACCTAACTAATCTGACACCTCCGAATCTCTATTCCTATGTAGAGGACCTGCATCAAGAGGCCGGTCAGATATCGACCTATATGAGAAAGGATTGCCATCTCCTACTCAAGCTGGAGATCATCTCTTAACAATCATTTGACGATGTTTGATGAGTCCTCAATCTAACTCCTTAGATATTCATCCAAACACCCGCCTCTATGATTCAACTATTGAATCAACAATTGTATGATTATTAAGATGGCCATGGTACATAACCCTAATTGTACAAAGGGACCTATTATGCAAATTATTTATTCTTCATTTCAGATCAGGGAACGATATTCACAATAAAATTTATTGCATAATGGCTCGCCGTGGGCTCGCATGTCCAACAATCTCCCACTAGACCAAAGAGCCATTAATGGGCTAATCATTTAAACCCACACTCATGTGATAATCATATGCTATTTAGGAAAGTAGCTAGGTAAGCTGATCAGTCACTTTCTTTCCGAGTGACTACGCTAAGTCCTTTTACGGCACTTGCATATCCCCTAGTAACAGTGCTCGCATCCAATGCGAATGTTGCATCTTATGCAACCAATACTCAATATTGTCAGTTATAGTGTCCTTGACACTATAGCTTAATAATTTTTATAGCCAGTATTTCCATAATCCTTATCAGAATACCCTTATTCATGGAGATCTTTATCTCATAAGGTATCCATAATTAAGACCTTTTAGATCACTATCTATAAAGTCTTAAGTTCTTGAAGATTAGACTTTGAGATCACTATCTCAAAAATCTTTTCATATTTGAAGATATTGTTATCACTGCAATCAAGTGTTTTATCTCCTTAGTAGGATTAGTAACATGTACTGCTCCCACTGCATTGCATATATCTAACTTTTGTACACATCTAGCATACACTTAGCTTCTCGTAATAATGCACAAGGGCAAGTAGTTCTAGCATTTACTTCCTCAACTCTTTGAGGTCCTATCCCTTTAGATAGGCATGTACCATATCTTAAGGGAAGGAAGCCTTTCTTGGAATTTTCCAGAAAATGGAACATATCCAAGGTGTACTACTAATGTGACGGTCCCAATGCCCTCTTCTCTTTGCTTCTAAACATCTTCAGAACTAAGATCTAAGAGGTATCCTTGAGATCATATCTCAAGGTATGGGATAGCCAGTCTATAAAACACTAATTATTATCCTTATATCATTCCAAATGGTTAGGATATCATCTACACTTAGCATGATGAACATAATGGCACTCCAACTAAGCTTTACATGGTACATCAAGATTCAATCTGAAATCATAACATTTATAATTTCATCAAATCTTATGTTCCAACTATAAGAAGCTTATTCGAGTCCATAGATGGAGTTTCTTTAGCTTGCACACCTTGCTTTCCTCAACCATGAAGCCCTGGGGATACTTCATGTGAATATCCTCAAAGAGATATTCGTGGAGGAATGCAATCTTGACTTCCATCTTGAAGATGTCAAAGTCAAGTTGTGTATCTATAGTTAGCAATATACCGATGGGTTTAAGCAAGGTCACTGGAGAGCAAGTCTTATCGCAAGAGATGTCTTCTATTCAGTGTGCAGCTCATGGCTACGAGCCGTTTTTTGAAGGTCTCTACCTTCTCATCAGGTTTCCTCTTTCCCTTGAAGATCCATTTACACCTTAATGGGTCTTACCCATATAGGTGGATCCTCGAGGGTCCATATACAACACTTGTATATGAAGTCTACTATAGACTTTATTGCTAACATCCATCTTTCCATGTCATGATCTTCAGAAGCTTCATCACATGATGTTCGATCATTGTCAGATTTCTTTGACACATGGAATTCATCTTCAAACTTATTTGAAGAGGTATTAGTGGTTCATCTTTAATTGTCCTTTTAGTTTCCGATTTTAGGAACCTCATTATTTACTCAAGATTAAATGAGTTCCTTCACTTCATTTTCATCTTGATTCTCAAGAGAGTCCTCCTCTGAGAATCATATCCTTAGAGATGAGATCTTTTAAGAATCTCAAGGTCATAAAGTAGATATCCAATACCATCCTTTATTTTACTAATGAAGTAGCATTCTCTGGTGCTAGATTCCAGCTTACTAGTATGGAACCTTATAAGGATATATAATGTAGTCTCTACCACATAAATATATATATATACCTGGAAACTAAGAGATAATTATGCTAAGATTAATCATTGATCAAATCATGTCACACATGATCAATTGTATCTCCCTATAACTCTATTGAGTTTAGGTGCATTAGGAGGATTGAGATAGGAATGAAATTCATATCTCCATAAGGTCTTATTTAAATTCATCTAACATGTACTTGCTACCTAGGTTAAATCAAATTCATTTCATCTTCCTTCAAACTTTGATTCTAAACCAAAAATTGTAAAATCTTGAACATTTCAAAGCTTTCTAAGGTGAAGGGAAGAAATCTCATATCAAAAATAACCATTAAACGATATTACATATCATCTATGTTTATTATGATACAGATGATCCATATACATCAGTATGTATGAGATCTTTAATATCTTGGCATCTTACACCATTCCTAGAGATGGGCACATTGGACAATTTTACTTTGAATACAATATTCAAAAGTATGTAAGATTTGAGATTTTAGACATTCTAAAGTTCATCTCTTACTAGTCTATTGATCACATCAGTAGACTAATGTCCAAGGTCTGTTGCCAGATCATTGTCAAATGATCGTTATCCTCCTATTGATCTTATAAGGTTTAATTTCAGTATTTAGAAATGTTAATGAAACCTTCATTAATTTTCTAATTTAGTAGAGTCCTCCATATATCAAAATACTATCTGAAATACATCCATCATAACTCTTTATGATAGGTCTATTCCAAAATTTATGTTTATTTCCAACATTTAGAAATAAACAATGAGCATATTCTAATATCCAGGTCATAGAGACATTCTCTAAGACTAAGGGCTCTCCCACTGAAAATATGAAGTCTATTTATCCAATAGAGGTTGTTGCAACCATTGCATCAATATCCATGGATGATTATTAAACCTTAAGATCAAATTTTAGTCTTCTAATACATATGCAACCAATTGCAAGTGTTATTAGAATAATGAGATACAATTATTAGACTTTGATCTTATCAAATAAGAAAACCAATTTCAATGATGTTGATGTAAATTATTTTGATGCACTATCCGAGTCCTTCTCTAAGGATTCTAGATAGACTTGATAGTCGTACTATCAATACATCGGCTCATTGCAGTATTGGTATTCATCCAACTATTTGGATGTCATATGTGTATGGAAATCATAGAAGTATAGCCAACTCTTTGGCTTTCCTTCTAACCTAGGTCCTACCCATGCTTCCGCTGCACTCCTTTCATCTCTAAACAACCACTGCTTAAGACAAAGGATCTTTTATGTTGAATTCAAAAGATTTGAATATAAGAGTATTTCGACATTTATATATGCTTCATTTATTCATACAATATGAACATTATGAAGCTTCATGAATGACCAGAGTATAGATAGTAGGATGATGACACTCATCATATCTACATGCATCTTAACTCTTAAAGACTTAGGTTCAGGTGGGTATTCAAACATTTTGAATACATCATCTCTTATAGAGCCACATTTTTGCATAATGCAGTGAACCATGATTAAATGTCAAGAGCACATATGTATGCCAGAACATCTTCTTAGAATTTTTATAAGGATTATTTGACAATTGCGATCATCATTGACATGTCACTTCCAAAGTACATTCGATGAGAGATCAAGACTATAGAGACATACAAACCCTAGGTTGTTGTCTTATTGTCAATTTAATAATCATTCCTCATTATTATGAGGAAACTTGCACATTGCAACCACATAGATTATGTGTCCAACTGCAAGTATAATATCTTGATCATGGATCCAATCTATGATATTTTACTGGTTACTATTGAGTATAGTACTGAGTGGGTTTAATGAGGATTATCTGAAATAAGAAATTTGCATATATATACACACACACGTTTTACTTTGATTTAGAAAATTTTATATCAAAGTTGTCTTGCCTTGTCAACAATGAAAGTTCATTCCCTTAATCACTTTCAATGGAAGAGATATACTTACCATTATATCTCAAACAAGATCTGGGATCTCCTTTCTTATCTTTGTCACATCCCAATAATATGAGAACCTGTAACTCGGATAAAAAGAAGCGGGAACACATTCCGCCTTGCAAGTTCAACTTGCATCTCCCAATTAGGTCTTTAACACCCAGGCCCACCACCCCTATGGTGATGTTGACCCATCATTAATTGAACCAACGTCAACAAGAATACAACTCGTTATGCACAATCAAATATCGCCCCAATAATATGAGGACCCGATATTGGGGTCACTACGCATACATACTTACTCTTTCAAGAAGCGAAGAACCCGATCCAAATGGATCGTATGCAGGAGCTGTCATTTCGGATAGGCGTCTCCTGCATACAATATCTGGCGACGGAACTCTTTGCTTGACGGGAGACCATGGATGTTACTTCTGTGATCCTTCACCTCATATTCATATTTTAATTAATTATCATGAATCATATTCATGTAATTAATTCTTCCAAGGGAAATAAACATCTATTCATAATAGAGTGTTTCAATTGGATGTAATTAATATAATCTCATTAAATCAATTATCAATCCAATTCAATCATCAAGCTTGATTGTTACTTGAATTAGTGATATTATATCAAAGTGCGTATTATTCGAATTTTAATAATTAGAAAATGCATCATGATCTATCATGCATCATTCGTTCCCTACCCACTGTCATGGTCAGTACCGATGGGAGTGGGACAGACCGCACACGGTGCAACCTGCTACCCCAACGCTCCCCGACTAGACACCATATCCGCCTCGGGAAAAAAACAACGCCGAGTCAATCACTTTGTACTTGAGATGATCATCGGTTTTTCAATCGAAAATATATCATATAGTAATAATCAAAACCATTTTGATTATAAGGAAATTTGTTAGACAAATTCCCAAAACCTAATCAAGCAACAAGTTTGATGAAAATGTATCAAGTAACCAATTGGTGATCTAGATCTAATCTAATCATTCATTGGTTGAGGCAATGTCATTTAAGGGAATAATTATTGTTCTAATATTTTCCAAATATTATCCACAATTATTCCAAAAAATTAATTATTAATTTCACAAATTTCTTAAATGACAATCATGAGGTTTCTAGATAAACATGCAATTTCAGCAGTGACCCTCACTAACTAAAATTAGCATATCTCATTCATTTTAAATCTAAATTAAGCAAAATCAATTTTCAGAGATTGATAACTTGATTTAAAATATAAATCATGTGATAAACATGTATTTCCAGGCGTTTTAAAAACCGTAATTAACATCTCAATTACGTCTCTAATCGTCATCCCCGAAATAGTGGACATATGGTCAATAAAATAATCATATCTTGAGCAAACGGAATCCAAATTACACAAACTCAAGTTCTATATTTTTCCTATTTAATGGGAAACAGTATCTAAGTGATAAATTCATGTTTAAACATTTTAAATAGGGTCAAAAAATTATCACAAGACAGGGCTGCGAAAATTGAAATGCTAAAATCTTCACGAACCACGAAGTCCAAGATGAAACCACATAATCCAAGAACATTTCTTGGATTGTTTCATCTAACAACAAAGTATCATAATTACCTTTTGAAGTGTGGTTGCGATCACTTGATCTCTAAAGCAAGAGATCCTCCTGACTCAAGTCCGATCCACGAAGAAGGCACTTGCGGGTGCGTTGATGAGACGCGTGCTTCCCACAATCCAAGATGAAGATCCAAGCCTTGAATCTCCTGATTTCGTCCAACGAAATCCGACGTCTTCTACTTGTGCGAGAAGCACCAAGGAAGATGGAGTTCCGACAACGCGACGGTGTAGCGACGACTGTAGTTCTCTCAAGAACTCAGAGTGGACGTGCACTCTTAGAGAGAGAGAGATGGGACGTGAGAATGAGAGAAGGAGAGAGAGCACTTCATGCGTGTCCTCAAGGGCTAGGGTTTTCCCTTCTTATATAGTGGTTTGGGAGTCCATGGATCACAATCCATGGACACACAAGATCAACGGCTAGGATGATTTGTGCTTTTAATCAATGGCCATGATCATTGTTGTTTAATAAAACAAAAACTATTAATTTATATTAAATTATATATATGTTGCATTATCATCAACATAATTTAATTCAATAAAATTAATCAACAAAAAATAATAAAGAGGATAACAATCACATCCTAAAAAAGGGGGTGTCACCCTTGAACAATTCAAGGGCGACGTCACCTTTTATTTGGTGATTTTTATCTCCTTTATGTTATTTAATTTGCAACAACATTTATTGCAAATATATTCACTAAATTAATTCCAAATTAATTAGCGAATATTTCAATTATGCCATTGAAAAAATGTGAATCACATTCACAACCCAAACACAAATGTAAATTATATTTCCAATTGATCGCTTAATGTGAATCCAATTCACATTAATAATCTACCAGGAAATATTATTTACAAATGTGCTCTCTCCAATATATTAAAAATCATATTTATAATATACATTCATATTATGGATAGCATGGATAGTACTATCCATATTATGCATTTCCTTGATAATTAAATCTCATTTAATTATCTTGGACAATCATTCTCATAATATGAATCTTATTCATGTCATTCTTGATAATTAAATCTCATTTAATCATCAATATCATGTTGCTTGGATACATAATTCATCAAAGGAATTATTCTTGAACTCCTTCAAGAATAGTGTGCTTTCTCCGCAGATACTTGGAGATAAGGACATGGAGATTGTATTGTTCCACGTATAGTGACTTGGACATTGAGATCATCTCTCAAATCTAGATCTTACGGCCCTCCCATAGATGCTTGATTAAATCAAGTCTGTAAACTTAATCTTCTCATTGCATATGAATCTCATTTCGATCAATGTCCAACACTTGGACTAAGATCAAGTTACTTATCTACTGAGAGGTGTCACTAAAATCCAGATCTGTTTCATCACTCCCTCGGAATGGAAGCATCATGGTTATACAATCGTTTATGATCACATCACCCTCAGGTATTCCTAATACATGTACATCCTACATACTGGAAGACCTTCTAATAAACCCGAAGTTAAAGATCTCTTTTTGGACTGTCACTTTCAGGGTTTTATCATTAAGATTCTCATTTGATCATTGGGATTTGGTATTGATCATATGCTTTCCAAAAGCATATATCATACCTCTAAATTCTGTCAAGATTCATAAGCGAGACGACCATGCATGGAATTTATCGATCCCAATACCTCATGAGTGAGCTCATGTCTTCTGGTTCAAAAGTGAACATGTATGATCCCTTCGAGAGATCGTATTACTCATATGCCCTTATATGCTCACCAACTCGCTGGTGTATAGACCTTGGTTATGTCATCAAACTATTGGTCTGCCAAATGTACATACTCAGACATATAGCAATACATCTGTCTCCGATCAGAGGATGCGTGCCTATATAGTGACAGCATTCGACATAGGACTTTGGTTATCTCGATCTCATTAAGTCAACCCTTTGACCTAACTAATCTAACACCTCCGAATCTCTATTCCTATGTAGAGGACCGGCATCAAGAGGTCGGTCAGATATTAGCCTATATGAGAAAGGATTGACATCTCCTACTCAGGCTGGAGATCATCTCTTAACAATCATTTGACGGTGTTTGATGAGTCCTCAATCTAACTCCTTAGATATTCATCCAAACACCAGCCTCTATGATTCAACTATTGAATCAACAGCTGTATGATTATTAAGATGGCCATGGTACATAACCCTAATTGTACAGAGGGACCTACTATGCAAATTATTTATTCTTCATTTCAGATCAGAGAATGATATTCGCAATAACATTTATTGCATAATGGCTTGCTGTGGGCTCGCATGTCCAACACACCCCTATCCACCATTCTTCACAAAGAGAGGAGAGAGAGAGAGCTCCATCTGTCCATAGGTGACAGCTACGGAGATCGACCGTTGAGCAACAACCCTCGACCTTTGGTGAGATCCAAGGGGATTAGCCCTTGTTGCAACTACTCCGCATAGTTGCTCAGTGAGGAGCCTCGACCTACCCTTCCTAATTCAACCAGATTAACGATCAAAATAAATGTTGCGTTCGTTGTAGCCAGTTAAATCGAGACTGATCAAAAACCACTTAGATTAATATCGAATTAAACACAAGCGGTATTTTTTTATTTTACTTTGGCAAGCCCAAGGTCGAACTCAAGGAGGCAGCTTTTTCCTTAGGTTAATTTGAAGTCAATTTCGATGTTAGATTTTCATGAGAATAGTTTTTTTTATTTTTTATGCAATTAAAGAAAACTGCAATGCAATTCAAGCCAAAATTTAAGTTAAATTTGAAGTATGGTCAAATTAAGTCCAAAATTGATGAAACTTGGCCAGAATGCAATGAAATTAAGCTATTGTTTTTTTAGAATTTTAAGACTCTAAATAAATTAAAAAATGGATTAAAAATGAATGCAGGGTAGTTTTTGCAAAATTAATTTTAATAAAGTACTTCATTTTAAGACACAAAAATTATCCTAGATATTTCTATGTGAGATGAATCTGGGAAAATTGATAGACCTCAAAAATAATAAATTTTGGACCTATTAAAAATGAATTAAGCAAAATACTAATTAATTTATTAAGGCCTCGTGATGCGTGCAAATGATGTGATTTTTAGACTTGAAGTAGAACAACTTAAACTAAACCTATTATTATGTTTTGGTGATTTTTATAGCTACAACTAATTTAATATGGAATTTAAAGCACACATTGACAAAACTATGTAAATTTCCACAAGAATAATAATATTAAATTCCTTGATGCTCACAAAAATATGACAAGTGTCCACAATGATAAAGCACAAGTTTATCTACAATATGCAATTTTTGGAATTTATAAATGATGCTAAATGAATTCCTAAATAAACGTACCAACATAGGGACCAAAATGCAAACATGAATTAAAATTAATTAAATCAAAATGTGCATACATGGACTAAAATGCAAATTATAATGCAGGGGGTATGTATGCAAATTGTCCACGGGAACACGCGTGCCTCACATGACATGCCTGGTAGGGACTGGAATGCAATTTGGGAAACTTGCAGGAGCCTCAGTGTAAAATGCCTAGACCGCACATGAGGAACACGTGAGATCTAGGCTCGGACGACGATGGAGGCTCGGACGGTGGCTCGGGTGTACTGTAGACTCGGACGTGCTTCAGAGTTGGCTCGGAGGCTGGCTCGGGTGCGCTACAAGATCAGACGTGCTTCGGAGTTGGCTCGGAGGCTCCAAGCCTAAAGGTCGGGGAAGAGGCTCGGAGCTAGAGACGTGGAGAACTAGGGTTCGTCAGATCGAGATGATCCAACGGAGGCTGGAGCAGGCGACGTGGCAGCATGAGGGTCCGTCAGATCGAGATGATCCAATGGAGGCGGTGACTCCTGAAGCGGGCGATGTGGCGTGATGCGGACCATCAGATCACAATCGATCCGACGGTACCTGGAGTTGAAGACATGCTAAAAGGCGGACACAAGCTGTTGACGTGGATCGATGAAGACCGTCCGATCAAGACAATCAGACGATAGCTGTGCGTCGTGCTCCTCCTTGCCGTCACCTCCTGCGGCGGGCGTGGCTGGGCTCCGACGAAGCCCTCCTGCTCTGCCACCCTCTTCCTCGCTCGGTGAAGACGTCGAAAGGCTCCTGAGTGGCTGGGAATGGTCGTGGAGGTGTAGCGGAGCAACCGGAGCTTCTAAAAGATGCTGAGGTGGTCCGTAGGCCGGAGGAGATGAAGCTCGAAGCAGCTTCGACGACGATTCTGACCAATGAAGAAGGTATCTCCCATAGGGTTAGTAAATGTAGCCGAGGCGTGCAGATGCTCGCATGGAGTGCAGGGAGTGACTGAGGCCTATGAGCGAAGTGGGTGAACGGAATGTGACATTCCTCTGCTGTGAGGGGCGGAGTAATTATTAGAGATGGTTCGATGGGTTGTGCGGCCGGATGAAGGGGGCGCGAAGATGATAGCTCCAAGGCGGAGCTCAGGCGATGGTCAGCGGGAAGTGATGTTGAGCGAGGAAGGTGGGAAAAATGCGAGAAAATCGGATGAAAAGAAGAAGAAGATCATAGGACAAAATGGAGGAGGCTACATGGGAATGGAGGCTCGGAGAAGAGCTCCCGGTCGTCGTTCGAGGGTCGGTAGAGGCCCGAGCTCTAGCATCTCGATGGAGAAGCTACTTGCACGACGAAGCTTACCGTGGACCTCATCGGAGATGGACCACTATCTTCGCTCGATTTGATGCCTGATATCTATCACAGATAGGTGCAGAAGAGCTCTATGGTACCTCGTGCAAGGGCAGATAGGGTTGAAGTTTGCCGGAGGTACTGTATTTATAAAGAGAAGGTAGTGGTACGGATGATGGAGGAAGTGGTTTGCGTGGGGTGTATGGAGCGAGATAGCGGGGTTCATGGCATGCGTGGGTGCTGGTGAGGATGAGGGAGGTACGAGCTTCATCATGGGGTGATCAACGGGTGGAGAAGGTGACGGATATGGCGACGATATAGAAAAGGGCCGGTGAGTTGGCGAGGTGGTGACGACGTGGGCGAGGCATTCTCAGAGGTAGGTAACGATGCCTTGGATGTTGGATCTCGCGATCCAATGACCACGATAAGGGCACGAAGAAGTGGCTTGGATTAGATCAGGGCAGTGTGATCGAAGGGCGAAGGACACACCATGTGGTAGGCTTAAGTGCGGGTGGAGATGAACGACCGTGATAAGATCTGGCCTAGGATCGAAGGGTTGGAGTTAAAGTGGAAATGATCGGTGAAGATTAAGGCGCCTGGAGATGATCGAGTGGTGCGGGGGAAGACCCGTAGAGCATGGAGAACAAGGCGGAAGTGATCGATCCATATGCGATATGGGCCTTGATCCAAGGGTCAAAATTGAGGCGGGAATGGATGGCTGAGATGGAATCTCATGGAGGATGATCGGACGATGATGGAGTGCGCTACGTGGCGCAAGGAGATGAGGGCGGAAGTGCTCGTCTCAGATGTGATCTGGGCTTGGTCAGACGATTGTGCGATGATGCGGGTGTGGACGGCTTGGATTTGAAGCACATGGAGGACGATCCAACGACCAAGAGGGGAGGGCACCTGGCGAGTGGATGGATGGGTCGTGTGGCGCAACCAGAGGGCGCCACGTGACCCAATCAGATTAGTCGAAGAAGAAGGTAAAATAAGAGGAGGAAAATGATCGAATTTGGAAAAATTCAAAAAACATGAAAGTTGTAGATCTCATCGATCTACAAGTTTGACCAAAAATGGAAACGGAGTCAAATGAAGTGATAAAATACAAGGGTACAAATACAAGTACATATAGTATACAATGGGGGACCCAAAACCCAAGTTTTGCATACGAGCTCCGATTCTAACGAAATTGATTTCAATTTGAAGGTATCTGAATGTATATTATTTTAAAAGTGAGTAGACCTAAATCGGAGTCTGTATGAGAGAGATATGTGCATTTTAAGGTCCATGGTCTCAAACTTGGACTCGGGTTTATTGGTCAATTTTACAAGTTAGCATTTTTTTGGTAATTTTCTTGTATTAGTAATATATACACTTATAGAGTTGAATGTATGGGCTTTGGAGTTAGTATAAAATATATACACATAGGTGATTTTTACAATGACTTTGGCTTCTTATTTAATGCAGATGTGAATGCTAAAATGCAAATGTTATCTGTGCATGCATGAATGTTAATTATGCAATATAGGTGATGAAATGCGTCTAATTACTCAGGAATAAGGCTTTATTTTCAACTTTTAGAGCGATGAATTACAGATTCATCACTCAGCTCATCACTCGTCGACAATTCGAGCAAGAATGCGATCACAACTCTTTGACCTCTGGCCCGTTCTTAGGCGTCGACCTTCATCCACCCCAGGTATCTTCTTCCTCGATTGCTCTTTCCTCTTTCTCTCTTTTTTTCTTTTTCTTTTGTTCTTTCCTCTTCCATCTTCTCCCCTTCTTCTTCCTTTTGCACTCGCTCTATCGATCAACCCTTTAATCACCGTCTATCTCTCTATCCATCAGAGCTCGTTCCACTCGCATTTGTTCCGCCCTCACGAGTTCTTCCATCAGGTGAAAGCAAGAGACCCTTCAGATCAAACCAATGACGGAGCTACAACTCTGCCTCCACCATTTTTCCCGCTCGACTTCATCATCCACATTCACGCATGATCCGGAGCCAACCCTCACCCTCGTTGCCTTGCAGCGGCTCCGGCATGTCCCTCCTAGACCATTTGGAGCCCCGACTATGTTGCTTGTCACCATCGATTGCCAATATTCCGCCTCTAGTCCACCTTGCTCCATCGCCACCTCCTCCTTCATTCTTACGCCACCACTTTCCATCATTCATCTGCCTCTGACTATCGACCCCTTCTTCCATTAGCACTCGGTCGACTCCAAGCATGTGTCATTGGGGTCATTAGCATCTCCACAGCATCTGATTTCACCGATTCAATCGCAATGCCCCCCAGATTGAAGCTACAAGAGATACATGATCAAGAACATCGAGTATCTTAGCTGTTGATTTCCTTCCAAAACCTCATCGTCGGATCTATCTTCCATCGCATGACCATGGTCCCGAAGTAGGGAGTCGACGCCACGTGGAGCTCCATGCGACGAACCACCGAACTGGCGCCCGACCCTCCCTGTCATGGACTCAACATGTGTGGTGGGAGGGTTATTTATGTCTACCTCCTCGTCCTCTCCATATATATTAAGAAGTCCCTTGTTGCAGGACGCGTGCGTGGCACATGCCCCTTGGCATGTTTACACCTACGCCCCCATGCTCCCGTAAAATAATGAAGATCCCCCCATCCGGACTCACGTGAGTAGCACATCACCCGCAGGCAATTTGCAAGAATCCCCTTGGGGTTGAGGGTAATTGCAATTCCACCCCCATCAACACAATTTTTTATTTTATTTTATATTTTTGTATTGCATTCATCACCCTCGTTTAGCTTGTTAATTCGAACATTATTTTATCATCATTTTATATTCTAAAAATTACACATTGTAGAACACTTAATGCTTATTATTATGAATGTTTGATTCGATTTTCATGATCTCTAATTTAAATTAATTATTTAAGTGGAAAAATTGCATATTTTGCTCAATGCATGATATGTAATTCGTATTAAATTAGTCATTGCTCCAAAAATTACCAAAAATTCATAGTAGGTAGATTCTAGTATGTATTTCACCATACCCAAAAATCATCGCATTTGCAATCAAGGTCATAATAAATTAAATGGTGAGTTCATTAATTAATTTTTAATAGATCATTGATCAATTTTTTAGGATCTACTAATTTTCCAAGATACCTCTCTCATAGACTTATGTAGATAATTTTATTTCCAAGAAATAAATTGGTCTTCTATTTATTAAAATTAATTTACGAAAAATAACCTTGCATGCATCATTAATTCATAAAAAAATCATTTACATCCAAAAATTCAAAAAAAATAACATAGCATTCATTTAATTATTTTTCAATTCTGGCCAAGTTTTATGATTTTTGTACTTCATTTGGTCAATAATTGTATTTTAGCCACAAAACATGCATGAATTTGCATTTCATTCATTATTTGCATAAAAAAATAAAAAATACCTCTCTGAAAACCTAAGCTCTAGATCGCCTATTAATCAACCTAAGGAGATAGCTGCCTCCCTGAGTTCGATTTTGGGCTTGCCCAAGTAAAATATAAATTTGATCACTCACTTGAATTGCGTAATTAATTAAGTGGTCATTTTGATTAATCCTAAGTGCTCTAATAATACAACAATTTCACATAATTAATTAGGGTATTTAGCAATTTGTCAAATGGCATCGTTAGCGGGGAGGCATGGCTTAGGTTGATTTCTAAAAAAATTTAGACATTAGGTTTTCCACCACCGAGAAGTCTGACCTCCAATTTTTCTTGTAATTATCATTCTATTTATTCTTTTGATTTTTTTATTTTATTTTATTTTATTTGTTTTATTATATTTTATCTATCTCTCTGACCACCGTCTTATTTTTATGCGAGGGACCTGACGTGATGGAGTGACTGCTTAGGTAGCCAAGGATCTTTAGAGCATTGAAATTTGTTTTTCTGGGAATAAGCTGACTAAATGAATTGCATAAAAATTAAGATCGAGTCGAGTCATGAGAGAGTGTAGAGTCCTTCGGATTTATTTATATAATTATTTGATTTTTATAATTAATTTCTAATAATTTAGGTAATCACACATTTTCAACAGATTCCATTTGGGATCTTGCATATGTACTCGGACTTTGGACATTCTTCTGCTATTAGTGGCGCGTCGAGACCTTTTTCACTCTCTGGTGAGGTTGGGGCTCGACTAGAGTTGCCCGTAGTGTAGACCTGCACTCACAACTCTTAGAGCATTTTTATTAGATTATTATATTACGTGTGCTCGTACTTTATTAGGACCACACTTCACAAAACAAGAGGGGCCCTTAGATCATTCAATTTAGTTAAACTCAAATCCAATTCTACTCTAACTAATTGAACTTTCTGCTAGGAGCGATTTTCATCGGCTTGCATTCATTTAGAATAATATTCAATTATCTATTTAGCATCCCACATGAAGATTGCGAGGAAGCATTGCAAGTATCCTTACCTGGGCATACCATCATTGTTTTTTACGTGCATTGGTTTTCTCGATTCCTCCCCTTGATTTTCTCAAATAAGTCTAAAAAGGAATTGGGACTGGACGGTAGACATGATTATTTGGATCACTAAAGATTTTTAGTGATAACCATTTTTAAAATTGGGGCTGCTAAAGAAGATCGACTTAAATAAAAAGGAATAAAATCAACAATTGTATTTGAGAGAGTAACCCCATCCTTGTATGTAGGTACTTACCTCCGGACAGTGTGGGTAAGGATGCAACCACTAAGGTGAAAGCCCAAATCCCTGGACTTGCCCCTTAAGTCTCCATTTTCGACTCTCGCAAATTTGGGAGTTGCAAGGGCTTGCCTTCGACCTTAGACTATGTTTTGGTTGTGTAATCTTGTATGTCTCCTTTGTGGTGTGATATTGAACCCAACAACCCGAGAAAATAACCTCATTGATTGGGAGCACACAAGAACACCGCTGGGCATAAGGAAACACACTCTGTGTAATGGATGCATAAGATTGTTTTATCTCCAATATAAAATTGAAAAGATAATCGATCGGATCTTTGCGGATTTCATTGTGTGAAGTTGGTGAAATTGGGTTTGTATTGTGTTTGAATTGTGAATGCATTTATCAAAGATCAATAATCAAAGATCATGCACTTGTCCCTTCATCATCTCTCTTGAATTCATTTTCGTGATCTCTCGCTAACCCTCTTAACATCGAGAATGGATGATTGGGGTGATGTTTGCTCAGACTTCGTGAGCCTCTCCCTGACCACCCTAAACCTACCGTCCTCATGGGCTAGGGGCCACTCTCACTCCAAGCTCTGTTGCTCCATGGAGACTCTTGCCATGGAATTACGATCAATAAGTCACTCTCTTTTTCCGTGGGTGGTCACACCCAGACCATTCCTCTCTTCTCTCACCATATCAAGGAAGACCCTTACCTTGATGCTTCTAGATCTATTTTTCCTACTTTATTATTTCAATTCCTCTTTATTCTGAAGGTGAAGAAGATGAAAGAAAGTTCAATATGCCTCCTAAGAAAAACCTTGAGGAGGTAGATTACATAGATGACCCCATGCAACAAGTCCTTGCCCGTTAGCTAGAGCTGAACAGGAGAATGCAAACCTTATGGCTATAATGTGACATGTGATTGAGGTGGGTGATATGGACCAACCTATGGTGGATGCTTGTAATAAGGCAGAGAATGAAATGCACAACTGGCTAGTGTCGGAAATTCCACTTGACGAATTTGAGATGAAGCCCCACTTCCTTGGGATGTTACCAAAGTTTAATAGGAATGATACAGAAGAACCATATGCATTCCTGAGAGACTTTGAGTTGGTGTGCAACAACCTTAGTCATCCTAGGATTGTATAAGATTATATCGGGCTGAAGGCTACCCAATTTGCCTTAGGAGATAAGGCCACCCATTGGTTGAAGAATCTCAGAGTTAGATGTACGACCTGGTTTGCAATTCAAAGAATTATTATTGAAGAAGTTCTACCTAATTAGTAGGACTAACTAGATAAGGACAAAGATCGCTAGTGTCTTCTAGGGTCCCCACGATCCATTCCATGAAGCCTTGTATAGATTCAATGATTTGATACAGGAATGCCCCTGACATGGCATTACCAAAGCGATCTTAGTCTAGGCCTTGTTCTATGGCATGACCCCCCGGGATGCAGGGGTTAATGAGTGCATCTTGTGGAGGCAGCTATCTGAATAAGAATGAAGATGCCCTATGGAAGATCTTTAAGCAGATGGCAGAAACCGGTAGATCTCAAGCCACCATGGCCTATCAAATGTATCCCTCATGTCTATATCATGAGACACCTAGGAGGACTATAGCAGATCTGATGGATGACCTCATCCCCAGTATGGTGATAATAGCTGATAAGCTTACCATGGTAGAGAAGATCCACAAGAGTGTTACTGACCTTGAGGTGCTTTCACGATTGCCGAAGCAAGTGAAGGAATTATCTGAGAAGGTAGCCAAGATGCAGCTACCTACCCCTTCTACACAACCTGTACCTGTACATCAAGTTCACCTCGTACATGAGCAGGTACATGGGCCTTAAAATAGCTGGTTTGAGGACCATGAGTAAATTCATCAGGAGTAGCACGTACCCAACACAGGTGGAGTTAGTCTACAAAGAGCCACCGCAGGTGTTGAGATCAACGGGTTGTGGTACAACCATGACAACGTCAGTAGACAATCGGGATAGCGAGTGGTCAGCCACACCAACCCTCCCTAACTTACCAGGACACTGGCTCCATCCCCATACCTCGCTTTATACAGTCTCGACCAGGACAAGGATACCATCCTCAGCAGCACCAACAATAGCAATGCACTTTCCACTCGAGCCAGCATGATCCACCACCGTCTTATTCCTCACAGTTCCACCTATAGCAACAATACCAACAAGGATAGTATAGGCAGCAAAACCACATATCCTCCAGCCATCAGCAGCAACAAAACCCACACATAATCGATTTGGGGTCCCTCAACTTGGCCATTCAGTCTTTGACAGACATGGTTCAACTAATGTAGAATGATTATCATGACATAAGGATAGATCTCAACCGTGTCTCATGCCACCAGGATCAGCAAATGGCAATGCTCCAATTTCCGCCAAGGTTCATGCCAATCCTAATAGTCTGAATTAGAGTCAGCATCGACCACACGATCTGGTATACTATTCAGATTACTTCCGATATGAACATGCGATCATTTCATATGATAATGTGAATCATATGTCCCTTAGGATCTGGAGGATCGTGACCATACCTAATTGGGCACGGGAACAGGAGGAGGGCGCCACCAAGTCTCTACCTAAGGAGAACTTGGAGGTAGAGGAGCAACATCATCACCCCCATCACAACCACCTTTAGCAAAATAAAAGGGACGTGAATTCCCAAAAAATTAGAAAAATAAAAAGAATAAAAAGACGGAGAGGAGCACTAACAATGAATCAAACGAGCCTAATGAAGATCTTGCACCTCCATCTGAGGAGGACGCACCTGGAGTAGCAGAGGATGCACCACCTTTTTCTTTTCATGAATTTCTTTCCAAGCAGTGTCATAGTCCCAGTCTAGTACATAACTCATTTTCCTATTTGAATGAACATATTTGAGTTTCAGAATCTGGGTTGTCTTCAATAATCCCTTTCCCTCATTCTCTTAAGGGTGGAAAGAAGAAATCCAAAAAAATCCAAAAAGATGACCCTGCGATGGTAGAATTTTGCAACAAGTACATCAAGGTCACAATCCTCTTTGATAAGTATGTGGATATGACACCTGTATTTCAGAAGTACCTTAAGGTGAAATGCACACCTACATGGGTCAACATGAACACAAGAAGTCGTGTTGAGAAGCACGTTTTGTCAGTAGCCACTACTTGCGCCATTAAGAATGTGTTTCCAAGGAATCGAAGGGACATGGGTGCCCATTATGTGGTGAGTCGTATCAACGGCACTGCATTTGCATGCATTCTCATGGATAATGGATCTTCAATTAACCCGATGCAAACAACCCTCTATGAGAGGCTAAATCTAGGACCTCTTAGGAAATCCAAAGCTTTACTCTAGTTTGCTGACAAATCCACTAAGAGGCCAAAGGGAGAATTAAGGAACATTAGCATCAATGTTGAGTGACAAGATTACATCATGGATTTCACAGTACTTGATATGGAGACCCCTCGGAATTGGAGAGATTCCTAGATCATACATGTAAGGCCCTTTCCCAGGACAACATGGGCCTTATTTGACTACAAGGTTGGGAAAAAAATTCAGTTCCAAACTCCAGGCAGAGATGAGGAACTAGAGACGAAGCAGACAAGACAAGGTCGCAGAGGCCAGATTCTGAATCCAGCACCGAGTACTCCTCGTCAGAAGTAGATTGTGTTCACGTAGGCATTGTTGAGCCATGGAGACAAAAACCAACCAATACAAATGAGTCCCTCTCCTCTGCAGAGAATCTTGTACTTGAGAGAGTTTGTGAGATCCTTTGGAATGAAACAATGCGCAGATCATACAATGATTGCATCCCCCTACATCTTCAATGATACAAAGTCCCAACTGGTCCTATTAGGACTTTCATCTTTAGGACAATCAAAATATGAGCATGACGAGTCAGACAAGGGTTTCACTGGTTGCTTGGATACTTGACGATCTGACTCCAGAGCCGAATTAGTTGGTGAAATTTACTTCAATGATAGAACCAACCACTATCAACACAGAGCCAGAGTTGATTGTGTCGGATTTTCTTGATAACCACACTTTACTTGAGCTCAAGCCTTTATCCACAACACTCAAATACGCCTTCCTTACGACACAAGAGAAGAAGTTTCCGATCATCACCAGTTCGTGATTGACTGAGGAGTAGGAATCTCGCTTGCAAGAGATCTTGGAGAAAAACTGCATGGCAATAGGCTGGAGCATTTCTGATCTCCTTGGGATAAATCCCGCTCTATTTTCACATCATATATACCTTGAGAATGAATCCAAACCCTCTCATGAATTACAAAGTAGGCTGAATCCATTAAGAAAGAAATTGAGAAATGGTGTCACACGAGTTTTATTTATCCCATCTCCGATTCCAAGTGGGTGGCACTTATTCATTTTGTCCCAAAGAAGTCAGGAATTCAAACGATCACCAATGAGGACAGAGAGGAGATCTTGACACGAGTACAACGTCTTGGCATGTCTGTGTGGATTACATACATTTGAATGTCATGACGAAGAAGGATCATTTTCCCCTGCCATTTATTGATCGGACCTTGGAGAGATTAGCGGGAAAAGAATTCTTCTGCTTCTTAGATGGATTCTCGGGCTACAATTAAGTAGTTATTACCCCTGAGGACTAGGAGAAAACCACGTTCACATGCTCTTTTGGTACCTGTGCTTTCAGGTGCATGCCCTTTGTATTATGCAATGCTCCCAGTACATTTCAAAGGTGCACGACTACTGTATTCACCAAGATGGTTGGTGAATTCCCAGAAGTCTTCATGGATGATTCTTGATCCACGGTGATCCCTTCGATTAATGTCTTAGAAATTTAGATCGAGTCCTCAAAAGATGTTGTGAGGTCAATTTGGTGCTCTTTTGGGATAAGAGTCACTTCATGGTGATGGAGGGCATTGTGTTGGGGAATTTTATCTCAAAGAGAGGAATGTAGGTTGACCCTGCCAAGGTGGATGTGATCAGACGACTCTAACCACCTACCAACGTGAAACAATTGCGGTCTTTCCTCGGCCATGTCAGATTTTACAGGAGATTTATAAAAGATTTTTGAAAGATCACCTGATCGCTAACTGAGATTTCAGGCAAAGACATGGAGTTTATTGCCAATCACAAATTTCTTCATGCCTTTAAGCTACTTCAAGGGATGACCATTGGATGCCCTGATCCTATAAGCCCCATATTGCTCTCTTCCTTTTGAGATCATGACGGGCGCCTTAGATTTTGTTGTTGGGGCTATGTAAGGACAAAGGAGCGATGACATCTCATTCGTTATACACTATGAAAGAAAAGTGCTTGATCCTACTTAACGTAACTATACAGTTACAGAAAAAGAGAGGCTTGTAGTAGTGTTTGCCTTGGATAAGTTCATGTCTCATCTCATTGGATCTAAGGTTGTTGTGTTCACAGACCATACAAATACCTCATGGAAAAGAAGGATGCAAAGGCATGTCTTCTTAGGTGGATTTTACTTATCTAGGAGTTTGACTTGGACATCAAAGATAAACCTGGAAAGAAGAATGTAGTGCATGATCACTTCTCCCGTCTCGAGATTCAAGTCACTTCCGATGATACACCGATTCGAGACTCCTTCCCTGATAAGTTGGTTTTTGTTATTGACTCACTCCCATGGTACACCAATATAGTGAACTATCTTGTCTCTAGGAAGTTTCCTGACGATTGGCGCAAGAGCGACATAGATCGACTTAAGTCGGATTCGAGACATTACCATTGAAAGGATCTGATCCTTTGGAGGACCGGGTTGTGTCTGGAGGAGGTTTATTCCTCGAGAGGAATACTAGAGTGTCCTTACTTATTACCATAGCCGAAGGCAGAAGGACACCACTCTGAGAAGAGGACCGCATGGAAGGTATTGCAGTGTGGCTTATACTGGCCAAATCTATTTCGCGATACTCTCGCCTTTGTGAAGTCGTGGCTAGTATGCCATCGAATGGGAGGAACCGTTGGTTCCAGAGATGAGATGAAGATGTAGCCTGTCATCATTTGTAATGTCTTTGAGCTTGGGGCATCGACTTCATGGGCCCATTCTCGGCCAGCCACGAATTTGAATATATCCTTATTGCGATAGATTATTTATCAATATGGGTGGAGGCTATCCTGACCAGAACTGCAGACAGTAGGATTGCCTGTAAGTTTATCAGAGAACACATTGTTTCCAGGTTCGGGGTCCCCAAAGTGTTGATATCTGATGGGGGTAGCCATTTTGTGAACAGAAGTATTACGACATCGAGCACCACATCGCTAGTCCTTAGCACCCATAGACCAATTGAATGACAGAGTTGTCGAATAGGGAGGTTAAGGCCATATTACAGAAGCTCGTCCGTCCAGACAGGAAGGATTGGTCCAAGATCTTAGGCCTATATGACAGCTTACAAGACACCAATTGGAACCTCCCCATTGAGGATGGTATTTGGGAAGTCGTGTCATTTTCTCAACCAGTTAGTGCATAAATCATAATGGGTAATTAAGAAGGTCAACTGGAACACACATCTAGAGCAAAAGTAGAGAGATATGGATCTGAATGAACTTGTGGAAATAAAATTCTCTGCATACGAAAACAGTTTGGTGTAGCGTTGGCATGATAGATTTATCAGATGAAAGACCTTCGTTCCTGGATAGAAGGTATGGTTGTTCAGTGCAAGGCTGAAGATTTTCCAAGGGAAACTCAAGTTCAAGCGGATGGGTCCGTATATAGTCCGTTGCTATGCATGACAATGGATGTTTAGAGATCTCATATCTTACAGATGGAGCACATACATCCCTAGTGAATGGACAACTGTTGAAACACTTTGTTGAACCAAATGAACAGTTAGTCCATGTTGAGGAGATTATTTTCATGCATGCGACAAATTCAGAAGACATATATAGAGCCATGAATGAGATCTTGCGTCATTGATATCTGACAATCAACAACATCAAAAAGATTATGATCGCTATATCTTTGTACATTCCCAACCCCATTGGTTCTTATGCTTACTCAGTCCTATACTTAGGCTGACCAGAGCCTAAGTATAGGGGGGCCGATGCCCTCCCTATTTATATATTCATTTACTTCTCCTCTTGACCTTGACCACCCCATTTTTGCTCTTTTTCTATACTTAGACTGACAAGAGCATGAGTATAAGGGAGTGGGTCAACTTTTATACTTTTATTCTTTTCACTCTCCTACGCTTAGCACAAGCTATGTCTTTTCCTCACTGTTCATGCCCCGTGGACATAACACCTGCTAAGTATAGAGGGTATGCATATATTACTTATATACCTTACCCATAGCTCATACTTCAAATATTTGAAAAAAACAAAAAAATTGTAAAAAAGGGCTTCTTTTTTAATCTTGCATATCAGTCTTGCATTTAAAAAAATCATCATGCACTTCATTCATAATCATTTCATAACATTTGGATATATTGAATATGAAAAGTGGAAAGTTAGTGGGTTCTGAAATGAATTATGAATAGAAATCGAGGATGGACTTGATTTGACATTAATCTACTTAATTGCAGAGGAACCTTATATGAATTGGAGTTGGGACTTTTCAGGTCGAGCGACTTAATTCTTTGAGTCCACAAGACTATATTCACATGTCATATTGATTGGTCTAAGTAGAAAATTTCACACACACACACACACACAATTATTTTAGACAATGACCTAACTTGGACAAACACCTTGCACGTAGCTTTTCGTTGATGAGGTGGTGAGAGGTAGAATCCTCTGGCAAGAGACACACGTGAATGGAAACATATGCAGTCACTTCGAGTGGCCAGTGCACCCCAACCTAGTATAGTGTCATGGACGTCTAAATACGGGAGTTGTGGGTTGAAATAAAGCTTCGATGAGGGATGGTTGCTGGCATAATTTTTCTAAGACCCTAAAACAAGTGCGGGAAGAAAGACTCTAATCTGTAGGGGCATGATAAGAACAACGCAGTGCAACACTTCTTTCCATCAAATAGAAGCAGATGTATTCAAATAAAAAAAGAATAAAATCATGTATATTGACCACAATGGTCCATCTTCAGAGAGACTGTAGATCTTTGTAGAGAATTGGCTACACTGGCCAACTTCTTACGAAGATGTGGCTATGCTGGACACTCTCCATTTCTCTTCTTATTCTTCTATCTTCTTCCTTCAATTGTGGACACAACACGTACCTGAACTTGAAAGGAAATACCTCGCTCCTTGAGGAAATAGTAGATAAATTGGGAAATTAAGGTCACCTTGCTAAGAGAAGGTTATTCTTTGTCACTTATGATATGGAGAGCTATATTTCGCTTACACAGTACAAGTAAGATTCATAGTCATCAGAATTTGCGTATGAGGACTTGTTTTGACATGACTGTTGAGGTGACCTGAATAGAGACTTGTGGAACTTAAATGATGTTAGGTCCTAAATCCAATTCCCAATAAGGTTCTTCCAAACTAATAATCCAAAGGTCACATCGAGCTCCATTTTCACTTCTGTTCATGATCTTGGTATGGAACTCAAAACTATTTCATTTTTGCATTTTATTTTAGTTGCTCGGGGACGAGCAATGTTTAAGTATAGAGGGGTTGATGAATATGTGATTCATCACTCTGAAATTTGAAAATAGAGCTTCATTCTCGAGTAATTAGATGCATTTCATCATTTATTCTGCATTATTATCATTCACACACTTAGAGATAATATTTGCATTTTAGCATGCATAATTGCATAAAATAAGAAACCAAATTCCCTTGTAAATATCACATGTATATTACCATCTTTCCCTCAGTTTTTATCTATTTTTCACTAACTCAGAATTGAATAAAATCAACTCTATAGTGCACATATTACTAACATTAATAAATAAAAATACCAAAAATATTAACTTGTAAAAATTGTCCAATAAAACTCAAACCCTAGTTTGAGACTAATATCTTAAAATATGAGTATCTCTCTCATACAGTCTCCTATGGACCCTTATTCACTTTTGAATTAATGCACATTCAATTACCTTCAAAACAAGACTAAATTCAAAAGAATCGGAGTTTATATGTGAAACTTGGGTTTTGGTCCCACATTGTACATATTAACCTATTTTGAACTTATTATTTTTTGTAGAAAAATAATATTTATTTATTTATTTAACATTTATTTATTTGATTTATTTTTAATAAAATATATAAAAACCCAAATAAAAATTGAAGAAAATAAATCAACCCATGTATATATAGTTTGTACATATACACTTTATTTTATTTCTTTATTTTATTAATTTATTAAAAATACAAAAATATATTAAATTGTAAATATTTATTTTATATTTTCTTCGATTTTATTTTGATTTTTATCTTATTTAAAAAGCTATTTTTTGCAAAAGACAAAAATGCAGTATTTTATATCTATAGGATACCACCAAAAATATTTTTTTGTACAGATGATTTCTTTTTTTTGGGTCCTTTACAAAAGTTATAGATGTCATCGAGACAAACAACTTTCATGCTCACTACTTTTTGATTTGACTGCTTTTATTATTTCTTTTTTATTTTGTTAGGAATTAATTTTTGATTTTTTGGGAGCGACACGTGTCAGCTCCTAGAGCCTCCATGTGTCACCCTCATTTTTATTTTCCTTTTCTTTTAATTTTTATTAACTACTTTATTATTATTATTTTCTTTTTCTGTTTATATTTATTACATTATTTATTTATTTTCATTTATTCATTTATTTTATTTCATTTATTTCATTTATTTAATTATTTTCTTATTTATTTTTATTTTTATTTATTTTTAATTTTTAATTATTTATTTTTTTATTTTTATTTTTTTAAATTTTAATTTTTTCCCTCTACATGGTCACGCCCCCGCACATCCAATGGCCTTTTCCCATCCTCTCCTCTTGCATCACTTCCTTCGCCCGCACCTTGCGGCAACCGCCGCTCGCTCCTCCACCTTCCCGCCCTTCGCAACATCACCCCTTTGACCACTCCCACCTCCTCTATGTCGCCCCCTCTTCCTCCCTCTATCCCTACCACCCGAAGCCCTCGTACGATTGTTGCACGATCTCCTCGACACGACTCTCCTAACTGCCAACGCACCTATGCCTGTTCCACCTCCCACCACCACCACAATCTCCATAATCGCCATGTAATGACCCCGTTTCCCCTGACCATCTCGCCCCCTCTCCAACCATCCTTAAAGGGGGCATTGCCACCTTTCGCACACCCCTATCCACCATTCTTCATAAAGAGAGGATAGATAGATCTCTATTCGTCTATAGGTGACAACTACAGAGATCGACCATTGAGCGATGAACCCCGTCCTCAGGCGAGATCCAAGGGGCTTAACCCTTGTTGCATCTGCTCCATGCAGTTGCTCAGCTCGTCGCGCACCGACGATTCGAGCAAGAATCTGGTCACACCCGTTCCCAAGCGCCGACCTTCATTCACCCAAGGTATCTTGTTCCCCGATGGCTCTTTCCTCTTTCTCTCTTTTCTTCTTTTTCTTTTGTTCTTACCTCTTCCATCTTCTCCCTTTCTTCTTCCTTTCTCACCCCCTCTGTCGATCAACCCTTCAATCAACGTCCATCACTCCATCCATCAGAGCCTTCTCCACTCGCATTTGCTCTGCCCCCGCGAGTTCTTCCGTCAGGTGAAAGCAAGAGACCCATCAAATAGAACCAACGACAAGCTACAACCCTGCCTCTACCATTCCACCCGCTCGCCTTCATCAACTGCATCTACGCATAATTCGGAGCCAACTCTCGCCCTCGCTGCCTCGCAGCGGCTCTGACCCTTGACGCCTCAACTATCTAGATCCCTGGCTCCATTGCCAGTCGCCATTGGTCGTCAGTGTTCTGCCTCCAGCCCACCTTGCTCCATCGCCACCTCTGCCTTCATCCTTCCACCGTCACTTTCCATAATTCATCTGCCTCCGATCGTCGAGCCCTTCACCTCCACCAGCACTCGGCTAGCTCCAAGCTTGTGTCAAACCTCACCGTTGGATCAATCTTCCATCGCACGGTCACCTCCGAACCAAGGACCCGAGCATTGCACTGAGGGCTCCAAAGCAGGGAGACGACGCCACGTGGAGCTCCATGTGACGAACCACTGAACTAGTGCCCGACCCTCCCCATCACATGCTCAACACGTGTGGTGGGAGGGTTGTTTACTCCTAGGCCCCAATGTTCTCCAAATCTGCAAAGAATGCCCCTGCTTCAACGGGTTTCTGGGTAATTGCCATTCTGCCCTCATCAGCACAAATTTTTTTATTTTATATTTTCAGTATTGCATTCAAGCACCCTCATTTTTCTTGTTAATTTGAATTTTATTTTATCATCATTTTATTTTCTAAAAATCATATTGTAGAGCACCTTATGCTTATTATTGTGGATGTTTGATTGAATTTTTATGAGCTATGGTTTATTTAAATTAATTATTTAAGTGGAAAAATTGCATATTTTCCTCACATAATTCATATTAAATTAATCATTGCTCCAAAAATTACCAAAAAATCACAGTAGGTAGATTCTAGTGTGTTTTACACGGTGCCCAAAAACTATCCCATTTGCACATATGTCGAGGTTCCAATAAATTAAATGGTATTTTAAGTAATTAATTTTTAATCGATCACAATTATTTTTAGGATCTATTAAATTTCCTGGATACCTCTCTTATAGACCTATCTAAGATAATTTTATTTCTAAGAAATAAAATGGTCTTCTATCTATTAAAATTAATTTGCAAAAAATAACCCTAAATGCATCATTAATTCATTAAAAAATCATTTTGCATCAGAAAATTTCAAAAAAATACAGAGCTTTCATTTCATCATTTTTCACATTCTGGCCAAGTTTTAGGATATTTGGAATTCATTTCATCAAAAATTGCATTTTAACCCCAAAACTTGCCTAAATTTGCATTTCATTCATTAATTGCATAAAAAATTAAAAATTCCTTTTAAAAACCTAGGTTCTAGATCACCTATTTATCAACCTACATAGAAAAACCGCCTCCCTGAGTTCAACCTTGATCTTGTCCAAGTAAAATATAAATTTGACCATTCGCTTTAATTGATTAAATATTAAGTGATAGTTTTGATTAATCATAAGTGTCTGAATACTACAACAATTTGACATAATTAATTAGGGTATTTAGCACTTCGTCCAATTACTTGCATTTCAACAAGGATGAGGATGTTGTTTGGATATTTTCGAAGAGATGGCTGAGGAAGAGGCTACTTTATCCTCATCATGTGCATATCAACATCAGTCGCAAGTCCACCACAAGCTCATCAATATGGCAACATATAGTGAGCAGGACAGGGATGAGAGCTCCAATCTCTACATCATCAGGAGCCACCTGTCCAAAGTTGATATTACTGAAAAGCAATTAATAGGACTTGGAACAGTTTTCTGTGATTGAATAGAGGACCCAACACTTGGACAAGCTGGATCATATCACAAAGTAGCTGGAGCTTCTTATGAGCACAATCAATATAGTGCAATCTGTGAGTTCGGCTGCAACCACTCTGGTTGAGCTGAAGAAACCATCATCTCTGCAGCAGCCTCAACCACGTCTAGGTCAGCCTTAGTTCCTGGACGTGTATTATGTGTAGGCACCTAACCAGTCACCACCGTCATCTCAACAGATTATCATGTACCAGCCTGAGCTCCAACCCCTTTCTTATGATCCATTATCACCACCACCAATTATCCAAGAGGTAAACGACATCTAGAATAATGTTGCCCAATTGTCCCATCCGTGAGGACAACAATGTGGCCAATCTTCGATCATTTTGTCCTATCACCAACACCAGAGTGGGAGGTTTGTCCAGTCCAACCAGCCTCAACAGCACCAATCTCCGTAATATCAGAATAACTGGAGGCAGAATCAGTAGTACCGATAGCCCACATACCGCCAATATCAGCCATACCATCAGTATGCGGGTGCTTCATATAATTAGTATCCTCCTCCTCCATAATTTCATCAGCAACAACTCATGTCTCCTCACCTTGGTTCCCAAATTTCCCAACTTTTGCAGTGTCATTCTCAGCGTGGTCATCATGGTGAATCATCTGAGGCTGCTCCAGTGAACCCAGTGCTCGACTGCTTGGCCCAACTCGTCAAGGACCTAGTAGAGATGTCCTAGAAGATTGACGACCCCACTGCCACCAAAACTCCTATTCCAGCACAGGTTGAGGTAAACCCCAATAATTTTAAGCGTAAAAAGTATGTAGTTTGTGATGTTTCAATCGGTCAGTCAGAGTCAGATATTTCAGATTATGCTTTGTGTCATGCAGTGACTCTTAGGAGTAACATAACTTTATAGCCATCCACCACTGCCAAGGGGAGGAATAAAGCAACTTCTGAAGAGTCATCTTCTACATCAGCCGATCCAGCAGCCGAGCCAAGTGAGGAAGAAGATGATGGAGGAGCAACCAACCACCATCCACCACCATCATAAAGAGAAAATTTATAAAAAAAATCAGCAAAAAGAATTTCATAAAAATAAATGGAGAGCCAAAGCCCTGAAGGACCAGCAACGAAGGAGCCTGCATTAGCAGCCGATCCAGAGCAGCCCCATGATGCCCAAGCTAATGCTGATAAATTTTTGCCTATTTTGCATGATGGACCATATGTTGGCCAATCATCTGTAAATAAGAACAATGATTTTTGTTTTGTGAACATTCCATTCCCAGAAGCTATGAAAAATACTAAAAAATAAAAAAAGTAAAACTTCATTGTCTGACCCTAGAGTGGTTGAAATTATTGAAAACCCTGTTCTGAAAATACCAATTGTGAAGGCCATGAACTACATGCCAACCGTCAAGAAAGGATTGAAAGAAGGATGTACCTCCAAGCATCCTAACTGAAAGAACAGATGCAACAAAGGAGAGAAACACATCTTGACCATAGCTGCAATGAATAAAATCAATGACCTCCTGTAAAAAAAAGAAAGACAAGGGAGCACACAACATCAGATGCCAAATCTTTGACCAAGTTTTTCAACGGATTCTACTTGATAGTGAGTCTTCAATAAATCTCATGCCCTCCTTACTATTGTAAGAATTTGGGCTTAGAACGCTTTAAGCCGACAAGAACAATCCTGTAGTTTGTAGATCGATCTGTGAAGCAGCCCTGAGGTATGTTGGAGGACGTTATTGTTACTATGTAGGACATGAATTTCCAGTTGATTTTGTAGTCATAGACATTGACTCACATGCACAATTACTCCATACTCCCATCATTCAAGATCGATCATTCCTTCGCACAATCGAGGCAGTTATCGATTACAGGTTTGGGAAGGTCACCTTCTGCTCCATCTCCGCTAAAGTTACCATGGATTTGGTTAGTGAATCGAAAGTCGCATCTGATATAGGGAGAGCAGAATATTTGAATGTCATCATCACATAGGAAATCCTCTCTTAATGGTAGGACCTGGATGACACAATCAGCCCACGCTTTCTTGTCGGTTGGGAGATCGAATCAGAATTCGAGTCATTAAGAAGCATGTTAGAAGAAGATTCATGTCAATACAAACATGAAGAATTCATTGTAGATATGTTCAACATATCTATTTCAAAGCTAGCAGTGACAGAGGTGGACATCACCTCATTGAAACTAGCAGATCGACCATCTACCAACATCATTTCTGAAGTGACCACGGATCAAGCTCAACGATTACCAAAATTCAAGCCTTTCTTGGTAGGTATGAAGTACGCTTTCCTTGCGGGTGAAGAACAAATGTATATGGTGATCATTAGCAGCAGGATGACCCCAGATCAAGAATCTTGACTTCTTGATGTTCTAAAGAAGAACTGCAAGGCACTTGGTTGGAAAGTCTCAGATCTCCGAGGGATAAATCCAAATTTGTGTTCGTGCCACATCTATCTTGAAGATTATTGTAAGCCGTCTTTGAGAATTTCAAAGAAGATTGAATCTGAACTTGCGAGATGTAGTAATGAAAGAAACCGTGAAGTGGTGTGAAGCGGGCTTTGTTTATCGCATCTCCGAGCCCCCTACTTGTAGTTCTAAAGAAATTAAGGCTCACCGTGCTAAAGAGTGACCAAGGAGAGGAGATCTCTACCTGAGTACCGACATCTTGGTGGGTGTGTATAGACTATCACCATCTGAATTCAATGACAAAGAAGGACCATTTTCCTCTGCCATTCATTGATCAAGTTCTTGAGCGAGTTGCAGGGAAAGAATACTTCTGCTTTTTAGATGGGTACTCTAGGTATAACCAAGTGGCAATCGCCCCTGAAGATCAAGAGAAAACAACTTTCACTTGCCTGTTCGATGCCTATGCTTTTAGAAGGATGCCCTTTGGACTTGGCAATGCTCCAACAACTTTCTAGAGGTGCATGCTTGCCGTCTTCGTGAAGGATATGGGAAAATCCTTAAGCGCATCACGGGAGCATGGAGATTGCATCATATGCGATCGAGAGAGACTAGTCGTACTAGTTGCTCGGGGCAACGAAATTTAAAAAATTTTGAAACGATGAAACCACATGATCCAAGAACACTTCTCGGTTTGTTTCATCTAAACCATTAATAGATGTTAAGGTTACTTCTTGAAGTGTGGTTGCGATCAAGTCTCTAAAGGAAGAGACCTCCTGTCTCAAGTACGATCCGACAAAGGAGATGCTTGCGAGTGCATTGATGAGACCCGTGCTCCTCACAATCCATGTTGATAATCCAAGTGACGAATCTCTTGATCTCATCTCACAAGATCTGACGTCTTCTTCACAAGCAAGATGCACAGAAGTAGATAAAGATCCATGAACAGTCAAAGCGGTGACACAATGTTGTGGTGGCGACAATGACTCTCTCTAGGGCACAAGGTTGATGGCCATAATGAGAGAAAGAGAGTGACTTGGCATGTAGAGAGAGAGAGAGCATATTTTCCATTGCCTAGAGAAGAGCTATGGTTGCCTCTTCTTATATAGTATTTTCGTAGTCCATGGATCACATTCCATGGAAAACACTAAATCATTGGTTAGATTGATTTGTGTTTTTAATTAATGGCCATGATCTTTGTTGCTTAACAAAGCAACAACAATTAATTTACATTAAATTAAATATATATAGAATTATCATCAACATAATTTAATTTAATTTAATCAATAGAGATAAGATGATAAAGAGGGAGTCCACCTTCTAAAAATAGGGTTGACGACCACTCTTGAGCAAGTCAAGAATGGCCATCCACCACCCATGGAAGGTTGCTCCTCCTCTTTATTTTATGTGAAATTTTATATCTCACATACAACAACAACAACAACAAAGCCTTTTCCCACAATTAAGTAGGGTCGGCTACATGGATTCTTCGCCTCCATTCAGATCTATCATGGGTCAATCTCGGATTTATATCCAAAAAACTAAGATCCCTTCGTATAGTCTCTTTCCAACACTTTTTGGGCCGTCCTCGCCCTCTCTTAGCCGGCTCAACATCCCAACACTCGCATCTCCTAACCGGTGCATCAGTTGACCTTCTTTGCAAATGACCAAACCATCTTAAGCGGTTTTCTCGCATCTTATCCTCGATCGGAGCTACACCAATTTTATATCTCACATAATCCTCTAAATATTTGCAGCAACATTTGTTGCAAATTTATTCATACAAATAATTCATAATTATTTTGTGAACGTTTCAATCGTGCTATTGGAAATTTTGTGGATCACATTCACAATCCAAAATAAAATGTAAATTATATTTTCAATTAATTATCCAATGTGAATCCAATTCACAATAATAATTAATACTACAAAGCAAGAATTCCAGGTCTTGAGTAGGGCAAGCAAACATAGATAGAGATACCACACTGACGAAACAAATATAAATTACCATAGGCTCTCTCTAATATATTATAAATCAAATTTACAATATATATGATCAATATGGATAGTGTTGTCCATATTATTCATATCCATGATGATTAACTCACATTTAATCATCTTGCATCTCCATTCTCATGTGCCCAAATAATATGAATCACATTCACATTATTCACATCTTTGATAATTAAATCACATTTAACTATCTTAGATAACTCTCCTTATAATATGAATCAAATTCATATTATTCATGATAATTATATCATATTTAATTATCCATTTCTCAATGCTCGGATACACTATTCAATGGTGGAATTATTCTTGAACTCTTTCAAGAATAATGCGCTTTTTCCGCGAATACTTGGAGATAAAGACATGGTGATTGTACGTTCCACATATAGTGACTTGGATATTGAGATCACATCTCAAATCCAGATCTCGGGGATCTCCCATAGATGTTTGATTAAATCAAAGCCATAGATCTAATCTTCTCATTGTATCTGAATCACATTCAGATCAAAGTCCAACATTTTGGCTAAGATCATATCACTTCTCTATGAGAGGGGTCGCTAAAATCCAAACATGTTTCATCACTCCCTCAGAATGGAAGCATCATGGTTATACAATCGTTTATGATCACATCACCATTAGGTAATCCTAATACATGTACATCCTGTGTACTGGAAGACCTAGAATAAACACGATGTTTTCGATCTATTTAGACCATCTCCTTCAGGGGTTTATCATTACGTTTCTCATTTGATCATTAGGAGTCAATATCAATCATATACTTTCCAAAAGCATATATCATGACTAGGTATTGATCATATATTTTATAAAAGTATATATCAAACCTTTAAATTCAGTCAAGCTTCCAAAGTGAGATGACCGTGCATGGAATTTGATTCCCAATATCTCACGAGTGAGCTCGTGTCTTCCGGTTCAGTAAATGAACCTGTATGATCCCTTTGAGAGATCATATTACTCAGATGCCCTTGTATGCACACTAGTGCACCAATGTATAGACCTTAATTAGGCCATCAACCTACCGGTCTACCAAATGTACATACTCAAACGTATAGTAACACACCTGTCTCCGGTCAGAGGGTGCGTGCCTATGTCTTGACATCATACGACATAGGCCTTTGGTTATCTCGATCTCATTAAGTAACTCTTTGACCTAACTTATCTAACACTTCAAAATCTCTATTTCTATGTAAAGACATGCATCAAGAGGTCAGTTAAATATCAGCCCATGAGAGAAAGGATTGCCATCTCCTACTCAGACTGGAGATCATCTCTTAATAATCATTTGAAGATGCTTGATGAGTTCTCAATCTAACTCTTTATTCATTCATCCGAGCACCAGCCTCTATGATTCAACAATTGAATCAACTGTTGTATGATCATCAAGATGGCCATGGTACATAACCCTAATTGTACTAAGGGTCCTATTATGCAAATTAATCATTTTTCATTTCAGATCAGGGAATGATATTTGCAATAACATTTATTGAATAATAGCTCGCTGTGGGCTCGCATGTCCGCCAATCTCCCACTAGCCAAAAGAGCCATTAATGGGCTAATCTTTAAACCCACACTCATGTGACAATCGTAGGCTATTTAGAAAAATAGCTAGGTAAGTTGATCAATCACTATGTTCTCAAGAGACTAAGCCAATTTCTTTTACGACACTTGCATGTCTCCTAGTAACATTTCTCATATCCAATGCGAATGTTACATCTTATGCAACCAATAGTCAATCTGGTTAATTATAGTGTCCTTAACACTGCAATTCAATAATCGTTATAACCAATATGTAATTTCTATTATCTTTATCAGAATGCCCTTATTCCCAGAGATCTCTGTCTCCTAAGTTATCTATAATTAAGACCCTTTTAAATCACTATCTATAAAGTATTAAGTTCTTGAAGATAAGACTTTGAGATCACTATCTCAAAAAGTCTTATCATCTTTGAAGATATTATTATTAATACAATTAAGTATTTTATCTCCATAGTAGGACTAGTAACAACTTACTATTCCCATTGCATGACATGCATCTGACTTTTGTACACATCTAGCATACACTGAGCTTCCCAAAGCTGATGCACTATGACATGTAGAGGGAAAGAAGCCTTTCTTGGTATTTACCAGAAAATGGAACACGTCCAAGGTGTACCACTAATGTGACGGTCCCAATACCCTCTATTCTTTGATTCTGAATAACTTCAGAACTAAGATCTAAGTGGTATCCTTGATATGATATATCAAGGTATGGAACAACCATATTATAAAATACTTATTATTATCCTTATATCATTACAAATGATTAGGATATCATCTACATTTAACATGATGAACACAATGTCACTCCCACTAAGTTTGAAATGGTTTATCAAGATTCTATCTTAAATCATAACATTTATAATTTCATCAAATATGATATTCCAACTACAAGAATCTAATATGAGTCCATAGATGGAGTTTCTTAAGCTTGCACACCTTGCATTCCTCATCCATGAAGCCATGGGGCTACTTCATATGAATCTCCTCGATGAGTAATTCATAGAGGAATGCAATCTTGAATTCCATCTTGAAGATGTTATAGTCAAGTTGTGTAGCTACAGTTCGCAATATTCTGATGAGTTTAAGCATGGTCACTAGAAAGCAAGTATCATCGCAATCGATGTCTTCTTTCTGTATGTATCTTGAGGATACGAGCAATGCTTTGAAGGTCTCTATCTTCTCATTAGGTTCCCTCTTTCTCTTGAAGATCCATTTACACCTTAACGGGTCTTACCCATATAGGTGGATCCTCGAGGGTCCATATACAACACTTGTATGTGAAGTCTACTTTAGACTTTATTGCTAACATCCATCTCTCCATGTCATGATCCTTGGAAGCTTCATCATATGAAGTCAGATCATTGCCAGACTTAACTGACACATGGAATCCATCCTTAAAGTAATTTGAAGAGGTATGCGTGTTTTATCTTTAATTGTCTTTTTAGTTTCCAATTTCAGGTGCCTCATTATCTTCTCAAGAATAAATGAGTTCCTTCACTTCATTTTCATCTTGATTCTCAAGAGATTCATCCTCTAAGAATCATATCCTTAGAGATGAAATCTTTAAGAATCTCAAGGTCATAAAGTAGGTATCCAATACCATCCTTTATTTTCCTAATGAAGTAGCACTCTGTAGTACTAGATTCTAGCTTACTTGCATGGAACCTTATATTGTAGTTTCTAATACATATATACCTTGGAAACTAAGATGTAACTATGCTAATATTCATCATTGATTAAATCATGTCACACATGATCCAATTATATCCCCCTACAACACTATTGATTTTAGTTGTATTAGGAGGAGTGAGATAGGAATGATATTCCTTTCTCCATAAGGTATTCCTTGAACTCATCTAATAGATACTTGCTACCTAGGTTAGATCAAATTCATTTCATCTTCCTTCAAACTTTGGTTCTAAATCAAAATTGTTAAAGCTTTGAACATTTCAAAGGTTTCTAAGGTAAAGGGAAGAAATCTCATATCACAAATAATCATTGAATGATATCACATATCATCAATGTTTATTATATTACAAATGCACATGAGTTAGGGCACTCACTTCCCCCACGCCACACGATTCACTCCCGCATGACATGAACCCCTCACTGCCCTCACCCACGCCGCCCACCGCCTCGAGTCCTTGATGACCTCACCCACGCTGCTCGTCTCCTCGAGAGCACCTCATCACCGCATGACACAAGCACCTCGGATCCCCTCACCCACTTCACCTGCCACCTCGAGAGCACCTCACCGCCATCCACAGGCATGAGCAACTCAGAACCCGATCCCATGTCGTCCGCCTCGAGAGCACCTCGTTGCCTCTTGCATGAGCATCTTGGAGCTCGTCCCCTTGCCACCCAACCCTCGCCGCTTAGCCCTCGTTGCCTCTCCCCTAGAGTCCTATCTCACCACTTGCACACTCGCTCGCCTCGCCTTAATGCCCGCGCCTAGCCCTTGTCTCCTACAGCCCACCCCCTCGTCACCCTGCCTCACCTCACGGGTCATGACCCTCACTAGTCACCGTCACCATACTATTTGCACTGTAAGGAAACTCTCAACTCTCAAGCTTTAAGTTAATAATTATAATTGTTTTAATAATTTGTAATGTGTTGTTTAGAATTTGGTGTAACTTACATTGGATATTGACATTGATGTTAAGTTTTTAATATAAATGACAATTGCAAAACATGGTCTTAAAAATCAAGTTAAAGATTAGAATCTAACATGGTATTTAACTTTAGATACACCAATCTAGAGATGCATGACCTAGTGGAAGTGAATCCTCTAATGGCACTATCGAGGGAACCTTCAGAACTTAATGAGGTCGTGAGTGAAAAGAAACATGAAAGACAGTTAAAATCATGGGTTTGGAAGCATGTCACAAAAATCAAGATGGTAAATGGACGAGAGATGTCCAAGTGTAATTTTGTAAGGCACAATTATCTTGCGGGGAAAAAGGTGGGACAAGTCACATTGATCGTTATTTGAACCTTGTTTGTCCATATTATACAAACAGTTAAAGTCCCATGATCTTTTGATCTTTTCCAACTTTGATCAAGGAAGCACCATCATCTTTGCATGGAAGTTTGAACCAGATAGAAGTAGGGATGATTTCACGAGGTGGGTTATATCTAGTGAATTGTCCTTTACGGTTATTGATAACCCAAAGTTTCAAACTTTTGTAACCAATCTTCAACCCAAGTACAAGTTTATGTCCATATTTACTCTTCAAAGAGATTGCATAAAATTATATGAGAGGGAAAAATTGAAATCGAAGATGATACTGATATCGGTTGGGAAAATTTCCATCACAACTGACATGTGGACATCAATTCAAAACTTATGTTACATGGCTATCACATTTTTTTAACAGCAAGTGGAAGCTACAAAAGAAGATTATGTGCTTTTGTGTCATTTACACACATCATATATGAGGTAAATCGCATGAGAGATTGGAATATGCCAATTTTGTGTACCATCACAGTTGACAATGCATCAACTAATGATGTTGTTGTACGGAATTTGATTGATCAATTATCTTAAAAGGAAACACTACTCGTGGATGGATGTTTTTTCTTTGTGCGATGTTGGGCACACATCTAGAATCTTGTAGTTCAGGATGGACTTTCTGAGATCAAAGAAATAATCACAAAAATCCATCATCTTGTTAAATATGTGAAGTATTTAACTAGAAGATAGGATTTTAAAGACATTACCAAACAAGAACGGATTGAAATAACAACATATTTGAGGCTTGACATTAGCATTAGGTGGAACTCAACCTTTTTAATGCTTGAGTTTGCTGTCAAATATCAAAAAGTTTTCAATCATTTGGGGCGTGATTTCCATTTATCAGACACACCTTCTGTGAGTGATTAAAAAAGCAGAGATGGTCAATGGTATCTTAGAGAACTTTTATATTGCCACCAAGGTGTTCTCTGGATAGAAATATTCTACTGCGAATTTGTTCTTTGGTTTGACTTTTGAGATTGAAAAGCATCTCCAAGCTATCCTGAATCATGATGATGTAGATTCAGAAATATGGCTTCAAAGATGTATGAGAAGTTTGATAAATATTGGAGGGAGAGAGAATCCATTTTGCCTCTAGCATTGGCGACTATTTTGGATCCACGGTACAAGTTCGACCTCATATGATTTTCTTATTCAGAACTTTATCCCAAGGATGAAGCCTTACAATATGTTGAACGGGTTAGTCAAACTTTCTATCACTTTTTTGATGATTACTCTGCTAAGTACATGCCAAGTCTTTCGAATGAAACATCCTTATCGAAATCCATTCAAGAAGATGCATTGTGCACAACAATGAGAAGCATACCAATGCTAGACAAGTTATTTAAATAGAAAAAAGTGAGTGGTTCTTGGGATACAGGAAAATTAGAGGTTGAAATCTATTTAGACAATAATTTCACAAATAATGAGCAGGGGGACAACTTCGATGTTTTGAGGTAGTGGGAATTGAACACGAGCAAGTATCACATCTTATCTGCTATGGCTCGTGAAATTCTGGTAATTCCTGTATCCACTGTGGCTTGTGAGAGTGCTTTCAGCATGGGAAGTAGAGTTCTTGATACATACCGTAGTAGACTTAATCCGAAAATGGTGTAGGCATAGATTTGCGTAGGAGGCTGGTTCCATGATGATGAGTCGGAGAATTCGGATTTTGAAGACGGAGATGACGAGGAGGATCTAGAAGAGAATGCATTTGGTTAGTATCTACTTAACATTTGATCAATATTTCCCATTACCATTATACCATATCTATTAAACATTTATCTTTATTTTAGATCCAAAATGTAGTGAATCTTCCAATTAGTTTGACAACATATTTGGTATGCAAGTTTAACCATGCAAGGTAAAATCCATTTGGTTTGATTTTAATAAATCCTTACATGTTTCAACAGTATCATTATTTATTTTCTAACCTTTGTTAAAATACTTTGCAGGTAGAATTATTGAGTGGAAATCTCACTTCATCTTCCAAATGATTTTTTGAAACATCCTTTTTATTCTTTCTTGAAGTTTTTATGGATAATGAGCAATTTGGAATTATTTTCCTTAATGTTTTTATAAACGACATACTATGCAAAGGGATCATTGAGCTTGTTTGTTGTGGCCATGTGGGTTGTCGCTGTGGGTATGCTTTGTTTTTTTTGCTTGATATAGTTCAATCACTTATTTGCATCTTCGAATGACAAATTGCACCTTTTTTTAAATATTGAGTTGTATTTGTAGGCATTAGCCTTGTAGGTGCATGAAGGTAAGGAGCAGGAAGATTAAGATGTTTAATTATTAAGGTATCTATTTTTCAGGTCATTCTTTTGATCATATTCACATTAGTCCATCTCGGTAATGCACACATTGATTGGAGGATTCATTCTTCATTGCAGAGATTGGATTTGACATATGTATCTAGACATTGATTTCTCACGTTGACATATTCATCGAGATTTAATGAGGGAGTTGGCAAGAAATTAATCCACTTGAGGTACATTTTTCAATCTGTTTGTTTACTATTGTTGCATGACTGTAGCTTGGTTGACTAGTTCTACTTTATTATTTGCACGTGTTTCTATATATATCTATGAAACTCTTTCCATTAGATACTGTAGAATCATAAATATGATCGAATCCATGCAAAATACTAGGATAACTAAATAATAAATACCTAAATAACTAATAAACACTTCATAATGAAGATTATAATCAAAATAACCAAATGAGGGTGCATGTAGGAATGAAGAATACCAAATATATGGACCCTCCAAGCCCAAACTCATAAGTTTTGGGCCGATCCAAGCCCAATTGATTTTGAGCATTATGGCTCGACCCGACCCAAAACCGACCCATAGTAATTGGGCTAGGCTTGAGCTTGGGCCTCTAAATAAAATTTTGGTGGGCCTAGGCTCGACCCAAAGCCCACAAATATAAATGGACCTGGGCCCTACAGGGCCCAACCTAGGCCCGACCCATGCTCATCCCTAGTTATGTTCATATCTTACGGGTACATGTTCTTGTTAATAAAGCTTCTTTAAACAATCTCTAACTTATTAACATGCTAACTTATTAGTTTGTGTTTTCTCCCTGACACTTTCACTTTGCACTCAAGGCTTGAGATGTTCTGTAACACTTGGTTTATGAGGTCTAGAGATTTAAAGTTAACATACCATAATCATTATGGTCTTAGACTTAAAAAATCAAACTTTCCTAGTTTTAAAAATTTGTGTGGTATATTACATGCTTAATATCTTCCTTAAGGAATATGATTTGCACTCACTTGCATGACTGCATTCATGATTGAGATGAGTTGAGGTTTCACTTAAGGAACTGGGATTTGAGATTCAAGTTCGAACATGATTTTATGATGTTCAGGATGGGAAAAGATTAATGAAAGCTTCATGAAACCTGAGTGTCACTATCTTAGACAGTATGAGACTTGATTCTCATACTAATCTCTTGATCAAAACCTAAGTGTCGGAATGTAAGGACATCTAATTAATTTGTTGATCAGTGTGCCCCAATCCTTGGTAAAAGCAATGAAGCTAGCCAAAAGAAAATTTTAAAAAATGTTGATGAAAAGAAAAGCTCATCATTACAAGGTTACATCATATGAGCTTACTAATATGGCGAGCGCTCCCCACCTTTAAGTGCTTATTTGGACCAAATCATTAGGCTTTTATGAGTCGGACTAGTACCTCAAAAAAGGCTCTGCATCGTTAGCGCTATAAGTCTGGGTGCAAGTATATTAGATACTTTAAAAAGATGCACCCCAGTGTACTCCCTGAAAAACAAGTACAGACGGCTCAATTTCTTTTGACAAACACACTGATTGACATTAAAAATATACAATTGTATTGAGTATTGACACTTGAGAGAAACCTTGATTCAATGAGAGGAAGATATAAATTTAATACAATTCTAGTACCTCCATCACCTGGCATGTCATCTACACTTTGAAGTATGATAAACTAAAGAAATGGTAGATTGAAGCAAGATTAGATTTATTCCCTAGTGTTGAGGGTTGGATCCTTAGGAGAATCTCTTATATTGGAACTTTTGGTGACATCTAGATTCTACTCTTGTGAATGCAGTCAATACACTAAGTCATATCGCTTATATATATTTACACATTGAGAGTCTGATAATTAGAGGAGTTGAATTCCTTTTGATTAAGACTTGATTTAACTTTGAGTCATAGGATTTCTAAAACCAAGTGTTTTAGTGGTTCAATCCCTGTCTTATCACACATGCATGTCACAAAATTCACTAATTAATCTAACTCTCTAACTAATTTTTTATTTGTTAGCTCGGGGATGAGATTATCTTAAGTATAGAGGGGTGATAAATCCCAGATTTATCTACATAAAATACATCTTTTATCTCTCTTGCTTAAGTAATTTAACAAGATTCATTGTCATTTAACAATGATTAACTCTATGTGTTGTAAATAATTAACCCTAATTATACTATATTATATAACCTATCATTGTGTATTGTTTTATGTATTTCTTTATTATTAGAAATTAAGAAAAAATTAGAATAAAATTGTTCATAATTAATTTAACATAAAATATAAATTAAAAATCCAAAAAATTAATGAGAAAAGAATATATAAATATTTTGTTTTTGTTTAATACTTATTTAATTATTTAGTATGAATGAGATTATTTCTCTTTGAGCTCTACATGAATGCTGTAGATTGAGATCCACAACTTTCATATTGAATGTTTTTTTCTCTAATTCCTTTTTCTTTTATTTATTATCCATTTTAAATTGTTTTTTGTATTTTCTTGAATTTCCATTGGGCCATGTGGCACACCACGTGGCCCTTCCTCTTCACTTCATTTTGCACGCTTCTGGGCTATTGGATCATCATATTCGACGGTTGAGGAGCGTCGTCAACCTCCTGTTGTAACTGTGATGTGAAACATCTCCTCGTGCCTACCCGGCTTCCAACCTTTTTCCCAACCATCTCTATCAGTAGGTCTGCTAACCTCCATCGCCCCCTTCTTCCTCTAACTCCCCTCTTTCACGCTAACCATAAAACTAACCTTAACACTAAATACCTTGCTAACTTGCAGTGGTTGAAACCAACACCGTGCTTTGCCAACCTCCTAACTCCATCTTTTCAAAACCCCCTCCTCAGCTACTGTTAACGGTTGTCCGCCATTCCATGAGTTGTCCCTGAGCCCATGTACTCCTTGAGTGACAGTGAGAGAGTGCTTCTGTGAGCAACGACCGAGATCTGCTCAGGAGAGATCCCTGACCAAAGTTGGTCATGATTCAGTTGCTGCTTACGACTGTTTTAGCTTCCACCTGGCCAATGTGGTTAAGCGACAAACTAAGAAACCTTCAAGTTTCCACGTTCGCTAAGATTCAATCCTTCATTTATTTCCATTTCTAGGTAAGTTTTGAATTTCTGCATTCACTAGTTTCGTCATTTCATACCGCGCTCGCCTCCAGGAAGCCTTCATTTCATGTCATACACATCTTAATAGATTCATCTTTGGTTCATGTTCGCAACTAACCTCCGCAGGTCCTCAATTATCGGAAGTTTATTTGAGTAGGACTTCAGATTTTTCTTTCTGATGACGCTCCACCGACCCACCATCTTAGACCTCTTCAACATCTCTTCTGAGTACCAATATCTTCGATAGTCCATTATGGAGGTCGTGCGACCTTCATTACATGTACAATAGCACGAAGGAGGATAACGAAGCTCACCGAAGCACAACCTTAACATCGCTGCCTGTGGAGGAGTTCCGTTGAAGATGAAGTACAACATCCATTGGGTCGACCATATTAAGCGTGATTTGACAATCCACATTGAGACATGTTGCACACCAATGCAACATTTCAGACTAGAGCTTCAGGTAACCTGAGCCTGCTACAAAGCTTCTACTAGCGACACGTGGCCAACCCATGCAATTTGAGCCTCATCAGGTCATGTGCACTACGTACATGATGTTAGTGAAATTATGATAAAGCCCTAGAAGAATTTGAAATAAAAGATAAGTCTCGCTCGCTTGAAAAATTGCATAAATTACCTTGTGGATCTCTGTAATTGCAAATTTGTCCATTTTGGTCTTTTCTGTAACATAAATAGTTATGTTTCCTTAATTTATGCCCATGTGATATTTTATCAATAATTTGTGAACCATAGCTCTTATTTTAATGATTTTGGTGTCGTTGGAAAACTTGCTTCACCCTCTTTAATTTAATGCATTTAAATCACCTTTTCATATCTATATATAACACATTGATTCTTGGAGAATTAATTTGGTCTTTTTAACCTTCATAATTGAATTGAAGTGAAATTAGTCTAGGATGATTTAGACATGTTTGACACTGAATTATCATTAATCTTTTTAATCAAAATCACAAGTATTTTATTACATAATCAGGAGCATATCTTTGTGTTATATGTCTTCATTTGTTCATTGAATGATTGTTTGCCATATTAAATAAATTCATAATAAAATGATTTAAAAAATTGCATTTATTTTTGTATGTACTTGCATTGTTCTTAACTTAGGACCTTCAAATCACTGAAATAATTAATTAGTACTTAAGTTTAATTAAATAGTTGTTAGTGTCCTTGTGTTTGACCCTAGACTTCCCTGGTTATAAACTAAAATTTGAGTCCTCTTCACAGAGATACTTGACTTGGTTCTGTTGATTGTGAATTGGCCCGTGCTACAATGAGTGCATGTTATATTAACTGATTTTCCTTTCATCAGGTCAGTGTACAATACATTGGGGAGGAGTCTTCAAAACAATTCATGTATATGGTGATGTACTTATTTGGTTTGCTAGAACCTGAAGCAAGGAGAGGAGAAGGACTTGAGTGCTTCTTCCCTCTACTAGCAACCAGACTAGAGGATGTGGCCCTAAACTTAGTCTGTTATGTGCCATTTGTTCTTCATCAGATGAATCACAGTGTATATTGTATATCTCCTGTAAGGTTTGTACACTTTTTGGGTATATGATATCATACTGAGTTGGTTTGGGCTTTGTCGGCTCAAGTGATGGATCACCGTAATTATTAAGGAAGCCTGATATAATTGTGTCCCGATTTGGTGAATTGGGTGTGTTTAGGTCAAGATCATTCACCTCAGTAGCAACGTTGGTAGCCTCGATAGTCGGATCCTCATGTTTCTCTCCTTGGTTGTGTCTAGGGTGTGTGGATAGGTTTATTCTTGAGAAGTGTTTGACGCAAGGGTCTCCTCAGTGTTATGATTGTCAGTTTCATGATCTCCCTGTTTATATCCACCTTCTATCCTCTTGTCCTTGACCACCTCATTTTTTTGCTTTCTTCTATACTTAGGATGGCCAAGAGCCTATGTATAGGGGGCGACCAACTTCTACCAGTCTTTTTCTTCTTTTGCATCGTTCTATACTTATCATACACTAAGTATAGGGGCGAGTTGCATTCGTGTACGTACTACACATTGCATTGTACTATATTGTATCGTATTTTCTGTATATAAAACTTACTTGGATGTGGGTAATTCTTGTAAAATTGGAAAAATTGCGTAAAATATGTACAATACTTGTAAATATGTGTAATATGTGTATAACCATATTTAAAAAAATCACAAAAAATTCAGAATTCAAAAAAAAAAATCCAAAAAATGTTTGCACTTTATCCATCTGCATTTCATTTATCATTTCATGCATCTGTAATGGTGAAAAGCCCTGGGTTCTGAACCAAGTTGTGAATTAAAACCGAGAGTGGTCTTGACTTAACCTTAATAAACTTAAATTTCAGAGGAACTTCACATAGAAATAGGATTTTAGAAGCTTCAAGTCCTAGACTTAATTCTCCGAGTTCCGCAAAATAATGTTTAGACTTTGACTCTTAGTGTCTAACCTAGTTACCTCATTCTGAGTATGACTCTTGAATAAGGAATTAATATGTACTCTAGCACTATGCACTTAGCTCAACTAAGATGGGGTGTTGGAAGACTGTGTGAGTCTCTTCTCTGGTAACGTGGACATCTTATGATCAGAGCATGAGTTTAAATAAAGTTTCGGATGAGGAATAGACTCCTAGCATAATTTTTGTAAGATACCAAAATATAGATGGAGAAAAAGATTCTATATCTGTCTAGACATGAAACGATCCATGCAGCGCAACCAAAATCTATACCAAAAGAATCCAACTATACATAACAGACATAAACAAGACCAACAACATCAGGATACGCAAACATAACACAACTCAACCTCAGTTCCTCAATATCAAAAATCTAACTTGAATCTTGGGGTTTGAAATCACATGCTACCTTATGCTTTACTTGTGTTTCCCTCACAGAGTAAACATTAGAATATGGATAGGAAAGATCTTCATCGACTTGAACAATGAATCGCCTAGAATGGTGCCATTCTTTCGCAAATGTAATATCCATATCAACACGGGAAGACCTAACATTCTCTAAAATAGAGGGAATACATATCCAACCCTTGGTTCCTGCAACAGACTTATGGGTTTTCCTTAGGAGAGAAAAACTAGACACAAGAGGACAACCTAACTTACAAGTAAGACGACACTCAGATGAGTGAATATTCTCAAAGAAAGATGTAGGTTCCTCCATATCTAACTTTTATAGCAAAATATTATCTTCCTCAAGCGGTATCACTCTTTTCAAAGAACTCTTTGTTGACTTGATCTTCCAAAATATAGAGTTTAGATCCAGACTCACTTCCATGCTCAACTCTGCCAAAGACCAAAGACTAGACAACCTTATATAATCTAAAAATCTGACAGTTCAGTGAACTGTCACACCCTCTCTGCGACTCAAGACACAAAATAGAAATTGAAGAGATACAAGGGTTAGCATTAATCACAATTTAATTCCAATTCCACCCTTAAATTTTGAAAATAATTTCAAAAACTTTTTACAAACCATGTCATATAAATATAGGTTTTTCAAATATTTTATAAAGATTTTCAAAATAAGTGAAACCGTATTTTCACAAACCCATGTAAAATACTTTTGAAAACCATGTCAAATAGGTATATAAAAGTTTTCAAATATTTTTAAAAATAATTTGTACAAAACTCAGTTCAAAAATAATATGATACCCTTATCCCCAAAAAGTTTAAAAAAGTTAAAACCATGAGCTATAGTTAAAGTATATATGAAATATATATGGTACCCCCCTATACTTAGCTTTTGCTATGTCCTCATAGCACAAAGTGATATGAAGCCATGACTCATGCTAAATATAAAGAAATTTACAAAACTGAATCGATAAGTAAGGTGCATAGAAAAGTAAGAAGAATAAGTCAACAAAGAATATAATGAAATGCCCCCTATACTTAGGCTAAAAATAGCCTAAGTACGATGAAGAAAGACAAAATAAAGTAGAGAGATCAAAAGAAAACAAAGTGAAGCATTATCAACAACGAGTCGGGTTCTCCCTATACTTAGGCTGAAAATAACCTAAGTTGAAAGTAAGAACCTACATATAAGAGACACTAAACCCTTAAAGAATATAGTTATAAAGAATATGAATTTGCGTGATGTTGAATCTGACTGATGTGAATCTTCAATCTGCAACTTCATGATATATCTAAAATATCTACAAAGGACTCAATCAGAATGAAGTCGATAACCTCAACATGAATCATATGTTCTTTGGATTCTATAAAGTGTTTCACCAACTGCCTGTTCACCAAAAGGAAAGGTGCACCATCTGAAATATTTGCCTCTTCCTCTACACTACCATTTCCATGCACTTCATTAACTATGTAAGAACCCATCCATTTGTATTTCAATTTCCTGTGGAAATTCATAACTTAGCATTAAACAACCATACCTTTTGTATCGGGACAAAGTTCTTGCATCTAATATGCAAATCATGCCACTTCTTAACTTTGTCCTTATAGATCATGCTGCTGTCATATAATCTACTACGAATCTCCACTAATTCATTGAGGTTTAGGTCTCTACAAAGCTTACCCAAGTAACAACTCCAATTGATTTTATTAATTGTCCACTCAGACTTGTGAATTAAATCTGTGGGCAAATGGCATGGCTTGCCATAGATCATTGACAGACTCGATTTTATCCTCTTAATGGTACCCAATTGACGATTTTCGTTGCAGTCAGATAAATCCGAATCAATCAAAAATTAACCGCACAAATCGATGAATTGTCGAATGAAAGTAATGTGCGGTTTTATGTTTGTTTAACTTGGGCAAGCCCCAGGGTCGACTCAAGGAGGCAAAGGAACAACTCGGGATTAGATTAGAAGGATTAGATTGCAGTTTTCCATGTGGGATTTTTTGGTATTTTTGACGCAATACAAATGCAGATGCATTGATGCGAACGAACTAGGTTATCTAGAAAATCAACAACTTAGCCAAATTTAATTTTAATATGAAATTAGTCCGAATTGATCAAATTGTATTTTTCCTTTAAACTTAATCCAATGATTAATACAAAATGGATTTTTTTGTAATTTATGGATTTAAAATGCACAAATGAAAAATGCTAACTTTTTTGGGGGTTTTTATGCAATTTTTCATGCAAATGGTATGCAAAGATTATGAAAATTTTACTGAAAGATAAACATGATGAAATTAAGCTAACTAATTTTTTTAAAATTTTCTGACATGATTTTTTATGAATTTTTTTACTGAAAACAGAGAGATAGAGAATCTTTAATTCCTAATAAATCCACGAAATCAAATTATCTAGAGAGCTATTTATCTCAAATAGATATTTTAATAAGGAATTCAGAAGAGTTGAAATTTCTCAAAAATAATCTTCGTATATTTAATTAAAAATCAATTATAGAAATCACTCTTGAATTTATTTTATGCAAAAGACTATTCCAATTTCGATGAAACTTGGACAGTAATTAAAAAAATTTAGCGGCATCATCTACAATTTTTTCACAATTTTTAGAGCAATAAATATGGATGTGAGAATTTCAGAGCTTAAATGAGCAAAAGATGACTGATTTTAAATCTTTGATTTTTAATAAATATTTTAATGCTCACAAAAATGTAAATAAATAGCCAGAAGATAAAGGTTTAATTGCTCTATAGAATGCTATTTTTCTAATAAAAAATGATGCAAAAATATTGTCCAAGTTATCATGAGAAGTCAGGGTTGTCTTTGCAGTTACTGAAATGAAATAAACCAACTCAAACTATGCCTAAGGGTACTTTTGTGATTACAAAAACTTGAAAGAGAGAAAATGCAATTTACGCAATATAAAAATAAAGGTGGACCTTCTTTGCTAGGGCACACGACGTAGGGAGATGTGGGCGGCTGGCCGTGCGCAAGAGGGCGAGGCGGTGCGAGGGACTCGTGACGACGCACGAGTGTGGGCGGCGCGCGGCACTCGTGGGCGCGAGGAAGGCAACGCTGGCACGACGCGGTTGGCCACGCGTGGAGGCGCACAAAGAGGGGCGGTTGGCGTAAGGGGTGCAGAACGGTGGAGAGGAGTTGGGTTGGCGGTGGGGCGGCAGGCACGTCTGTGCTGCTGCTGCTTCTCCTGGTTTATTTTTTATTTTTTTATTTTTTGTAATTTTTTTAAATAGGAAAAAATGCAACAGTGCAATGGTGGTGAGGTGATGATAGATGATGTGTGATTTAGATGTTGTGTAAAAATAAGTGAGGATGATCAAGAAAACAAAAGATAACGTTAGATAAAAAAAATTGAGAATATAGAGAGAAAATTTACCTCTGTTTTACGCCTGAGGTTGAAGGAGCAGAGGCCACCTTCTGTTATTGCCTCAAGAAGCCGGTGAAAGAAGCCTTGAAGCTTGACAACTTGAGATTAAGCTATCTCGAAGCCGATATCGTACTTCGGATCACGCCTGAACTAGGAGTTTAGACCGTCGTTGCTCAAGAAAGTCCTCATCGAGCTGTCACTGAGACGAGGTTTCGGGCTAGTGGTCTCTTTGTTTCTCACAAATGGCAGATGAAGAAAAATGGAGAGGGAGATGAGAATATAAAGAGGAGGAGGGAGTTAGAAAAGAGGTAGAGAAGATGGAGAAAATGGTGGACGAAGGGGAGAAGATGTGGCTTGGAGTAGAAGGCAAGTAGAGGAGAAGAGGTAAAAGGGGAATCAAATAAATAATTAATAAAATAATATAGTAGGCTACTAAAAATAATTAAAATAGTAATAATAAAATAATAATAAATCCGAAAATAATAAAATAAATCCGAAAATAATGAAAAAATGGGGTGACATGTGGCAGCTCATCGCTCCTAGAAAATTTAAAAATTAAATGTAAAGAAAAATAAAAAAGAAATAACAAAAGGGATTAAATCAAAAAGTGGTCAACACGAAAATCACTCGTCTCGACGAGATCTACAACTTTTGTGAAGGGCCAAAAATCAAAAGAGTCATCTGTAAAAAATGTATTTTTGGGTGGTACCTTATAGATATAAAATACCACATTTTATCTTTTGTATTTTTTTGTCATTTTTTTAAAAAGAGAAAAATCAAAATAAAAATAGAAAAAAATATAAAAAGAATATTTACAACTTAATCTATTTTTTGGATTTTTAATAATTAAGAAAATAAAAGGACAAAATAAAGGGCAAAAGGTCAATATACAATATACAAAAGGGCCCAAAATCCAAGTTTTGCATACGAGCTCCGATTTTAATGAAATTGGTCTTGTTTCGAAGATCTTTGAAGGTATATTACTTTAAAATAAGTAGACCTAATTCGGAGGTTGTATGAGAGAGATATGCATGTTTTAAGGCTCCTAGTTTCAAACTTGGATTGGGGTTTTATTGGTCAATTTTACAAGTTAGTATTTTTTTGATTTCTTTATTAGTGTTAGTAATATATACACTATAGAGTTGGTTTTATTGGATTTGGAGTTAGTATAAAATATATACAAATAGGGTATTTTAGTTAATATACAGGTGAATATTTACAAGTGAAATTGGCTTCTTATTTAATGCAAATATGAATGCTAAAATGCAGATATCATGCTTGCATGCATGAATGCTAATTATGCAAAATAAGAGGAAATATACTGCTATTTACTTAGGAACACAGCTCTATTTACACCTTTTAGAGTGATGAATCGCAGATTCATCAACCCCCTATACTTAAACCTTGCTCGTTCCCGAGCAACTAAAATGAAATGCAAGAGTGAAATGAGATTGGGTTCCATACCAAGGTCATGAACACAAGTTGAAAATGGAGTTTGACTCGACCTTTGGATTAATTGTGTGGCAGAACCTTATTGGGATCTGAACTTAAGACCTAACATACTTCAAGTTCCACAAGTCTTCTATTCAAGACGCCTCAATAGTTCCGGTCAGAACAAATCCTCAAACGCAAAATTCTGATGACTATGATTCTTACTTGTACTGTGTAAGTGAAATATAACTCTCCACATCAAAAATGGCTCAGAACCAGCCTCCTCTAACAAGGTAACTCTAATGCCCCGGTTCAGTAACTCTTTCCTCGAGGAGTGGGGTATTCCCTTCTAAGTTCAAGTGCGACCAGCTCAAGAGGAGGGGGTGGAGAAAGAATGGACGGTAGCCAGTGTAGCTACCTATCCTGGGATGCCTGACCAGTGTAGCCAAGTCATCCAGCTGCATTTTCTTTGCTAATATACATACTCCGACAGGTATTTTATTTTTCTCTCTGGCCTGTCTACTTTTTTGGAGTTCTTGCATTTTTTTCTCTCTTTTTTTCTTTTTTTGAACTATATACAAGGCGCAACATGTACATCCGGAGTTTTTCCTCTTGAGCCAGTAGACTATCCCTCTTTTGAAGCATTATTGCAACCCACAGCGTCCCGTCTTTAGACATCAACACCACCAGACTAGGTTGAGATGCACTACCCTCCCTAGAGGAGGATGGATGATTCCACTCGTGTGCTACTCCAAGATAAAGGATTCTACCTCCTCACCACCTCATCAATGAAGAGCTATGTGCATGGTGCTTGTCCAAGTTAGGTCACTGTCTATAAGAATCATGCGTGTACACGAGATATTTTACTTAGACTAATCAAGATGACATGTGAACATAGACTTGCAGACTCAAAGAATTAAGTCACTTGACCTGAGAAATCTTAACTCCGATTCCTATAATGTTACTCTGAAATTAGGTGGATTAAGGTCAAATAAAGTCCCTCCTCAACATCTACTCATAACTTCGTTCAGAACCCACTAGCTTTTCACTTTGCATATGCAAGATATGCAGACGAGATGCATATGACATGCTATGTATGAAATGCAAGACTTTTTTTAGATGCAGAGATGATGTGCAAGAGTAAATAAGAAGCCTTTTTTTCTTCTTGTTTTTTTTGTTTTTGTTTTGTTTTTTTTAAAACTTTGGTATACCTCCTATGTTACAACAATTTACAAGAGTTTTATAAGTATTATACAAATTATACAAGTGTTATACAATATACAAGTATACATGTATTTTATTTTTTTTACAAAAGTTTTACAAGTATTATACAACAAGTATTTTTTTCAATTTTTACCCTACCATAATTATTGCAAAATATATACAAAAATACATGAAAATACGCGAAAGTACGAGCTATGGGTAAAGTATATATGTAATATATACACACTCCCTATACTTAGCGTGTGCTATGTCCTCAGAGCACGAAAGTGAGGAAAAAGACATAGCTCGTGCTAAGCGTAGGAGAGCTAAAATAACAAAATGTATAGAAGTCGCTCCGCCCCCTATACTTAGGCTCTGGCAACCTAAGTGTAGAAGAAGATCAACAAATGGGGCGGGCGGGGTTAGGAGGGGAAATGGAGGAGTATATACATGGCGGGCATCGGTCCCCCCTATACTTAAGCTCTGGTCAGCCTAAGTATGAGACAAGAGTGACTGTGAGAACCGACGAGATCTAGAGAATATACAGTACATGGTGAAGAGACTCGGGTCACTCTCCCCCTATACTTAGGATCTGATCATCCTGAGTATAGCCATAAATGAAATGATATGGAGCCAGGGAAAATGATTCGAATCACTGGGGAGGGAGGGAAAGAAAATATATACAAGGAGGGTTGAGAATATACAAGGATCAAGAAGGTTTTGACGAACCTTCTTGCGGGAGCGAGGAGGTAAGGAATATACAAGTATGTCGCTGTCGGAATCATCCTCAGATGAATAGTAAAGAGGTCTAGGGATCGTCCAACGAGGGTTGACACACGACTGCTTGCTTAGATAAGGCTTGATAACAACGTAAACAGAAGTGTACGCGAGGATGCCAGCTCCGAGGTGAAGCTCAGAGGATGGTCAATAGGGGGTGAAGTCGATCGAGGGCGGCGAATAAATTTTGAGAAAAAGCACGAAAAAGAAGAAGAAGATAGGAGGGAAGATGGAGGCGTCTACATGGGAAACGAAGCTCGGATTCGTGCTCCTGATCGTCGCTCGAAGGCCGGTAGAGGGTCCTGAGCTCGTGCAGCTCACAGGGGAGGCTGAGGCACGACGGGGATGGCCGTGGATCTCACCGAAGATGAAACTCGATCATTTCTCAACGTCAACTCAAATTGGTATCACCAATAGGAAGGTAGGAGCTTGAGGATTCTCTCCGTGATGGCGGATATGGCTGTCGGTCGACGGTGGGGGCGTATTTATAGGTGGAAGGTGACGACATAGGTGGCGAAGTGATGGAGTTGGTGGACGTCATGGAGCGAGGTGGGGGGAGTTCATGGTGCTCGAGGGGGTCGGCGAGGATGAGGTACGAGTGGGGTATGCAATGGCGGTGACTGGAGGCAAAGAGGGTGGCCGGAGTGGCTCCCAAAATATGTAGGGGGCGGCTCGCACGAAAGGTGGGTGACGTGGGGTGCGTGCCTTGCGGGAGGTAGGAGACGATGTCTTGACCATTGGATCGGACGATCCAACGGTCAGGAGAATGGCGGAAGAGGAGGGTTAGGATTAGATCGATGGGGCGAGATCAAGGGCGCAGGGCGCACCACGTGGCGGGCGGAGATGGAGGCGTAGATGTGCGGTTGTGATAAGATAAAAGGGGAGCGATCGAAGGGTCATGATGGAGCCACGTGAAGAGCGTAAGTAAAGCCACTGACGTGCGGCTGAGATGATGCCTTGGGGTTTGATCGAACAGTAGAGATTAAGGTCGAGATGCATGGTTGAGATGAGGCGAGGGGTGGAAGCATCGAAGGGTGTGGATGCAACCACATGGCGCAAGGGGGGGGGGGTGCTGGCGAATGGCCTGGATTAAATCTAGGGCTTGATCGAATGGCTGAGAAGCGCTGCGATGATGGACGGTGGAGACTAAGAGGGAATGACGGCCATCAAACGGTAGAGGAGGTGGGACGCATGGCGGCCTGTGGGAGAGGCGCTCTTAGATGGACCAGATTTGATCTGGGTTTGATCAGGCAGCTAAGAAGCGCTACGGCTTAGAAGGCCCAGATCAAGAGAGAGGGAGGGAGATCAGACGACGGAGATGGAAGGCACGTGGCGTGCAAAGGAGTAGGCCGCGTGGCGCAATCATAGGCGCCACGTGGCCTGCTCTAAATGGTTGAGAAATAAAATAAAATTAGAGAGAGAAGGAGACGGAATTTGAAAAAACTCAAACATGAAAGTTGTAGATCTCGATGAGATCTACAAGTTTCATGTTGACCAAAAACGGAGATGAGGTCAAATAAGATACAAAAATACAAGGGTACAAATATACATACATATAGTATACATAGGGACCCAAAAACCCAAGTTTTGCATACGAGCTCCGAATTGAATGAAATTGGTCTCATTTTAAAGGTCTCTGAATGTGTATTAATCTGGACGTAAGTAGACTTAATTCGGAGGTTGTATGAGGTAGATATTGGCATTCTAAGATCCAGGGTCTCTAACTGGGTTTGGGATTTTATTGGGTAATAAACAAGCTAAGAATTTTCGGCCTTCTTCCTTATATTATTAACTAATAATATATACAGTATAAGGAAGGTTTTATTGACTTGTGGAGGGGGATAAAATACAGATGATTATATGAATAATTTACGAGTAAATTTTACAGATGAATTGGCTTCTTATTTAATTGCAATTATGAATGCTAAAATGCAGATATCATGCTTGCATGCATGAATGCTAATTATGCAATATAAGGGGAAATATGCTGCTATTTACTCAAGAACAAAGCTCTATTTTTAAATTTTAGAGTGATGAATCATAGATTCATCAATCATCCTAAAAGGTGAAGTACCAATAGGGGTCTTATAGCCCGTCCTGTAGGTCCGCCGAATTTGATCCAACAAGTGAGACCAATTATTTCTATAAAGATGAACTAACTTTTGAAGAATGCTCTTTACCTCCCTAGTTGAAACCTCTGCCATGCCGTTCGATTGTGGATGATAAGGACCATCAATTCTATGCTCAAACTTGTAGTGCTTAGCTAATGATTTCATCTCTCTATTCACAAAATGGCTACCCCCATCAGAAATCAAAACCTTTGGAACTAAAAACCTTGAAATGATATGATCCTTGATGAACTTACAGACAATCCTACTGTCTGCAGCTAAGGTTGGTATAGCCTCCATCCATCGCGATAAATAATCCACCGCCAACAAGATATACTCGAATCCATGTCTATTAGAAAAGGGACCCATGAAATATATGCCCCATGCATCAAAAACATCACAGAAAATCACAAGATGCATGGGCATCTCATCTCTGTAACCAACTGTCCCTCCCATCCTTCGACGTAAAGGGCATGACCATACAAAATCATTGGCATCTCTAAACAAGGTTGGCCAAAAGAGTCCACATTGAAGTACCTTGTGAGTGATTTTCTTTCCTGAACGGTGTCCTCCTGCCTCAAGTGAATGACAATACATGAGGACACTATTGTTATTCTCCTGAGGAATACACCTCCTGCAGACACAATCCAGTCCTTCAAAGAAAAGGAACAGATCCTCCCAATGGTTTCTCCTCGAATCTGACTTTAGTCGGCCAATGTTGCTCCTAGTCCAACCATGGGGAACCTGCTTGGAGACAAGATAATTCATCATGTTGGAAAACCAAGGGAGTAAGTAGACAACACAAATCGACTCATCTGGAAAGGATACACTAATCAGATCTAAATCAGGGGACTCCTTCAACTCAAGTCTAGATAGATGATCAACCACTACATTCTTGACTCGAGGTTTATCTTTAATCTCCAAATCAAATTCCTGAAGTAATAGCATCTACTTAAGAAGACTTGTCTTCACGTTCTTCTTTTCCATGAGATACCTAATGGTTGAATGATCTGTGTAAATCATCATCTTTGATCCCAAGATGTAAGACCTAAACTTATATAAAGCCTAGAGTACTGCGAGCATTTCCTTTTCGATCATTATTATGTGTTGAATCCAAAGCCTTGCTCGCGTAGTGAATCGCAAATGGGATCCGACTCGCCACTGCCTTAATATAGCTCCTATAGTAAAATACGATGCATAAGTCATGATCACAAAGGGAAGAGATCAATCAGGAGCCTGCAGAATCAACGAGTCACAAATATTTCTTTTAAGGAGCTCAAAGGAATCGAGACACTTGTGATCTACAATGAACTAGGTGTCTTTTCTTAAGAGCTCAGTCAGTGGTTGGGCAATCTTAGAAAAATCCTGAATGAATTGTCTATAAAATCCCTCAATACCCTAGAAATGACCTCACTGGCTTGATGTTAGTTGGTATATTAAGATTCTTGATAGCACCCACCCTGGCAGGGTCAACCTCCATTCCCTTTTTGGAGGTGACGGGTCCCAACACGATACCCTCCTAAACCATAAAATGACTCTTTTCCCAAGAAAGTACTAGATTCACCTACCTACATCTTTAAAGAACTCGGTCCAGGTGCGCTAAACATGTATCAAATGAATCACCACGAACCAAGAAATCGTCCATGAAGACCTCCAGGAAATCCCCTACCATTTCACCAAATAAGGTAATCATGTACCATTGAAAAGTACCTGGGGCATTGCATAGCGCAAAAGGCATGCACCTGATTGCGTATGTGCTGAAAGGACAAGTAAAAGTGGTCCTTTCCTGATCTTCAGGGGCGATGGTTCTCAGACTATAGCTCGAGTACCCATCAAGAAAATAGAAGAACTTTTTCCCTGCTAATCTCTCCAAAATCTGATCAAATAAAAGCAGGGGAAAGTGATCTTTCTTGGTTGCAACATTCATACGTCTCTAATTGACACATATGTTCCATGATGAGGGTACTCGTGTCGCAATCTCAACTCCCTTATCATTGGTGACCATATGAATTCCTGACTTCTTCAGGACAACATGTATGAGAGCCACCCACTTGGAGTCAGAGATCAGGTAAATAAATCCTGCTCCACACCACTTCTCAATCTCTTTCTTATATGCTTCACGTAGATTTGGATTAAGTCTACTCTAGAACTCACGAGAATGTCTAGCATTATCCTCAATAAAAATATGGTGTGAACATAGTACATGGATTTTACCCATGAGATCTGACACAGTCCATCCTATTGCATTGTGGTTCTTCTCTAAGACATCAAGCAACCTAGATTCATGTTCTACAGTCAACTTAGAGCTAATGATGACATGAAATCTATTCTTAGATCCCGTAAGAAATGAATATCAGTGTAGTAGGTATTGACTTCAACTCAGGTAATGTAGCATCATCAATCAAATCTGGTTGAACTGTTGTTGAATCTGGTTTCGTGCTGCATGAATGGGGTACTGAATCTGTAGTGCTAGCCACCAACTGAACTGAAGAAGGAATCGTATTGCTAGAGGAATGCGGCAATTCGACGAAAACCATGTCTGGCTCTGAATCTAATTCCTTTGATTATTCTGTAAGGATGGAACTAAAAGATCTGGAGAGATCTCTGAGTCATAAAAGGTATAGATAGATAATCTGTCTCCCAAGAAACCAAGAATGATCTCGCAAACTGCATCCTATACACTATCCTCTTCAGACGAGAGAATTTTGCTCAGTCCTGTCAGGTTCTACTTTCGTACCCCAATAATGCTAACAAGTCTGCAATCTGCCTCAGATAATGAAGAGAAATTTGAACTCGACTCTAAGTCAGGTCTTTACCATTTTGTCTGCTTCATATTGAGTTCCACTTCTCCATCAGGTTAACGGAACTTCATCATCCCTACCTAATAGTCGAATGAAACTCCAACGGTCTTAAGGAAAGGCCTCCCAAGGATGATCTATGAATTTCTCCAATGATTGGGGTTATCCATCTCAAGGTCATTGAAGTCCACTCTGTAGTCTTGTCCCTCAGTCGATATGATAACATCCTTAACCTCTCCCTTTTCCTTCTTCATATTTGTGAACTGGAGTAATGCTCTTGATTTTCTAAGTGGACCCAACTCCAGTTTCTCATATAAGGTAAAAAGAAGTAGATTCATCGAAGAACTGTTATCTAGGAGAGTGCGAGCAAATGCAATATCATTAATATGAATCACTACATAGTGTGCTCCTAAATCTCACTTCTTTCGTGGTAGCTGCTAGTTCTTGAGACAATAAGTAGTGGCAGGTGACAACACATGAGTCTTGACATAACTATTCGGTTTCTTCTTAGTGACCCTGCTAGGTGTACAAAGAATTTTCAAATATTTCTAAAAAGTAGGATGAGTCACCACATACTCATCAAACGACACTTTCACCATAATATTATCTTTACAGAACCATGCCATTACATGATCATCTTTCTGAATCTTTTTACTATTACGCTTTCCTGTCCTACGAGCACGGGGGAAGGGGATATAACACATAGAAGAGGAATGCGAAGAATCAGAATCATAAACAGAAACATGCTTTTTATTACGTGAAACTGAGTTCTTCACAACTGAATCTTTTATGTCATATTTGGAATGTAACATTGAATCATCTACTAGAGGTTGGGGTATGCCTGCTGAATGTGCATTCTCCTCAACCGAAGGCACAAGGTCCTCTGTAGACTCCGAATCTTCCTCATGCTTCCATGGTGATCTTGTACTTTTGAATCTTTCTCTCTCTTCTCTTAGATATTTCCACCGCATGAGAATATGTTGTTGAAGATGCCTGGCCTCATCATCCTCTGAAGTCTCCTCAGGATGAGCTCCAAAATTGGTCCTCTCCATGTCCCTCTCTCGATTAGGTACGACCACAATCATGGCACAACTCCTAAAGAATCTGCCTCTTAAAATTCGTGGGATCTGAAGATGAATGTTGTTGCTGTGAAGAAGGGTATGAAGAACGTGAAGACTGGCCTTGATGGCCATGATACTGCTGCTGGTGGTTAGAATGCTGAACATGTGGGCCCTGCTGGTACATCTACTAACAGATGTACTGCTACTGTTGTCTTGGTGCCTGGGAAGGGTAGGCTCCAGAGCTCCGTGGTGTTGGAAGAGGTGTAGGAGTAAACGATGTGTCATAGAAGATTTGGGGACACTAGTAAGAGAAACGATCCCCGAAATTCCCTTGCCTGGCAGGATCATGGGTGTACCATACACCATTTACCTCCTACACCTGGGAAGGCTCCTCAATAATTGTCTTTGTAGAGGGTGGCTGCTGTTGACAAGAATGGGTTAGAGGCTATTCCTCTACCCACGACTGGAGTGGCACTGACATATGCTGCTCCTGAATATGATGAGCACGGTCCATGGGAACAACAAATGCAGTCATGGCATGTATCCTAATCTTGGACACCTTCTCAGAAAGTCCTGCCATCTGCTTTAAACAGTTTAGATAGGTTGTTGTCCAACTTATCCATCCTCCTATCAATCCTTCCAACGACTGAGAGTTTATCTACTATGATGACCATGTCGAAAGGATCAACAATATCCCTCACTCCCCTTTGGTAAGAGTGGTATGGGGGTTTCTAACCGAGCTCTACTCGTGGTCTATGCTCGTCTTGTTTCAGCCATCCGCTTGAACACCTTCCAGACAGTGTCTGCACCTCGTGAATTATAGTTGCCTTCACAAGCAACACTAAACAAACCCTGCACCTCATGGTTGAGACCGCAATATCGACTGAACAAAGACGACAGGTTCTAATCATGGCACAAAAGTTTCTGTAAGAGATCTTTAAATCTCTCCCATGTATCACAAAAAGCTTCATTGAGTAGTTGGAAGAAATTTGTGATGTGTGAGCACATTAAATTAGTTCTACTCAAAGGATAGAACTTCTTCAAAAAGAGGTCCTTGAACTGAACATAGGTAGTTACAACTACCCCCGGGTTCTTGATCCAGTAATCAACCTTATCCTCTAAGGAAAAAGAAAGGGCTTTGAGCCTTATATAATCTTGACTAACTCGAGGATGCCTAAGGTTAGAACAGACTAACCCAAAGTCCCTAAGGAATGCATATGGCTCCTCGTGTGCATTCCCATAAAACTGAGGCAAGAAGCTCAAAAAAATGCAGCTTCAACTTGTATTCTACTTCGGGCTCAACTGGACTCAACCAATTGGTCATTTGGTATTGCCCACGGTTGTATGCCACATCCATTGGTGCATTTAAACCCAACTGTAACTGGTCAAGTTGTGCTCTCATAAGTGTTGTGTTTTGCTCAGAAGCTGCTAACCTAGCCATCACCATCTGCATCGGGTCATCTAGCTCTTCCTCCTCTCCATTCTTTCTCTTTGGAGGCAATTAAATGCCTTTTATAAACCTTCATCACTAAAAGAATTTGAGTGAGATCTAGGTGAAGACATAGAAATCAAATCGATCTCACCAACGCAATGATCTTCCTCAGTGAGAAGAGAAGAAAGAAAGGGGTTGGTTGGGATGCAACCACCCCTTAAGAATGAATCATGATACATTGGATTGAAACAAGGGTTATTTCTAATGTAGGAAGGTTCCGAAGAAGGAGGTGGTTGTACCTGTGAAGACATGATATTTGGTCGGTTCAATGAAAGGTTCGCAAAGTTCTAACAAAAATTGGGCCAATTATCCATCTTTGATTTCAAAGGAAGTACAGAAATGAGCTCGTTCGATTCAAGAATAGACCTAGTACTAATCAACTCACATAATACAATGCAAACAAACCCCTTTGAATAGATTCACCAACTTAGCACGTGATAGCCATAAGAGTTTAGCTTATTTATTATCTTGGAAATTTTAAATTGATGATTCAATACAATCTTATACAAGATTACAGGGAGTCTCCTACTACACCCAGTTGAAGTCCTATAAGCCCTCAATCAATGGAGTGATCTTTCCGGGCTGTTAGGTTCAATATCACACCCCAAAAGGTACTTATAGTCCGAGACAACCGAAATGTATGTATAAGGTCGGAGGCAACCACTTGTAGCTCCCTAAAATCTATAAGAGTCAGACCTGAAGACTTAGGGTGGAAGTCCGGGGTTTTGGGCTCTAACTTTAAGTATCCATCCTCGCCCATTCTGTTTGGGGGTAAGTACTGATGAAACTCAATTTCATCATCTTAATGTTCCATTATTAACCCCCTTTCTTAAAGTTTTGTCAATAAAACCCAGTTAATGTCCTGTAATTATCAGAGTCCTTAATAAATTAAAAACCACAAAAAATGGCAAAACAAAATCTGTGGTATTTTTAACCTTAAAAATACCTTCAAAAATATTTCGAGTCTTTGTTTGATCTCATCTCCAGTTTTGGTCAACATGAAACTTGTAGATCTCATCGAGATCTACAACTTCCATGTTTTGAGTTTTCTCAAATTCGGCCAAATTAACCCTCAAAAATAAAAAATACTCTCTGAAAAATCTGATTGGGCCACGTGGCCCAATCTGGGTGAGCCACATGGCCCGCCTCTCTTGTCTCTTCCGCCTCCACTTCCAGCCGTCGGATCGCCTTCTTGATCCAACGACCAGAGCACTTCCACGTTTGCTATTTTCCTCAACCGTTTGATCTTCCCCCGCCTCTAATCTGATCCGTCCGTGAATGCTTTGATCAGTGCCTGCCACGTGGCGCATTTTGTGCCCTTCGATTGCGCTCCTGATCTTTCATCTCGGCTGCTCCTTCCTTTGACGCTCCTCAGCCCTTCGATCGACCTTAGCTTCCCATCTTAACCCTCCATCAGCGCCTATTTCTACTCTCTCCACGTGGCACGATCCTGACCCTTGATCAATTCGCCGCAGATCCAATCCTATCCTCTCGTTCGCGTCCAACCGTCAGCCGTTGGATCTCCAGATCCAACGGCTGATCTTCATCGTCAACCTCCCGATTACCCTCTCTCTCCCACGATCCAGCTCGCGCACAACGACCACCTCCACTCTCCAACCGCCTCACGGTCAACCTCCATCGTCCAGCATCTTCGCCACTACCTCCACTACCCTTGAATCTCCTCCAGTCACCCCATAATCCCCTCGCAAACCACGCCCATCACCTTCCTAACCGTCGAACTCGATCTTTAAAAAGGCCGATCCCCCTCCGTTCGCCCAGGTCCACCTTTATGCGAGGGATCGCCCAGCCCTCCTCCGTCTCCCTGTGACAGGGGGAGGCGGAGGATCGAGCGACGACAACGAATTCCTCCGGTGTCGACCCTCCGCTAATCCCGGCGGTGTTGTGGCGCCCCAGGCCCGCTCGAGCTGCTCCGAGTCGCTGCCGGAGTCCAGCGAAGACCCGGGGACCCTCTGGAACCCCAAGCCCAAGCCTCCGCTCCATCTCCGACCAGGTAAACCCTCTTCTTCCTTCTCAACATTTTTCATCTTCTTTCTCTTAATTAATTAGGCTTCCTCAGTCGGTTTCAACCTCCATTAACCCCCTTCCAAGCTCCGCCAAGCACCCACCTTCCACGCGCACACCTCAGATCATCTCCCTCATCCTTCCACACCTCAACCACCGTCGACCCACCTCCTCCGCCACCCATGGCGGAGGAGCTCCCAGCTCCCATGTTCTCCGCCCCCTACAAGCTCTCACTTCGCTCACGCACGCACCTCTTAGGCTTTGGCTATTTGCTACTAACCACGCAGGTCCTTCAAACTTGCAATGGCTGGAGCCTCGCCAGGCCCATCTTCGTCACTGTCATCCTTGACATTAGAGCCCCGACGACCCGAACCCAGATGCCAGATACCTCCCCCAAGCTTCGAGCTTCATCTACGTAGATACAACGAGCTCCGGGAGGCCTACAGAGATGGAACACTAGCGGCGGAGGAAGAGCACCTTCGCCGGGGCTCTGATTCCGCCGCCCGCCTTCGGCTAAGGGAAGAGGTACAATGGCCGTTAGATGGCCCTCACCCATCGACCATCTAATGGCCCCGATGCAGACACGTCGCCCTGATTACTATTTCCAGATGCCGTTGGATCCTTGTGATCCAATGGCTTCCATCTAGCCACGTGTTAGTCACTAGAGCTCTGCCGAGCCTACGCATCCCAAGCCGTATCCGAGCCTATGCCGAGCCGTCTGCAGCTTCGACCGAGTCTGAGCCTCAGCCAAGCCAAGCCGAAGCAACCCGGGCCTCCTCCGAACCTCCGAGCCGACCTGAGCCTAGGAGAGCGCGTGCACGGCACGTGCCTCCTGGGTAATTTGCAAGGAAGCCCAACCACTTTCTTAATTTGCAAGCAGGTCCAGATCACGTGCAGCGTGCGTGCACAGTGGGAATTGTACAGGGAAGGTCCCGTTCTTTTACATATTTACATTTTACTCCCTCCCAGGGACCTATTTGTAGTTATCTTTTTATGTTTTTATTGCACTTATGCCCCTGGTTTCTTTCATGCATATCTTGAGCTATATATGTCCGATTGAGATGATTTCAATGGTATTTTGAAGCTTGCTTGATGTTCGTCTTAATGGCATCGTTAATTTCTAATTTTGGACACATGAAGTTTAATGTATTATTTTGTTAGCTCTGTGTCTAGTATGCCTTATTCAACTTTTAAATCAAGTATGTCTTCTTAACTAAACCTGAAATTAATGCATGTTAATTTTGCTCATCATTCTAGCCTAGGGCATTTTATCTGCTTTGCATTTTCATTAACTTGCATCATAAAATAAAAATAAAAAATGCACGTTGTATTTTAATGCAGTGTTATGTCCTTCTTGCATGCCTTGACCTATATGTGCTTTAACTTCAACGCTTAGTTAGAGAGACTAAAATCCGATTAATACGAGAGAGGCTCGTGTCCCTGAGTTCGACCTTGGTATCTTACCAAGTAAAAAAATTACGACCATCGCATTTTGATTGGCATATATTTAAATGAGGCGGTCTTTTGATGACCCGAATTGGCCCGACTCCTACGACATTTTCAAGTGCTAATTCAGTGGGAATTTTACAGGGAAGGTCCCTTTCTTTTAAGTATTTACATTTTAGTCCCTCCTGGGGACCTGTTTGACCTGTTTGTAGTTATCTTTTTATGTTTTTATTGCACTTATGCCCCTGGTTTCTTTCATGCATATCTTGAGCTATATATGTCCGATTGAGGTGATTTCAGTGGCATTTTGAAGCTTACTTGATGTTCTTCTTAATGGCATCGTTAATTTCAAAATTTGGACACATGAAGTTTAATGTATTATTTTGTTGGCTCTGTGTCCAGTATGCCTTATTGAACTTTTAAATCAAGTATGTCTTCTTAACTAAACCTGAAATTGATGCATGTTAATTTTGCTCATCATTCTGGCCTAGGGCATTTTATCTGCTTTGCATTTTCATTAACTTGCATCATAAAATAAAAATAAAAAATGCACGTTTTTTTTAATGCAGTGTTATGTCCTTCTTGCATGCCTTGACCTATATGTGCTTTAACTTCAACGCTTAGTTAGAGAGACTAAAATCCAATTAATACGAGAGAGGCTCGTGTCCCTGAGTTCGACCTTGGTATCTTACCAAGTAAAAAAATTACGACCATCGCATTTTGATTGGAATATATTTAAATGAGGTGGTCTTTTGATGACCCGAATTGGCCCGACTGCTACGACATTTCCAAGTGCTAATTCAGTGGGAATTTTACAGGGAAGGTCCCGTTCTTTTAAGTATTTACATTTTAGTCCCTCCTGGGGACTTGTTTGACCTGTTTGTAGTTATCTTTTTATGTTTTTATTGCACTTATGCCCCTGGTTTCTTTCATGCATATCTTGAGCTATATATGTCCGATTGAGATGATTTCAGTGGAATTTTGAAGCTTGCTTGAGTTCTTCTTAATGGCATCGTTAATTTCTAATTTTGGACACATGAAGTTTAATGTATTATTTTGTTAGCTCTGTGTCTAGTATGCCTTATTCATCTTTTAAATCAAGTATGCCTTCTTAACTAAACCTGAAATTGATGCATGTTAATTTTGCTCATCATTCTGGCCTAGGGCATTTTATCTGCTTTGCATTTTCATTAACTTGCATCATAAAATAAAAATAAAAAATGCACGTTGTATTTTAATGCAGTGTTATGTCCTTCTTGCATGCCTTGACCTATATGTGCTTTAACTTCAACGCTTAGTTAGAGAGACTAAAATCCGATTAATACGAGAGAGGCTCGTGTCCCTGAGTTTGACCTTGGTATCTTACCAAGTAAAAAAATTACGACCATTGCATTTTGATTGACATATATTTAAATGAGGTGGTCTTTTGATGACCCGAATTGGCCCGACTGCTACGACATTTTCCAGTGCAATTCAGCACTATTAAAGGGCCAATTTTGCGGTCCATCAAATGGCGCCGTTGCCGGGGACACGGCTCATTTCTTATATTTTTTTTTTGATTTTTGTTTATTTAATGCAGTGTTTCTTTTATATAGGTCATTTTGTCAATATGTCTTGCATCGTAACATTTTTCTTCTCTATGAATCTCTAACCATTGTTTTTGTGGTAGGGCCCTTGATGGTTCAAGGAGGCGAAGAGCAGGTTGCTACCCGCTGTGAGGAGCCGCAGAAACCCGCTTGGAGTACGTCGAGAAGAAAGAGAAAAAACATGTCTTGCATTTTTATTTCCATGCATGAACTTGTAATAATTCGTCTTTTACAGCGGTCTTCGATCGAAGACTCGCGAATGTAATCGAATGATCATGGTTGTGTAGGGATCGTCCCCACTTGAGTGTCGACCCAGGACCATGCACGCGTCTCTTTGAGCGGTTTTTATTTTCCATATTTTTATGTGCTTGCTCGTAGGTAGGACACACTAAAATATAGACGCACATAATCTCGCCTCACTTAGCCAAATTTAATTGATATCATTCCCTGCTAATAGATGCATGATTAGGTGCGACTTTTATCGAATTGCATACATTGATTTTGGTTTTCAAAACAACCAAGTTTTCACGTGTTGTCGTCAACTCACTGCATGTTTTATCGCTTAGCCTAGATCACGGTTTTTATCGAATACATGTTTTTCTCAGCTTTCTATTTCTAGTTTGATCACCTAGGATTAATGGAAAATGGGAATGAACGGTAGACGATGATTGCTTGATTTTGTGCTAACCTGAATTCAATGGCAACATTAAATAAAATTGGGACTGTTAATTGCAAGTCAACATAAAATGGAGTAAAACTTTGTTTTTGGGAGAGCAATACCCTCGCATACGCATTGATTTTCACTTCACATTTTTTCTCTGCATAAATATCTCATGTTTTGTCACCAATAAAATCGACACGATAATAAACCAACTTCGGTTGGTTTCATGTATGAGTTGGTGAAATTGAGGGTCTTGCTTGCTTGATTGAGCTATGTTTGCTACGATACACACCCCAAAACCTTAGTCACTCCATTCATCTCCGCAGATTCAAACCGCTCACTTGTAAATCCATTCCTCTTCTTCGTTCACCTTGGGTCCCTCCCAACATCAATTCCCATCTTTATACTTAGGCTAATCTCAGCCTAAGTATAGGGGGGACCCGAGTCCCTGTGATTTCTCTACTCATCTTTCCTTGCCTTTATACTTAGGTTATTTCTAACCTAAGTATAGGGGGAGCCCCTCTTAGCTCCCGTATATTTCTCTATACTTAAATGGAACTATGGACTCGTATCATCTAGTGCTATGAGGACATATCAAAGCTTAAGGATAGGGGGGTATACCGAATACCGTATACTTACTTTAGCTATAATATGAAAATTTTGAAAAATTTAAAACTTTTTAGCTAAGGTAAAATTCTTTGGACTAAGACAACTCAAATGATTTCGCGGCTTTTCAATATTATGTTACGCTATTTTTATAAAAATATTTTCGAAAATGATTTTTCCTTGTTTTGAAAAAATCTTTTGAAAATGTTTTGAAAAAACCTTTTATTTGTGTGACATGGTTTTGAAAAATCTCCAAGGAAAGTTGAATTTAAACCTTTATTAAAATCCATAAAAATGAGAAAAAACCCAAAACTCTTTAAGAGTCATTTGACTACTAAACCCAATTAAGTAAGCCGCATTCAGTGAGGGTTCGCCCTTAGCAGATTGGATGGTTTAGAGGACATCGCGCAAGGCCCCGTCCTCAAGCAACGGGCTTCGACCTGTACTTACATCCATACTGGCTGAATTGCAGATGCTCAATTGAGTTTAGGCAGTTCTAATATCTCTTGAAGTTCAAAAAAAAAAACAAAAAAAGTCTTGTTTTTGAATGAAGAAATTGGATTCATCCTCTACACTTACACTTTCACTCAAGATCTGAAATGATCAAGGAGACTTAGCTTGATGAGGTCTTTGAGATTTTAGGTTAACCAGCCTTAGCCATCAGGGTCATAGACTTAATCGTCCACATTCCCCTAGGTTTCTAGATTTGCATGCTATATTCCATGCTTAGTCTCAGACAAAAAGAATATGATCAGCACATCACATGCACGACTGCGGTTTTGATGAGATGAGTTGAATTTTTACTTGAGGAATTGGGATGAGGAAGTCAAGTTTGGATTTGATCTAATGATGCTCGAGGATGGGATAAAATCTTTGGAGGCTTCATGAAACCTGAGTATCAGCAATATTAGCCAATATGAGAACTTGGTTCTTATATTAATCTCTTGATATTAACCTAAGTGCCAGGGTGTGAATAAAATAAAAAAAATGTTGATCAGTGTGCGCCAACTTTTGGTAAAAGCAGTGGAGATAGCCACAAATTATAAAAGTCAATGAAATTCCAAAGAAAAGCTCATTCCACAAAGTCAAATATCAAAGAGCTTCCACCAAAGGCGAGCGCTCCCAAACTTTTCAAAGTGTCCACTTGGACCACCGCTATAAGGACCAGGAGTCGGGCTTGCACCAAAAAAAGGCTCTGCATCGTAAATGCTACAAGTCTGGGTGTTGAAGGTACGATAGGTACTCAAAAGAGACACACCCCGGTGTACTCCCAGGAAAACAAGTGCAGACGGCTCCAACTTCTCTTGACGGACGCACTGATCAACACCAAAAAAATGTATTGCGTAAAAAGGCACTAGAGAGAATCCTTGTTCCAATGAGAGGGAGAGAAGAAATGACACAATCCCATGCCCTCCATTACTGGCCTTCCATCGACATTTCCTAAGTCTGACAACTAAAGAGACGGTGGATCGAACGCAAGATTTGATTTATTCCCTAGTGCTGAGGATTGGGTCCTTAGGAGATTTTCTCGGACCAAGACTTTGGGTGACGAATTGACTCTACTCTCAGAATCGCAGTCAACACTAAAATGTCATACCCTTTAGATTATATGTACATCAGAGAGAGTCTGGAGAAGTAGAGGAATTTGATGCCTCTTGATTAAGGCTGGGTTGAACTCTAGACTTTTGGACCTCTAAAGTCGAGTCAACTTGATCGGATTGGATCCTGAACTCACATGCACAAGGGGGTTAATCCAACTTAGTCATTCTTTTTGATGCTCGAGGACGAGCATAGTTTAAGTATAGGGGGGTGATAAAACTCAATTTCATCATCTTAATGTTCCATTATTAACACCCTTGCTTAAAGTTTTGTCAATAGAACCCAGTTAATATCCTGTAATTATCAGAGTCCTTAATAAATTAAAAACCACAAAAAAATGGCAAAACAAAAATCTGTGGTATTTTTAACCCTAAATACCTTCAAAAATATTTCGAGTCTTTGTTTGATCTCATCTCCAATTTGGGTCAACATAAAACTTGTAGATCTCATCGAGATCTACAACTTTCATATTTTGAGTTTTCCCAAATTCGGCCAAATTAACCCTCAAAAATAAAAAATACTCTCTAAATAATTTGATTGGGCCACGTGGCCCAATCTGGGTGAGCCACTGTGCCCGCCTCTCTTGTCTCTTCTGCCTCCACTTCCAGCCGCCGGATCGCCTTCTTGATCCAATGGCCAGAGCACTTCCATGTCTGCTATTTTCCTCAGCCGTTTTATCTTCCCCCACCTCTAATCTGATCCGTCCGTGAGCGCTTTGATCAGAGCCTGCCACGTGGCGCATTTTGCGCCCTTCGATCACGCTCTTGATCTTTCATCTCAGCCGCTCCTTCCTTTGACGCTCCTCATCCCTTCGATCGACCTTAGCTTCCCATCTTAGCCCTCCATCAGCGCCTATTTCTACTCTCTCCACGTGGCACGATCCAGACCCTTGATCAAGTCGCCGCAGATCCAATCCTATCCTCTCGTTCGCGCCCAACCGTCAGCCGTTGGATCTCCAGATCCAACGTCTGATCTTCATCGTCAACCTCCCAATTACCCTCTCTCTCCCACGATCCATCTCGCACACCACTCTTCCCCTTCCATTTTCCTCCTCCACTCCAGCAACCACCTCCACTCGCCAACCGCCTCACGGTCAACCTCCATCGTCCAGCATCTTCGCCACTACCTCCACTACCCTTGAATCTCCTCCAGTCACCCCATAATCTCCTCGCAAACCACGCCCATCACCTTCCTAACCGTCGAACTCGATCTTTAAAAACGCCGATCCCCCTCCGTTCGCCCTGGTCCACCTTTATGTGAGGGATCGCCCAGCCCTCCTCCGTCTCCCTGTGACAGGGGGAGGCGGATGATCGAGCGACGACGACGAATTCCTCCGGTGTCGACCCTCCACCAATCCCGGCGGTGTTGTGGCGCCCCAGGCCCGCTCGAGCTGCTCCGAGTCGCTGCTGGAGTCAAGCGAAGACCCGGGGACCCTCTGGAACCCCATGCCCAAGCCTCCGCTCCATCTCCGACCAGGTAAACCCTCTTCTTCTTTCTCAGCATTTTTCATCTTCTTTCTCTTAATTAATTAGGCTTCCTCAGTCGGTTTCAACCTCCATTGACCCCCTTCCAAGCTCCGCCAAGCACCCACCTTCCACACGCACACCTCAGATCATCTCCCTCATCCTTCCACACCTCAACCACCGTCGACCCACCTCCTCCGCCACCCACGGCGGAGGAGCTCCGAGCTCCCATGTTCTCCGCCCCCTACGAGCTCTCACTTTGCTCACGCACGCACCTCTTAGGCTTCGGCTATTTGCTACTAACCACGCAGGTCCTTCAAACTTGCAATGGCCGGAGCCTCGCCGGGCCCATCTTCATCACTGTCGTCCTCGACATTAGAGCCCTGGCGACTCAAACCCAGATGCCAGATACCTCCCCCGAGCTCCGAGCTTCATCGACGTAGATACAACGAGCTCCGAGGAGGCTTACAGAGATGGAACACCAGCGACGGAGGAAGAGCACCTTCGCCGGAGCTCTGATTCCGCCACCCGCCTTCGACCGAGGGAGGACGTACAATGGTCGTTAGATGGCCCTCGCCTAGCGACCATCTAACGGCCCCGATGCAGACATGTCGCCCCGACTACTATTTCCAGATGCCATTGGATCCTTGTGATCCAATGGCTTCCAGCTAGCCACGTGTCAGTCACCAGAGCTCTGCCGAGCCTACGCATCCCGAGCCGTATCCGAGCCTATGCCGAGCCGCCTGTAGCTTCGACCGAGTTCGAGCCTCAGCGAAGCCAAGCCGAAGCAACCCGGGCCTCCTCCGAACCTCCGAGCCGACCCGAGCATAGGAGAGCACGTGCACGGCACGTGCCTCCCGGGTAATTTGCAAGGAAGCCCAACCACTTTCTTCAATTTGCAAGCAGGTCCAGATCACGTGCACCGTGCGTGCACAATGGGAATTTTATAGGGAAGGTCCTGTTCTTTTACGTATTTACATTTTAGTCCCTTCCAGGGACCTGTTTGTAGTTATCTTTTTATATTTTTATTGCACTTATGCCCCTGGTTTCTTTCATGCATATCTTGAGCTATATATGTCCGATTGAGATGATTTTAGTGGCATTTTGAAGCTTGCTTGATGTTCTTCTTAATGGCATTGTTAATTTCTAATTTTGGACACATGAAGTTTAATGTATTATTTTGTTAGCTCTGTGTCTAGTATGCCTTATTCAACTTTTAAATCAAGTATGTCTTCTTAACTAAACCTGAAATTGATGCATGTTAATTTTGCTCATCATTCTGGCCTAGGGCATTTTATCTGCTTTGCATTTTCATTAACTTGCATCATAAAATAAAAATAAAAAATGCACGTTGTATTTTAATGCAGTGTTATGTCATTCTTGCATGCCTTGACCTATATGTGCTTTAACTTCAACGCTTAGTTAGAGAGACTAAAATCCGATTAATACGAGAGAGGCTCGTGTCCCTGAGTTCGACCTTGGTATCTTACCATCACATTTTGATTGACATATATTTAAATGAGGTGGTCTTTTGATGACCCGAATTGGCCCGACTGCTACGACATTTTCAAGTGCTAATTCAGCACTATTAAAGGGCCGATTTTGCGGTCCATCAAGTACCCAGAAACAATGAGGGTTTTACTGCCCGCAATGCAAGGTTGATTTTATTCCAAATCATTAATGTCAACTTGCATCAATTCAGTCCCAATTTTAGATTTGGTTAACACTTTGATTTATGTGACCACAAGTATCACTTACGTACAGTCCCTTTTCCTTTATCCTTAAGTTGGCAAAACTAATGGAGAAGGTGGAAAACAAAATGCAATCATAATTTAATGATGCATGCAGTTGTTAGGAATACTTACATTGATTCCCACCACTCTCCATGTGGAGGCAAAACTGAATTTGTAAATGTTACACTACCTGATGCAAGTCGAGAGAAAACCACACCTAAATATGAATTCCATTAGCGATGAAGAATTCAATTAAGTTTGGCTAGGTAGAATGTAGTTTACGTAAGTCTCATGAATCTTCTATGATTTTGCGATTGTGAATCATTAGAGATTGAGTTGTATTTCTTAAGTTATGAAGTAGATCAAGTAATAATTGACCTAAGATTTGTCTATTTGGTGTATTGCCTGAACCTAAATCACCACTTAAGCTGAGAATCACTCTCAACACAACCACACAAAATAGTATAAATAAAGGCATTTTTTACGTACACGAGATATCAATCGAGAATCGTTGTAAATTGGGCAATTAACTACATCACAACTACTTAACAACAACAAAAAATCTATTTAATCAACTAAAATTTATTCTAAGTACAAGTTGCTTCACGGTCTCTTCAGTTAAAGCTCCAAGCTCCTAGCCTTTGCAGTCCTGTAAGTGTTGTCAGCTCCGCGATCCCTACCACAAAACAACCAAATGTGTCAAATATCCACTCAGAATAATTTAAGCAAATCAAATAACTTAAAACAACAGAAAAATACAGATAAAAATAAGTCAACAAAAGAATACTGAAACTTAACTCAAAAACTCTCAAAATTACAAAAGAATAAAAATCAACACTAAATAAAATCAAATAATGTATCGTATCCTCGGCAACAACACCATCTGATGGAAGGCAAATCGACTAATATAACATGCACTCATTGTAGCACGAGCCAATTCACAATCAACACAACCAAGTCATATATCTCCGTGAACAAGACTCGATTTTTAATTTGTAACTCGGGGAGTCCAGGCAGGGACACTAACACCTATTTAATTAAAATTAAGTGCTAATTAATTATTTCAGTAATTTAAAGGTCCTAAGTAAAAAACAATGCAAGTAAACACAAAACAAATGCAATTTTTTAAATAATTTATCATGCATTTATTAAGTATGATAAACAATCATTCAATGAACACATGAATTCATATAACACATAGATATGTTCATAATTATGTAATAAAATACTTGTTTTTTATTAAAAAATATTAATTTTAATTCCGTGCCGAACATGTCTAAATCAACATAGACTAGTTTAACTTCAATTCTATTATGAAATTAAAAAGACCAAATTAATTCTCCAAGATTCAATACGTGATATATAGATCAGAAAGGTGATTTAAATGCATCAAAATAAAGAGGCTGCAACATGCTTTCCAATGAAAACCAAATTCATTTAAATCAGAGCTATGTTTCACAAGCTATTGATAAAATACCACAAGGGTATAAATGCAAGGGAACATAATTATTTATATTACATATAAATACAAAATGGACAAATATGCAATTAAAGAGACCCACATGGTAATTTATGCAATTTTCAACGAGCGAGACTTATTTGCTATTTCAGATTCTTCTAGGGTTTCGTCGTAACTTCACCAACATCACGTGTGCACTGCACATGACCTGATGAGGCTTGGATTGTGTGGGCTGGGGCATGCGTCGTTAGCAGAAGCTTTATTGCCGACTCAGATTACCCAAAGCTTTAGTTTGAAACGTTGCCTTGGTGTGCAATGTTTCTCAATGTGGATCATTAGATCATGCCTATTATGGCCAACCTAATGGATCTTGTACTTCCTCTTTGATGGAACTCCTCTGTAGGCGGCGACGTTAAGGCTGTGCTCCGACGAGCTTTGTTATTCTCCTCCATGTTACTGTGCAAGTTATGAAGGTTACACGACTTCCATAATGGTCTAGCAAAGATACTGGTACTCAGAAGATATGTTGAAGAGATCTAAGATGGTGGCTCGGTGGAGCATCGTCTAAAAGAAAAATCTAAAGTCATATTCCAATGAACTTCTGACAACTGCGGACCTGCAGAGGTTAGTTGCGAACATGAACTAAAGGTGAATCTATTAAGATGTGTATGATGCTAAATGAAGGCTTCTTGGAGGTGAATGATTGAGCTTTTATGATCTTCTTCCCCATGCAGGAGAAAAAATGAAGCGAAATGACGCAATCAATGGATAAGCGAAAAAGACCATAGGAAATATACGCATAAGTGAGGACACGATGGTGATGATGAAACTCGTACCAGATGTTCGAAGTGATCTATAGAATAAGTAGGATGAAATGAAAAAACTAATGATAGTAGAAATTTAAAACTTACTTGGAAATGGAAATGAATGAAGGATTTGAATCTTAGCCAACTAAGAAGCTTGAAGGCTTCTAAGTTCTTCTCTTTACCACCTTGGCCTGGTGGAAGCTCGATCAGCCGCAAGAAACAATTGAATCAAGACCAACTTTGGTTGGGGATCTCGCTTAAGTAGGTCTCGATCGTTGCTCATAGAAGCACACTCTCACTGTCACCTAAATATTACCTGTGCTCGGAGAAAACTCATGGAATGGAGGACGACCATTAACGGTGGCTGAGGAGGGGGTTTTGAGAAGATGGAGTTAGGAGGTTGATGAAGCATGATGATGGTTTCAACCATCACCAATTAGCAAGGGAGTTAGGGTTAGAGTTAGTTCAATGGTTAGCATAAAGGAGGGGAGTTAGAGGAAGATGGGGGCAGATGAGATTAGCAGACTTGGTGATGGAGGTGGTTGGGAAAATGGTTGGAAGTCGGGTGGGCGCAAGGAGATGCATTGCTTCATAGCTGCAACAAGAGGTTGACGACGTTCCTCAATCATTGGATCCGATGATCCAACGAACCAAAAGCATGCGGAACGAAGTGAAGAGGTGGGGCTACGTGGTGCGCCTAGATGGCAGCACATGGCCTAATGGAAATTCAAGAAAATACAGAAAACACTCTAAAATAAAAAAATAAATAAAAGAAGAAGGAACTAGAAAAAATGGTCAACATGAAAGTTGTAGATCTCAAGAGAAATAATATCATCTATACATACTAAATTATTAAACAATTATTAAAAACAAAAATAAATTATTTTCTTCTTTCTTTTCTCATTTATTTTTTGGATTTTTAATTTATTTTTTATGTTAAATTAATTATGTACAATTTCATTCTAATTTTTATTTGATTTCTAGTAATAAAGAAATACATAAAATAATACACAATGATAGGTTATATAATATATTATAATTAGGGTTAATTACTTACAACACATTAAGAGTTAATTACTGTTAAATGACAGTGAGTCTTGTTGAATTACTTAAGTAAGAGAGATAAAAGATGTAAATTTTTGTTGACAAATATGGGATTAATCAGAATCGATGTAATCAGATATGACCAGACAGATACATCTTCACAAGACTATTCATCATCCGAGGTCGAGTTGGTTGACCATGTGAGTAAACAACAACACCGACAAATTAGTTGGAGAGCCTCCATCGAATACTATTACTCTTCTGAGGATGACTCTGATGATGGCTGGGAATCTTCTTCATCACTTTCTTCATATCCATATTCCCTCCCACCACATGCCCGTAAGATGGTCAAATCTAATGTTCCAGCTACGAGAAGCTTGTTTGAGCCCATTGATGGATTTCTTCGGCTTGCATACTTTGCCTTCCTTTGTTATGAAGCCCTGGGGCTACTCCATATAGATATCCTCATCGAGGTATATATCGAGGGATGCCTTCTTGACATCCATATGCCAGATAACGTGGCCAAGATATGCAGCTATAGCTAGCGATGCCCAGATGGATTTAAGTATATCCACAAGAGAGAATGTCTCATTGTAATCGATGCCTTCTCTTTATGTGTAGCCATTGGCTACGAGCCGTGCCTTGAAGGTCTCTACCTTCCCATCAGGTATCCTCTTTTTTTTGAAGATCTATTTACACCTAAATGGATTTTACCCATCTAAGTGGATCCTCCAGGGTGCATAAAGTGTTCTTGTACATGGAGTCTATTTTAGACTTCATTGCTAGCGTCCATCTATCCATGTCAAGATCCGTGAGTACTTCATGAAATGAAGTCGGATTGTCAGTTTCACCTGATACATGGAATCCGTACCTTTCAGGTGGTACAACCACCCTCGAACTCATGTGAAGAGGTACGTGTATTTCCTGTTGATTTACATCTCCAGTTTCTGGTTCAGGAAGCTCAATATCCTCAGGGTATTTAATGAGTTCCTACACTTCATTTTTTTTGACTCTTAATGAAGTCATCCTCCAGAAATTTCACATCTCCAGAGAAGAAACCTTTTGAGTCTTAGGGTCCTATAGTTGGTATCCAATATCGTATTTTACATACCCAATGAAGTAGCACTCTCGAATATGAGATTCCACCTTACTTGCGTCAACATTCTTCGCATGGATCAAGTAACCCCAAATCCTCAAGTGTCTAACACTGGGCTTAGCTCCAAACCAAAGCTCATGAGGGGTTTTGGGTATAGATTTGTTAGGAATCTTGTTAAAGGATATATATTATAGTCTCTACTGCTTATCCTTAGAAACTAAGAGGAAAATGTCCTTTACTCGTCATTGAACATACCATGTCGATGATGGTCCTGTTACGTATTTCAGCAAAACCATTTGGTTGGAGAGTTTCAGGGAGTAAGATTGGATACAATTTCTTTCTTTTTAAGGTATTCATTAAATTCATATGAGAGGTACTCGCCGCCTTAGTCAGATCGAATCTGTTTGATCTTCCTATCAGTTTGGTTCTCAACCAAAGCCATGAATTCTTCGAACTTTTCAAAGGTTTCATATTTATAACATAATATGAATATAAACCTATATTGTGAATGGTTATCAATAAACGTCAAATATTATCGATGTCCATTTTGAGTCGCAGTACTGAAGGGACCACATACATCAATATATATTAGGTCAAGAATATCCTCTCATCATGTAACCATGTTACAATAGGGTTCTCTGGTCATTTTACTCGAATGTAATGTTCATAGGTAGGTAAAGTTCGGATCTGTAGAAAATCTAAGAGTCTATCCTTTATCATAATATTCATCCTATCGAAAGATAAATGACCAAGCCTTTGACCCCAAATCATGTTCGAATGATTTCCGTCCTCTCTGGTTTTCTTAGGGTTTTTATTAGTGGGTATTACATTCATGACATATTCATCAATGCACAATTCACATAGTCCACCATAAGTTAGAACATCATCTGCAATATGTTTATCATAACGGCTTATGATAAGCTTCTCATTGAATAGGAACAAATACCCATTTCTAAAACTTAGATATAGATAATGAGTTTCTTCTAACATCTGGAACATAGAGACATTCTCTATGTAATAGGACTCTCCCACTAGATAATGATAGTCTGCACATTCCGACGGTGACTGCTATAATAGTTGCATCAGATCGCATCTAGATGACTATCTCCCCTTCATCAAGACTTCTGGTATATGTAATAGATTGCATACATGAACAGAAGCACCGAAATCTATGACCCAACTACCTTCTCGTCCTATGAGAAAATTGGTTTCAATGATGTAAGTAGATTTTATACATGTCAGGGCATTATCTTTACCCTTCTCTAAGGTTTTCATATAATTTGGATAATCTCTTTCCAATGCCCTGGTCTTTTGTGTTATGAAATACATTCATTTTAATGGATGTCAGATGTGTGGAAGCTTTAGAAGATGAGTCAACACTTTGACTCCACTTCTTCACCTGTTGGGCTGGACTCTTCCTGAACCCATGCTTCCGACAACGCTCTCTACAGTTTACATTGCCGAACATCTCCATTAGATTCATCATTATATCATGGTCATTCTCTATGTCCATATATAGCTTCCAAAGCACATTAGACAAAGACCTCATAATATAACATTGAACCAACGAGTGGTATTCATTAGATTTTAACTCATCCATTGACACTGGGTTTGTATGCTTGTTCTTGGTGAGCCTCTACCGATAAGCTCCACAGAGAGAACAAGCTCCAAATTATATATCCAATCTAAATAATTTGGTCTGGTCAACTGGTTGACCTCTAGAAGCCTGCTAAGCAGGTTCATGGATTTCATATCTGAGGTTAAGAATGCACTATATTAGAACATATAAATAATTATATATTCAAAAATTATCTATGATTAAAATTTTTTAATCAAATGAGTTTTGCCTTTTAAACTATGAAAGTCCATTCACTTATTGAACTTTCAAAGAAAGAGATATAGTTACCTGTATATCTCTAGCAAGGTTTGGGATCTCCTTTTTACCTACGTCACATTCTAATCATGCGAGAAATGCAACTTGGGTAAAAAGAAGTGGGAACTCATTCCACCTTGCAAGTCCAACTTGCTTTTCCCAATTTGATCTTTAACACTCTGGCCCACCACCCCTAAGGTGATGTTGACCCATTTTTAATTGAATCAACCATCAATATGAAACAGAACTCGCTATGCACAATCAAATATCGCCTCAATTATATAAGGAACAATATTGAGGTCACTACGCATATGGCATTACACTTTCAAGAAGCAAAGAGACGGATCCATGTGAGCTTGTACGTAGGATCTATCACTTCGGATAGGCGTCTCTAGCATACAATCCATGGCGACGGAACCCTCTGCCTTGATGGGATATCATGGATGTCATTTACATGATTCTACATCTCATTCTAATTTTAATTAATAATTATGAATCATATTCATTATGATTAATTCTTCTAAGGGAATTACATCTCTATTTGTAATAGAGTGTTTATTTGAATTGTATCTACTTTATGTAATCATATAAATTAATTAATAATCCAATTCAACGAACAAACAATTAGGATTTGCTTGATGTTACTATACAATAGACACCCTCACATTGTACAATTGTATTATTCCAATTAATTGTTTAAAGTACGTAGAGACTTCTCATGCTACCATCCTTGAAAACAGATCAGGCCATGTCGGACAGATAATGCTAACAGAGAGCACTTCCATTGTGGTACAAGGTGTCAATTAAGTAACCCATTAACATATCCATGACCTAGACACCATCACCGAATCAATTCAAGACAACAAAATTAGTACATATTGTCCAAAGATATTTTATCGGTCACATGCTATTGGTGATCAACACGATACATATATAGCAATCACTCAAAAATCTTAGGCATCTTAAAATATTTTTAAATATCCTAAATTTCTAGTCATATCAAGCAAACATGTTTTGCAGGTAAGAGTTGACCTATAACTATTGTAGGTTAAACTTGTATTTTGTCATGAAAAAATCATTCAATAGTGATCGATGTTTAATAAACGTTTATATAAATATTAAACATCAATTTCATCATGGCAATTTATAATTTCCTTGATTTACATTGAACGATAAACACGTTAAGAAAGTAACCTTGATGATCCAATCACTATCCGACCTATCTCCACTAAATATGGAATATCTAGGGCAAACATAGTTGGAATCAAGAGAAATAAATTCTATATGTTTGCTAGTTTAATTCTACTTAGTTAAAGGATTTATTTCATATTTCATGATGGGAAAATAGTAACCAAAAACTAATTTGTTATAGATCTATGAATACATGAAAAAATAATATCACTATGGGAATTTTTTAAATTTTAACTATGCATCTTTGGTGCCAACTATTGGCTAATGATTTGGGGTCATATTTAGACATTCTAAGTACATTTTATTATCGATGAAATTCTTCCAACAGTGCATAGATTTTCATTTTAGCAAAAAACAACTCGAAACATGCATCTTATGCATAAACTACGAGTCCCTGCACATCTGATATACAAAATCTTATTCTCTTAATGTTTGAATCAAATCCAACACCTTTGACCAAGGATATGAAACCACGTTAAGGCTAGGGTTTAGGTCTTAGTGCATCATGAACGTGTGTAGATCACATCAAATGCGATCAAGGGCAACTAGTCATATTAGTTGCAATAGGTAGTGGAATTTAAAAAAATAATGAGATGAACCACATGATATGAGAACCCTTCTCAGATTATTTCATCAAGATCACAAATGATTCAAAGGATAAACCTATTGAAGTATGATTATGATAGTGTATCTCTAAGCGAAGAGACATCCTGTCTCAGGTCCGATCTGATGAAGGATATACTTGCGAGAGTATAGATGAGACACGTGCTTCCCACAATCTGAGTGGAAGATTAGAGTGAGGAGTCTCCTTTTTTTGTCTCACGAAATCATTAGCCTTCCACAAGAACAAGATGCACTGAAGAAGACAGAGATCCACGAACAGTCGATCCAACGACACAACGACATCACTGCGACTACGAGGCTCTCTAGGTCAATATAGTGGATGGCCACAATATTGATAGAGGGAGAGTTTGTGTGTATATGAGAATACACACACACACATAGAGATTTGTTTCTTGCTTTTACTGTAAGAGAAAGATCTAGGTCTGGCCTTTCTTGTATAACAAATTGGATGTCCATGGATCTCAATCCATGTACACACATAACTAACGGTGTAGATTAATTTGTGCTTTCAAATCAACGACCTAGATTTTTATTGCAACAATTTACAACAACAATTAATTAATTTTAAAGAAAATAAAATACTGAATAATATTCAATAAATTTAAATTCAAATAAATAATTAATGTGAGATAATTTGGAAAGGAGTGGATGGCTACCAAGGAGTCCTACTCCTTGTGGTCGTCCACTCATAATAAGGAGTGGGCTTTGATTCTTTCCAACTTTGATGAAATCTCATATCGCATCAATTATTTCACATGTGCAACAACTTTTATTGCAAAATTATTCACCAAAGTAATTACAAATTGTTTTGTGATAATTTCAATCATTCCATTGATAATTATGAATCATATTCGATTATCCAACATTAAATATAAATCACTATTACATTTAATTGCACAATGTGTATCCAATTCACATTTAATTGTATAATGTGAATATAATTCATATTAACTTATAAATTATAAATCATATTTACAATCAAACCTATGTATGATATAATAAATCATATTTAAAATATTTATGATTGCTATGGATAGTATTATCAACATTAATAATATCTCTGCTAATTAAATTATATTTAATTATCTTAGATGACTCTTCTCTTACGCCAAACTAATATTGAATCACATCTACATTATTTAGGACAATCAAATCATATTTAATTATAAATTTTCCAATGCTCTGATACATTATCAACAATAGAATTATTCTTGAACTCTTTCAAGAACAATGTGTTTTCTCTACGGATACTTGGATAATAAGAAGGGTTGTACATTCCATGTATAGTGACTTTAATACTGTGATCGTATCTCATATTCAGATCTTGAGGATCTCTCAAAGATGTTTGATTAAATCAATATGTAAATCCAATCTTCACATTGCTTCCGAATCACATTCAGATCAATGTCCAACATTTAGACTAAGATCAGATCACTAATCTACTGGGAGGAGTCACTAAAATCCAAATCTATTTCATCATTCCCTCGGAACGAAGTGTTAAGGTTATACAATAATTTACAATTGCATGACCCTCGAGTATTCCTAATAACCCGTACATCTTGCATATTGGAAGATCTAGAATAAACCCGAAGTTTTAGATCATATTTAGACTATCTTCTTCAGGATTTTAGCATTAAGTTTCTCATTCAGTCATTGGGAGTTGGTATCGATCATATACTTTCCAAAATAATATATAATACCTACAAATTCTTGTCATGCTTCCAAAGCAAGACGACCATGCATGGAATTTGATCGGTCCCAATACCTCATAAATGAGCTCATGTCTTTCATTTCAGTATAAACTTGTATAATCCCTTTGAGAGATCGTATTACTCATATTGAACATCAGCTCGTTGGTGTATAGACCTTGATTAGGTCATTAACCTAATGGCCTACCTAATGTGCATACTTAGACATATAGTAATACATCTTTCTCCGGTTAAAGGATGCATGCCTATATCCTGACAACATATGGCATAGGTCTTTGTTATCTCGATCTCATTAAGTCAAGTCTTTGACCTAATTTATCTGACACCTCCGAATCTATTCCTATACAGAGGAACGCATCAAGAGGTCGATCAGATATCAACCTTTAGAGAAAAACTGCCATCTCCTTCTCAAGCTGTAGATCATCTCTCAACAATAATTTGACGGTGCTTGATGAGTCCTCAATCTAACTCTTTAGATATCATCCAAGCACCGGCCTCTGTGATTCAACCATTGAATCAACATCTATATGATTATTAAGATGTCCATGGTACGTCACTGATGAATCTCAGATTCATCACTCTAATTCTCATTTATTAAGCTCAATTCCCTCAAAATCAACAGCATTTCTGCATTTATTATGCATAATTAGCATTCATGCATGTTTTCATAAGAATTGCATTTTAGCATTAATTTCTGCACAAAATAAGAAGTCAAAAATCCAAGCCAGAAATGACCGGTAAATAGCCTAATTTCCCGGATTTTTAAATCCACCGATGCTAAGCTCCAAGGTTCTGCGGCGGTGATAGCGCCCGGATTGATCTTCCTCGACGAGATCCGGTTACTCCCGTAGCCGTTGCAGCCATGCCGTCCTCCGCCGCGTACTGTCACGCTCCGGCCTTCGGCGTTGTTGAGCCACCGACCCATCATCGACAACGTGTTATCACCATCTTCATCACGCCTTCTTTGACCTCGCGTTCATCAACGACTTGCCACCGACGCCCCCCGGCCGTTTGTCGGCCATCACGACTCCACCACGACCTCCGCCTACTTCATCGACTCACAAAAGCACCTCCGACCATCGCCCTTTCCGCCTCCATCTCGGAGCAACGGCAACTACCATGACATCGTCTCCAACTCTGCTTTGACTTCATTGCCGGCTATCGCTCCACCAATGCCGCTGGCCATCGCATCGTCGCTCCACCGGTCGCCAGCCAACGGAAGCACCAGCCAGAGCCCCGCGCGGCCTTCGCACAGCCACCACTCTGCCTTCGACCTCCGGATGGTGGCCCGAGACCCTCCCCACGTGTGAGGCACGTGACGGGAGGGGACGACTTCAGCTCCACGTCACGCCCAGGTCATGTTCTCCGTACGTGACCGGGGGTAATTTGCAGAAACGCCCGGCCTTCCTCCATATTTACATATTAGTCCACCACCAGAGGGCACGTGCCACGCACGTGCCCCTCTAGACATTTTGCAGAAATTACCACAGGGTTTTAGGTAATGACGTGTATGTCCCCCATGCATTTGTCTTTATTTATTTCTTTATTGCATATGTACCCCTGCATTTCTCCTTCATTTTAGACCTCTGTTTTCTATCATTTTTTTATCCAAAAATAGCATTTTGTTGGTCAATTAGTTCTCTACATTTTGACATAGTGTAGGTATTTTTGTGATCAGTGGTTAATTAATAATTAATTGTTTGGTATAAATTAGCATATTTTGCCCAATTTGCGCTCTAAAATTCATATTTGATTAACCGTTGCTCTAAAAATCTCCGAAAAATCATATAGTGTAGAGTTAATTGTGCTTGACATTGTGACCAAAAAGATTTGCATTTGCATGCAAGCTTTGCTCTGTAAAAATCATTTTGCATATTTTAGTGTTTAATTTTTAATAGGTATTAAACCCCACATTTTCGAGGTTTAGGATTTTTCTGAGATCCATCACCTAGTAATAGATCTTAGATAATTTTATATCTTGAAAACAAGTAGGTTTAGTATTTATTATAATTAAATATTGAAAATCATTCTGTTTGCATTTAAAAATTTATAAAAAATTCACATTGCATCCAAAAATTCCAAAAAAATTACGGTGCACTCATTTCATTATATTTTACATTGTGGCTTCGAACATCGTTTGAATGTATTTGACATTTTAGTCCCTAAAATAGGCCGAATTTGTATTTTGCATCCCTTATTGCATTGAAAAATTCCAAAAATAAATCGCATCGAAAACCGAACACAAAATTGGAAAGACATAATTTTAGGTTGTTCCTTTGCCTCCTTGTGATCGACCTTGGGACTTGCCCAAGTAAAATAAACATAAAACCACTCGATTTAAAATTGAATAATATTGTGGTTATTTCTTGACCGATTCCGATCGCCGCCTACAATGAATGATTTATTATTTTCACTCACGAATGAGATAAAAACAACCCCTTAACTCGGCGATTCCGGACTCATTAGATGGTGCCATTGCCGGGGAGGCAAACAACTTAGTTTCGTGTTTTGAAAATTCTTGTTCGGTTTTTCCGCATTCGAGTAGTCTGACCCCCGAATTTTTTACTTTAAATCCCATTTTATTTCCTTCATTTATTTTCAGCATTTATTTATTTTATTTTAATTTTTGATTATTTTTTGAGTCACTCTCTTACATCTTCTCTCTTATTTTTCTTGCGAGGTACCCGACGCACGTGGAGCGGTTTTTCAAGAAGCCGACGCTTCTTCACCGACTTCCGAAAAAGCCGCAATAAATTTAAGATCGAGTCGAGTCGTGAGAGAGCGTAGAATCTAGGTTTTTAATTTCTGCAAATTTCAATTTCTGCTCATTTATAGATGTCCGTTTGGACTCTCGCGTGTGTAAAAAGACCTTGAACTCTATTTGTGGTGTGTCGTGGCCTGTTTCACTCTCCGGTGAGGGTGGGGCCCGATTTGAGTGGCGATTAGGATAAACCTGCAATACGGCTCTCAGAGCATTTTTATTTTTATGATTGTTCTCGTAGGATCTTAAGCCACACTGCATATTAATCGAGACGCACATAGATCGTTCAACTTAGCCAAAATTTAACTCAATTCTTTCCCGCTAATAGAACTTTCTGCTTAGGTGCGGTTTTTATCGGCTTGCATTCATTTAGAGTAATTTTACAATTCTGTATTGCATCCCATATGGAGATTGTGAGGAAGCACTGTAAGTCTTCTAACTAAGCATACATCATTGTTTTCGCGTGCATCGGCTTTTCCCGTATTTCTCCCTCTTTTTTTATCACATAGACGGTAGACTTGTGTTTGTGCTCATTTAATTCTTCAGTGATCACCTAATTAAAATTGGGACTGCTAAATATAGTCGATCTTAATAACCCATAAAATCAAGAATTTCTGCGGGAGAGCAACCCCGACCTAGGATGTTTCTATTTTTCTGAGTGAGCGAGAGACGACACTTAAGGCTAAAGCCCAAATCGGAAATTTCAGCACCTAACAACTCGCTAAATTTTTGCCAAGATTGAATTATCACCAACTAAAATTGAAAAGATAATAGCCGAACTCTTACGGCTTCATTGTGTGCGTTGGTGAACCCGGTGTTTGAATTGTGTTTGCATTGGTGTGCGTGAACCGATTTTGAAGATCAACAGCCGCACATTTGATAAAATTTCTCTTCTATCCCGTGCAATCATCTCTCCTCTTTTCTTGATAATGGAACTCTTATCCAAAAACTCTTGCAGATCCAACCCCCCATTCCTTTCAAAAATGACCGAACACCCATCAGAGCTATACTATGAAAATGAATTTGTCTCGGTTAGGCCCAAATCAACCAAATCGTCTTCTTTCAATAATCCAACAACATTCGCGGAAGACTTTCACCCGCGGATGAATTCAACCTCCTCATTGAATTTCTATTCGAATCATCCAACCACACATGACCATCTACCATCTTGGACTGAACCGCCTTATTCTCAATTACTCGCCAATGAAACATTTCAAAATCCAAATCCCTTTGAGTCCCATGACTGGCTGAGAAACCAAACCCAGATGGAAAGACATGCACTGAATGATCACCGACATTGGATTGACCATGATAGACCCCTCGTCAGACATGAAACTCATACAGAGGACTGGACTGACCTCCTAGAAACACAAAAACCCTGTATGTTGACTCCACAATATCAAAGTCTGACCAAGCATGATCAAAGGATTGAACTCCACTCAGATCAAATACACATGCCTGGACCATATGAGCAGCATCCTTCCATTATTTTTGAAGTGAAATTTTCAAAAAATAATGATCATGTGTCAGATATTCTAAGGAATTCTCCTCTCAGTACAAACAAGAAAATGGAAGATGAAATTATCGAACACACACCGACTACTCCCATGATTGATCATGAACCGAATTTTGAGGATGATATTTCGAGGATAAATAAGAGATTCAATTCAATAGAGGATAGATTTCAAAAATTCACCGACCAATTAATCGCATTCTATGGTGGATCGGACATTAAAATAAATGAGGAAATGATTGGATCTGAGATTGAAAATTCTGAGGATATTCAGGGACCTAAGGATGATTCTGACAATTTCACTTCTACATATTACTCCCCTAGAAATGACTATGCCGCGGACTATCGCTCTGAATAACAAGACCCCTTTTCATTTGAAGAACACACCACACCACCCAGAAAATACCAAAAAAATGGAAATATTTGAAAACCACAAAAAAAATTGAAAATTCAGAAAATTTCATAAAAATTGAAACTCAAGACGATCTGTGGAATTTAGATCCGACTGTATGGGAAGCACTGGAAAAACACTTGATGTTTGAACTTCCCTTTATACAGACCATTGAACACTTCCCCGAACTTAAAAGATTTATAACAGATAAATTAATGAACAAAAAGTTGGGTAGGATACGAACAAAGACTGAAAGACATATCTTGTCAATGGCCTCCTCCTTGGTGTTGAAGAGAAAAACCAAGAGCCGCATAGTGAAGCGGTTGCCCAGATTTGACTGTGAAATCAAAGACACAATCTTCACCCATGATCAGATTGATGACGATTCACCAATCAATATCCTCCCGACCTCTGTATTTCACAAACTCAAACTCGGACCGATCAGGAAATTACGAGAGATTGTTCAATTGGCGGACCGATCGATAAAACGGCCGAGAGGAACCATTTCTGTCATCATGAAATTCCAAGGTGCTCCGCTCAAAGTAGAATTCACGATCATTGATATTGATCATCAAGGAGAATTCACCCAGTCCTTAATCATTCTCGGAAAGCCATTCTTGGTATTGGCCAAGGCAATTATTGATTGTGAGACTTGGGAAATCAATTTCACAGCATTGGAAGCACTTAGATCTGACCCTGTCTTTGAGGAACCACGATCTTCTGAGGAAACCCATGAAGTCCCCGACAACCGCAACCATGAAGCGGTAGAAGAGCCCTACCCCGATGCTACACCTGATATAGTAGTTGTTGATGAGATTATTGGTTTAGAGACTCTCCCCAATATTTCAATTCCCGCGGATCTAAAAATAGACAAATCCTTCTACTATGATCCTGAGACATATACATGGTCGCACCCTGGAGCGACATTCTCTAAATACTTGGACCAAATCATCCCAAACCGCGAGTGCACCAACATTCAGAAGACCAAGAATAAACGCAAACCGACCAAGGAAAAGAACTCTAATGGCTATTCATCTGGATACTCAAGTGAACCGACACCTTCACGAAGAAAGAAAAAGAGAGTTACCTTTGATCTTTCGGAAGAGGAATCACTTGATGATCCCTCATCAGGTCGGGAAAAGGTAGTCTACATGAGTGAAGTCTGTTCGGTAGCTCTAAAGCCATATCTTCGTAAGGATCCAAAATTCAATTCTCGTTGGACAACTCCCGTTCCTAACTACTATTCATGCAAAGCTGATGCTCCTGTCCTCTTCAAGTACACTGGAATTATTTCGTATGAGCTGATTGAGACCGGTGCTTCTGAGTATTCATCTGAGGACAAACCGATTGACCACAAGAAGGAACGAATTCTGAGGAAACAACTGAAGAAACATAAAGACCAGAATACTTGGAGTATGTCCACTTTCAAATACCATTCCTCTGAGGATAACTCTGAGGATGGATATCTTTCATCTGACTCAAACACTTCATCTATTATCCATCATGATTTTTCTGAGGATGACACTGATCATAGTTGGGAATCATATGCCTCATCTCCAGCTCATCATTATGATCTCCTACCACAGGCTCACAAGAATATAAGCCAAAAACCGCCTTAATCATCGGCTACCCACCCTCCCTCCCGAACACATCGGTCTCCTTGTACAGCTTCTTCCTCTACTTAGGCCAAGGCCTAAGTATAGGGGGGGCCGATGCCATCTGTATATACCATCCTTCTCATCACTCCACTTCCACCCTTCTTTTATACTTAGGATGACCAGAGCCTAAGTATAGGGGGAACCGACATCCATCTGAATATACTCTCCTCATTCACATATCCCTACCGCTTCATTTTTTTTTCAGGTTTCACTCTCCTACGCTTAGCCCGAGCTATGTCTTCTTTACGCTTCTTGTGCTCTGAGGACACAACACTCGCTAAGTATAGGGAGGTCTGTATATATACTTTGTATATATTTTACCCATATCTCGTACTTTCGTGTAAGTCTATATGTATTTACGGGGTGTGTAACTAACTTAAAAAAAAGAGTTTTTCTACTAACACTAACCTTGCCCAAAATTTTTGAAAAAATGGCTTCTTATTTCAATTTTTGCATTAAAAAAATAAAAACCAAAAAAAAAAATCGTGTCTGCATTTCACACACCTGCACTTCATCCAACATCACATGCATTTGCATCTGTGAAAAGTCATTGGGTTCTGAACTAAGTTATGAGCCGAAAACGAGAGTGGTCTGGACTTGACCTTAATCCACCTAATTTTCAGAGAAACTTCTCTGAGAAATAGGATTTTAAGAGCTTTAGGTCTTTTGACTTAATTCTTTAAGTTCCACATGATAATGTGCAGCATTTGACTCTTAGTGTCTAACCTGGTCTCTTCATTCTGGGTACAACTCTGGAATATGGAATTAATTTGTACTCTCGTACTATGCACTTAGCTCAACTCAGACGGGATGTTGGAAGACTATGTGAGTCTCTTTTCTGGTAGCGTGGAAATCTAACGACCGGAGTACGGGTTGAAATAAAGCTTCGAAAAAGGGATGGACGACTGGGCACAATTTTTTCTAAGACCCCAAAAAATGTACGGAACAAAAAGATTCTATATCCATAGGGGCACAACAAGATCCAAGCAGAACCACCAAAAATTCCAAATACAAAGAAGCAACTACCAAATAATATCTGACCAAAAAGGTCCAAGCTTCAAGAAAACCTGCAGATCTTGGTGGAGTCTCGGCTACACTGGCCATCTTCACAAGGAGAGGTGACTGCACTGGCCACCCTCCAGTTCTTTTCCCCTTCTTCTAACTTCTCCCTCATTCGATTGTGAACACATCGCGACAGACCTTAGAAGGAAATACCTGACTCACCGAGGATGAGTTACTGGAGAGTAGAGGAGCATGGTAGTCCGGCATTCTGGATGGGAAGAGCTAAAATCCTTTACACACATGAGTCGGTTATTCAATGTTCATAGGGTATACTTTGGGAAGAGGATTGATCTAAGATGACTTCTGAGCCGAAACTGTGACAATGATGTGTAGAACTTGAGGGCTGTTGATTTTAAAATTCTAAGTCTCACAGAAGTTCCGCTACACTATTAATCCAAAGGCCGAGTTTAGTTTCACTTTCACCTTCAGCTCATGGTCTTGGTATGGAACACAATCTCATTTCACTTCATTGCATTCTTTTTGATGCTCAGGGACGAGCATGGTTTAAGTATAGGGGGATGATGAATCTCAGATTCATCACTCTAATTCTCATTTATTAAGCTCAGATCCCTCAAAATCAACAACATTTCTGCATTTATTCTGCATAATTAGCATTCATGCATGTTTTCATAAGAATTACATTTTAGCATTAATTTCTGCACAAAATAAGAAGCCAAAAATCCAAGCAAAAAATGACCGGTAAATAGCCTAATTTCCCGGATTTTTAAATCCGCCGATGCTAAGCTCCAAGGTTCCGCGGCAGTGACAGCGACCGGATTGATCTTCCTCGACGAGATCCGGTTACTCCCGTAGCCGTTGCAGCCACGACGTCCTCCGCCGCGTACTGTCACGCTCCGGCCTTCGACGCCGTTGAGCCACCAATCCATCATCAACAACGTGTTATCACCATCTTCATCGCGCCTTCTTCGACCTCACGTTCAACCTCCATCTCTGAGCAACAACAACCGCCATGACACCGTCTCCAACTCCGCTTCGACTTCATCGCTGGCTATCGCTCCACCAACGCCGCCGGCCATCGCATCGTCGCTCCACCGGTCGCCAGCCAACGGAAGCACCAGCCAGAGCCCCACGCGACCTTCGCAGAGCCGCCACTCCGCCTTCGACCACCGGGCGGTGGACCGAGACCCTCCCCGCGTATGAGGCACGTGACAGGAGGCGACGACATCAGCTCCACGTCATGCCCAGTCACGTGCTCTGCACGTGACCAGGGGGCAATTTGCAGAAACGCCCGGCCTTCCTCCATATTTACACATTAGTCCACCACCAGAGGGCACGTGCCACACACGTGCCCCTCTGGACATTTTGCAGAAATCACCACAGGGTTTTAGGTAATGAGGTTTATGTCCCCCATGCATTTGTCTTTATTTTATTTCTTTATTGCATCTGTACCTCTGCATTTCTCCTTCATTTTAGACCTCTGAATTCTATCATTTTTTATCCAAAAATAGCATTTTGTTGGTCAATTAATTCTCTACATTTTGACATACTGTGGGTATTTTTGTGATCAGTGGTTAATTAATAATTAATTGTTTGGTAGAAATTAGCACATTTTGCCCAATTTGCGCTCTAAAATTCATATTTGATTAAGTGTTGCTCTAAAATTCCCTGAAAAATCACATATGTAGAGTTAATTGTGCTTAACATTGTGCCCAAAAAGATTTGCCATTTGCATGCATATTTTGCTCTGTAAAAATCATTTTGCATATTTCAATGTTTAATTTTTAATAGGTATTAAACCCCACATTTTCGAGGTTTAGGATTTTTCTGAGATCCATCACCTAGTAATAGATCTTAGATAGTTTTATATCTTGAAAACAAGTAGGTTTAATATTTATTATAATTAAATATTGAAAATCATTCTGTTTGCAATTAAAAATTTATAAAAAATTCACATTACATCCAAAAATTCCAAAAAAGTTATAGTGCACTCATTTCATTATATTTTACATTGTGGCCAAATTTCGTATTTTTTGGACATCATTTGAACGTATTTGACATTTTAGTCCCTAAAATAGGCTGAATTTGCATTTTGCATCCCTTATTGCATTGAAAAATTCCAAAAATAAACCGCATCGAAAACCGAACACGAAATTGGATAGACATAATTCTATGTTGTTCCTTTGCCTCCTTTTGATCGACCTTGGGACTTGCCCAAGTAAAATAAACATAAAACCACTCGATTAAAAATTGAATAATATTTGTGGTTATTTCTTGACCGATTCCGATCGTCGCCTACAATGAACGATTTATTATTTTCACTCACGAATGAGATAAAAACAACCCCTTAACTCGGCGATTTCGGACACGCCAGTCACCCTGATTGTACTAAAGAACTTTATAAGTGCATTCATTCATTTATTCTCAAAAAAGGAGTGAAAAAAAATCAATAACTTGTATTGACATATCAAATTTTAAAATAACATTTATTATCGAAATGCTTTGCCCATGGCATACATGGATAACACTAGCATTCCTGAGAATAGTGGTTCTCATGGATTCAACCATTGAATCAACAATTGTATGATTACTAAGATGGCTATGGTACATAACCCTAATTGTAGTAAGAGACATTTTAAGTGCATCCATTCATTTAATCTTTGACAAGAAGTGAAGTAAATCAAAGACCTTTATTCATGTATCAAATATTACAATAACATTTATTGTAGAAATGGTTCACCTCGGGCTCACATGGCTAACACTAGCATCCCTGAGAACAGTGATTCTCATGGGTTACCCAAGTATTTAGCTTTGTCAGTGGTGATTGAAGGATATGGTAAGATCCTTCAGTGTATCGTGGAAGCGTGAGGAGCATTGAATGTGATTAGGAGCGACTAGTCGCACTAGTTGCTCAAGGCAGAGGAAATTAAAATTTTTTTCATGCGATGAAACCACATGATCCAAGAACGCTTCTCAGATCGTTTCATCTAAAACACAGAAAAGTATTAGGGTTACCTCTTGAAGCGTGGTTGCGATCGAGTCTCTAGACAAGGAGACCGCCTGTCTCAAGTCCGATCCGACGGAGGAGACACTTGTGAGGGTGTTGATGAAACGTGTGCTCCTCGCAATCCATGTTAATGATCCAAGTAGGAATCTCCTGCTCCCGTCACACGAGATCTGACGTCTTCTTCACGAGTGAGGCATACCGAAGGATACAGAGATCCACGAGCAAACATTCCGGCAACATAACGGTGATGCTGTGGTGAAAGCGACTCTCTCTAGGCCTCCATGGTGGAGGACCATAAGAGAGAGGGAGGGAGATGAAGTTGGCGTGTAGAGAGAATGAGAGAGAGAGAGAGAGAGTATATGTTGAAAACTTGAGAAGAGCAAGGGGTGCCCTTCTATTTATAATATTTTGGGATCCATGGATCTTAATCCATGGATAACACAAATCCAATGGCTTACATTGATTTGTATTTCTTTTAATGGCTATGATATGTTGCTAAAATATTTGCAACAACAATTAATTTAAATTAAATATATCAATATATTCCAATTTAATCCAAATCAATCTCAATTGGAGAAATAGGAAGGAGAGTAGCCTCTTTCCATAAAGAGGGGGGACAACCACCACATTCCTTACGAGAATTGTGGCCATCCACTCTCCTTAAGAGGAAGGTGGCTATCTCCACCAATTCCATGAGATCCCATTATCCCATGAATTTCTCCAATATTTGCAACAACTTTTGTTGCAAATTATTTCACAGAAATAAATCCAATTTATTTTGTGAATATTGCAATGATGCCATTGGAAATTTATGAATCACAATCACAACCCAAAATAAAATGTAAATTACATTTTCAATTAATTGTGTAATGTAGATCCAATTCACATTAACATTTAACTAACAAATGTAAATTACACATGGCTCTCTATTATATATCATAAATCACATTTACAATATATATGGTTAATATGGATAATTCTATCCGTATTATTCTTATCAATGATAATTAAATCACATTTGATCATCTTGGATCTCTATTCTCATGTGCCCAAATAATATGAATCTCCTTCATATTATTCACATCTTTGATACTTAAATCACATTTAATTATCTTAGATAACTCTCCTTATAATATGAATCAAATTTATATTATTCATGATAATTAAATCACATTTAATTATCATTTTTCTCAATGCTCGGATACATATATCAACAATGAAATCATCCTGAACTCTTTCAAGGATAATGTGCTTTCTCCGCGGATACTTGGAGAGGGTGATTGTATTGTTCTACGTATAAGGACTTGGATATTAAGATCACATCTCAAATCCAGATCTTACGGACCTCCCATAGATGCTTGATTAAATCAAGACCGCAAATCTAATCTTCTCATTGCATCTGAATCACATTCAGATCAATATCCAACATTTGGACCAAGATCATATTTCTTCTCTACTGAGAGGAGTCACTAAAATCCAGACCCCTTTCATCACTCCCTAGGAATGGAAGCGTCATGGTTATACAATCCTTTATGATCACATCACCCTTAGGTATTCCGAATACCTGTACATCCTGCATATTGGAAGACGTAGAATAAACCCGAAGTATAAGATCAATTTTACACTGTCTACTTCATGGTTTTATCATTATGTTTCTCATTTGACTATTGGAAGTTGGTATCGATCATATACTTTCCAAAAGCATATATCATACCCAGATGTTGATCATATACTTTCCAAAAGCATATATCAAACCAACAAATTCAGTCAAGCTTCCAAAGCGAGATGACCGTGCATGGAATTTGATCTTCCCAATATCTCACAGGTGAGCTCATGTCTCTCGGTTTAGTAGCTGAACCTCTATGATATCTTTGAGAGATCGTATTACTCATACACCCTTATATGCACACTAGCATGCTAGTGTATAGACCTTGATTAGGTAGTCAACCTATTGGCCTGCCAAATGTACATACTCAGACATATAATAACACATTTGTCTTCGGTCAGATGATACATGCCTATATCGTGACAACATACGACATAAGACTTTGGTTATCTCGATCTCGTTAAGTCAACTCTTTGACCTAACTTATCTAACACCTCCGAATCTCTATTACTATGTAGAGGACCTACATCATGAGGTCGGCCAGATATCATCCCTTTAGAGAAAGGAATGCCATCTCCTTCTCAGGCTGGAGATCATCTCTTAACTATCATTTGATGATGCTTGATGAGTCCTCAATCTAACTCTTTAGATCTTCATCCAGGCATCAACCTTATGATTCAATAATTGAATCAACAGCTGTATGATCATCAACATGGCCATGTACATAACCCTAATTGTACTAAGGGACCTATTATGCAATTTAGTTATTCTTCATTTCAGATCAGTGAATGATATTCACAATAACATTTATTGCATAATGGCTCACCGTGGGCTCGCATGTCCAAAAATCTCCCACTAGCCCAAAGAGCCATTAATGGGATAAGCATTTAAGCCGACACTCATGTGACAATCATAGACTATTTAGAAAAATAGCCAGGCAAGCTGATCAGTCACTCTATTCCTGAGAGACTACGCCAAGTCCTTTTACGACACTTGCACATCCCCCAGTAACAGTGCTCACATCCAATGCGAATGTAGCATTTCATGCAACCAATACTCAATATTAAGGCAGTTCTAGTGTCTCTGACACTACAAATCAATAATCATCCTAACTAGTATATAATTTCATTATCCTTATCAGAATACCCTCATTCCTGGAGATCTCTATCTCCAAAGGTATCTGCAATTAAGACCATTTAGATCACTATCTATAAAGTCTTAAGTTCTTGAAGATAAGACATTGAGATCAAAATCTCTAAGTATTTTCAACTTTGAAGATATTGTTATTACTGCAACTAAGTGTTTTGTCACCATAGTAGGATTAGTAACAATTTACTACTCCCACTGCATGGCAGACATCTGGCTTTTGTACCTAGCATGCACTCAGCTTCTCGTAACTGATGCATAAGGGCAAGCAGTTCTAACATTCACTTCCTCAACTCTTTGAGGTGTTATCCCTTCAGACATGTCAATACCATATCTTAAGGGAAGGAAGCCTTTCTTAGAATTTTCCAGAAAATGGAAATGTCCAAGGCGTACCACTAATGTGACGATCCCAATACCCTCTTTTCTTTGCTTCTGAACAACTTCAGAACTAAGATATAAGAGGTATCTTTCAGATCATATCTCAAGGTATGGAATAGCCGGTCAATAAAACACTTATTATCATCCTTATATCATTCTAAATGATTAGGATACTATCTACATTTAACATTATGAACACAATGACACTCCCACTAAGATTCACATGGTTCATCAAGATTCTATCTGAAATCATAACATTTATTATTTCATCAAATCCTATGTTCCAACTGCAAGAAGCTTATTTGAGTCAATAGATGGAGTTTCTTTAGCTTGCACACCTTGCTTGCTTTCCTCAACCATGAAGCTCTGAGGCTACTTCATGTGAATATCCTCAGAGAGGCATTCATAGTGGAATGCAATATTGACTTTTATCTTAAATATGACAAAAGTCAAGTTGTGTAGCTATAGTTAGCAATATCACGATGGTTTTACGCATGGTCACTGAAGATAAAGTCTCATCGCAAGCAATTTCTTCTCTTCGGTGTGTAGCCCATGGCTACGAACCGTGCTTTGAAGGTCTCTACCTTCTCACCAGGTTCCCTTTTTCTCTTGAAGATCCATTTACAACTAATAGGTTTTACCCATATAGGTGGATCCTCAAGGGTCCATGTACAACACTTGTATTCGAAGTCTACTTTAGACTTTATTGCTAACATCCATCTTTCCATGTCATGATCTTTAGAAGCTTCATCACATGAAGTAAGATCATTGTCGGACTTAACTAACATATAGAATACATCCTCAAACTTATTTGAAGAGGTATTAGTGTTTCATCTTTAATTGCCCTTTTAGTTTCCGATTTTAGGAGCCTCATTATCTTCTCAAGATTAAATGAGTTCCTTTACTTCATTTTCATCTTGATTCTCAAGACACTCATCCTCTAAGAATCACATTCTCAGATATGAAACCTTTTAAGAATCTCAAGGTCATAAAGTAGGTATTCAATACCATCCTTTATTTTCCTAATGAAGTAGCACTCTTTGGTGCTAGATTCCATCTTACTTGCATAGAACCTTATATATATTGTATTCTCTACTACATATATACCTTGGAAACTAATAGGTATTTATGCTAAAATTCATCATTGATCAAGTCATGTCATATATGATCCAATTGTATCTCCCTATAACTCTATTGAGTTTAGGTTTATTTGGAAGTGTGAGATAGGAATGATATTCCTTTCTACATATGGTATTCCTTCAATTCATCTAATAGGTACAAGCTACCTAGATTAGATCAAATTCATTTTCATCTTCCTTTAAACTTTGGTTCAAAACCAAGATTGTGAAATCTTTGAACATTTCAAAGCTTTCTAAGGTGAAGGAATGAAATCTCATATCACAAATAATCATCAAATGATATCACATATCATCAATGTTTATTATGATACAGATGATCCACATACATCAATATGTATAAGATCTTGAATACCTTGACATCTTACAACATTCCCAGAGAAGGGTGCTTTGGACATTTTCTACTTTGAATACAATATTCATAAGTATGAAAGGTTTGAAATTTCAGACATTCTAAACTTTCATCTCTTACTAGTCTATTGATCTCATCAACAGACATATGTCCAAGGCTTGATGCTATATCATTGTCAAATGATCTTCATCCTCTTATTGATCTTTTAAGGTTTAACTTTCAGTATTAGAAAAGTTAATAAATCATTCATTAATTTTCTAATCGAGTAGAGTCCACTAGATGCTATATTATATATCCATCACAACTCTTTATGATAGGTCTATTCCAGAATTCATGTTTATTTCCAATATTTAGAAATAAACAATGAGTGTATTCTAATATCTAGGTCATAGCGACATTCTCTAAGACTAAGGGCTCTCCCATTGAAATCATGAAATTCATCCATTCAATGGAGATTATTGCAACAATTGCATCAATTCCCATGTAGATGATTATCAAAACTTAAGATCAAATTTTTTAATCTTCTAAAACATATGCAATTAATTGCAAGTGTAATTAGAAGAATGAGATATAATTATAAGACTTTGATCTTATCAAATAAGAAAGTCAATTTCAATGATTAATTGTAGATATAGATTATTCTGATGCACTATCTGGGTCCTTCTCTAAGGATCCAAGATAGTCTAGATGGTCACATCATCAGTACATCGGCTTATTGCAGTATGGCATTCATCCAATTCTTTGGATGTCATATGGAAAATTGAGAAGTAAAGTCAACTCATTGACTTTTCTTCTTGCTAGGGTCAGACCCATGCTTCCACTACGCTCCCTTCATCTATAAACAACCTTTGATAAGACAAAGGATCTCATAGGTTGAAATAAAAAGATTTCAATATAAGGATACTTCAACATTTATACATGCTTCATTCAATTCATACAATATGAATATTATGGATCTTCATGAAAGACTAAAATATAGATAGTAGAATAATGACACTCATCATATCTACATACATCTTAACTCTGAAAGACTTAAGTTGAGGTAGGTACTCAAGCATTTCGAATACATCATCTCTTATAGAGCCACCATTCTGCATGATGTAGTGAACCATGTCATTCATGATTAAATGTTAAGAGCACAAACGTTTGCCAGAACATATTCTTAGATTTTTCTATAAGGATTATTTGACAGTTACGATCATCATCCAAAGTACATTCGATGAGGATCAAGACTATAGAGACATACAAACCCTAGGGTTGTAGACCTATTGTCTATTTAATTGTCATTCCTCATTATTATGAGGAAGGTTGCATATTGCAACCACATACAATATATGTCCAACTGCAAGTACAATATCTTGATCATTGATCTAATCCATGATATTTCACTGATTATTATTGAGTATCGTATTGAGTGGGTTTAATGAAGGATTATCTGACATAAGAAATTTGCATAAATGTATATATATACATATTTTACTTTGATTTAGGAATTTTTATATCAAAGTTGTCTTGCTTTGCCAACACTGAAAGTTCATTCCCTTAATCACTTTCAATGTAAGAGATATACTTACCATTAAATCTCAGCAAGATCTGGGTCTCCTTCCTTATCTTTGTCACATCCCAATAATATGAGAACCTATAACTCGGATAAAAAGAAGCGGGAACACATTCCACCTTTCAAGTCCAACTTGCATTCCCAATTCGATCTTTAACACCCGGGCCCACCACCCCTAAGGTGATGTTGACCTATCATTAATTGAACCAACTGTCAACAGGAATACAACTCACTATGCGCAATTCAATATCACCACAATAATATGAGGACCCAATATTGGGGTCACTACGCATACGTTCTTACTCTTTCGAGAAGCAAAGAGCCTGATCCAGATGCGCTTGTATGCATGAGCTGTCACTTCGGATACTCCTACATACAATTCCTGACGACGGAACCCTTCGCCTTGACGGGAGACCATGGATGTCACTTATGCGATCCTCCATATCGTACTCAAATTCTAATTAATTATTATGAATCATATTCATTATAATTAATTCTTCCAGGAAAATAACAACTCTATTCATAATATAGTATTTTAATTTTAATTGGATTCCAATTAATCTAGTCATATTAAATTAATGATCCAATTAATGTCCAATAAAAAACTTTTATTGTTACTTGAAATATGGTATTATCTCAAATACATATTATTTTGAATTTTAATAATTAAAAATACATCATGATTTTTTAGTCATTATACCAACCCTACCCGTTGTCACGGTCAGTACCGACGGGAGTGGGACAAACCATACACGGTGCAACCTGCTACCCCAACGCTCCCCGACTAGACACCATATCCGCCTCGGGAAAGGATAATGCAAAATGGATAACTTTGTACTTGAGATGATAATCGGTTTTTCAACCAAAGTTATACCATATAAAAGTAATCAAAATATTTTTGATTAACATTATAAGGAAATTTGCTAAACAAATTCCCAATCCTATTAAAGCAACTTTGTTTGTTGGAAAGAAGATCATGTAACTAATTGTGATCTAGATCATATCTAATCAATTATTGGTTAAGGCAACACCATTTAAGGAAACAATCATCATCAAATATTTCACAAATATTTATCCATAATTATTCGAGGTAATTAAATCATTTAATTCCACTAATTGATTAAATGACAATCACAAGATTCTTGATTAGGAAAGTAATTTCCAACAGTGATCCTCACTTACTAAAATTACCATATCTCAATTAATTTAAATCCAAATCATGCAAAATTAATTTTCAAAGTTTGATAATTTGATTTACAAGAGAGTCTAAGTGATTCACATGCATTTCAAGGCGTTTCAAATCAGTAATTAACTCCTTAATTACGTCAAGATTCGCAATCCCCGGAACAGTGGATACATATTCACTAAAATGATCATAACTTGAGCAAACGGATTCAAAATCACACAAACTCAGATCCCACGATTTTCTTATTTAACGGGGAATATTTTCCAAGTTATTATTTTGTATTTAAACATTTTAAACAGGGCCTAAATTATTCACTAAACAGAGATGCAAAAATTGAAATGCGGTAAAACTTTCGCAAATCCTAACGGACCCAAGTCTTCCTAAGTTTATGGATCACATCCAAAACCTCCAACCTAAGGCTCTTATACCACTTGAATAATATGGTAAGATCCTTAAGTTCATCACGGAAGCGTGAGGATCCCATCGAATGCGATCGGGAGCGACTAGTCGCACTAGTTGCTTGAGGTAGCGGAAATTAAAAATTTTTTCATGCGATGAAACCACATGATCTAAGAATGATTCTTGGATTATTTCATCTAAACCACAAACAAGTATTAGGGTTACCTCTTGAAGCATGGTTGCGATCGAGTCTCTAAACGAAGAGACCTCCTATCTCAAGTCCGATCCGACGGAGGAGACACTTGTGAGCGCGTTGAAGAAATGCGTGCTCCTCGCAATCCATGTTGATGATCCAAGCAACGAATCTCCTGATATCATCACACGAGATTCGACGTCTTCTTCATGAGCGATATTCACCGAAGGAGATGGAGATCCACGAGAAAACATTCCGGCAGCATAACGGCGATGCTGCGGTGAGAGCGACTCTCTAGGTCTCCATGGTGGATGGCCTTAAGAGAGAGGGAGGATATGAAGTTGGCATGCAGAGAGAATGAGAGAGAGAGCATATGTTGAAACTTGAGGAGAGCAAGGGGTGCCTTTCTATTAATAATATTTTGGGATCCATGGATCTCAATCCATGAAGAACACAAATCCAATGGCTCACATTGATTTGTATTTCTTTTAATGGCTAATGATTTGTTGCTAAAATATTTGCAACGACAATTAATTTAAATAAAATTAAATATTCCAGTATATTCTAATTTAATCCAAATCAATCTCCATTGGAGAAATAGGAAGAAGAGTAGCCTCCTTCCATAAAGAGGGGAGATGGCTACTAAATTCCTTATAGGAATTGTGTCCGTCCACTCTCCTAAAGAGGAAGTTGGCTATCTCCACCTATTCCATGAGATCCCTTTATCCCATGAATTTCTCCAATATTTGCATCAACTTTTGTTGTAAATTATTTCACAAAAATAAATCCTATTTATTTTGTGAACATTGCAATCATGCCATTGGAAATGACTGAATCACATTCACAACCCAATATAAAATATAAATTACATTTTCAATTAATTGTCTAATGTGGATCCAATTCACATTAACATTTAATTAACATACGTAAATTACAAATGGCTCTCTATTATATATCATAATTCACATTTACAATATATATGGTTAATATGGATAGTGCTATACGTATTATTCTAATCCATGATAATTAAATCATATTTAATCTTCTTGGATCTCTATTCTCATATGCCCAAAATAATATGAATTTCATTCACATTATTCACATCTTTGATAAGTAAATCACATTTATTTATCTTAAATAACTCTCCTTATAATATGAATCAAATTGATATTATTCATGATAATTAAATCACATTTATTTATCAATTTTCTCAATGCTCGGATACATATATCAATAATGAAATTATCCTGAACTCTTTCAAGGATAATGCGCTTTCTCTGCGGATACTTGGAGATAAGGACATGGCGATTGCATTGTTCCACATATAGTGACTTGGATATTGAGATCACATCTCAAATTCAGATCTTACGGACCTCCCATAGATGCTTGATTAAATCAAGATCATAAATCTAATCTTCTCATTACATCTAAATCTCATTCAGATCAATGTCCAACATTTGGAACAAGATCAGATTTCTTCTCTATTGAGAGGAGTCACTAAAATCCAGACCCGTTTCATCACTCCCTAAGAATGGAAGTTTCATGGTTATACAATCGTTTATGATCACTTTACCCTCAGGTATTCTGAATACATGTACATCCTACATACTGGAAGACCTAGAATAAACCCAAAGTATAAGACCAATTTTACGATGTCTACTTCACAGTTTTATCATTAAGTTTCTTATTTGATTATTGAGAGTTGTTATCGATCATATACTTTCCAAAAGCATATATCATACCCTGGTATTGATCATATACTTTCCAAAAGCATATATTAAACCTACAAATTCAGTCAAGCTTCCAAAGCGAGATGACTGTGCATGGAATTTGATTTTCCCAATATCTCATGAGTGAGCTCATGTCTCCCGATTCAGTAGATGTACCTGTATGATCCCTATGAGAGATCGTATTACTCATATGCCCTTATATGCACACTAGCACACCGGTATATAGACCTTGATTAGGTCATCAACCTATTGGTCTGCCAAATCTACATACTCAGACATATGGTAACACATCTGTCTCCAGTCAGAGGATGCGTGCCTATATCATGACATCATACGACATAGGACTTTGGTTATCTCGATATCATTAAGTAAACTCTTTGACCTAACTTATCTAACACCTCTGAATCTCTATTTCTATGTAGAGGACCCACATCAAGAGGTCGGTCATATATCAACCCTTTAGAGAAAGGATTGCCATTTCTTTCTCAGGATGGAGATCATCTCTTAACAATCATTTGATGATGCTTGATGAGTCCTCATTCTAACTCTTTAGATCTTCATCCAAGCAACATCCTCTATGATTCAATAATTGAATCAAAAGCTGTATGATCATCAAGATGGCCATGGTACATAACCCTAATTGTACTAAGAGACTTATTATGCAATTTAGTTATTCTTCATTTCAGATCAGGGAATGATAATTGCAATAACATTTATTACATAATGGCTCGCCATGGGCTTGCATATCCAAAAGTGATTGGGGACATCTCTGAAGGAGTCTAAACAAGATCGCATTTAAATTATTTTGCGTTATCTGCTTTTGTATCCTTAGTGGAGATGAAGTTTGTTGATGAGGCTTGCAACATTGATTAGTGGTTAATGAAAATGCAAGAGGAACTTGTTTATTCTGAGAGAAACTTGGTATGGGAGCTTGTGCCTAGCCCTAAAAATCACATGGTTATTGGAACCAAGAAAGTTTTAAGAATATTTTTTACGAGTCGGGGATAGTTGTCAAGAACAAGGTAAGACTTGTTGCTCATGTATATACTTAGCAGGAAGGCGTTGTTCTCGACGAAACTTATGCACCCATTGCAAGGATTGAGTGAATCAGAATGCTACTAGATTTCGCTTGTTTCATGGGAATAAAGCTATATTAAATGAATGTTAAAAGCTCCTTCTTAAGTGGCTTCATTAAAGAAGAGGTTTATGTCAAGCAACCACATGATTTTGAAGACCTCTTGAGACCTAAACATGTATTTACACTCAGGAAAACTCTTTACGAACTCAAGAAAGCTCCTCATTGGTGGTATGACCGACTCAGAATCTTTCTACTCACCTCAGGATTTAGAGTAGGTAAAGTATATTACACCTTGTTTGTGAAGTCTATTTTGTCTGATTTACTTGTTATGCAAATTTCTGTTTATGATATTGTGTTTATCCACTAGTGCAGTTCTTTGCAAGGATTTCTCTCAAGCCATGCAGGAACAGTTCGAGATGAGCATTATGGGATAACTCATGTTTTTCTTAGGGCTGTAGATCAACCAGATAATGTTTGGTACTTTCTTTTTACAGCAGAAGTACACAAAGGAGATGATGATAAAGTTTGATTCCCGATTTCTCTGGAAACTCACCTTGACCTTGACGAATCTGGTAAGCATATTGACCAATGACTATACAACGGTATGGAGGTTCTTTGCTTTATCTAACTGTGAGCAACCCGATATATTGTTTACCACATGTTTAGAAACACGTTTTCAGTTATCACCAAAAGAAAGTCACTTAAAACCCATAAAAAGAATCTTTCATTATCTTATTTTTCATAAAAGATTTGGGTTTATTTTATCGGAAGATGCACTCATTTGAATTATTTGCATATAGCAATGTAGATTATGCTGGCAATCGTACGGATAAAAAAAAGGTACAAGTGGCACCTGCCAATTTGTGGGGAATGATCTTATTTATTGGTTAAAAAAAGCAAACTTGTGTGGCTCTACCAACTACTGAAGTGGAGTATATTGCCAAATCTTTAGCTTTTCTCAACTACTTTGGATGAAACGCTCCTTTTGACTTTAGTTTGACCTTTAGCAAGAATAGAATACTATGGAAAACATTAGCTCTATTAACTTAGCTTAAAACCCTGTCAACCACTCTAGGATTAAGCACATATATGTTAGACATCACTTTCTTTGTGAAAATATCTTTGAAGGCAATGTCTATTCAGACTACAATTTCAACACATAGGAAGCTAGCATACATATTTAGAAAGCCTGTAGCTATACCTTAATTTGAAACTATTAGGAGAGACTTAGGATTGTGCAAATTGAGTAATATTTGTTGAATATAACATTCACAAAAGTAACCCATTTCAAGCATAGTTGATCGACTACGATCGACCATCAGTAAGCATTTGTTGACATCATATGATCGATCACGCTAAGGATACAGTCTATTATCTGGGTGAAAATTCAAACGCTCCTCTCACTTTGACGAGTCCACCTAGGTCATCACCCAACTTTCTTTTTTTATCCTAGATGACACCAAGCCCTTCCTAATAGAGGACACATCAAATCTTCTCATTGGGAAAGGATACATTTGTATCCTTTAAAATCCGAGGTTGTTCTCATTGTGAAAATCCCAAAAATCAAACATGGACTAAAATACAAATCTTGATCGAGTCTGGGCTTAATTGCAAAATCTGTACTTTTTCAGTGGGCAAAAAATTCAAGTAAAGGGTCCATTGCGTAATGCTCGTTAAGATCTTTCCAGTGAGCCCAAGAACGCAAAAAACGAGTTCGGGAGCCCGAGTTACGACTATTTTAGCGAGCTAGGGCCCGGACCAAATCCGGATCCGAACCAAGATCCAGATCCGAATTTTTGACCCAATAAAAAGACCCTCGAATTAACGTCCTCTCCCAATCGACCCAAACTCGAGTTCTAGCTCTTTTTCTTCCCCTTCTCCTCCCTTCCCCTTGCCGGAGCATCACCGGAGCACCTCGAATCGATGATCCGAAGATAAAATCGTGTTAAGAAGATCTGGGTCACCCCGTGTGCAGTTCTTCTCGTGATCAGGGCACCAACTGCAATGTTCTCTACGGAAGGACAAACCGAGGCGACAAATATTCTTAGGTACGATGTTTTTCCCCTCCCTCTTGCTGCGAACTCCACGCGATTTAAATCTATATGTTTGAATATTTAGAGCCTTAGGTTCTTTTGGGTACGGTTATTATACATCCTCCGATCTTTCGGTTTTCCCCATGTAATTTGGATTCTCTTCCTGGAATTTATAACATGCAGTGTTTGGATTAAAAGAATAATACCTAGATAACTCCTGTAGCTTCTTGATCCTTATAATCAATAAGACATGTCCGTCTACACGTTTTCAAGTAATCAAATCTTTGGTTGGATTTGGTTGGACTTCATGTATGCTAAGCTACACGCCTGAATGTTCTACATAACATACCTTAGAACACGAATCTCACTTTATCCATGCTCCTCCTTAAACCTAGGGATTAACTTGTGGATATTCCAAGGCATATGGAGTATCTCATAAACTTAATGGAATATGTCATCAAGACTACCTAATTGTTTTCTTTCCCTGAGATTGAGAGATCGAATTTGACTAATTCACATGGAAATTTTGATGTAGTGGATGACTGGATTAAGTTCGATGGCCATTCTAATGTAGTTTTCAGGTCATTTATAAAATAAAATACTAGATGGTGAGTATGAAGTCCAGTATCGTTCAGATCCTAAAATCATTAGGATAATGCGTTTGATTTCGATTATACAACTTCTATTCCACTCCGCACTGATTTGTCCCTCCTTTTTTTTGAATCAATAGACACCTGAATATGTCATTATGTTATATTTGACAAGTAGATTTTTGTGTGAAGATCCAAGTACTGATGAAAGTCCGAATTCATCTTGTCTCTTGGCAAGGGAAAATGCCTTCCATATGTATTTTTACCTGTATAACACCCTTATCCTATTGGCCATTGTTCTTAAATATTTATTATGGTGGTTGTTGTCTGTTATTCCGCAACTCCGGATTTCCTATTATCTGAAGCTGCATGTACCATGTTTAGTTTCAACCTTGAAGTTGAAGCTATTGCCTTTGATTTGGGGATTTGGTCATGCTGACTTGTGCAAAGTATACTCCATCTAGATATGGACTGATTGTAAGAACTTAGAACAGGATAGCTTTGAATTTTTGATTGTGGGCTGAGTAAGGACAGATTATCTTAGCATAAGATGCCCGAGGATAAGTGGTTACATCATCCATTATGCCTCTTCTTACAAATACTTATCTACTCCTTATCTCATATGAAATTTTATTTATTTATGTACTCTGTGAGGCCCTCCCATATTCTCAAATGCAAATCCACATTATAGCAGGATATAACTATCCTCCAAGATGCATCATATGAATTGTTATTGTTGAGGAGCCTGTCTACTATCTCTATGAAGTGTATTTTTCTATGGTCATCTACGCAAATAATAAATGGATTAGATTTCGCAGTATTCGGGTAGATGGAGTAGGTGCCGCAAGGGATTGGGCATGCACCCTTGGGGCCCTAGGTAGAAGCTTAGATGACCGCGATCCCAACTGCTATTATAGCAGCGATGGTTGGGGGACATGTTGCTTGGCACACCGAGGTGCTAATCTGACGATGTTGGCCTCGACACTTGCGTGCTTCAGCCCGGTGCTCGAGCGCGGGCCAAGTAGTCAAGTTTGGTGTTGGACATGCGAGCCCACGGCGAGCCATTATGCAATAAATGTTATTGCAAATATCATTCCCTAATCTGAAATGAAGAATAGATAATTTGTATAATAGGTCCCTTAGTACAATTAGGGTTATGTACCATGGCCATCTTAATGATCATACAACTGTTGATTCAATTACTGAATCATAGAGGTTGGTGCTTGGATGAATATCTAAAGAGTTAGATTGATGACTCATCAAGTACCGTCAAATGATTATTAAGATATGATCTCCAGCCTAAGCAAGAGATGGCAATCCTTTCTCATTTAGGCTGATATCTGACCAACTTCTTGATGCAGGTCCTCTGCATGGGAATAGAGATTCAGAGGTGTCAGATTAGTTAGGTCAAAGAAATGACTTAACGAGATCGAGATAACCTAAGTCCTATATTGTATGCTGTCATGATATAGGCACGCATCCTCTGACCAGAGACAGATGTATTGCTATATGTCTAAGTATGTACATTTGGGAGACCAATAGGTTGATGACCTAATCAAGGTCTATACACCGACACACTGGTGTGCATATAAGGGCATATGAGTAATACAATATCTCAAAGGGATCATACAGGTTCATTATTGAACCGGAAGACATGAGCTCACTTGTGAGATATTGGGAAGATCAAATTCCGTGCACGGTCATCTCGCTTTGAAAGCTTGACTGAATTTGTAGGTTTTGATATATACTTTTGGAAAGTATATGATCAACACCTGTGTATGATATATGTTTTTGGAAAGTATATGATTAATACCAACTCCCATTGATCGAGTGAGAAACATAATGATAAATCCCTGAAGTAGACAATGTAAAATTGACCTTATACTTCGGGATTATTCTGAGTCTTCCAGTATGCAGGATGTACAGGAATTGGGAATACCTGAAGGTGATGTGATCATAAACAGTTGTATAACCATGACGCTTCCATTCCTAGGGAGTGATGAAACGGGTATGGATTTTAGTGACTCCTCTCAGTAGAGAAGTAACCTAATCTTGGTCCAAATATTGGACATTGATCTGAATGTGATTCAGATGCAATGAGAAGATTAGATTTGCGGTCTTGTTTTAATCAAGCATCTATGGGAGGCCCAAGATCTGGATTTGAGATGTGATCTTAATATCCAAGTCACTATACGTGGAACAATACAATCACCCTATCCTTATCTCCAAGTATTCGCGGAGAAAGCACATTATCCTTGAAAGAGTTCGGGATAATTTCATTGTTGATATAAGTATCTGAGCATTGAGAAAATGGATGATTAAATGTGATTTAATTGCCATGATTAATATGAATTCGGTTCATATTATAAAGAGAATTATCTTAGATAATTAAATGTGATTTGATTATGAAAGATGTAAATAATGTGAATGTGATTCATATTATTTGGGCACATGAGATTAGAGATCCAAGATGATTAAATGTGATTTAATTATCATGGATATTGAATAATGTGGATAGCACTATCCATATTAATCACATATATTATAAATGTGATTTATAATATATAAGAGAGAGCCATTTATAATTTACATTTGTTAATTAAATGTTATGGAAATTGGATTCACATTGGACATTAAATTGAAAATGTAGATTATATTTTATTTTGGGCTGTGAATGTGATTCATAATTTTCCAATGGCAAGATTGCAATATTTATAAAATAACTATGAATCATTTTTTTGAATAATTTACAACAATTGTTGTTGTAAATAATTGGAGACATATGGAATCATGCAATCTTAAGATTGCATTGAGATTTCCCCTTTCCTAATAAGAGAGAGGGGACGGCCACCGATACCTAAAGGAAAGGGTGGCCGTCCACTCTTCCTATATGGAAGGGAGGAGCCTCCTTTCCATTATCTCCAATGTTAGTTGTTTTAATTTGAGGATTAAATTATGTTGATTTATCAATATATGTTTAATCCAAATTAATTTAATTGTTGTTGGTTTTTACCAACACAAATCTTATCCATTAAAAGAAACACAATCAATGAGAGCCATTGGATTTGTGTTGTCCATGGATTGAGATCCATGGATCCCAAAATATTATAAAAGGAGAGGCACCCCTTTGCTCTTCCTTGCACACAAGAGAACATAAGTCTCTCTCTCTCTCTCTACACGTCAGCCCTCTCTCTTCCTCTCATGACCGTCCACCATGGATGCCCTAGAGAGAGTCTCCATCGCCGCAGCGTCGTCGTTATGCTGTCCGATCGTTTGCTCGTGGATCTCCGTCTCTTTCGGTGCGCCTCGCTCGTGAAAAAGACGTCGGATCTTGTGTTTTGAGATCAGGAGATCCATCGCTTGGATCATCAACATGGATTGTGAGAAGCAAGCGATTCATCCCCGCGCTCGCAAGCGTCTCCTCCATCGGATCGGACTTGAGACAGGAGGTCTCTTCGTTTAGAGAGTCGATCGCAACCACGCTTCAAGAGATAATACTATTACTTGTTTTTGGTTTAGATGAAACGATCTGAGAAGCGTTCTTGGATCATGTGGTTTCGTCGCATGAAATTTTTTAATTTCCGCTGCATCGAGCAACTAGTGCGACTAGTCGCTCTTCGTCATATTCGATATGACGCTCACGCTTCCGTGATGCTCTTGAGGATCTCTTCATATTCTTCAAGTGGTATCAGAGTCTTGGGTCGAAGGTTTTGGATATGATCCATAAAATCGAAGGTGACTTGGGCTCGTTAGGGTTGCGAAAATTTTATCGCATTTCATTTTCACATCTATGTTTAGTGATTATTGTCGGCCCTGTCTAAATTGTTTAAACAACGAAAATAAAAGTAAGATTTCGTTCCCCATTAAATAAGGAAACCATAGGATCTGAGTTTACGCAATTTGGATTCCGTTTGCTCGAGATATGGTTGTTTTAATGAACATGTATTCACTGTTGCGGGAACTGCGAATTTTAACATGATTAATGAGTTAATTACTGTTTTGATCCGCCTCAAAATGCATAAAATATCACTTATGTTCTGTTCTAAATCAAATTAGCAATCTTCAAAAATTGATTTTGTCTAATTTTGATTTAAATTTATTGAGATATGTTAATTTTAGTAAGCAGGAGTCACTGCTGAAATTACAGTCCTAATCAAGAACCATGTGATTGTCAATTGGTGAAATTAAATGTTAATTTCATGATATAATTATGGAAAATATTTGAGAAATATTGAATGATGATTATTTCCTTAATTGACTTGGCCTCAACCAATAAATTGATTAGATTAGATCTAGATCATAATTGGAAACACAATAATCAAAACTCCTTGCTTGAATAGGATTGGAAATTTGGTTAGCAAATTTCCTTATAATCAAAATTGTTTTGATTATTACTATATGGTATAATTTTGGTTGAAGAACCGATGATCGTCTCAAGTACAAAGTGATTGGATCGGCATTATTTTTTCCCGAGGTGGATATGGTGTCTAGTCGGGGATCGCTGGGGTAGCGGGTCGCATCAATTGCGGTCCATCCCACTCCCGCCGGTACTGGCCATGATAGCGGGTAGGGAACGAATGATGCCTGAGAGATTATGATGTATTTTTTTAATTATTAAAATTCGAATTAATACGTACTTTGAGATAATACTATAAATTCAAGTAAAATCAAGTTTGTTGATTTAATTAGGATTGATAATTAATTTAATGTGATTAAGTTAATTATATCCAATTAAAAACACTCTATTATAATAGATGTGTTGATTTAATTAGGATTGATAATTAATTTAATGTATGCGTAGTGACATTGGGGCGATATTGGATTGCGCATAGCGAGTACTATTCCTGTTGACGGTTGGTTCAATTAATGACGGGTCAACATCACCTTAGGGGTGGTGGGCCCGGGTATTAAAGACCGAATTGGGAGAATCAAGTTGGACTTGCAAGGTGGAATGTGTTCCCGCTTCTTTTTATCCGAGTTGTAGATTCTCATATTATTGGGATGTAAAAAAGATAAGGAAGGATATCCCCGATCTTGCTGAGATATAATGGTAAGTATATCTCTTACATTGAAAGTGATTAAGGGAATGAACTTTCAGTGTTGACAAGGCAAGACAACTTTGATATAAAAATTCCTAAATCTAAGTAAATTATATATTTATATATGTTTATGCAAATTTCTTATTCAGATAATCCTTCTTTAATCCCCCTCAATGTTATACTCAATAATAACCAATAGAATATCATGGATTGGACCCATGATCCAGATATTATACTTGCAATTGGACACATAATGTATGTGGTTGCAATATATAAGTTTCCTCATAATAATGAGGAATGATAATTAAATAGACAATAGGACTAAAACCCTATGGTTTGTATGCTCTATAAGTCTTGATCTCATCGAATGTACTTTTGAAGTGACATGTTGATAATGATCGTAATTATCAATTAGTCCTTATAAAATCTAAGAAGATGTTCTGGCATACATATGTGCTCTCGACATATAATCATGAATGACATGGTTCTCTGCATTATGCAGAATGGTAGCTCTATAGGAGATGATGTATTCAAATTGTTTCAGTACCTACCTGAACCTAAGTTTTAAGAGTTTAAATAGATGTAGATACGGCGAGTATCATCATTCTACTATCTATACTCTGGTCATTCATGAAGCTTCATAATATTCATATTGTATGAATTGAATGAAGCATGTATAAATGTTGAAATACTCTTATATTGAAATTTTTGATTTCAATATAAGAGGTTCTTTGTCTTGAGCAATGATTACTTATAGATAAAGGGAGCGCAGTGGAAGCATGGGTTGGACCCAAGTAAGAAGTATAGTCAAAGAGTTGACTGTACTTCTGTGACTTCCATATGACATCCAAAGAGTTGAATGTATGCCAATACTGCAATAAGTTAATGTGTTGATAGTATGACTATCAAATCTATCTAGAATCCTTAGAGAAGGAATCAGATAGTACATCAGAATAATCTACATATAATCATTGAAATTGACTTACTTATTTAATAAGATAAAGTCTAATAATTGTATCTCAATCTTCTAATGACACTTACAATTGGTTGCATATGTATTAGAATATTAGAAATTTGATCTTAAAGTTTAATAGTCATCCACATGAATGTTAATGCAATTGTTGCAACAACCTCTATTGGATTAATAGACTTCATATTTTCAGTGGGAGCCCTTAGAATAAAAGAATGTCTCTAGGACCTGAATATTAGAATACACTCATAGTTTATTTCTAAATGTTGAAAATAAACATGAATTCTGGAATAAACCTATCATAGAGAGTTATGATGGATATACTTCAGATAGTAATCTAACATCTAGTGGACTTCGCTAAATTAGAAAATTAATGAATGGTTCATTATGATTTCTAATACTGAAATTTAAACTTTTAAAGATCAATAGGAGGACGAAGATCATTTGACAATGATCTGGCATCATGTTTTGGACATATGTCTGTTGATGAGATCAATGGACAAGTAGAGATGAAACTTTAGAATGTCTAAAATTTCAAAACTTGCATACTTATGAATATTGTATTCAAAGTAAAATGTCTAATACACCATTCTTTAGGAAAGGTGTAAGATGTCAAGGTAATCAGGATCTCATACATATTGATGTATGTAAATCATCAATATCATAGTAAACATTATGGATATGTGTTATCTATTGATGATTATCTATGATATGAGATTTTTCTCTTCACCTAAGAAACCTTTGAAATGTTCAAAGCTTTCACAATTTTAGTTTAGAACCAAAGTTTGAAGGAAGATGAAATGAATTTGATCTAACCAAGGTAGCTTGTACCCATTAGATGAATTCAAGGAATACCTTATGGAGATGTGGATATCATTCCTATCTCAATCCTCCTAATGAACCTTAACTCAATAGAGTTGTAGGGAGATACAATTGATTATGTGTGACATGATTTGATCAATGATTAGTCTTAGCATAATTATCTCTTAGTTTCCAGATATATATATGTGGTAGAGACTACATTATATATCCTTACAAGGTTTCATGCTAGAAAGCTAGAATCTAGCACCAGAGAGTGCTACTTCATTAGGAAAATAAAGGATGGTATTGGATATCTACTTTATGACCTTGAGATTCTTAAAGGATCTCATCTCTGAGAATGTGATTCTAAGAGGATGACTCTCTTGAGAATCAAGATGAAAATGAAGTAAATGAACTCATTTAACCTTGAGAAGATAATGAGGCTCCTGAAATCGGAAACTAAATAGACAATTAAAGATGAAACAATAATACCTCTTCAAATAAGTTTGAGGATGGATTCCATGTGTCAGTTGAATCTGACAATGATCTGACTTCATGTGATGAGGCTTCTAAAGATCATATCATGGAAAGATGGATGTTAGCAATAAAGTCTAAAGTAGACTTCATATACAAATGTTGTATGTAGACCCTCGAGGATCCAACTATATGGGTAAGACCCATTATGGTATAAATGGATCTTCAAGAGAAAGAGGGAACCCGATGAAAAGGTAGAGACCTTCAAAGCACGATTCGTAGCCATGAGCTACACACCGAAGAGAAGACATCGTTTGCGATGAGACTTGCTCTCCAGTGACCTTGCTTTAACCCATCAGACTATTGCTAACTATAACTACACAACTTGACTATGACATTTTCATGACGTGAGTCAAGATTTCATTCCTCTATGAATAACTCTATGAGGATATTCATATGAAGTAGCCCCAGGGCTTTATGGTTGAGGAAAGCAAGGTGTGCAAGCTAAAGAACTCCATCTTTGGACTCAAATAAGCTTCTTGTAGTTGGAACGTAAGATTTGATGAAATTATAAATGTTATGATTTCAGATAAAATCTTGATGAACTATGTGAAGTTTAGTGGGAGTGCCATTGTGTTCATCGTGCTAAATGTAGATATTATTCTAATCATTTGGAATGATCTAAGGATGATAATAATAAGTGTTTCATAATCTGGTTGTCCCATACCTCAAGATATGATCTCAAGGATACCTCTTAGATCTTAGTTCTGAAGTTGTTTAGAAGTAAAGAGAAGAGGATATTGGGACCGTCACATTAATGGTACACCTTGGACATTTCCATTTTCTGAAAAACTCCAAGAAAGGCTTATTTCCCTCAAGATATGGTACTGACCTATCTAAAGGTTTAGCACCTCAAAGAGTTGAGGATGTAAATGCTAAAACTGCTAGCCCTTGGGCATCAGTTCTGAGAAGCCGGGTATGTGCTAGATGTGTACAAAAAGCCAGATGACTGCCATGCAGTGGGAGTAGTGATCTGTTACTAATCCTACTATGGAATAAAACACTTGATTGCAGTAATAACAATATCTTCAAAGATGATGAAACTTAGAGATAATGGTCTCAAAGTCTTATCTTCAAAAGTTTAAGACCTGGTAGATAGTGATCTATAAGGGTCTTAACTGTAGATACCTTAGGAGATAGAGATCACTAGGAATAAAGGTATTCTGATAATATGGGCATACTGGTTATAATAATTATCGAGCTATAGTGTCAAGGACACTATAAAAAATTGAGTACTGGTTGCATAAGATGCAACATTCGCATTGGATGTGAGCACTGTTACTAGGGGATATGCAAGTGCCGTAAAAGGACTTGGCATAGTCTCTTGGGAACAGAGTGACTGATCAGCTTACCTAGCTATTTTCTAAATAGCCTATGATTGTCACATGAGTGTGGGTTTAAATGATTAGACCATTAATGGCTCTTTGGGCTAGTAGGAGATGGTTGGACATGCGAGCCCATGGCGAGCCATTATGCAATAAATGTTATTGCAAATATCATTCCCTAATCTGAAATGAAGAATAGATAATTTGCACAATAGGTCCCTTAGTACAATTAGGGTTATGTACCATGGCCATCTTAATGATCATACAGTTGTTGATTCAATTATTGAATCATAAAGGCTGGTGCTTGGATGAATATCTAAAGAGTTAGATTGAGGACTCATCAAGTACCGTCAAATGATTATTAAGAGATGATCTCCAGCCTGAGTAGGAGATGGAATTTCTCATTTAGGCTGATATCTGACCAACCTCTTGATGCAGGTCCTCTGCATGGGAATAGAGATTCGGAGGTCTCAGTTTAGTTAGTTCAAAGAGTTGACTTAACGAGATCGAGATAACCAAAGTCCTATATTGTATGCTGTCATGATATAGGCACGCATCCTGACCAGACACATATGTATTGCTATTTGTCTAAGTATGTACATTTGGCAGACCAACAGGTTGATGATCTAATGAAGGTCTATACACCAGAGCGCTGGTGTGCATATAAGGGCATATGAGTAATACGATCTCTCAAAGGGATCATACATGTTCATTACTGAGCCGGAAGACATGAGCTCACTCATGAGATATTGGGAAGATCAATATCCGTGCACGATCGTCTCACTTTGGAAGCTTGACTGAATTTTTAGGTTTGATATATACTTTTGGAAAGTATATGATCAACACCTGGGTATGATATATGCTTTTGGAAAGTATATGATCGGCACCAACTAAAAATGATCGAATGAGAAACTTAATGATAAATCCCTGAAGTAGACAGTGTAAAATTGATCTAATACTTCGGGATTATTCTGAGTCTTCCAGTATGCATGATGTACATGTATTGGGAATACTTGAGGGTGATGTGATCATAAACGATTGTATAACCATGATGCTTCCATTCCTAGGGAGTGATGAAACGGGTCTGGATTTTAGTGACTCCTCTCAGTAGAGAAGTAAACTAATCTTAGTCCACATGTTGGACATTGATCTGAATGTGATTCAGATGCAATGAGAAGATTAGATTTGCGGTCTTATTTTAATCAAGCATCTAAGGGAGGTCTGCGATCTAGATTTGAGATGTGATCTCAATATCCAAGTCACTATACGTGGAACAATACAGTCACCCTGTCCTTATCTTCAGGTATTCGCGAAGAAAGCGCATTATCCTTGAAAGAGTTCGGGATAATTTCATTGTTGATATAAGTATCCGAGCATTGAGAAAATGGATAATTAAATGTGATTTAATTACCATGATTAATATGAATTCGATTCATATTATAAAGAGAATTATCTTAGATAATTAAATGTGATTTGATTATCAAAGATGTAAATAATGTGAATGTGATTCATATTATTTGGACACATGAGATTAGAGATCCAAGATGATTAAATGTGATTCAATTATCATGGATATTGAATAATGTGGATAGCACTATCCATATTAATCACATATATTATAAATGTGATTCATAATATATAAGAGAGAGCTATTTTTAATTTACATTTGTTAATTAAATGTTAATGTGAATTAGATTCACATTGGACATTAAATTGTAAATGTAACTTATATTTTATTTTGGGTTGTGAATGTGATTCACAATTTTCCAAAGGCAAGATTGCAATATTCACAAAATAATTATGAATTATTTTTTTGAATAATTTACAACTATTGTTGTTGTAAATAATTGGAGACATATGGAATCATGCAATCTTGAGATTGCATTGAGATTTCCCCTTTCCTAATAGGAGAGGGGTGACGGCCACCAATCCCTAAAGGAAAGGGTGGCCGTCCACTCTTCCTATATGGAAGGGAGGAGCCTCCTTTCCATTATCTCCAATGTTAGTTGATTTAATTTGAGGATTAAATTATGTTGATTTATCAATATATATTTAATCCAAATTAAATTAATTATTGTTGGTTTTTACCAACACAAATCTTAGCCATTAAAAGAAACACAATCAATGAGAGCCATTGGATTTGTGTTGCCCATGGATTGAGATCCATGTATCCCAAAATATTATAAAAGGAGAGGCATCCCATTGCTCTTCCTTGCACATAAGAGAACATAAGTCTCTCTCTCTCTCTTTCTCTCTACACGTCAACCCTCTCTCTTCCTCTCATGGCCGTCCACATGGATGCCCTAGAGAGAGTCTCCATCGCCATAGCGTCGTCGTTATGCTGCCCGATCGTTTGCTCGTGGATCTCCGTCTCCTTCGGTGCACCTCGCTCGTGAAAAAGACGTCGGATCTCGTGTGTCGAGATCAAGAGATCCATCGCTTGGATCATCAACATGGATTGGGAGAAGCACACGATTCATCCCCACGCTCGCAATTGTCTCCTCCGTCGGATCGGACTTGAGATAGGAGGTCTCTTCGTTTAGAGACTCGATCACAACCACGCTTCAAGAGGTAATCCTATTACTTGTTTGTGGTTTATATGAAACGATCCGAGAAGCATTCTTGGATCATGTGGTTTCGTCGCATGAAAATTTTTAATTTCCGTTGCATCGAGCAACTAGTGCGACTAGTCGCTCCTCGTCATATTCGATACGATGCTCGTGCTTCCGTGATGCGCTTGAGGATCTCTTCATATCCTTCAGTTGATCAGCTAGTGTTTCACTTGTCACTTAGAGTTAACACTTGTGTACAGGCCAATGTAGGCCACATTGGTCGGTATTCCGAGTGGGAGCGCTAAGAGGGGAGTTCTAGGAAATGTGGTTAATGAAGTTGGGAAGAATAGATATTTCTTCTTGGCATAAGGAGGACTGGGTTGTCGTGAGGATTGGCGGGATAAAATCTAAATTGTGAACCAGAAGTATCATTGGGAAGTGGGGCTAATTGGACGTGTTGGGAACTTAGTTAGGATGCTTTGTACCCCACTGCATGTCTACGGAGGCACCCCAACCCTAAGGTATTCTTTTTACGTTAGAGTCATAGTGTGAGATCTCATCCATATCAAGACCACAGACTATCCACGAAGCTTGGTTACTGATATCCATATCGAATAACTAAAATAAAAATGCAATTCTTGTGAGATCGGGTTACCTAGTTTCTTTCGCTTTTGTACATGTTTATACTATATCATGCATTTCTTTTTGTATAGTTTTGTTTAAATCGTATTGAGAAACTTTACTCATAATGTACATACGTGTGGATCTGCAAGCCCTCAGCAGTGAGCAGCTTGGAGTCACCTTTTTGTGCAGCTTCACGACACTTTTTGTGGTATAGGTGTTGGTAGTTTTACTATCCTTCCTGTAGTATTTTTGTTGAGAGACATGGCATGTAATATGTATGTTGGGGCACATCCTTTAAATATGCATACATGTATATTTTGTGAACATGGATGGACAATGGAAATGTATGAAAGGTGAACATGTTGAATGAGAAGCAAAAAATTTAAATTCATATGCATGTTGCTATTTTCTCCTGCTTCTATGAAGGGCAAATATTAGAATGTGGAATGTATGTGAATGGATTGGTTTTCCGAGTACCCGGATCCTAGAGGGGGACGGGCGTCACAACTTGATATCAGAGCTGTGGTACTCCATTTCATTACATGCATATCATTCCTCATCGGTGTTCGAATACTGGATTTCGTTGGAAGTCTTCTGATCCAACACAAGTCCAAAGGAGAATAGCATGATTGCATCCTTGTCCATATGTGTCTTTAATGTCCCTCTTAAGTTGAGCAATACATCAAATGGTGGGATCGAGTGCATCTCAGCATTGAGGGCACACCACTTTCTCAGCCAGAGTTGTGTAGGCTACCTTGCATACGTAGTAGACTCAGCAGCACAGGGTCAGATGATCGAGGACGTTAGAGTTGTACGCGAGTTTCCACACGTGTTTCCAGATGACTTACCTGGGTTACCACCAATGAGGGAGATTGAGTTTGAGACCATGCTATTACCAGATACACAACCGATCTCTATCCCTCCATACATGTTGGCACTTGCTGAGCTCAAGGAGCTTAAACTGCAGTTACAGGAGCTGTTGGATAAGGGATTCATATGTCCCAGTACATCCCAATGGGAAGCACCGGTCCTTTTTGTAACAAAGAAGGATGGATTATTGAGGCTATGCATAGACTACATACAACTGAACAAGAGAACGGTCAAAAACCGTTACCCACTCTCATGGATTGATAATCTCTTTGATCAGTTATTGGGAGCACCGGTGTTTTTCTAAGATTAATTTGCGATCAGGATATCACTAGTTGAGGATCAATGAGGCCGACGTGATGAAGTTTGCATTCCACACTAGATATGGCCATTATGAGTTCTTGGTGATGCCTTTTGGACTCATGAATGCACCTACCGCATTCATGGATTTTATGAACTGAGTCTTCCGTCTGCATTTGGATAGGTTCGTGATCGTATTAATTGATGGTGTTCTAGTCTACTCCCATGATGAATACAAGCACGAGTCCCATCTTCCCACCATACTAGAGACACTTCGAGAGCACCAATTGTATGGCAAGTACAACAAGTGCGAGTTTTGACTTTCTGAGGTGGCTTTTCTTGGCCAGTGGTTTCAGGAGCGGGGGTGTCAGTTGACCCCGCCAAGATAGAGGCAGTGGTGTCTTGGGAGCGGTTCAAGATGGTTATAGAGATTTGCAGCTTCCTTGGCCTCGTCGGGCACACCAGGAGGTTTGTCAGAGGGTTCTCTTAGTTGGCTTTACCCCTCACCCGGTTGATGCAGAAGGATGCCCCATTTATTTGGAGAGACAAATGCGAGTTGAACTTCCGAACGCTCAAGGAGCGCTTGACTTATGCACCCATCCTCACCCTTCTTCTGGTACCCTGGACTTCACTATGTATAGCGATGCTTCCAAGGAGGGCTTGGGTGCATTGTTATTGAAGCGTGGACAGATTGTGGCATACGCATCATGACAGCTGAAGAACCATGAACGCAAATACCCCACTCGTGACTTGGAGTTAGAGGCCGTAGTCTTTGCATTAAAGATATGGCGTCATTATTTATATGGGTGACATTTGAGATCTTCACAGAGCAAATGAGCCTTAAATACATTTTTGATCAGACGGAGATGAATATGAAGCAAAAGCGATGGATGGAACTGCTAAAATATTATGATTATACCATCTCCTACTATCCTGGTATGGGGAATGTGGTAGTAGACGCCTTGAGTAGAAGACCATACACTGAGGATTCGATAACCTGGTTATAGACATGGGATGTGCTCACTACACTTAGTGAGTGGTACCCAATTGAGGGAACATCTGATGCATTTATAGCACCAACCAAGTATAGCAGCTTCTGGGACATGATTGTTCAGAGCCAACAGACAGATCCGAGGATCCAGGAGCTGTACCACAGGTACTTGAAGGATGAATTCGACGGATTTTGATTCCATGAATCCATCGTATGGAAGGGGCCGAGGAGAGAGATCCTGGATGAGGCACATAGCTCGAGACTTTCCATACATCCAGGTGGCACCAAGATGTACAGGGACCTCCTCCAACACTTTTGGTGGGAAGGAATGAAGAAGGACGTAGCCGAACATGTTAGTAGATGTCTTACTTTTCATATGGTGAAGGCAGAGCACCAAAGGCCTCCTGGTTTACTACAGCCTCTTCCCATCTCGGTGTGAAAATGGGAGAGCATCTCCATGGATTTTGTCACATCATTGCCGCGCACCCCTGGAGTGCATGATGCAATATGGGTCATCTTTGACCGGTTGACTAAGTCAGCCCATTTCAACTCAGTCAACATGACATATACTCCAGTACAACTAGCCAAGTTATACATTCAACACATCATTCATTTGCATGGGGTACCCAAGGAAGTCATGTCAGATAGAGATTCCCATTTCACATCACACTATTGGGGAGAATTCATGAGAGCCTTCAGGACCGAACTACGCATGAGTTCAACCTACCATCCACAGAAAGATGGGCACTCTGAGAGGACCATTCATACCTTGGAAGATCTACTACGAGCCTGTGCGGTTGAGTGGAAGGTATCTTGGAAGAATCACCTCCCACTAGTTGAGTTTATGTACAACAATAGCTACCACGCCAGTATAGGTATGACACCATTTGAGGCACTGTACGAGAGGCAGAAGGTGGGTGACAACACCCTCTTCACCCCCCAGATCATTGAGGAGACCTCCAGGATGGTGGAGACTGCTAGGAGGAAATTGTTGACCGCACAGAGCCGTCAGAAGAGTTACACCGACCGGTGGCGTAGAGACCTTGAGTTTCAGGTAAATTGTCCTACGTTCGTGCCCTAAGGGGACTTCGTGTTCTTACGTGTGTCCCCAATGAGAGGCGTATAATGATTCGGTGCCAAGGGCAAGCTAGCACCGTGTTTTGTGGGACCATTAGAGATTTTGACCCGTGTTGGGAAAATGGCCTATAGGGTGGCCCTTCCCCCACACCTCGAGGGCATCCATGACATGTTTCATGTGTCAAATCCACAGAAGTACATCTGAGATCCCCGACACGTGATCATCTACGAGGACTTGGTGGTGGAGCCAAATCTCTCCTTCCCATAAGAGCCGGTGCAGATTTTGGACCACATAGTCAAGAGGCTAAGGCGGAACGAGATTCCTTTGGTCAAGGTCATGTGGCGAAGTCAAGATGTCGAGGAGGCGACGTGGGAACCTGAGGCAGACATGAGGGAGAAATACCCTCATCTATTTACCGGTATGTAATTGAAAACATGACCAAGTTCCCTTTGAGATCTTATGGCTTTTGCTCTCTTTGAGATTTTTATAGGTACGTTTCTCTGTGAAACTTGGATACAATGGAGTTCGGGAGTTGAAATCGACTTAAATCATCGTAAGTCTCGGGGACGAGACTTCCTTTGAGATTTTTATGATGTGAAAACCTCAAAAATCGAACATCGACTAAAATACAAATCTTGACTGAGTCTGGGCTTAATTACAAAATCTGTACTTTTCCAGTGAGCAAAAAATTCAATTAAAGAATCCATTGCGTAATTCTCGTCGAGATCTTTCCAATGAGCCCAAGAATGTGAAAATCTGAGTTTGGGAGCTCGAGTTACGGCTATTTTAGCGAGTCAGGGTTCAGACCAAATCTGGATCCAAACCAAGATCCGGATCCAAATTTTTGACCCAATAAAAAGACCTCCAAATCAACCTCTTCTTCCAATCGACCCAAACTCGAGTTCTAGCTCTTCTTATTCCACTTCTCCTCCCTTCCCCTTGCCGGAGCATCACCGGAACACCTCGAATCAACGATCCGAAGCCAAAATCGTGTTAAGAAGATCCAGGTCACCCCGTGTGCGGTCCTTCTCACGATCAGGGCACCAACTGCGATGTTCTCTACGGGAGGAGAAACCGAGGCGACAAACATTCTTAGGTACGATGTTTTTCCCCTCCCTCTTGCCGCGGACTCCACGCGATTTAAATCTATATGTTCGAATATTTAGAGCCTTAGGTTCTTTTGGGTACGGTTATTATACATCCTCCGATCTTTCGGTTTTTCCCCATGTAATTTGGATTCTCTACCTGGAATTTATAACATGTAGTATTTGGTTTAAAAGAATAATGCCTAGATAACTCCTATAGCTTCTTGATCCTTATAATCAATAAGATTGTCCGTCTACACATTTTCAAGTAATCAAATCTTTGGTTGGATTTGCTTGGACTTCATGTATGCTAAGCTGCACACCTGAATGTTCTACAGAACATACCTTAGAACACGAATCTCACTTTATCCATGCTCCTCCTTAAACGTAGGGATTAACTTGTGTATATTCCAAGGTATATGGACTATCTCATAAACTTAATGGAATATGTCATTGTTGAGCGAGCCGAGCGACTAAGGGTAAAATGGTATCAGTCGTTGCGACCACAACCACTCGAAACGAACTCAATAAGAAAAGAAGACCAACAATAAACAAATCAAGCAATCAATTAAAATAAGCGGTCTCGCTAATTTATTTTACCTCGTATAGCCACCAGGGTCGAACACAAGGAGCACACAATGCAGAAGCTAGAAGTAGTCGGGAATCCAAGAAAAGGAGAGAAATGGTGGTTTTTATATTTTTCAATTTTTTTATGATTTTAAAATTGAGAAAAAAGAATAAAAGAAAGCCATAAAGCAACTTTAAACAATTATTTAAAGCAAAAAAATACTCAAAAAATTCAAACAAAAATATTTTTGTCTTTTTAAAATATTCAAATATTTACGTGGATTTTATGGGGTTTTTCTGGGTTTTAAATAATTTTCTAAAAATGAAATAAAACCAAAAAATAACAAGTAATGTACAACTGGGATATAAAGGCAGATTAAAATTACTTAAAATGCCTATAAAATCCCAATAGTATTTTTATGATAACTATAAAACAAAACTAACTACAACAACTGAAAACACATTTTTTTTATTTTTTTATGAATTTTTGCTGTTTTTTTAAGATTTTCACTCTTTTTTAGTTTTATCATTTTTAAAAATGGAAATAAGGTGAAAATTGGATAGAAATTCAAACAACACAAAAGAAGCAATTAAGATTTTTTTTCAGAATTTTCAAGGATTTTTAATATTTTAGTTGATTTTCTAAAACAAACAATGACACTTTTTAAGGTTTTCGAATTTTTTAAAAAAAATGAAAAGAAAACAAAACCAAAAATTCATTAAAATTCCTACACCGTGGCAGGAGTCATGTGTCAAAATTCCGTGAATTTTTGGAGCTAAAAAGCTATTTATTAAATCAAAAATAAAACGCATAGCATAGAGGAACCAAACTGCAAAGAAAACATGTACTGGGACCAAATAATAACACACAATGAAACTCTAGGGTCTGACCTGTAAATTTCCCACTAATATCCGCACATGTCTCAAATCAGTACGTACAGGGGTATATTTGCAAATAATGAAACTAAACATGCTATCGACAACAATAAAGAAGTCCAGGGCATAACATGCAAATAACCCAGGAAAACACATGACGAAGCACGTGGGTCCACACCAACAGGACTAAAGTGCGAATATGGACAACTACATCTATCAAAGTGCAAAATGGCCTAACTGTATACTTTATTTTACAGACTAAACAACAAACTAAAATAAAAGCAGGGTAGACTGAGCAAATTACCTATGCAGCACGTGAGCTGCGCGTGGAGAGAGAGGTGGCGGCTGCTGGTTGGGCGTGAACGTACGGCTCTGGCACGCTAGAGATCAGATCTGACGGCTGTCAGGTGTCGGAGACGTGGCGGGTATGGGGACCGTTAGATCTGACATCTAACAACCTGACAGTTATTGTGAATGGATGGCTGAGATGGCATCTGGACGAGGGGGTCAATCCGACGGTAGAGGGAGGCTTTGAAAGAACTGTTGGACATGCGAGCCCACGGCGAGCCATTATGCAATAAATGTTATTGCACATATCATTCCCTGATCTGAAATGAAGAATAAATAATTTGCATAATAGGTCCCTCTGTATAATTAGGGTTATGTACCATGGCCATCTTAATGATCATACAGTTGTTGATTCATTAAATGCATCATAGAGGCTGGTGCTTGGATGAATATCTAATGGGTTAGATAGAGGACTCATCAAGCATCGTCAAATGATTATTAAGAGACGATCTCTAGCCTGAGTAGGAGATGGCAATCCTTTCTCACATAGGTTGATATCTGACCGACCTCTTGATGCAGGTCCTCTGCATGGGAATAGTGATTCGGAGGTGTCAGATTAGCTAGGTCAATGGGTTGACTTAGCGAGATCGAGATAACCTAAGTCCTATGTTGAATGTTGAAACAACATAGGCACACATCCTCTGACCGGAGATAGATGTGTTACTATATGTCTGAGTGTGTACATTTGGCAGACCAGTAGGTTGATGACCTAACCAAGGTCTATATACCGACGAGCTGGTGTGCATATAAGGGCATATGAGTAATACGATCTCTCAAAGGGATCATACAGGTTCACTTGTGAACCAGAAGACATGAGCTCACTCATGAGGTATTGGGACCAATCAAATTCTATGCATGGTCATCGTGCTTTGGAAGCATGACAAGAATTTGAAGGTATGATATATGCTTTGGGAAAGCATATGATCGATACCAAATCCCAATGACCAAGATTGAGAAACTTGGTGATCAAACCCTGAAGAAGACAGTATAAAATAGATCTTCATCTTCAGGTTGATCATTGGTCTTCCAGTATGCAGAATGTGCAGGTATTGGGAATACCTGAAGGTGATGTGATCATAAACGATTGTATAACCATGACGCTTCCAGTCCGAGGGAGTGATGAAACATGTCTGTATTTTAGTGACTCCTCTCAAGAGAGAAGAAACTTGATCTTAGTCCAAGTGTTGGATATTGATCTGAATGTGATTCAGATGCAATGAGAAGATTAAGTATACAGACTTGATTTAATCAAGCATCTATGAGAGGTCCGTTAGATCTGGATTTGAGATGAGATCTCAACATCCAAGTCACTATACGTGGAATAATACAATCACCCTGTCCTTATCTCCAAGTATCTACGGAGAAGGCACATTATTCTTTAAGGAGTTCAAGAATAATTCCTATGATGAATTTAGTATCCAAGCAAGAAGGTTTTGATAATTAAATGAGATTTATTTATCAAAGTATAATATGAATAAGATTCATATTGTGAGAATGTGTCCAAGATAATTAAATGGGATTTAATTATCAAGTATAATATGAATAAGATTCATATTGTGAGAATGATTATCCAAGATAATTAAATAGGATTTAATTATCAAGGATAAGCAGATCATGGATAGTGCTATCCAGAATATCTATGTATATTATAAATGGGATTTATAATATATCAGAGAGAGAGAAATATTGTAAATAGCATTTGTTAATTATTAATGTGGATTGGATCCACATTAGTTGATTAACTAGAAATGTAATTTACAAATTAGTTTGGGATGGGAATATGATTCACATATTTTTTCAATGGCATGATTGAAATATTCACAAATTACATTGGAATTAATTTGGTGGATATTATTGCAATCATAATTATTGCAAATAATTAAGAAATAATAATATAAATAAAAGGAGACAAAACCACCAACAATCATAGGTGGCGTCACCTATGACTTAGTCATAGGTGACGCCTCCTTGATTTTAGGAGGGGTTGTTGTCTCCTCTTATTTGTTGTCTTATTATCTCTTGATAAATTAATTTATGTTAATTAAATAGTGTTGATAATAATTCAACATATATTTAATTTAATATAAATTAATGTTGTTGGTTTTTAACCAACAACAATCATAGCCGTTGGATGGCTCTTGGATTACAATGACCGTTGGATCATGAGAGCCATGGATTGAGATCCATTGGATCCCAAACTAATATAAAAAGAGGGTAGCCTTAGCCCTTGAGAGACACCAAGTAGATGCCTACTCTACTTCTCTCTCTCCCTCTCATTCTCGTGCTATCTCTCTCTCCCTCTCCATAGGGTGGCCAACCACCATTGTCCAGAAAGGAGAGAAGTTCTCGCCTTCGCCTTCAACGACTTGAGGATCTCCTTCTTCGTGGCTACTTGCTATAAGGGAAGACGATGGATTTCGCTTGACGAAATCAGGGGATCTATTGCTTGGATCTTCATCGAGGATTGCGGGAGGAACGCGACTCATCATCGTGCCCGCAAGTGCGTTCTTCGTGGGTCGGACTTGAGACAGGAGGATCTCTTGTTTGGGATCTCGCGATCACAACCACGCTTCAAAGGTATTCCTTATACTTTGTGGTTTGATGAAATGATCTGAAAAGTGTTCTCGTGATCATGTGATTTCATCATTTGATTTAATTTTTTTTTAAATTCCACTGCACCTTGCGACTAGTACGACTAGTCGCCCCGATCGTATTCGATGCGATCGTCACACTTCCGTGATGCGCTTGAGGATTCTCAATATCCTTCAAGTGGTATCAGAACCATGTTATAAAAGGTTTTGGATATGATCCATGAACCATGGACGACTTGGATTTGAAATGGTCGCGAAAGTTTTGGCGCATTTGAATTTTCGCAACTCTGTCTAATTGATTTTTTCGGCACTGTTTAAATTGTTTAAACATGAAATATTCAATTGTATTTTGTTTCCCATTAAACAAGGAAACCATAGGATTTGGGTTTACTAAATTTGGATTTAATTGGCTCAAGATATGGCCTTTTGAATATGCATGTATTCACTGTTGCGGGAACAACGAAATTGAACGTGATTAATTTGTTAATTACGATTTTGATATTCCTCTAAATGCGTGATAATTCACTTGGGTTCTGTTGTAAATCAAGTTGGCAATCTTAGGGCACTAATTTTGCGAATTTTGGATTTAAATTGATCAAGATAAGTTAATTTTAGTGATAAGGGGTCACTGCTGGAAATTGACATTTATTGATCATGAACCTTGTGATAGTCATTCAAATAAATGTTGATGAAAATTAATTGTTAATTTTCTGAAATTGGTTATTGATAAATATTTGTGAAATATTTAAAGATGATAATCAATTCCTTGAATGACATCCCACTAAACCATGATGATAAGATAGTTGATCTTGATCATTGGTTAGTTTGAAATCATCAACAAACATTGTTTTCATGTAAAACCCTAAGTCATCCTACAATAGTTGTAGAACAACTTTTACATGCAAAACCTCTTGCTTGAATAGGATTGGGGATTTGTTTAGCAAATCTCCTTATAATATAATCAAAAAGGTTTTGATGTATATTATATGGTATAATTTCGGTTGAAAGACCGATGAGCATCTCAAAGTACATGATGATCTATCTGACATTATCCTTTCCTGAGGTGGATATGGTGTCTAGTCGGAGATCGCTGAGGTAGCGGGTTGCAACGTATGTGGCCCGTCCCACTCTCGCTGGTACTGGCCATGACAGCGGGTAGGGATTGGATAATGCTAGAGAAATCAAAGTGTATTTCTAATTATTAAAATTCGAAATAATACGTACTTAGAGATTATACCTACTATTCAAGTAAAGAATTCAAAGTTTGTTGATTGATAATAGTATTAATGATTGATTTAATGTGATTATATTAATTATATCCTATTAAACACTCTATTATGAATAGATGTGTATTTTCCTTGGAAGAATTAATTATGTGAATATGATTCACAATAATTAATTATTTCAATTTGAATAAGAGGTGGAGGATCACATAAGTGACATCCATGGTCTCCCGTCAAGGAAAAGAATTTCGTCGCCAAAAGTTGTATATAGGAGACGCCTGCCCGAAGTGACAGATCCTATATACAATTATTTGGATCGGGTTCTTTGCTTCTCGAAAGAGTAAGGCCGTATACGTAGTGACCCCAATATCGAGTCCTCATATTATTGGGGCGATATTGGATTGCGTATAGCGTGTTTTAAGCCTGTTGACGGTTGGTTCAATTAGCAATAGGTCAACATCATCTTAGGGGTTGTGGGCCCGGGTGTTAAAGACCGAATTGGGAAATGCAAGTTGGACTTGCAAAGCAGAATGTGTTCCCGCTTCTCTTTATTTGAGTCACAGGTTCTCATATTTTTGGGATGTGATAAAGATAGAGAGGAGATCCCAGATCTTGCTTGAGATATAGCGGTAAGTATATCTCTTACTTTGAAAGACGATTAGGGAATAATCTTTCATAGTAGACATAGCAAGACAAATTTGATTTAAAATTCCTAAATCAAAGTAAAATATATATATATATATATAATATACCCTTATACAAATTTCTTATTTCAGATAATCCTTCATAAAACCCACTCAATGTTATACTCAATAATAACCAGTAAAATATCATGGATTGGACTCATGATCCAGATATTGAACTTGCAATTGGACACATAATGTATGTGGTTGCAATGTGCAAGTTTCCTCAACATAATGAGGAATGACAATTAAATAAGACAACAAGACATCATCTTAGGGTTTGTATGTCTCTATAGTCTTGATCTTTCATCGAGTGTACTTTGAAAGTGACATGTCGATGATGATCGTAATTGTCAAATAATCCTTATAAAATCTAAGAAGATGTTCTGGCATACATATGTGCTCTAGACATTTAATCATGAATGACATGGTTCTCTACATTATGCAGAATGGTGGCTCGAAAGAGATGATGTATTCAAAATATTTAAATACCTACCTGAACCAATGTTTTAGGAGTCTAGATGGATGTAGACATGATGAGTGTCATCATTCTACTGTCTATACTCTAGTCATTCATGAAGCTTCATAATATTCACATTGTATGAATTTAATGAAGCATGTATAAATGTTGAAATGCTCATACACTGAATTCTTTTGAACTTAACATAAGAGATCCTTAGTCTTGAACAATGGTTGTTTATAGATGAAGAGAGAACAGTGGAAGCGTGGGTCGGACACATGCGAGAAGGAAAGTCAAAGAGTTGATTGTACTTCTGTGACTTCCATATGACATCCAAAGAGTTGGATGAATGCCTATACTGCAATAACTTGATGTGTTGATAGTATGACTATCAAGTCTGTCTAGAATCCTTAGAGAAGGACTCAGATAATGCATCATAATAATCTATATCTACCTTTGATCATTGAAATTGACTTGCTTATTTGATAAGATAAAGTCTAATAATTGTATCTCAATCTTCTAACGACACTTGCAATGTGTTACACATGTTTTAGAAGACTGGAAAATTTTTATCTTAAGGTTTAAAGTTATCCACATGGATATTGATGCAATTGTTGCAACAATCTCTGCTGGATTGATAGACTTCTTAATTTCAGTGGGAGAGCCTTAGTCTTAGAGAATGCCTCTATGACCTAGATATTAGAATACGCTCATTGTTTTTTTCTAAATATTGGAAATAAACATGAATTCTGGAATAAACCTATCATAAAGAGTTATGATGGATATATTTCAGATAATAATCTAGCATCTGGTGGACTCTACTAAATTAGAAATTTAATGAATGGTTCATTGAGATTTCTAATACTGAAAGTTAAACCTTATAAGATCAATAGGAGGATAAAGATCATTTGGCAATGATTTAGCATCAAGTTTTGGACATATGCCTGTTGATTTGATCAATAGACAAGTAAGAGATGAAACTTTAGAATGTCTAAAATTTAAAATCTTACATACTTATGAATATTGTATTCAAAGTATAATGTCCAATACATCCTTCTTTTGGGAAAGGTGTAAGATGTCAAGGTATTCGAGATCTCATACATATTGATGTTTGTGAGTCATCTATATCGTAGTAAACATTATGGATATGTGATATTTATTGATGATTATGTATGATATATGAGATTTCTTCTCTTCACATGAGAAACCTTTGAAATGTTCAAAGATTTCGTAATTTTGGTTTAGAACCAAAGTTTGAAGGAAGATTAAATGAATTTGATCTAACCAAGGTAGCAAGTACCTATTAGATGAATTCAAAGAATATCTTATGGAGATATGAATATCATTTCTATCTCAATCCTCCTGACACACCTAAACTCAATGGAGTTGTAGGAAGATACAATTAGATCATGTGTGACATGATTTGATCAATGATGAATTTAGCATAATTATCCCTTAGTTTCTAGGTATATATGTGTAGTAGAGACTACAATATATATATCCTTAATAAGGTTCCATGCATGTAAGCTGGAATCTAGCACTTGAGAGTGCTACTTCATTAGGAAAATAAAGGATGGTATTGGATACCTACTTTATGACCTTGAGATTCTTAAAATATCTCATCTTTGAGAATATGATTCTTATAGGATGACTCTCTTGAGAATCAAGATGAAAATGAAGTAAAGGAACTCATTTAATCTTGAGAAGATAATGAGGCTCCAGAAATCAGAAACTAAAAGGGACAATTAAAGATGAAACACTAATAGTTCTTCAAATGAGTTTGAAGATGTATTCCATGTGTCAGTTAAGTCTGACAATGATCGGACTTCATGTGATGAAGCTCCTGAGGATCATGACATGGATATTAGCAATAAAGGTCTAAGGTAGACTTCATATACAAGTGTTGTATATGGACCCTCGAGGATCCACCTATAAGGGTTAGACCCATTAAGGTGTAAATGGATCTTCAATAGAAAGAGGGAACTTGATGAGAAGGTAGAGACCTTCAAAGCACGGTTCGTAGCCATGAGCTACCCACCGAAGAGAAGACATCGATTGCGATGTGGCTTGCTTTTCAGTGATCATGCTTAAACCCATCAGAATATTGCTAACTCGAGCTACACAATTTGACTATGGCATCTTCAAGATGTGAGTGAAGATTGTATTCCTCTATGAATACCTCTTTGAGGATATTCACATGAAGTAGCCCCAGGGCTTCATGGTTGAGGAATGCAAGATGTGCTGGCTAAAGAACTCCATCTTTGGACTCAAATAAGCTTATTGTCATTGGAACATAAGATTTGATGAAATTATAGTTGTTATAATTTCAAATAGAATCTTGATGAACCATGTGAAGCTTAGTGGGAGTGCCATTGTGTTCATCGTGCTAAATGTAGATAATATCCTAATCATTTGGAATGATATAAGGATGATAATAAGTGTTTTATGGCCTGGCTATTCCATACCTTGAGATATGATCTCAAAAGATGCCTCTTGGATCTTAGTTCTGAAGGTGTTCAGAAGCAAAGAAAAGAGGGTATTGGGACTGTCACATTTGTAGTACACCTTGGACATGTTCCATTTTCTGGAAATTCCAAGAAAGGCTTTCTTACCTTAAGATTTGGTACTGACCTATCTAAAGGGATAGCACCTCAAAGAGTTGAGGAAGTACATGCTAAAAACTGGTTGCCCTTTTGTGCATCAGTTACGAGAAGATGAACGTATGCTAAATGTGTACAAAAGTCAGATATCTGCCATGCAGTGGGAGTAGTAAACTGTTACTAATCCTACTATGGAGATAGAACACTTAATTGTAGTAATAACAATATCTTCAAAGATGACAAGGCTTTAGAGATAGTGATCTCTAAGTCTTATCTTCAAGAAATTAAGACTTTTAGATGGAGATCTAAAAGGTCTTAACTGCGAATACCTTAGGAGATAGAGATCTCCAGGGATAAGGGAATTCTGATAAGGATAATAGAAATAACATACTGGTTATAATAATATTTCTTTGATTTGTAGTATCAAGGATACTATGACTGCCAAGATTGAGTATTGGTTGCATTAGATGCAACATGTGCATTAGATGCGAGCACTGTTACTGGGGATATGCAAGTGCCGTAAAAGGACTTGGCGTAGTCTCGCGGGAACACAGTGACTGATCAGCTTACCTAGATATTTTCTAAATAGCCTATGATTGTCACATGAGTGTGGGTTTAAATGATTAGCCCATTAATGGCTCTTTGGGCTAGTGGGAGATTGTTGGACATGCGAGCCCACGGCGAGCCATTATGCAATAAATGTTATTGCACGTATCATTCCCTGATCTGAAATGAAGAATAAATAATTTGCATAATAGGTCCCTCTGTATAATTAGGGTTATGTACCATGGCCATCTTAATGATCATACAACTGTTGATTCATTAAATGAATCATAGAGGCTGGTGCTTGGATGAATATCTAATGGGTTAGATAGAGGACTCATCAAGCACCGTCAAATGATTATTAAGAGATGATCTCCAACCTGAGTAGGAGATGGCAATCCTTTCTCACATAGGTTGATATCTGACCGACCTCTTGATGCAGGTCCTCTGCATGGGAATAGTGATTCGGAGGTGTCAGATTAGTTAGGTCAATGGGTTGACTTAGCGAGATCGAAATAACCTAAGTCCTATGTTGAATGCTGTCACAGCGTAGGCACACATCCTCTGACCGGAGACAGATGTGTTACTATATGTCCGAGTGTGTACATTTGGTAGACCAGTAGGTTGATGACCTAACCAAGGTCTATATACCGGCGAGCTGGTGTGCATATAAGGGCATATGAGTAATACAATCTCTCAAAGGGATCATACAGGTTCACTTGTGAACCGGAAGACATGAGCTCACTCATGAGGTATTGGGACCGATCAAATTCCATGCATGGTCGTCGTGCTTTGGAAGCATGACAAGAATTTGAAGGTATGATATATGCTTTGGGAAAGCATATGATCGATACCAAATCCCAATGACCAAGATTGAGAAACTTGGTGATCAAACCCTGAAGAAGACAATATAAAATAGATCTTCATCTTCAGGTTGATCATTGGTCTTCCAATATGGAGGATGTGCAGGTATTGGGAATACATGAAGGTGATGTGATCATAAACGATTGCATAACCATGACGCTTCCAGTCCGAGGGAGTGATGAAACAGGTCTGGATTTTAGTGACTCCTCTCAAGAGAGAAGTAACTTGATCTTAGTCCAAGTGTTGGACATTGATCTGAATGTGATTCAGATGCAATGAGAAGATTAAGTATACAGACTTAATCAAGCATCTATGAGAGGTCCGTTAAATCTGGATTTGAGATGAGATCTCAGCATCCAAGTCACTATATGTGGAACAATACAATCACTTTGTCCTTATCTCCAAGTATCTACGGAGAAGGCACATTATCCTTGAAGGAGTTCAAGAATAATTCCTATGATGAATTTAGTATCCAAGCAAGAAGGTTTTGATAATTAAATGAGATTTATTTATCAAAGTATAATATGAATAAGATTCATAATGTGAGAATGTGTCCAAGATAATTAAATGAGATTAATTATCAAGTATAATATGAATAAGATTCATATTGTGAGAATGATTATCCAAGATAATTAAATAGGATTTAATTATCAAGGATAAGCAGATCATGGATAGTGCTATCCAGAATACCTGTGTATATTATAAATGGGATTTATAATATATCAGAGAGAGAGAGAAATATTGTCAATAGCATTTGTTAATTATTAATGTGGATTGGATCCACATTAGTTATTAACTAGAAATGTAATTTACAAATTAGTTTGGGATGTGAATATGATTCACATATTTTTTTAATGGCATGATTGAATTAGTCACAAATTAATTTGGAATTAATTTGGTGGATATTATTGCAATAATAATTATTGCAAATAATTACGAAATAATAATATAAATAAAAGGAGACAAAACCACCAACAATCATAGGTGGCGTCACCTATGACTTAATCATAGGTGACGCCTCCTGGATTTTAGGAGGGGTTGTTGTCTCCTCTTATTTGTTGTCTTATTATCTCTTGATAAATTAATTTATGTTAATTAAATAGTGTTGATAATAATTCAACATATATTTAATTTAGTATAAATTAATGTTGTTGGTTTTTAACCAACAACAATCATAGCCGTTGGATGGCTCTTGGATTACAATGACCGTTGGATCCATGAGAGCCATGGATTGAGATCCCCTGGATCCCAAACTAATATATAAAGAGGGTAGCCTTAGCCCTTGAGAGACACCAAATAGATGCCTACTCTACTTCTCTCTCTCCCTCGTATTCTCGTGCTATCTCTCTCTCCCTCTCCATAGGGTGGCCAACCACCATTGTTGAGAAAGGAGAGAAGTTCTCGCCTTCGCCTTCGACGACTTGAGGATCTCCTTCTTCTTCGTGGCTACTTGCTATAGAGGAAGACGATGGATTTCGCTTGACGAAATCTGGGGATCTATTGCTTGGATCTTCATCGAGGATTGCGGGAGGAAGGTGACTCATCATCGTGCCTGCAAGTGCATTCTTCGTGGATCGGACATGAGACAGGATGATCTCTTGTTTGGGATCTCGCGATCACAACCACGCTTCAAAGGTATTCCTTATACTTTGTGTTTTGATGAAACGATCCGAAAAGTGTTCTCGTGATCTTGTGGTTTCATCATTTGATTTATTTTTTTTAAATTCCGCTGCACCTTGCGACTAGTACGACTAGTCGCCCCGATCGTATTCGATGCGATCGTCACGCTTCCGTGATGCACTTGAGGATTCTCAATATCCTTCAAGAACAACGCCTGGGAGAGCTTTGCTAGAGCATCGTCAAGGATCCGAAGCTCCGATGAAAGATCAGACAGTGCCAAAAGAAGTGTGAGGCCCTTCCGCGTCAAATGGCCGGCTCCGATGGAGTCGCTGACGGTCGAATCTTCGTGACGATGGCTGGGACCTGGGCGAACTCCGGCGAGGGTGGTCGAAGGTGATCTGGGTCGTTCCACGTGCGCTAAGGCCTGCAGGAGAAATCTTGGACTTGGAGCAAGACTCCGGTCAGGGTTATTGGATATGAAATAAAGGGAAGCGACTGTGAATGAAGGGTGGGTCTTCGGCGAAGGTGGTAGACGAGACCGGTGGCCTAATCTTGGCAATCCGAGCCAAGATTAGGATGCTCATATAGTGTGAGAAGATGAAGGATGAGCGGGGTTGTTGATCTGAATGGGTGGATAACGGTGACTAGGCTCCGACCGACTAATCGGAGCTGACGGAGCGGCGACGATAAACAAATGAAAGATTACGCAAATACATGAGCTAGGGATGAAACGAATGCTACCTAAAGGTCCTAATAGAATCCTGAGCTCCAGGGGAGTTGGATGGTGGGGGTCGTTGCCTCGACTTCGCTGCGGCTGGTGGAGGAGGCTCTTCATGGCAGTGCTCCGGCTACGATAGGCGAGCTACGGCTACACAGCGCTTCTCCGATGACCAAAGGTGGTCTCCGATTGCTGTCACCAAGGCGGGTATGTCTAGGGTATTAAAGAAGGGTGCGGGGCAAGCTAGGAAGCTGGGAGAGCAAATGAAGAGCTTTATTGCATGTCCTAGGAAGCTCGGAAGAATCGGATCAAGCACGCGAACCGAGGTCGATCCGTACCTCTCTAGGGATCCGTGAGGATCTCCGATCCATTGGGGAGATGCGGGCACAAAATCGTATCTAGAGGGTGCAGGATCCGATTAGTAAAATTGGGAGAAACGGGTGCAGAAATCAGATCCGTGCACGAGGAGGTCCGGGAGGGGTAGTTGACCGGGGTCAACATTCCTCCTGGACCAATCAGAAAATAGATATTCAAAAATATTTATAAAATCGATTAAAATTAGCAAATGATTTTAAATTAAAAATTGTTCAACATGAAAAATATTTATTATTTTCCAAACTATTTTTTGTAATTTTTATTTATTTTTATGAAAAATAATTTATGGTATATATAGTATAGTATATTATATACTGGTATAAAATACCTATGAATTTTGTACAATTATTTTTATTTTCTTATTTTTGCATAAATACCCAAATTTTCTATTTTATTTATTTACAACATAATGTTTGGAGTATAAAATTATTTTTGTTTTATTTTTATTATTTATTTACAAGTATAAAATAAATAAGGAGTGATACATATTTACATGCATTATATACAAGGTGAGAGAGAGTTTTATTTTATTTTATTTTACTAATTTTTGTTTGATTTTGAGAAATATATACAAGGAAAAATAAAAACACCTTTTTATTTTTATTTTTACGAAAATAAATTATATATACATAGGTGACAAATATGTACAAGGTAGAGTGGTCCTATCTCTCTTTACTTCTTTTATTTTGCGATCAGGCCCATACTGGACCCTCTCTTGGGTTCAGGTCACTCAATATTTATTCTAAATATTTACTTCTTTTTCTTTGATTCTTTATTCTTTTATTTTTGCACAAATACATGCTAATTATGAGATATTAACAAATGCATGCTTATTGCTATTTTATTGTATTTACAACTATATACATGATGCTTTGCCAAGATAAATCGCTAAAATAAAAGAATAAAGAGTGATGAATGAGGCTTCATCACCCCCCTATACTTTACTTTTGCTAGTCCTGTAGCAAACACTTATTTGAAAAAGAAGTGAAAAGAGAAGGAAAAGAAAAAGAAGGTGAATCAAGGTTGAGTGTTAAACTTGTCTTCATTAAATTGAAGTATAGAGCTCAGTCAGACCTTTGGATTATTAGTTTGTCGGAACCTTATTTGGACTTAGGTTTAAAACTTAACAACCTCTAAGTTCCTCCAATCTATGGTCAAGACTCCTCAATAATCCAGATCAGAACAAGTCTACATACACAAACTCTAATGACCATGAATCTTTCCTTGTACTATGTAAGTGATATGTAGCTCCCCACCTCAGAGATGGCAAAGTGACAACCCCCTCAACAAGGTAACTCTAATGCCCTAGTCTGGCAACTCTTTCCTCGAGGAGCGGGGTATTCCCTTCTAAGTTCAAGTGCAAGCAGCTCAAAAAGAGGAGGAAGAAGAGAATGGACCATGACCAGTGTAGCCATGTATCCTAGGGAGCCCAACCAGTGTAGCTAAGTCTCCCTGCTGCAAGCTTCATAAGATGGGCATGGGTAACATAAGCTTTGCTTTATTTTTCTATATACACTCCGGTGGGTATTTCATTTTCTATCAGACCCACCACTTTTTTGGAGTTTTTCTTTTCTTTTGCACATTTTTTTTCGATGTGCATATGTAAAACATATCTACATGGTGCAACATAAATACGTAAGGAGTTTTTCCTCTTGAGCCAATAGACTATCCCTCTTTTGAAGCATTATTGCAACCCACAACTCCTGGCTTTAGACCTCAATGCCACCAGACCAAGTTGAGACACACTTCCTTCACTAAAAGAAGACGAGAGGTTCCACCTAGAAGTACTACCCTCGTATGCTACCCCAAGTCAAAGAATACTACCTCGTCACCACCTCAGCCGTAGAGAGCTATGTGTAAGGTGCTGGTGCAAGTAAAGTCATTGTCTGTGAGAGTCGTGTGTGCATTGTTAAGTGTTCTACTTAGGCTCATCAAGATGACATATGATCATAGCCTAGTGGACTCAATGAATTAGGTCACCATGGACCTGAAAAGTCTCAACACTAAGCCTTATAAGGTTCCTCTTAGAATTAGGTGGATTAAGGTTACCTGATGATCTGACAATCTCATTTAGCTTGTTGCATAGGCATCCTAGCCCCGACCAATTATCGCTACTATATATGACGCAACCCACTAGCCATCTTTTGGAAGCTAGGAAGTTCTCCTTCTGTTTAACATTGGAAGCCTTCCGGGCCTTTATGCTACGCTTCATTTAGTCCAAAAAGTCATTCTTGGACAAAGCTGCTTTCCTTTCTTACTGTATTGCCTAAGGAAGATTGTGTCGCGATATATAACCGAAAAACTGTCAACTTTCATTAGCTATGATCTTTCCTGCGTAAAACATCTATCATTTCTGTTACATTCAACCCCTTAACCAAGCTCCATTTTCCAATTTAATTCCAGGCTAGTTTAAATGTCAACTATGATTCAGAAAAACTGTACAAATATATACAAAAAAATATTTTTATGCAAGTTTTGAAAATGTGCAAAATTTTTGAAAAATGTTTGGATGAATGAATGCATGCATGAATGCAAAAGTTTTGCAAAATATTTACACACATTTACACAACGATTTTCGTAAACTTTTTTTTCAAACATTTTACAAATATTTTGTACTATATACATAATTTTGATATCAAAATATTTACAAACTCTTTACACAAAACATTTTTACAAATATTTGTACAAAAATAATTTTATAAATAGCTATGTATATGCAATAAAGAATTTTATTTACAAGAAAAATTTTAAATTTTTATGGATTTTTCAGGATTTTAGCCATTTTATTTATTAACATACTCACACAAAGTACGAGTTATGGCAAAAGTATATATGAAATATATACAACAACCCCCTATACTTAGCTCGAACGATGTCCTCAGAGTGGATCAAGAGCGATTTAGAAGACATAACTCATGCTTAGTATAGGGAAGTGAAAAGGAAAACTATACTACAAGGACGAATTAAAGAATATGAATGAAAGGATCTTGGTGTTTTCCCCTATACTTAGGATCAAGTAATCCTAAGTATAACAGACTGTACACAAAGGGAAATCCGAGTGGGAGAATGTACAGGGTCTACCTCCCCTATAACTAGGGTAAAATACCCTAAGTATAGGCAGCAAAATAGAGGTAAAATGAATAAAAAAGGAAATCAAAAGTCTGACACCCCCCATACTTAGGGTAAAGTGCACCCTAAGTATAGCATAATCAAAGATGTAAATGGGGTGTTGGACTGAAGAATGGTATGATATGGACATCTGGATCAATACAAGGCGGAAGACAGTGATAATCAAGCACGAGATGCTATAGATGTGAGTCAAAAACCATATCTCACGCAAAATGAATAGGGGCGACGCCAACGACCAGTGGCTCATGATCTAGATATGATTTGAGTCGCTGCTCGTTAACACGAAAGGTAGACTCAGATGACATCTCAGATATGTCAATGCTTCCATTGTCATGTACCTTTCGGGCCTGGTATGGTCCCTTCCACTTGCTCTGCAACTTCCCTAGAAATAATCTAAGCCTAGCATCAAACAACCATACTCTTTGATCTGGCTCAAACTGCTTGTGGCTGGTATGAGAATCATGCCACTCCTTCACTCTCTCCTTGTATTGTAGGCTGCTCAAAAAGGCTGCATCTCTAAGCTCCTCCAGGGCTGCCAATTCTGCCCTCCTCTGGTCTCCTACACTCACTGGATCCAAAAGTATGTCTGTAACAGCCCAAAGTGACTTATGCCTAAGCTCAACAGGTAAATGACATGGCTTGCCATAAATGAGTCGAAAGGGAGACGTACCCAAAGGTGTCTTGAAGGAAGTCCGATATGCCCACAAGACCAAGTCCAAAAGCTGTGACCAATCCTTTCGGTCATGGTGGACGACCTGCAATATAGTCTTGATCCCCCTGTTCGACACTTCAGCAAGACCATTGGTATGAGGATGATATGGAGTGACTACTCGATGGTCAATGCTGAACTCGCTGGCAAGGGTCTTTACCTTGTCGTTGACGAAATGAGACCCCCGTTAGATATCAACACTCTAAACACCCCAAACCGTGAAATGATATTCTTCCTCAAAAATCTGCATACAGTCCTAGCATCTACGGTTTAGGCGGAGATGGCCTCAACCCAACGACTCACATAATCAACGTCCAACATAATGTACCCATGAAATCGATGCCCCATGCGTCAAAAACCTCACAGAAGTTAATGGGCTGCATCTACATCATATCACATTGTCCACAAGTTCCCATCATCTGACAGTCAGTACACCTCTTCATGAATTCATCAGAATCCTTGAAGAGGGTAGGCCACCATAGGCTGGATTGGAGAACTTTCTATGCCATTCTCCTCCCAGAGTGACGTCCTCCTGCCTCAAGCTTGTGGCAGTAAGTGAGGACGCTATGGTGCTCCTCCTGAGGAATGCACTGACGCTAGATGCTATCCCCTCCTTCATGATAAAGGACGGGGTCCTCCCAATGGTAGAACATGGCCTTCGCGAGGAAGGCCTCAAGTCGCTGCCTGGGCCAACCTTGTGGAACTTTCTTGGCAATAAGATAGTTCACAATGTCGGCATACCAAGGGAGCTAGGCTATAGCAAGGATCGCTTCATCTAGGAAGGTCTCAGAAATAGGATCAATCTGCTCAGAATCCTCAAGATGCTCTCATTGGGAGAGATGACCCACCACCACATTCTTGACTCCAGGCTTATCCTTAATCTCAATATCAAACTCCTGGAGTAGAAGGATCCATCTAGTTAGTCTCGCTTTGGCATCCTTCTTTGCCATGAGGTATCTGATGGCAGTATGATCTGTAAAAATAGTCACTTTAGATCCAATGATGTACGATCTGAACTTATCTAGGGCAAAGACTACGGCTAGCATCTCCTTCTCAGTGACAGTGTAGTTCTGCTGGGCAACATCCAATGTATGGCTAGTGTAGTGAATGGCAAGTGGCACTTCATCCCTCCTTTTTCCCAGCACGGCCCCTACAGCAAAATCGGAGGCATCCGTCATGATCTCGAATGTGAGAGACCAATCAGGCGGCTGGAGGACAGGAGCCTCAACAGCTAAACTCTTGAGAGTATCAAATGACGCAGGATACTTATCATCCACAATGAACTCGGTGTCTTTGTTCAGCAAATCAGTCAACGGTCAGGCAATCTTGCTGAAATCATGAATGAAGCATCGGTAGAAACCGACGAGCCCTAGAAAAGACCATAACTGTCGCAAATTGGATAGTGGACTGAGTTTCCTAATGATATGCACCTTGGCCGGATCAACCTCCATGCCCCTGTTGGAGATGATATGGCCAAGCATCATCCCTTGAGTCACCATGAAGTGACTCTTCTCCCAAGATAACACAAGATGGACCTCAATTTATCGCTGAAGGACGCAGTCTAGGCAGTCAAGACAAGCATCAAACCCATCGCCATAGACCGAAAAGTCGTCCATGAAGACCTCCAAGCACTCACCACCATGTCTGAAAAGATGTAAAACATGCACCTTTAGAATGTCGCCGGAGCGTTACATAGTCCAAAGGGCATCCGTCTGAAAGCATATGTCCCAAAGGGATAGGTGAATGTGGTCTTGTCCTGGTCTTCAGGCACAATGGCCACCTGGTTGTAACCAGAGTACCAGTCAAGAAAGCAGTAGTGACTGTTCCCAGCTAGCCTCTTTAGAATCTGATCAATAAAAGGCAACGGTAAATGATCCTTCTTGGTGGCCTGATTCAATCGTCTATAGTCCACACAGACGCTCCAAGAAGTGGGTACCCGGGTAGCGATCTTCTCTCCAGACTCACTCACAATTGTAGTGATGACATCTTCTTGGGCACCACATGTAATGGACTAACCAACTTGGAGTCGGAGATGGGGTAGATAAATCGGCACTCCACCATTTCGAGATTTCCTTCATGACAACCTCTTGAAGATTCGGCTTCAGCCGTCGATGGAAATCACACGACGACTTTGCGTCCTCTTTGAGATGGATATGGTGGGAGCACAGGGTCAGACTTATCCCCTGGAGATTGGCTACGCTCCATCCTATCGCCTTGCGGTTCTTTTCAAGAACCTCCATCAAACGAGATTCTTGCTCTTTAGTCAAATCTGTTGAGATAATGACTGGATGCATCTCATGCTCGCTTGCAAGGAACCTATACTTCAGCGACTGTGGCAAGGGCTTTAGCTCTGGACAATAGGGAGATGGCAGATCTGGACTCTGAAAAGTTTGAGTGAAAGCAACCAAATCTGCATGGGAGAACTCTCGCTGAACCTGAAAATCTGGTGAAGACTGCTTTGCTGGTGTTTCTATACTCTGAATAGTATCAATCTCCACCCTAGCTACTAGCTCTGTGGGAATCAGACATGGAATCAACTCGTCAAACTCTGCCCAATCGTTATCTGACTCCGAGGGATCCGAATCTGAATCAAAAGGAATATCTACTGCCTTGCTCTCCGGACCGCGATCTGCTGCCTGAAATGTGTCCTCTGCCAAGAATGCGCTCTCCAAGCTCTCCTCTACTGGAATCTGTGCATCATCGGGATATGAAGGAGAGAGGATGGCACGTGAAATGGGGTCTGACCAAGCTGCTTCATCATCTATGATCATAAAATCACACTCCTGGTGGACGTCTCGCTATGCCTCTGTCATCTGCTCTGAATCTGTAAGCAGCTCTGAGCAAGCTGAATCTCACACTCTAGTCTCAAAGACCGTCTCTATTTGTATACTCCCGCCCTCGATGCGAAAGTACACCTTCCCTCTATCATGATCGGACACTGCCTTGGCTGTGGCCAAGAACGGGCATCCTAGAATGATAGGTGTATCGGTCACAGACTCAGGGATCTCCATGTCCAACACAACGAAGTCCACGGGGAATTGTGACGATCACGTCCTGAATTGTGATGATCACGTCCTTCAGCAACCCCTTCAGCCTCTTGAAAGATCGATCAACAAACTGAAGGACCGTCCTGCTCTGTCGAAGAGGGCCAAACTCGAATCGATCGAGTAAGGCTGCCGGAAGTTGGTTGATAGTAGAGTCGCTGTCTAATAGAGTCCGATCGAACCTCTGCTCATATATGTGGCATCTGACATAGGGAGCTCCTACGTCTGACCTCTTGGTTGGCAAACGGTTCGGTATGGCGAAGCAGGTGGAACGAGTGAGCACATGGATCTCTGAGTGATAGTTCCTCTTCTTACTGCGAATAGTGGTCTTCTCTCTAAGGTTCCTATGGAAGAGAGGGATGTGCTCCAAGGCCTCCTGAAGAGTGAGTTGTATCTAGAATATCTCTATCATCTGTTGCCTGAACTCTAGCTGCTGGGATTTTTTGGATTTTCTTTTATGGTCCCCTTCGCCAAGCGGAGTGCTTAGGGGAAGGGGATGGCTGGGCTCTCCTCAGATGGAGGGCTAGGATCAGGCCGCTGCTACTGTGGCAAAGTAGAATCCATACAAACATCTCCATGCAATACAGATGGACTCACAAATGAAGAACCCTTTCCTTTATTACATTTTTCAGAATAGTTCTGAGATACAACGACAGGAGGAAATGCAACAGGAATAGAAATGGTGGCCTCAGTACCACCCACAACATCTGGACTCACGGCATCAGCACCGCACTCTGGCTCAGCATCAAGTCTGGTGGCATCAACACCACCTTCTGCATCTAATGAAGTGACACCTCAGTACCGTCAGCTGGATCAACATCCTTGGTGGCGTCAGCACCACCATCATCAACATCATCATGAGCAGCATCAGCACCGCTCTCCTCCTCGTCTGGCGCTCCTAAGTCTACATGTGGTCGTCGCTTAGACGAGGCACCACCGGCTGGCATCCTACCGCTCCTATGTGTAACAAAGTCAGCATCAAAAGTGTATGCAGAAATATCACCAAGTGAATCACTAGGAGTGGTAACCTATGTAAACTCTACCTGCTCAGACTTCCTCTTCAGGTTGTTCGGGTTTGGCTCACTCTGGGCGAGTATGGCGGCCTTGCCCTTCACTATCTCCCTCATCTCCTTAAGGAACTCGTACATCTCCCGTCTGAATGTAGCCTGCTGCTCGGAGATAAGGAGGGCTAGATCATCTAAAGCTGGGTTCTCATAGGCGGGCCCATGAGAACCGGATGGGTGGCCTCTCTGAAAGTGCTGCTACTGATGAGGCTGAGGGGGATACTGGGGATGAAACTGCTGAGGTTGTTGCTACTGCCTCCGCAACTGTCCCTACAGATAGGGACGAAGACCCTGTTGCTGGTAAGGTGGATGTGGCTGTGACTGTGGGAATTGGGGCTACTGGTGCTGCTGGCCATACTGGCCACCCTGAAATGGAGGCTGCTGCTGGGATGAGGCACCTCCGGTTGACCAACGGAATCCGGGATGGTCTCGTCGGATCCCAGGCTGAGGTTGGTCAATACCAAATTCCGTTGACTTCCATCAATAGCTCACGCTCGTAGGTGGGTGGAGGCAGAACTGCCAGGGGTTGATCCGGCTGGTAGACCACCATCTGGCTGTCCAGAGATGGTGGTAGTTGGACATACTGCTGCTGCTGGAACGGCTCCGCCTGAATGTGTTGCACCTGTCGGTAGTGGGTAGAGGGCTGGGTCGAGCTGCTGCTGCTGGGATCTGCCCGTGACTTGGGACGGGGCTGAGAAGTCGTCTATGCCTCCTGGAGACACATGATCTGGGTCTTCATCTCACTCAGCGTTTGTGCCATCTGATCTATCTGAGACATGCTCTGGCACTGCTTCTTCTCGATAAGCTCGATGCGATCCAACTTCTCATTGATAATCCCCATATCAACAGCCGTCGACTCTGCCTGTGCTACGGTTGTTGATGATGTAGATGGACCGACATCGACCCGTGCTATCCTCTGATAGGACACTGCCTGTGGTGTGGGCTTCCCCTGTGCATCAGGTCTGGGACATCACAGTTTAGTTCTTTGCCATCTCCTCATAGATGTCCCAGACCTGATGCTCATCGTTGGCGAAGTACGATCCCCCACAAGATGCATTAACTAGCCCTGCAACTCCGGTGTAAGCCCGCAGAAGAAACTCTGGACAAGGTTGGGCTTGGATATATCGTTATGGGGACACCAGTCTGTGAGCTCTCTGAACCTGTCCCATGCCTCGTGGAACTACTCGTTGGGAAGCATGGTGAAGTTTTTGATCAGTGCATTCGTCCGGCCGAGTGGATAGTACTTATTTAAGTACTCGTTCCAGAGTTGTTCCCATGATGTCACGTGTCTCCCTAAGTGCTTTAGCCAGTTGGCTACTCTGTCTACGAGGGAGAACAGAAAGACCATCATCCTGATGGTATCCTGGTCCATGAGTAGATCGTGGACCGTGCTGCAGATCATCTCAAATTCTTGGAGATGGAGATGTGGCTCCTCTGTGGCAAACCCGTGGAATCGGGGTAGAAGCTGGATGGTCTGAGGTGGAAGCTTGAAATCTCCCAAAATGGCTGGCAGCTGTATCCATCTATGGTTCAGAGTTCCACCAGGGTTGTGCAACTCTCTCATCAGTCGTGCAGGTGCTGCTGGCTATGCTGCCTCCTCAGGCTGTCCTCCCTCGGGAATATCTCCTCCTCCACCAGCTCTGCGCTGCTCTCTATCGGCTCTCATCTGCTCCATCTCTCGGCGCATCTCCACCATGAAAGCCCCCTGGTCTCTGATCTGACCCATCATGGTCTCCAGAGAGGCTAACAGGGTGTTGTTGATGGCACCCTGATCAAGTACGTAAATCTGGTTCCCGCTGGGTCCGTCGGTGCGCTCCTCACTACTGACCATTGTCTCTGCAAAGGCGAAAGATCTAAACTCAGGTGCCGATAAATCATCAACTGTCTATTGCGGTCTCTGCTCAGGCACCTTAGGACTGGTAGAAGGGTGGTCGAGGGGGAATAGGGTGGAGACAAACTCAAGTTCGGAGAGCGGGTCTAGACTCTCGCGAACCAACCTAGATGAGCGGACCGGAGTGCTCGAAAGCGGTGCAGCTAGAGGCTGCCTAAGGGACCTTCGGCCCATCATCTTGATGTGGCGAGTGAAGAAAGATGAGATCTGGAAAAACACACAGGATCGGTCAAGCAAACCCCCAATTCACCTACTCACGCAGAGCTGATGACCGTAAAGGTTTGGTTTTTTATCTTGTCAATTTTATTAGGTGATCAAACAATCTTTCAGAGCAATTAAGCGAGCTGTTGGGAATCCAACGCTCACAGGAGACTGTCCCGATCCCAAGGCTAGATCTTTCCCAGCCAGTACAAGTCGCAGACCATTTACTGTCTACCCGATCGAGTCGCTTTGTTAAGGATATCGCGGCCCGCTTTACCGAAAATTGGAATGATCCTCACTGGAGAGAACGAATAACCTGAAATCAGTAGTTTGAGGAGAGGTCGGATGTGGCTCTACCCTAGTGTGCGGGTCACTCTCTCGCTCATCCAAACCATACAATGAAGGGATTACTCTCCCAAAGCAAATTTTTAAGTGAGGTGTCTTTTAGGATCAAGTGTGCTTTAGCAGTCTCAATTTTATGATTTTTCTTTTTTTGGGTATTTTTCAAAGCAAACAATCGCCTAATGAATTTCTCGATTCTCCTGATTAATTTAAGTCAAAAACAGGGGGAGAAGTCGAAAAAGCGGATGCACGATCAAACACTATGATGCATGCAGAGTAAGAAATGCGTACCTGACTCCATCTTTCTACATGCAGAGTGATCTGTGCATAAAATAAAAGACTGAAATAAAACTACCTAATGATGCAAGAAGAAATCGGCCTTAGACAAATAATTTCTACTCAAATAGAACAATAGTAACGGGTCAACAAGAGGGGTCAGGGTCCGATCTCTGATGCCGATCGGTGTCCACCACAACGGATCCTGCCAGCGTTGTATACGGACTCTAGCGGTACGTGACGCCTCAGGTGACCGAGTTAACTTTTTCTTTGTGAATTAATTAATAAGGTCCAATTAACGATCTATAGGAACAGATAGGCAATTAGGGTTAGGCCTTAAGTAATTACGTCAGATTCAAGCAAAAATCCTAAGTCTAATGGCCAAAAACTTCGAGAATCAAAATAAAAGAAAAATACGGTCAAAAATAAAACCAGCAAAAATCCGCAGTGAGGTCCCTCGAGCACACCGGTGCTCAGCGAAACAGACCCCGAAATCACGCCAAGTCTGAGTCCAAGTCTTATCCTGTATTATTACAACAATTATAGCAGTAAAAATAAACTAAGTCTAAGCTAAACTATACTCCCAGAGTTCTGCTCCTCCTCTCATGCGCTCTCTTACAGCTCGATGTAGAAACGAGCTACCTCCAAGTCACGTGGGTGCCTCGACTTATCGTCGCCCTCGCTCGTCGAGCCCTCGCAAGAAAGGCAAAACAGAAAATGTCAGTCCACAATTATTAAAAATAGAAATGGAAAATAAGACAAAATAAAATAAATAGAAAATAAATGCAAAATAAAAACAAAGGAAATAAAATAAAAATAAATAAAACAAAAACAAAAATAAAAAGAAATCAAACAAAGAAAATAAAAAGAAGAAAAATAAAAATAAAGCTGAAAAAGGAAAAACCGACTACTAAGTTGTGCTCCCCGGCAATAGCGCCATTCTAATGAGCGAGCTGAGCGACTAAGGGTAAAATGGTATCAAGGGTCGTTGCGACCTCAACCACTCGGACCGGACTCAACAAGAAAAGAAAACCACCAATAAACAAATCAAGCAATCAATCAAAACAAGCGGTCTCACTAATTTATTTTACCTGGTATAGCCACCAGGATCGAACACAAGGAGCACATAATGCAGAAGCTACGAAGTAGTAAGGAATCAAAGAAAAGGAGAGAAATGGTGGTTTTTGTATTTTACAAAAAAAATTTATGATTTTAAAGTTGAGAAAAAAGAATAAAAGAAAGCCAAAAAACAACTTCAAACATTATTTCAAGCACAAATACATAATCAAAAAATTCAAACAAAAATATTTCTGTGTTTTTAAAATATTCAAATATTTTTGTGGATTTTATGGTGTTTTTATGGGTTTTAATTAATTTTTTAAAAATGAAATAAAACCAAAAACAACAAGCAATGGACATCTGGGATCTAAAGGCAGATTAAAATTACTTAAAATGCCTATAAAATCCCAACGGTATTTTTATGATAAAATATAAAACAAAACCTAACTACAGCAATTGAAAACACATTTTTTTTTATTTTTTATGAATTTTTGCTGTTTTTCTAAGTTTTTTACTCTTTTTTAATTTTTGTGGTATTTATCAATGGAAATAAAGTGAAAATTGGAAGAAATTCGAACAACACAAAAGAAGCAATTAAGAATTGTTTCAGAAGTTTTAAGGCTTTTTAATATTTTTAGTTGATTTTCTAAAAGAAATAGTGACACTTTTTAAGGTTTTCGAATTTTTAAAAAAATAATAAATGAAAACAAAATAGAAAAAATTCATTAAAATTCCTACACTGTGGCAGGAGCCACATGTCAAAATTTCATGAATTTTGGAGCTAAAAAGCTATTTATTAAATCAAAAATAAAATACACAACATATAGGGATTAAACTGCAAATAAAACATGTTCTGGGTTCAAATAATAACACGCAATGAAACTCTAGGGTCCGACCTGTAAATTTCTTACTAATACCCGCACTTGTCTCAAATCAGTATGCACAGGGGTACATTTGCAAATAATGAAACGAAACATGCAATCTGTAACAATAAAGAAGTCTAGGGCATAACATGCAAATAACCCAGGAAAACATGTGACGAAGCACGTGGGCTCACACAAACCGAACTAAAGTGCGAATATGGACAACTACCGGTATCAAAGTGCAAAATGGCCTACCTGTATACTTTATTTTACAGACTAAATGACAAACTAAAATAAAAGTAGGGTAGACTGAGCAAATTACCCATGCAGCACGCGATCAGTGCATAGCGAGACAGGTGGAGGCCTACTGGTTGGGCGTAAATGTGCAGCTCTGGCACGTCAGAGATTAGATGTGACGGCTGTCAGGTGTCAGAGACGTGGCAGGTACGGGGGCCGTTAGATCTGACATCTAACGGCCTGACAGCTGCTGTGAATGGATGACTGAGATGGCATCTGGACGAGGGGGGTCAATCTGACGGCAGAGGGAGGCTATGAAAGAACAATGCCTGGGCGAGCTTCGCCAGAGCATCAACAAGGATCTGAAGCTCTGATGAAAGATTGGACGGTTCCAAAAGAAGCGTGAGGCCCTTCCAAGTCGAATGGCCGGCTCCGATGGAGCGCTGACGGTCGGATCTTCGTGACGATGGCTGGGACCTGGGAAAACTCCAATGAGGGAGGTAGAAGGTAATCTAAGTCGTTCCATGCATGCTAAGTGAAGGATATGGTTAGAATCCTCAAGCGCATCATGGAAGCGTAAGCGTCGTATCGAATACGATAAGGAGCGACTAGTCGCACTAGTTGCTCGATGCAGCGGGATTTAAAAAAAATTTCATTCGACGAAACCACATGATCCAAGAACACTTCTCGGATCGTTTCATCTAAACCACAAACAAGTAATAGGATTACCTCTTGAAGCGTGGTTGCGATCGAGTCTTTAAACGAAGAGACCTCCTGTCTCAAGTCCGATCCGACGGAGGAGATGCTTGCGAGCGCGGGGATAAACCATGTGCTTCTCGCAATCTATGTTGATGATCCAAGTGGCGGATCTCCTGATCTCGACACACGAGATCCAACATCTTCTTCACGAGCGAGGCACACCGAAGGAGACGGAGATCCACGAGCATACGATCGGGCAACATAACGACGACGCTGCGGTGATGGAGAGTTCTCTCTAGGTCATCCAAGGTGGACGACCATGAGAGGAAGAGAGATGGCATGTAGAGAGAAAGAGAGAGAGATGTGCTTCTCAAGCATTGTGTGTAAAGAGAGAGCATGGGTATGCCTCTCTATTTATATGGTTTTGGGATCCACGGATCTCAATCCATGGGACATATAAAATCAATGGATGAGATTGATTTATGTCAATCCAATGGTCAAGATTGCTGTTGGTAAAAGCCAACAACTTGTGATTTAATTTAGATTAAAATATATTTGACAAAATAAAATATAAATCAATCCCAAATTACATAAATAAATAAGGAGAGAATATACGTGGAGATTAGATCTCCATGTACATCCAAGTGGGGACGGCCACCCATTCCATATAAGAATTGGGTGCCACCCACCTCCTTCTTTATGGAGGAAATCTCATGGATTTCCATGAGATTGCATGCCTCCTTGATTTTTCTCCATTATTTATTTCCAACAACTTTTGTTGGGATTTATTCACCAAAAATAATTCACAATTAATTTTGGGAATACTGCAATCTTGACATTGGAAAATTGTGAATCACATTCACAACCCCAAAACAAAATATAATTTACATTTTCAATTAATTAGACAATGTGTATCCAATACACATTAATAATTAATCAATAAATATAAATTATAATTAGCTCTCTCTAATACATTATAATCATATTTATAATATATTATGAATAATTGGATATTACTATCCACATTATTCTTATCCATAATAAAAATATCATTTAATTATATAGGATAACTTATTCTCAAGTGCCCAAATAATATGAATCACATTCACATTATTCTCATCTTTGATAATAAAATCACATTTAATTATCTAAGATTACTCTCCTTATAATATGAATCAAATTCATATTAGTCATGATAATTAAATCACATTTAATTATCCATTTTCTCAATGCTTGGATACATATATCAACAATAGAATTATCCATGAACTCTTTCAAGGATAATGCGCTTTCTCCGCGAATACTTGGAGATAAGGACATGGCGATTGTATTGTTCCACATATAGTGACTTGGATATTGAGATTATATCTCAAATCCAGATCTCGGGCCTCCCATAGATGCTTTATTAAATCAAGACCGTAAATCTAATCTTCTCATTGTATCTGAATCACATTCAGATCAATGTCCAACATTTGGATCAAGATCAGATTACTTCTCTATTGAGAGGAGTAACTAAAATCCAGACCCGTTTCATCACTCCCTAGGAATGGAAGCGTCATGGTTATCCAATCGTTTATGATCACATCACCCTCAGGTATTCCCAATACCTGTACATCCTGCATACTGGAAGCCTCAGAATAAACCTGAAGTATTAGATCAACTTTATACTGTCTACTTCAGGGTTTTATCAGTAAGTTTCTCATTTTGATCATTGGGAGTTGGTATCGATCATATACTTTCCAAAAGCATATATCATACCTAGGTCTTGATCATATACTTTCCAAAAGTATATATCAAACCTACAAACTCAGTCAAGCTTCTAAAGCGAGACGATCGTGCGCACGGAATTTGTTTCTTCCCAATATCTCATGAGTGAGCTCATGTCTTCCGGTTCAGTAGTGAACCTGTATGATCCCTTTGAGAGATTGTACCAGTCATATGCCCTTATATGCACACCAGTGCGCAGGTGTATAGACCTTGATTAGGTCATCAAGCTATTGGTCTGCCAAATGTACATACTCAGACATATAGTAACACATCTGTCTCTGGTCAGAGTATGCATGCCTATATCATGACAGCATACAATATAGGACTTTTGTTATATCGATCTCGTTAAATCAACTCTTTGACCTAACTAATCTGACACCTCCGAATCTCTATTCCTATGCAGAGTACCTGCATCAAGAAGTCGGTCAGATATTAGCCTAACTGAGAAAGGATTGCCATCTCCTACTCAGGCTGGAGATCATCTCTTAACTATCATTTGACGGTGCTCGATAAGTCCTCAATCTAACTTTTTAGATATTTATCCAAGCACCAGCTTCTATGATTCAATAATTGAATCAACAGCTGTATGATCATTAAGATGGCCATGGTACATAACCCTAATTGTTCTATGGGACCTATTATGCAAATTATTTATTCTTCATTTCAGATCAAGGAATGACATTTGCAATAACATTTATTGCATAATGGCTCGCCGTGGGCTCTCATGTCCAACAATCTCCCACTATCCCAAAGAGCCATTAATGGGCTAATCATTTAAACGCACACTCATGTGACAATCATAGGCTATTTAGAAAATAGCTAGGTAAGCTGATCAACCACTCTGTTCCCAAGAGACTACGCCAAGTCCTTTTACGGCACTTGCATATCTCCTAGTAACAGTGCTCGCATCCAATGCGAATGTTGCATCTTATGCAACCAATACTCAATTTTGTCGGTCAGAGTGTCCTTGACACTACATCTTAACCAATATTCCCATAATCCTTATTAGAATACCTTCATTCCTAGAGATCTCTATCTCCAAAGGTATATACAGTTAAGACCCTTATAGATCACTATCTACAAGGTCTTGAACTTTTAAAGATAAGACTTTTGAGATCACTATCTCTAAATTCCATCATCTTTGAAGATATTGTTATTACTGCAATCAAGTGTTTTATTCCATAGTAGGATTAGTAACAGCTTACTACTCCCACTGCATGGCAGACATCTGGCTCTTTTGCACATCTAGCATACAATCAGCTTCTTGTAACTGATGCATAAGGGCAAGCAGTTTGCATTCACATCCTCAACTCTTTGAGGTGCTATCCTTTTAGATAGGTCAGTACCATATCTTAAGGGAGGGAAGCCTTTCTTGGAAATTTCCAGAAAGTCCAAGGTGTACTACTAATGTGACGGTCCCAATACCCTCTTCCCTTTGCTTCTGAACGACTTCAGAACTAAGATCTAAGAGGTATCCTTGAGATCATATCTCAAAGTATTGAACAACCAAATCATAAAACACTTATTAGTATCATCCTTAGATCATTCCAAATGATTAGGATATTATCTACATTTAGCACGATGAACACAATGGCACTCCCACTAAGCTTCACATGGTTCATCAAGATTCTATCTGAAATCATAACATTTATAATTTCATCAAATCTTATGTTCCAACTAAAAGAAGCTTATTTGAGTCCAAAGATGGAGTTCTTTGGCTTGCACACCTTTCTTTCCTCAACCATGAAGCCCTGGGGCTACTTCATATGAATATCCTTAAAGAGGTATTCATGGAGGAATGCAATCTTGACTCACGTCATGAAGATATCATAGTCAAGTTGTGTAGCTATAGTTAGCAATATTTTGATGGGTTAAAGCAAGGTCACCGGAGAGGAAGTCTCATTGCTAGCGATGTCTTCTCTTCGGTGTGTAGCTCATGGCTACGAACCGTGCTTTGAAGGTCTCTACCTTCTCATCAGATTCCCTCTTTCTCTTGAAGATCCATTTACAGCTTAATGGGTCTTACCCATATAGGTGGATCCTCGAGGGTCCATATACAACACTTGTATATGAAGTCTACATTAGACTTTTATGGCTAACATCCATCTTTCCATCTCATGATCCTCAGGAACTTCATCACATGAAGTCCGATCTTTTTCAGACTTAACTGACACATGGAATACATCCTCAAACTTATTTGAAGAAGTATTAGTGTTTCATCTTTAAATTATTCTTTTAGTTTCCGATTTCAGGAGCCTCATTATCTTCTCAATATTAAATGAGTTCCTTTACTTCATTTTCATCATGATTCTTAAGAGAGTCATCCTCTAAGAATCATATTCTCAAAGATGAGATCTTCTAAGAATCTCAAGGTCATAAGGTAGGTATCCAATACCATCCTTTATTTTCCTAATGAAGTAGCACTCTCTGGTGCTAGATTCCAACTTAATCACATGGAATCTTTATTAAGGATATATATATAATGTAGTCTCTACCACATATATATATATACACTTGGAAACTAAGAGATAATTATGATAAGATTAATCATTGATCAAATCATGTCACACATGATCAATTGTATCTCCCTACAACTCTATTGAGTTAAGGTCTATTAGGAGGATTGAGATAAGAATGATATTCACATCTCCATAAGGTATTTCTTGAATTCATCTAATAGGTACAAGCTACCTTGGTTAGATCAAATTTATTTCATCTTCCTTCAAACTTTGGTTCTAAACCAAAATTGTGAAATCTTTGAACATTTCATAGGTTTCTTAGGTGAAGAGAAAAAATCTCATATCATACATAATCATCAATAGATATCACATATCCATAATGTTTACTATGATATAGATGATTCACATACATCAATATGTATGAGATCCTGAATACGTTGACATTTTACACCTTTCCCGAAGAAGGGTGTATTGGACATTTACTTTGAATACAATATTCATAAGTATGTAAGATTTGAACCTTTAGACAATCTAAAGATTCATCTCTTATTAGTCTATTGATCACATCAACAAACAAATGTCCAAAACATGATGCTAGATCATTGTAAAATGATCTTTATCCTCCTATTGATCTTTAATGGTTTAATTTTCAATATTTAGAAATATTAATGAACCATTCATTAATTTTCTAATTTAGTAGAGTCCACTAGATTTTAGATTACTATCTAAAATATCTCCATTATAACTCTTTATGATAGGTTTATTCCAGATTTCATGTTTATTCCAAACATTTAGAAACAAACAATGAGTGTATTCTAATATCTAGGTCATAGAGACATTCTCTAAGACTAAGGGCTCCCACTGAAAATATGAAGTCTATTGATCCAGTGGAAATTGTTGCAACAACTGCATTACTTCCAACATAGATGACCAGTAATCCTTAAGATCAAATTTCTAATATTGTAACACAGATGCAACCAATTGCAAGTGTCATTAGAAGATTGAGATATAATTATTAGACTTTATCTTATCAAATAAGTAAGTCAATTTCAATGATTATATGTAGCTTATTCTGATGTACTATCTGATTCCTTCTTTAAAGATTCTAGATAGATTTGATAGTTATACTATCAACACATCATCTTATTGCAGTATTGGCATTCCTCCAACTCTTTGGATGTCATATGGAAGTCATATAAGTATAGTCAACTCTTTAGACTATATTTCTTACTTGGGTCCAACCCATGCTTCCACTGTGCTCCCTTTATCTATAAGCAACCATTGCTCAAGACAAAGGATCTCTTATGTCAAAATCAAAAATTTCAATATAGAGTATTTCAACATGCTTCATTCAATTCATACAATATAAATATTATGAAGCTTCATGAATGACTAGAGTATAGATAGTAGAATGATGACACTCATCATATCCACATCCATCTAAACTTTTAAAACTTAAGTTCAGGTAGGTACTCAAACAATTTGAATGCATCATCTCTTATAGAGCCACCATTCTGCATGATGCAGAGAACCACATCATTTATGAATAAATGTCAAGAGCACATATGTATGCCTGAACATCTTCTTAGATTTTATAAGGATTATCTGATAATTACGATCATTATCGACATGTCACTTCAAAAGTACATTCGATGATATCAAGACTTATAGAGACATACAAACCTTAGGGTTTTAGTCCTATTGTCTATTTAATTATCATTCCTCATTATTATGAGGAAACTTACACATTACAACCACATACATTATGTGTTCAATTGCAAGTACAATATCTGGATCATAGGTTCAATCCATGATATTTTACTGGTTATTATTGAGTATAATATTGAATGGGTTTAATGAAAGATTATCTGAAATAAGAAATTTGCATAAATATATATAAATATATAATTTACTTTGATTTAGGAATCAAAGTTGTCTTGCCATGTCAACAATGAAAGTTCATTCCCTTAATCACTTTCAACGTAAGAGATATACTTACCAATATATCTCAACAAGATCTGAGATCTCCTTCCTTATCTTTGTTACATCCCAATAATATGAGAATCTGCAACTCATATAAAAAGAAGAGGGAACACATTCTGCCTTGCAAGTCTAACTTGCATCTCCCAATTCGGTCTTTAACACCTGGGCCCACCACCCCTAAGGTGATGTTGACCCATCATTAATTGAACCAACCGTCAACAGGAATAGAACTCACTATGCGCAATCCAATATCGCCCCAATAATATGAGGATCCGATATTGGGGTCATTACGCATACGGCCTTACTCTTTCGAGAAGCAAAGAGCCCGATCCAGATGCGCTTGCATATAGGAGCTGTCACTTCGGACATGCGTCTTCTATATACAATCCCTGGCGACGGAACCCTTCACCTTGACGGGAGACCATGGATGTCACTTATGTGATCCTCCATATCATATTCAAATTCTAATTAATTATCATGAATCATATTCACATAATTAATTCTTCCAAGGGAAATACACATCTATTCATAATAGAGTGTTTTTAATTGGATATAATTAACTTAATCATATTAAATTAATTTTCAATCCAATTCAATCAGTAAACTTGATTTTACTTGAATATAGGGTATTATCTCAAAATACGTATTAATTCGAATTTTAATAATTAGAAAATACATTGTGATCTCTCAAGCATCATTCGTTCCCTACCCGCTGCCATGGCCAGTACCGATGGGAGTGGGACGGATCGCATACGTTGCAACCTGCTATCCCAGCGATCCCCGACTAGACACCATATCCGCCTCGGGAAAAAATAATGCCGAGTCAATCACTTTGTACTTGAGATGATCATCGGTCCTTCAACCGAAATTATACCATATAGTAATAATCAAAACAATTTTGATTATAAGGAAATTTGCTAGACAAATTCCCAATCATATTCAAGCAAGGAGTTTGATGATTGTATTTCCAATTATGATCTAGATCAAATCTAATCAATCTATTGGTTGAGGCCAAGTCAATTAAGGAAATAATCATCATCAAATATTTCTCAAATATTTTCCATAATTATTTCATGAAATTAACAATTAATTTTACTAATTGACAATCACATGGTTCTTGATTAGGAAAGTAATTTCAGCAGTAATCCCTACTTACTAAAATTAGCATATCTCAATCAATTTAAATCCAAATTAAGCAAAGTAAATTTACAAAGTTTGCTAATTTGATTTAAAACAAAACCTAGTTCCCGTAACAGTGGAATACATGTTTATTAAAACGACCATATCTAGAGCAAACGGAATCCAAATTACGTAAAATCAGATCCTATAGTTTCCTTATTTAATGGGGAACAAAATCCAAGTGTTATTTTTGTATTTAAACAATTTAAACTGGGCCGAAAATTTACACTAAACAGATATGCGAAAATGAAATGCGATAAAACTTTCGCAACCGTAACGAACCCAAGTCGACTTTGGTTTTATGGATCGTATCCAAAACCTTCGAACTAAGGCTTTGATACCACTTGAAGGATATGGTTAGAATCCTCAAGCGCATCATAGAAGCGTAAGCGTCGTATCGAATACGACGAGGAGCGACTAGTCGCACTAGTTGCTCGATGCAGCAGAATTTAAAAAAATTTTCATTCGACGAAACCACATGATCCAAGAACACTTCTCGGATCATTTAGTATAAACCACAAACAAGTAATAGGATTACCTCTTGAAGCGTGGTTGCGATCGAGTCTCTAAACGAAGAGACCTCCTGTCTCAAGTCCGATCCGACGGAGGAGATGCTTGCGAGCGCAGGGATGAACCGCGTGCTTCTCGCAATCCATGTTGATGATCCAAGCGGCGGATCTCCTGATCTCGACACATGAGATTCGACGTCTTCTTCATGAGCGAGGCGCACCGAAGGAGACGGAGATCCACGAGCAGACGATCGGGTAACATAACGACAACGCTGCAGCGATGGAGAGTTCTCTCTAGGTCATCCATGGTGGACGACCACGAGAGGAAGAGAGATGGCGTGTAGAGAGAAAGAGAGAGAGAGAGATGTGCTTCTTAAGCATTGTGTGTAAAGAGAGAGCATGGGCATGCCTCTCTATTTATAGGGTTTTGGGATCCATAGATCTCAATCCATGGGACATATAGAATAAATGGATAAGATTGATTTATGTCAATCCAATGGTCAAGATTGCTGTTGGTAAAAGCCAACAACTTGTGATTTAATTTAGATTAAAATATATTTGACAAAATAAAATATAAATCAATCCCAAATCACATAAATAAATAAGGAGAGAATACATCTCCATGTACATCCAAGGGGGGTCGGCCACCCATTCTATATAGGAATTGGGTGCCGCCCACCTCCTTCCTTATGGAGTCAATCTCATGGATTTCCATGAGATTGCATGCCTCCTTTATTTTTCTCCATTATTTATTTCCAACAACTTTTGTTGGATTTATTCACCAAAAATAATTCACAATTAATTTCGGGAATATTGCAATCTTGACATTGGAAAATTGGGAATCACATTCACAATCCAAAATAAAATATAATTTACATTTTCAATTAATTAGACAATCTGTATTCAATACACATTAATAATTAATCAACAAATATAAATTATAATTAGCTCTCTCTAATACATTATAAATCACATTTATAATATATTATGAATAATTGGATATTACTATCCACATTAGTCTTATCCATAATAATTAAATCTCATTTAATTATATTAGATAACGTATTCTCATGTGCCCAAATAATATGAATCACATTCACATTATTCTCAGCTTTGATAATCAAATCACATTTAATTATCTAAGATAACTCTCCTTATAATATGAATCAAATTCATATTAGTCATGATAATTAAATCGCATTTAATTATCCATTTTCTCAATGCTCGGATACATATATCAATAATAGAATTATCCATGAACTCTTTCAAGGATAATGCGCTTTCTCCGCGAATAGTTGGAGATAAGGACAAGGCGATTGTATTATTCCACGTATAGTGACTTGGATATTGAGATTACATCTCAAATCCAGATCTCAGCCTCCCATAGATGCTTGATGAAATCAAGACCGTAAATCTAATCTTCTCATTGTATCTGAATCACATTCAGATCAATATCCAACATTTGGATCAAGATCAAGTTACTTCTCTATTGAGAGGAGTCACTAAAATCCAGCCCCTTTCATCACTCCCTAGGAATGGAAGCGTCATGGTTATCCAATCGTTTAAGATCACATCACCCTCAGGTATTCCCAATACATGTACATCCTGCATACTGGAAGACTCAGAATAAACCCGAAGTATTAGATCAACTTTATACTGTCTACTTCGGGGTTTTATCAGTAAGTTTCTCATTTTGATCATTAGGAGTTGATATCGATCATATACTTTCCAAAAGCATATATCATACCTAGGTCTTGATCATATACTTTCCAAAAGTATATATCAAACCTACAAATTCAGTCAAGCTTCTAAAGCGAGACGACCGTGCGCACAGAATTTGTTTCTTCCCAATATCTCATGAGTGAGCTCATGTCTTCTGGTTCAGTAGTTAACCTGTATGATCCCTTTGAGAGATTGTACCACTCATATGCCCTTATATGCACACCAGTGCGCCGGTGTATAGACCCTTATTAGGTCATCAACCTATTGGTCTGCCAAATGTACATACTCAGACATATAGTAACACATCTGTCTCTGGTCAGAGGATGCGTGCCTATATCATGACAACATATGATATAGGACTTTGGTTATCTCGATCTCGTTAAATCAACTCTTTGACCTAACTAATCTGACACCTCCAAATATCTATTCCTATGCAGAGGACCTGCATCAAGAGGTCGGTCCGATACCATCCTAACTGAGAAAGGATTGCCATCTCCTACTCAGGCTGGAGATCATCTCTTAACAATCATTTGACGGTGCTCGATAAGTCCTCAATCTAACTTTTTAGATATTTATCCAAGCACCAGCCTCTATGATTCAATAATTAAATCAACAGTTGTATGATCATTAAGATGGCCATGGTACATAACCCGATTTGTACTAATGGACCTATTATGCAAATTATTTATTCTTCATTTCAGATCAGGGAATGATATTTGCAATAACATTTATTGCATAATGGCTTGTCGTGGGCTCGCATGTCCAACACTAAGGCCTACAGGAGAAAGCTCGAACTCGGAGCAGGACTCCGATCGAGGTTATTGGGTAGGAAATAAAGGGAAGCGACGGTGAATGAAAGGTGGGTCTCCGGCGAAGGTGGTAGACGAGATCGGTGGCCTAATCTTGGCAATCCGAGCCAAGATTAGTATGATCAGATGGCGTGAGAAGATGAAGGATGAACAGGGTTGTCGATCTGAATCAGTGGATAACGGTGACTAGACTCCGACCGGCTAGTCGGAGCAGGCGGAGTGACGACAATAAGCAAATGAAAAATTACGCAAATACAGGAGCTAGGGATGAAACGAATGCTAGCTGAAGGCCCTAATAGAATCCTGAGCTCCAGGGGAGTTGGACGGCGGGGGTCGTTGCCTCGACTTCGCTGCAGCTGGCGGAGGACGCTCTTCGCGACGGCGCTCTGGCCACGATAGGCGACCTACGGCTACACAACGCTTCTCCGACCAAAGGTGGTCTGCGATTGCTGTCACCAAGGCGAAGATGTCTAGGGTATCAAAGAAGGGTGCAGCGTGAGCTAGGAAGCTGGGAGAGCAAATGAAGAGCTTTATAGCATGTCCCAGGAAGCTTGGAAGAATCGGATCGAGTGCGTGAACTGAGGTCGATCCGCGCCTCCCTAGGGATCCGCGAGGATCACCGATCCACTGGGGAGATGCGGGCAGAAAATTGGAGCTAGAGGGTGCAGGATCCAGTCAGGAAAATTGGGAGAAACGAGTGCAGAAACCAGATCTGCGCGCGAGGAGGTCCGGGAGGGGTAGTTGACCGGGGTCAACATTCCTCTTGGACCAATCAGAAAATAGATAGTAAAAAATATTTATAGAATCGATTAAAATTAGCAAATGATTTTAAATTAAAAAGTGTTCAACATGAAAAATATTTATTATTTTACAAACTATTTTTCTTTAATTTTTATTTATTTTTATGAAAAATAATTTATGGTATATACAATATAGTATATTATATACAGGTATAAAATAACTATGAATTTTGTACAATTATTTTTATTTTCTTATTTTTGCATAAATACCACAATTTTATATTTTATTTATTTACAACATAATGTTTGGAGTATAAAATTATTTTTGTTTTATTTTTATTATTTATTTACAAGTATAAAATAAATAAGGAGTGATACATATTTACATGCATTATATACAAGGTGAGAGAGAGTTTTATTTTATTTTATTTTTCTAATTTTTATTTGATTTTGAGAAATATATACAAAGAAAAATAAAAACACCTTTTTATTTTTATTTTTGCAAAAATAAATTATATATACATAGGTGACAAATATGCACAAGGTAGAGTTGCCCTATCTCTCTCTACTTCTTTTATTTGGCGATCAGGCCCATACTGGACCCTCTCTTGGGTTCGGGTCACTCTATATTTACTCTAAATATTTCCTTCTTTTTCTTTGATTAATTATTCTTTTATTTTTGCACAAATACACGCTAATTATGAGATATTAATAAAATGCATGCTTATTACTAATCTATTGTATTTACAACTATATACATGATGCTTTACCAAGATAATTAGCTAAAATAAAAGAATAAAGAGTGATGAATGAGGCTTCATCAGTCATTACGACTACCGAATTGTTTTCTTTCCTTGAGACTAAGAGATTGAATTTGACTAATTCGCAAGGAAATTTTGACGTAGTGAATGACTGGATTAAGTTCGAGGGCCATTCTAATATAGTTTTCGGGTCATTTATAAAATAGAAGAGTAGATGGTGAGTATGAAGTCTGATATCATTCAGATCCCGAAATCAATAGGATAATGCGTTTGATTTCAATTGTGCAACTTCTATTCCACTCCGCACTGATTTGTCCCTCCTTTTTTTGAATCAATAGACACCTGATTATGTCATTATGTTATATTTGACAAGCAGATTTTCGTGTCAAGATCCAAGTACTGATGAAAGTTTGAATTCATCTTGTCTCTTGGCAAGGGAAAATGCCTTCCATCTGTATTTTTACCTGTATAACACCCTTATCATATTGGCCCTTTTTCTTAAATATTTATTATGGTGGTTGTTCTCTGTTATTCCGCAACTCTGGATTTCCTATTATCCGAAGCTGCATGTACCATGTTCAGTTTCAACCTTGAAGTTGAAGCTATTGCCTTTGATTTGGGGATTTGGTCATGCTGACTTGTGCAAAGTATACTCCATCTAGATATGGACTGATTGTAAGAACTTAGAAAAGGATAGCTTTGAATTTTTTATTGTGGGCTGAGTAAGGAGACTTTATCTTAGCATAAGATGCCCGAGGATAAGTGGTTACATCATCCATTATGTATCTTCATACAAACACTTATCCATTCCTTATCTCATATGCAAATTTATTTATTTATGCACTCTGCGAGGTCCTCCCTTATTCTCAAATGCAAATCCATATTATAGCAGGATACAGATATCCTCCAAGATGCACCATATGAATTGTTATTGTTGAGGAGCTTGTTTACTATCTCCATGAAGTGTATTTTTCTATGGTCACCTGGGCAAATAATAAATGGATTAGATTTTGCAGTGTTTGGGCAGATGGAGTAGGTGCCACAAGAGATTGGACATGCACCATTGAGGCCCGAGGTAGAAGCCTAGATGACCGCTATCGCGACTGCTATTATAGGTGCGATGGTTGGGGGACATGTTGCTTGGAACTCCGAGGTGCTAATATGATGGTGTTGGCCTCGGCACTTGCGTGCTTCAGCCCGGTGCTCGAGCGCGGGCCAAGTAGTCATGGTTGGTCGGCTAGTGTTTCGCTTGTCACTTAGAGTTAACACTCGTTTACGGGCCAATGTAGGCCACATTGGTCGGTATTCCGAGTGGGAGTGCTAAGAGGGGAGTTCCGGGTAATGTGATTAATGAATTTGGGAGAAGAGTTATTTCTTCTGGGCATAAGGAGGACTGGGTTGTCGCAAGGATTGGTGGGTTGGAATCTAAATTGTGAATCAGAAGTATCATTGGGTAGTGGGGCTAAGTGGACGTGTTGGGAACTTAGTTAAGATGCATTGTACCCCACTGCATTCCTACGGAGGCACCCTAACCCTAAGGTATTCTTTTTACGTTAGAGTCATAGTGCGAGGCCTCATCCATATCAAGGCCACATACTATCCGCAAAGATTGGTTACTGATATCCATATCGAATACCTAAAATAAAAATGTAATTCTTGTGAGATCGGGTTACCAAGTTTCTTTCTCTTTTGCACACATTTAAACTATATCCTGCATTTCTTTTTGTATAATATTGTTTAAATCGTATTGAGCAACTTTGCTCAATGTACCTACATGTGGATCCATGGGCCCTCAGCAGTGAGTAGCTTGGAGTCACCTTTTTGTGCAGCTTCACGACACTTTTTTTGGTACAGTTGTTGGTAGTTTTACTATCCTTCTTGTAGCATTTTTATTGAGAGACATGGCATGTAATATGTATGTTGGGGCACATCTTTTAAATATGCATACATGCGTATTTTATGAACATGGATGGACAATGGAAATGTTTGAAATGTGAACACGTTGAATGAGAAGCAAGAAATTTAAATTCATATGCATGTTGCTATTTTCTCCCGCTTTTATGAAGGGTAAATATTTGAATGTCGAATGTATGTGCATGGATTCGTTTGCCGAGTACCCGGATCCTAGAGAGGGATGGGCGTTACACTCATCCACTGCCTCCCAAATGCCCTTAAATAGATATCCAAATAAACCTTTCTCTTCACACCTTCTCAGAGCGAGAAAGACCGCCAAGAAGTTCGAGTTTTTTTTCCATGTCCTAGTGCAGGATTAATCGATCAACAGTCATAATTTGATCGATCTCCCCTAATCGATAAACAACTAGAGAGTAATCGATCATCTGTAAGTCCATAACCTTTGTTTTTCTGATTTCTTGTCTTTTTCTTATATGCTTCACATTTCTAAGCACGTTGATATTACATGAACTTGTGTGCAAAATCAAATGGCACCCAAGAGATCTAGGGGAGATTCCTCCTCTCGTTCTACATCCATAGAAGATTGGATCTTTGCCTACTGCGTTTTCTTCATTTCATGACCTCTCATCTGATTTCTTGTCCTATCTACGACAACCATTTCTCAGAGTATGTCAAGATCTTTAATAAGAACAAGGCCAGGAGCCTCTTCGATTCGATGATGTTTCCAGGACACACAGATTCTCTTATATAATCTATTTCCCGATGCAGTAATCGAGTTTTATGTGAATCTAGAAGACATCAGAGATGCCACTCACTACCATCTTAGGTTTACCATTCATTGGACTACTTTCGTCATAGATCCCTTTGTCATTCCAGCCATACTAGGTTGCCCCGACACTGGATCGGCCATCTTTGAGATCTTGGACACCGTGACTGAAGATGAGATTAGAGAAGCCCTCTTGCCCATCCAAAACTTTAGGCCACCAATTAAGGCTCTAAATCTTAGGACTCTTCCTAGGTACCTCAACCGAGTCTTCTCGTGGTGTTGTCACAACTAGAAGTCCAACCCTACCCATGTCACTATAGGGGTTCAAGCCCTTATTTCTGTTTTTATTCAGGGTTTACCATTCAACTAGTCTCATTATATTTGTCATCTTCTCTCAAACCCTACATGTTTCATCTTGGTAGGATTCTTGGCCACCCACATCCTTCAGCACTTCAATGTTCACATGCCTCGTGACCCAACTCGTATCCTCCACGTATGACCCTTCAGTGTGGATTCAATGCTCTTCACGATCAAAGTAGATGAACCAGATGTCGAGACACATGTCACCACTTCAGGACCAACTCCCATCCTTCTCTGGATTCATACCCATGCAAGTCTGCCTCAGCTCCTCAGCTTTGATTCCACTTGGACATATCTTGATTACCATCTTTCCCTTGAGGAGAAACTCACACAATGAGCCATAATTGACGCTTACTCTCTAGAGTTCTGTCAGATTCGAGAGATGACTAATGCCATGATGAGTTTCCAGTGGGAGATCGCATCTTTCTCCAACAGTTATGCTGAGTTCGTGAATGACCACTTTGAGATATTGTATCGCATATCTAACGAGATACATCAGATGCACATCTCATAGTTTAATCCTGCTCCAGCACCTGTAGCACCCAGTCCACATGCACCCTATACCTGAGCTCGTCACTCAACACTGGCCCCTACTCCTCCTCAACCTTCCCCTCAACCTTCTACTCCTGATTCTCTTCCTCCAGACAAGGAAAGGATATCCGTATGCATGTCCCTACCCCAGAGCCAGAAGAAGAAGAGACATAATTGGAAGGATTTGAATATGACACTGCAAAATGCGAGTATAATTCAGACACTCGTAGAGTCATTGAGCAAGACAATAGCTCAACACTCACCCTGTGATGAGGATTCTGAGTATGCATCCCCCGACTAGTCATGTTCTTATTCTCTTTGTAGTTTCTTTCCTTTGTCATCCTGTATTTTTTATCTTGTTGCGTTTCTTATGTATCGTGGAACTAGTTCGTGCGCCACAAACATTTTTGTAATTCTCCCTTACTTATTAATGAATTTTGCATGTTTTCATTTACTCTCTCTTGTTCTTTTTAATTGATCAACAAAAAGGGGAGAATAGAATCAATGGTTAAATGCATTGAAAGATTAATGTATTGACTAATTAAGGCAGAGAAACTAATTAACTGGAAAACTAAAATAAAACTAAAATAAGAAGTTTTAATAACTCCATTCACCATACAATAATAAAAAGAAGTTTTATGATTCTTTTGTGGGGAGGGTGCAATCAAACCCATGATTTGAATGTGTATTTCAAATTATTTTGACTTAGTGATATAAATTACATATGTCAAGTTTGATTTGACAATTACTTATGCTTACGCATTTAAAACTTTTTTTAAGCTTTCAAAAAAGAGCTTATCATCATTTAAAAGTGGGATATTATTAATACTTTGGTCCTCTGTGATTTTGAAGATGACACACACGCACAAGATTATATAGTAGTCTCTCGTATACTTTTTGTGATTGCAGGAATGCAAGTGTGGATTTCATCTCAACACAACTATGTAAAGTCCTCACTCTAAAGCAGAAGAAGCTCATTGTTATTTCTTGCTCAAAAGACTTATAATAACTTATATGTATTAGGTTTACAAAAGTTGTATTTGCAATAAACTTCAACCAAAAGTTTCCATTTATGGAAGATCAAGTTTTGATGAACTTATCGATCATACTTCCACATTGATCAATCACACCTTATCGATTATGTGTCTTGAAGTTATCGATCATTATTTGAATTTCATTCAAACAATCATCAAATGATTGATCATTGCTATTTAGTTGATCGACCGTTTACAGTTAATCAATTATACTTGTTAACTTGCTCGATCATATCAGGAAATCATATTTGATTTCATATTGTTTTTATTTCAAATGACCACTTTTCTTGAGCCCCTATATAAGGGACTCATACCCATTGTTGGAACGCATACCATTCGAGCAATCACTCTTACTTTCTCTTAAAAAGCAAGAAGCTCTCTCTGAGTGATCTCTTTGATATTTTTTCTCTGGTTCATCGATTCAATTGACATTTCGAGAATAATATTCTTGGTTGAAAAGATGTGAAGCAAGTTGTTTAGTTCAATAATGTTCGTTCACTAGTCACTCTTGAAGTTAGTCTAATAGCAGTAAGAGTGCTTTTGGTAGCTCTTCCCAGCACGGTGATATTTATTATCTGTTTGATATTGCTTATCTGCTTGTGATATTTGTTATATAATTTCTTGTTCTATTCTCTATGAATTTTATGTGCAATTATATAGTGTTGTTTTTATCTCTAGATATCATATGCTCTTTATTGAAAAATTCATATTCTTGATATTTGTATAGATAACTTTATCTGGATATTATTATTAGTATATATCTTGTTGTAGTTAACCTCTTCCCACAAGACTTTAAGTTTCTGATCCTATGTGTGTAGAGAAGCTCTTGGACATGACATCTCCAAGGAAGCATGAAAAAAGTCAAAAGCTCACATGTTCTTTTACTTGTACTACATTTCCCGATCTGTACAGTTGATCTTGGTGTTTGATCCTAGATTGTGAAGTAAAAGCTTTGTAAACAATTAAGATATGAGCGTAAATATCTCAGGCTTTAGTTAAGCAGTTGATTAGTTTGTCTGATCAAGAAATCTTGAGTCATGAAGATTAAGGTCATGATTTTTATCCATGTGAGTTTCCACATTAAAATAATGTGCAAATGTGTTGATTGATTTGTTAGATCGTTGTTTCTATGCTTTCTGATTATTTCACGAAGATTTTTTGAAACTACCTCGAACCATTATTCACCCCACCTCTAATGGTGTTGCGACCTAGTATAACTCGAAGTCAATCTGCTGACAACATCAATATATTTAGATTGGATCCATAATTGGGAGCTCGTACATACAACAAAGCATATAACATATGCGCTCTTTTCTGAAAAATATGAGAACCCGGAGACAGAAGATGCCCAAGAATTCAATAAGAAGTGGGATGATGATTATTCTATCACTCATTGGAACATTCTTGGATGATTGTCTAATGTGCTTCAAATGCAATATATAGATAGTGGATCCTCTCAGGACATCGTCCTAAATTTGACAATGATTTTTGGAGATGTCAATTTCACTCTTTTTGCATTAAAGTCCTCTAAGAACAATATGAAGAAAGAAAATCCATACGGCAGTGCAATGGTTGCACAAGTTAAAGGCATGGAATGAAGTATATATCAGAAAGTTCTCGTCTAATAGAAGAAGAAGAAAGGTCAAGCTATTGGACAATCTTCTAAAGCTTCAATACATCTGACATCCAAGAAGATGGATGTCTGCCACTACTGCAATAAGTCAGGTGATTGAAAGTGAAGCTGTCCAAATACCTAAAGTCTTTTAAAAGGGAAAAGGTATAGCTCTGGCTAGTAAAATATTTAATTTCATCGTTGGAACCAACTTACTCATAGGATGAAAAGAAAGTTGGACAGTTGATTTTGGTGCTTCTATCACGTATTTCAATCTGTTGCATATGTTTCAAGAAACAAGAAAACTTGATGAGGAGGAGATAGTCATACAGATGGGATCTAATGCAACTCTTGTCGTGGTCACCATTAAACCTACAAATTATCATTATCTAGTAGAAAAGTCCTACTTATTAGAGAATGTCTCTATGTTCCATATGTTAGAGGGAACTTATTATCCGTGTGTAAGCTAGTTATACACGGGTATTCCTTCTTATTCTGTAATAAATTTATCATATGTCATTATGGTAAATTTATATTAGATGGTAATATAACACATGTGGACTCTATGAAATGGACATAAATGAAACAATCGTGAATATTGATATGACTAATAATGATAATGAAACCCCTAAAATAACAAAGGAGGATGGAGATCATTTGACAATGATATGGCATCAAAAACTTGGACATTGTCTATTCATAGAATCAATAGACCAATAAAAGATGGAACTTTAGATTTTCTAAACATCCAGGATTTACAAACCTACGAGCATTATAGTTGAGGTAAAATCTTAAGGGCACCCTTCTCCATGAAAGGTGTAAGATGCTAAGATATATTTGACCTAATACATACTGATGTATGTGGTCCATTTAGTATTGCAACTTGTAATGGACATCAATATTACGTGACACTCATTTATGATCTTTTATGGTACAGTTTTATCTTCTTATTACGTCACAAATCTGAAATCCTTGAAAAGTATAATGAATTCGTGGGTTTGGTTGAGAACCAAACATGAAGGAATACCAAAAAAGTTTGATCTGATCTAGGTGGCAAAGACCACTCACATCAATTCAGAGAATACCTTAATGATAGAAGAATAATTTCCAATCTCACTTATCCTAGTACTCCTCAACTCAATGGAGTTGCAAAGAGGCATAAGAGAACCATGTTGGGCATGGTGAGTCGATGATGAATAAATCACATTTACCTCTTAATTTCTGGGACATACAATAAAGATTACAACCTATGTCCGAAACAAGCTTCCAAGTAAAATAGTACCCAATAACTCTCAAGAGCTATGGTTTAGAACAAAGACAAGTGTATGACACTTAAGAATTTAGGGTTGTTTTATCCATTCTAAACATGTGGATGGAAGCAAGTTGAAATCTCGTGCCATAGAATGTTACATCATTGGATTTGTAAAGAATGGTATTGGATAACTACTTTATGATCCGAAGACTCAAAAAGTATTTGTCTCTAGAGACACCAAACTTCTAGAGGATGAATTCTTTAAGAGTCAAGATAACAATGAAGTCAAAGAACTCAATGAGTCCATTGAGAACAATGAAGTTTCTATCCCAATAAATAAATAAATTTGACATGCATTTACCTCTTAGAAAGAAATCTATGGCGAGAAGACCACTTGAGAGGTATGGATTCCATGTAACAAAAGAGTCTAATAATGATATGGCTTCATATGATGAAGCATTGGCAATCATGACATGAAAAGATGGATGCTAGAAATGAAATCTGAAGTAGACTCCATGCACAAGAATGGTGTATGGACTCTCAAGGATTCACTTAAAGGGGTTAAACCCATTGGGTATAAATGTACCTTCAAGAGAAAGAGGGAAACCAATGGGAAGGTAGAGACCTCCAAGGCACGGCTTGTAGCCAAGGGCAACATACAACGAGAAGACATTGACCACGCTAAGACAATCTCTCTTGTGACCATGCTTAAATCAATCAAGATGTTTCTAGCTATAAATGCACACTACAACATATGGATGATAAACGTCAGGACCACATTCCTCATTAGATACCTCGATGAGAATATTTATATGGAGCCATCACAAGGCTTCATAGCTGAGGAAGACAAAGTGTGCAAGATGAAAAAAATCCATCAGTGTTCTTAAAAAATTATGATTTAACACAAAATCCACATGAGCCATTTGTATACAAGAAGCTTAGTGGGATCACTACTAAGTCATGCTTTATGTATATGACATTCTGATCATTAGGAATGATATTGGGATGATGACAATGTTATGATCTTGTTATGATACGAAAGATCTCGGGGAATCCTCTTACAACATAGGTTTGATCTTGTCCGGAAACAAAGAAAAGAAGATAATGGGTCTATCACAAAAGGGATACATCAAGAAGATATTGGAAAGCTTCAATAAGAAAGTCTTCCTTCCCTTAAGATATGGTATTAACCTATATAAAGGAATGACACCTCAAAGTGTTGAGATAAGGAGGCTATGGCCGAATGCTCTTATACATAAACTGTAGGAAGCCTGATGTATGTCATGATGTATACAAGACCAAATATCGACCATCCGATAGGAGTAGTAAGCCGTTACCAATCCTTCTATAGATAAAAGCAGTAAAGTACAGTGAAAAGCATCTTCAAGTACACACGAAGAACTCAAAACTACATCTTCATTAATGAGATAATGATCTCCCAGTATTTAGGTACATGGATTCATACTTCGAATTCGATATGGATGATAGAAAGTCAAACTCAAGGTTGATATTACTTGTTGGACAATAGTGTTATAAACTAAGTGTAGAAAGAAGTAGGACAATACGATCGTTTCAACAAAGTCCAGTATTGATTACATAAGATGCAAAAAATGCATAGGATGCAAGTTTCCAAGAGTTATGCAAATCTATAATAGAATTTGGCATAGTATCCAATGATAGAGTGACTAATCTATTAACTGGACTATTTGACAAAATAGTCAATTGATTAACACATGACTATGGGTTTGAGAGTTATACATGTATGGCTCTAAGAGCTAGTGGGATGTTATTGGAATTGTAAGCCCTTGGTGACCCACTAATGAAATAGAAGTTGATGTGTGTTATTTCATCATTTGAATTGAATGTTTGTGTTTGAATTTAATGAAAGCTCCCTTAGTACACTTCAGGATATTGTTGAAATGAGGAGTGGTCTACCTACCTCACAATCTAGGCCGATAATCATCGTGTTAACCAATCTCCAATTCAAACAATAATTAACCCATGAATAACAATAGGTGAATCAATAAATAAGAAGTGAGTTAAAATTTATTACTACTCTACAATAGATGTGTACATGCATAAATAGTATAGAGTTTGAACACATGGAGCAAATGGAGGTAGGTTAATTGTTAATTATTACTAATTAATAATAATGTACATATATATTGTTTTTTATTGGTTTTATGTGGGTTTTAATTATATTTTTAATATATTTTATATTTTCTTTTTAATTTAGATTTTTAATTTCTTTTTAATTGTAATTATATTTATAATTATGTATAGGGATTTTTACCCGGCAGACCCTATAAACTTTGCCAATTACCTCTACGACCTTTTGCATAACGTAATTACCCCCATCGACCTTGTAAATTACCCCGAGAACCCTCACAGACTTCAAACAAATTAATCAGAGGGTTCATGGGGTAAGAGTTGGCAGGTTTACGGGGTCGAGGGGGGAATTAGGTTGTTTCAAAGGTCGTAGAGGTAATTGACAAAGTTTATAGGGTCGGTCGGGTAAAAATCCCTTATATATAATAATATGATATTGTATGTTATATAAGTACTATATAGTAAATATAGATTATTATATTTTTAAATATGTAAAATTATACTCAAAATACTAGAAATAAAATATTTTTGTGATTTTTATAATTTCCAATATTTTGTAATTTTATAGAATTTTTCTACTAATTTTAGGTATTTTTAAAGTAATAATATATCAAAATAGCGAACAGAATAATTATCCAAGATTTTTTAGGTTTAAAAAATATAAATAAGTCCACAATAAACCTAAAACTATTTTTAACATATACTATATATAATAAGGAAAAATAAGAAATAAAATGAAATGTTTTTTTATTTTTGAGATAATTTTTGTTTTTTGAGTTTTGTGAATTTTAAGTTTTATATTTTGTATTTTTTAATGATTTTTAGATATTTGTAGAATATATAATAATATAGATAATATGATTTTTTGAATTTTTGGATAAGTTTTTTATATTTTTTATGGATTTTTATATTTAAATAGGGAGGGCATGCATAATTTTAATTTTTAATAAATAGGAAAATAAGTTAAATGCCAAAATAAAAACTAGGCATGTACAAGCATGGTGTCAGGCACTTATACTAATTTTCTTATAATTTCTAAAGCAATAAAAATAATTAATATAAACAAAATACAAGAAATAATATGCCACTATTCACTGGAACAAAATGCAAATAGAGCAAACTAAAACTACATTTGCTAACATATCTACAAAATATAGGACAAAATATGTAAATATCCCAAGTTTTTCTTACGTGAGGAACCACATGATCTGACGTGGACAAGACCTAATAACAAATACACAATAGTCTAGGGGTTCAACTGCAATTTAACCCAAATATTTTACTCATTCTATTTGATTTACATGACTAATATTAAACTACAAAATTACAGGATATGAGGTGCAAATTACCCAAAAGGGGCTTATAACTGGTGCGTGCGACTTGAATGTGTGGTCCTTAGCGTGCCACATCACTCCACTTATGTGATGGAGGGAACAGATGGCTCGGTACTCCTTCAACAATCAATGGTGCGGATTAGATCCCACGCTCGATCGAAGGGCTCCTACTTGCTCGATCCAACAGTCGCTGGAAGATCTGGCACGTGTTCTTGATCGGACGGTTTGGGATGTCATTGGAAGAACATGGGAGAGCCCTACCCTATTCGAGCTTCGATCGATTGCTGCTCCTTCGTCCGGACTCCTCTTGATCCTCTGAAGTTCTCTACACCTGCCTAGGAGGCTTGTGCATCAGCTAGAAGCCTAAGATGTGTCTGGACATCAGCTAGAAGCCTCGGATGTGTCTGGACATCATGAAGAGAGGTTTGGAGCTCAGGGAAGGATGACGACCTAGAACACCTCGTGCTGGTCCAAATCAACCCCAGAAGGTATCCTTGGGGGCTTTCACCTACACACCAAAGTTTGGGAGACAAGGACGAAACTTCTAACCCTTTATTGGGTGGAATGGAGCAAGATGAGGTTAAATTGATACATTGGATGAAGGGTGCTGGATGGAGGTCGAAGACCTCGTTCTGAGTGAGATCGAGGGTCTAAGAGGTGACCTAAAGATGGAGAAAATAATGAGATAGGAGATGACGTGATTGCAAGGTCAAAACAAGGGTGTTTGAATGATGGACAAAGGGTGGAGCCTAGTGCTCCGGTGAACTATGATTTTGGATTTTTTGAAATCAAATTAATCAAATCAATGGAGATGCAGATCTACACTACTGCCGACTCTAGGAATTAAAAAGACAAGATAAAATGAAATTCACCTGCCTGGAATGGCTAGGAGCAGAGGTTCACTTGAGGGTATCCTGCGAGGGGTTGGATCGCCTCCACCTCCCTTCTCCTCACCTCAAATCGTCGAGACTCACCTCCTGTCACAAGGGAGCATCCCAGGGTTCGATCCTAAGGGGTTATGAGTGTATGAAGATTGATTAAATGTGAAAAGGGAGGGTTGAGGTTAGTTTTATAGTTGTGGTGAATCACGAGGTAGACCTGGAGAATGTGATTCATTCCATGAAGCTATGATAATTCTAGGGTTAAGGCATGATGGCTTCTGTGTAGTAGCAGAGATTTCATGAAGAAATCGACCAAAATGGAGGTGTGTAGTGATCCACAAAAATTGGCGAAGTTAGCAATTCACATGATCTAACAGGCGCAACCCTAGTGTGGGTATAGTTGACCCAAGGTCAATAAAGGGTTGTGTCCATTGGTCCACGTAGACCCTTACTGGACAAATTAGAAATTAAAAATCAAACTTAATTCAAAAAGAAATGGAAAGGGATTTTATTAAAAAGCCCTAAAGGAACAAAAAGGTTTACAATTTTTCAAGCCATTTTTAGTTGTTTTTATTTATGTTGAAAATATTGTTTATTAGGTGTTATTTTTACAAGTGTATTCATACGTATAATATCTATATTCTATGTATTTTATTTTGTACTTTCAATACTTATTAATATATTCATATATTTTATCTATTTATAATATTATTTAATACATACTTACATATTTGCATTTTTATGATTTTATTTACATGTGTAGAAAAACACATATATGCTTATTATAAGTTTAGTTTACTTATATATTATAATGTATTATTTATCTAAAGTATATTTAATGGTTTTATTTTGTGTTTATATTTTTGATATGTTGTTAATAGTATATACAATTATTTATAAATATAAGGAGAGTAAAAATATAAAGAACAAAATATATGAATATTATATACAGATGCAGAGTACAATAATACCCCGTAAAGACAAATTTTGTATCTTAACTCTATTTTTAATGAACACACTTCATTTAATAGATAATTTAATTTATAATTTAATGGAGTTGAGTTTGGTTCAATTTGAGTTCATATGGAGAAGATATTGATATGGGAATTTCGGTTTGTGGCTTTTTCATCTGTGTATCCCAGTTGCATTGTGTATTATTTTTATTGGCAATTATTTTATAATTTTTTATATATTTTTATGTACAAGTTTCATGTTGAATTTTTTTATTCTGGTTATGTAAAATAAATAATCAAATAGAGCAAAAATGGGTATTTATATAGTTTAAAATTAGGGTTTTATGTACAGTATTTGGCCCTTATCTCCCCCTACTTTATTACTTATCGACCAAGTCAATATTGACTTGATCTCGAGGTTTAGGATCATTCAGTATATTTGATAATTAATTTGTTTTTCTTTTATTTATTCTTTTACTTTGGAGTTAAATACATATAATTATATATTATTTACAGATAAATATTGAGTGTTAATTTGTATAAGTTAGCTATATTTACAGGTGTTTTGATAGGGATTTAAAGACAAAATGAAGAATAAAGGTAGATAGATGGCTATTCATCACCCCCATACATATCTTTTCTAGTCCCTAAGACACTTATTCGAAGAATAAGTGATGCCAAAAAGAAAATAAAGGAAAAAATAAAGAACGTAGAATGATTATAACTTTTAAACTTATCTTCACATAATTAGATTTTGGAGCTCAGTTAAGACCTTTAGATTGTTAATGCATTCGGAACCTTATTGCAAATTGGATCTAAAACTTAATAGCCCTCAAGTTCTACAATCCTCTGTTCATGACACCTCAATAGTCTGGTAAGAATAAGTCTATTCATACACAAATCCTTATGACTATGAGTCTTACTTGTACAGTTTACGTGGATGTAGCTCTTCTCATCAGAAATAGCAAGAAACAATTTCCCTCAAAAGATAACCCTAGTTCCATAATCTAGTCACTCTTTCCTCGAGGACCATGGTTCCTTCTAAGCTAGAGCAACTGGCTCAAGAAGAGGGGGTAGAGAGAAGAACGGATTGTGACCAGTGTAGTCACATATCCTAAGGAGCATGACCAGTGTAGCCAAGTCTCCAGTTGCAGGAAACCTTGAGATATTGACTTTGAAGCATAATGCCTTGCTTATTTGATACATACTCCGATGAGAATGATTTTTGCTTAACTTTAGCCCATTTATTCTTTTTGGAGTTTTTGATTTTGCATTTTTTGTATTATGTACAATATTATTTATGTAAGGAAATTTTCTTCTTGAGCTAGTAGACTATCCTTCTTTTGAAGCTTTATTGCAACCCGCATCGTCCTATCTTTAGACATCCATGTCACTAGATCGGGATCGGGGGAACTAGCTACCTATTAGGGCGACGTATCTCCACACGTGTGCTTCCTCGAGCTAAAGAATCATGTCCCCACCACCTCCTCAGAGTTGGGATAAGTGTAGAGTGTTTGACTTAGGTCATTATCAGCAGCAATCATGCATGCACTTCAAAATACTCTAGTTAAACTAGTCAAGATGATATGTGAACATGGTCTTATGGACTCAAAGAATTAAGATTCATTGACATGAAAAGTCTTAATTTCAGTTTCTATAAGATTCCTATGAAATTAAGTGGATTAAGATCTATACCAAGCTCCAATCTTCAGATTTAATTTAGACTTGTTTGATTGTCAAAATCATTCTAAAAAATGTTTATATAATGCAAGAAAATATTTTTCTACGAACACTTTTCTGATTTTGAACTTTTTATGGTATTATTCAAGAAGTTTTGCAATTTTTATGACATTTTAAAAACATTTATCAAATTTTTAGGGATTTTTAAATTTTGCAAATTTTTATGGGTTCCGAAAAATGGGTTAGTGAATTAAAGATATATACATATTTACAAAGAATTTTATACCAGGTACATACATGTTTTTATACAATTATATGGAGAATTTGGTTTTGGTATAAACATGTTTTATTTGAAGAAATTTTGTAATGATATTATCTATAGGGTTTTCAGAATAATTTGAAAATATTTATGCAAACATTTGTCAAACATTTTGATAACTAATTTTACAAATAATTTTACAAAGAATATTTCAAAAACATTTTTACACATAATTTTTACGAACTTTTTACAAACATTTTTCAAAAAGAGTATTTTTAAATTGTTTGAAAATATTTTAAAAAGATTTTCAAAGGTTTTTTAAAGATTTTTCCAAAATATTTTAAAACCATTTTCCAAATCAATTTGCAAAATAGTTTCAAATCAATTTTTACAAATATTTTTAATTTTTTTATACATATCTAGTTGATTTATTCGTATACCCTTACCAACTATAATATATTAGCAATATTATTGAAAAATATGAAAGTACGAGTTATGTCTAATATATACATACATATATATGACCCCTGTACGTAATCTTGAACTATGTCCTCATAATGATCAGAGAGCAATACATGAAGATATAACTCATGCTAAGTATAGAAAAGTCTATACTGCAACGAATCAAACAAAATAACAAGAAATCGATTGTGCCCCCATACTTAAGATTAACTAATCCTAAGTATAGCAGACTGTATACAAAGTAGGGATGAGTGAGGATTAGAATTCATAGAAATCGACGACTCAGCTTGTCTCCCACTATATTTAAGATAAAATATCCCTAAGCATAGAAAATAATTATCAAGAAGTTAAAAGAAAAGAAAGAGAACAATGATGAATAACTCAAATGCACTCATCCCCCTATACTTAGGATATGGTCATCTTAATTATAACACAGATAAATGGGATGAATGAACAACGGAAGAATGAAAGATGAAAAGAAAAGAATGAAAAGGAAAGAATGAAAAGGAAAGGATGAAAACGAATTAACTAAGAAAAATATTTTTGTCCTGCTCTGTATATGACACTGTAGAGATAAAAAACTAAAATGATAGTTTAATTTATGATTTTATGGATTCATTTGACATTATTTATTATTATTTTATTATTATTAACTCACATCTGGAAATTATATTCTATTCCATTATGGAAAGTTGTATTTTTAGTAATTAATAATAAATATGTTAAATATATTTTGATCTATTATACACACAAAATACATAGAGAGATCGTCTTAAAATACCACACGGGTCGAATCGGCAAAGGACAAGAGTGTATCATGCTCTGGGTATGGCTCCAGCAATTGCCAGTTGACAGAGAATAGTTGTGCATCAGATGGCAATCCTAATATGACTAGACCACCGTTGTCATGCACATTTCTTACTAAAAATGGCCTTGTCCATTTTCTCTTTAGCTTGCCTAGAAATAACTTCAACTTTGCATCGAAAAATCAAACCTTTTGAACAAGTTCAAAAGTCTTTATCCTTATATGCTTATCGTGCCAACTTTTGACTTTCTCCTTGTACATCAAGTTATTGTCATATGCATAATCTCTGAATTCCAACAATCTGTTCAGATCAACCTTTCTATGTTGGCATGCTTTCTCTAGATCCAAGTTACATACATTATTTCCCACAAAGATTTATGAATGAGTTCCACTAGAAAATGGCATGGCTTGCCATATACCAAATGATAAGGAGGCATTCCCAAAGGATACTTGTACGATGTACGATAAGCCCATAGAACTAAGTCAAGCAACTGAGATAAATTCTTCCTATCTGGACGGATAAGTATCCATAAAATGGTCTTTATCTCTCGATTTGAAATATCGGCTAAGACATTAGTCTGAGGGTGGTAAGGAGATGTGATACAGTGTTCAATGACGTACTCCTTTATAAGCTTCTTCACTTCTTTGCTGATAAAATGGCTTCCCCCGTCTAAAATGAGGATCTTCAAAATCCTAAACTGTGAGATGATATTGTCCTTGAGAAAGTGACACACTGTGCAATTATAAGCTGATTGAGTGGAGATCGACTCAACCCAACAACTGACATAATCTACTATGAGCAGGATATACTCAAATCCCTAAAAGTTAGGGAATGGATTGATGAAGAATGCCCCATGCATCAAAAATATCTGATATCTGAATGTACTTGAGAGGCATTGTATCACCCATCTTCTAACAACCAGTACAACCTTTCACATATTCCGTTGCATCCTTGAAAAGAGTCGACTATCAAAGGCCGCATTATAACACTTTTATTGTCGTGCGCTTCCTAGAAAGGTGTCATCTGGTTCTAATTTATGATAATGATTGAGGACACTGGCATACTCCTCTAAGAAATGCATCTCCTCTAGATGCAATGCGCACCCTCATAAAATAAGTATGGATCCTCCCACTAGTAGAAATGTATCTCAGACTAGAACTTGTCAATTTTCAGCTTCAACCAATCTTGTGGAACTCTCTTGTAGTAGTTTCAATATCGACGTACCATGAGAGTGAGGTGACAAAAAAACAGTCTCATCTTGGGAAAGTCTCTATAATTAGAAAAACGATCTGGTCAGGTGTATCAACCTCAATTCTGGAAAGATGATCTACCACAACCTTTTTTAGTCCAGTCTTATATTGTATTTCTAAATCAAACTCATAGAGTAGAAGGATCCAACGAATGAGACGAGGTTTATCATCCTTCTTATTTTGCAAGTACATGATGGTAGAATGGTCCATGTAAACAATTAACTTGGATCTAAGCAAATGTGATTTGAACTTTTCCAGAGCAAACACGACTGCTAGTAGCTCTTTCTTTGAGACTGTGTAATTCCTATGGTCATCATCTAGTGTTCTTCTATCATAATGAATAGGAAAAAGAAATCCATCCCGCCTCTATCCCAACACAACCCCAAGAACGTAATCTGATGCATCGATCGTGATTTGAAATGGAATGACCAATCTCGTTGCTATAGCATAGAAGCATGAGTACTTAAATCTTTCAACTGATTGAAGGCATGGAGAGCCTTGTCATCTACAATAAAATTAGTCTCCTTATCTAGAATCTTAGCCAAAGATCGGACAATTTTGTTGAAGTCTTTAATAGATTGTTTGTAAAATACCGCATACACCAGAAAAGACCTGACTTGATTCAATGATGCATATGGATCAAGTTTAGTGATCCCTTTTAACTTAGCCGGGACAATCTCCTTGCCTCGCTTGGAGATGACTGTTAGCCATATGAGCCCGAGGCAAACCATTCCTACAATAAATGTTATTCTAATCATTGTTATATCATTAAAGGTTATTGATTTGTTTTCACTCCCTGTATGAGATTAAATGAATGAATGCACTATAAGGTCCCTTAGCACAATTAAGGTTATGTACCATGGCCATCGTAATGATCATACTAACTATTGATTCAATGGTAGAATCATAGATGTTGATGCTTTGATGATATTTAAAGAGTTAGATAGAGGACTCATCAAGCATCATCAAATGATTGTTAAGAGATGATCTCCAACCTAAGAAGGAGACAACAATCCTTCTCTAAAGGCTGATATCTGACCACCTCTTGATGCATGTCTTCTGCATAGCAATAGAGATTCAAAGGTGTCATATAAGTTAGGTCAAATAGTTGACTTAATGAGATCGAGATAACCAAGACCTATGTCGTATGCTGTCACGATATAGGCATGCATCCTCCGACTGGAGACAGATGTATTGCTATATGTCTAAATATGTACATTGGTAGACCAATAGGTTTATGATCTTATCAAGGTATATACACCGGCGAGCTGGTGTGCATATGAGGGCATATAAGAAATACAATCTCTTAAAGGGATCATACCGATTCACTACTGAACCAGAAGGCATGAGCTCACTCATGAGGAATTGGGACTGATCAAATTCCATGCATAGTCGTCTTGCTTTGGAAGCATGACAATAATTTCTAGGTTTGATATAAGCTTTTGGAAAGCATGTGATTGATACCAACTCCCAATGACCGAATGAGAATCTTAATTATAAAATCCTAAAGAAGATAATCTAAAGTGATCCAAAACTTCAGGTTTATTCTAAGTATTCCAGTATGGAAGATGTACGGGTATTAGAAATACTCAAAGGTAATGTGATCATAAATTATTGTATAACCATGATGCTTCCATTCTGAGGGAGTCATGAACAAGTTTGGGTTTTAGTGACTCCTCTCAGTAGAGAAATAATATAATCTTAGTCCACATGTTGGACATTGATCTGAATATGACTCAGATGTAATGAGAAGATTTGATTTACGATTTTGATTTAATTAAATATCTTTGAGAGATCCCCAAGATCTGGATTTGAGATATGATCTCAATATCCAAGTCATTATATGTGGAACGTACAATCGCCTTGTCCTTATCTCTGAGTATCCGCAGCAAAATCGCTTTATTCTTGAAAGAGTTCAAGAATAATTCCATTGATGAATAGTATATCTGAGCATTGGGAATTGGATAATTAAATGTGATCTAATTATCATGAATAATATGAATATTATTCATATTATTTAGATACATGAGAATGGAGATCCAAGATAATTAAATATGATTTAATTATCAAGGATGTGAATAATGTGTATAACACTATCCATATTAATCAAATATATTATAAATATGATTTATAATGTATTAGATAAAGAAAATCATAAATAGTATTTACAAATTAAATGTTGATATGAATTGGATTAACAATGAACAATTAATTGAAAATACATTTACATTTTATTTTTGATATGTGAATATGATTCACATTATTTAATTGCATGATTGCAATTGTCCCAAAATTAATTTGGAAATAATTTTTTGAATTAATTAGAAACAAAAGTTGTTGCTAATAAATGAAGTATTTTTTGAGATATTAAATCTCACATAATTGGATGGGGGAGTCACCTTCCTAAAATGGAGGGTGGACGACCACCCTTGACTATTTCAAGGTGGGTGTCTTCTCCATATATGGAAGGTGGATAGCCTCCTTCTTAATCCTTCAATGTAAATTGCTTTAGTCAGATTAAGTTATATTTTTGATAATGCGATATACTTAATTTTATTTAAATTAATTATTGTTGTATTTTTATGCAATAAAATCATGATCATTGAATAAAAATACAAATCAATCTCAGTTATTGATTTTGTGTTGCACATTGATTGTGATCCATGGACTTACAAAATACTATAAAAGAAGAGGCAACCCTAGCTCTTCCTTTACAACACAAATCCAAGAGAACTATCTCTCATTCTCATCACACGTCCCATCTCTCTCTCTCTCACGTGTGACCGTCCACCTCCTTGACCTAGAGAGAATCATCGTCATCACTACACCATCGTGCCATCGCTTCGACTGCTCGTAGATCTCCATCTTCCTCGGTACTCCTTGCAAGTGGAGAAGACTTCAGATTTTGTGAGATGAAATCAGGAGACTCACTACTTGGATCTTCATCTTGGATTACAAGAAGCATGTGTCTCATCAACGTGCTCCCAAGCGTCTCCTATGTCGGGTCGGACTTGAGACAGGTGGTCTCTTCCTTTAGAGACAATGATCGCAACGACACTCCAAGAGGTACTCTTATATCTTATTTATGGTTATGTTGAAATGATTTGAGAAGTGTTCCCTAATCATGTGGTTTCATCTCGTTAAATTTTTTAAATTCTGTTTCCCTGATGCACCGGTATGACTAGTCGCTCCCAATCACATTAGATGTGATCTTCGCTCTTCCATAATGCTCTTAAAGCTTCTACCATAGCCTTAAAGTGGTTTCAGCGCCATGTTTTAGGTCTTGGATGTGATCCAAAACCCTAGATGAACAAGGTTTTGTATATTGGATGTGTGGGGACTTGTTGTTTTGCATGAGATGTAAGTTTCAAATTGGTTTTTCATTAAAATAAAAACCCTATTTGTGAATTATTTGGGCATGATTTTTGGTTATTAAAATGTATTTAGCATGAATAATTATGTCCCAAAGACAACTGCCAATTGTTGGCACCAAAAGTGCATGAATGGAAATTCGAAGAATTCCGATAACGAAATTGCTTTTGCATGTATTCACGGATCTGTAAGAAATTAATTTTTTTATTATTTTCCTGTCATGAAATATGAAACAAACACTTGGATTAAGTATAGAATCAAACCAATAAACTGCTCGAATTTATTTTGCGTGATTCTGACTCGGTATGCCCTACATATTCCATATTTAGTGGAGATTGGTTTGATGATGATTGGATCATCAAATCTTCTTACTTTAATGTATTTATCATTCAATGAAAACCATGAAAATTATGAATTTGCCTTGATTAAATTTATGCTTAATATTTATGAAAATAATTGATTAAATATCATTAGCCAGTGAATGTATGTTTCATGAAATCCTAGTTTATCCTACAATAGTTGTAGGATAACTTTTACATTCAAAACATGGTTGGTTGATATGCTTAGAATTTTAGGATCTCAAAAATGTTTTAAGATTCCTAAGATTGCTGAGTTGTTACTATATAGTATAATTACGGTCATCAAAGTTGTTCGATAAAACGACATGCACATTGGCATTATTCTGTGTTGTTCTCAATCAGGATGGTGAAGGCATCTAGTCTCTCTATGATGGCTTGGTTTCTTAATTAGTGTCTTGCATATCAAGGAAATGCTCCCTCCCAACATAACTCGAGTGTACTGGTCAGATCCATTTTTAAGGAAAGAATAATATGAGTAAGTCAAATTATACGCTAATTATTAAAATACAAAATAATACGTACCTATGAGGCTACGCACTATACAGTAATATCAAGCAAACCCAAGTGTTTGTTGATTGATTGAATTGGACTGATAATTAATTTAATATTATTAAATTAATTAGATCCAATTAAAAATAAACACTCTATTATGAATAGAGTTATAATTCCCTTGGAAAATTAATTATGTGAATATGATTCATAATAACTAATTAAAATTTGAATGTGATATGGATGAGCATATAAATGACATCCACGGTGTCCTATCAAGGTGAAGGGTTTTATCGTCATGGATTGTATGTAGGAAATGCATGTATGAAGTGACAGATCCTCCATACAAGTGCCCATGGATCAAGATCTTTGTTTCTCAAAAGAGTAAGGCTGTATGTGTAGTGACCTTAATATTGGTTCCTCATATTATTTGAGCAATATTGGATTGTACATAGCGAGTTCTAATCCCGTTGATGATTGATTCTATTAACAATGGGTCAACTTCGCCTTAGGGGTGATGGGCCTAGGTGTTAAAGACCGAATAGGGAAATGCAAGTTGGACTTGCAAGGCGAAATGAGTTTCCGCTTCCTTTTATCCGAATTACAGTTTCTCATATTATTGGGATGTAACAAAGGTAAAAAGAAGATCCCATATCCTGCTAGAGATATAACAATAAGTATATCTCTTGCTTTGAATGTTTAATAAGGGAATGTACTTTTGGAGTTAAAAAGGCAAGACTAATTTTATTAAAAATCCTTAATTAACTTTTTGATTTTGAATATATAATTATTTATATATTCTAATAAAGTGCATTCTTAATTTTAGACAATGAAACCCATGAATTCACTCAACAGGCTTCTGGAGGTCAACCAGTTGACAGGGCCGAATTACTAGGATTGGATTCGTAATTTGATCTTGTTCTCTCAACGGAGTGCATCTCTTGTGTGCTCTATAAGGATAAGTACGCAAACCCTATTACATCATAAGAAATAAAGTTCAATGAAAAATATGATGAAGATCATATATTGGTTAGGTGTTATATTCCAGCATCATTATCCAATGTACTTGAGAAGCAGCATGTGGATATGGATCTTTGTCGGGATATAATGTTGGATCTAAAAGAGATGTTCGGTGATGTCGACCACACTCAACATTATAATGTTATGAAAGAGCTTATTCATTGCTAAATACAGGAAGGGAATCCCGTTTGATAACATGTAATCACGATGTTTGGTTATCTATCTAAATTGGAAACTCTCGAGGTTGAGATGGACACAGAAATGCAGTCTGACTTCATTCTGCTATCTCTACCCAAGTGGTATTGTACCACATGAACAAGTTGAACTTGTCGAATGCTGAGTTAATAGCTTCATTAAAGTTTGCAGAAGATATAATGAATAAAGAAAATCGCACTTGTAGTGCAATGGTTGTACATGTCAAAGGGAAGCACAGTCGGAAGCATGGGTTCGATCTAGAAGAAAAGAAGAAGAGTCAAGTTGTTGGCTCATCTTCTAATGCTTCTACACAAATAGCATCGTAGAAGATTGATGTCTATCATCACTACAAGAAACTGGGGCACTGGAAGCGTAACTACCAGATTACCTTAAAACTACAGAGAAAGGTAAAGCCCTGGCAGGTATAATCTACTTTCATAATTGAAATCAATTTTCTCGCAGGACGAGAAGGTAGTTGGATCATCAATTTCGGTGCTTCTATTTATGTACACAATTTGTTGCATCTGTTTTAGGAAACTAGGAATCTTGATAAAGGGGAGATAATAATCTAGATGGAATCTGATGCAACTGTTGCAGCAACCGCCATTGGGACCTACAGACTATCATTATCTTGTGGGAGAGTCCTTATGCAACTGTTGCAGCAACCGCCATTGGGACCTACAGACTATCATTATCTTGTGGGAGAGTCCTTGTACTTAAAGAATGTCTTTATGTTCAAGATGTTATATGGAACCTTATTTCTGTATCTAAGCTTGTTAGAAATGGATATTCGTTCCTATTCTTTAATAAACTTATCATAAGTCGTTGTGATAAATATATTACATATGATGTTCTAGCTTTTGATGGACTCTATGAATTGTGCATTGATGAATCTGTTATGAATGTTACTGCCACTAATAAAAACCCTAAAAGAATCAGAGAGGATGGAAATCATTCTAACATGATTCGACATCAAAGACTTGGTCCTTTATTTGTTGATAGGAACAATAGGTTGATAAAGGATGGACCCTTAGATTTTTGTAGATCCAAACTTTTCCTACCTATGAAAATTGTGTTCGGGGTAAAATGAATAGGACGCCTTTTGTAACAAGGTTACACGATGCAAGGGTATTCTTGACCTAATACATACCGATGTATGTGATCCCTTCAGTACCGCGAACCGAAATGGATATCGATATTATTTGATGTTGATCAATGATCATTCACGATACATGTTTATCTTCCTATTATGTCATAAATCCAAAACCTTTGAAAAGTTCAAAGAGTTCATGGCTTTGGTTGAGAACCAAACTGATAGGAAGATTAAACGGATTCGATCTGATCGAAGTGGTGAGTACCTCTTAGATGTATTTAAGGAATACTTCAAAGAGAAAGGAATTGTCCCCAATCTCACTCCTCATGAAACTCCCTAACTTAATGGTGTTGTAGAAAGATGCAACATGACCATCATAGACATGGTCCGTTCAATGATGAGTAAAGCACATTTACCACTTAGTTTCTGGGGATATGCATGAGAGACAACAATTTATATCCTAAACAAGAATCCTAGCAAATATGTACCCTAAACTCCTCATGACCTTTAATATGGTACCAAACCCAGTGTTAGACACTTGAGTATTTGGGGTTGCTTGGTCCATATGAAGAATGTGGATGCAAGTAAGCTAGAATCTCACACTCGAGAGTTCTACTTAATCGATTATGTAAAGGACGGATTGGATGCCAACTTTACAAACCTGAGACTTAGAAGATCTTCATCTCTAGAGATGTAAAATTTCTATAGGATGACTTCCTTTAGAGTCAAGACAAAAATGAAGTAAAGGAACTCATTGAATCCCTTGAGGATACCGAGCTTCCTGAACCAAAAACTGAAGATATAAATGAAGATGAAACATATGTACCTCTTCGAAGGAATTCGAGGGTGGTTGCACCACTTGAAAGGTACAGAATCCATGTATCAGGTGAAACTGACAATGATCCAACTTCATTCAGTGAAGCACTCGTAGATCATGAAAAGGTTAGATGGATGGTAGCAGTGAAGTCAAAAATAGACTCCATGCACTAGAATGATGTATGGACCCTAGAGGACCCAACTAAAGTGGTAAAACCCATTGGGTGTAAATGGATCTTCAAGAGAAAGAGGGAACATGATGAGAAGGTAGAGACCTTCAAAGCACGGCCCATAGACAAGGGCTACACATAGAGAAGGCATCGACTACGATGAGACATTCTCTCATGTGGCTATTCTTAAGTCCATCAGGGCACTGCTAGCTATAACTGCATATCTTGAGTATGACATCTGATAAATGGACGTCAAGATGGCTTTCCTCAAAGGATACCTCAAGGATGATATCTATATAGAGCATCCCCAGGGCTTCATAATCGAGGATGGTAAAGTATGCAAGCTGAAGAAATCCATTGATGGGCTCAAGCAAGCTTCTCGTACCTGGAACAACATATTTGATGAAACTATAAAGAGTTATGATTTTGTTTAGAATCCTGATGAACCAAGTGTGTACAAGAAGCATAGTAGGAGCGTCATTGTGTTCATCGTGCTTTACATAGATGATATCCTTATCATTGAGAATGATACATGGATGATGACTTGTGTTTAGATATAGTTGTCCCATACATTTGAGGTGAAAGATCTTGGAGAAGCCTCTTATATCTTGGGTCTGAAGCTGTTCAGAAACAGAGAAAAGAATATTTTGGGATTGTCACAACATGTGTACATTAAGAAGATTTTGGAATGTTTCCATATGGAGAATTCCAAGAAAGGCTTCCTTCCCTTAAGACAATGTATACATCTGTATAAATGGATGGCTCCTCAAAGTGCTGATTATAAGAAAGTCATGGGTGGATGCCCCTGCGCATCAGCTATGGGAACCTGATGTACGCCATGATGTGCACAAGGTAAGATATCTGCCATGCAGTGGGAGTGATAAGCCGCTACCATTGCTGCTATGGAGAACAACACTAGAATGCTGCGAAGAATATCTTTAAGTATCTAAGATGGACGCAAGATTACATCTTGGTCTATGGAGATGGTGATATCCAAGTCTTAGGATACATAGATTCTGACTTCCACTCTGGTATTGACGAATTCAAGTCAACACCAGGGTTTGTGTTCATGTTGAACGATGGTGTTGTGAGCTATAGAAGCAAGAAGCATGACACTACATCCGATTAAATAACAGAATCTGAATACATTGCCTCATTGTATGCTACAAAGGATGTAGTTGTTGCGCAAGTTCATCCTAGAACTTGGTGTGGTTTCCGTTGATACTCCCATTTCTCTACTCTGTGATAACACATGAGCCATAGCTCAGGCGAAGGAATCCATATGGCATGAAAATATCAAGTACGTGGAATGGAAATACCACATCATTTGGAGATTCAAAAGTGTGGTGACATCATCATCACCAAGGTGGCCTCTGCCAACAACGTCATTGATTCCCTTACCAAACCTTTGACTCAAAACGTTTTCGACCAGCATGTAATGAGCATGGATTTAAGGATTGTACCTAAATGGTTCTGAGGGTTAGTGGGAGATTGTTAGCCATGTGATCCTGAGGCAAACCATTCCTACAAAAAATGTTATTATAATCATTGTTATATAAATAAAAGTTACTAATTTGTTTTCACTCCATGTTTGAGATTAATTGAATGATTGTAGTATAAGGTCCCTTAGTACAATTAAGTTTATGTAGCATGGCCATCTTAAAGATCATGCAACTGTTGATTCAATGGTTGAATCATAGAGGCTAGTGCTTAATGATATCTAAAGAGTTAGATTGAGGACTCACCAAGCACCGTCAAATGATTGTTAAGAGATGATCTCCTGCCTGAGAAGGAGATGGAAATCCTTCTCTAGAGGCTGATGTCTGACTGGCCTCTAGATGCAGTTCCTCTGCATAAGAATAGAGAAGAGGTGTCAGAAAAATTAGGTCAAAGAGTTGAATTAATGAGATTGAGATAACCATTACATATGTCGTATGCTATCACGATATAGGTGAAGAGCCTCATTTCTATCCTTGTTAATCTAATCAAATTAATGATTAAAATTAATATCATGTCGTTTGTTGTAGTCAGGTAAAAATAGACTGATCAAAAACCACTTTTAATTAAATTTTAATCAATCACAAGCGGCAAATTTATTTTACTTGGGCAAGCCCAAGGTCGAACTCAGGGAGGCTGCTATCTCCTTAGGTAAATTTTAAGCAAATTCAGAGGTCGGATTTTCAGATGATTATTTTTGGTATTTTTTTATCAATTTTTATGCAATTTAGAAGAAAGACAACGCGATATCAGGCTAGTTTACAAGTTATATCAAAAATATGATCAAACAAAGTTCAAAAATTATTAAACTTGGCCAGAATATGAAATGCAATGAATTTAAGCTACATTAAAGTTTTTGGATTTTTCTAACACTTTATGAATGAAATATGAATTAAATATGAATGCAAGGTGATTTTTACAAAATCAATTTTAATAAATACCAAAACACATTATTTCTAGATATAAAAATTATCCTAGATAAATCTAAGTATGATGAATCCAGGAAAATTGATAAACCTAAAATTCTATGTGAATTGGACCTATTGAAAATCAATAAGGGAAATCACAAATTAATTTATTCAGGCCTCGTGATGCATGCAAATGCAATGATTTTTGGGAACAAGGTAAAATAAATTATCTTAAATCTACTTTGAACTTATGGTGATTTTTGGAGCAACATGGAATTTAACATGAATTAAAAGGCAACATATGGGCAAAATATAGAAAAATTCACCAATTTAATAATAATAAATTCCCAATATGCCATAAAAATTAAATACGTATCACATAAGAAAGAGGACAAGATAAGCTACATCATGTAATTTTTAGAACTGAAAAATCATGCCAAATAGACACCTAAATATGCGTGCAAAGACAGGGACCAAATTGCAAATACAAAAAATATAAATTACTGAAACTTAAGCATGCTAACAGGGACTTAAATGCAATTACCTATAATGCTGAGATATGTGTCCAAAATTCCCACTGAAACCTGTGCGCCTCACGTGATGATCCTGGCAGAGACTGATTTGTAATTTCATAACTTCTAGGGGCCTCAGTGCAAAATGCCCAGGCTCGGTAGGCGTCGGAGGCTCAGAGGTCGGCTCGGGTGTGTTGCAGGCTCGGGCGTGCTTCGTGTTAGCTTCGGGGTCTCCGAGACTAAGGGTCGGGGAAGCGGCTTGGAGGGTGTGACGTGGCGCACTATGGACCGTTTGATCAATGAGATCAAACGGCTACTGTAGCTGATACATAGCGCAATCAGAACCACTAGATCCAGTGAAGATCCAATGGAGGCGGATGTCTCCTGAGATGAAGCGACGTGGCGTGATGTAGCCCATTGGATCGAGATGGATCCAACGGTATCTGTAGCTGGTTGGCACTGATGACGTGGATGAACGAGGACGGTTAGATCCTCCTGATCCAACGGTGCATAGAGCTCGAGGTAGCAGCTATGTGGCGGAAGAAGGATCGTCTGATCGTGAGGATCGACGGCTGCTGTACTTCGTGCTCCTCCAGTCCGCCGCCTCCTGCGGCGGACGTGGCTAGGATCCGGTGAAGCCCTCCTGGCTCCTCCACCTTCCCTCATGCTCGATGCTGCTTCTCGAAGGCTCCTAAGCAGCTGAGGACAATCGGGGAAGCGTCAGGGAGCCGCCGGAGGCTCTGGATGAAGCTGGAGAGGTTCGTAGGTGATGAATCCACATTTCATCATCTTTATTCTATCATTTTGGCACTTAAAACCCTAGCAAATACCTGTAAATAGCATTAAAACCATCATCTTAGCATTCATGCATGTGCATCTCAACAGTGTGTAAATTACTGTAATTAAGGCCAAAATTATAGAATAAATAAAGAAAAGAAAAAGAATAAAATATTGTAAATATTTTATGACCCAAAACCCCCGAGACCTAGGCATCTTGATGAATAGGTCGACAAGGAATAAAGTAGGGGGAGATAAGGTCAGATACACAGATAAAATACCTATATTTTTCCATTCATTCTTTCTTCATTTTGGGACCTATTTTTGGTTCCACTTTTTGTACATCAAATAAAGAAACTTTGTACACAAAAGTTGTAGATAAATTAATAAAGAAAAATACAAAATTGATTTCACAGAAAAATACTGTACAGATAAAAAGTTATGATCTGAATAAAAATCCAGAATGCCAACTTCCCAGACCCGTATCTCACAAATAAAAACTCCAAATGCAGCGTACTCACCTTTAATTGTATATAGAAAAAAAATAATCTATCTAATGGTGGTGGTTTCGCATTTGGCGGAGCTACGGTTTGAAAGTTGACTTTTGGACCCTCATTGTACACTTGTACTGAATAAAATATTTAATTTATTAATTATTCATTATTTATTCAATTTTATATTTTTATAATGTTGTAAATAACACTTATAATAATTATGTACATTAAAAGAAGAATAAAAACACAATTAAAATACAAATAAAAATAATTGTACATATCCAATACATAGGTACTTTACCTATATACATACCTATGTAAAATATACTTGTATTTTATTAAATATACAAAACAGATCATAAAAATAAAATAAAAATATATTTGTGTAGATAAAAGCATCCTATAATTTTAGAAAATAATAAACACAAATAAAGAAATTAAAAATACAAAATAAAAATAAAAGTATTAAAATACATAGGTAATATACCTATATAAGGCTAAAAAGTGAACTTGTAGAAATATGTATCATAAAAATAAATAAAAATCATAATAAAATACTACATAAAATAACAAATAATTTTCATTTTATAACTTTAATTTAATTCGATTTATTTCTATTTTTAAATGAATTAATAAAACATTTTTATTTCTCTTTCTCCTGGTTGGTCCACGTGGACCAACCAGGTGCGGTCTGGAGTTGACCTCGGTCAACTCCCCCGACCAACGCCTGCCACCTTCTGACAGCCCGATTTCGCCCCGATTTCACCCAATTTCCAAGCTCGATCCGTCCATCCTCACGCCTCGATCCCTTCTTGGGAATTCATCTCTGATCATCCCTCTCCCACGCCATCTCTTCGGATCACGCCAGATCTTCATCATTCGCGCGTGGAGCTCGCTTGAAGGAGACGCCATCGCCACCTACTTAACCAACCCCCCATCTTCCTCCCCAAGTTTGAACACCTTCGGTCCACCCTTCCTCGCTCCGCTCGTGCTCTAAGTCTTCCTGGAGGTGACAGCTTCAGCAGCATTCACTCAGCCAGAGCCGAGGAAGTCGGAGGCGCTTCCACCACCTCCCGCAAGCTCGCCGGTCGAGGTACCCTTCATCCTCTGGCTCAGGCCATCGAGGGCATCATCCCGCTCATTTCTTTCTCGCATCTTATTCCTGTTAGCATAATCTTCGAAAACCCCCAAAAAAATAGAAGCTCCATCGACTATATCGCCCGATCCACCATCCTCGCCGGAGCGCAACTCCGGCCGAGATCCCATCCTTCGTTCCGCGCCACTCCTTCGCCACCGCGGGGTCCAGGCAACTTGCCCTGGACCCTCTCACCTTGTTTTGCAGGTCCAAGCGCAGTCAACGCACCTGGAGGGCCATTTTGAGTCCTCGCCGGAGATACCTGGAGCGTGAAGCTCCGCCGCCTTCGCGCCCGCATCTCGACGTCCCTCCGGCGAATCCGAGCCGTCCAATCAGTAGAAGGACCTCCCAGGAGCCTTCTGGTCGATTTTGAGCCCACGCTGAAGCCGGAGACCCGAGATCGGGAGCTGGGAAGTTCGCCTCGCCGGCGAGCGTCCCTGTTCTTCCTCGTTGCCTCCCCACCGTTCGATCAGAAGCCCGCTCCAGATATAACGTGGACCGTCAGATCATCGCGCCCATCCACCGTCAGATCGTAGCTGAGATCTGATCTCAGACGTCCGCACGTGAAGCGTCATCGGCCGTCACCAGAGCGCCACGCGTCAAGTGGCTTCTTCTCCGCCGTTCGATCGCGCGCCGAGGGTATTTTGCACCCCCACCCTCGCGCTTTTTGTATTTAATATTTAGTCTATAAACTTTCGTCTGTAGTTTAAAATATTTTGTAATATTTGCAAAACAGCCCCCGTACTTTCCATATTTGCATTTGGGTCCTCGCCACGTCACCTCACGTGCCCTGTACACGTGAGGGGGTGGGCATTTTGCAGGGACCCCCCTGGGGTTTATTTATTTCATTTTAGTCCTTGAACATTTCTGTTAAGTTGTAAAATTTTGGAAAAATTGCATTGAACCCCCCTGAGCTTTGTAATATTGCAAGTATACCCCTCCCAGGCGCGTGCAAGTCACGCGTCCTGAGGGTAAATTGCACATATACCCTTGCGGGTTTGGATATTTGTGTTTAATCCTTGAAATGCAAGTTTCAGAGTAATATTTTGTGGAAATTTTGCGTGCATGCCCCTGTATGTTTCCATATTTGCACTTATGCCCTTGCCAGCACTGTTTGATGATTGGAGACTTGTTCTAATTAATTAACACATCATTTTAACTCCAAAAATCCCACAAAAATAGGGTTAAGCTCCTGTTGTCCTATATTTTGACGCCCTATTTTTAGTTTTCAATTTTGCCACTTTTAATTATTTATAAAAAATCAAAAACATGTCTTTTTCCTACTGTCTAGCTTAGAAAATACCAAAAAAATATCAAAACACCTCTAAAAATTCCAAAAAAATCACCTAGTGTCTATTTTGCTATATTTTAGTGTCAGTCCAAAACTCATTAAAAATCTCAAAAGAAAAACACTAAAAATTGAAAAACACTTAAAAACTTCAAAAAAATATAAAAAATCATAGAAAAACCCAAAAATTGCAAACTCAGCTTCTGTTTCTTCCTTATTTTGTTACTTTTATTAGAAAAATAGTGTGAAATATTTTTGCTACTGGTTGCTATTTTTAAAGCACATTTTACTCACAGCCAGCCCTTATTCACACTGTTTGCCTTATTTCAGACTTTAAAAATACCAAAAACACCTAGAAAAATCTCCAAAAATCACAAAAACAGTAAAAAACCTTAAAAATACCAAAAACATTTATTTTCTGAATTTTTGAGTATTTTTGCACATTTTTATAAATATCTTAGCTTGCCTTGTATTATATCCCCTTGTTTTCCAATATTTGAAAAAAAAAAAAATATATATATATATATATAAAATATAAAATATAAAAATCAGAAAATCAAAAATCAAAATACAAAATTAAAAATTAAATAAAAAGAAAAAAAAATGAAAAAAATCAAAAACCCACAAAAATTGTAGTTGCTTGCTTAGTGTAGACACACCACACACTCACACACTTAGCATTTGCTTGATCTACACTGTTTGCTCCCTGTGTTCGAACTCTCTGCATACTTGCTTGCTATACATTTTGTGCAGAGTTAAAAATAAATTTTAACTCCACATTGTTTCTAATTTGATTGATTTTAGTGTGGGTTAATTGTTGATTAATCGCGTTTTATTGTGGGTCGCACAGCGACAGATTTAGACCCTCGATAATTCGCGATTATCAGTAGGTCGGAGGTGATGAAGGTTGAAGTAGCTCTAGAGAAGCTTCCGACCAATGAAGGAAGGGTACCTGCAGGGGTTAGTTTTGATAGACGAGTCATGCGGCGTGTTCGTGAGGTGAATGTGAGTGCGGTAGGAGGCCCGGGGCAGAGTGAAGGTGGTCAGGCAATGTTCCTCCGCCGTGGCAGTGGAGCTCTTGGTCGGAGGAGGTGCGACGTGTCGTGGGGTTGTTCTGAAGATACAGCGAAGGTCAGAGCTCCAAGGTGGAGCTCGGTGGGGGATCAGGTGGATGTGAGATCGATCGTAGGAGGTGGAGAATCTAGGAGAAAAGCGAAGAAAAAGAAGGAGGAGATCAGAGGAGAAATGAAGGATGCTACCTTGGATTGGAGCTCGGAGTTGAGCTCCTGGTCTTTGCTCGAAGGTCGTAGGGGTCCTGAGCTCGTGCAACTCGCGGGAGGAGCTGCAGCACGGTGGGGCTACCGTGGATCTCGCATGAGAAGATAAGGTCGTCGTCCCTCAACTTCTCACCTAATTGTTGTCACCAAAAGGAGGGTAGGAGCTTGGGGTATCTCTCTGCAGTGGCGCATAGGGTTGACGTTCGACGGAGATGGAGTATTTATAGGGATAAGGTGGAGGTCCAGGTGATGGAGGGAGAGGTTGGCGTGGAGTTTGTGGAGCGAGGGAGAAGGGATCATGGGGGTCATGGGTGCTGGCGAAGATGAGGGTTGATGGGGCTACGTCATGGGGTGATCACTAGGTGGAGAAGGTGGCTGGAATGGTGACGAAAATAGGATGGGGCCAGAGACAACGTGCGGTGGGGCGACGTGGGCGAGGTGTTTGCGGAGGTAGACGACGATGTCGTGGCTTGGATCTCGCGATCCAACGGCCAGGAGATGGGCGCGAGGGAAGGGTCGTGATTGGATCAGGCAGGTCAGATCGAAGGGCACAGGGCGCACCATGTGGCGGGCAGAGAATTAGGCGGGGATGGATGGTTGTGATGAAGCCTAGGTTTTGATCGAATGGCAGGGATCAGAGGTGGGATGAACAGTGGAGATGAGGATAGAAGGGAGGCCATCGGACGGTGGAGAAGATGTGACGCGTGGCGGCCTGTGGGAGAGGCGCTGGCAGACGACTCTGATTTGATCTAGGCTTGATCGGATGGTCGAGATGAGTTGCGACATTTGATGGCCCAGATCAGGAGAGAGGGAAAAGGATCGGACGGCAGAGGATGAAGGGTGCGTGGCGTGATGTGAGCGGGCCGCGTGGCGCAATCAAAGGGTGCCACGTGGCCTGATCTGAGTGCCTGAAAGAGAATGTGAAATTAGGGAGAGAAAATGGTCGAACATGAAAGTTGTAGATCTCGATGAGATCTACAAGTTTTATGTTGACCGAAAACGGAGATGAGGTCAAATAAGATACAAAAATACAAGGGTACAAATATACATTTATATAATACATAATGGGGTCCCAAAACGCAAGTTTTGCATACGAGCTCCAATTTAAATGAAATGGGTCTCATTTTGAAGGTATCTGAATGTGTATTAACAAGAAAGTGAGTAGACCTAGATCGGAGGTTGTATGAGGTAGATATTTGCATTCTAAGGTCCGTGGTCTCCAACTAGGTTTGGGGTTTTATTGGGTAAGTTTACAAGATAAAACTCGTGCCCCTTTTTCTTGTATTATTAGTTAATAGTATACATAGTATAGGGTTGGTTTTATTGACTTTGAAGGGGGTGTAACATACAGATAAATAAGTGAATAATGGTTAATATACTGGTGAACATTTACAAGTGAATAGGGTTTCTTATTTAATGCAAATATGGATGCTAAAATGCAGATATTATGCTTGCATGCATTAATGCTAATTTTGCAAGATAAGGGGAAATATGCTGCTATTTACTCGGGAACAAGACTCTGTTTTCAACTTTAAGAGTGATGAATCATAGATTCATCCACCCCCTATACTTAAACCTTGCTCGTCCCCGAGCAACTAAAATGAAATGCAAGAGTGAAATGAGATTGGGTTCCATACCAAGGTCATGAATAAAAGTTGAAAATGGAGCTTGACTCGACCTTTGGATTAATTGTATAGAGGAACCTTATTGGGATCTGCACTTTAGACCTAACAGACTTCAGGTTCCACAAGTCTTCTATTCAAGACGCCTTAATAGTCAGGTCAGAACAAATCCTCAAATGCAAATTTCTGATGACTATGATTCTTACTTGTACTGTGTAAGTGTAAGATAGCTCTGTACATCAGAAATGGCTAAGAAGCAGCCTCCTCTAACAAGATAACTCTAATTCCTCGGTCCAGTAACTCTTTCCTCGAGGAGCGAGGTATTCCCTTCTAAGTTCAAGTGCGACCAGCTCAAGAGGAGGGGGTGGAGAAAAGAATGGACGGTAGCCAGTGTAGCTACCTATCCCGGGATGCCTGACCAGTGTAGCCAAGTCATCCAGCTGCATACTCTTTGCTAATATACATACTCCGACATGTATTTTATTTTCTATCTGTCCTGTCTTCTTTTTTTGGAGTTCTTGCATTTTTTTTCTTTTTTTCCTTTTTCTCTTTTTTTTTCTTTTTTTGAACTATATAAGGTGCAGCATGTACATCAGGAGTTTTTCCTATTGAGCCAGTAGACTATCCCTCTTTTGAAGCATTACTGCAACCCACAGCACCCTGTCCTTAGATGTCAACACCACCAGACTAGGTTAAGATGCACTACCCTCCCTAGAGGAGGACGGATGTTTCCACCCGTGTGTTACTCCAAGATAAAGGATTCTACTTCCTCACCACCTCATATTTGAAGAGCTGTGTGCATTGTGCTTGTCCAAGTTAGGTCATTATCTAAAAGAATCATGTGTGTGCACGAGATATTCTACTTAGACTAATCAAGATGATATGTGAACATAGACTTGCGGACTCAAAGAATTAAGTCACTTGACCTGAGAAACCTTAACTCCAATTCCTATAAGGTTCCTTTGAAATTAGGTGGATTAAGGTCAAATCAAGTCCCTCCTCACCATCTACTCATAACTTGGTTCAGAACCCACTAGCTTTTCACTTTGCATATGCAAGATATGCAGATGAGATGTAGATGACATGCTATGAATGAAATGCAAGACTCTTTTTTTCTTTCTTCTAAGAGATGATGTACAAGAGTAAATAAGAAGCCTATTTTTTTGTTTTTTTTGTTTTTGTTTTGTTTTCTTTTTTTTTCAAAATTTTGGTATACCTCCTATGTCACAATAATTTTTCAAGAGTTGTAAGTGTTATACAAATTATACAAGTGTTATACAAGTATACATGTATTTTACAAAAAAAGTTTTTTTTAATTTTTTACGTACCCATAATTATTGCATAATATATAAAAAAATATGCGAAAATATACGAAAGTACGAGCTATGGGTAACGTATATATATATATAATATATACACGCCCCCCTGCTATGTCCTCAGAGCACGAAAAGCGAGAAAAAGGCATAGCTCATGCTAAGCGTAGGAGAGCAAAAAGAGAAACAAGTATAGAAGTCGTCCTGTCCCCCTATACTTAGGCTCTGGCAGCCTAAGTGTAGAAGAAGATCAAAAATAGGGCGGACGGGGTCAAGAGGGGAACTGGATGAGTATATACACGGCGGGCATCGGTCCCCCCTATACTTAGGCTCAGGTCAGCCTAAGTATAGGACAGGAGTGGTATGAGGACCGATGTGATCTGGAGGATGTACAGTGAATAGACTCATGTGATTCTCCCCCCCCCCATACTTAGGATCTGGCCATCCTAAGTAGAGTCGTAGATGAAGATATTTGAAGTTGGGGTGAGTGATTAGAGTCGCGGGAGGGAGGGGTAGAATGTATAGGAATGATGGGTATATACAAGGATCGCGGTCTGAATCTTTCCAGATGCTGCTGATGGTGAGATTTTACTGTTGCAAGGTCTCATACGTGACTCGGTGTGTATCTGATGAATCTGTCTCGCACATGAATACAATCTCCTCGACTAACTGTTCATTGGGTTCGACGAAGTGCTTCAACAGTTCTCCATTTACTAGGAATGTTGGTGCGTCATCTGCGAGATCTGAGATCTCAACACATCCACTATCATGCACCGCACGGACAATGAATGGGCCCATCCACTTGGATTTTAGCTTGCCTTGGAAAACCTTCAGCCTTGCATTGAACAACCATACCTTCTGTCCAAGAACAAAGGTCTTTCTTCTGATATATCTATCATGCCAACGCTTAACTTTGTCCTTGTACACCAAACTGTTGTCGTATACTCGGTTTCTGACTTCCACAAGCTCATACAGATCCATTTCTCTCTACTTCTGCCCTAGGTGTGTGTTCCAATTGACCTTCTTGATTGCCCATTCTGATTTGTGCACTAAAACTGCGGGCAAATTGCACGGCTTCCCGAATACCATCCTGAATGGGGAGGTTCCTAACGGTGTCTTGTAAGCTGTCCTATAAGCCCATAGGACTTGGTCCAAGATCTGAGACCAGTCCTTCCTGTCTAGGCAGACAAGCTTCTGCAATATGGTTTCACCTCCCTATTCGACACCTCATCCATACCATTGGTCTATGGGTGGTAAGGACTAGCGATACGGTGTTCGATGTCGTAATCCTTCAAGAGCTTCTTTACCTCTCTGTTTACAAAGTGGCTACCTGATGAGGCTAAGAATCAGTTTCACGGCTTTTTATTTTGATGGAAGGTGGTCGGTTGTAGCAAAAGCCGCGAAACAAGATCGGTTCTTAAACCTATCAAACAATTACGGTTTTCTTTCGGAAAACCGTTCACTAATATTTTACCAGGCAAGTGTTCCTGGGTCAAACTCAAGGAGGCAGAATAAATTCCCTAGATTTTATATTTTCGTAATCTTATTTTTAATCTCTTCTCTAAGTGATCAAGTCAAAACACCTCTTTTTTTTTATTGGTTTTTATTTTTATTGTTGTTATTTGATTTTATTATTTTCAAATTTTTATTTAATTTTCAAAAAGGGAGATTTTTCAAAAAGATTTACTTATTATATAGTAGATGGATATTATATAGGTGATACTATATAGTAGAACGGGGTTCGAGCCGCGAGCTCGAACAGCACAAGAAATCCAAAAAAACAAGACGAACTTCGATAAAATCAAAACACGTCGAAAACTCGTCAAAAATCCACGAAAATTTTATACTAAGTAGTTAGGGTAGTTGTGTAACTACCCTCAAGAAATCGTCAAAAATCGAAGTCACACGAAGTAGAAACAACCCCTAAAGCCCAGGGGCATAAGCGCAAGAAAAAGATATTTAAAATGTCTTCAAAATGGTCCTCAGGGACTGTTCTGTAGAAAAAGTATACAAAACTTTACATTTAGGTCCCTGCGGAGGGACCTAAATGTAAATATGGAAAACCTGGGGGGCGGAGCTGAATTACTGGAAGCTGCTGGGTCTAAGGAGCAAATTTCCCACCGTTTCGCATTCAACGTCCACGATTAGAACTCGCGCGCCCCGATCGGACGTCGCTGCTCCTACCACGTGTCGCAATTCTGTGCCTCCGGTGTTCTTGAGCGGTTGACGCTGCTGGCGATGGCGTCTTCTTCTCCGAATTTCTCCGGCCAGCCGATGAAGGTGTTGGCGCTCCAGCGGGGCCAGAGGGGTGGCTCCTCCACCCCTCGAGCTCGCCCGCAGTAGAGAGGTGGCCGGCACTGCTCCGAGCGGTGGTGGCGTGGTGATGAAGTTGACAGTCTCAGCTCCCTGGATATGGCTCAGATCCGACGAAGCTCCATGGAGATGAATTATGAAGAAGATGGGAGCCTTCCAGATCGGAAGCAACTGGCTCGCGATGAAGTATGACCTGCAAATGATCAAAGTATCGTGATCGATTCTCTAGGAATCTGCCCAGGGGTAAAAATCACGAGCTCCAAAGATGATGAAAAACCTTAAGTTTCCAGCCAAACCACCAGATGCGTGAAGGTGACGATGAAACGAGGATCGATTTGAAACGAATTTGAAAACGAATCGAGATGGATTTCGAAAGGGCGTCTAAGCCTAATGTTTAAACTACCTAAAGACGCGATTAGCCACGCTAATCATGGCTCGAATATCGATGCAGAAATCAAATGAAATGGATGAAAAGGCCTGGGGAAGGTCAAGGTTTATTACCTGGACAGCTGCTCGACGGCGGCCAAAGACCGGAGCGGAACGCGACGTAGCGCGGCGATGCAAGGCTCGATGAAGCCCTGGAACGATCCTCCGATGATTCCTCCTCCTCGTTGGCGTCTCCACGGCGCTGTCATCGCCTCAGGTCGACCGGAGCAAGGCTTGGAAGTAAGGGTATCAGGTAACCTGGAGCTGGGGCTCTGGGTAGTTGGAAGGTTGTTTGTTAATGGCGACCTTCGAGGCTTTATATAGGATGATTACTTGGGCTCCAAGGTCAGATCGACGGCCGGCGATGGAGGTGTTTGTTAGGAGAAGGGATTCGACGATGAAGATCGGTCAGAAGCTTCTGGAGTAACGCGGGATAAATGCCTGAAGTCGGCCAGTTGAGCAGGCGGGCATACCACAATCATGGGGGAAGAAGACCCAGGTGCTGACAAGTGTCAGCACCTGGTTGGCCCAGAGGCGAATTTATCTTGTAAAATAGATAATAAATAGTAAATAAACTTATTTTAAATAATTATAAATGCAAGAAATGTAAATAAATTAATTTTCTAATTTATGGTATAAATACTTTTTATAAATAATAAATATTATTTAAAATATAAATATTATATTAATAAATATGTATTTATAAATAGATTTTAGATTTTTAAGTTAATAAATAAATAAGTAAAAAATAATTTTATAAATTCTTAATTATTAGAATATTAAATAAGGTTTATACAATTTTTTAAAGATTTTTATAAATTAATTTACATATTGTAATAAATAGGGTTAGTAGCTAAGTAGGTTATTTATACCTATATTTTGGGGTTTTTGATTTTATTAAAATATTAAATAGTCTCCAAAAATTATGAAATAAATTATGGTGAAACTACAAGATCATAAAATAATTTAAAAATTATAAAATTAAGAAAATGATAAATAATGTGTGTTACATAAAATAAATAGCCCAGAAACCCCGTTGTCTTTTGGTCCCAAAACCGACTTTTTGCAAACGGACTCCGAATTCGATGAAACCACCTTTATTAATTAGAGAATATTATTTTATGAACATTAAAGGTGAGTAGAGTGAAATTGAAGTTCGTATGAGGAAGTTATGATGTTTGGAAGTTGAGATTTTGACAATTTGCAGGCTTGGTTTCTTGGCATATATACAGGATAATATTTTTAACTTATTTTTATATTTTTATATACATTTTTAGGAATAATTAGGAGAAGAGTTTGGTGAAAAATATCTTCATATGAAATAATTTAAATTCTTTGATGTTTTGTATTTATTGTATAAATAATGAAGAGTGTATATGTGTGTGTTAATTTATTTTTTTATGTTTTCTTTCCTTATCTCCCCCTACTTATTGATTTGTCGACCAATCCATGTTGATTTGGTCTCGGGGGTTGGGCTATAAATATATCTTACAGCTATGTTTATATTTTAAGTCATATTGTATATATATACATATATTCAATCTGCCTCTTTTTGTTCTTTTCTTATTCTTTATTTATTTACATGATTTTAGTGGTTAAAAGTGAATATTTACACATGAATGGTGTTTTGTGAAAATATGAGAATTAATGGATATTTACATGTATTTGTTAAGGGTTTTAAGACAAAATACGACAGAAAATTTAATGAATCATGGATTCATCAACCCCCTATACTTAAACTTTGCTAGTCCCTTAGCAAACACTTATTTTGAAAAAGTAAGTGAAAAAGAAAGAAAGTTAGAATGAATTTGTTTTCCTAAACCAATTCATGAGAACAGATAAAGGACAGAGCTAGATCGGGCCTGAAACAAGCATTTTGTCAGAACCTTAACGAGGATTAGGATTTTATCCTCAACAGTCTTCAAGTTCCATAATCCTTACTCAGGATCACTTCATCGGCTAGTTCAGACTCATCTATTTATATCGCAAACTCTATCATCCTTGAAATCAACTTGTACAGTGTGTGAATTGATTTAGCTCTTCCTGCTTAGAGAACCGAAGAAACCGTCAATCCCGGCTATACACTCCTATGGCTTCCTCATCCCGCTACTCTTTCCTCGGGGAGGGAGGTATTCCCTTCTGAGTTCAGTTCTTCTATGTCCACAATCGAATATAGGGAGAAATTAGAAGAATGAGAAAAGAAATGGAGTGCGACCAGTGTAGACGCATCTCCTTGTGAAGCCCAACCGGTGTAGCTGAGTCTCCACTAAGATGTGCAGGCATATTTGGTGGAAGCTTGGACCATTGTGGTCTTATTTGGTGGCTTCTACTTTGCTTGACTTTGTAATTTGCTTGCACTGCATTCATCTTTTGTGCCTCGACGGATATAGCATCTTTTTAATCCGTCCCTTTTTTGAGGTATTAGAAAAATTGTGTCAGCAGATCCTTCCCTCATCCGAAGCAACTATCGCAACCCTAATATCTCTCGTCTTTAAACGTCAATGCCGCAAAGATAAGGATAGAAACGCACTACCAAGGTGTACTGCCCTTCGGAACTCCATGCAAGTTGAGCTAAGTGCAGAGTGCATGTGTTCAATATTGGTTTACTGGTGTAGAGTTGTACGGATGACTCCAAATGGTCTACTTAAGCTCAGATGACCTTATTTCCTGAATATGGTTTTACGGAACCCAAAGATTTTAAGTCACCAGACCTGAAGAGTCTAAATTCCAGTTCCTAATCAGGCTCCTTACAACAAGAGTTAAAGGCCGTAATCAAGCTCCATCCTTTAGACTAAACTCAGTTCTTAGTTCCAGAAATCAAACTTATTCTGAAAAATGCGAATGCAAATGCAACCATATTTTTGTGAAGTGTATTTTCTGAATTTTACTCATTTTTATGGATTTTAAGGATTTTGTAATTTTTATGAATTTTAGGACTTTGTATTTTTTATGGATTTTATGATTTTTATAAACAAGATTTTATTCATAAATTTTTTAAAATATATTTTATTCAAGTTAAGTGTCTAATGTATTTTACAAATTTTATCTACAAAGTATTTTACAAGGGTTGAATGGTTTTTATACATGTTTTAATAAATAGGATTTTAAATAAGTATTATACATATTTTAAGGACAAATTTTAAGTACAAAGTTTAATTACAAGTTTTAATTACAAATGTTAAGCATGTTTTTACTTATTTACAAGGATTTTATAAATAAAAGAGTGGATTTTAAATTAACCCTTACCCACTTTTTATGGATTTTATAGATATAGAAAATACATAAAAGTACGAGTTATGGCCGAAAGTATATATATACAATATATACGCACCCCCCTATACTTAGCTTGATCTATGTCCTCATAGCGTCAAAAGAGAAAACGGAGGACATAACTCGTGCTAAGTAAAAGTGGGTGAAAAAGGAGCGAGTGTACAAGTCAGTCAACCCCCCTATACTTACGATCAGGTCATCGTAAGTATCAAGGGAGAGCAAAAACGGGATGACTGAATGAAAAGGATAAATAACGAAAGTTCAAAAGAAAAAGAATACGAAATCATCGAAATCACTCGGTCCCCCCTATACTTAGGATAAGGCATCCTATGTATAGAAAAGAGTGTAGCCAAAAATTGGGGACCAGTGATTCGTGAAAAAGAATGGCTATACAAAAGAATAAAACGTAAATCAGCGGGCAATCAGTCCCCCTATACTTAGGATCTGGTATCCTAAGAACAAAAGACGAGCAAAAACTGGGGACGATTCTGGTCTACGAAGAATGTACAAGTGTTGTGAATCTCCTGAAAAGAATGGCTCAAAAGAATTTGTACAGGAAGAAGTGAAGGAATGATCATGATTCCTGTACAAGTAGATCACTTCAATACGGGTCAGATGATCAGTAGTCTCTACGAAGTGCTTCAGCATCTGCCCATTAACCACGAACGGCTCTGCACCAGGTGACATATCTGCTATCGCAATACTGCCATTGTCGTGCACCGTTCTGACTATGTACAGTCCTTCCCACTTGCTTTTCAATTTATCGGGAAAAATTCTTAACCTTGCATTGAACAGCCAGACTTCCTGCCCAGGGACAAAGCTCTTGTGTCGAATATGTCTGTCATGCCATTTCTTCACTTTGTCCTTATACATGAGTGTGTTCTCATATGCTTGATTTCGAATTTCTACCAGCTTATTCAGATCTATCTTTCTCTTGGCCCCTGCTTTCTGTTCATCCATCAGTATTCCTCGAATTAACCATTCATATTTATGCATGATCTCTACGGGCAAGTGGCACGGCTTTCCATAAACTAGCCTGAATGGTGAAGTGCCTAAGGGAGTCTTATACGCAGTACGATATGCCCAAAGAACTTGGTCTAGAAGCAGTGACCAGTTCTTCCTATCCGATCGTACTAGTTTCTGGAGAATTGATTTCACCTCCCTATTCGAGACTTCAGCCATGCCATTCGTCTGCGGGTGGTAAGGAGAAGCTACTCTGTGATCGATGCTGTATTGTTTCACTAGCTTCTTCACCTCCTTATTAATAAAATGGCTACCCCCATCAGAGATAAGAATACGAGGGATCCCGAACTGCGAGATGATGTGTTCCCTTAGGAACTTGCAAACGGTCTTACTGTCTGCGGTTCGTGCGGGTATAGACTCCACCCATCTGCTAACATAGTCTACAGCGAGAAGAATGTACTCAAAGCCGTTGCTATAAGGGAACGGTCCCATAAAATCTATGCCCCATGCGTCAAAGATCTCGCAGATAATGACGGGACGCATTGGCATTGCATCTCTGGCGCTGACTGTCCCTACAGCTTTCTGACAATCTGGACAACTCTTCACGAATGTGCAGGCATCTCTGGTAAGAGTTGGCCACCATAAACCGCTCTGTAGTACCTTCTGCACTGTCCTCTTCCCTGAATGGTATCCTCCTGATTCTAAAGAATGACACAAAGTGAGGACACTATTATATTCCTCCTGAGGAATACATCGCCTGTAAACACAATCCGGTCCTTCGCGAAAAAGAAGCGGATCCTCCCAATGGTAGTATCGTGCCTCGGAAACTAGTTTCTCAACTCTGTTCTTCGGCCAACCCTGAGGACTTTTCTGTGTGACCAGAAAGTTCACTATGTCTGCATACCACGGAAGTTCTGTAACCGCAAAGATGCTCTCGTCAGGAAATCTCTCTGCGATCTCTAGCGTGTACTCATCTGAAGGGTGATCTGTCTGCAATCGGGATAGGTGATCAGCTACCACATTCTTTACTCCAGGTTTATCCTTGATATCCAAATCGAATTCCTGAAGTAAGAGAATCCATCTAAGAAGGCGTGCCTTGGCATCCTTCTTTTCCATTAAAAATCTGATAGCTGAATGAACGGTGTAAACTGTGATTTTTGAGCCAAGCAGATATGATCGAAACTTGTCTAATGCAAACACTACTGCCAACATCTCCTTTTATGTTACTGTGTAGTTTCTCTGAGCATCATCTAAGGTTTTGCTGGCATAGTGAATAGCTACGGGAAGTCCATTCCTCCTCTGCCCTAATACAGCCCCGGTCGCAAATTCTGATGCATCCGTCATGATCTCGAAGGGTAGAGACCAATCAGGCGGCTGTAGGACAGGAGCACTGATTATTTTCTCTTTCAATGTGAGGAAGCCATTAAGACATTTATCATTTAAAACGAACTCGATGTCTTTGCCTAGCAATTCAGTTAACGGTCGGGCAATCTTGGAGAAATCTTGGATAAACCATCGGTAAAAGCCGACGTGCCCCAGAAATGACCGTAACTGTTTGATGTTGGATGGTGGCTCGAGTTTCTTGATGACGTCCACCTTGGTAGGGTCAACCTCCATGCCTTGCTGGGAGATGACGTGCCCTAACACGATCTCGTGAGTAACCATAAAATGGCTCTTTTCCCAGGACAGAACGAGATCTACCACACAACACTTTTTCAAAACCTGGTCTAGGTGTGCTAAACAATCGTCAAAGGACTCACCATAGACCGAAAAATCATCCATAGAAACCTCTAGAAAATCACCGACGATGTCCGCAAAAATAACAAGCATGCACCTCTGGAAAGTCGCAAGAGCGTTGCACAATCCAAAGGGCATCTGTCTAAAGGCATACATGCCGAACGGACAAGTAAAGGTGGTTTTATCCTGGTCTTCAGGAGCAATTGATACCTGGTTGTATCCGGAGTAACCGTCAAGGAAACAGAAGTACCCCTTCCCTGCCAACCGTTCTATGACCTGGTCTATGAAAGGCAAAGGGAAGTGGTCCTTCTTCGTCGCGGTGTTCAGCTTTCTGTAGTCAACACATACTCGCCACGACGTGGTTACTCTCTTTGGAATCTCCTCTCCACTCTCGTTTTTCACCATCTGAATTCCCGACTTCTTCGGGACAACATGTAATGGGCTAACCCATTCGGAGTTGGAGATGGGATAAATGAACCCTGCGTCGCACCATTTCGTAATCTCTTTCTTGGCAACTTCTCGTAAAACCGGATTCAGCCTACATTGAAACTCTCTGGAGGGTTTGCTGTCATGATCGAGATAGATATAATGTGAACACAAAGCAGGATTAATCCCGCGGAGATCGGATACAGTCCACCCAATGGCCTTGCGGTTTCTTTCTAGAATCTCCATCAGACGAGATTCTTGATCATCGGTCAAAGTTGAGCTGATAATGACCGGAAACCGTTGATGTGGACCCGCAAGGAAGGCATATTTCATGTTTGGTGGCAAAGTTTTAAGTTCTGGCAAGGTAGTATCTGAATCTGCCGAAACATCATCTGTAGTTGTATGGGGATCTGTATCGGTAGGTGATGTGTCTGCGATTTGATTCTCCACCATCTCTATGTGCTCTAGAGTCGGACTACAGAAGATGTTCAAGACATCATCCGACTCCTCAGAATGATCAGAAGAGAATAAGTCAGCTAGATAGAATTCTGATTCATTTGAGATGGAGGAATTATATAGAGTTTCTGATTCTGAAAGATCTGCATTGATTTCATCAGAAGTCTGATCCCTTTGCTTCTCATCATCCAGACTAAAATATAAGGTCCTGTCGGAAGAATTACCCCCTGAGGTCTCAGACCCGTCCTCTGTCAAACATTCTTGGGTCTCTACCTGATATCTTTCGAGGTCGTCAAGACGAACCTCATCCATGTAATCGCAGGAGGCTAAAGAGCTCAGAAAATCTGAAGATGCATCACTGAAAGTGTTTGATTCTCTCGCCATCTCTATATGTACCTTTTCGCCCTCGGTGCAAAAAGATACCTTCCCTGTATCATAATCGAAGAGGGCCTTTGCGGTCTCTAGAAAAGGCCTCCCGAGAATGATCGGGGTAAGATGTAACTGTGCAGGGCAATTCATATCTAGGACCGTAAAGTCCACTGGAAAATGCAGACCCTGCACGGTTACGATAACGTTCCTAAGTATACCCTTAGGTCTCTTTACAGATCTATCAGCAAACTGAAGGATCGCACGATATTTGTAAAGAGGACCTAACTCGAGCTTGTCGAGTAAGGAAGCGGGTATCAGATTGATCGAGGAACCATTATCTAATAGAGTGCGATCGAATTCAGCTTTTGCGATCTTGCATCTGACATAATGTGCACCTGAGTCTTTCTTCTTCTTTGGTAGCTTATTCTGTATCGCACAGGATGTAGCCTTAGTCAAGACATGCTTTTCTGTTCGGGATCTCTTTTTCCTACGCGTGGTGCATCTGTTTTTCAATTGATTCTTGAGCGTAGGAAATTGATCTAAGGCATCATGAAGAGGGATCTTCAGAAAGATGTGATCCTTGAGTAGATTTTCGATCTGTGGAGATTCGAGATTATTTTTGGTCTTTTTCTTTCCTTTTCCAAACAAAGCATCGGGAAAAGGAATAAAGTCAGGAGTCAGAAAATCAGAATTTTTATTCAACTCAGAATCAGCATTTACATCGAGAGTCTCAGAATTATTTACAAAACTCTCTAAAACAGGAGAAGAAATGTTTTTGTCTGGGCTCTCTGCCTGATCTGGCGTGATGTCATCATTTGAGTCGCCAGTATCCATATCTGATGTGTTGGCATTGCTCCCGTCTCTTGAATCTGCGTCCTGGTCCTCATCCTCTTGCGGTTTTTCCTCCTCGGCTTCAGGATCATGCTCGTGCTCCTCTAGTGCCCTCTCCTCTTCTCCAGCAGGTGCTTGTGGTGATCTACCGCTCCTGAGACGAATGAAGTTAGATAAAAATTCAGGAAACGAGATCTTACCTGTAGTATCTACCTGCTCTGTATGCCTCCTCTTGTTGTTCGGGTTCATCTGAGGCTGAGCTGGGAGAGTAGTCTTTGGCACGGTTAACTCGTCCAGACGACGGTTAACCTACTCCATCTCTGTCTTATGCGTAATCTGGAGCGTACTGAGCATATCCATGATCTGGTTGAGCGCCTGGGCCAGTGAAGACATCTTCGGTTCGGTGTGGTGGCCCTGGCTTGCTCCTCTCTCCTGCCTTGGCGTGAAATGCTGAGAGGTGGAAGGCTAGGAGTAGCACTGAGGTGTGGAGGAAGACTGTTGCGGCTGCTGAAAAGAATAATTTGGTGAAAACTAGGCAGCGTGTTGATATGAAAGCTGCGGTCTCTGATGGTAAACATTCGGATGAGACTGCTGCGGCGTGAAGCTCTGGCGGTGTTGAAATTGCGGACGTCCATGCTGCGGATGACCGTACGGCTGCTGCTGCTGCTGATTCGGTATACTCGGCTGCTGCATCGGAGTATACCAAATCCCGTTGATCTCGAGAGTGGATTACGACTCCACCTTCATCTCTGTGGTGCTGGTGATCTGGCCAGAATTGGCATGAGACTAATCCTCATGCCAATCAATCTGCGAAATCTCGGGTTCGCTCTGGATGTAGTGTATCTGACGGGTGGGTGGAGAGGGTGCGATCCTCCGTGCTGATTGCGTGTTCGAAGAGGTCTGACTCTGTTGGTACTGGATCTGAAGATCAGCGACTTCTTCGAAAGATCACTCAGCTGCTGAGGTAGAGATGAGAGTTTCTCCAACTCTCGCAGCGGCTGTAGGTCTTGGACCTGCTTGTGAATCACGTCCACCAATGTCAATTTCTAGCTAATGAAGCCCATGTTGGTGTTGGATTCAGAGTCCGAAATGTTCGCCACCTTGTGATGTTCTCGGTGATGTGGTGGTTGTGGGGCTTTCTGAAATGCCCGAGTAGAGTCTACAACTCTCGAGTTCTCGGCCATCCCTTCGAAGATGGCCCACACTGACTCGGCATCTTTGTTCAAGTAACTGCCGCCACATGCGGCACTCACGAGCCCCTGTACATCCGGCTGGAGTCCACCGAAATTGTTCTGTACTAGCACCTTCATCGGGATCTCATGATGCGGGCATCTCTCTGTCAGGTCCTTGAATCGATCCCATGACTCATGGAATGATTCGTGCGACAGTTGCGTAAAGTTGGAGATCTGACTCCTCATCATGTTCATCCTTCCCAGAGGAAAATACTTGCACAGGAAGGTGGACATCCGGTCGTCCCATGTAGAAATTTCTCTCCCCAGATGACTCAGCCAATAAAGGGCCTTATCGGCTAAGGCAAAGGAAAAAGCCTTGAGGCGTACGGCTTCCTGCGTCACTTCTGGATAACAAGCCGTTCCGCAGATCATCTCAAACTGCTGTAGAAATGTGAACGGCTCCTCTGTGGCATTCCCATAGTACTTGGGAAGTAAGGAGATGAAGGACGGTCGGAGTTTGTATGGCCCTTGATTCGGCGGTAACCGAATCCAGTGGTGGAACGTTCGAGCGCCCGGGTCATACTCGTCGCGTAAAGTTGCGGGAACCGCAGGCGGTAACTGGTTCCCAGCCCCTGCTCTCAGTGCGGCTATTTCAGCCCGCACTTCGGTCTGAACTCTATACTGTTCTCGAATCTGTAGATTCATCTGCTGTAATGTATCGAGAATGCCTGTCGTGACATCTGCGTTCAGCTCCAGTCTTCCCTCCTGATGTTCCCTAGCTGGTGGCCTCTCGTCTGCTGTTGGTCCTTTCCCGCGAGCCATCTGATCGTCTGTAAAGTAAAAACTCTCATAAGAACTCAGCGAAAAGTACTCAGGAGATCTAGATGATGTATTGAGGCCAGGGTCTGCCTCAATAGTCTGTCTAGGAGGCGAGGGAGTCTGGGTCTGACTCGCCTCGAGATCTGATGGGACCGGCTCGAGAAGAGGGTCATCCCGAGCCTGTGAAGACATACACTCGACGGTGGACGGTCGAAAGCTCACAGAGTCTGAGCCGAAAAGCCGTCGAGACGTCATCTTCGATTTCAAGAGGAATTTCGGGAGAGCACATGTACGATTCAAATGAAGGAGAAATGCGAAAGCCACGGAAACTCATGCCCAACAAACAAACACAAAGCACACCTTGTTTTCACCAACTCAACCCTGATGAAGACCGTAAGAGTTCAATCTTTTTATCTTTTCGGTTTTAGGGTTGTGATTAGCAAACGTTTCGATTACGCGGGCTGAGCAAGCCAATAGGTGCCCGATAGTTTCCCCGAAACACTGGCCCGAATCCTTACACAAGACCGCTCGTACTCAGCCATTATGGGAGTAAGTACAGACCGTTTCCGGCTACCCATGTTACTTGAGGACGGAGCCTTGCGCAGTGTCCTCTAAACCTCCCACTTTGCTAAGTAAACCCGGACTGTTTCCGACTACCCGAGCTTACCCACTGAGGAACAGTGATCAGGTGTATGGACCCAGTAGTATCTCGCGAGAAATACGGGGTTTGGGATCTACCCTTAAGTGTCGTCTCTCGAGCTCGCGTACTCTGATAAATGTGTGGGGGTTACTCTCCCCAAATCACTTGAATCGATTTACGGTTTTAAGTCGGATAGATTTAGCAGTCCCAATTTTAATTTTGCGATTTTTATGGTTTTTCTCAGGCAACGTCTATCAATTTTTTTTCTTTTTATTTAAAAACCCTAAAGTAAGCACCTAGGTTGCGAGTCCTAAGACTAGCTACGCAGCACAAGCAGATAGAGTAAAAAAAACTAAACAAGCATCTAGAAAAACCGCGAAAAACCGATGAGCGATAAAAAGCCACGGTGGGTGCCCTGATCCTCGGATACACGGTATCCGCGAATCAGGCCCCGAAGAAAATGGGGGGGGTTTGTTTATTGTAATTACAGACTCTCTCTCCCTTTCTCTCTCTTTTACAAAAATACCCTAACTACTCTGCCCTCTACAGCCGACTCGTGAAGAAGGAGCCGGCCTCTGCTCTTTCAACTGATTCGGCTTCCAAAGAAGCCGGCTGATCCTGCAGGCCCTGCAAAGATAGTTAGCAAAAGATTGATCGAGAAAGTCGCGAAAACCGCGAAGTCGAGAAAGCCATAAGAAAACAAAAGAGAAACTTAGAAAATGAAACACGAAAAAGTCGTACGAAAAACCGTACGAGAAACAAAACAAAGAGAAGAGGAAAAATAAAATCATGAAGAAATGAAAAATCAAAAAGAATCTAACGCCTCCTCGGCAACGGCGCCATTTTGATGAGGCTAAGAATCGGTTTCGCGGCTTTTTATTTTTATGGAAGGTGGTTGGTTGTAGCAAAAGCCGCGAAACAAGATCGGTTCTTAAACCTATCAAACAATTACAGTTTTCTTTTGGAAAACCGTTCACTAATATTTTACCAGGCAAATGTTCCTGGGTCGAACTCAAGGAGGCAGAATAAATTCCCTAGATTTTATATCTTCGTAATCTTATTTTTAATCTCTTCTCCAAGTGATCAAGTCAAAACACCTCTTTTTTTATTGGTTTTTATTTTTATTGTTGTTATTTGATTTTATTATTTCCAAATTTTTATTTAATTTTCAAAAAGGGAGATTTTTCAAAAAGATTTACTTATTATATAGTAGATGGATATTATATAGGTGATACTATATAGTAGAATGAACGGGGTTCGAGCCGCGAGCTCGAACAGCACAAGAAATCCAAACAAAACAAGATGATCTTCGATAAAATCAAAACACATCGAAAACTCGTCAAAAATCCACGAAAATTTTATACTAAGTAGTTAGGGTAGTTGTGTAACTACCCTCAAGAAATCGTCAAAAATCGAAGTCACACGAAGTAGAAACAACCCCTACAGCCCAGGGGCATAAGCACAAGAAAAAGATATTTAAATTTGTCTTCAAAATGGTCCTTAGGGACTGTTCTGTAGAAAAAGTATATAAAACTTTACATTAGGTCCCTGCGGATGGACCTAAATGTAAATATAGAAAACGTGGGGGGCAGAGCTGAATTACTAGAAGCTGCTGGGTCTAAAGAGCAAATTTCCCACCGTTTCGCATTCAACGTCCACGATTAGAACTCGCGCGCCCCGATCGGACGTCGTTGCTCCTGCCGCATGTCGCAATTCTGTGCCTCCGGTGTTCTTGAGCGGTTGACGCCGCTGGCGATGGCGTCTTCTTCTCCGAATTTCTCCGGCCAGCCGATGAAGGTGTTGGCGCTCCGGCGGGGCCAGAGGGGTGGCTCCTCCACCCCTCAAGCTCGCCCGCGGTAGAGAGGTGGCCGGCACTGCTCCGAGCGGTGGTGGCGTGGTGATGAAGTTTACAGTCTCAGCTCCCTGGAGATGGCTCAGATCCGACGAAGCTCCATGGAGATGATTATAAAGAAGATGGTAGCCTTCCAGATCCGAAGCAACTGGCTCACGATGAAGTATGACCTGCAAATGATCAAAGTATCGTGCTCGATTCGCTAGGAATTGGCCCAGGGGTAAAAATCACGAGCTCCAAAGATGATGAAAAACCTTAAGTTTCCAGCCAAACCACCAGATGCGTGAAGGTGACGATGAAACGAGGATCGATTTGAAACGAATTTGAAAACGAATCGAGATGGATTTTGAAAGGGCGTCTAAGCCTAATGTTTAAACTACCTAAAGATGCGATTAGCCACGCTAATCGTGGCTCGAATATCGAAGCGGAAATCAAATGAAATGGATGAAAAAGCCTGGGGAAGGTCAAGGTTTATTACCTGGACAGCTGCTCGACGGTGGCCAAAGACCGGAGCGGAACGCGGCGTAGTGCGATGATGCAAGGCTCGATGAAGCCCTGGAATGATCCTCCGATGATTCCTCCTCCCCGCTGGCGTCTCCACAGCGCTGTCACCGCCTCAGGTCGACCAGAGCAAGGCTTGGAAGTAAGGGTATCGGGTAACCTGGAGCTGGGGCTCTGGGTAGTTGGAAGGTTGTTTGTTAATGGCGACCTTGGGGGCTTTATATAGGATGATTACTTGGGCTCCAAGGTCAGATCGACGGCCGGCGATGGAGGTGTTTGTTAGGAGAAGGGATTCGACGATGAAGATCAGTCAGAAGCTTCTGGAGTAACGTGGGATAAATGCTTGAAGTCGGCCGGTTGAGCAGGCGGGCATACCAGAATCTTGGGGGAAGAAGACCCAGGTGCTGATAAGTGTCAGCACCTGGTTGGCCCAGAGGCGAATTTAGCTTGTAAAATAGATAATAAATAGTAAATAAACTTATTTTAATAATTATAAATGCAAGAAATGTAAATAAATTAATTTTCTAATTTATGGTATAAATACTTTTTATAAATAATAAATATTATTTAAAATATAAATATTATATTAATAAATATGTATTTATAAATAGATTTTAGATTTTTAAGTTGATAAATAAATAAGTAAAAAATAATTTTATAATTTCTTAATTATTAGAATATTAAATGAGGTTTATACAAATTTTTATATATTTTTATAAATTAATTTACATATTTTAATAAATAGGGTTAGTATCTAAGTAGGTTATTTATACCTATATTTTGGGGTTTTTTATTTTATTAAAATAATAAATAGTCTCCAAAAATTATGAAATAAATTATGGTGAAACTACAAGATCATGAAATAATTTAAAATTATAAAATTAAGAAAATGATAAATAGTGTGTGTTACATAAAATAAATAGCCCAGAAACCCCGTTGTCTTTTGGTCCCAAAAACGACTTTTTGCAAAAGGACTCCGAATTCGATGAAACCACCTTTATTAATTAGAGAATATTATTTTATGAACTTTAAAGGCGAGTAGAGTGAAATTGAAGTTCGTATGAGGAAGTTATGATGTTCGGAAGTTGAGATTTTGACAATTTGCAGGCTGGGTTTCTTGGCATATATACAGGGTAATATTTTTAACTTATTTTTATATTTTTATATACATTTTTAGGAATAATTAGGAGAAGAGTTTGGTGAAAAATATATTCATATGAAATAATTAAAATTCTTTGAAGTTTTGTATTTATTGTATAAATAATGAAGAGTGTATATGTGTGTGTTAATTTATTTTTTTATGTTTTCTTTCCTTATCTCCCCCAACTTATTGATTTGTCGACCAATCCATGCTGACTTGGTCTCGGGGGTTGGACTATAAATATATCTTACAACTATATTTATATTTTAAGTCATATTGTATATATATACATATATTCAATCTGCCTCTTTTTGTTCTTTTCTTATTCTTTATTTATTTACATGATTTTAGTGGTTAAAAGTGAATATTTACACATGAATGATGTTTTGTTAAAATATGAGAATTAATGGATATTTACATGTATTTGTTAAGGGTTTTAAGACAAAATGCGACAGAAAAGTTAATGAATCATGGATTCATCACTACCCCCATCTGATATCAACATTTTGGAGATCCCGAACCTAGAGATGATATGATCTCTAATGAATTTACAGACAGTCCTGTTGTCTGCGGCTCGGGTTGGGATAGCCTCCACCCATTTGGACAGATAGTCTACCGCAAGAAGGATGTACTCGAATCCATGGCTAACAGGGAATGGGCCCATGAAGTCAATGCCCCAGGCATCAAAGACATCACAAATGATGACAGGCTGCATCGGCATCTCATCCTTGAAACCAACGGTTCCTCCCATTCTCTGGCTACTGGGCACGACTTCGCAAAGGTGATGGCATCGCGTAACAGAGTCGGCCAGTATAAGCCACACTGCAGTACCTTCCATGCGGTCCTTTTCCCGGAGTGGTGTCCTCATGCCTCCAGACTGTGGCATAAAGAAAGGACACTCTGCTATTCCTCCTGAGGAATAAACCGTCCAGACACAATCTGGCCCTTCAAAGAAAAGGATCGGATCCTTCCAATGGTAATGTCTAGAATCCGACTTCAGTCGGTCTATGTGGCTCTTGTGCCAATCTTCGGGAACCTTCTTGGAGACAAGATAGTTCACGATATTGGCATACCATAGGAGTGAGTTGACAACTAAAATCGACTCGTCAGGGAAGGAGTCTCGAATCAGTGAATCCTTAGAAGCATTAAGATCCTCGAGATGGGAGAGGTGATCAGCTACTACGTTCTTATTTCCAGGTTTATCACGAATGTCCAAATCAAACTCCTGGATAAGAAGAATCCACCTAAGAAGACGCACCTTCGCATCCTTCTTTTCCATTAAGTAGCGTAGTGCTATGTGGTCTGTAAACACAATTACCTTGGATCCGATTAAATGAGATCTGAATTTGTCCAAGGCAAACACCACCCAAGCATCTCCTTTTCCGTAACTGTATAGTTATACTAAGCAGAATTAAGCACTTTGCTTGCGTAGTGTATTGCGAACAGGACGCCATCTCTCCTCTGTCCTAACACAGCCCTACCAATAAAGTCTGATGCGTCCGTCATGATCTCAAAAGGCAGAAACCAGTCTGGGGCTTGTAGGATCGGGGTGTCCATGATAATTCCTTGTAATAGCTTAAAGGCCTCAAGACAGTTGTCATCAACAATAAACTCCATGTCATTGCCTAAAAGCTCAGTTAGCGGTCGGGCAATCTTAGAAAAATCCTGGATAAATCTCCGATAAAATCCGACATGCCCGAGGAAAGACCGCAACTGTTTCACGTTGGCTAATGGATGGAGTCGTCTGATCACATCCACCTTGGCAGGGTCAACCTCCATTCCTCTCTTGGAGATGACATGCCCCAACACAATGCCCTCCGTCACCATAAAGTGACTTTTCTCCCAGGAGAGCACCAGATTGACCTCACAACATCGTTTGAGGAATCGATCCAGATTCCTAAGACGGGAATCGAAGGAATCGTCGTGGACCGAGAAGTCATCCATGAAGACTTCCAGGAATTCGCCGACCACTTCGGTGAATACAGCAATCATGCACCTTTGAAAAGTACCGGGAGCATTGCATAATTCAAAGGGCATGCGCCTGAAATCATAGGTACCAAAGGGGCATGTGAACGTGGTTTTTTCTTGGTCCTTCGGAGCTATGGCTTCTTGATTGTAGCCCGAGAACCCATCCAAGAAGCAGAAAAATTCTTTCCCCGCTAATCTCTCCAGGATCTGATCAATGAATGGTAGGGGGGAAATGATCCTTCTTCGTTGCAGCATTCAGGCATATGTAATCTACACAGATGCGCCACGACGTGGGTACTCGTGTCACTATCTCCTTTCCGTCTTCATTGGTGGTCGTTTGAATCCCCGACTTTTTCGGGACAACATGGATTGGGGCCACCCATTTGGAGTCGGAGATGGGATAAATAAAACCCATGTTGCACTATTTCTCTATCTCCTACTTCACTACCTCTCGCAAATTGGGATTCAACCGACGTTGGAATTCACAAGAGGGTTTAGCATTATTCTCCAAGTAGATATGGTGCGAACACAAGCGGGATTTATTCCGTGGAGATTGGAGATGCTCCAGCCTATCGCCTCGTGGTTTTTATCCAAGATCTCTAGCAAGCGAGATTCCTGCTCCTCGGTCAATCACAAGCTGATGATGACCGAATACTTCTCTCTTGTCTCGCAAGGAAGGCATACTTAAGTGTCGTGGGTAAAGGTTTGAGCTCAGGTAATGTTTTATCATCAAGGAAGTCTGGGTCAATCGAATCTGGCTCTGTGCTGGTAGTGGATAGATCTGTCTTTGAAATTGATGCCATCGAGTCATTCGGCTCTGGAGTTGGATCGTCAAAGGTCTCCAAGAAATCGACAAAAGCCACATCTGACTCGTTATCCTCATCTTCTGATTGTCCTAAAGAGAGAAGGACTGACAGGCCCAGCTGGGCCTCTAAGTCATCGAAGATGTAGGGGGGTGCATATTCTGAGCTGTACTCATTTCTAAAGGCCTCACAAATTGATAATGCACAAGATCTTCTCCAGAGGGGAGGGACTCATCGGTGCTAGCTGGGTTCTGTCTCCATGGCCCAACAGTGTCTACATGACTACAATCTACTTCGGATGAAGAGTACTCGGTGTTGGATTCTGAATCCGGTCTCTACCATCTGGTTTGCTTCATCTCAAGTTCCTCATCTCCGCCTGGAGTTTGGAACTGGATTTTCCCAATCTTATAATCAAACAAGGCCCTTGTTGTTCTGAGGAAGGGCATTCCTAATATGATCTGGGAATCTCTCCAATTTCGAGGGGTCTCCATATCAAGGACGGTAAAGTCCACCATGTATTCCTGGCCCTCGACTTTGATGACAACATTCCTCAATTCTCCTTGGGACCTCTTGGTTGATTTATCAGCATACTGAAGTAGGGCTCTAGATTTCCTAAGAGGTCTGAGATTTAGCCGCTCATAGAGGGTTGTAGGCATTAAGTTGATTGAGGATCAGTTATCAAGGAGAGTGCGTGCAAACGTAGTGTCATCGACATGACTCACCACATAATGGGCACCCATGTCTCTTCTTTTCCTCGGAAATGAGTTCTTTATTGCACAAGTCGTGGCCACTGACAGAACGTGTTTCTCAACATGGCTTTTGGTTTTCCTGCTGGCCCTAGTAGGTGTGCATCTCACCTTAAGGTATTTCTGAAATGCATGTGTCATCTCCACGTACTTGTCAAATGGGATTGTGATATTGATGTGTTTATTGCAAAACTACGCCATCTCAGGGTCATCTTTTTGTATTTTTCTATTTTTCTTTTTTCCACCCTTAAGAGCTTGGGGGAAAGGGATTATTGATGCCAACTCAGATTTTGAAAATGAAAGATTTTCATTTAAGATTGGAACTGAGTTCTATACATGACTCGTACTCTGATACTGACTCGGACTCTGACTCTGATGAAAAGAAAATTTTTGTTGCGAAACCGATGATGCGTTCTCCGCGACTACTGAAACATCCTCCTCAGATGGAGGTGCGGGCTCTTCGTCGATCTTGCTGGACTCTCTACTGGTGCAGTTCTCCTGCTTCATGGAGGACTCAGAAGTCCTCTTCTTCTACCGGTGGTGGTGGTGCTGCTGCTCCTCTGCCTCCAAGTTCTCCTCAAGTAGAGACTTGGCGGCTTCTTCCTCCAGTGCCCGTGCCCGATCAGGTACGATCACGGTCCTTCCGCTCCTGAGGGACATATGATTGACATTATCATACGAAAGGATCTGATGTTCAGATAAAGAGTTATCTAAATAGTATTCGTGGTCGGTTCTGACTTTGATTTAAGTTGTTCGAGTTGGCCTGAACCTAAGCGGGAATTGGGGTCTTTGGCACCATCTGCTGGTCCTGGGTACTGGAAACACGATTCAAATCGGTTATCATATCCAGATAGTCATTCTGAATCTGTTAGATCCTATCAGTCAGGGTCTGGATCACCAAGGTGAGGGACTCCAATTCACCGGTGGGTTGGGCTGGTGATGATGACTCGAGGATGAGTTTCTGTACTGGCCCTGCTGGCCATGCCTGTACTGTTGGGAAGGTGGAGGGCCCTACTGGCCCGAGTGGAATGTGCGTTGCTGCTGCTGGTGCTGCCAAGGCTGGTACCCTCGTTCGGGCCGGGACTGTCCGAAGTGCGGTGCGGGGATGGAGCCATTTTCCTGGTAAGCTAGGGAAGGTCGGTGTGGCTGACCGTTCCCTATCCACGACTGTCTGCCGACGGGGTCATGGTTGTACCACAGCCTGTTGATCTCGAACACCTGTGAAGGCTTCTCGTATCCTCTCTCCACTTGTGGGGGTGCATGTTGGCCCTGCTGAGTGCATGTCTACTCCTCTACCCAGCTACTCTGAGGCCCCGGTGCATGTTATGTACAAGATGAACTCGGTGTATTGTTACAGGTGGTGCAGAAGGGGTAGGTACCTGTATCTTGGCTACCTTCTCAGTTAGTTCCTCCACTTGTTTCGACAATCGCGAGAGTGACTCAAGGTCAGTGACCCTCTTGTGAATCTGATCGACCTTGGTTAACTTGTCCGCTATCATCCCCATGCTGGGGATGAGGTCCTCTGTCAGATCCACTACAGTCCTCCTAGTTGTCTCGTTGGATAGGATCGAGGGAGACAATTGATAGGCTTTGGTGGCCTGTGACCTGCATGTTTCTGCCATCTGCTCCAAGATTTTCCATAAAACATTTTCATTCTTGTTCAGATAACTTCCTCCACAGGTGGCACTTACTAACCCTTGCATCTCAAGGGTCATGACACAGAATAAGTTCTGGACTAAGATTGCCTTTGAAATGCCATGGCAAGGGCATTTCTGAATGAGGTCATTAAACTTATCCCAAGATTCATGGAATGGTTCATTGGTTCCCTAGGAGAAGCTAGCGATCTTGGTTCTCATATTATTTGTCCTAATGAGTGGGTAGAACTTCTTCAAAAATAAATCCTTGAACTGCATCCAGGTCGTACATCTCACCCTGAGATTTTTCAGTCAATGAGTGGCCTTATCTCCTAAGGCAAATGGGGTGGCCTTCAGCCTTATGTAATCTTGTCCAACCCTAGGGTGACTAAGGTTGTTGCAAACCATCTCGAAGTCTCTGAGGAAGGTGTATGGCTCTTCGTTCGCGTTTCCATTGAATTTCAACAGCAGGCTCAGGAAGTGGGGCTTCAGCTCAAATGCTTCAGGGGGGACCTCGGGTACTAGCCAGCTATGTATCTCATTCTCTGCGGGATTATAGGCATCTACCATCAGTCAGTTTATTCCTTCAGCCTTGATCACCTGTCCCAGTCTAGCTGTTAATTCTGCATTCAATTGTTCAGCTCTAGCCAGCTGGGATAAGACTTGAATCATGAGGTCCGCTCTGTTTTCCTCCTCGTCAGGATTTTTCTTCGGCATTCTATCCTCTTGTCCTGGGTAAAGAAGATGGTCTAGGTTAGAGGACATATCAAGGAAGGGATTCTTACTGAGGCGATGGTCTTCCTCAGTGAGATCAGAGGAGAGAAAAGGGTTGGTTGGAGAGTAACTACCCTGGGTTTGAGGGATCCAGAACTAGAGAGGGTCATGAGTTCTGGTTGGTCCAAATTGCGCTTGGGCCGATGAAGATGAGCTTTGTGGGGGACTTAAAGAGAGATTGGCAAATCGGGATTCGATCTCCCCCCAGTCAGTCATCTTGGATGGCGGGAAGAAGATTCGAGAATTCTAAGTGAAGATAGGATTTTACTCCTACCTGAAGCAAGTAATTGAATCCAAACCCTGTATTTTCACACTCATCACGGTGAAGGATCCGAAACCGAGTCTGATTAGTCTGGTTGATTTTAAGTGTGATTTTTCAGACAAATAGCAAGAAGTTACGGGGCCTATAGGGGAGTCGGCTAAAAGCCGGATGCGTCTCCCCTGTTTAACCTATCGCTTTAGATACCAATGCCCTTCCTTTCTTCGCTCCTATCCCCAGCCGAAAGTTCAAGGACCTGCCCCTATCTACCTACAGAGTAGGCGGAGGCTGACAATACTATAACTTCACCCCTATCTACCTGAAAGCGCAGGAGGAGGCTACTAGCAACTTGTGGCGGTGCACTGCAATTTCACCCCTATCTACCTACCAGAGTAGGAGGAGGCTACTTGGCGCTAGTCAGTTGAACCCAAGGCTCCGCCGTTGATATTTGCTTGGATCGGGGTACACGATATGGAAAGAGGGGATTTTTGGCTCTGCCCTAGGGTGCTCACACACTCTAGTACCCTCACTTAGCCTAAAAACAAGGTTGGGGTTAATTTCCTGCAAGCAGAATTCCTGATTTTATTGATGTTTTTGGTCAATTATGTTTAGCAGTCCCGGTTTTAAGTTAAGTTTCATTGATTAAGTCCAACCACACAGCACGCTTATCGTCTAGTCCCAATTTCGTTTTTACCTAAGTTTTGAAAAACCAAGAGAAAGGAGTTGAGAAAAGTCGATGCACGATAAATCAATGATGCTATGATGAGTTTAGAATACTTATAGTGATCTCTTCTCTTTTATGCAGGATGCAAAACAGAATTGAAAACTTTTTACACTATATGCAAATGCAGACGATAAAATCCGCTCCTTGATAGGCAGTTATATTATCGAGTGAAGCACATGTTTAATTTGATTAGATCTGCGGTTTAAGTGCATCTTTTATGTGTGATGTGTGGTCCTAAAAGAATTACGAGCACAAGCAATTCCTAGAGTGGCTCGAGGAGCCGCTAGTGCAAGCGTAATCTAAAAATCAATCCACACAACACATAGGGACATGTTTCATCTATTTTTACACACGCGAGAACCCAAACGGGAACCACTGGAGAGAGTAAAAAAATGACAAATTTTACAAGTCACAATCACTCAAAAAGTTCAAAATACAAACTCCTCGAAGCTGCTTCGACTCCTCGTGTTCCTTGCACAAAAAACAATTTGAGGTCAGATAAAGGGCGGCACAAAATACTCAAAATTAAATGACAGATAAATATTAACTAGAAAATCGGGAATCAGACTACCCGGGGATGGAAAATCAGACACTCAGAAATTCTCTAGAAATTAACCTAAGTCGTGCCTCCCCAGCAACGGCGCCATTTGAAGAGCCTTGTTTCTAACCTTGTTAATCCAATCAAATTATGATTAAAATTAATATCATGTCGTTTGTTGTAGTCAGGTAAAAACAGACTGATCAAAAACCACTTTTAATTAAAGTTCAATTAATCACAAGTGGCAGATTTATTTTACTTGGGCAAGCCCAAGGTCGAACTCAGGGAGGCAGCTGTCTCCTTAGGTAAATTTTAAGCAAATTCAGAGGTCGGAATTTCAGAAGATTATTTTTGATATTTGTTTATCAATTTTTATGCAATTTAGAAGAAAGACAATGCAATATCATGCCAGTTTACAAGTTATATCAAAAATATGATCAAATAAAGTCCAAAAATTATGAAGCTTGGCCAGAATATGAAATGCAATGAATTTAAGCTAAACTAATTTTTTTGGATTTTTCTAACACTTTATGAATTAAATATGAATTAAATATGAATGCAATGTGATTTTTACAAAATTAATTTTAATAAATACCAAAACACATTATTTCCAGATATAAAAATTATCCTAGAAAGATCTAAGTATGATGAATCCAGGAAAATTGATAAACCTAAAATTCTATGATATGGACCTATTAAAAATCAATTAAGGAAATCACAAATTAATTTATTCAGGCCTCGTGATGCGTGCAAATGCAATGATTTTTAGGCACAAGGTAAAATAAATTATCCTAAGTTAATGTGAATTTATGGTGATTGTTGGAGCAACCAGTAATTTAATATGAATTAAAAGGCATCAAATGAGCAAAATATGGAAAATTTCACTAATTTAATAATAATAAATTCCCAATATGTCACAAAAATTAAACACATGTCATATAAGAAAGAGGACAAGATAAGCTACATTATGCAATTTTTAGAACTGAAAAATCATGCCAAATGGACACCTAAATATGCGTATAAAGAAAGGGACCAAATTGCAAATACTGAAAAATAAATTACTGAAACTTAAGCATGCTGACAGGGACTTAAATGCAATTACCTATAATGCTGAGGATATGTGTGCAAAATGCCCACTGAAACACGTACACCTCACGTGATGCTCCTGGTAGGGTCTGATTTGTAATTTTCAAAACTTCTAGGGGCCTTTGTGTAAAATGCACAGGCCGCACGTAAGAAACACGTGAGGTCCTAGGCTCGGTAGGTGTCGGAGGCTCGGAGGTCGGCTCGGGTGTGCTGCAGGCTCGGGTGTGCTTCGGGTTAGCTTCGGGGGCTCCGAGCCTAAGGGTCGGGGAAGAGGCTCGGAGGGTGTGTCGTGGAGCACAATGGACCGTTTGATCAATGAGATCAAACGGCTACTGAAGCTGATACGTAGCACAATCAGAACCGCTAGATCCAGTGAAGATCCAACGGAGGCAGATGGCTCCTGAGATGAAGCGACGTGGCGTGATGTGGCCCGTTGGATCGAGATGGATCCAACGGTATCTGTAGCTGACTGGCACTAACGACGTGAACGTACGAGGATGGTTGGATCCTCCTGATCCAACGGTGGCTAGAGCTCGAGGAAGCGGCTATGTGGCAGAAGAATGACTGCCCGATCGTGAGGATCAACGGCTACTGTACTTCGTGCTCCTCCGGTCTGCCGCCTCTTGCGGCGGACGTGGATGGGATCCAGCGCAGCCCTCCTGGCTCCGCCGCCTTCCCTCGTGCTCGATGCTGCTCCTCGAAGGCTCCTAAGCAGCTGGGACAATCGGGGAAGCGTCGGGGAGCTGCCGGAGGCTCTGGATGAAGCAGGAGAGGTTCGTAGGCCGGAGGCGATGAAGGTCGAAGTAGCTCCGGCGAAGCTTCCGACCAATGAAGGAAGGGTACCTGCAGGGGTTAGTTTCGATAGTCGAGGTGTGTGGCGTGTTCGTGAGGTAAATGTGAGTGCGGTGGGATGCCTGGGGTGAAGTGAAGATGGTCAGGCGATGTTCCTCCGCGGTGGCAGTGGAGCTCTTGGTCGGAGGAGGTGCGACGGGTCGTGGGGTTGTTCCAAAGATACAGTGAAGGTCAGAGCTCCAAGGTAGAGCTCGGTAGGGGATCAGGTGGACGTGAGATCGATCATAGGAGGCGGAGAAATTAGGAGACAAGCGATGAAAAAGAAGGAGGAGATCGGAGGAGAAATAAAGGATGCTACCAGGGATTGGAGCTCGGAGTTGAGCTCCTGGTCTTCGCTCGAAGGTCGGTAGGGGTACTGAGCTCGTGCAGGCTCGCGGGAGGAGCTGCGGCACGGCGAGGATACGGTGGATCTCGTCGGAGAAGATAAGGTTGTCGTCTCTTGACTTCTCGCCTAATTACTGTCACCAAAAGGAGGGTAGCAGCTCGGGGTATCTCTCTGTAGTGGCGGATGGGGTTGACGTTCGACGGAGATGGAGTATTTATAGGGATAAGGAGGAGGTCCAGGTGATGGTGGGAGAGGTTGGCTTGGAGTTTGTGGAGCGAGGGAGAAGAGATCATGGGGGTCATGGGTGCTGGCAAAGATGAGGGTTGATGGGGCTACGTCATGGGGTGATCACTAGGTGGAGAAGGTGGCTGGAATGGTGACGAAAATAGGAAGGGGCCAGAGATGACACGTGGTGGGGCGACGTGGGTGAGGTGTTTTCGGAGGTAGATGATGATGTCGTGGTCGTTAGATCTCGCGATCCAACGGCCATGAGATGGGCGCGAGGGAAGGGTCGTGATTGGATCAGACAGGTCAAATCGAAGGGCACAGGGCACACCACGTGGCGGGCGGAGAATTAGGCGGGGATGGATGGTTGTGATGAAGCCCAGATTTTGATCGAATGGCAGGGATCAGAGGCGGGATGAACGGTGGAGATGAGGAGAGAAGGGAGGCCATCTGAAGGTGGAGAAGATGTGACGCGTGGCGGCCTGTCGGAGAGGCACTAGTAGGCGGCTCTGATTTGATCTGGGCTTGATTGGATGGTCAAGATGAGTTGCGACACTGGATGGGCCAGATCTGGAGAGAGGGAACAGGATCGAACAACGGAGGATGAAGGGCGCGTGGCACGATGTGAGTGGGCCGCATGGCGCAATCAGAGGGTGCCACGTGGCTTGATATGAGTGTCTGAAAGAGAATGTGAAATTAGGGAGAGAAAATGACCGAATTTGGACAAACTTAAAACATGAAAGTTGTAGATCTCAATGAGATCTATAAGTTTCATGTTGACCAAAAACAAAGATGAGGTCAAATAAGATACAAAAATACAAGGGTACAAATATACATACATATAATACACAATGGGGTCCCAAAAACCAAGTTTTGCATACGAGATCTGATTTAAATGAAATTGGTCTCATTTTGAAGGACTCTGAATGTGTATTAATTTGAAGGTGAGTAGACTTAGATCGGTGGTTGTATGAGGTAGATATTTGCATTCTAAGGTCCGTGGTCTCCAACTGGTATGGGGTTTTATTGGGTAAGTTTACAAGATAAAACCCGTGCTCCTTTTTCTTGTATTATTAGTTAATAGTATACATAATATAGGGTTGGTTTTATTGACTTTGGAGGTGGTGTAACATACAGATAAATAAGTGAATAATGGTGAATATACAAGTGAATATTTACAAGTGAATTGGGCTTCTTATTTAATGCAAATATGGATGCTAAAATGCAGATATTATGCTTGCATGCATGAATGCTAATTTAGCAAGATAAGGGGAAATATGCTGCTATTTACTTGGGAACAAGACTCTATTTTCAACCTTAAGAGTGATGAATCACAGATTCATCAATAGGCATGTGTCCTTTGACTAGAGATAGATGTATTGTTATATGTCTGAATATGTACATTTGGCAGACCGATAGGATGATGATCTGATCAAGGTCTATACACTATTGAGCGGTGTGCATAAGAGGTCATATGAGTAATACGATCTCTCAAAGGGATCATACAGGTTCACTACCGAACCGAAAGGCATGAGCTCACTCATGAGATATTGGGATCGATCAAATTCCATGCAAGGCTGTCTTGCTTTGGAAGCATGACAAGAATTTGTAGGTATGATATATGCTTTTGGAAAGCATATGATCGATACCAACTCCTAATGAGTGATTGAGAATCTTAATGATAAAACCCTGAAGAAGATAGTCTAAAAGTGATCTAAATCTTCGTGTTTATTCTAGGTCTTCCAGTATGCAGGATGTACATGTATTAGGAATAATCGAGGTGACGTAATCATAAATGATTGTATAACCATGACACTTCCATTCTGAGGGAGAGATGAAATAGGTTTGGATTTTAGTGACTCCTCTCAATAGAGAAGTAATCTAATCCTAGTTCAAATGTTGGACATTGATCTGAATATGATTCAGATGCAATGAGATGATTAGATTTATGTTTTGATTTAATCAAACATCTTTAAGAGGTTCCCAAAATTTGGACTTGAGATATGATCTCAATATCCAAGTCACTATACGTGGAACGTACAATCGCCTTGTCCTTATCTCCAAGTATCCACAGAGAAAGCACATTATTCTTAAAAGAGTTCGAGAATAATTCCATTGATGAATAATATATCTAAGCACTGGGAATTTGATAAATAAATGTGGTTTAATTATCATAAATAATATGAATATGATTTATATTATCTAGATACATGAGAATGGAGATCCAGGATAATTAAATATGATTTAATTATCAAGGATATGAATAATGTGGATATCACTATCCATATTAATCATATATATATTATAAATATGATTTATAATATATTAGAGAGAACTAATTGTAAATAATATTTACGAATTAAATGTTAATGTGAATTGGATTTACATTGAACAATTAATTGAAAATACAATTTACATTTTATGTTAGATGTGTAAATATGATTCACATTATTTAATGGCATGATTTCAATTGTCACAAAAATAATTTGGAATTATTTTTGTGAATTAGTTTGCAATAAAAGTTGTTGCAAATAAATGAAGGATTATGCGAGATATTAAATCTCACATAGTTGGAAGGGGGATCCACCTTCTTAAATTGGAGGGTGGACGACCACCCTTGACTATTTCAAGGTGATTGTCCCCTCCGTAGTTGATTTAGTCAAATTAGGTTATAATATTGATAAAGAAATATATTTAATTTCATTTAAATTATTTGTTGTTGTATTTTTTATGCAATGAATTTATGGGCATTGAATAAAAACACAAATCAATCTCAACCATTGATTTTGTGTTGCGTATGGATCGTGATCCATGGACTTCCAAAATACTATAAAAGAAGAGGCAACCCTAGCTCTTAATTTACGACACAACTCCAATAGATCTCTCTCTCTCTCTCTTTGTCTCATTCTCATCACACACCCCATCCCTCTCTCTCTCTCAATTGTGGTCATCTACCCCCTTGACCTAGAGAGAATTGTCACCGCTTCGACTGCTCGTGGATCTCCATCTTCCTAGGTGCTCCTCACATGTGGAGAAGACTTCAAATTTCTTGAGATGAAATCAGGAGACTCATTGCTTGGATCTTAATCTTGGATTACGAGAAGCACGCACCTCATCAATGCGCTCGCAAGCATCTCCTCCGTCGGGTTGGACTTGAGATAGGCAGTCTCTTACTTTAGAGACAACAATCGCAACTAAAATCCAAGAGATATTCTTATATCTTGTTTGTGGTTATGATGAAATGATTCAAGAAGTATTCTCGAATCATGTGGTTTCATCTCTTTAATTTTTTTAAATTCTGCAGCCCCGAGCTACTTGTATGACTAGTCGTTCTCGATCGCATTAGATGCAATCTTCGCACTTCCGTGATGCACTTAAGGCTTCTCCCATAGCCTTCAATGACAAGGCCTAATATAATTCCTTCTATCATCATGAAGGGACTCTTCTCCTAAGAGAGCACCAAATTGACTTCGCAACATCGCTTAAGTACTCAGTTCAAATAGGGAAGACATGTATCGCAGTTATCTCAATAGACCGAGAAGTCGTCCATGAAAACTTCAATAAAACTACCAACCTTGTCTTCGAAAACTACCAGCATACCCCTTTGGAATGTAGCAGGTGCATTTCACAATCTGAAGGGCATCCAACAAAATGCATATGTCCTGAACTGACAGGTAAAAATAGTCTTCTCTTGGTCTTCAGGAGTGATCGCAACCTGACTGTATCCGGAGTACCCATCCAAGAACAGAAATATTCCTTCACAACCAATCTTTCGACTATTTGGTCACTGAAGGGTAACAGAAAATAATCTTTCTTGGTATTTGCATTTAGGCATATGTAATCCGCATACATGCCAAGAAGTATGTTAGGAATCTCCTATCCTGTGTCATTCGTTACCTAGTAGTCCCATATTTCTTCAAAACTACATGTAACAGACTTACCCATTTTGAATTGGAGATGGGATAAATAAAACCAGCATCACATCATTGTGTTATTTCTTTCATCATAACCTTCCAGAGGTTAGGGTTCAGTCGGTTCTGGAATTCACGAGATGACTTGTTGTCTTCTTCCATATAGATGTGATGAGAGCATAGTGAAAGGTTCATCCCATGGAGATCCATAATTTTCCAGCCTATCACCTCGCAGTTTCTTTCTAGAACCTCAAGTAGATGATATTCTTGATTCTCGGTCAGTTGAGAATTATTGATGTCTGAAAACATGTTTGGCTCGATCGCAAAAAAGACATACTTCAGATTTGTTGGCAATGGTTTGAACTCTGATGGTGTTTGAATCAACTATGTAGTAACCTCTGAAACAATAATGGTGATCGGTATTTGATCTATCAATTGTACATTATCCACCATTATTACTATCGGCTTTGAATACAAAATATCACAAAGATCTGCAATGAACTCTTGATGCTCTAATTGGGATAGATGATCATCAATGAACTCAATTAGCCCATCAACAAATGACTCATCATCAAAGATAGGGGAAAGTTCGACTGTGCTTTCCAGGTCCTCCTTTGTAGAGAGCAATTTCTGTATTTCAAGTCCATACAAGAATAAAGTCGTGTCTCTGATTTCTACAAGAAAATCACAGTTTTATGCTTCATGTGGCATACGTACACTCTCATCTAACACGTACTATGCTGGCTTCGATATGGGATCGTCTCTATCACTACTTTGTCACTGTTGGAGAAAAATGTAATTTCTTCAGTGCCATAATCCACTATCTTTTAGGTTGTTCAAAGAAATAGATGTCCTAGTATGATCAGGGTATTGAGCAATGGTGTCTAGGTGTCCATGTCTAGGATGATTGAGTCCAATGGAAATTGATTTCCTTGCACTGTGATGATGACATCCTCCAAAATGCCCTTAGATCACTTAATTGATTGATCTGCGAACTACATGATCATTCTGGTAGATTTCAAAAGACCTGGTTCAAACTCTTTAAGTAGCGAGGAAGGCAAGAAATTAATAGAGGATCTTCTATCAAGAAATATTCTGTTAAATTATTGGTTGAAAATTTCACATCTGATGAGAGGTGCTCCCTTGTCTTTCATCTTCTTCGGGAGGTTGTTGATGTCATTGACATTAGCCATGGTCAGAATGTGCTTTTTCTACTCTCTTGCATCTAGTTTTATGTTGTTGACGCTATGACATACATGCCTTTTCAATCCTTTCTTCACATTTGGCATGTACTCCATTTCTTTTAAAAGAGGTATTTTAAGCGTAGTATTTTGCAATACTTCAATGTTGCTAGGGTCAGACAAAGCTGTTTTTAATTTTTTGTTTTTTTGGCATTTTTCATTGCATTAGGGAATGGAATATTTACAAAATAAAAAGCATTGTTATTATTTACATGTGAATCATATTTTACATTTGAATGACTAGAAGGGATACAAATATTCAAAGCAGGAGCAAGGAAACTAAAAGGTGGGAATTCAACATCGTTGATTGGCACATGATCGACTGTTGATGCTTTTTTCTCCTTGGACATCTCGATGAGACCTTGGATGTTATTCTTTTTTTTTTAATTTTTGATTTCTTTATTTTTGTTCTTTTTCAGCATTTGGTCCGACTCCTTCTCCATCTCCTCCTCCATCAACATGTGATGAGGGGTAATCTGCTTCATGTGATGATGGTTGGCCTTTATTCTCCTTCGCAGCTGCATGCAGCTATAGGGATATACTGATCCTAAGAATCATAGCATTATATAACAAAAAAATTATTCGTATCTAACTTGGAGGATGATGAATCACGATAGGTTGTCTGCTCCTTACAATAGAAGTTATTGGGATTAGCCTCAACCTTTGCCGGAAAGATTGTCTTAGCAGTCATCAGGTCGTCCAATATCTGGCTCGTTTCCACCAAGCTCTTCAAAAGTTGAGCCAAACAATCAAGTGCTGGATTCACTAGGATACCTTGGAGGATTCAACGTGCTGACCATGTTGACTCTGGTAATGTTGTAGAGTCTATGACTGATAACTCGAAGAATATTGATGAGGAGGGAGTTGCCGGTGATACTGACGAAGAAACTAGTTATTGTACTGAGTAGCCAGCTGATAATGGTACGACTACTACTGGAGGTAAGTAGGTTGTTGATAATTCTGTCACCATGTTTGTACTTGAGGTGGAGACTGGTTGTGAAGCTGGTTCTGCTGGAAATTCCTTCCACCTTGATATTGGTGGAATGGCTGGTTGGCTGATACTTGACCATGAGAGTGTCCGCCAGGATGGGTCAAATGATCTTCATTATTCCATTCACCATTCACCTCCTAAATTTTGGGTGGAGGTGGATAGAATGGCTCAACAATTGTCTGGGGATCGGGATGGTATACGACCATCTGCATTTGATGTTGCGGTGATGGTGGTGCTTGGTCGGTGCTTGCGCATAATGTATGTGTTGAACGTACTGTAGCTACCCTGGATTCTACTACGGAGTTTGTTCTTTTAGCCTTGCAGATGTCTCAATTGATGCACTCACAGACTGACAAGAATTGATGGTGCTAACTGGGGGCTCCAACTTTTTAGTGATCCGGTCGATCTTATCCAGACTCTTGGTCCTTTGTTTGATCACAATGAGCTTCTCCAAGTCTTGTAATTGCTTATCAATTATATCAACATTGGACAGGTGGTTCCCGATTATGCTAAGATTGGAAATCACATACATTTCCTCTTCATACTGAGATGTTGCCATATTCAGGAGCTTGTGGTGGATCTACTGTTGCTTTTGGAATACACGAGATGAAGATAATGCAGATCTACTGTTGCTTTTGGAATACACGAGATGAAGATAATGCAGTCGATCCCTCGACCATCTCTTTGAAGATTTGCCAAACAACATCCTCATCCTTGATAAAATGGGATCCACCACAGGCACCATCTACCAGCTTATGGTTGTCCTAATTCAGCCCACCGAAAAAAATCTGGACCAAGCTGGTCTTCGGTATGTCATGATGTGGGCACTTCCTCCAGGAGGTCTTTGAAGTGTTCCCTCACCTCATGAATAGACTCATGGGATAATTGTGAGAAGTTTGAAATCAGAGCTCTCTTCTAGTTAAGACGGCCCAGTGGATAATACTTGTGTAGGAAGGTAAATTTTAATGCCTCCCAGGTTGTGACCACCTTCCCAAGATGGTTGATCCAATATAGAGCCTTATCTTGAAGGCTAAATGGGAAGGTTGTCATCTTGACTAAGTCCAACAGAATGTTGGGGTAGTGCATGGTACCGCATATGCAGTTGAACTACTGCAAGTGAATATATGGTTCTTCATTTTTGTAACCATGGAAAATAGGAAACAAGGAGAGCAATTGTGGCTTGAGCTCAAAATGTCCGTGGATCTGCAGGATGCAGATTCACTCGGTGACTTGTTTGGCACTGGGATTATAGGTTTCCTTCAGTGTAGGCTTCAATGCCTCACTCCTCTATTCTTCATCTCCATTGTGTTAACCTACTTGGAATTCTTCTCCTCCATGTTGTGCTTCTACTACTACTCCTCCATTTTCTTAGCTTTCTCTGTCCCTCTTCATCTCAACAAATATGTCCTGGAAAGCGGTCTAGGCAAGTGCTTATTCAGTCAATTACTATTGAATGGTCTAAATGGAAGCTAGCATCTATGCATTGACCTCATTTTGATCCGTCTATTGACCCTTTTCTTTTCGAGGTGCCATTTTTGCATTTGAATCTGATAGTATTTTTAGATCAAGTCTTTCAACTGCAAGAGGAAACAGACCCTGATCAGACTAAAAATAGGCATCAGATGTATGGAATTGTTCAAGACTAAGGTCAATCTTGAACTCCGTGAGAGTGGAGGGATAGTATGGATATAGGTCAATCTCCATTCAAAAGGGAGTGAGTTCGGGACAAGAGTGATCCTAGTTTATTTGAGGTAAAAGAAACAGTGAGTCTTGAGAGTGGTTTGCGAATTCCGAACCGATCTCTCTAAAATCACCCTCCAATTATTGGATCTGGCGAATTCATGGAATCTATGTGGGTGTCCGTGGAGTCTAGAATGCACCATCCATGATCCATCATATTGAGAAACAAAAGGGAGTGATTTTAGGAATAAGAAACACAAAGATCAGCAGGGGAATAAAAGAGGAAGATCGAAGGCTCAAAAGTGAGCGGGAATGAAAAGATAGAAAAGAAGTAGGGAGGAAGGATGCAAAGGAACGATATTTTTGATCTTGACCTTAACTAAAATCCAAACGTAAGGCAATGATTGCTTCACCAACACACCATAATGAAGCAGTGAAAGTTCGGCTATTTACCTTGGAGATTTTATTGTTGTTTCAAGCACTCTTATCAATTTAGTCCGTAGCGACTAACCTATAGAAAAGTGAGTACTACTAGACAAGAATCATGTACTTCCCACTTCCTTTGTAAACAATAGATGTACTTTTTTAAAATCCTTGATATCGAGTCTTGATCCATTACTCAACCAAAGAAGTAGAGGGAGGAAACTGATATTGTGAATCAATTACTTCCCCCTTGAGGGGAACTTAGATGTGACACACTGAGACATGGACACACCGTCACAGTTCCCCTATGCACAGTGTGTACTTCAGACCAAGTTTGCAATCGAACCTAGCCCTACTTGCCCATGTACAGATAAAAGCGCTAATACTTCGTGAATCCAATCGATACTCAGGGCAGTACCTAGGATAGGATTTGGGCTCTATTCCTTAAGGGTCATGCCTCACTCTGTCTGGAGTGTACTTGAATATAGTGTGGGCTTTAAGCACCCAATACAATGAAGTCCATTAATGAATTTTAGTTATGGTCAAGTTTTCTTTAGTGGTCCATTTTTATGATTTTTGGGGTTTCATTTTTTTGAGTATTTTTCAATAAATATCATTTAACTAAATTTCTGATTCTTAAGTTATTTAAATCCAAGAAAATAGGAGGAGATGTTGGAAAAGGTGATGCACACCAAATCAATGAATGCATGCAGAGTTAGACATGTGTGGTACAATATATAATAATATAGCTAATATGAATTTTTATTAATTTTAGATACATTTTGCTTTTTTATGGGTTTTTATATTTAAACAGGGAGGAAATGCATGTTTTTTGGATATCTAATAAATAAACAAATAAGTTAATGCCAAAATAAAAATTAAACAAGTACATGCATGGTGTCATGCAATTATACTAATTTTCCTACAATTTTTAGAGTAATAAAAATAATTAATATGCACAACATACAAGAAATAATGTGCCACGGTTCACAGGGACCAAAATGCAAATAAAATAAACTAAAAATACATTTGCTAACAGGTCCACATAATATAGGACTAAATATAGAAATATCCCAAAGTTTTCTCACGTGGGGAACCGCAGGATCTGACCTAGATAGGAACTAATAGCAAATATACAATAGTCTAGGGGTCCAAGTACAATTTAAACCAAATATTTTACTCGTTCTATTTTATTTACATCACTAATATTAAACTACAAAAATACATGGTACGAGGTGCAAATTACCCAAAAGGGCGCTCGTGTCTAGCACGTATAGCTTGGATGTGCGGTCCTTAATGTGTTACACCACACCACTTATGTGATGAAGGGACTAGATTGCATGGTACCCCTTTCGCGATCAATAGAGCAGGTTAGATCCTATGCTCTATTGGAGTGCTCCTTCTTTCTCAATCTAACTATCGTTGGAAGACCTGGCGTGTGCGCTTGATCAGACGGCTGGGGATGTGCTTTGAAGAACATGGAAGAACATTGCCTTGTCCGAGATTCGATCGATTGCTACTCCTTCATCTGAACTTCTCTCGATCCTTTAAAGGTCTTTACACCTTTTTGGGGCATCAGCTAGAAGCCTCAGATGTGTCTGAACATCATGAAGAGAGGTCTGGAACTCAGGGAAGGATGGCAACCTAGAACACCTCGTGTTGGTTCAAATCAATCCAAGGAGGTGTCCTTGGTGGCTTTCACCTGCATCACAAAAGTTTGGGGGACAAGGGTAAAACTTTCAGCCCTTTGATTGGGCAGAATTGGAGCTGGATGAGGTGGAATGGATACCTCCAATGAAGGGTGGTGGATGGAGGTTGAAGACCTCAATCAGAGCGAGATCGAGGGTTTCGGAGGTAATCTGAAGATGGAGAAAATGATAAGGAAGGAGATGAGGTGATTGCAAGGTCGGAACAAAGGTGTTTGAATGTGGACAGAGAGCCAGAGCCTAGTGCTCCGATGAACTACGATTTTGGGGTTTCCTTGGAAATCAAACTAAATCAAACAAAAAGAGATGCACATCTACACTATTGTTGAGTCTAGGAATTGAAAAGACAAGATAAAATGCATCTCACGTGCTTTTAATGGCTGGGAGCAGAGGTCGCCTGAGGGTCTTGGCAAAGGGTTGAATCGCCGCCAACTCCCTTCTCCTCACCTCAGATTGTCGAGGCTCGCCTCTTGTTATAAGGGAGCAGCTTAGGCATCGATCTTAAGGGGTTATGAGTGGATGAAGATCGATTAAACATCAAAAGGGAGGGTTGAAGTTAGTGTTATAAAGGTGGTGAACGATGAGGTTGACCTAGAGATTGTGATTCAATCGATGAAGATCTAACATCTAGGGTTAAGGCATGATGGCTCTTGCATAGTAGCAGAGATTTCATGAAGAAATAGAGCGAGATGGAGGTGTGTATCGAGCCACAAAAATCGGCAATGTTAGCGATTCACATGTTCTGATAGGTGCAACCCTAGTGTGGGTACAGTTGACCTAAGGTCAACAAAGGGTTGCATCCGATTGGTCCACGTAGATCACTACAGGACAAGTTAGAAATTAAAAATCGAAATTAATTCAAAAATAGATGGAAAATGATTTTACTTTAAAAAACATGAAAAATGTTTATAATTTTTCAAGCCATTTTAATGGTTTTTATTTATTTTTACAACATTGTTTATTAGGTGTTATTTTTTACAAGTGTATTCATAGGTATAAATACCTATATTCTATGTATTTTATTTTTATTTATATTTAGTATTTATTAATATATGCACATATTTTATCTATTTATAATATCATTTAATACGTATTTACATATTTTTACTGCATTTTTATGATTTTACTTACATGTATAGAAAAATACATATATGCTTATTATAGGCATAATATACATATATATTATAACATATTATTTATCTAAAGCGTATTTTAATGGTTTTATTTTGTGTTTATGTTTTTGATATATTTTAAATAATATACACAATTATTTAAAAATATAAGAGTAAATATATAAAAAATAAAATATATGAATATTATATAGATGCACAATACAATAGTACCCCAAAAAACCAGCTTTTGCGTCTTAACTCTATTTTTTATGACACCATATTCATTTGATATACTTTAATTTAGAATCCAATAGAAGTGAGTTTTATTCAATTTGAGTTCATATGGAGAAGATAATTATCTGTGAAGATGGGTTTACGACTTTTTATCTGTGTGTCCTAGTTGCATTGAGCATTATATTTTTTGGCAATTACTTTTATAATTTTTGATATATTTTTATGTAAAAGTTTCATGTTGAACATTTTGTTATTTGAGTTATGTAAAATAAATAGTCAATTAGAGAAAAATGGATATTTATATAGATTAAAATTACGATTTTATATACAGTATTTGGCCCTTATCTCCTCCTACTTTATTCCTTGTCAACCAAGTCAATATTGACTTGGTCTCGGGGTTTTGGGTCATTCAGTATCTTTGATACTTCATTATTTTTCTTTTCTTTTCTTTATTCTTTTATTTTAGATTTAAATACATACAATTATGTATTATTTACTGATAAATAATAATTGTTAATTTGTACAAGTTAGATATATTTACAAGTGTTTTGATAGGATTTAAAGATAAAATGGAAGAATAAAGGTAGATAAATGGCTATTCATTATTTATTTACCATGATCATCTTGATATAATATAATTATTGATCTAAGGTAGATCATAGCGGCTGATGTAGGGTTGTAGATCTAAGGAGCTAGATTGACGACACAACTGACATCATTAAGTAATATTCCAGAATGATCTTCCGTATGAGAAAGAGATAGCAGTCTTTCTCTAAAGATCGATTTCCCACTTACCTCTTGATGCAGGTTCCATATATAGGAATAAATATTCATGGGTATTGGACTAATTAAATCAAAGTTGACTTGACTAGATCAAGATACTAAAGACTTGAACTGTATAACATCACGAACATGCACACATCCTTTGAGTAGAGATATAATATATATACATTTATATGTTCAAGTATGTACATTTGATAGACCAATAGGTTAATGACTTAAATAAGGTCTATATACCAATGCACCGGTGTGCATATAGGATATGAGATGTATAATCTCTTGAAGGAACCATACAAGTTCATATTATATGAATCAGGAGTGAAAGTTAACTCGTGAAATATTGAGGTCACATCAAATTCCACGCATGGTCATCTTTTTTATGAAATAGGACATGTTCTCATAAATATTAATAAATGCTTTTGGAAAGCAAATGATTGATATTGTTGCCTAACGATCGATTGTGAAATCTATTGATATAACCTTGAAGAAGATAGTCAAATAAGGCTTTAAACTTCGAGTTTAATCGAAGTATCTCAGTATGTAGGATGTTTGAGCATTGGTAATACTTTGTGTTGTTATAATTATAATAGATTATATTCCATGACATTGCCATTCAGAGGGACTGATGAAATCAGATGGATTTTAGTTACTCTATTTTTTGGCTTAATGATTGGGAACTAATTGGATTAAAACTCACATCATAAAATCCATTTCTAGTATCCATTTCTGGATCCAAATGTTGGAAATGGAAATGGATATGGATATGGATATGGCACCCATTTATAAAGCCCATTTGTAATGTCGATTTCTAGGTCCAAATTTCAGAAACAAAAATGGATATGGATCTCATTTCTAGTGTCAATTTCTAAATCCAAATGGTTTGGACATCTGAAAATATCCACTGAAAATACCCGAAGTGATTTAAACCCAGAAAATGAGTGTATATCCATATTTAAAATCATTATATATGGATAACAAAATATCTCTAACATTATCTCCTAGTATCCATAAATGCTACTCATGAGTCCTACCTAGATTAGGACTTGTACGTTGAGAAATCGATATCAAGACAATAATTGTTATTATCTTGGATATGGGGATATATATGAATATGATTTCACATATTGGCTATTAATTAATAAGAACATGGATTCATATTATTTAATATCTATGTAGATATGATTAATATACATACAATCAAGACGTGATTAAATGTGAACTGCATTCATTTGTTGGGAGGATGATTTTATAAATCTCCTAGTATTGAAATTTGTAAAGTAATTAATCAAGATACAATTAAATTAAATGTCCTGTCCTTAATGGAAATGGAAATAAGATAGCAAATGTGATGGGTCCACCTTGGACATCCACAATGTAAGTTGGAGACCAATTTGTTAGTCTTTTTCTTCTTGGTTAAGGACTCTATTATTTGATTTTTATTTTTGGTGATAAAGTTAGCAAATTTGTTGGCAACTTCATGAATGATTATGAATCATTTAAAGCCATCCAAAATACAATCAAAGGCCACAATTTTTGACCATCCCCTTGAAAAGAGGAATAACCTTTTTTTCAAAGTCATGAGAACTTGATTCTATTGAGAGCTACCTTTTGTCTTGATCATTAAGAAGAGAAATTATAAGAGAAGACTCTCTTCAAAACCTCTCTATGGTTGTCACCATCATCATCTCCATAAACCCTAGGCCTTCCACCTTCAGAGCCTCTCCTTCCTCTACATTGGCTTAGCCAATCATGAGAGGAATCACCTTCATCTGTACACTTTGTGTACGTGTAGAAGGACTTGATTCTGTATGATGAAATCAAGAGATAAAGATCATCTAGATCTCTATTTGCGTAAACAACTTGATGAAAAAGCTCTAAAGTTTGTGGAAGTAACATGAGTCGTCATCATGCCCGCAAGAGAATGCATTATCAGATCTGACTTGATTCAAGAGGTCTCTTTAGAGACTCGTACTTCAAAAGATATTCCTAAATAGTCTTGTGATTATTGCAAATGATTTGAAAAATGTTTCATATACCATGGACTTTCATATTTGCAATAAAAAATTTTGTTATATGATTGCATCTGTGTTCATACGATGAAAACATTTCTCTGTGAGTTAGATTCATTATAAATGTGTTTCCGTGATGTTCAAGGTCATATGCCCCTTCAAAACAAATATTCATTGATATAACTAAGGCAAAAGACACTAATGTACAAAACTGGCCTAAAAAATGAATCTTCAATGAGGAACACCTTAAGACAAGCAATTGGAAATATTAAATAAAGTAAAGACAATATCTCAACTAAACATTAACTTTGCATTTGATGCTTATATCTCTCAAATAGAATCTAATAATGTTGATAATGAACTAATAGATGAATCTTGTATAATTGCAATGCAATAAGAACTTAATCAATTTACAAGAAATGAAGTATGGGAACATATACTTAAACCAAGAAACACCACAATAATTGGAACTAAACATATTTTCAGAAATAAATCAAATGTGGAAGGTTAAGTGATTAGGAACAAAGCTATACTAATTGCACTAGGTTACAACTAACATGAAGGTATAAAGTTTGATGAAACCTATGCACATGTATCCAAACTAGAGTTACTTAAGATACTACTTGCTTATGCGGCAGACTTAGACTAAAACTTTACCAAATGGATGTAAAAAGTACTTTTCTTAATGGTTATATGAAAGAAGAAGTTTTCCAAACAATCACCTGATTTTATTGATAGATATAAACGTGAATATGATTAAACATTGAACAAAGCTTCATATGACCTAAAACAAGCACCAAAATCATAATATGACAGATTGAAGACTTTCTTTTATTATCTTCTAACTTTGAATTTGGAAAAGTAGACTCAAGTTGTTTATTAGAAATTCAAATAGTCTTTTAATAGTTTAAATATATGTTGATGATATTTTTTCACAGCTATTAATGAATATTTGTGTAGAGACTTTGCTAAGTTGATGCACGCTGAATTTGAAATGGGTTTCATAGAAGAACTCAACTTCTTTATAGGCTTAAAGATTTAATAATTGCTGAAGGAATTTTCATAAGTCAAACAAAGTATAATCGGGATCTTCTTAAAAGATTCAGGATGAAAAATATGAAAGGAAATACAACACAATGTGATATTAATCGTGTCTTGATGTCGATGAAAAGTTAAGGATATTGGACCCACTCAATACAGAAGTATGATTGGTTCATTTTGCTAGTAGACTAGACATACATTTTAGTACTTGTTTGTGTGATAGGTTCCAATAAACCCCTAAAAAGAAAATCTCTTAAAAGCTATAAAAATGATCTTAAAATACTTGAAAGATATATATAATTATGGCTTATAATATCCCTAGATCAGCAAACCTTGAATTAAAATCTTATAGACATGTTGATTATGCTAGAAGTTGACCTTCTAGAAAAAGTACTCGTGGTACATGTCATTTACTTGGAAATACGACGATCTCTTGGTTCTCTAAGAAATAAAACTCTATAGACCTATTTAACAACATAGGTTTAATACATATTTTCATCTCTTTCATGTTCTCAAGTGTTATGGATGAAACAAACTTTAAATGACTTTTGGATTAGAGTTTGAAAAGGTTATAATTCTGCGTGATAACATAAGTGCTATCAACCTTTATTTAGAATCACTAATTCCATTGAATCCATTTTCAGATACATGAACAATCATCTTGACACACTAATTAATCACCATGATCGGTCAATTTCTGATCCAAATCGATCATTCTTGGATAATGATTTTGATATGATAAATCGACCGTTTGAACATGATGAATCAACCCCGATCGACCAACTTTTGACATTGTCGATCACTTTTCTAATTGTAGCTCAACGATCATCTCATAGTCATAAAATGATCAATCACTTTATTGATCTAATCAATCATCTATGACATCAACCATTTTATAATCGATCATCCATTTTTTTAATATAATAATGTTGGAACTTCTATTTTTTCTCAACAATTGCTCTTTGAGGATCAACACTATAAACAGGACCATAGTGGTCATTGTTGAGACACACAAACAAAGAGTAGCATCCTTTATTCTCAAAATAAAAGAAAGAGTGTTATATTGTGCAATATTAAAGCTTCATTTACGATTATGTGCTCTGGAGCTCTCTTCGATCCAAAGCTCTCTAGATACTCTAGCTTTATGTGCTCAGTATCAATCATCGTCATTCTCGAGTAGATTTTGTGTTGAAAGTTTCATAAGCTTCTAATCTAAGTATTATTGCTAAGTTATTTTCTGTTTAGTATATTGTACACAGGTATCTGAATGGTGTCATTAGGGTCGAACAATCACATTATCTCTGTGTGTAACCCTTGGATACGAGATATGTTTTGAAGGTCTTTACCTTCCCATTGGGTCCAACGTTTCTCTTGAAGATCCGTATACACCAAACATATCTAACCCCTTTAGGTCGATCCTCGAGGATCCATAAACTTGAAGAGGGGGCCTTTTGCACTAGTCTGCTAATCAAACACAATTAGCAATTGTTGTGCAGCCAAGTGTGCCTCTAATCAACCATCAACCCACAGAAAAATTCATGTGATCAATGAGCGTGAGTTAAAATATATTATAACTCTACTATAGATGTGTATAGGTGTAAGTATGGTAGAGTATCAAACACAGGGAGCAACATGTGGTAGCACTAATTATTATTTATGGATGAATAATGATAAATAATAATGTGTGTATTTATACAATATCCACTCAATTAATCAATTAATTAATTAATGTTTTTACGGGATATTAATTAAATAAAATTATTCTTTTTTATATTTTATATTTTTCCTTCTTTATATTTTTATTTTATTTTATATTTTCTGATTTTTAATTTCTTTTTCTTTTTAATATATAACAAAGGTATATATATAACTCTATATATGTAATATGTATAATATAGGGGATGCATAAAATAAAATATATAACAACTATATAAAAAACAAAAAATACTAATAAGTACGTTCCTTTTTTCTTTTTTTAGGAATTAAAATATTTAAAAGGTATTTAGAGTGATTAATAGTAATATTAATTATATATAACTATACATAGGTGTATTATACAATATAGGGTATTATATTTATAAATAGGGATATTAATAACCAAAATATCCTAAATAAAATACTTTTGTGTTTTAAATATTTTTCTAATATTTTTATGACATTTTAGGGATTTTTGCTTATTTTTAGGTATTTTAAAAGTCCAAAATATACAAAATCAAGGACCTTTTAAATGACTGGATTATTTTGAGATTTAAAAATATAAATAAAGTAAAAATTTCTCACAACTAATTTTAATATTTGATATATATATTAGAAATTAATATTTTTGATGTTTTTTGTTGATTTTTTTATAGTTTTTATAAGGATTTGGAGCTTTTTTAGTGATTTTCTTTTCCTATTTTTAGGGATTTTTGGTCCGGAGCACAAAATATGATAATATATCATTATTAATTTTTTTTGAAAATTTTAAATACATTTAGTATGATTTATTTTGGATTTTTTAAGGCTAATAGGGAATAACTAGCAACAAGATGATTTTAAATAACTTGAACATGCAATGAAATGGAAAGTAAATTTTGGCGTGAAAGAAGGTCATTCAAGGTACGTCCAAGAATTTTTACACAATTTTTAGAGCAGGATATCTATTAAATCCATAATAAAACACATAAAATAAAATACGTAGAACTGACATGGGTATATTTGCAATTTAAATAAAGTCTCAGGGGTACAATGCAAAATATACTAAAGTTTATAACTGAGATTTAAATTTTTAATATTAAATTCTAATTACAAAAATAAGGAAAGGTATATAAGTAAAATATCCAGCTCACGTGGGGTGTCACGTGAGTCGACGTGGCACAGGACCCAATGCAATATACATGAAACAAAGGGGGCCTTATACAACTTTTACATAAATTTTATAATTGGAATAAATATTTATAGGACTAGAAAATAAATACAAAAAGCGTGAGGGTTACTTAGCAATTTACCCCTTAAATTGTGTGCTTTCAGAGGGCTTAGGTTCTTCCACATGGCAATCTGGACGGATGCAGGGGATGATTGTTCGCCTTTTGATTCAACAGCCCAAATTAGATCTAGGTCGAGGCTCTGATCTGACAACTCTCGAGGGTTCACAAAAAACTCTCAAGAACAAAGCTCCGCCGACATTGGATCTTCTATAGCTCTTTTGTCTGGTCTTCTTTCTCTGATATGATTGGCTCCCATGCTTTCTAGGAGCTTCGCGCGTGTGACAAGAATCTTCTCAAGGCCCACAGCTCACTAGGAGAGCTCCGGACGTCGGCTAACCTAGAGCCCCTCCTCAAAGATTCAGGTGGGGCTCTAGGTGGTCTTTATGATCGTGTTCTTACATCCAAATCATAAGGGAGTAGGGGACTATTTCCTCGACCCTATATTAAAGCTGTAACAGGTGTGGATAAGTGGAGTGATGGGACTCCGACGAAGGCAGCAGAGGATGAGTTCTGCATTCTGATTCAGTGCATAAATCGTATGGAAAACATGAGGCTATTTTTGAAGAAGAATGAGGAAAAGAAAAGGGGGTGGAGTAAGGTCAGAACAGCGGTCAAGGAAGATGGATTTAGGGGTAAGAGTTGGAGCTTTGGTGATTTAATTTTTAAAATTATGTTAAAGGTGTGATTGAAGATAGAAACTAAACCTACAACTACGCTAATGGAATTGAATGCAATACAAAAATACTAAACTAGCAGCTCGACGAGCTGGGAAAGCTCAAAGCAGAGAAGGTCATTGGAGATGAGCGACGACAGACCTAGATCGATGTCACCTCCACTTTATCCTTATCGCAGGGGTCTGGAGCGAATCCTACTATGACTAGGAGCTCAACAAAGGGTTCCTTTGGTGGTTACAATAGATGAAGGAAGATAAAAAAATGAAGGTCGGGAGGGGGTATTTATAGGTGGACTTCCGACCATAAGGACAAAGTGATGGCGGGCAGATCGAGGGCGGTTGGTGGAGATTCCATCATGGTTGAAGGAGAAGGATGATGTGGCTACGATTTGGTGAAGGTCTCGAGGGGAATGGCTGTGGAGTAAGAACTGAGGGAAGAAGGAGGTGTCATAAGCTCTCACACAGTGGCTAGAGGAGGCAGGACAGTTGACCAAAGTCAACAGTCACTGCCTTCTGGTTGGTCCAAGCGGACCAACCAAAAAAAGAGAAATTATAAATTGCTTATAAATTCTATAAAAATTATCAAATGAATTAATTAATTTTAGGGGAAAATGTTTCTAATTTTATGTAGTATTTTATACCTATTTTTATTTATTCTTATGAGGTTATTTATCATAATTTATATTTATACGGGAAATATAGGTACAAATATCTGTATTTTGATATTTTATTTTTATTTTGTGTTGTATTATATATTAGTTTATACACGTATTTTATATATTTTTTATTTATTTTTATACATAATTATATTTTTATTATATTTTTCTAAGTTTGTATATACACTTAATTAATTATGGTTATATACATTATAGGTATATACAAATAAATTTCATCTATGTGTTTAACTATGTGATTTGTTTTTATTTTAGTTTGATAGTTTTAATTTATTCTAATTATAGATATGTGTTATAAATAATATTTACAACTTTATAAAAATAAAAGAATTTGAAAATATAAATAATAAATATATTAGTTAAAATATACATGTATATTGCACAATATGGGCCCAGAATGTAACTTTTGCATATTAGCTCCAAATTAAATGAAACAACCATCAATAAATGGATTATTAAAATTATATACAACTAAAGGTGATTTTGGTTCATTTTGATACAATATGAAGAAGATACATGTTTGTGAAGTTTTTATTTTATCTTTTTATTTTGTGTGTCCCGTGCACATTGTGCATTATTTTTCTATAAACTTAATTTTTTATTTTTCTTTGCATTTTTATCTACATTATTCATAGAGGATTTTTTTATTTGAGTGAAAAAATAATTAAATAAAATAGGTCCCAAAAATCAATTGTAAATGAATCAAAATTAGGATTTTATGTATGGTTTTCTGTGAACCTATGTACAATTCTTGTGCCCTATCTCCCCCTACTTTATTCCTTGTTGACCAAGTCATCATGATGACTGGGTCTCGGGGTCTAGAGATCAATCAACACATATGGCGTTTCATTTTTCTCTTGTATTCCTTTATTCTTTAATTTTGGAATAAAATTCAATAAAAGGTACAGTATTTTTATACAGTGTTTTGTATACTTTATCAGGTGTTTATTTTTGACACATTAATGCTATATACATGGATTTATCTAGGGATTTAAGGACAAAATGAAAGAATAAAGGTGATGAAATGGAGATTCATCAACACCATTCTTTTGCATAGAGTCTAATTCCGACTTCACTGCTAGCATTCATCTATCCATGTCATGACGTATCAATGCCATCTTCAGGCTCTTATGATACAGTTAATCCATACCTCTCAAGGTGTCTAATCACTCTAGAACTCCTTCTATGAGGTGCATGTATGTTATCTTTTATTACCTCTTTAGTTTTGGTATAAGAATTTCATCATTCTCATTAAGACTAAATGAGTTCCTTAACTTCATTGATATATTAAATCTTAAAGAATTCATCCTCTATAAATTTGACATCGCATAGAGATAAATACTTTTCGAGTCTTAGGATTATAAAGCAAGTATCCAATAATGTTCTTTACATATCCATGAAGTAGCACTCTCTGGAGTAAGATTCCAACTTGCTCGTATCCATGTTCTTAGCATAGACCAAACGACCCCAAATTCTTAAGTCTCATATACTTGGATCGGTTCCAAACCAAAGCTCGTGAGGGGTTTTAGGTATAAATTTATGTGGAATCTTGTTAAGGACATAAGCCACAATCTCTACTGCATATTTTCAAAAAAATAAGAGGTAAGTTCTTTACTCATTATTGATCCTACCCTGTCCAACATGGTTCTGTTGCATATCACTGAAACTCTACTGAGTTAAGGAGTACTTGAAGGACTGAAATTGGATATTATTGTTCGTATTATTTGAATTCATCTGAGGGCTATTCACCTCCTCGATTAGATTGAATTCGCTTTATCTTCCTTTTTCTTTAGTTCTCAACTAAATCCATGATTTTTTTGAAATTTTCAAAGGTTTAGAATTGTGACGCAATAAGAAGATAAATCCTTATCATTAAAGATCAACAATGAATGTCACGTAATATTGATGTCCAGTATGAGTCACAACACTAAATGGACCACATAAATCGATATGTATTAGGTTTAGTATACATTCGTATATGATACCTTTCTTGGAGAAGGATGACATTGACATTTTACCTAATTTGCAATGGTTGCATGCTAGTAAATTTTAGACTTTCAGATAATCTAAAGGTCCGTCTAGACACAAGTCCAAGTCCTTGATGCCATATCATTGTCAAATGATCTCCATCCTTCCTTGATATTTTTTGGATTTTATTATTATATTTAATGGTATCAATATTCATGAATAATTCATACATGTCCAATTCATAGAGTTCACCAGGTGTTAGAGAACCATCTGATATAAAATTACTATAACGATTTATGATGCATCATATATCATGGACTTACATTTCATTGAGACCCAGAATACTTCCAAAATTTTAGGTCCAAGTCCTTATGTGAATATGACAAATATACTTTCATCAATTTCTAGTCTGAAATAAGGAAGAACAAGACATAGTATAATCGAATCCTCTTCTAACTCTGCCCATGGAGAAACTAGATTTCTCAAGGCTGCATGGTCAGAATTGTGCAAAATACTTTTGTACAGATTAGGGAACATAATATGACTTAGTATTCATTATTTTGAATTATTATATGAATTAAAAATAATGTCAAAATAATTCATAATTATTTTCTACAATCTTTGATCGTAATCTCAGTTTGTGTGCGTTCTCGACATCTGAATCATCTCCCAAATGCTACCACCTTTTGGTGGATCTTTTGGTTTGAATACAACCCTTCCAGACATCATATAAATCCCAAACTTAATGTTCTATATAGGGGATAATAGCATCAACATCATATATCGCCAAACCAATCGAAATATGAAAACAATAGTAAAAACAATGTACATGACAATTGGGAAAATATATCATATTTTTCATCAAAATTGAATGCAATTCGAATCCTTTAAATGAGACTTTGCTACATTTTAAAAAGAGGTATGATCTCTCACATCATGTAAACTTGAAATAGCAAATTAAATTTGCAAATAAAGGGCTTTCATCTTATGAACGGTAATACAAAACATAACAAGAATCTAGTGTGAAATCACACGGTATAAGAAATAATTCCCAATCGTTTCTCACAACTACAAAAGTTTAAGGAATATGTTTAAAGCATGGGTATCTAAATGAAGAGACCTCCTTAATCAAATCTAACTCGACGATGCTTCTCTCATGGGTACATCGATGACTCATATTGCTTCACACGAACTTGAAAGATCTCCACCAAGTCGTCCATATAAATAGAGATCTAGATCATCTCTACCTTCTAACTTCATATATGAAATGAAGTCCTTAAACGCATACACGATACATGAAAAAGAAGGCACCTTCTCTTATGATTGACCACGGCAATTGTTGAAACAGATTTTGCAAAGGTCTAATGTTGCCTAAACAAAGCGAGAACTACACTGTCGCTGAAGTGACCGCACACGAAATTCAATTCAAACAACAATTAACCCACACAATGTATAGAAAATCAATGTAAGAATGATTGAATCAATATGTATTATACCCTATAGGAAAATGTGTATAGTGACAAGTATGGTAGGGTCGAACACAGGAAGAATGAAGATAGACAACAAAAATGGCTAAGAAAAGACAACAAATGTTTTTAGGCTTTTTGAGATTTTGAATTTTTGTGGGTTTTAACTATTTACTTTATTTGGAATTTTTATTTTAAAATATTTTTTAATTGTTATTTAATATTTATTTTATTTTATTTTTAATTTTCTGATTTTTAATTTATATAATGATGAATAACTATAATATAAATAAAAGATATATATAAAGACAACTTTTATATTTATAACTATAGTTAAAAGTACTAAATTCATAGAATAAAATATTTTTGGTTTTTTTATATTTTCTCTATTTTTGTATATTCGTATAATTTTACTATTTTTTTGTATTTTTAGTTGAACTAATAAAGAAAATAATGACTAAGGTAAATAGGAGGGATTGTTTTGGAATTTAAAAATATAGAAAAGTTTCAAAATTTTTCAAAACCATTTTTAATATACAAAATATATAATAGAAAAAGTTCAGAAATAAATAAATATTTTTGGAATTGTTGAGAATTTTTTCTAAGTTTTATAAGGATTTTGGAGTTTTTAAATTTTTAATGTTTTCTTTTTCTATTTTCAGGGGTTTTGGCATGTAGGTTTAAAATACCATAATAAATAAAATATATTTTTCCATTGTTTTCAAATATTTCTATACTTTTTGTATTTTTCTAAGTATTAACTAGGAAAATAGCTTTATTTTTTAATTTTAATAAATAGAGAATAATCCTTAAATTCCTAACCAAAATATATTTGATAGGTATACATATCAGGTATTTATGGTGATTTTCTAGGCATTTTTAGAGGTCTGGATCTATTTTAACAAAATAAAATCCACAACAAGAAAATACAATTTATACGGGTATTTATGGAAATGTTTAAAGTTTAAGAACTAATCCGAACACCTCAGACAAGAACATGGCCAAAAAATTATTTTTTTCCATATATGTCCAATAAAATATACCTGGAGGAGTATTTTTGCAATTAATACAAAGTTCAAGGGGACATATGCAATTTATCTAGAAAATATTACACTATTAACTCAAATATAAGGACTAAAATGAAATAAATAAACCCCAAGTGCTTAGCTGCAAAAAGTCTAGTCGCTTCACGCACACATGCACGTGAGGTGATGTGACTGGACCTATGTGCAAATATGGGAAGTACAGGGTGAGAAATATAAAATAACCAAGATATTTTACACAACAGTCAATGGTTTCAAGACTAAATGGAAAATACAAAATACAGGGGGTGAAGTGTGTAAAATAGCCCCACATATGTAGTCGGACAGCAGATCTGAAGCCACTAATCCACGTGACGCCTCATGGATGGTCGACGACGCTTCATGGATGGGCGACTGAGATTAGGTCTCTGCTAGAGATCAATGATGTTGGTGCTTCACGATCTGACAACTGATGTTTAAACTGAAGCTCCGCCTCTATCCAATGGTGACTGCTTCGCTTGAAGAACATGGATGAACTTCGGCCAGGAGCTCGCTTGATCGGCTCTACTGCTCGCTTCTGGCCACCTAGGAGGCTCGCAATTAGTGCAAAACGGAGCTGATGCTCCTCTGCAGCTACTAGATGTCTCAAAAGGGTCCAGGAATGGCCGAGGAAGTCCTGGAGGCTTGAGGTTCCTAGGAGCACTTTTTAAGTTCAACACCCCTGCAAATGGGTCTTTTCTTTTTGTTTCCTACAGGGTTAGCAAAAGGGGCCAAAAATGAAGCCTCCAAAGGCTTCGGGTGGCGGAGATGAAGCAGAAATGGCTTGGATTGAGGCGCTCCAGGTGCAGCGGAGGAAGAGCACCTATATCCAGATCCACATAGGATTTTGTTGATTGGAAGTGCATGGGGCATAGAGCAACATTTGGGGAAACAAATGGAGGTTGTTCAGATTTGAGTGTATGGTCAGAATGGGCAGAAATAGAGGGCAAAGATGGAGCTTCGGTGAGTTGTATTTTTTTTGGATTTTACAGTAAACCATATCGAAATGGGCAAAACTCTAAGGGGCATGAAAGTGTGTCGATCAAGGATGTAAATTCAAGAAGGAATCCTTCTAAAATAATTACAATATTGGGTGAAGAAATTTAGGAAAATCAACGGTCAGATCCCGAAAACTATAGAAAGAGGAGGGTGGAGAGTTGACCCGAGTCAACTGAGATTCGGTGCTCATTGGGACACGTATGCACACTAATGACAAAAGTGTAAATAAAAGGTTTGTTAATTCAAAATAAATAATAAATGATTTTATTAATATTTGGTTAAAACATGAATTTTTTTATATTTGATGTAGTATTTTATTATGATTTTTATTTATTTTTACAACTTAATTTATTATAGTTTACTTTTTAGATGTTCATTAATAGGTATATTTACATATATTATGTGCCTTTTATTTTTATTTTTTTTATATGTTATTATTTTATATGTGTAATTTACATATTTATAAATTTTTTTAGTATACTCAAATATATATTAATTGTATTTTTCTGATATTATTTGTACACTTAATTAAATATAAGTAGATATTATATATGTATATGTACAGTGTATTCATCTATGTATAGAAGTAGACTTATTTATTTTAGTATCTTTATGGTGATTTTATTTTATTATAATTACAGACATATACTATAAAGACTATTTACAAAATTATAATAATATAAAGTAATGAAAAATATAATAATAAATAAAATAAATATTTTATTCGAGCATAATATACAATAGGGATCCAAAACCTAACTTTTGAGTCTTAACACCAAATTAAGTGAAATCACCTTCAATAAATGTCTAATAAACAGTTATATATAATTAAAGGTGATTTTGATGAATTTTGAGTTCTTATGGAGAAGACACAGTTCTGGGAATTTAGGATTTTGGAATTTTATTTTGAATGTAGAATGTACAATATGTATTATTTTTATGTCAAAGAAATTTTATATTTGTCTATGTATTTTTATCTATAACTTTCATGTACAAAGTTTCTTGATTTCATGTATAAATACTAGAGAATAATATAGGTCCCAAAAGTGAATTATTGAAAAATAAAAATAAGGGTTTTTGTTGTGTTTTTGACCCTTATCTCCCCCTACTTTATTCCTTGTCGACCTAATCATAATGATGCCTAGGTCTCGGGGTTTAGGATCATAAACAACCTTTGGCATTTTATTTCTTTTCTTTTCTTTATTATTTTATTTTAGCTTTAAATACATTCTTTTATGCAATATTTACACAATAAATAATAGATGTTAATTTATGAAAAATATTGTTATTTACATGCATTTAGCTAGGGTTTAAAGGTCAAAATGAAAGAATAAAGGTGATGAAATAGAGATTCATCACCCCCTTATATTTGCCTTTGCTAGTCCTTAGAGAACACTTATACCTATAAGTGCAGAAAAAGAATAAAGAACATAAGAAGAAAAAACTTGGATTGATTTTAACTTTCAAACTTGTCTTCACAAAATCAAAGATTGGAGATCAGTAAAACCTTTTGAAATTAAGTTTGGTCGGAAACTTATTGATAATCAGATTTAAAACACAACGGCCTCGAAGAACCACAAAACTCTGCCCAACTCTCCTCAAAAGCCAGGTCAGAAAAGGTCGATGTCATACGCATTCCTTATGACTATGAGTCTATCTTGTACAGTGTCAGTGATATATTGCTCCTCTCGGCTGAAGCGGTAAAAATAAGTCTTCTCCAACATGGTGACCCTAATTCCCCAATCCAATAATTCTTTCCTCGAGAAGCAGGGTATTCCCTTCTAAGTTCAAGTACAACCAGCTCAAAGGAGGTGGAGAAGAATGGGATGTAGCCAGTATAGCTATCTATCCTAAGATGCTTGACCAGTGTAGCCAAGTCATCTAGATGCAGGCCCACTTACATATGACTTTGAAGCTTAAGCTTGCTTACTGACTATACAAATATATATATATATATATATACACTTCGACGGGAATTGATTTTTCTTGGAGTATTGGCCGCCTATTCTTTTTGGAATTTTTGATTTTACATTTTTTAATACTCTATACAGGTGCATTTACATAAGGACTGATTCCTCTTGATCGAGTAGACTATCCCTCTTTTGAAGCATTATTGCAACCCACATACTTCTTTTGTTATACCTCTTCTCTACTGGATTGGGTTAGGGTACAATGGCCACAAATGTGTGACTTTTGATGTTTCCATCGACGTGTGTCTCATGCCGGTAAATCCAACCCTCTACCACTTCAATTGGGGTAAGCAAAGTAAGAGGTGCATGTGTGCTAGCTAGGTCACCATCGACAAGAGCCATGCGTGTGTTCCGAAATATTCTACTTAGGCAGTCAAGGCGACACTGAACTAAGTCTCATGATCTCAAAGAATTAAGTCTAGTAGACCTTAAGCATCTCATTTCCAGTTCCTATAAGGGTCCTATTATTAAGTAGATTAAGGTCCAACCAAGCTCCAGTCTTCGAAATTTACTTACACTTGTTCAATTGTCGGATTCAATCCGAAAAATGCAAATGTTATGTATAATGCAGAAAATATTTTCGTGATGCAATTTTCTAATTTTTGAACTTTATATCAATTTTTTGAAAAGTTTTGCAAATTTTTATGCAATTTTGAGAACATTTTATGATTTTCTCAAAACCAAAAGATTTTCGGCAAATAATTATGTGCAGCTATTTACACGGGAGTGAATATTTATCTACAAGAGTTGGGATTTAGGAATTTGCATGTTTGTATGTACAAGATTTATAAAGGATCTTTATTTGCTTGAATCATGTATATAGTTATCAAAATAATTTGAAAAGATTTTTGCAAGCATTTTGAAAACTTTATTTTTCAAATTAATTTGACAAATAATTTTTACAAACATTTACAAAATTTGACAACCATTTTGCAAATATTTTTCAAATAATATGTATAATTTTTCAAACTATTTTACAACCATTTTCCAAACCATTTGCAAATAGATTTTTAAAATATTTTATTCACACAAAGAGAATAATTTTTTATAAAGGAAACATTTTTACAAGAGTTGAAAACATTTTTCAAAATATGTTCCAAATAATTTTGAAATGTTTTTTTCAAAAAGATTTTCAAACCATTTCCAAATAATTTGCAAAACATTTTCACATGATTTATTAATCAGTATATAAAAAGAATTTGGATACGTGTTTTAATTTTTATTGAATAGCCATGTTATTGAAAATATGAAAGTATGAGTTAAGGCTAAAGTATTTACAACGTATATATGATTCCCATATACTTAGCTTGAGCTATGTCATCATATATCAGAGAGAAAAAAAGAAGACAACTCGTACTAAGTATATAACACTCTATACTACAACGACTAAAGAATGAACGAATGAGAAGTTGACTATCCCCCCTATACTTAGGATGAAATAATCCTAAGTATAACATGTTGTATACAAGGCAGGGAGGGTCAAGGGTGGAAATATATGAAATCATCAGCTCGACCTGTCCCTCCCTATTCTTAAGATAAAATACTCCTAAGTTTAGAAAGAATATTAGGAGTTGAGAGGGCAGGTGAGGGATCATAGAATGAACAACTTGGGGTAATCACCCCCCCATACTTAGGACAAAGTATGTACTAAGTATATTAGTTATGAAAGAAGTGAACACATTTTCAGAAGAAAAAAGAAAAATGAAAATGAAAAGAAGAAAAGAAGAAAACAAAAGATATTTTTGTGATTTTTGTGCTCAAGTGTCTGATTCAGTCTTGTCAATGAGCTCATCTTGAGATATAACATCGATAGAATCAACAACGGACATGAATGTATTTTCTATGTACGACTTCAGCAATTGTCCATTCACGACGAAAGGTTGTGCAACAGATGATGGTTCTGATATGAGTAGACTCTCGTTGTCACACACAGTGTGGATTATGTATGTCCATGTCCACTTGCTCTTCAGCTTGCCCAAAAAGATCTTTAACCATGCATCAAATAACCAAACCTCCTATCCAGGCTCAAAAGTTTTTATTTGGATGTGTTTATCATGCCATTTCTTTACTTTCTCCTTGTACATTAGGCTGTTGTCGTACGTGTAGTCTCTGAACTCTAGCAATTGGTTCAGATCAACTTTTCATAGTTTACTGGCTTTCTCAGAGTCCAAGTTACACATATTCAATGCCCATAAAGATTTGTGAATCAGTTTCACGGGCAGATGACATGGCTTGAATACACGAGGTGGTAGGGATACATCCCAAGAGGTGACTTATATGATGTGCGGTAAAAGCCCAAAGGACTGAATCCGACAGCTGGGACCAATTCTTCATGTCTGGTCATACAAGCTTTTTCAAGATAGTCTTAATCTCACTGCTTGAACACTCCGCCAAGCCATTTGAATGTGGGTGGTACGACGCAACGACGCGATGTTCAATGTCATATACTTTGTCAGCTTCTTAACCTCTTTGTTTATGAAATGGCTTCTGATATCAAGATCTTTGGAATTCTGAATCACGAGATGATGTGTTCCCTAAGGAATTTACAAACAATTTTGCTAGATGCGATCCTGGAGGGAATAGATTCCACCCATCTATTTACATAATCTACGGCTAGCAGGATCTACTCGTAGCCCTGACTATTAGGGAATTTGCCCATGAATTCGATGCCCGAAGAGTCGAGGATGTCTAATATCTGAATGTATTTTAGAGGCATCGTATCAGTTGAGCTGATATTTCCGCCCATTCGCTGACTATCAGTACAAGTCTTCACATAGTCGGTCGCATCCTTAAATAAGGTTGCCCACCAAAGGCCACATTGAAGCACTTTCATTGTCGTTCCTGTCCCAGAATGGTGTCCACCTGCTTCAAATTTATGACAATGGTCTAGAACACCTATTATTTCCTCCTGAGATATGCATCTCCTCCAGATGCAGTATGCTCCCTCACAGAATAGGTTCCACTAGTAGAAATGAATGTCTACCCGTTCTTTTTGATCTACGACCAGTCGGTTGGGGTCTTCTTGGAGACGAGATAGTTCACTATATCGACGTATCAGGGGAGTGAGATTAAAAAAGGATAGCTTCATCTGGAAAGTCTCAGTGATCGGGACGATGGCTTGCTCAGGATTCTCTGTCTCTATGCTTCTTGAGAGATGGTCTTCCACCACATTTTTTTACTCCAGGCTTGTCACAGATTTCAAGGTCGAACTCATGGAGGAGAAGGATCCATCTAATCAGACGAGGTTTGGCATCCTTCTTTCTTTTAAATATCGAATGGTGGAGTGATCTGTGTAGATAATCACCTTGGACCCAAGGAGGTATGATCTAAACTTTTCCAGCGTGAACACTATGGCTAGCAGCTCTTTCTCTATTACTCTGTTGTTTTTTCGGGGCCTTATTAAGTATTCTGCTAGAGTAATGAATCGCAAAGTGGACATTCCCTCATCTTTACCAAAGAACAACACCAATTGCATAGTCAGAGGCATCCGTCATGATCTCGAATGGTAGAGACCAATTAGTTGGCCGCATGACAGTAGCACGCGTGACCAAGCTTTTCAGTTCATGGAAGGCCCATAGAACACGATCATCCACGACAAAATCTATCTCCTTGCCAAGAAGTCCAGCCAATGGTCAGGCAAGCCTGCTAAAGTCTTTGATAAATCTTCGGTAAAAACTGGCATGCCCTAAAAGTGACTGGACTTGCTTCAGATTGGTTGGTGGCTCAAGCTTGGAAATCACTTCCACCTTGGCTGGGTCAACTTTCATGCCACGTTTCGATACAACATGACCCAACACAATCCCTTCAGTGACCATGAAGTTTCTCTTCTCCCACGAGAGCACAAGGTTCACTTCACAACACCTCCTCAGAACTCGGTCTAAATAATCAAGACATTGATTGAATGAGTCTCCATAGACTGAAAAGTCATCCATGAACTCCTCAAGAAAGCTGACCACCGAGTCTGCAAATACGGCCAACGTACATCGCTGAAATGTAGCAGGGGCATTACACAGTCAGAACGGCATCCGTCAGAAGGCGTGCATCCAAAAGGACATGTGAACGTTGTCTTCTCTTGGTCCTTAGGAGCAATTGTATCTTGATTATATCTAGAATACCCATCCAAGAAGCAGAAATATTCCTTCGCGACCAATCTATCAAGAATCTGGTCAGTGAAGGGCAATGGGAAATGGTCCTTCTTAGTGGTGAGGTTGAGACGTCTATAATCTATGCAGACTCGCCAAGATATCAGTACTCTGGGCGGAACTTCCTCTCCATTATCATTGTTAACAATGATGATCCCAGACTTCTTAGACACTACGTGCAAAGAACTCACCCACTCGCTATCGGAGATGGGATAGATGATTCCCATATCACACCATTTCTGAATTTCTTTTAAAACAACCTCCCAGAGGTTTGGATTCAATCTTCTCTGGAATTCAGGGGAGTACTTCTTGTCTTCTTCGAGGTAGATATGATGCGAGAACAAGGACAGATTGATCCCATGGAGATCTGATATATTACAGCCTATCACCTTGCGATTGCATTCAAGAAACTCCATCAGACGATATTCTTGGTCTTCGGTCAAATGAGCATTGATGATGACCAGGTACGTGTTCAGTTCTCCAGCAAGGAGGGCATACTTCATATTGGAGGGTAATGGCTTGAACTCTGGTGGCATGGGAACAACTTCGGTGGTGACTTCAATGACAACTGTAGGTGTAATCTCTTTCAACTATTGTCGGTCCACCTTTGACATTTCAGTTTCATCATTCAGGATAGCATACAGATCTACGATGATATATCCTTGCTCAGATGAGAGGGATTATTTTTCTGCTTTTAATGGCACATCAGTAAAAACCTCATCTTCAAAGACATTGGTCAGTTGCACTGTGCTTTCTTGTCCTTCCTCATGGGAGAGGAATTCTAGGGTTTCTCTGTCATGCAGAAATAAATCAGTGTCTCTGATCTCTACTAAAAAATCACAGTCCTTAGAACATTGAGATTCAAGCACCTTCAACTCAGACAGTGCTTCTGTGGGATTTAGTTCAGGAACGGTCTCTATCTGCACTTTGTCACTTTTGAAGTAGAATGTGATCTCTCCAATGTCGTAGTCAACTACTGATTCGGCTGTCTGAAGGAACGAGCAACCAAGAATGATAGGGGTGTGGAGTAGAGGTGTGGAGATGTCCATTTCCAAGAAAACAAAATCAATAGGGAGTTGCATCCCTTGGACAGTGACAACCACATCTTCCAACATGCCTCAAGATTGCTGGACTGATTTGTCTGTGAATTACATAATCATCTTGGTAGGTATAAGTGGTTCTAACCCAAATTCTATTAGCAGTGATGATGGCAACAGGTTGATAGATGACCAACTCTCGAGCATTGTGCACTCAAATTCCTGGTTGAATATTGCACATCTGATCAAAGGTTCTCTCTTGTCATTCTTCCTAGGTAGGAGGTTGCTGATGGCATTCACAGTAGCCATGGTGAGAATATGCTTCTCCGAATTCGAAGTCTTACATCTATGTCTATGGGGCTAATGCTTTGTTGTACATGCCTCCTTAAGTCCTTTCTTTACATGAGGCATGTGTTCCACGACTTTAGATAAGGCATCTCAAGCATAACATTTTGCAATAATTCAACGATGTTAGGATTAGACAAAGTATTTTAAAATTTTTTTACTATTTTTGATTTAATGGCAGAAGGAAAAGGCATATGTACACCATCAAAAACATTTTCATTCAAATTCCTAATCATATCATTTTGTACAAGTATATGTCAAAAAGGAATACAATCATCTACATCTGGTGGACCAAAAATAGCAGGCTAGGCTCCATCGATTGTCCAAGGCTTACGCAGCTTCACTGGGACTAATGCTATGTTTTTGTATTTTTGTATTTTCTGCATTTTTTTGTATTTTTAGTGTAGGTGGTGTTGCTCCAAGAAATGATGTTGGCCCTAACGTTAGCTTGGTTGATGACTCATTGACAGATGCTTTGCTCTTCCCCTTTGCCATCATAGATGGTTGGAGTGTCCTACCGCTCCTGAGATGTACAACATTAGATAAAAAGACATTATTTTCACTTTAATTAGGTTGGGAACTTCATGGTACATGTTCCTTGCGATAGAAGTTGTTCAGGTTTGCCTCGACCTCGGTTGGAATTACACTCTTAGCATCCGTCAGGTCGTCTATCTTCTGGCTAATCTCAGCCATGTTCTTCACAAGCTGAGCTGGACAATCCAGAGCTGGGTTAACTGGGGAAACCTCAGAAGATTCGACCTGATGAGAATGCTGATTATGCTGGTAGGAAGGAGGTTGATGCTGGTAACCCTGAGATTAGTGAGGAGGAGGAAGAGAAGGGTACTTCTAGTACTATGAGGAGTGTTGGTGATGATACTAAGAAGTTGACTACTGTTAATTATGTTGGCCATATCCGGACTGCTACCGATAATTGCTCTGCCTCATGTTGTATCCATGTTGTGGAGGCTGATGGGTGGTCGGGTTGGGCTGGAAGTTCCTCCCTCCTTGTGGTTGATGATATGACCAGTTGGCCTAGTTCTGACCATACGGTTGTCCCTGAGGACAGGTCAACTGCTGGTCATTACCCCAAATGGCACTCACCTATGAATTGGTGGGGGAGGTAGAGAACAAGACTCAAAGTATTGGTGTTGGAACTCTGGTGGTTGGTAGATGACTATCTCAGTTGGCAGTTGTGGTTGTGGTTGTTCCAAGGCCTGCACGTACTATACGTGCTAGATTAGAGGTTGACTAGGGCTCAGCTAAGGCGGTTGTGGTTGTGTCTGCTCCTTCTCAGCTGGAGGCTCAGTAGCGACGGTCACTACGTTGCAGTAACTGATGGTATTCACGGGTGCTTGGTGATGATATCGAGCTTGTCTAAGTCGTTCATTCTTTGCTCGATCCCGACGAGCTTATCTAGGTCATATGATCTCTTCTCAATGATATCTACCTTTAATAGGTGGTTGCCAATGATTGTCAAATCAGAATTGTCACACATGTTGACTTCTCGTGTATCTGCCATGTTCACATTCTAGTAGAAAACCTGCTGTGAGGGTGGCTGGATTTGGAAGGTACGAGATGAGGATAATACGACCTCTCCTTTGGACATCCCCTCAAAGATATGTCAAAATATGTCATCGTCCTTCTTGAAGTGAGATCCTCCGCAGGCGATGTCAACCGAACGTTGACTTGCTTCTGTCAAACCCCTAAAGAAATGCTGGACAAGACTGGTCCTTGGAATGTCATGATGGGGGCACTTCTCGATCAGATCACTGAACCTCTCCCAGGTTTCATAAAAGGATTCTTGAGGTCCTTTAGATATGCTAGCGATCTTCGACCGCATGAGATTGAGACAACCCAGGGGATAGTAGTTGTGAAGGAAAGCTGACTTCAAGTCCTCCTAGGTCCTCACCACCTTCCCCAGATGGTTTATCCAGTACAGTATTTCTCCCTAAAGGCTAAATGAGAAGGAGGTCATCTTGACTACACCCAACGGGATGTTGGGGTAGTGAATGGTGCTGTAGATGCGGTCAAACTATTGTTGCTGGATATACGACTCCCCATTTGAGTTCTCATGGAAGCTAGGGAGGAGAGAAAGAACCTACAGGTGGGATTTGGATCCACTCGTTGATACAGTCGCCCCAAGGGTTGTGTGAGTGCTTCATTGTTGGCATGGGTCGGCCTCTACCTTCCTCATTTCCCCCTTCACGAGGTCCATCTACAGAGCAATCATCTCTATCATCATCATTACCTCCTCCTCGAGGTGCCTCCCTCTCTCTTCAGATCTCTTCCTCAGATCGTTCAGCATATCTTGGAAAGTGACCTGAGCTAGAGCTTTGTCAATGAGTTGCTGCTAAATGGCCTAGATTGAGGCCAAGAGCTGATTATTGACTTCATTCTGATTAGGCCCAGTGCCATGCTTTGTTTCTGAATTTGTGTTCTGCTACTAGGATCCCTTTCCTTTTTCCTTTTGGGGTCATGTCTGATGTTGTATGTGAATGCTTGGGCTTGAGATCGGGGTCAAGATCTGCAATGGGAAATACACCTCAATTAGTCTATTGCAAGCACTAGATGGAGAGAATAATTCAGAATTAAGGTCAATCATGAATATTATTAGGGATAGAGAGGAGTATGTCGTGAAATCAATCTCCAACTAAAAAGGGTAGAACTTAAGAAGAGAGTTTTCCTGGTCTGGGTGAGGCAGAAGAAGCAGGGAGTCCTAAAGGCGGTTCACGAAGTCTGAACCAAGCACTTGGGAATCACCTCAAGTTATTGGAGATATCGTACTCGAGGAGTCGATGTGGTTTTTGACGGAGTCCCGACTAAGTCGTCCTTGAGTCGTCATTTCGAGATAAGAGGGAATATCAATTTGAAAGAAGGATAAGATGATGAACAAGAAACATAAGGAGTGAAAAACAGTAAAAGGCTCACGATGGGTGAAGGTCAAAGAGTAAGTAAGAACAAAAAGATGCCAAAAATGTGCAAGTGCGTGGGACTTTGATCGTTGATCCTAAACTAATCAAACAAACACTGAGTAAAATGGATTCACCAACTCAACTTAATGTGAAGCCATAAGACTTCGACTATTTTTATCTTTTCAGTTTTAGGGTTATTGATTCAGGTAAAAAGTTGTCACGGGTCCTTAAGCGGCTAGACCTAGAGGAGAGCGTGTACTACCAGGAAGATTATCCCCATACTTGTTCCACCTCCTTTGTATCATGCGATATGCGGTCTTTAAGGTCCTCAACATCGTGCATGGGTCTACTCAGCCAAAGAAAAGGGAGAGGAAGTTTATAGGAAAAACCACTACTTCCCTTGCATGCACAGTACTCGAACGCAAATCGATGAGACAAACACACCCATGAGGGTGTGGCCTAGTCTCAGTACTTCAGACTAAGTCAGATACTCTAAACAAGGTCAGAGCACCGTCGTCGATAAGGCCCTACTCGGTTACATACAATAGAAGCTCCAATACTTCGCTAGTCTAGGTGATAGTTAAGGCAAACACAGATCAGGTTTTTGTCTCTATTTCTTAAGGGTTGTGCCTTGCTCTACCTGAAATGTACCTGAAATAAATGAGGGCTTTGTGAACCCCAAACAATGATGTTCGTTATGGATTTTATTTAGGTTAAAGTGAGATTAGCAATACCTTTTAAAATTTTTGGATTTTCACATTTTTTAGTATTTTTCAATGACAAAAGCTAATGAATTTTTGGATTTTCTTTTTGCCTTACATGCTTAAAATCAGAGGAAGAGGATGGCAAAACAATGCAAGGCGACACTAAGATGGAAATCTCACATTAGTTCATAAATGATGAATGCTTAGTCAGAAGACTTACAATGCCTCCTAGCGCTCTCCATGCAGGATGCAACGCAGAAATTTTTAAACCTATACTATATGTGTGAGATGCAAGCAGAAATCTCACAAGTAGGAAATTGCTATTGTCTTGAAGAACCAAATGCAAAACACTTAGAAAGAAACCTAGAGTTTGGTTTCGGAGGCTCCTCGGTGCCCACCACAGTGGATCCTGCAAGCGTTGTATGGAGACCCGGTTTTGAGTCTAAAATATCCAATAATTAATGTAAACTAAGTCCAAATATAGAGACTATAGGTGCATGCAAGATATATGTGTTTGGCCTTAATTTAATCGATCAAGAAATTCCTAAAATGCTAAGGGCTCACTCCACAAAACAAATAAAAATAAGGCGGAAAGAACAAAACACAGCAAATAAAGAAAATAAAGGCGATAAAATCACAGAAAAATCCGATGGGCTCCCAAGTGAACAGTCACTTGGAAATCAGGTCGAAGTGTCCAAGTCCAAGTACATGTATTATTACAAATTAAATGGAGCAGAAATAAATGTCACTATCTCTCACAAAATTAAAAATAAAGGTCTATGCTAAATTCCTCTCTCTCTCTCTTGCTCTCTCCTCTTGGTCCACAAGTAGAAGGACCAAGTCTCCTTGACTCAGGTGCATCAACCACCTAGGCGGTATTTAATGTCTCAAAGTCCCCTACAAGAAAAATAGAAGAGATAGATATGACCACAATGAAAAATTATATCAGATAAAGAGAAAATAAGTGAAAAAATTATTGAAATAAAAATGATCCAAAATTCTCTTCTACATGTTGCTCCCCGGTAACATCACCATTTGTTGAAACGGATTTTGCAAGGGTCTAATGTAGCCTACACAAGGTGAGAACAACTCATGAAATCATATTCAAATAACAATTAACCCATATAATGTATAGAAAAATCAATGCAAGCAAGTGATAATCAAAATTTAGTGTACCCTATAACAAAATGCGTATAGTGACAAGTATGGTAGGGGGTCGAACACAGGGAGAATGGGGGAAAGACAACAAAATTAGCTAAGAAAAGACAACAAATGTTTTTGGGCTTTTGAAGGCATTGTGAATTCTGGTGGATTTTTAATTATTGAATTTTTGAATGTTTTATTTTTATATATTTTTTAATTTTTGGTTTTATAAATTTTCATTTTCTTTTTATATTTTTGATTTTAAATTTTTATAATTATTAATAATTATAATATAATTATAAGTAGATATATGTAGATAGCTTTTATATTTATAAATATAGTTAAAAGATTTCAAAATTCATAGAATAAAATATTTTTGGATTTTTTATATTTTCTTTATTTTTGGTATTTTTTATAAATTTTGCTATTTTTTGTATTTTTAATTGAATTAATAAAGAAAAATAGTGACCAAGCTAAATAAGCCAGGTTGTTTTGGAATTTAAAAATATCAAAAAGTTTTAAAATTTTCCAAAACTATTTTTAATATATAATAAATATTATAGACAAAATTCAGAAACAAAAATAAATATTTTTCAGATTTTTGAGAATTTTTCTATTTTTTAAAAGGATTTTGGATCTTTTTAGTTTTTAATAGTTTCTTTTTCTATTTTAGGTGTTTTTCGTCTGTAGGTTTAAAATACCATAATAAAAAATATTTTTTTGAAATCTTTCAAAACATTTTTATATTTTTTATATTTTTCTAAGCTAAATAGAGAAAAATAGCTCTATTTTTAGTTTTAATAAATACAGAATAAACCTTAAATACCTAACCAAAAATATATGTGATAGATGTGTGTATATATATATCATATATTTATGGTGATTTTCTAGGAATTTATTGATGCTGGAGCTATTTTAAACAAAATAAAATCCATAATGAGGAAATACAATCTAACAAGGCATTTATGAAAATATTTAGAGTTTAAGGACTAATCTCGAACACCTCGGGCAAGAATAAGGCCAAAATGCAAATTTTCCAAATATTTCCAATAATATATGCCTAGAGGGGTATTTTTGCAATTAATACAAAGTTCTTGGGGCCAGATGTAATTTATCCTGAAAATATTATAAGGACTGAAATAAATAAACCCTAAGGGCTTAGGTGCAAAAAGTCTAATCGCCTCACGCGCACAAGCATGTGAGGTGACGTCGACTGGACCTAAGTGCAAATATATGGGAAGTACAAGAGGTGAAATGCAAAATAACCAAAATATTTTACATTATAATCAACAGTATCAGGACTAAATAGAAAATACAAAATGCAAGGGTGAAATGTGCAAAATACCCCATGTGCACAATTGGACGATAGATATGAAGCTAATAATCCATGTGGCACCTCATGGACGTCCGATGATGCTTCGTGGATGGGCGACTCGGATTAGATCTCCGCCAGATATCAATGGTGTTGGTGCTTCATGATCCGACAACTGATGTTCAAACTAGAGCTCCACCTCGATCCAACTGTAACTGCTTCGCGGGAAGAACAGGGATGAACATCAGCTTGGAGCTCGCTCGATTGGCTCTACTGCTCACTTCCGGCCACCTAGGAGGCTCGCAACTACTGTAAATCGGAGTTGATGCTCCTCCGCAGCTGATGGATGTCTTAGAAGGGTCTAAGGTTGGTCGAGGAAGTCCTGAAGGCTCGAGGTACCTGGGAGCATTTACTGAGTTCAACACCCATGCAAATGGGTCTTTTCTTTTTGTTCCTGTAGGGTTAGCAAAAGGGGCCAAAAATGAAGCCTCCCGAGGTTTCTGGTGGTGCAGATGAAGCATAAACGACTCGAGTGGAGGTGTCCAGGCGTGCGACAGAGGAAGAGCACCTATATCCAGATCCACAGAGGATTTGGTTTTCTCGAAGTGCATGGGCGTAGAGTAGCTTTTGGGGAAGAAATGGAGGTGGTTTGGAGTTGAGTGAACAGTCGGATTGGGCGGAAACAAAGGCAAACTGGAGCTTTGACGAGTTATGATTTTTTGATTTTACAATAAACCAGACATAATTGAAGGAAATAAAAGATGACACTACACTATTGCGATGCCTAGGAACAAAAAGAACAAGAAAAAGAAGAGCTTTACCATAGTAAATGAAGTATAATAGCTCTATTCTTAAGGGTTTTGGTATGTACGTTTAAAATACCATAATAAACAAAATATATTTTTTGAAATTTTTCAAAAAAAATATATTTTTATATTTTCTAAGCTAAATAAAGAAAAATAGCTCTATTTTTAAATTAAATAAGTATAAAATAAACCTTAAATATCAAAAACGTATGTGATGTATAAGGTATTTATGGTGATTTTCTAGGAATTTTCTGAGGATGGATCTATTTTTAACAAATAAAATCCAAAATAACAAAATACAATCTATTAGGGATTTTATGAAAATATTTAAATTTAAGGACTAATCTCGAACACCTTAGAAAAGAATATAGCCAAAAATGCAATTTTTCTAGATCTTTACAATAATATATACCTAAGGGGGTATTTTTGCAATTAATACAAAGTTTAAGGGTATGCAATTTATCCAGAAAATATTACACTATTAATTCAAATATAAGGACTAAAATGAAATAAATAAACCCTAAGGGTTTAGGTGCGAAAAGTCGCCTCACGCGCACAAGCATGTGATGTGATGTGGACTGGACCTAAGTGCAAATAATGGAAGCACAAGAGGTGAAATGAAAAATAACCAAAATATTTTACACCACAGTTGATAGTATCATAACTAAATAGAAAATACAAGATACGGGGTGAAGTGTGCAAAATACTTCCATGTGCATGATCGGACGGTAGATCTGAAGCCACTAATCCACGTGGCGCCTCATGGACGTCCGATGATGCTTCGTTGGATGGGCGACTCAGATTAGATCTCTGCCAGAGATCAATGGTGATGGTGCTTCATGATCCGAAGACTGATGTTCAAACTGGAGCTCCACCTCGATCCAACTATGACTGCTTCGAGGGAAGAACATGGATGAACATCAGCCTAGAGCTCGCTCAATTGGCTCTACTTCTCACTTCCAGCCACCTAGAGGCTTGTAACTGGTGCAAAACGGAGTTGATGTTACTACGGAACCAATGGATGTCTTAGAGGGGTCCAAGATCGGTCGAGGAAGTCCTAGAGGCTCGAGATTCCTGGGAGCACTTCCTGGGTTCAACACCCCTGCCAATGGGTCTTTTTTTTGTTTCCTGCAGGGTTAGCAAAAGGAGCAAAAAACGAAGCCTCTCGAGGCTTCTAGTGGTAGAAATGAAGCGTAAATGGCACGGGTGGAGGTGCTTCGACGTGCAACGGAGGAAGTGTACCTATATCCAGATCCACAGAGGATCTGGTTGGCTGGAAGTACGTGGACGTAGAGCATCTTTTAGGGAAAGAAATGGAGGTGGTTTGGAGTCGAGTGAACGGTCGAAACAGGCAGAAACACAAGTCAGAGCTGGAGCTCCGACGAGTTGTATTTTTTTGGATTTTATAGTAAACCAGACAGAATTGAAGGAAATAAAAGATGACATTACACTACTGCGACACCTAGGAATGAAAAGAACAAGAAAAAGAAGAACTTTACCTGACCTGGACATGAATGAAGCAAGCTCGCGGTGGAGCAGGTGTTGGCACTCGGATCGACCTCAATTCAATGCTACACGCCTCGCTGAATCTTCCTTGAGGTGCATGTTGTCACCAGGGTTCTCCAGATGCTCGAAGATTAGGGTTTTCATGGTGGAAGAGTGACAAAGTTTCAAATAGAACTTGAATAGGGGTATATGTAGAGGGGTGCCTTTGACCGTGTGTCCCAGCCACAACAATGCTCCATTGATTGAATAATTGATAGGGCGTGAACGTGTGTCGAGCAAGGATGAAAAGTCAAGAAGACATTGTTCTAAAAAATTGACTATATGAGCGTAGAAATTCAGGAAAATAGAGGGTCAGAGCTCTGACAGCTACAGGAAGAGGGAGGGTGGAGAGTTGACCCGAGTCAACTGAGACGACCCTCATTTGGCCACGTATGCACACTAAATGACAAAATAGTGATTAAAAGGGTTTTTAATTCAAAATAAAATAATAAATGATTTTTAAATTTTTGATTAAAACATAAAAATTTTTATTATTTTACGTAGTATTTTATTATGGTTTTTATTTATTTTAATAACATAATTTATTATAGGTTACTTTTTAGAGGTTCATTAATAGGTATATTTACCTATGTTATGTGTATTTTATTTTTATTTTAAATTTTAAATCTTATTATTTTATATTTATAATTTATATATTTATAATTTATTCTATATACTCAAATATATTTTTATTGCATTTTATGACTTTATTTGTATACTTAATTAAATATAAGTAGTTATTATACATGTATATGTACAGTGTATTCATCTATGTATAGAAGTAGACTTATTTATTTTAGTATCTTTTTGGTTATTTTATTTTATTCTAATTATATACATATACGATAAAGAATATACACAAAATTATAAAATATAAAATACTGAAAAATTTAGAGAATAAATAAAATGAATATGTTATTCAAACAGCATACAATAGGTGTCCAAAACCTAACTTTTGCATCTTAACTCCAAATTAAGTGAAACCGCCTTCATTCCATAGGTAATAAAAAGTTATATACAAATAATGTGATTTTGATTAATTTTGTGTTTCTATGGGGAAGATACAGGTCTAGGAATTTTGGATTTTGGAATTTTATTTTGAGTGTATAATGTATAGTATGTATTATTTTTATGTGAAAGAATTTTTTGTTTTTCATGTATTTTTATTTATAACTTTCATGTACAAAGTTTCTTTATTTGATGTATAAATAATAGAGATTAAAATAGGTCCCAAAAGTGAATTATTGAAGAATAAAAATGAGGGGTTTTATTGTGTTTTTGACCATTATTTCTCCCTACTTTATTCCTTGTCAACCAGTCATCATGATGCCTAGATTTGTGGTTTAAGGTCATAAAATACCTTTGGCATTTATTTCTTTTTCTTTTCTTTATTCTTTAATTTTGGCTTTAAATAAATACAGTATTTTATGGAATATTTACACAATAAAGAATAGATGTTAATTTATGCAAAATAATGCTAATTACATGCATTTAGCTAGGGTTTAAACGCCAAAATAAAATAATATAGGTGATGAAATGGAGATTCATCACCAATGAAGAAGAAGAAGAAGAGGACACCAGATGAGTGGACGGCTAGGGTATGCTAGAGAGAGAGTAGGAGACGAACAAGAGAGTTTTTAACTCTTTATCTCTTCTCTTCAATTAATAAGATAATTTCATGGATCTGTCTTGGGAATTGATTTTCTAGTGTTTGAAGAGCATATATTCCCCTCTTTAAATATTAGAGGGGGCGTCCATGGAGAGACCATCAATATATGTACTATTCCAAATCATGGCCATTGAATTCCTCTTGGATGGATACAATGGATCTCTAATCCTTCAAGTACTTGTCTAACTAATTAGCCAACATTATCACCAAGATAATAGCCAATTAAGAGAATCCTAATTCAAGCTAAAGAGGTCAAAAATCTAGGCCTCTAACAACCATGGATGACGTCCATGGTGGATCCACTAAGATTCTCTTTTATTTCAATTCCAATTATGACGTGATATTCAGTTTAATTATCTCATGATAAATAAAATAACAAATACTGATAATGGGAGATTTATAAAAAAAACATCCTCATAATAAATGAATCCAATTCATCGGTCCAAACTAAAGTTTAAATCCAGTATACATTTATATGAGTTTTGTAAATTACATTCACATGTGTCTTGAAAATATGTATGAATCATATTCATATAGATAAACTATTATGAATCAATATCCATAAGAATTAATGACCAATAATGTGAATCATATTCACATTTTCCCATCGTATCCATGATAATAACAATTATCATCATGAAGCAATACCTCAATGTACAAGTCCTACTCTAATTAGGACCTGTGAGCAGCTGTTGCGAATACATGGAGATAATGCCAGGGATATCATACTATTCATGTATATTGACTTGAATCCAAATATCAGGGTTTAACCATATATGGGCCTATCCAATTGGATCCATTTCATTTGATTCTATTTGAAGGATATGGGGAGATCCTTAAGCGCACCACGGAAGTGTGAGGATCGCATTGTATGCGATCGAGAGCGACTAGTCGCACTAGTTGCTCGAGGAAGCGGAAATTATTTTTTTGCGATGAAATCACATGATCCAAGAACACTTCTCATATCGTTTCATCTAAACCACAAACAAGTATTAGGGTTACCTCTTGAAGCATGGTTGCGATCGAGTCTCAAAATGAAGAGACCTCCTGTCTCAAGTCTGATCCTACGGAGGAGACGCTTGCGAGCACGTTGATGAAACGCGTGCTCCTCGCAATCCATGTTGATGATCCAAGCGACGAATCTTCTGATCTCGTCACACGAGATACGACGTCTTCCTCATGAGCGAGGCACGCCGAAGGAGACGGAGATCAACGAGCAAAGGATCTGGCAGCATAACGGCGATGCTGCGGTGATGGAGACTCTCTCTAGGGCTTCCATGGTTGACAACCACATGAGAGAGAGAGGGGGCATGTAGAGAATGAGATAGAGAGAGAGAGAGAAGTTGTTCACAACTTGTGTGTTGTGTTGTTGTAACCAAGAAGAGCAAGGTGTGCCTCTCCTTTTATAATATTTAGGGATCCATGGATCTCAATCCATGACAACACAAATCCAATGTCTCTCATTGATTTGTGCTTCTTTTAATGGCTAAGATTTTGTTGGTAAAAAATAACAACAATTAATTTAATTTAGATTAAATATATTAATAAATCAATATGATTTAATCCCAAATTAAATCAATCAAGCATAGAGATTATGGAATGAAGATTGCCTCCTTCCATAATATGGGATTTGGTGGCCATCTCATGCAATCTCATGAGATCTCATGAGATTACATTGTTCCATGGAAATCTCCAAGATTTACAACAACACTTGTTATAAATTATTCAACAAAAATAAGTCGTAATTATTTTGTGAATATTGCAATCTTGCCATTGGAAAATTATGAATTACATTCACAACCCAAAATAAAATGTGAATTACATTTTCAATTAATTGTCCAATGTGAATCCAATTCACATCAACATTTAATTAACAAATGTAAATTACAAATTGCTCTCTCTTATATATTTTAAATCACATTTATAATATATATGATTAATATGGATAATGTTATCCACATTATTCATATCCATGATAATTAAATCATATTTAATCATCTTGGATCTCTATTCTCATGTGCCCAAATAATATGAATCACATTCACATTATTTACATTTTTGATAATTAAATCACATTTAATTATCTAAGATAATTGTTCATATAATATGAATCAAATTCATATTATTCGTGATAATTAAATCACATTTAATTATCCATTTTCTCAATGCTCAGATACTTATATCAACAATAAAATTATCCTAAACTCTTTCAAGGATAATACGCTTTCTCCGCAGATACTTGGAGATAAGGATAGGGCGATTGCATTGTTCCACGTATAGTGACTTGGATATTGAGATCACATCTCAAATCCAGATCTTGCGGAACTCCCATAGATGCTTGATTAAATCAAGACCGCAGATCTAATCTTCTCATTGCATCTGAATCACATTAAGATTAATGTCCAACATTTAGACCAAGATCAGATCACTTCTCTACTGAGAGGAGTCACTAAAATACAGACATGTTTCATCACTGCCTAGGAATGGAAGCGTCATGGTTATATAATCGTTTATGATCACATCACCCTCAGGTATTCCTAATACATGTACATCTTGCATACTAGAAGACCCAGAATAAACCCCAAATATAAGATCAAATTTACACTGTCTACTTCAGAGTTTTATCATCAAGTTTCTCATTCGATCATTAGGAGTCGGTATTGATCATATGCTTTCCAAAAAGCACATATCATACCCAGATGTTGATCATATACTTTTCCAAAAGCATATATCAAACCTACAAATTCATTCAAGCTTCCAAAGCGAGATGACCGTGTACGGAATTTAATCTTCCCTATATCTCCTGAGTGAGCTCTGTCTTCAGGTTTAGTAATGAACTGGTTTGATTCCTTTGAGAGATCGTATTACTCATATGCCCTTGCATGCATACCAGCACGTCGGTGTATAGACCTTGATTAGGTCATCAACCTATTGGTCTGCTAAATGTACATACTCATACATATAGTACACATCTGTCTCTGGTCAGAGGATGCGTGCCTATATCGTGACAGCATACGAAATAGGATTTTGGTTATCTCGATCTCGTTAAGTTAACAATTTGACCTAAATTATCTAGCACCTCTTAATCTCTATTCCCATGAAGAGGACCTGCATCAAGAGGTCGGTCAGATATCAGCCTTCAGAGAAAGGATTGACATCTCCTTCTCTGGCTAGAGATCCTCTCTTAGAAATCATTTGACGGTGCTTGATGAGTCCTCAATCTAACGCTTTAGATCTTCATCCAATCACCAGCCTCTATGATTCAATAATTGAATCAACAGATGTATGATCATTAAGATGGCCACGGTACATAAGTCTAATTGTACTAAGGGACCTATTATGCAAAATAGTTATTCTTCATTTCTGATCAGGGAATGAGATTTGCAATAACATTTATTGCATAATGGCTTGCTATAGGCTCGCATGTCCAACAATCTCCTACTAGCCCAAAGAGTCATCAATGGGATAATCTTTAACATTCATGTGACAATCATCGGCTGTTTAAAAAATGGCTAGGTAAGTTGATCAGTCACTCTGTTCCCAAGAGACTATGCCAAGTCTTTTTATGGCACTTGCATATCCCCAGTAACAGTGCTCGCATGCAATGCGAATGTTGCATCTTATGCAACCAATACTCAATTTTATTAAAGAACTTATAGTGTCTTTGACACTACTGCTCAATAATTATTATAACTGGTATGTAATTTCTATTATCCTTATCAGAATACCCTTATTCTCGGAGATCTCTATCTCCTAAGGTATCCGCAGATAAGACCCTTTTAGATCTCCATCTATAAAGTCTTAAGCTCTTGAAGATAAGATTTTGAGATCACTATCTCTAAGTCTTGTCATCTTTGAAGATGTTGTTATTACTACAACTAAGTGTTTTATCTCCATAGTAGGATTAGCAATAGTTTACTATTCCCACTACATGGCAGACATCTGGCCTTTGTACACATCTGGCATTCACCCGACTTCTCATAACTGATGCACAAGGGCAAGCAGTTTTAGCATTCACATCCTCAACTCCTTGAGGTGTTATCCCTTTAGAAAGGTCAGTACCATATCTTGAGGGAAATGACCCTTTCTTAGAATGTTCCAGAAAATGAAACATGTCCAAGGTGTAATACTAATGTGACAGTCCCAATACCCTCTTTTCTTTGCTTCTGAACAACTTCAGAACTAAGATCTAAGAGGTATCCATGAGATCATATCTTAAGGTATGGAATAGCCAGTCAATAAAAAACTTATTATTATAATTATCATCTTTATATCATTCCAACTTATTACGGTATTATCTACATTTAGCACAATGAACACAATGGCACTTACACTAAGCTTCACACGGTTCATCAAAATTCTATCTGAAACCATAACATTTATGATTTCATCAAATCCAATGTTCCAACTACAAGAAGCTTATTTGAGCCCATAGATGGAGTTTCTTTAGCTTGCACACCTTTCTTTCCTTAATCATGAAGCCATGGGGCTACTTCATATGAATATCCTCGGAGAGGTATTCATAGAGGAATACAATCTTGACCTCCATCTTGAAGATGTCAAAGTCAAGTTGTATAGCTATAGTTAGCAATATCGTGATGGTTTTAAGCATGGTCAATGAAGAGCGAGTCTCATCACAAGCGATGTCTTCTCTTCGGTGTGTATCTTGAGGATACAAATCGTGCTTTGAAGGTCTCTACCTTCTCATCAGATTCCCTCTTTCTCTTGAAGATCCATTTACATCTAATTGGTTTTACCCTTATAGGTGGATCCTCGAGAGTCCATATACAACACTTGTATATTGATCAAATCATGTCATACATGATCCAATTGTATCTCCCTACAACTCCATTGAGTTTAGGTGCATTAGGAGGATTGAGATAAGAATGATATTCATATCTCCATAAGGTATTCCTTTGAATTCATCTAATAGGTACAAGCTACCTAGGTTAGATCAAATTCATTTCATCATCCTTCAAACTTTTGGTTCTAAACCAAAATTGTGAAATCTTTGAACATTTCAAAGCTTTCTAAGGTGAAGGGAAGAAATCTCATATCAAAAATAATCATCGAATGATATCACATATCGTCAATGTTTATAATGATACAGATGATCCACGTACATCAATATGTATGAGATCTTGAATACCTCGGCATCTAACACCATTCTCAGAAAAGGGTGCTTTGGACATTTTCTACTTTGAATACAATATTCATAAGTATGTAAGATTTGAAATTTCACACTCTAAAGTTTCATTTCTTACTTGTCTATTGATGTCATCAATAGATAAATGTCCAAGGCTTGATGCCAGATCATTGTCAAATGATCTTTATCCTCCTGTTGATCTTTTAAGGTTTAATTTCAATATTAGAAATGTTAATGAACCATTCATTAATTTTTTAATTTAGTAGAGTCCACTAGATATTAGATTACTATCTGAAATATATCCATCATAACTCTTTATGATAGGTATATTCCAGAATTCATGTTTACTTCCAACATTTAGAAAATAAAATGAATGTATTCTAATATCTAGGTTATAGAGACATTCTCTAAGACCAAGGGCTCTCCCACTGAAAATAACAATTCCATCTATCCAATAGATATTGTTGCAACAATTGCATCAATGTCCATTTTATAGTCTTCTAATACATATGCAACCAATTGCAAGTGTTATTAGAAGAACGAGATATAATTATAAGACTTTGATCTTATCTAATAAGAAAGTCAATTTCAATGATTATATGTAGATGTACATTATTCTGATGCACCATCTGGATCCTTCTCTAAGGATCCTAGATAGACAAGATAGTCACACTATCAGTACATCGGCTTATTGCAGTATTGACATTCATACAACTATTTGGATGTCATATAGAAGTCACAGAAGTACAGTCAACTCTTTGACTTTCCTTCTTACTTGGGTCTAACCCATGCTTCCACTGTGCTCCCTTTATCTATAAACAACCATTGCTTAAGATGAAGGATCTATAATGTTGAATTCAAAAGATTTCAATATAAGAGCATTTCAACATTTAGCTTCATGAATGACTAGAGTATATATAGTAGAATGATGACACTCATTATATCTACATACATCTTAACTCTTAAAGACTTAAGTTCAGGTAGGTACTCAAACATTTTGATTACATCATCTCTTATAGATCCACCATTCTGTATGATGTAGAGAACCAAGTCATTCATGATAAAATGTCAAGAGCACATATGCATGCCAAAACATCTTCTTAGATATTATAAGGATTATTTAACAATTACAATCATCATCGACATGTCACTTCCAAAGTACATTCAATGAGAGATCAAGACTACAGAGACATACAACCCCTAGGGTTGTAGACCTATTGTCTATTTAATTATCATTCCTCATTATTATGAGGAAATTTGCACATTGCAACCACATACAATATGTGTCCAACTGCAAGTAGAATATCTTAATCATGGATACAATCCATGATATTTTACTGGCTATTTTTTAGTATAGTATACAGTGGGTTTAATGAAGTACTATCTGAAATAAGAAATTTGCATAAATGTATATAAATATATAATTTGCTTTGATTTAGGAATTTTTATATCAAAGTTGTCTTGGCTTATCAAAATTGGAAGTTCATTCCCTTAATCACTTTCAACGTAAGAGATATACTTACCATTATATCTCAAGCAAGTTATGGGATCTCCTTCCTTTTCTTTGTTACATCCCAATAATATGAGAACTTGCAACTCAGATAAAAAGAAGCAAGAACACATTCCATCTTGTAAGTCCAACTTGCATTCCCAATTCGGTCTTTAACACCCGGACCCACCACCCCTAAGGTGATGTTGACCCGTCGTTAATTGAACCAATTGTCAACAGGAATAGACTTGCTATGCACAATCTAATATCACCCCAATAATATGAGGACTCGATATTGGGGTCACTACGCATACGACCTTACTCTTTCGAGAAGCAAAGAGCCCGATCCATATGTGCTTGCATATAGGAACTGTCACTTCGGACAGGCATCTCCTACATACAATCCCTAACGACGGAACCCTTCGCCTTGACGAGAGACCATGGATTTCACTTATGTGATCCTCTATAACATGTTCAAATTCTAAATAATCATTATCAATCATATTTATTACGATTAATTCTTCCAAGAGAAATAACAACTCTACTTATAATAGAGTGTTTTAATTTTATAATTGGATTCCAATTAATCTAATCATATTAAATTAATGATCCCATTAATATCCAACTAATATTCTTTAATTGTTACTTGAATTATGATATTATCTCAAATACGTATTATTTTGAATTTTAATAATTACAAAATACACCGTGATCTCTCCTGCATTATCGAAATCCTACCCGTTGTCATGGCCAGTACCGACGGGAGTGGGATAGACTGTACACGGTGCAACCTTATACCCCCAATGCTCCCCGACTAGATACCATATCCACCTTGGGAAAGGATAATGCCAAATAGATCATTGTGTACTTGAGATGATAATCGGCTCTTCAACCGAATTTATGTCAAGTATAATAATAATCAAAACATTTTGATTAACATTATAAGGAGATTTACTAAACAAATCCCCAATCCTATTCAAGCAACTTTGTTTGTTGGAAAGTAGATTGTGTAACCAATTGTGATCTTGATCATATCTAATCAATTATTGGTTAAGTCAATATCATTTAAGGAAATAATTATCATCAAATATTTACAAATATTTATCCATAATTATTTCAGGAAATAAAACAAATTTAATTTCACTAATTAATCAAATGGCAATCACAAGGTTCTTCATTAGGAAAGTAATTTTCAGCAGTGACCCTCACTTACTAAAATTAACATATCTCAATCAATTTAAATCCAAATTAAGCAAAGTAAGTTTTCAAAGTTTGCTAATTTGATTTACAGAAGAACCTAAGTGATTTACACATATTTCTAGGTGTTTCAAATTTAACTCCTTAATTACGTCATGATTCGCAGTCCCCGAAACAGTGGATTATGTTCACTAATTTATCATAACTTGAGTAAATGGAATTCGAATCACACAAACTCAAATCCCATGGTTTCCTTATTTAATGGGAAACATAATCCATGTATTATTTTCGTGTTTAAACAATTAAATAGGGCCGAAATTATTCACTAAACAGAGATGCGAAAATGAAATGCAATAAAACATTCGAAAACCCTAAAGAATCCAAGTCTTCCTAGGTTTATAGATCGTAACCAAAACCCCTGACCTAAGGCTCTGATACCACTTGAAGGATATGAGGAGATCCTTAAGCGCATCACGGAAGTGTGAGGATCGCATCATATGCGATCGAGAGCGACTAGTCGCACTAGTTGCTCGAGGCAGCGGAAATTTTTTTTTTTGCGATGAAACCACATGATCCAATAACACTTCTCGGATCATTTCATCTAAATCACAAATAAGTATTAGGGTTACCTCTTGAATCGTGGTTATGATCGAGTCTCTAAATGAAGAGACCTCATGTCTCAAGTCTGATTCGACGGAGGAGACGCTTGCGAGCGCGTTGATGAAACGCGTGCTCCTCGCAATCCATGTTGATGATCCAAGCGACGAATCTCCTGATCTCGTCACACAAGATACGGCATCTTCTTCATGAACGAGGCACGCCGAAGGAGACAGAGATCCACGAGAAAATGATCCGGCAGCATAATGGCAATGCTGCGGTGATAGAGACTCTCTCGAGGGCTTCCATGGTTGACAGACACATGAGAGAGAGAGGGCATGTAGAGAATGAGAGAGGGAGAGAAGTTGTTCACAACACGTGTGATGTGTTATTGTAACCAAGAAGAGCAAGGTTTGCATCTCCTTTTATAATATTTTAAGATCCATGGATCTCAATCCATGGACAACACAAATCCATTGTCTCTCATTTATTAGTGTCTCTTTTAATAGCTAAGATTTTGTTGGTAAAAACCAACAACAATTAATATAATTTAGATTAAATATATATTGATAAATCAATATAATTTAATCCCAAATTAAATCAATCAAGTATGGAGATTATGGAATGAAGATTGCCTCCTTCCATAATATGGGATTTGGTGGCAATCTCATGTAATCTCACGAGATCTCATGAGATTACATTGTTTCATGGAATCTCCAAGATTTACAACAACACTTGTTGTAAATTATTCAATAAAAATAATTCATAATTATTTTGTGAATATTGCAATCTTGTCATTGGAAAATTATGAATCACATTCACAACCCAAAATAAAATGTGAATTATATTTTCAATTAATCGTCCAATGTGAATCCAATTCACATCAACATTTAATTAACAAATGTAAATTACAAATTGCTCTCTCTTATATATTATAAATCACATTTATAATATATATGATTAATATAGATCGTGCTATCCACATTATTCATATCTATGATAATTAAATCATATTTAATCATCTTGGATCTCTATTCTCATGTGCCCAAATAATGTGAATCACATTCACATTATTTGCATATTTGATAATTAAATCACATTTAATTATATAAGATAACTTTCCTTATAATATGAATCAAATTCATATTATCCATGATAATTAAATCACATTTAATTATTCATTTTCTCAATGCTTGGATACTTATATCAACAATGAAATTATCCTAAACACTTTCAAGGATAATGCGCTTTCTCTGCGGATACTTGGAGATAAGGACATGACGATTGTATTGTTCCACGTATAGTGACTTGGACATTGAGATCACATCTCAAATCCAGATCTTGCGGACCTCCCATAGATGCTTGATTAAATCAAGACCTCAGATATAATCTTCTCATTGCATCTGAATCACATTCAGATCAATGTCCAACATTTGGACCAAGATCAAATCACTTCTCTACTGAGAGGAGTCACTAAAATCCAGACATGTTTCATCACTCCCTAGGAATGGAAGCATCATGGTTATATAATCGTTTATGATCACATCACCCTCAGGTATTCCTAATACATGTACATCCTACATACTGGAAGACCCAGAATAAACCCAATGTATAAGATCAATTTTACACTGTCTACTTCAGAGTTTTATCATCAAGTTTCCCATTCGATCACTGGGAGTCGGTATCGATCATATACTTTTCAAAAAGCATATATCATACCCATGTGTTGATTATATACTTTTCCAAAAGCATATATTAAACATACAAATTCAGTCAAGCTTCCAAAGCAAGATGACCGTGCACAGAATTTAATCTTCCCAATATCGCATGAGTGAGCTCATGTCTTCTAGTTCAATAATGAACCTGTATGATTCCTTTGAGAGATCGTATCATTCATATGCCCTTGCCTGCACACCAGCGCGTCGGTGTATAGACCTTGATTAGGTCATCAACTTATTGGTCTGCCAAATGTACATACTCAGACATATAGTAACACATATGTCTCCGGTCAGCGGATGCGTGCCTATATCGTGACAGCATATGACATAGGACTTTGGTTATCTCGATCTCGTTAAGTCAACACTTTGACCTAAATTATCTAACACCTCTGAATCTTTATTCACATGCAGAGGACCTGTATCAAGAGGTCGGTCAAATATCAGCCTTCAGAGAAAGGATTGCCATCTCCTTCTCAGGCTGGAGATCCTCTCTTAATAATCTTTTGACGGTGCTTGATGAGTCCTCAATTTAACGCTTTAGATCTTCATCCAAGCACCAGCCTCTATGATTCAATAATTGAATCAACGGCTATATGATCATTAAGATGGCCATGGTACATAACTCTAATTGTACTAAGGGACCTATTATGCAAATTAGTTATTCTTCATTTCAGATCAGGGAATGATATTTGCAATAACATTTATTGCATAATGGCTCTTTATGGGCTCGCATGTCCAACACCATTTCTATTTCTCCACTCTTTGAAGCTTAAAAATGTGTTATAAAATGGGTTCCATTTCCATTTCTATCCATTTGTCTAAACCATTTAGAGCTCAGAAATGAGTTATGGAAATGAGTCCATCTCCATTTACATTTTGAACATTTGGAGCCATAAATGGACACCATAAATGGGTACAATGGAGTGAGAATTAATCCAAATAACTCTATCTCAATTGGCCACAAAATGGAGTCACTTAAATTCATCCAGTTTTATCACTCCTTTGGAATGGAATTATCATGGTGTGTAATCTATTATGAGCACATCAACCCACAATATTCCTAACTCTCAATCATCATATATATTGGAAGACTTTGATAGACTCTAAGTTCAAACTCTTATTTGATTATCTTCTTCGAGGTTATATCAATAGATTTCTCAATCAATCACTAGGCAACAATATTGATCATACACTTTCCAAAAGCATATATTAATATTTCCAAATTCATGTCTTGTTTCATAAACAAGATGATCATGCATGGAATCCTGAATGAATCCAATATTCATTAGGAGCTTTGTCTCTCGATTCATCAAGTATGAACCTTTATGATTACTTTGAGAGTCATACATCTCGTATCTCCTTTTATGCACACCAGCATGTCGGTATATATACCTTATATAGGTCATCAACCTAATGGTTTGCAAAATGTGCATACTTGGACATATAGTTGCATATATGTCTTCAATGAAAGGATGTGTGCATATTCTTGGTAGTTACAATTCAATTCATTAATATATCGATCTCATCAAGTCAAAACTTTGACCTAAAACCAATATTTTGACTTTTTGGTCAACATCTTGACTTTTGGTCAACATGTTGAATTTTGATCAACACTTTAAATTGACTATTCCAATACCTATGAATCTCTATTACTATGTAAAGAGCATCAAGAGGTGCATTGAAAATCGGTCTTTAAAAAAATATTATCATGTCTTTCTCAGACTGGAGATCAATCTTGAATATCACATGAAGAAGCTAATTGTATCCTCAATATAAATATTTAGATCATTAGTTGCATGATATTCAAGATGGTCATGGTACTAACCATATTTGTACTAAGAGACCGATAGTTAGGTGCAAAAACAAACAATCGATTTAGATGAAGAGATGAAACACAATAACATGTACTACATCAGTGGGTCACTGATGAATATCCATTCATTCACTTTTATTCCTTTATTTTATATTTAAAACCCTAGCTAAATGCATGTAAATACATTTAATGTGTATAAAGTAACACTCTGATCTTTGTCGGTAAATAGTGCTTAAATACATGTATTTAAATATAAAATAAATGAATAAAGAAAAGAAAAGAAAAATAAATGAAGTATTGCAAATACCAACTGACCCTAGACCCCGAGACTAAGTCATATTGACTTGGCTGACAAGGAATAAAGTGGGAGAGATAAGGGCAAATAAATATAGACAAAATAACACTACCACCTTGAAACCCCAGGTGCTTCTTACACTATATAGCTCAAACTTACACTAACTTATACACACTCTTACACACCCCAAATAAAAATACTTTAAACACAAAACAAGTACATAAAAATACATAGAAAAATACAAAAATAGTTACACCTGAAAATAGGATACATTGTGACTGGGACACAAAGATGAAAAAGTCGCAAACAGAACTTTGCAGATCAATATCTTCTCCATAAGAACTCAAAATTGACCAAACTCACCTTTATTATTCTCTAAATTAAATTATCTATCTAAAGTAGGTATTTTCATTAAAATTGAAATTAAGATATAAAATTCGGGTTTTGGATCCCATTGTATATTATATATATATATATATATATATATATATATATATATATGCTTTCAATTCATTCCTTGTATTTTTACACTTTTTATATTTTTATTTACTTGTAAATATTAATTGAATTATATTAAAAAAATAAGCATAAAAAGAAATCACTAAAAACTCATTAAAATAAATAATATAATATAATACATAGGTATACTATACATAAATTATGCATACCCATATTTATTTAAATACACAAATAAACTCATAAAAATAAAATAAAAATATATAAATACATGATTATTATAAATATATAAATTATGTATAAATAATAATAAAATATAAAATACAAAATAAAAATCAAATACACATTATACAGGTATATATACCTATAATTATACTTGTAAAAATTAATAAATAATAAATAGGTCGATATAAATAAATAATAATCACCTAAAAATAGTACATAAAATAAGAAACAACTTCATGTTTCAAGCGTGATGTGGATCAATGAGGCATGAGCATTAGTTAAGCCGGCCAACTGTACCCGTGCCTAGGTCTAGCCATGTCATACGTCGTTGACCTCTCTTCACTATTTTGTCCCGCTCGATCCTTTCACCATTTGGGCTAGTGGTCATCACAAGATATGTCCCTTGATCCTTGAACTTTCATGCCATGACCTTTAATGGGGCATAGATGCATCGATGCACCCGCAAACCCTAAACAAAGTTGCCTCCCTATTTATTCTCACCTCCGACCTCCATTTATTTTTGATCCGCTTTGACCCATCTTCATCCCCCTTTTCTCTTTATCTTGAGCATCCCTAGTGATAGTAGGTGCATCTCCTGGGACTTAGGTGTGGATAAGGAGGCAGAGGAATGTGATCCACACCTCGCCGAACTTGCTCAGGCGAAGGTATCCTGCTCCCTGGTTTCTAGGTTTGGAGCTGCTATTTATTTAGCATTTTAGGTAGATTTTGATTCCTAGAACTTAGCATGGTACTTTATTTCAGCATTTGATACGTAGAATAGCTTACTTTTAGATTTTTAGATCATTGGAGGCTTAATCTCCAGCTCGAATTCCCTGTATCCCAACTATGATCGACCTGCATTTCCACTCCATTTTCAATCCTCATCTCATCCTCCACGTTTTACCCTTAGTTTCCCCATTAATTTTGCAAGAATCGAGGTCTACCAATCTCTCATCTACCACCATCGTCGGAGCTCATCCATCAGATTCATTCACTGTGCTTTCAGCTTCATCTTTGGGTCGAGGACCTTTGCCTTGAGCTAGAGAACATTTCTGTGCAGGTCTGGGATGTTCACGAGCCTTTTGAAAACGAGCCGAAGCTCAAAAGAGAGCTCTAGGAGACTAGAGCTCCAAGACCCCTTTGTCAGGTTCTTGACCATTTTGAGGCATCATGCAGGGGAGGAGGAGCTCCGGCTTCATTTTGAGCCCGCTAGAAGCCTCCCAGGTGGTCGAACGATGGAGATACACTCAATCAAAGGAGGCCAAGCCCGACTTTATTCCTTGTTCTTCCAACGAAGCAACAACCGTCTGATCTTCTTGAGGCTCCATCTCTAATCAGAGATGTTGGATCAAGGTCGCCTTCAATCGTCACGTAAGAACCAAGATCTAATTATGGCTTTTGATCTACGAACCGGTAGGACACCATATGGACTGTCACCGTCCATCAGCACGCGGAGGGGTATTTTGTAGAACTTTCCATTCACCTTTTTATTTTAATTTAAGTCTAGAAACTTTCATTTGAAGTTGTAAAATTTTTGTAATATTTACGCTAAGACCTCTAAGCTTTTCTTTATTTGCATTTAGGTCCAATCCAGGTCACCTCACGTATCTCTATACATGAGGCACCTGGGTATTTTGCACCTATCCCTTGGAGGTTTGTATATTTTTATTTAGTCCAAAAACTTCAAATATAGTGTAATATGTTTTTGGTAAATTTGCATATTGGATCCTATTATTTTAGAATATCACATTTATACCCCTGAAAGTGTGGATAATGTTTTTAAATGTGGAAAAATTTCTCACACGCCCTTAACTTATTTGAAGTATTATTAAATGCTCTGACACTTTAAGGAACTTACATATAGATCAATGTATTGTAGATTTAATTTTATGTTTGTGTTTTAATTATTAATATTAACATTTTGCATCTAAAAATTAAAATTATCTTAAGTGCGTGGAACCATATTATATCACACATATTTTTCTTAAGGTAACTAAAAATATTTTCCTATTTATAAAATACAAAAATATTGCATTTTCTCCTACTTTGCATTTAAAAATATTGCATTTAAAAATCCATAAAAAAATATAAAACTTTTTAAAAATTCCAAAATAATCTTTATATGTTTATTTAAGCATATTTGATTTTTTTGACCAGATATTTTTGCAAAATATTATCAAAAACTCCTAAAAGTTGAAAACACAAAAAAATATAAAAAATATAAAAAAACATAGAAAAATCATAAAAATATATTTTGAGTTTTTTAATTTTCTTTTTATTTTCTAGTATTCTGAAAAATTGAATTTGGGCTCAATCTGATTTGATAGATATTTATTAAGCACATTTCAAGTTCCCAGATTTACTATTTTATTTATTTAGTGTATTTTCTTATCTAAAATTCCATAAAATTCTTAAAATTTATCCAAAAATTAACAAAAATAGAAAAAAAATTATAAAACCCAATAATATTTACTTTTTGATTTTTTAGTTTATTTACTATATTTGAAAATCTAAAAACATCTCTTTTATTCGTACTTTATATAATCTATATATACATAATTATATATTTGATATTATATTATATGTTATTTTCTAAATTAAAAAATAAAAAAATTACAAAATTAAAATAAAAAAGAGATTATATAAAAATCAAGAACCCTTAAAAACATTTAAAAATAAAAAACATAAAAGTAGTGTAAGTTGTCTACTCATTTTTGTTACTCTACCTCGTGTGCTCCTTTATGGTTTGACCCCTATTGCTTGCATACTATACACATTCTTCGTAGGGTATAGTAAATTTTAGCTCACATGCATTTATTACTTAATTATTATTGTGGGTTAATTGTTGATTGATTCAGATTACTGAGTGTTGAGAACCGAGAGAGGCATTGATAAAATGATTATCGGATCTGACGTATCGGACACCGCATGATCTCCAAGACCGGACGTTAGATACCTCACATATATGTATCATCAGTCGTCAAAGGCTTACAAGTCCAACAGTTGTTCCTCGACATCATAGAACTGGACATGGACGCAATGTCTTTTTTGTGCGGGTCCTAGTTTCTACTTTTCTTGTTTGGTGTACATTGTTTATTCATGTATGTCTTGAGGTTGGGCAGATGGTCCAAGACCTTAATTAATGGAATCTTGATTGAAGTTGATCTACTTCGCCAATGCTTCAACGTAAGGTGTTCCAATAATTTTATATGAAATTTTTTATTTTCTATTTTTTATTAGAAGAGGAGAAAATACAAACTCAACTTGGATAGAGGCTTCATGGTTAGTAGAAGAGGTAGATAAAAGAGTTAGATACAGTTGTACAATGTTTGTGTTCTCAACTTGGGCCTTCAAGTCTTCAAGCTCTGATTCACTTACTTTATTCGGTGCTTGTTTTTTTCTTCATATTCTATGATGGAGGCATAAGAATGTAGCAACTGATTTATTTCTCTCATATGTACATAATGTTTCATGTTGACATTTGATGAGATGTGCTAAGTATTGTAGAGATGATGAATTAAGTCTAAATGGATGGCACATGTTTTTCTATAGTCGATTGCAAAAATGGTGGTTTCGCATACTTCTCAATCTATGAATTTAGCGTGAAATCTTTGGGTGCACATTGAGAATTTCATTTTCTAACACTAGTCTAAGATACGTATCTCGGTGAAAATGGATAGGGAAAACCAAAAGTATATCTTGGATCCAATAGTCTCCTTTAGTATATGTCTTGTGGAAGAAACTCAGATCAAATGGGTTTCTCAAGGACTGGCTCTGACATACTTGATCACTAAGATCAATTAAGTCTGGTAAGATTGTAGGAACTCACGGCTTCATCATCTCGTGGTCGTCTTCCTTAACCAACTCTGCGTATATGTATGTTATATGTTGTATCTACTGAATGTGATCACAGTCTCACCCAATATCTATAGATGGTTTTAGTGGAACTTGTAGGATACATATATATGCTATGGTGGCCTTCAGTGAAGTACATAATCTTCATTTGATGAAAACTTAAACAATGCTTCAAAGATCTTCCATATTGTGTTCATTGCATCTCAAATGTGTACCACCACTTATCAACCAATGACGAGTCTATGTAGTTGTTCCCCGATAGAAGATTGAACAAGTTCAGTCTTCAAGACATCATGGATTTTACACTTCTGGAGTAGCTCTTGAAATTGTGTCCAAGCTTCACATAATAACTCATGTAGGTATTGATAAAAATAATAAATCTTTGATCTAATTGTAATTGTTTAACTTGGATATAGAATCAGTATAAGAATATCACTCTGGCTTCTTCCCAAGTAGAAACTTCCTTTCCAAGATGACAACAACTCTCTCGATCAGTATAAGTGGAAAGGTATTGACTTCAATAACCTCAAATGTGATGCCATCAAATATCACAATGTCATATCCATAAAGGTGAAGATATGTTTTTTCTATAAACTTCATCATGAAATTTTGGCAATATCTGAATGAATTCATTCCTTAACTACAATATCCCTGAGACTTCAGGATGTATAATCCATGAATTTCTCACATGAACTCCTCAGTTATAATCCATAGAATTTGACTCATTCTTTTGACTGATATTTGTGTCTCTCTTTGTTTCCTCAAGATGACTAGTTCTCTCTACATCTCAAATCCTACTCGCTCTTATCTTTCCAACTGTTCTCTAATTTTTTTTCGAGATATACATGCTTTTTTTACCATTCTTTGCCTTGGCGGGATAAGATGAAGGGATTTAAGAGGAAGAAGATGGAGTATACATAAAAGGAGAAGAAATGAAGGTGTAGAGGTCAGGTTAGTTGGAGGTACAACCTCAAAAGAGAAATGTGAAGTAGTTGACTCATGGCAAAGGTTGCTTTGAATTAGTGAGTATGACAAAGACGATGTCGAAGATGAAGATGATTGGGACATGGGAGACATTGCTCAACCCACAAGATTTGGATATTGGAGCCAAACATCTTCGAAAAAGAGGGTAGGAATAGAAGTCAATCGAGGTAGAGGAGTGTGATTGCACATAAAAAAGGCACACACAACAAATAATACTCAAGTCAAACTTAATTTCACATGCAATACAGTGAAAGCCGTAAGAGTCCATCTTAGTTAAATCTTTTTTAAACAAAATTATTTAGCAACTCACAGAATGATAATCGCTGTAATGGTTGGTAACAAGATGACCTGGACAAGCTCAGGGTCAACTTCTTCCTAGGTTCACAAGGCTTTAGAAGTGCCCTCCATCAGGATCCTTGAGTTTAACAACCTTTACCTTGTACCAATGCGCTGCATATATTAGTAGATCGGGTATAGATGATACATGTATCTAAAGGATCATGTTACATACATCACAAATACAAGTCTAAAGATTTGGGCTCTAACCTTAAGGGTGTGTACCTCACTCAGTTTGGAGAGTATTGCGAACACCAATACAAAAACAATAGAGCCTTTCCCCATAATTAAGTAGGGTTGGCTACAGGGATTTTCTATGTCCATTAAGATCTATAATGGATTATTCTCGGGCTTAAATCCAAATAACTAAGATCCCTTTGGATAGTATCATTCCAACACTTATTGGACCTTCCTCACCCTTTCTTAACTGGCTCAACATCCCAAATCTTGCATCTTCAAAATGGTGCATCAACCAACCCCCTTTGCCAATGGTCAGACCATCTTAATCGGTTTTCTCTCATGTTATCCTCCATCAAAGCTACACCAACTTTCCTTTTGATTGTCATTCCGAATCTGATCTTTTCGTGTACATCCACCTTAGCATTTTCATTCCTGCTAATGCCATTTTGTGCACATGTCTATGATTCACAGGCCAACATTCTGATCCATCACATCAAGTCTCGTGACTGCTTTGTAATACTTTCCCTTGACTTTCAAAGAGGTTTTCTTATCACAAAGAATAGTAGAGGCTCCTCTCCACTTTAGCCGACATGCATTTATTCTATGAGTAACATTCCCATCAATATCCCTTTTGTTGCAAAATAGATCCCAAGTATCTAAAAGAATCATTCTTCTGATTGCTAATGCCTCCAGTCTTCACCTCGAGTCCCTCACTATTGTTTCCATCAAATGTGCACTCCATCTATTCAGTCTTAGACCTACTTACATGAAATCCTTGGTCTCTAAGGCATGTCTCCAAACCTCCAGCTTCTCATTTAGTCTATATCTTGTCTAATAAATCAACACAATATCATCGATGAACAACATACATCGAGGTATGTCATCTTGAATGTGACTAGTCAACTCATCCATAATTAAAGCAAAAAGGAATAGACTCTAAGTTGAACATTGATGTAGAACGATGCTGATGCTAAAATAGTCAGTCTTTTCAGAACAAATCCTTACACAAGATAAAGGCCCATCAGACATATCCTTATAAGGTTAATGTATAGGACATGTGCATGTCTCTTCTTCAAAACTCTCAACAATATCTCCATTGGGCCTGAATCACAAGACTTCTCCAAATAAAAAAATGATATGGAGATTCTTCTTTTTAGATCTATAAATATCCATTGTTTTCCTCAATAAGTGGATAGCTTCAATAGTTGAGCGACCTGATATGAATCTGAATTGATTGTCAGTTACTTAGAAAAATTGCATCAACCTTCTTTTGATCACATTTTCTCAAATTTTCATAATATGACTCATCAGTTTGATACATCTATAACTTGAACAACTTTGAATGTCTCCTTTATTCTTATCAATAGGCATCATAAAGTTCTCCTCCATTCTTTAGGCATTTTCTTGCTTTGCCAAATAACATTGAATAAATTTGTGAGCCAAGTCAAACCTTATTCACCCAGAACTCTCCAAACTTCTATAGGAATGTCATAAGGTCATATCCCTTTCCCAGGTTTCATAACCTTTAAAGCTTCCTCTACTTCCTTCCTTTGTATCCATCTATAGCTTGCATGATTTAGATAACGTTAACTACTAGCAAGATCTCTCAAAGTAATATCTTTATTCCCTTGATGAAACACTTATGGAAACATTTCTTCTATCTAGTCTCTATATCTTTTGATTAAAAAGTACATGTCCTTCCTCATCCTTAATGCATCTCACTTGAAAGATCTTTGTTCTTTCTTTCTCTTATTTTAGCCAATCTAAGTATATCTTTATGGCCCTCCTTCGAGTCAAGCTTTTGTACAAAATTTCATAAGCTTTTGACTTATCTTCACTTACGGCCTTTTTTGCTTACTTCTTTGTTGTTTTCTAGTTTGTGATAATTTCTTCAGTTCTATACTTGTACATATCTTTAAAGCAATATCTTTTAAATTTAAGCGTCTCTTGTACCCCTTCTGTCCACCACAGAGCCTCCTTTTGGACTGGAACTCATCCCTTAAATTCTCCTAACATCTCTTTGGCTACCCTTCGGATACAAAATGCTGCCACCTCCCACATCTTGTCTACACTTCCATTACAGTCCTAAGATAAGTCTTCTAAAATCTTCTCCTGAAGCTTGATTGCTTAGATTGAAGATTCCACCATTTAGCTGTAATGATCTTGGGAACCACCCTCTTCTTTGCCAACTCTTCTATTTGCAAATCCATGACTAGAAAGCGGTGTTGAGATGTTAAGCTCTCTTCTGAGATTACTTTGCAGGATATTTACAACACAACCGATCTCTTCTCCTCATCGTAAAATAATCTATTTGTGTTTTAGTCGGGTCAATCTTATAAGTAACTAAATACTTCTCCCTTCTTCAAGATAGTGTTTGATATTAAAAGGTCACGAGCCATTACAAAATCTAGTATGACTTTTCCCTCGTCATTTCTATCTCTGAAGCCATGGCCTCCATGAACAATAGCATATCTTGAAGCATCCTTTCACATATGTCCATTAAGATCTCCACCTAAGCAAATCATCTCTCTTTGTGGGATTCCTTTCATAATCTTATACAAATCATTCGGAAAAGCTTGTTTAATCATTTCCTCTAAACCAACTTGCAACACATAAATCGAGATTATATTCATAACTTCCTTCAGCAACAATTTTTACAAAATAATCTGATTTTCAAATCTTTACACCTCAGCCACACTATCCTTCAAATCCTTATGGTTGTCCAACACCATTTCTACATGAATACCATAATGTAAAGCATGTCTTCTCGATCTTGAACAATGCCAAAACTCTTCTCCCGCTTACAATGAACTCTAATTTATTTAATTTTATTTTGGTAAAAAATTTTAACAGCCCATGTATGTATGTATGTATGTATGTATGTATGTATGTATGTATGTATGTATGTATGTATGTATGTATGTATGTATGTATGTATGTATGTATGTATGTATGTATGCATGTATGTATGTATGTATGTATGCGTGTTTATATGCAAGCATGCATGTCTAATAAATAGACATACATACTTATGTATGTTTATAGGCAAATATACTCACGCATGATGTGACTCATACATTATATTCGGCTCGATGAATGTTGATGTCATACAAACCACATTATCGATCTGATTGTTATGTGCCGTAGATAAAAGATTAGCCAATTGAATTTTTAAAACGTCACGTCAAAATAAAATTTAATTCTTGTTTTACAATTAATCTAATGTCAATCTAGTACAACAAAATTGACTTATTACAACAAATATAATATTTATTGTTATGTATTCCATAATTAAATGTATAATAACAAATATTATTCATTGTAAAAATATGTTTAAATCTTTATTGTTAGCAGCGGACCATATAAGAAATATTTTTTTCTTCAAATTGTTGCTAAGTCAACAATGATTAGTACAAAATTTAACAAAAAATAAATGAAATACTTATCGCAATATGAAACTTTAGCAATGAACATGTATTCGCTGCAAATTACAAGGATAAATTATAATTGTGCAACGAAAATACTCATTGATATATATTTAACATTGGAAGAGGTGTTCGTGAATATTCAAATAATTCATTGTCGTAGATCAAATTTGTGATAGTGAAGGTTATATCACACGGTATTTTTTTCTTATTGTTTTGATCCAGAAAATATTTAAAATATTTAAAAAAATGAAAAATACCGCTCTTGGCAAATCAAGATTATTCCAGACTATATTACGCTATGCTTAAGGATGTGTCCGCATTGATTTAAATCGTTCTGGCTCTCTATATTTAAATTTCAACTAATGAGATTAGATAGTAAACAATCATTATAAATTATGCATGACAATGACTGGTTTATTTAAGTAAAGGATCAGCCAATAATGTACCCATATAAGATGGTGTTCGTGCACAAATTTCTTTGCAAAGAATGGGACACCGTCCGATGGTGACAATGTGATGAGTGATAAGGTAAATTAAAAAAATCACTTCAATTATGCATCAATTTTCAATTAAACGTTTCATTTATCGAATGTAATAAAAGGGATAAGATCTTCTTCTTTTTCCCCTCAAATACATGCCTCTGTAAGCTTACACGACACTTATATATTTATGTTAAATCTTGACGTTGAATGTTTATAAGTCCCCTTTGTTATATTTGATAATTGAAGTCCCTGATTGAGAATTAACGTATAGTTGAGATCTTTTTCTTTAATTTACCCTATTATCTTTTGTTAAGAGAAGATGCAGTACAGACACAGTACACGGAGGTCTAAAGGGGTGTATCCGTTATTTCTAAAATTGTTAAGGTAAGAATGTCAAAAACCCTGGTGGACAAATGGCCGCAAGCCCCTGTCGTGGCTTTAATGCACTGAGTGCCAGCTCATCCCACTAGCAACCAAACAAATCCATCCGCCCCTTCTTCCTCCCGTAACATCTCGGACCTCCAATCTCAACCGCCATCGCACGCATCAGGAGAGGTGACGCATCAGATGGCATCGACCAGAAAGACGCACCTCCGCCTCGTCCTCCTCTGCCTCTCCGCGTTCCTCGTGGTGGGAAGCGATCCTGTAAGTGCGTGCAAAAAGTACTAGGGTGCTTTCTTGGTCCGTTGGCTATGTATCTCACTCCTAGATCCGATCTGCTGTCCGTACTAGAAGGAACAGTGCGTGTACAGCGTCTACGTGAAGACGGGCTCCATCATAAAGGCCGGCACGGACTCCCGCGTCAGCGTGGCGTTTGGCGACTCCGCGGGATCTCAGATCGCCGTGGCGGACCTCGAGGCGCAGTGGGGCCTCATGGGGCCCGGCCACGACTACTACGAGAGGGGGAACCTCGACATCTTCTCCGGTAGAGGCCCCTGCCTGAAGCCCCCGCTGTGCCGGCTCAACCTCACCTCCGACGGCACCGGCCCCCACCACGGCTGGTACTGCGACTACGTGGAGGTCACCACCACGGGGCCCCATGCCGGCTGCAGCCAGACGCTCTTCTACGTGCAGCAGTGGCTGGCCACCGACGCCGCTCCCTACGAGCTCAGTGCTGTGGTCGATGGGTGCTCGCAGGTGCAGCCTGGTGAGCTAGCCATGAAGAAGGGCCGCCTCGTCATCGGAGGTAACACCGCCGCAGCGGCTGTTTAGTGCTAGTTTGTATTGTGTGCTTGGTTTTTCTACGATCGGATCTTGTGTGGTAGCCTCTTCTTCTGGTTTTAGCTGTGGAATCCGTTGTTGTAGACCTTTGGAGGGGGGATCACGGCCGGGATGCATGGCCTCCTCCACCCTCCCTGAATGGGTCAGGCGCTGTTGGTGTAATGTTGCGTTGGATCATGTTATCTCCGTTGGTATTTTTACTCAATAAATGCAGAATGGTGAGGAATATAACATATCCTGGAATAAAACCGTTTCTGTAACAAAATCGCAAAATTATTTCGTTCCATGTTAAAAATATAACAATGAGTGTTGTCATTGCAAAATTTCCTTTACTCTTCTAATTCGCAACTTGGTAAAGATTCACATATTGATAATTATCTGATAAATTTTGAATTAGAACTTTTCATTTACTATTTTAACAACTATTTGATTAAAAAATTCAATGAATAATTTCACTACCATAGTATAACAACGAATACGATGATCATTGCAAAATATGCATGTCGATTGGATCAGTTCCCAAAAGTTTCAACGTTGATGAAGTACATGTCTAAGTAGAGTTGAGGTTACGTGCTAACTAATTGGTCTCAATCTGAAAAAATCAAGGGGATGTCATCTTGATCTCTTCCTCATTTTAAACTTCTTGGAAAGATATTCCAATTAGTCCCCAATAGACGTTCTAAAGTGGTTCTTAAACACAAAATGTACTCAAAATCTTTACACATCTTATAGGTCGTCCGAATAAGACTTAACTCGAATTTTCTTGTAAAATTCGTTGGAAAGGCCTTGTTTGGATGCAGAAAGCATCCATTTTTTGGCTAAAACCCCCGAAAGCATTCTCTTGTAATGGGATAAAGATACTTTATACTAAGACAAGCTATCCCAATATTAGGGGTTTATTACATCATGACCCATATAATCTTACTAACTCTTGTACCACAAACCTTGGACAGGGGCATATGTGTTAAATAAAAAATTATTGCGGTGTAATTACAAAGATTATATGGGTAATGTTGTAATTGGAGAGATTTTAGGGGTCATGCTACCTTTTTTGGTACATAGTAAGGTGGTAGAAGGGAAAATATTAGCCGTTATTTGTTGAATGCGACATACATAACAGGAGTTTAAGAACATCAAAGAGACGATGAGAAAGCAAGAGTAGAAAATTATAATTTTAGTAAGGATGTATACATTGCAAGATTTACAACAAAAATATGTGTATATATCTCAAGGAATTATACATGTAACAACAAGAAACAAGGTCTGTCAACTCAAGGAGGATTCAAGTGAACATGTATGTTCAGATACTCTCTGGGTTGAAAACATATATTTTATCAACAAAATGATGCATAGCATTCCACAGATTTATCCAAAATTAACTCTGCTTTCCGCCTTTATCGTTTATGCAATGCCAGCAATACCGTAAGATTCTTTTCGTCGTCGTGTGGAATGAATCATCAAGTGTGCAAAATATTTCTTGCTAGTTGCCTGTGAAACCACAAACACTCTCAATTCACCTCTGTCTCCTCTAGTGATACGCATGTCGGAATCGGCATATGTAACTTCAAATTCTCCACTACCAGGATTGGAAGGTGGCCTCAATCCATCAGGCAAACGAGAAATATCAAGTGGAGGCAGCTGGGAAAAGTTTCCCGTGGGCTTGACCGTACTGCTAACATATGTTATCTTGATCTTTGTAGATCCTGTCATATTAGATCCCAATCATCAGTAGATACATGCAAGAATGACTTCTAAAGATGTGTGAGCTTCAGCAGAAGAAAGGGCAATATTTTCGAACACCGAGATTAGACCGATATTCACCGCATCTTTCGACATATATATTAGCTGGCACACTCATTGGGCAGTTGCATATATCACATTTTTGATGCGAAAAGAGCAGTCTACATTCAGAAAGTCAGGAACAGGTTTCAACCAACAAAGTAAGTTAACCATTCTCCCAGTAGAACCCTAAAAAAAATAGATGCAAGTCCCTCTCAATTCTACCGTTAAAAGTTCCATAAATGACAATGTAGCAGTTGATAGAAATTTATATGAACCCGAAGATCATAACAACATTCGTATTTAGTCATGAATCTCATGGACGCAGGTTCACTAACGTGAAAAACCAACATTGTGGACAAGAAACTGGAACAGGCTGTGGACACAAGTCGATAGACGAGTTCAGCTTGAAAGGAAACATAAAGCATTACGAAAATGCATTCTCCAATAATGGCACTAAATTCTAAATTCAGCAAGACCAGTAAAAGAAACGAACCTATTAGTTCAAATTTATGGGCCAGCGTAGCTGTTGCTTCAGCTTTTGGAAGAGGCCAAGGTGTGCCAAGTTCAAGCTCCACTATGTTATCAAAATCTTTACTCACAACACCAATCCGTTGGAAAACCAGCCTAGTTCATGGATTCCATTACAGTCTGCTTATAAATACAATATTCCAAACCAACTAAATTAACTTATTGAGCCTGATAATGCATCGTGCACAACAGTCCAATGCATGTTAGTTCAAATTTCGAAAATCCAGACGGAAATTTATAAATTGGAGTTCGCAATAACAAGAAAACGCATAGTAAAGTGCACATGTTCAAAGTGCTTGAAGACATCTGTTAGCCCTGCATGATGTTTGTATGTGAGACACAAGGGCCCCTCCATGGTAGAAAATAATGCAGCCTGAAGGTGTCATCCAGTTCTCAACCTTGCCAAGCTTATGATTCCCTTGGTAATAATTACGTTACCAATTTACCCCAATCACCTCCAAAACCAGTAGAACACCGAAAACCAAGTCCCTTCCTACTGTAAGGGGGTCTCCATAAATTCTTCACTTCAACAAATTGAATTTTGGGCCATACCCTGGCTTAAATAAATCCAACAGTATCATAAACTTCGTAATAGTTTCCTTCTAACATTTCATAAGTTTTCCATTACTCCAATCAATTTCACAATCAGTACTCTAAAAATATAACTTGTCAACCACAAATTTGAGAATATGTAACTATTGTAGACGATGGGAATCCCTGCAGTCAGGCTTCAATGCGATCATAATAAAAAAATGTACTAAGCCTTCTCCCACTATAAGTAGGGTCGGCTACATGGATTCTTACTCAAATCCATGTTGAAAGATTCGATTATTATTTACGCTGGCTGTCGACTACCTAACGCAACCCTTACAAGAGTGGGATTTGAACCTGGTCTTTTGTGTGGTAGACACACTATACTACCACTAAACCATTAAGTGGATAAATGTTGTTCATGGAATTTGTGCAGCAAGGAGATAAGGAGTGTTGGGAACAAATCGGTTATTGTTTTCACTCTGATACTAGTTTTTGGGACACGCATTGGTATTGCCTATGCTCAGATACCTGTTGGTGATGAACCATCGAATACAGATGCATACGTGCAATTGATCCGTACCACGGAAGCCCGTGGAGAATAATATGACCACTAACTGACGGTGGCCGGTCACCTCCCGCAACAGCTGGAGAAGAAAGATTACTATAAGAAGAATGAGTACAACTCTCTCCATCGCCCTCTTCTCCGTCTCTCCCTCTCTCTCACTCCCACCCTCTAGATTTTACATTGTTGCGGTGGTATGGAGGCAATGCCACTCCCTCTATACATTGATCCAATTACAAACTCATAGCCATATTCCTATAAGGACTACACTAAGAATACAACTCAATAATTATTAGGATTAGGAGTCACATCCTTAAGATTTCCAATCCTAATATGACTTGTATTCCTAATAATATCCCCTTTGAGTTGAATTCAATCACAATCTCTTCATCGTCTTGAGTTCTCATTAGGCTATCCTCGTCATCGGCAAGTCTCGTTAGAAGGAACTCACAGCATCTACGTGACGCACCCATCGTTGGGTGTCCTCCACATGCATCCTTGAATGATCTCCAGCCAGCCGCTGCTAGCAGAATTATTCGACAACTCTGGTCGATTTCTCCAAGAGACCACTATATCACGGCTTCTGAGGATTGTGCATATGCTGCGTCGTGTCCACTCATCGACGTTGAACCTCTATCTGATATGTTGTGTCATGTCCCTCCAACAATGTTGAACCTGATTCTGATTTGTTGCATCATGTCCCTCAAACAATGATAAACCTGGCTTTCATACTAGTTGTTGGGACACAATCTGGTACCATTTGTGCTTTGATATCAGTTGTCGTGACACGCACCGGTATCACCTCCACTAAAATACTGGTTAGTGGGGATTGAACACCAGATACAGATGCGTATGAGCAATCGACCACCACCACAGAAGCACGTAAAGGAGAATAATACGATCAATATATGAAGGTGGTTGGTCAACTCTCGCATTCATCGAAGAAGAAAGATCAAAAGAAGAACGATTACAACACTCTATGTTCCCTCGCTCTCTTCCTTTCTTTTCTCTCTCCCCACTTTCTCTCCCTTTCTCTCTAGGGGTTACATTGTTGTGGTGGTATGGAGGTAATACCCATCATACCCTCTATATAGTCCAATTATAAACTCATGGTCATATTCCTATAAGCACTACATAAAGAATAAAACTCAATAATTATTAAAATTAGGAATTACATCCTTTGTGATTCTCAATCCTAATATGACTTATATTCCTAACAAGGAGACTTGGGCATGCATCCCAGATAAATGAGAGTTACAGGTGAATTAGAACTAGTTCTCATCCAATATGAGAGTCACACACATTCTTAATGACTATTGTTGTTGCATATAGTGAAAGTAGGGTGCAGTTCAAACACACAGATAAGCAAGCAAGAAACAACCACAATACAAGATTTACAAGATTCATCTATAACTGAACGACATTATTCATGGCAGTAGTTGATCTCTCTCAATGCAGTAGAAGAATTGCAGTACAAAGCAAGGTTGGAAAAGTCGGTAGTCGGTACTCAGTCGGTTGGGTGACTGACTAAGGATTAATCGGCAGTCGGGCGACTAATCGGATTTAGTCGGGCTCTACTCGGATTTGAATACTTTTGATTATTTTAAATATATAAATCATTTTTATACATGTATTTACATAGATTTTATACATTTTTATACTATCATAATGAAATAAAAGTAGTAATTGAATTTAAATTAAAATAGTAAGCGTATTATAATAAGTTTGTTTTTAAAAAGAGTAAAAAAATAAAAAATATGGTATCTCCAAGCAAAAATCGATCAACAAGTGTGCCTAGTCGGAATTAGTCAGTACTCGGTCGGCCACCCCACTGACTAGACTAGTCGGACCTACTAGTCGGGCCGGTCGGGAGACTTTTACAACACTGGTACAAAGGACGACACATAACCATGACCTTGAGGGGGGTTTATATAACACCCCCTTATAGATAGATCTACCTAATCCCAATATAAAACAATTAAGATTCAAATCCAATACAAATAGAATAGCTAATTATTCACAACATCTCAACAATTTCTACCCTGCATTTAGTCACTTGATTGTAGTTTGACAGCTACTAGACGCCATTGTCGCCTTTTCCTCTACGAGGCTATTATAAACTATCAACATTGAGCAATTCCAAGTAATGTTTAAAATTATTTTCAAAAATTGTCTTAGTGAACATATTAGATGATTATTAACGGTGTCAACCTTTTTCATCTTGATTCACTACTCAAAACGGATGAAGTGGCGCCTAACATCGATATGCTTCATCCTCATATGATTTAGTTGTTCCTTGACTAGGCATATTGTGATAAGATTGTCATAATATATGATAGGTTAATCGTGTTGTACACAAAGATCTCCAATTAAGTTTTTCAACAAGATGTCTTCCTTTGGATCTTCTTTCAATGAATCTATTCTACTTTTGTGATAGAAAAAGTAACTAAAATAGTAACATAGCCTTCTAACAAATTACAAAACTCCATAATGTAAAGACATATCTTGTCATTAATCTTCTCACTTCAACATCTACAACATAGTCTAAATCTAACTATCCAACAATAACAATCAAACATTCTGAATCACTTCCATAGAGACTAATATTAGATGATCCTTTCAGCTACATAAAGATTTGTTTGATTGCATGTCGAAGCTCCATTATTGGATTCCACATAGACATGTTAACAGTTATAACATGAGTGGTAGTTGGTCTTATGCATATATTGCATATATAAGACTACTACCATTATTGCAATAATCACCTGATTAGAATAGATTTAATCAGTCGGTCATAACATGAGTGGTAGTTGGTCTTATGCATATATTGCATATATAAGACTACTACCATTATTGCAATAATCACCTGATTAGAATAGATTTAATCAGTCGGTCCGACTATGCTATTCGGTGGATGATCAGATAGAACTCTGACCAGACTAATTGACCTACTAATGAAAATAATATTCTATACTTATTATTTTTTTATTTTTCATAATTTTGTTTAATGTAAAGTAAAAGTTCGATGTGTACAGTTTGATTATAATTCCACAGGCACTTTTATCTTGTTAATTAACAAACATAGAAATATAAATATATAAAATGTATCTGTAGAAAAAATTATATTTAAAAAAAATAAAATAAATAACTGAATATTTCAGATTAGTCATTCGAATACTGTTTAGTCTTTATTTAGCGACCATTCCGACAGAATATTGAATATCGTCTATTGTAACACTTCTCCACTAACATATGAAATTCATGCTATATGCTCCTCCATATTAGATATGTATGAAAGATACTGAAAGATGAACATTTGTAGCAGATAAAGAAACTCGTGGATTTTTGCTATGGACATTCAAATCTTGCTAGGGTCTATTAAACATGTAAGCCCCTGGCGAACCATTTCCATATCCCATGGACATCTTTGGGGACATCTCGGGCCTTCAGATCAATAGGAAGAAGTTTGTGGTGATACCTTTTTGGCATTCTGCCTAGGAGGCGCAGGATGTAGCATGCATTTTGAGATGCCTTATTGGGGGACTACCTATTACATACCTGGGGCTTTCCTAGGTGGCTGGGCGGTTGAGGGCATGCGACTGGAGACCAATTTTGGAGAGATATGAGGGAAGGTTGGCAGGTTGGAAGGCAGCTATGCTCTCTAATAGAGAGAAACTGATTCTTTTAAAGCATGTCATCTCGACTATTACGATTTTCTTCTACTCCACGAGACTTCTACAGGTTGGAGTTCACGTAAAAATAGAATATTTGATGAGAAGTTTTTTCTGGTCCGACGGGAGGCAGACGAAGAAAAAGGTCCATTTGGTTGATTGGGATAAGATTATGAGTGCGAAGAGGAAGGGCGGGTTAGGGGTGTTGCGAGTGGAAGGAATGAGCAAGGCCCTTGTGATGAAATGGGTGGTGCGGTATTGGGTGACTTCGGAGGACCTTGTGCGGAGACTCGTGAGGAGAATCTATGGAATTTCTGGATCCTTGGAGACAATCTGAGTGCGTGCTCCATCCCCGTTATGGGCCTTATGGCAGGCTATTAACAAGATCCTTCCAGAGATGGTTGTTAAGATGCAGCTTGTTCTTTGGGATGGGCAGATGTTTAAATACTGACTAGACGATTGGACGAGAAACAAGATCTTAAGAACGAGTTTCCTACAGCTCTTTGGTTTGGCGGCTAACAATAAAGGATCGGTGTCCCACCTATGGGAGCATGGAGCTTGGAATATTTTGTTCTCTTCAGTTTTATCTGATCAAAGGTAGGAGGACCTTTTGAGATTGCAGAGCAAATTAACATAACTGAGGGACCGTCGGTTGACAGAGACCATTTTGTGTGGGGGGATGGTAGGTTCACGGTGAAGAAGGCTTACCGCTTCTTCGTGGAGGATGGTGGAGTGGTGCACGATGATGCGAGGCTCGATGCTGGAATAATATGGAGCAGAGTGAATAACAGAGTCAAGGTCTTTTTATAACTACTCAAACTTGGTAGGATTATTACCAAAAGTCGTCCGAGCTAGTTGTTACGCATGGGGGATTGTAGCTGTGACAGATGTGGGATGGAGTTGAAGGACATGGATCATTTGTTCTCTTCTTTCCCGCACTCGGCACAAGGTTGGAGTGGCGTCAATATTCCTTGGCTTAGGATAAAGGATGTTTCCACCTTCTGGAGTTGCATCAGATCAGTGTGGGGGAATAGACATGAAGATAGCTCTTATCATTTCACGATCCTTTGGGCAATTTGGTGTAGCAGAAATGAGACCATTTTTCGCGGAAAGTGTTCTACTCATAAAATGTCCTTGAGCATTGTAGTTGTAGGGCGTTGTGTCTTTTTTGGAGTAATGTAGCGTGGTATATTGTTTTATATTTTTTATTTTAATTTAATATATGACGTGGTGATAAGAAAATTCATTTGAAAATCAAAGGAAAGTTCTACAAAGCGGTTCTGAGACCTGCTATGCTCTATGGATCTGAATGTTGGCATGTGAACCATAGGCATGTGCAGAGAATGACAGTAGCAGAAATGAAAATGCTAAGGTGGATGTATGGACACACACGTAAAGATCGGATTCAGAATGATGCAATCAGAATGAAAGTTGGTGTAGCTCCGATCGAGGATAAGATGTGAGAAAACCGCTTAAGGTGGTTTGGCTATTTGCAAAGGAGGTCAGTTGATGCACCAGTTAGGAGATGCGAGTTTTGGGATGTTGAATCAGCTGAGAGAGGGTGAGGAAGGGCCCAAGAAGTGTTGAAATGAGACTATACGAAGGGATCTTAGTTTTTTTGGATCTAAACCCGAGAATGACCCGAGATAGACATGAATGGCAGCAAATAATCCATGTAGCGGACCCTACTTAATGTGAGAAAAGGCTCTGTTGTTGTTGTTGTTGAATATATGACACGGTGGGTCCCATCTTAGGATATAACGCTCTTTTTTCTCAAGTAAATAAATAAATATTGTATGTTTATCAATCAAAGTTATTGATTTATTCACTCCTTTCTTGAGATTATAATATGCATGTATTCATTGAGTCCCTATATATACAGGGTTATGTACCTTGGTCATGTTGAAATTATACAATTGTTGATCCAATTGTTGGATCATGGAGGCTGGTGCTGGGTTGAACATCTAAAGTGTTACATTGAGGACTCAACCGCACCGTCACTTGATTATAAAAAAGAAATCTCCAGTCTGATGAGGAGATAGAAATCCTTACTCTATAGGTTGACATCCAATCAATCACTTAATGAAGGTCCTCTATATAGGAATAAAGATTTAGAGGTGTTGTATGAATTAGATCAAAGAGTTGACTTAACGAGATCGAAATAGTAAAAACCTATGTCGTAAACTATCACGATATAGGCAAACATCCTTTGACTAGAGACAAATGTATTACTATATGTATAAGTAAATTTGGTAGACCATTAGGTTGATGACCTAATCAAGGCCTATACACCGACGTACTACTGTACATATAAGGCATATGAGTAATAAGATCTCTTACAGGAATCATACAGGTTCATCACTGAACCGGAAGACATTAACTCGCTCATGAGATATTGGGATAACTCAAATTCCATTGATGCCCGTCTTGTTTTGGAAACACGACATGATTTGTATGTATGAGATATGCTTTTGGAAAGTATGTGATAAGTACTAATTCCCAATGATCGAATGAGAAACTTAATGATAAAACTCTGAAGGAGAAAGTTAAAATGAGATCATAACTCCAGGTTTATTAACGGTCTTCCAGTATGCAAGATGTACGGGTATTATGAATACTCGAGGGTGGTGTCATCTTAATTAATTGTATACTTTCATTATAAGTGACTGATAAAACATGTTTGGATTTTAGTGACTCCGCTCAGTGAACTAGTTATTCAATCTTAGTATAAATGTTGTACGTTGTACTAAATTGGATTCAGATGCAATGAGAAGATAGGGATACTTTGTCCAATATGATAAAACAACAATGAGAGGTCTTTTAGATATATGAGATTTGATCTCCATATCCAAGTCATTGTACATGGATTATACAGTTACCCTGACCTTATCTCTAAGTATCTGCGGGGAAGGCGGACTAGCCACGAAAGAGTTCGTAGATTATTCCAAAAGAAATAAATCTAGTTATTAAGAAAATAGAGAAAATTGAGATAATTAAATCGGAATTAATCATCCAAGATAAAATTAGTGTGGATAGTAATATCCACAATAAATTTGAAATAGTGTGGATAAGATCCACATTATTATTGGAGACTTACTGCGAACCAAGTTTGCAAAAGTCGGCAGTCGGTACTCGGTCGGTTGGATCACTGACTAAGGATTAATCAGCAGTCGGGCGACCAATCGGATTTAGTCGGACTTTAATCGGCTATGAATTTTATGATTATTTTAAATATATAACTCATTTTTATACATATATTTACATAGATTTTGTACATTTTTATACTATCATAATAAAGTAAAAGAAGTAATTGAATTTAAATAAAACATTAAGTATATTACAATAAGTTTGCTTATAAAAAAAGCAAAACAATAAAAAATGGTATCTCCAAGCAAAAATTGGTCGATTAGTGTACCTAGTCGGAATTAGTCGGTACTCGGTCGGCCACCCCACTGACTAGACTAGTCGGGCCAGTCGGACGACTTTTACAACACTGTTGCGAACATGATTCACAAATTATATTATGTGTGTGAATTGGATTCACATTCCAATGTAAATGTAAATATTTTACATTTTTATTTAGACCAATGAATATAATTCATAATTAGTCAATGGCCAATTTGTAAATGCTATAAAATATTTTTTAAATTAATTAAATTTCAAGATAAAAGATTCGGTGATAAAAGAGATTACCACCAAAATAAAATAAAAGAGATAAAAGAATTATCCCTATTTTAGGGGGACACCCATGGTGGACGTCCACCTAAGAAGAGGATAATCCTCTCTCTCTCTCTTTTATTTTTATCGTTTATTAATTTGTTGATAATGTCTTGGAATTATTAATTAAGATAATTAGAGTTGATAATTGTTCTCGATCCTAGTCTTAATTGAAGTTGGTACGATCTTTCAATCTCAACCATTGATTGATTATTAGGAACTAAATCCTAACTGTCTGAATCTCAATGAAACGATAGACAGAGCATGTTCTCCAAGGATTAATTCAATTGAAGTCTCTACTATCTTTTTCTCCCTAGATGTCTCCATGTTTGTGGCAATCCCATGCCTGAAGGCTGACGAGGAAGAAGGATGGTCATTTCTCTGAATTGTAAGGAGCAACATGATTCATCCTCGCACCCACTAGTGTCGTATCTGTCGGATCGGACTTCAGATAAGAGGTCTCTTACTTTAGAAGCTAGAAGATCACAAACACGCTTCAAGAGGTAATTTTATACTCTGGAGACCTTGATGAAATGAATCTCTTGATTTGATCAGATGTGAACCGATCTTCACGCTTAATTGTTGCACGTGGATTAAAAACCTCCCTTCAGGGCCTTCTTAATTTAGCTCATTTGAGATAAGAAGAGTTCTCTTTTTGCATGACCCTTATGGATTTGCATTCTCAAAATCTTCTTTGCTGCACCAAGTTTCTCCATGTTAAAATCTCAAGTAAGGTGCTTTCGCATATCATCAATAGTATTTTTCTTCTTAGCAACAATCAATATATTGTCATTATAAAGCAAGAGATAAATGAAGGCATCCTTCACCATGTTGAGGCAAAAACAACAATCATATGGGCTCCCATCTAACCTAAGACTAACCATGAAGCTATCAAACCTTTTATACGACTGCTTGATTCCATACAAGGAGTTCTTACTTTTGTACACATGACCTTCCTTACTTGAAAATATGAATCAATATAGTTGGCTCATGAGTTCATCATGCATAAAAGATGTTGTCATATCCACTTGTTATAGCTCCAAATCTTAACATGCTACAAAAGCCAGTAACACCTTAACGGGCATGTATCTCACAACGAGAGAGAATATATCATTGTAATCCATACCTTCCTTCAAACGGAACACTTTTGTAATTAGACATGCCTTAAATAGCATGCATCGCTAAAAAATTCATGTCTTTTCTTGAATATCCATTTATAACCAACGATTTTCCTTCTTTTTGACAACTTAACAAGTTCCAATGTTGGATTCTTGTGAAAAGACTCTGTCTTTGCACCCATAGTAGCAATCCACTATTTGAAATTTGCCTATGTTATAGCATCCTTATAAGTAAGTCACTCTGAAAACTGTGCATCCTCAGCAACATGTAGTACAAGTGCAATAATATTCAGAAAATAGTATCTTTGAAGAGGATGTATCTCTCTGCAAGATCGATCAATAGTAATGCTATGAGGCCTCTTTTCTGGTCGCTCAACCTGTTTTGAAATATTGTGATCAACTGCTTAACCAATACTTATTGTCAATTGAAACACCATATGTTATGGGATATCATCATATGTACATGCATCAACATATTCAAATCTCAAGCAAGGAATATAATTCTTTTCAAAAGTAACATTCCTACTAACAATTATTCTATATTTAGAAGAAGATCATAGTATATATCCTTTATTCTTGCACCATAACCTGTAAACACCACTTTCCTTGCCCTTGGTTTAAACTTTACTTCACTGACATGATAATATATAGCACAACCAAAGACATGTATAACAAAATGGTCAGTATGATTGCCCGACCATACCTCAAGGGGTGCCTTGCATTTGACAGGGGATGTAAGACTCCGATTCACCAAGTACTAAGTTGTATCCACAGCTCCATCCCACAATGCTTTATCAAAGGCCATAATTTAAGAGCATACACTTTGCTCTCTCCATAAGTATCTTGTTCATTTGTGCCTTATCAAAGCCAACATTTAAGAGCGTACTCTTTGCTCTCTCCAAAAGTGTCTTGTTCGTTTGAACTGCAACTATATACTAGTATGGAAGATCCTTGTCAATGTGGTGTCTCGAAAACCCTCTTCTTTGCATAACTCATTAAAATCTGGCGAACATAATTTCAAGTAGTTATCACTACGTAGACAACGACCTTTGAAGTCTGAGTCTCTACCATGGTCTTCTACTATTTGACAATGTCTCACTCTTGTGCTTCATCATAAAAATTCAAAACCAACATGGAGTTATCATCAATAATATGTAAGAAATATCTGACACTACCCAAAGATGGAATACAGGATGGGCCTAAGCAATCAACGTGGATCTGATCAAGCATCTCCTACATCTCGTAAACTGCTTGGCTGAACTTCAAAGAATACGAAGTAATACGAAGCTCGTAACATATAAAGGAGAGGTTTAAATAGAAGGAAGCTCAAGGATCCAACGCCTCTCATAAGAAAACTAACTGCATAAATGAAACATAGGCATCAAGCAAAGCAATCTGGATACATATATGATCATTGGAGATGGTCGTAGAAGATATATCAAAGGTTGGTCAGAGGTGATGGTACCCAACCGTAAAGGAACCACCTCGAGATGGTAGTAGTCATCAAAGAGGGAGCAATGACTCCCCCACGTAAGGCTAATTCACTAGTTGGAGGTGCTCCGGTAACTTTTTGGACACAAGGATGGTAGATTAAATGTACAATTGTTTACTAGGACATTTAAATGCACAGTGTCCGTGTTTGTATATGTTGATGACATAAACTTAACTAGAAACGAAGATCAAGGGATGAGAGAAGTGAAGCAAAAGTGGATCACTTCATAATCAAGGATATAGGGTCATTGTGGTACTTCCTTAAACTATAGGTAGACCACAACTGTGGAAGAATTGTCCTTTCTCGGAGGAAATATGCAACTGATATTATGTTGGAGGTTTGCATTTTTGATATCAAACTAACTCAGATTCCTATAGATCACAAGGTTTGACAAGCTAGTAGGTGAGAGACATTATGGCTAATTATCTGGGAAACTCCTTTGTCTTACTTTAATCGAACCTGACAACTGCTGACATTTGAGAAACTTTCTCGGTGACCAAGCCTACGTAGGTCCACTGGGATGTCCTTATGATGGTCATAAAGGTATATCAATGTTACCCGAGAAAGATGCTATTCTTTACATCAAGATCATCCCGTGAATATTATAGCAAGATCTTCCCTTGGATATTATAACAAATTGTGATATGGATTATGCATGGTGCCTTGAGGATAGGACGCCCACTGTCAATTTTTGCACCTACCTTGGAGGCAATCTTGTAATGTAACAGTAATGACAAGGTAATGAATCAGCAGTTCTCTTCGATAAGTATAAAAAAGAGATCAATGACATATATACTTAAATAAACACATCTTTAATGGGAAGCTGTTAACATACATATAATATTTCGTACTCGCACTCCTTCCTCTTCAAGTTTGTTATCGGCTTTGAGTAGAAAATTTTATATGCAAGTGAATGATAGGGCATCACATTCATGTGGGTTGTTTTCCTCTCATTATGGACAATTTTACATGTCAAACTTATGTTGTGTTTTATTTATGATTGATTGCTTTCTACACATGCATGTATAATTTTTTTCAAGGGTTAAAATAATGCAAAGGTCACAAAGCAGACACCAAAAGATATATAGACCAGTTTTGACAGTATATTAAATACTTCAATAGGTTTAGAGAGAACAGCAGTGCAAGATTTTTCAAGACAAAAAGTATTGGGGTATCAATAATCATAATGAAGATTTCCTCCTATATATGCGATGCCGGGAGACAAGGAAGTATTTGTCATACTTCTAAAGTTCCAAGTACCTGGCCCAGAGTGATAGGAAGCAGTCGCCCAGTAGGAGGTCCAGGGCGGCTCCCCCCAAGAGTGCGTGAAGAGAATGCACTGCTGAAAACCAATCTCCACCTTCCCTGAAGCTTATCGAGGTCAGTGTTCAAATCAACAAGCCCTCCCGCATCCTCGAGCTCGTTTGCTACAACATCAGCCTTTCTCAGATCATCCTCAATAGCTGCAAGACCTCTATTTAAGCCCAGAAACAGCACTCTGTATTACATCTAACTACAACAACAACAACAACAACAAAGCCTTTTCCCACAATTAAGTAGGGTCGGCTACATGGATTCTTCGCCTCCATTCAGATCTGTATTACAATAGTTAGATGTAATCTGTATTACATCTAACTATTGTAAAAAAATATATAATAAGAGAATGCTTCATAATTAATAGCACTATATGAGAAGTACAAATATCATAATGAACTGTGGGCAGCTTAGATGTATTGTGTATAAAAGGTCTGATTGGACTATACAGATGGCAGTTTCCGAGTGGAAAAAGTCTGATTAGACATACACATATCACTATCTAATACAATGCAATACACCAGTTTCTAAACACAAGATCCGGACATCCTTGTTTCAAATCTAGCTTAACATGTCATCAATTAAATGAAATACTATCGAGGTAACTCAAATGTGTGCATTGCATGATCATAAGGTAAAGGAGCCCATATTCATGGTTCTCTACCAATTCTTTGCTTATTTTTATCGTGAAAGAACATGTGGGTAAAATATACTCAATAGAAATCACAAGCAGAAAATATAAAGTCAGAGGCAATGAGAAACAAGGTTTCAGATTCTGTGCAGTACAGGATTTCAAAAAAGAAAAAGAACGAGTGGTTCCTTTAGGAATTTGCTTTGGCACGTTCACATAAGGCGTTCTAAGAAACATCACATAAAAGGACTCCTCTACAGATTAAGCATTTTTGTTTTCGTTTTTGAAGTTTGACATGTGAGAGATCGAACCTTAGACCAAATAGATTGCCATTAGGTTTATTTTCACAATGAACATGTTATTTCCTTCATCGAAGTTTGCTAAGGTAGGAAGCAGATTCAAGCGGCAAAAAGAACTACAGACCATATGGCATATGCCAGAGGAATCAAGACTGCAGTAAAATGTCAGATTAAAGTCTCTTCACATGCAAGTCTCATACATTTGGGCAGAACCACATCAAGCAATATAAACTGATGCATGAAAGTACCAATCTTGACCACTCCCGTGATGAAGCTTTGGAGAGTTGTTCGATGCCCATCTAATCTACAAGAAGGGTCAGTAGCTTGTAGCTACAGATTTAGATTATTAAGCAGTATCTTATACTACATGCCTCTCATAAATTAAGCTAATGGGATCAAATGTTGACACAAAAATCCAAACTATGCCCTAAGAACTGAACTTTTAGTGGTGAAAATGCATATCTTTTCAAAGCAACCAATTTTGACAATCGACCTAATGATACTTTAGTGCCGTTAATGTTGCCAAATGCCCAGACTAATTCCATCCTGCCCGAATCAACTCCAACCCACAGCTTCTCGAGAGAAATTATGGACTACCCAAATTCATGAATCCTCCCAGTAAACACATCAACCATCTAAAGCATCCATATCAATCGAGAAACTCACAAAGCCACAAACTTATTACGACCCACAACCAATAGATGGAGGGAAAAGCTCACATACCAGCAACTTAAGCTTGAGGGCAGTGACATCCACTTCACTGGGGTCGAGCAGTGCAGGCTTGTCGGCCGCTGCCTTGACATGAAAGCCCCTGCTTGAATGCCTCTGTGGGCCATGTAGGGCGGTAAACCCGAGAACCCTGTTCGTGGTTTTGGGGATTGAAGGAAGAGGCGTGAGAGGGCGGAGGAAGAGAGGAGGGAGAGCGCGGAAAAGCAGTGAAGGCGTTGGTAGAAGGGAAGCGGCCATGGGCTTTCTTGGAAGAGCGTGGCACCAATTGGAAAGGGGAGGGAAGAGAATATGTACGGACTTTGATGGGAACGGATGTGGTCACTTCGGTGGAAGAAGGTCAACCTTCACCCCTTTCTCCCACCGTCTCACGGCTACTTGAAGCCTTGTTGAAGCAGTAAAGCAAACCGTCGGATGACAATTTGGCTCACTGGTATATCATAATTCAATTTTTAGATATAAAATATATGTAATAAAAAACAGTTTTGAAAATGGATTATAAAAAGAGAAGGTACTTCGTATTATATAAAATAAAGATTTTCTACTTTCTAATATATAGGTAAAATGTGTAGCTCCTCTTGCCTTTTTTTCCGTGTTTTTTGTATAATTTATTTAAAACGCCTAGGGGGATCATGACAACTCAATGGCAATATTTTATCATTCAAATTTCACGTAAAACAACCATTGTTAAACTATCCATCTAAAAGAGGTCATTTTCAGCAATTATGAGACCACTAAAATTTGATGGTCTTGATGGAGGGGATATGAATCTTCAATTGAGTAAAAATTTGAATGACAAAATATTGTCATTTAGTGATCAAAAACCCCCATGTATTTCTAAAAAAAATTACAAAAATATGAAAAAAAGGACGGGTAGCCAAGTTAGCTACCTAGGGGGAACTCCATTTTATCCATACATACATACATATCGTGTATCCCTGTTGTACTTTTATGATGTAAAGTTGGTCGATATTGTTATAATTTGTTAATCAAAATGTTTTACTTTTATTCATGAAAATCAAAATAACAAAAAAAAATAGTTGGATGCCTCCTGAGGGGGTTCTTTCATCCACAGAGGGGGGGGTTAGGCAGGGACCCCCCTGGTTCAGTTTCTCTTTGTCATTGTAGCATATGCGTTGGCAGTTATGATGTGGCTGGTGTCGGATGTGGATTGGTCCTCTGGGTACAAGAAAGGTGATATCTCGATTCCAATGTTATAATATGGGGATGATACTATGATGTTCCTCGGGGCTAGTATGGAGCATATTTATCGAGCCTTGCATATCATGGACATCTATGGGGACGTCTCGAGCCTTTAGATCAATAGGGAGAAGTTCATGGTGATACCTTTTGGGCTTTCTGACCAGGAGGTGCAGGATGCGGCGTGCATTTTGAGATGTCCCATTGGGGGCATGTCTATTACACACTTGGGGCTACCCTTGGTGGATGAGCGGTTGAGGGCTTGCGACTGGGGACCAATCTTGGAGAGACTTGAGTGAAGGTTGGTGGATGGAAGTCAACTATGCTCTCTAAGAGGGGAAAATGGGTTCTTTTGAAGCACGTCCTCTCAGCTTTTTTGATTATCTTCTGCTCCACAAGAATTCTACCAATGGAATTCACGTAAAAATTGAATCTTTGATGAGATGCTTTTTCTGGTTCGGCGAGAGGCAAGCGATAAATCTCCAATTCATCGCCTTTATTCTTCTATTTTGACCTTAAATCCCTAGCTAAACACATTGGTATATATCATTAATTTGTCAAAATAAACACCTGATAATTTGTATAGAATACTGTATAAAATATTGCATATTTATTGTATTTAATTCTAAAATAAAATAATAAAGAAAGAAAAGAAAAAGAAAGGAGATACCATAAGTGCTGAGTGACCCTAAACCTCAATACGAAGTCATCATGATGACTTCATCGATAGGAACTAAAGTAAGAGGAGATAGGATAGATAAATTGTACATAAAAGACACAAAAATCCTAATTTTTAATTCATCAATAATTTCTTTTTGGCACCTGTTTTACACAATTATTTTCACATCTCAAATAATACAATCCTTAACATGAATATTGTAGATAAAATACAAAGAAAAATACAAAATTGAGTTCACATAAAAATAATGCACAATATGCCCTAGACACACAAAATAAAAAGTCAAAATAAAAACTTCATAGACCTGTATCTTCTCCATACTCTATCAAAATGAACCAAAATCAGCTTTAATTGAATAGCTTTTAAAAAGTGAAGGTGGTTTCATTTAATTTAGAGCTAATATGTAAAAGTTAGGTTTTGGGCTGGTACTGTGCAATATACATGTATATTATATTCAATATATTCATTCTTTATATTTTTCATTTTTTTATTTTTATAAAATTGTAAATATTATTTGAAACATACATCCATAATTAAAATAAATTAATACCATTAAAATAAAATTAAAATATATCAATTACTTTAATTATATAGATGAAATATATCTATGTATACCTACAAAGAATACAAACATAATTAATGAAATGTACATATTAACTCATAAAAATATAACAAAAATATCTAAATGTATATAAAAATAAATAAATAAATATATAAATACATGTATGAAAGAATATAATATAAAATAAAAAATAAAAATAAAATATAAAATATAAGTATTTATACCTGTATTTTACATGTTAATATTAACTCGTAATAAAAAGCCTCATAAAAATAAAGGAAAATATGTATAAAATACTACATAAAATTATAACCATTTTTTATGTTTTGACCAAAAATAAACTAAATCATTTGATATTTGTTATCAAATTAATAAAGGATTTATTAAGCCTTAATTTCTGGTTGGTCCACGTGGACCAACCAGAGCGCACGAACTGTTGACCCAGCGGGTCAACTGTCTGGCCTCCCCCGCCACCTTGTCAGAGGTCTCGTGACCTCATACTTTCACCATTTTTTTGGTAGAGATCTAAGGCTCAATGGCCCTCGATCCCTTCACCAAAATTGTACCCCCATGCCTCCCTCTACCTCGCCATCTCCCTACTTTTCACCAACCCACTCCCTATTGCATGCCATCACTCCATCCTTTTGGTCGGACTCCTCTGACTTTGTTTTGGTTTTTGATCTCTCTTCTCCCATCGTAACCCCATTAGGAGCTTCCCCTTGAGTCCCTGGTGACAGCAGGTCACACTTTGGTCCTTCATGGTGAGGATAAAGTGGTGGAGGAGCTGATCTAGGGCTGTCGTTCTTCTTCTCCGGTGAGCCTTCCCTGCTCTGAGCTCTAGAGCCCTTGGAGCTGCTGGTACCCATAGACCTCTTGCATTTAATTTCTTTAGCATAATCTAGGTTTTAGTTCTATTTTTTCATTGCACATCTAGTTTAATTTTGAAAATCAAAATCGCCAGAGCTTCTGCTCTGGCACCCATCGTACTCTAACCTTGTTACACCCCAAATCCACCTCCATTCGACTTCTATTCGCCTTATCAGCAAAAGCCCTTCGTTTTCCACATGATTCCTGCATGGAACTAGATCGTCAGACTGCACTTCCGTTGCCTTCGTTAGAGTCCTATCATACCCGTGCTTTTACAGCTTCAAAAAAGGGTTGAGGAGTTAGCCCTTGACCTTTAACAATTTTGTGCAGGTATGCGACAACGAAGACCACCTGGAGCCCTACTCGAAGCCCTGAACAAGGGCTCCAAATCAGCCGACCTCCAGGGATCCTCCAGCGAGCCCCTGTCCTAGAGAAGACACCTGCCAGACGTGTTATGCTCCCTGGAATCAGAGGAGCAGATCAAATTTGAAGGAGGAAGCCGGACAGAGGAGAAATCAAGAAAGAAGTTCGCTGGCGAGCTATTCTTGGGGTGTTCTTCCAAAACGCCTGAGAGCTATTGGATCACAAAGGTGCCCCGGATCTAATCTGGGCCATCCATCTATTTACTGAACCGGTGCCCCAATCAACCATCTAGAGAGATAGTGGATCATCGTCAACCCTCCGATCAAGTGCAAGTAAAGGGGTAATTTAATAAGTAACCCCCTTCTTTTTGAAGTTTTATTGTTTTGTCATGTAAATATTTAGCATGTTGTAAAGTTTTTGTAAGAATCACAACTGGGCCCTTGGTTTTATTGAATATTACATATAGGTCCTATGCCACTTTGACTCACGTGGAACCCCACGTGAGTAGGGTATTTTGCAATCAAGCCCCCCAGGTTGGTTATTTAGTCTTAGTATTTAAAAATTATATAATTAGTTTAAAACTTTGGGATATTTTGCATTGTGCCCCTGGATTTTAATTATATTACATAAATACCCATGCCATTTCTGTATTTTTTTGTGCATTTTATTTTGGGATAAATAGCTCCCTTGAGTGAAAAAAAGGAAAAAAGGTGAATGCGCTTTAGTTTGTGCTTGATTATTAGGATATTTTATTTTAGTATTTTCATATCTTTTTCCATTTATAAAAAATCATTAATGTTCTATTTAATCCTTGTTTAGAGATAAAAATAAAAAAATAGAAACACATTATGAAAAATTCCAATATATATTATATGGTATAACACAGCTATAGACCAAAATCACAAAAAAATCAAAAGAAACTCTTACAAAATATTTTTGAAAACTCCAAAAATATTAATTTCTATTCTATATTTTTTAAATATTATTTTCTACATATTAAAATTGATTTTGAGAAATTTTGAACCTTTTTCCTATTTTTAAGTCTCAAATATGTTCTGCATATTTTAAAAGTCCCTGATTTTGTATATTTTAGACTTTAAAAATACCTAAAAATTAACAACAATCCCATAAAATCACAAAAATAGAAGAAAAATATAAAAAAAACAAAAAAATATTTTATTTAGTAGTTTTTGACTATTATTATATACCTATCTATAATTATAATACCTTATATTGTATTATATCCTTTTATATAGTATTTATAATAATTATTAATTATTATAAAACCTTTATAAATATTTTCATAACCCTTTAAAAAATAAAAAGGAATGTTCTTTTAAATATTTTCTTATTTTTGTGTATTTATTATATATATATCCTATTATATAGTATTCCTACTAGATGTATTATTCGACTAAAAAGAAATTAAAAATAAAAAACAAAACAACATATATATATATATATATATTAATTAAAAAGAAATTATTTTTATTTAATTAAAAACCCATAAAAACATTAATTAATTAAGTGAACATTTTACAATTATACATAAATTATTTATTTATTATTTATTAATAAATAATATACCTGCTCCAATGACTTGTCTCCCCCGTGTTCGACCCCTACCTGCTTGTCCACTATACACATTCATCATAGGGTATAATAAATTTGGATCCACACCTTGTCATGATTACTTTATATTTTTGTGTGGGCTAATTGTTGATCTGATCACTGGTCTTAGTGAGCAGTCACTTCAGCGAATGTGGTCTACCTTGTGAGGCGACACGATTGCCTCGCTCGGATATTCAGTGGTTAATCAAATGGCGCTATTGCCAGAGAGCAACGGAGAGTAGCATTTAGTTGTGCATTACACTATTTATTTTTCCTTTTATCTCCTGCTATTTATTTTTGATAATTATTTGATTGTTCTAATCCATATTTCTTTGTTGATCTTTCTTACAAGGGACCGCATGGCGACGACTATCTCTTAGGAGGTGGACGCACCCGAGCTGCATGGAGGTTGAACCTTCTCCTTGTGATCTAACCAGTAGAGAGCATGAGAGAGGAGTGGAGAAGGAGAAGAGCAACCAGTAGCTTAGTCTTTATTTTTAATTAGCGAGGAGAGTTTTTATTTTATTTTTGTAAATTAATTTGTAATAATTCGAACACTGCCACATTCTACTCAACGAGGTCTGGTTCCTAGGTGTCTGTTCACCTGGGGGCCTCGCCAGTTTTTCACATTTTCTATAGCTTTTATTTTATTTTGTTTCTTGTATTTTGAGCTTTCTACCTTTCTTTTATTTTGTTTTATGTGATTGGGCCATTAGATTTAGGATTTTTTACATCGTTAAGCTAGGATCAAAGACCTAATAGAAGCATGCGCCTTCAATTTACTTCGCTTGGACTTAGTAAAAAATTTTTGTCAATTACTTGAATTTGGAACCACGTGCCGTGAGAGACTTCATGCAGCGCTTGTAGGACCCGTTCTAGCAAGCACCGATGAGTCTCCAATATCGGACATCTAGGCTCCATTTTTTAGTGATAAACATTAGGTTCCTCCTGATAATAGCAATTACTATTTAAGACGCTTTTATCGCTTGCATACTGCTCATGTAATATAAGTTTATAATTTATGTTTTGCATCCCGCATGGAGAGAGTAGGGAAGGATGTAAGTCCTTTTAACTTTACATGCAACATTCGATACTAAGGTGAGACTTCCACATTAGTGTCTACTTGCATGGCTTTTCCGACTCCTCTCCTAGTTTTGTAACATCTAGGACTTAAAGAAAAACACAAAACAAATCGTTAGGTGAATTGTTCTAAAAAATACTCAAAAAAAGTGAAAACAAAAATAAAACAAGGAGAATGTTTAATAAACTTCGACTAATTAAAATTCCTAACAAACATTCATTGTTTGGGGCTCATAAAGCCCACATTGTTTTCAGGTACCTTCCAGACTGAGTGAGGCGTAGGCCCTAAGGATTACGGCCCAAAATTCGATATGTGGTTGCCTTGATAATCACTTGGGACAATGAAGTATTGGCGCTTTTATCATACATGACCGAGTAGGGCCCTGTCGATGACAGTGTTCCCGCCTTGTGTGGAGCATCCGACTTGGTCTGAGGTACTGAGCTTAGGCCATGCCCTCACGGGTGTATCTATCTCATCGATTTGCGTCTGAGTACCTCTTGTATGGGAAGTATCGGTTTCTCCTATTGGCTTCCTCCTCTATTTATTTGGTCGAGTAGTCCCCCAAGCACGAGATCAAGGACCTCAAAGAGTGCAGATCATAGGTTACAAAGGAGGTGGAACAAGTACGGGGAACTTTCCTGACAGTATACACTCTCTTATAGGGAGATCCCTCTAAGGACTTGTTCATATATTGCCTGAAAATAACAATTAATGAAAAGATAAAAATAGTCGAACTCTTACAGCTTCACATTATGTGAGTTGGTGAACCCATAATTGTATTGTGTTTGTTTGATTTTAGTCTAGGTCAAAGATATAGTCCTACGCACTTGCGCCCCTTTTCATTTCATTTATTTTCATTTCTTTTTTCTTCTCATTGTGAGCCTTCCTCTTCTACTTTGTTCTTCATCCATTGTTGATCACCGTATTCATGTATTCCTTATCCAAACAAGATGTCATCTCATGGATGGTTTTGTCGAGACCCCACTGACACCCACATCGATTCCATGAGTTCTACATCTTCAATGATTCGAGGTGATTCTCGAGAACGCAGTTTGGATCTTGCAAACTGATCTCCAGACTCCTCGACTTCGTCCTCTATTCCAATAAACAAGGATCACTCTTGTCTCGCATTTCACCCTTTGTGGATGGAGATCGATTTTAGCCAATATCAAATGCTCCATTCATACATATTTGGAATTGACCTTAATTCCAGAACATCCACTCCATCTGGTGAAGAAGAATTTCAGTCTGAATGGGATACATCTTTTCTGTGAAGAAACAACCTTGGACCCCATGCAGATCGCATCCTCAGAGTTTGATTCAGAGATGGCTCCTTAAAGGAAAGGAAAGGGACGAACACAACCAGATCAGGGACAACCCGATCAGAACATAGTCAATGCTCAGCTGCTCATTTCCATCCAGGCAATCCAACAACAACTGACAGATCAGGCCTTAGCCCAAGTTGCTTTCCAGAAAATGTTGAATGATCTGAGGAGCGAGAGAATCGAGGAGGAGGAGGAGAAAATGAAGAACCAGAAGATGAGAACCATGGAGGACCTACAGATGAAGCACGGGGAGGGAGGCCCAAGCCTACTCTAAAGGAAACCTACAATCCTGGTGCTGGCCAGATGATTGAGTGGATACAGATCCCTGTAGTCCATGGACATTTCGAGATCAAGCCTCAATTCCTCGCTCTTCTTCCTTCGTTCCACGAGAACACCAACAAGGAACCATACATCCATCTTCAACAATTCTCTCACATCTGTTGCACCAGTCACTACCCCAACATCCCGTTGGGCATAGTCAAAATGACTGCATTCCCCTTCAGCCTTTAAGACAAGGATCTCTACTAGATTAATCATATGGAAAAGGTTGCGACGACCTGAGAGGATTTACAGTCTATATTCCTCTGGAAGTAATATCCATTGGGCCGTATGAATCAAATGCGAGCCTGAATCAACAATTTCTCTCAAGGCCCGCACGAATCGATATATGAAGCCTGGGAGAGATTTCATGATTTGGAGGAGAAGTATCCCTACCACTACATCCCACAGACCAGCCTGGTCAAACATTTTTTCAGGGGCCTCACTCCTGAGAGTCAAAGGTTAGTAGATTTCACATGTGGTGGCTTTGCACTTCAACAAGGATGAGGATGTTGTTTGGCAGATTTTCGAAGAGATGGCTGATTAACGCAAATTATCGTAGGTCTAAAGAGTATGTCTCACACAAGGCGAAGACAACCGATGTCGATGCGACGTCCCACAATAAAGTGTATTTAATCAACAATTAAACCACACTAAAGATCAACAATTAGAAATAAATGTGGAGTTAAAATTTATTTTTAACTCTGCACAAAAGATGTATAGGGACAAGTATGCAGAGAGTTCGAACACAGGGAGCAAACATGGTAATCCAAATAAATGTGCACAAGTGAATGTGTGTGGATGTCTACACTAAGCAAGCAAGCAAATAAATTTTTGTGGGTTTTTAATTTTTATTTTTTTTTAATTTTTAATTTTGTATTTTGATTTTTAATTTTCTGATGTTTATAATTTTATATTTTATATTTTTTTCAATATTGGAATATAAAGACAATGTAATAAAGGACAAGATAAAGTATTTATAAAAATGTGCAAAAATAATCAAAAAATCAGAAATAAAATGTTTTTGATATTTTTAGGATTTTTTAATGTTTTTGTGATTTTTGGGTACTTTTCAAACTGTTTTTGGTATTTTTTTAAATACTGAAATAAGGGAAAACAGTGAAATATGTACTGGCTGTGAGTAAAATAGGAATTAAAATTAGTAAACAGCCACAAATTTTTTCCACACTATTTTTCCACTAAAGATAATAAATATAGAGTAAACAAGAACTGAGTTTGTATTTTTCTGAGTTTTCTTTGATTTTATATATTTTTTTGAAGTTTTGATGTATTTTCTAATTTTTAAGGTTTTTCTTTTGAGATTTTTAAGGATTTTTGGACTGACACTAAAATAGGTCAAAATACACAGTAGGGAATTTTTTTGGAATTTTTCGAGATATTTTAATATTTTTTGGCATTTTCTAAGCTAGACAGTGAATAAAAAGCATGTTCTTGATTTTTAATAAATATTAAAAAGCAATAAAATTAAAAACTAAAAATATTGCGACAAAGTACATGCCAACAGGGGCTTAAGTTCAAATTTTTAGAATTTTTGGAATTAAAATGATGGTCCAATTAATTAATACAAGCATCCAAACATTAAACAGGCCTGGCAGGGGTATAAGTGCAATTATCGGAACATCCAGGGGCATACATGCAATTTTCCACAAAAGTTTGAACTAAATATTCAATTTACAGGACCAAAAATAAATTACAAGAGCCGCAGGGGTATTGGCACAAATTTCCCACCAGGGCGCGTGACTTGCACGCGCCTGGCGAGGACTTAAAAGTAATTTCCACAAAAGCCGAGGGCTTATATGCAAAATTTCCAAAAATTTAACACTTAATATAAAAGTTCTTGGACTTAGACAAAATACTAAAAAGACCGAGGGCCTCTGTGCAAAAAGCCCGCACCTCACATGTACAGGTCACGTGAGGTGACGTGGCGGAGGACCTAAGTGTAAATAAAATAAGTTCGGGGGTCTTTTTGCAATTTACAAAACTTTTACACTACATACGAATGTTTTTAGACTAAAAAGTAAATACAAAATGCGCGGGGGATTAGATGCAAAATACCCTCGGCGCGCGAATCCAACGGCTGCAGATCTTCACTTATACACCTGGCGTGAATCCAATGGTCGACGACGCTTCGCTTGGACGGCGGAGATTAGATCATCTGAGGACGATCGGACGGTGGCGACGTGGCGCGATCCACGACAGTGAGAATAAGGTCAAGAGTGGCTGACTGAGGGCTTTAACTAGAATCTCCTCCAGGTGATGCGAGGTAAGTAGGCGAGAGACAGGAATAGGCTTAGCTGAATTTCACCCGACCAGTTGCTTTATCTGTTCACCCGGGTCAGATGCATTGAGACGTGAAGGTTGTGCCGGAACTCAGGCAGGGCCACGGCTACTGCTCGACCTGGGGGAGCTCCTCGATCCGACGGCTGGGAGGTGGTGACGAAGAACACGTCGGCCGCTGGCGAGGGCGAGCTTCGACGCGCGAGATCTCCGACCTCCGGTGGAGATTGGGCTTCAAAATGGGCGTGGAGGCTCCTGTTAGTCTCCTCTTCCTCCTGGAGGCGTCAAAAATCCACGGCGAGGGCCGTGGTGCTAGCGGGCAGCTGGCGGAGCTACGGGGCTTAAAAAGCTCCGGCGAGCTTCAAAACTCGTCTCCAGGCACTATCAAGTGCGCTTTGACCTGCAAGAAAAGTCAAGGGGTCCAGGGCAAACTGCCTGGACCCTTGGATGGACGTGGGGATGCGTGGAGTGAAATGGCGATGGACGACCGGAGGTGCGCTCCGGCCAAATGGGTGGATCGGGCGATTCATGCGATGGAACTCGGATTTTTTTGGGGGTTTTTGATCCTTAAGCTAACATGAACTAAAAGCATGCAAGAAATAAAAGGGGGAAGGCCCTCAATGGCCGGAGCCACAGGGAGTAGCAAACCTCGACCGCCGGTGTTGTGGGAGGTATGGGAAGCTCCTCCGACCTCGAACACCTCGGCTGAAGACCTCGCGATGGAGCTGTCACCTCCAGGGAGCTCAGGAGCGCAAGAAGGTGGAGAGGGGTGGTCCGAAAGATATCCAAATTCAAATCGAAAGATCGGGGGTTCTCTTATTTGGTTTGACCCCGAGTTGCAGAGGCTCAAAGACCAATGAATCTTGAGCACCTCAGTGATCCTTGGCCCGATGTAAACACATGGCGGGCAAGATGGATGATCGAGGGGGGAAAATGCAGAAGAAATCAAGACGAAAGGGTGAAAGAATTGGCTGGGAAAAACCAAGAAAATGGCTCAAAAACCAAGCCACTGATAGGGGGTAGGTGGGGAAGACGACCAGTTGACTGGGGTTAACTGGTGGCGCCTCCTGGTTGGTCCACGTGGACCAACCAGGAAAAACCCACTGGAAATGATTTGTTAATTCATTTAAAAATAGAAATAAGCCGAATTAAATAATGATTATAAAATGAAAAATATTCTTTATTTTATGTAGTATTTTATTATGATTTTTAATTATTTTTATGAGGTCTATTTTTACAAGTTCACTTTTTAGCCCTATATAGGTATATTACCTATGTATTTTAGTATTTTATTTTTATCTTGTGTATTTTAATTTTATTATTTTTATTTAGTATTTTATAAAATCATAGAATACTTTTATATACACAAATACATTTTTGTTTTATTTTTCTGAGTTATTTTATGTACTTAATAAAATAAAAAGTATATAATGTACATGTATGTATGTAAGTATTGTATCTGTGTATTCTATATGCAAGTATTTTTATTTTGTATTTTCTTTGCATTTTTATTCTAATTTTAATATACATATTTATTATAAGTAATATTTACAAGATTATAAAAATATAAAAATATAAAAAAATGATGAATAAATAATAAATTGAATACTTTAATCTGTACAGTTGTACAATGTGGTCCAAAACTCAACTTTCAAACCGTAGCTCCGCCAAATGCGAAACCACTGCCATTAAATAGCTTATTTTCTTCTATATACAATTAAAGGTGAGTTTGCTTCATTTGGAGTTGTCAGTTGTGAGATACGGGTCTGGGAAGTTGGGATTCTGGATTCTTATTCAGACCATAACTTTTTATCTGTACATTATTTTTCTGTGAAATCAATTTTATAATTTTCTTTATAAAATTATCTACAACTTTCATGTAAAAGGTTTCTTTATTTGATGTATAAAAAGTGGAACCAAAAATAGGTCCCAAAATGAATAAAGAATGAATAGAATAATATAGGTCTTTGGCCCTTATCTCCCCCTACTTTATTCCTGGTCGACCTATTCATCAAGATGCCTAGGTCTCGGGGTTTCAGGTCATAAAATATTTACAATATTTTATTCTTTTTCTTTTCTTTATTTATTCTATAATTTTGGCTTTAATTACAGTATTTTATACACTATTTAGATGCACATGCATGAATGCTAATATGATGTATTTAAGGCTATTTACAGGTATTTGCTAAGGTCTTTGGTGCCAAAATGATAGAATAAAGATGATGAAATGTGGATTCATCATCCCCCTATACTTTACCTTTGCTAGTCCCTAGCAAACACTTATGCAATAAGTGCAAAAAAGAAAAGAAAGAAAAGAAAAAGAAGAACTTAGATTTGATTTGATTATCAAACTTGTCTTCACAAAATCAAAGTTTGGAGCTTAAGTCGGACCTTTGGAATTTTAGTGCGGGCGGAACCTTAGTGAGAACCGAATTTGAAATCCAACAGTCCCTGAGAATCCCAAAACTCTGTCCAAGTCTCCTCAATAGCTAGGTCAGGAATACTTCAATTCATACGCAAACTCTTACGACTATGAATCTGACTCGTACAGTGTAAGTGATGGTGGCTCTCCCCAACTGAAATGGCAAAGGAACTGACTTCTCCAGTACGACAACCCAATGATTCCCCAATCCAATAACACCATCCTCGAGGAGCGGGGTATTCCCTTCTAAGTTCAAGTGGCAACCAGCTCAAGAGGAGGGGGTGAAGAGAAGAATGGACGGTAGCCAGTGTAGCTACCTATCCTGGGATGTAAGACCAATGTAGTCAAGTCATCCTGCTGCAGGCTCACATGATATGACTATGGAACTCAAGCTTGCTTATTGACTTTACAACATTTGTACATACTTGCAGGCTTTTTATTTTTGTACATGCCTGAACATTTTTTTTTTGAAATACTATTCACAGCAGCATTTACATAAGGAGTTTTTCCTCTTGAGCCAGTAGACTATCCCTCTTTTGAAGCTTTATTGTAACCCACAACCTCCTGTCTTTAGACTTCCTAATTACTGGACGGGTTGGGGTGCACTTCCCTCCCTAGAGGAGGACAAGTGTTTCCACTTGTGTGCGTCTCATACCGGCAAATCCAATCCCCTCACCACTCCAACTGCGTTGAGCCATGTGAAAGGTGCAGGTGTCCAAGTTAGGTCATTATCAACAAGAGTCGTGCGTGTGCTCCGAAATACTCTACTTAGGCAGTCAAGAATCCATTGAACCAAGTCTCGTGATCCTCAAAGAATTAAGTCAACTAGACCTGAAGTACCTCAAACCCAGTTCTTATAAGGTTCCTGTTATTAGGTAGATTTTAAGGTCCAATCAAGCTCCAATCTCCAGATTTTACTTAGAATCGTTCAACTATCAAACTCAATCTGAAAAATGCTCATGATGTGCAAATGACATGCAGAAAATATTTTTGTGATGCAATTTTCAAAGATTTTGAACTTTTTATGGATTTTTGAAAAGATGACGATGATGCATATGCAGATGCATTTTTTGTATTTTTTAAAGGAATTTTTCAAATGTTTTTTGGATTTTAGTTTTGCAAATGTTTTTAGAATTTTTGAAAACAAAAAGTTTTGGCTAAAAATTAGGTGAAAAATATGTACACGGGAGTGCTTCTTATATCTACAAGAAGTTATTCTAAGAATTTACAAGGGTAAATGGTCAGTTTTATACATATATATAGTGGATTTTGGTGAGATGTAAGTATTCCTCAAACTTATTTGACAAAAGCGTTTCAAACAATTTTTGAAAACTATAGTCCAAAATAGTTTTTACAAACATTTTTGCAAACATGTACACACATTTGAAAATCATTTTGCAAAGGTTTCCAAAACAGTATATATAGGTTTTTCAAAACATTTTCGCAACCATTTTTCAAACCATTTGCAAATCATTTTTCAAACATTTTATTTCACACAAAGAAAATAAATTTTTACAAACCACACATTTTTCACAGGTTGAAAACATGTAACCAAATATTTTCAAAATAGCTTTCAATAGATGTTCACAAAGATTTTCAAACTATTTTTCAAACATTTTGCAAAAAACATTTTCACCTGATTTATTAATCAGTAAATACAAAAAGAATTTGAGGAATGATAACATCTTTTTATTAGAGGCTTTTAATGAATTTTAAAGAATTTTTAGCCATATTATTAAGAAAATACGAAAGTACGAGTTATGGCTAAAGTATATACATAGTATATACGACCCCCCTATACTTAGCTTGAGCTATGTCCTCATAGATCGGAGAGAAAAGAGAAGACATAACTCGTACTAAGTATAGACAAGTCTAAATAATAAAAGAATGAACCAATGAGAAGTTGACCGTCCCCCCTATACTTAGGATCAAGTAATCCTAAGTATAGCAGACTGTACACAACGCAGGGAGGGTCAAGGGTGGGAATGAACAGATCGTTCTCAGGTTGTCTCCCCCTATACTTAGGGTAAAATATCCCTAAGTCTAGACAAGAAGAGGAGATAACGGAGAGGATCAAAGAATAGAGAAACTCGGGGTGCACGCCCCCCTATACTTAGGACAAAGTACATCCTAAGTATGGAAAACTGTCTACAAGGGCGGCACCTTTTTGATAGATAAAGAAGATAGAAAAGGAAAAGAAGAAAAGAAGAAAAGAAGAAAATAAATCACAGATGAAAGAGTGATATGAACAGATGGATCTGTACAGCGGAAGATGGAATTGATCACCATGTATGAGATGCAGATGATATGAGTCAAAGAACACATCTCATACCAGAAGAATGGGGGCAATGTCAATGGTCGGCGGATCATGATCCAGATATAGCTTCAGGCGTTGACCATTGACGCGGAAGGTAGAGGAAGATGACGGTTCGGATATGTCGATACTGTCATTGTCATGTACCTTCCTGACCACATAGGGACCTTTCCACTTGCTCTGCAATTTCCCTGGGAATAATTTCAGCCTGGAATCAAACAACCATACTCTCTGATCCGGCTCAAACTATTTATGGCTGATATACGAGTCGTGCCATGTCTTCACTTTCTCCTTGTACTGTAGGCTGTTGGAAAAGGCTGTATGTCTCAGTTCTTCCAGGGCTGCCAATTCTGCTCTTCTCTTGTCTCCTATACTCTTGGGATCTAAAAGTAACTCAGTGACTGCCCAGAAAGATTTGTGCTTGATCTCCACTGGCAAATGGCACGGCTTGCCATAGACGAGACGAAAGGGGGATGTCCCCAATGGATTCTTGAAAAAAGTCCGATAGGCCTACAAGACCGAGTCCAAAAGCCGTGACCAATCCTTTCGGTCTGGGCGGACAACTTTCTGCAAGATTGTTTTTATCTCCCGGTTCGATACTTCGGCAAGACCATTAAGTCTGAGGGTGATACGGTGTGGCAACCCGATGGTCAATGCCGAACTCGTCTACAAGGGCCCTAACTTTGTCATTGATGAAGTGAGACCCCCCGTCTGAAATCAAGACTCTTGGTACCCTGAACCGTGAAATGATATTTTTCCTCAAGAATTTGCACACGGTTTTAGCATCTGCGGCTCGAGCGGGGATAGCCTCAACCCATCGGCTGACATAATCCACAGCGAGCAAAATATGCTCGAATCCCTGACTCTTAGGAAATGGGCCCATGAAATCAATCCCCCATGCATCAAAAACCTCACAAAAGTGAATGGGTTGCATGGGCATCATGTGTCTCTGTCCGCAGGTTCCCATTTTCTAACAGTCATACATCTCTTCACGAACTCATCAAAATCCTTGAAGAGGGTAGGCCACCATAGGCTGGATTGAAGCACCTTCTGTGCTGTTCTTTTTCCAGAATGATGTCCTCCTGCCTCAAGCTTGTGGCAGTATGTGAGGACGCTATGATGCTCTTCCTGAGGAATGCACCTCCTCCAGATACTGTCCCCTCCTTCATGATAAAGGACGGGATCCTCCCAATGGTAAAACTTGGCCTTCGCCAGGAAGGTCTCAAGTTTCTGCCTGGGCCAACCTTATGGGATTGTCTTGGCGACAAGATAGTTCAAAATGTTAGCGTACCACGGGAGCGAGGTGACAGCCAAGATCGCCTCATCTGGAAATGTCTCTGTGATAGGTGCGCTGGGCTCAGATTCCTCAAGATTCTCCAATCTGGAGAGATGATCCGCCACCACATTCTTGACTCCAGGCTTATCCTTAATCTCAATATCAAATTCCTGGAGTAGAAGTATCCATCTGGTGAGACGTGCTTTGGCATCCTTCTTAGCGATTAAGTACCGGATGAAGGTGTGATCAGTGTAGATTGTCACTCTAGATCCGAGAATATACGATCGATGCTTATCAAGAGCGAAGACTACAGCCAGCATCTCTTTCTCAGTCACAGTGTAATTCCGCTGAGCGGTATCCAAAGTACGGCTGGCGTAGTGAATGGCAAAAGGTAAACCATCCCTCCTCTGTCCGAGCACAGCCCAAACGGCAAAATCTGAAGCATCCGTCATGATCTCGAATGGGAGAGACCAATCAGGTGGCTGAAGGACAGGAGCTGAAACAACCATTTCCTTGAGAGTCTCAAAGGACGCAAGACACTTATCATTGACAATAAACTCGGTGTCTTTTATCAGCAAGTCAGTAAGCGGTCGGGCAATCCGACTGAAGTCCTGAATGAACCGTCAGTAGAAACCGACATGCCCCAGAAAAGACCACAACTGACGCAAGTTGGATGGTGGATTGAGTTTTCTGATGATATCCACCTTGGCCGGATCGACCTCCATGCCCCTGTTGGAGACGATATGACCAAGGACCGTCCCTTGAGTCACCATGAAGTGACTCTTCTCCCAGGATAATACAAGGTTGACCTCAATACAGTGCTGAAGCAAACAGTCTAGGCAGTCAAGACAAGCATCGAACCCGTCGCCATAGACCGAGAAGTCATCCATGAAGACCTCTAAACAGTCACCCACCATGTCCGAAAATATGGACAACATGCACCTTTGGAATGTCGCCGGAGCGTTACATAGACCAAAGGGCATCCGTCTGAAAGCATAAGTCCCAAACGGACAGGTGAATGTCGTTTTCTCCTGGTCTTCAGGCGCAATGGCCACTTGATTGTATCCAGAGTACCCGTCTAGAAAACAGTAATGACTCTTCCCAGCTAATCGCTCGATAATCTGATCAATGAAGGGTAGCGGGAAGTGATCCTTCTTGGTGGCTTCATTCAATCGTCTGTAGTCCACACAAACCCTCCAAAAAATGGGCACTCTGGTAGCGATCTCCTCTCCAGACTCGTTGACAACTGTAGTGATACCCGTCTTCTTAGGTACCACATGGAGTGGACTAACCCATTTGGAGTCGGAGATGGGGTAAATGAAATCAGCGCTCCACCACTTTGAAATCTCTTTCATGACGACGTCTCGAAGATTCGGGTTCAGCCGTCGTTGGAACTCACGCGATGGCCTAGTGTTATCCTCAAGATAAATGTGGTGGGAGCAAAGATTTGGGCTCAGCCCCTGAAGATCAGCTATACTCCAACCTATCGCCTTACGGTTTCTTTCAAGAACCTCCATCAGACGAGATTCTTGTTCTCCAGTCAAACCTGCTGAGATAATGACTGGGTGCATGTATGGCTCACCCGCAAGGAATCTATACTTCAACGACTGCGGCAAAGGTTTCCGTTCTGGACAACTGGGAGATGGCAGATCTGGCTTCTGATATGTCTGTGTAAAAGCTACCAGGTCTGCATGGGAGAACTCTCACTATGCATGAATCTTTGACGAAGAACGGCCTGCTGAATCATCACTGAACTGTACCGGCTCGCACTATGTCATGGTTATTGACTCAGAAGGAATCAAACAAGGTAAATAATCAGCAAAATCATCCCAGTCAATGTCTGAATCCGAGGGATCAGAAGAATATGAGCATGAATGAAAATCATCTGCACCACTCATCACAACACTGCCAGCTTCAGATGTATCCTCTTCCAGGGATGTGCTCTCCCGGCTCTCGACTGCCATGAGCTTGAGATATAGTGAATCTGTAGGCAAGGCGAGAGTCGGTGCTACATGATCTATCCAGTTGGATTCATTATCAATCATCTCAAAATCACAAACCTGGTGGATGTCTAGCTCTTCCTCTGTCATCTGCGCTGCTTCACTGGACTGCTCCGAGCACTCTAACTCTCTGGCTCTGGTTTCCTCGATCGTCTCTATTTGTATGGTTTCGCCCTCGACGTGAAAACATACCTTCCCGCTATCATGGTTGGTCACTGCCTTGGCTGTGGCCAAGAATGGACGTCCGAGAATGATGGGGGCATCGGTTACCGACTCAGGGATCTCCATGTCCAACACAACGAAGTCCACGGGGTATTTCAGGCCATGAATGGTAACGACCACGTCTTTCAATAACCCCTTCGGCCTCTTAGTCGACCTGTCAGCAAACTGAAGGACTGTCCTGCTCCTAAGAAGAGGACCAAACTCGAATCGGTCGAGTAAGGCTGCTGGAAGAAGGTTAATTGAAGAGCCGCTGTCTAACAGAGTACGATCAAACTGTTGCTCCTGAATCTCGCATCTGACATAGGGAGCTCCTGCGTCTGGTCGCTTGGTTGGCAGCTTGTTCTGGATGGTGCAGCAAGTGGAATGAGTGAGCACATGGATCTGATCTCTGTGGTTCCTCCCCTTCCTACGGATGGTGGTTTTCTCCTTCAGGTTCTTCTTTAAGAGGGGGATGTGCTCAAGTGCTTCTTGTAGAGTCAGCTGAATATGGAATCTGTCTATCATCTGATTGCCGAACTCTACCTGTTGCTCTTTTTTGGGATTTTCTTTTTATTCCCCTTCACCCGGCGGAGTGCCTCAGGGAAGGGGATGGTAGGGGCCTCCACAGATGGAGGACTAGGAAGAGGTCCCTGTGCCTGTGAAGGAGGAGAATCAATACAATCATCATCATGAAACACATATGGATCCGCAATTTGAACAGAAACCTTTCCTTTATTCATATTTTTGTTTTTCTTTTTGTTACCACAGTCCATAGACACAAAAGGTGGTAACATCACAGATGGGTGCTCAACAAAAGTGGATGTGGTGGCCTCAGTACCACCACCAGCACCTGTCTCTACGGCATTAGCACCGCACTCTGGTTCAGCATCCAAAATGGTGGCATCAGCACCACCGTCTGCATCTGGTCTCACGACGGCATCAGCTCCGTCGTCTGGATCTCCATCATTAGTGGCCTCAGCACCACCGTCTTCAACATCATCATTAGCGGCATCCGCACCGCTACTCTGCTCCTCTGGCGCTCCTAATCCTGCATATGGTTGTCGCTCAGAAGAGGCACCGTCGGCTGGCATCCTACCGCTCCTAGTAGTAACAAAATCATCATCATAAAAGGAATAAGACATATCACTCAAATAGTCACTAGGAGAGGTATCCTCTGTAAACTCTACCTGCTCAGATTTCCTTTTCAGATTGTTCGGGTTAGGTTCAATCTGAGCGGGTATGGCGGCCTTGCCTTTTATTATGTCCCTCATTTCCTGCCGGAATTCATCCATTTCTTGCCTGAAGGAGGCTCGCTGTTCGGAGAGCAAGCGGGCAAGATCATCAAGAGATGGGTTCTCAAAAACGGGGGGTTGAGAACCGGATGGGTTCCCCTGCTGGAAATGAGGCTGCTGCTGTTGCTGTGGTTGATACTGGGGAGGAGGATGGGGGTAAGACTGCTGGGGCTACTGTCGCTGCCTCCACTGTTGTCCCTTATAGGCGGGACGAGGACCATTGTGGTACTGCTGCTGATGGGCGTACTGGGGCTGCTGCTGTTGTGGCGGCTGGCTGCTCTGCTGTCCTTGGGCAGTAGGTTGCTGCTGGGATGAGGATCCACCATTACCCCAACGGAATCCGGGGTGATCCCGACGAATCCCGGGCTGAGGGTACCGGTCGTACCAAATCCCATTGACTTCCATCAATGGGTCCTGCTCAAAAGAAGGTGGAGGAAGAACGGCCAGTGGCTGCTCCGGCTGGTAAACCACCATCTGCGTGTCCGAAGATGGCGGCTGCGTTGGGTAGTATTGTAGCAAGGGAACCGGCTCTGCCTGGATGTGATTCACCTGGCGGTACGAGGTAGAGGTCTGGTTGGCATTGCTACTGCTCGGATCAGCACGTGATCTGGGAGGCTGCTGGGAATGAGTCTGTGCCTCTTGGACGCATAAGATCTGCGTCTTCAGATCACTCATAGATTTGGCAATCTGGTCCATCTGGGCTATGCCTTGCATTCGTTTCTTCTCGAGGATCTCGAGACGGTCCAACTTCTCACTAATTATACCCATGTCGGCTGCTGCTGATTCAGCTTGGGTTGCGGCTACCGATGGTGTGTTAGGACCGGCATCGATGCGGGCGATCCTATGGAATGATCCCGCTCCTTGCGGGGGCTTCTGCTGCGTGTAGACGCGGGCTTGGGCCATCACGGTTGAATTTTCTGCCATGCCCTCGTAGATGGCCCAGACGTCGTCTTCACCCTTGGAAAAGTATGACCCACCGCAAGAGGCGTTGACAAGCCCCTGCAGCTCCGGTGTCAGCCCACAGAAGAAACTTTGCACCAGGTTGGGCTTGGATATGTCGTGATGTGGACACCGGTCGATGAACTCTCTGAATTGATCCCAAGCTTCATGAAACTGCTCATTTGGGATCATGACAAAGTTACTGATCATTGCTCTAGCTGCATTGGTCCGGCCGAGAGGATAGTATTTCTTCAAGTATGCGGTCCGGAGATCTGCCCATGTATCGATGAATTGCCCCAGATGTTTGAGCCAATTGTTGGACATGCGAGCCCACGGCGAGCCATTATACAATAAATGTTATTGCAATTCACTCCTTGATCTAAAATAAAGAGTATATAATTTGCATAATAGGTCCCATAGTACAATTAGGGTTGTTTACCATGGCCATCTTGATGATCATACAGCTGTTGATTCAATTATTGAATCATAGAGGCTGGTGCTTGGATGAATATCTAAAGAGTTAGATTGAGGACTCATCAAGCACCATCAAATGATTATTAAGAGATGATCTCTAGCCTGAGAAGGAGATGGCAATCCTTTCTCTAAAGGCTGATATCTGACCGACCTCTTGATGCAGGTCCTCTGCATAGGAATAGAGATTCGGAGGTGTCAGATTAGTTAAGTCAAAGAGTTGACTTAACGAGATCGAGATAACCAAAGTCCTATATTGTATGCTGTCACGATACAGGCACGCATCCTCTGACCGGAGACAGATGTGTTACTATATGTTTGAGTATGTACATTTGGCAGACCAATAGGTTGATGACCTAATCAAGGTCTATACACCGGCGCGCTGGTGTGCATATAAGGGCATATGAGTAATACGATCTCTCAAAGGGATCATACAGGTTCACTTACTAAACCGGAAGACATGAGCTCACTCATGAGATATTGGAAAGAATCAAATTCCATGCGCATGGTCGTCTTGCTTTGGAAGCTTGACTGAATTTGTAGGTTTGATATATACTTTTGGAAAGTATATGATCAAGACCTAGGTATGATATATGCTTTTGGAAAGTATATGAACGATACCAACTCCCAATGATCGAATGAGAAACTTACTGATAAAACCCTGAAGTAGACAGTGTAAAGTTGATCTAATACTTCGGGTTTACTCAGAGTCTTCCAGTATGCAGTATGTACAGGTATTAGAATACCTGAGGGTGATGTGATCATAAACGATTGTATAACCATGATGCTTCCATTCCTAGGGAGTGATGAAACGGGTCTGGATTTTAGTGACTCCTCTCAGTAGAGAAGTAATCTGATCTTAGTCCAAATGTTGGACATTGATCTGAATGTGATTCAGATTCAATGAGAAGATTAGATTTACGGTCTTGATTTAATCAAGCATCTATGGGAGGCCCGAGATCTGGATTTGAGATGTGATCTCAACATCCATGTCACTATACGTGGAAAAATACAATCGCCCGGTCCTTATCTCCAAGTATTCGCGGAGAAAGCGCATTATCCTTGAAAGAGTTCATGGATAATTCTATTGTTGATATATGTATCCAAGCATTGAGAAAATGGATAATTAAATGTGATTTAATTATCATGAATAATATGAATTTGATTCATATTACAAGGAGAGTTATCTTAGATAATTAAATGTGATTTGATTATCAAAGATGTAAATAATATGAATGTGATTCATATTATTTGAGCACATAAGAATAAGTTATCCAATATAATTAAATGTGATTTACTTATTATGGATAAGAATAATGTGGATAGTAATATCCAGTTATTCATAATATATTATAAATGTGATTTATAATGTATTGGAGAGAGTTAAATATAATTTATATTAGTAGATTAATTATTAATGTGTATTGCATACACATTGTCTAATTAATTGAAAATGTAAATTACATTTTGTTTTGGGTTGTGAATGTGATTCACAATTTTCCAATGGCATGATTGCAATGTTCACAAAATAAATTGGATTTATTTTTTGTGAAATAATATTCAACAAAAGTTGTTGAGAGATATTAGAGAGAATTATAAGATAATACAATCTCATATAATAGGAGAGGCATCCACCTTCCATATAGGAAGAGTGGATGACCACAATTCCCACAAGGAATGTGGTGGCCGTCCACCCTTCTTATGGAAGGAGGCTTGCCTCCTTTCCTATTTCTCTAATTGAGATTGATTTAATATAAATCAAATTATATTCTACATATATTTGACTTTTATTAAATTAATTGTTTTTGGTTTTTACCAACATAAATCTTAGCCATTGAAAGAAACACAATCAATGAGAACCATTGGATTTGTGTTGTCCCATGGATTGAGATCCATGGATCCCAAAACCCTATAAATAGAGAGGCATACCCATGCTCTCTCTTTACACAACATGTGCTATTGTAGCACATCTCTCTCTCTCTCTTTCTCTCTAGAGGTCAGCCCTCTCTCTTCCTCTCATGGCCGTCCACCATGGATGCCATGGAGAAGTTCTCCATCGCCGTAGCATCGTCGTTATGCTGCCCGTTCGTCTGCTCGTGGATCTCCGTCTCCTTCGGTGCGCCTCGCTCGTGAAGAAGACGTCGGATCTCGTGTGTCGAGATCAGGAGATTCGCCGCTTGGATCATCAACATGGATTGCGAGAAGCACGCGGTTCATCCCCGCGCTCGCAAGCGTCTCCTCCGTCGGATCGGACTTGAGACAGGAGGTCTCTTCGTTTAGAGACTTGATCGCAACCACGCTTCAAGAGGTAATCCTATTACTTGTTTGTGGTTTAGACGAGATGATCTGAGAAGTGTTCTTGGATCATGTGAAATTTTTAAATTCCGCTGCATCAAGCAACTAGTGCGACTAGTCGCTCCTCGTCGTATTCGATACGATGCTTACGCTTCCGTGATACGCTTGAGGATCTAACCATATCCTTCAAGTGGTATCAGAGCCTTAGGTCGACGGTTTCGAATATGATTCGCTAACCGAGGACGATTTGGGTTCGTTAAGGTCGCGAAATTTTTTATCGCATTTGATTTCGCTGATCTGTTTGGTGTAATTTTTCGGCCATATTTAAATTGTTTAAACACGAAAATAGCACTTGGATTTTGTTCCCCATTAAATAAGGAAACCATAGGATCTGAGTTTGCGTAAATCGGATTTCGTATGCTCTAGATATGGTAGTTTTAATGAACATGTATTCACTGTTACGGGAACTGCGAATCTTAACGTAATTAAAGAGTTAATTACTATTTAGAGACGCCTCGAAATGCGTGAAACATCACTTGGTTTCTGTTCTAAATCAAATTAGCAAACTTTAGAAATTGACTTTGCTTAATTTGGATTTAAATTGATTGAGATATGCTAATTTTAGTAAGTAGGGGTCACTGCTGAAATTACATTCCTAATCAAGACCATGTGATTGTCAATTAATGAAATTAATTGTTAATTTCGAGAAATAATTATGGAAAATATTTGTGAAATATTAGAGAATGATTATTTCCTTAATTGACTTGGCCCCAAATCAATTAATTGATTAGATTTGATCTAAATCATAATTGAAATCACAATCATCAAACTCTTGCTTGAGTAGGATTGGGAATTTGTCTAGCAAATTTCCTTACAATCAAAATTGTTTTGATTACTATATGCTATAATTTCGGTTGAAAAACCGATGATCATCTCAAGTACAAATTAATCAATTTGGCATTATCCTTTCCCGAGGTGGATATGGTGTCTAGTCGGGGATCGCTGGGGTAGCGGGTTGCAACGTATGCGGTCCGTCCCACTCCCGCCGGTACTGGCCATGACAACGGGTAGGGCCGGGATAATGTCAGAGGGATTAAGATGTATTTTTCTAATTATTAAAATACGAATTAATACGTACTTTGATATTAATACCATATATATTCAAGCATAAAATTAAGTTTGATTGATTGAATTGGATTAATAATTAATTTAATATGATTAAGTTAATTATGTCCAATTAAAATACTCTAATATGATTGGAGTTAAGAATTCCCTTGGAAGAATTAATTATATGAATGTGATTCATAGTAATTAATTAAATTTGAATAATAGATGGAGGATCACATAAGTGACATCCATGGTCTCCCGTCAAGGCGAAGGGTTTCGTCGCCAGATATTATATGTGGGAGACGCCTGTCCGAAGTGACAGCTCCTGCATATGATCCATTTGGATCGGGCTCGTCGCTTCTCGAAAGAGTAAGGACGTATGCGTAGTGACCCCAATATCGGGTCCTCATATTATTGGGGCAATATTGGATTGCGCATAGCGAGTTGTATTCCTGTTGACGGTTGGTTCAATTAATGACGGGTCAACATCACCTTAGGGGTGGTGGGCCCGGGTGTTAAAGACCGAATTGGGAGATGCAAGTTGGACTTGCAAGGCGGAATGTGTTCCCGCTTCTTTTTATCCGAGTTGTAGGTTCTCATATTATTGGGATGCAACAAAGATAAGGAAGGAGATCCCAGATCCTGCTTGAGATATTATGGTAAGTATATCTCTTATATTGAAAGTGATTAAGGGAATGAACTTTCATTGTTGACATGGCAAGACAACTTTGATATAAAATTCCTAAATCAAAGTAAATTATATATATATATATATTTATGCAAATTTCTTATTTCAGATAATCCTTCATTAAACCCACTCAATATTATACTCAATAATAACCAGTAAAATATCGTGGATTGGACCCTATGATCCAGATATTGTACTTGCAATTGGACATACAATGTATGTGGTTGCAATATGCAAGTTTCCTCATAATAATGAGAAGTGATAATTAAATTGACAATAGGACTAAAACCCTAGGGTTTGTATGTCTCTATAAGTCTTGATCTCATCGAATGTACTTTGGAAGTGACATGTCAATGATGATCGTAATTATCAAATAATCCTTATAAAATCAATAAAGATTTTCTGGCATACATATGTGCTCTTGACATTTAATCATGAATGATATGGTTCTCTACATCATGTAGAATAGTAGCTCTATAAGAGATGATGTATTCAAATTGTTTGAGTACCTACCTGAACCTATGTTTTAAGAGTTTTAAATGGATGTAGATGATGAGTGTCATCATTCTACTGTCTATACTCTAGTCATTCATTAAGCTTCATAATATTCATATTGTATGAATTGGGTGAAGCATGTACAAATATCAAAATGCTCTTACACTAAATTCTTTTGAATTTAACATAAGAGATCCTTAGTCTTAAGCAATGGTTGCTTATAGATAAATGGAGCGCAGTGGAAGCATGGGTTGGACCCAAGTAAGAAGTATAATCAAAGAGTTGACTGTACTTCTGTGACTTCCATATGACATCCAAAGAGTTGGATGAATGCCAATACTACAATATGTTGATGTGTTGATAGTATGACTATCAAGTCTATCTAGAATTCTTAGAGAAGGAATTGGATAGTACATCATAATAATCTACATATAATCATTAAAATTGGCTTACTTATTTGATAAGGTAAAGTCTAATAATTGTACCTCAATCTTCTAATAACACTTGCAATTTGTTGCATATGTATTAGAATATTAGAAGTTTGATCTTAATGTTTATTGGTCATCCATGTTGAAAGTGATGCAAGTGTTGCAACAATTTCCATGAGACCAATAGACTTCATATTTTCAGTGGGAGCCCTTAGTTTTAGAGAATGTCTCTATGACCTAGATATTAGAATACACTCATTGTTTATTTCTAATTGTTGGATATAAACATGAATTCTGTAATAAATCTATCATAAAGAGTTATGATGAAGATATTTCAGATAGTAATCTAAAATCTAGTGGACTCTACATAATTAGAAAATTAATGAATGGTTCATTAAGATTTCTAATACTGAAAATTAAAGCTTTAAAGATCAATAGGAGGATAAAGATCATTTAACAAAGATCTGGCATCAAGTTTTGGACACATGTCTGTTGATGAGATCAATGGACTAGTAAGACATGAAACTTTAGATTGTCTAAAGATTCTAATCTCACATACTTGTGAATATTGTATTCAAAGTAAAATGTCCACTACACCCTTCTTTGTGATAGGTGTAAGATGTTAAGGTATTCAAGATCTCATACATATTTATGTATGTAAATCATCTATATCAGAATAAACATTATGGATATGTGATATCTATTAGTGATTATTTGTGATATGAGATTTCTTCTCTTCACTTAGAAAACTTTGAAATGTTCAAAGATTTCACAATTTTGGTTTAGAACCAAAGTTTGAAGGAAGATGAAATGAATTTGATCTAACCAAGGTAGCCTGTACCTATTAGATGAATTCAAGAAATATCTTATGGAGATATGAATATCATTCCTATCTCAAACCTCCTAATGAACCTGAACTCAATGGAGTTGTAGGGAGATACAATTGATCATGTGTGACATGATTTAATCAATGATTAATCCTAGCATAATTATCTCTTAGTTTCCAAGGTATATATGTAGTAAAGACTACATTATATACTTAATAAGGTTCCATGCATATAAGCTGGAATCTAGCACTAGAGAGTGCTACTTCATTAGGAAAATAAAGGATGGTATTGTATACCTACTTTATGACCTTGAGATTCTTAAAGGATCTCATCTCTGAGAATGTGATTCTTAGAGGATGACTCTCTTAGGAATCAAGATAAAATGAAGTAAAGGAACTCATTTAATCTTAAGAAGATAACGAGGCTCCTGAAATCGGAAACTAAAAGAATAATTGAAGATGAAACACTGATACTTCTTCAAATAAGTTTGAGGATGTATTCCATGTGAAAATGATTGGACTTCATGTGATGAAGCTCCTGAGGATCATGACATGGATAAATGGATGTTAGCAATAAAAGTCTAATGTAGACTTCATATACAAGTGTTGTATATGGACCCTCGAGGATCCACCTATATGGGTAAGACCCATTAAGGTCTAAATGGATCTTCAATAGAAAGAGGGAACCTGATGAGAAGGTAGAGACCTTCAAAGCACGGTTCGTAGCCATGAGCTACACACCGAAGAGAAGACATCGCCTGCGATGAGACTTGCTCTCCAGTGACCTTGCTTTGACCCATCAGAATATTGCTAACTATAGCTACACAACTTGTCTATGACATCTTCATGATGTGAGTCAAGATTGCATTCCTCTATGATTACCTCTCTTAGGATGTTCATATGAACTAGCCCCAGGGCTTCGTGGTTGAGGAAAGCAAGGTGTGCAAGCTAAAGAACTCCATCTTTGGACTCAAATAAGCTTCTTGTAGTTGGAACATAAGATTTGATGAAATTATAAATGTTATGATTTCAGATAAAATCTTGATGAACCATGTGAAGCTTAGTGGGAGTGCCATTGTGTTCATCATGCTAAATGTAGATAATATCCTAATCATTTGGAATGATCTAAGGATGATACTAGTAAGTGTTTTATAATTTGGTTGTTCCATACCTTGAGATATGATCTCAAGGATACCTCTTAGATCCTAGTTCTGAAGATGTTCAGAAGTAAAGAGAAGAGGATATTGGGACTGTCACATTCTTAGTACACCTTGTACATATTCTATTCTTAGAAATTCCAAGAAAGGCTTCCATCCCTTAAGATATGGTACTGATCTATCTAAAGGGATAGCACCTCAAAAGGTTGAGGAAGTGAATGCTAGAACTGCTTGCACTTGTGCATCAGTTACGAGAAGCTGAGTGTATGCTGGATGTGTACGAATACCGGATGTCTGCCATGCAGTGGGAGTAGTAAAATGTTACTGATCCTACTATGGAGATAAAACACTTGATTGCAGTAATAACAAAATCTTCATAGATGATAAGATTTTTGAGATAGTGATCTTAAAGTCTTATCTTCAAATACTTAAGACTATATAGATAGTGATCTAAAAGGTCTTAACTTTGGATACCTTTAGAGATAGTGATCTCCAGAGATAAAGGTATTCTGATAAGGATTATGAAAATACTGGTTATAACAAATTATTAAGCTATAGTGTCAATGACCCTATAATAGCTTTAACAAAATTGAGTATTGGTTGCATGAGATGCAACATTCGCATTAAATGTGAGCACTGTTACTGGGGATATGCAAGTACCATAAAAGGACTTGGTGTAGTCTCGCGGGAACAGAGTGACTGATCAACTTACCTAGCTATTTTCTAAATAGCCTATGATTGTCACATGAGTGTGTGTTTAAATGATTAGCCCATTAATGGCTCTTTGGGCTAGTGGGAGATTGTTGGACATGCGAGCCCACGGCGAGCCATTATGCAATAAATGTTATTGCAATTCACTCCTTGATCTGAAATAAAGAGTATATAATTTGCATAATAGGTCCCATAGTACAATTAGGGTTGTGTACCATGGCCATCTTGATGATCATACAGCTGTTGATTCAATTATTGAATCATAGAGGCTGGTGCTTGGATGAATATCTAAAGAGTTAGATTGAGGACTCATCAAGCACCATCAAATGATTATTAAGAGATGATCTCTAGCCTGAGAAGGAGATGGCAATCCTTTCTCTAAAGGCTGATATCTGACCGACCTCTTGATGCAGGTCCTCTGCATAGGAATAGAGATTCGGAGGTGTCAGATTAGTTAAGTCAAAGAGTTGACTTAACGAGATCGAGATAACGAAAGTCATATATTGTATGCTGTCACGATACAGGCACGCATCCTCTGACCGGAGACATATGTGTTACTATATGTTTGAGTATGTACATTTGGCAGACCAATAGGTTGATGACCTAATCAAGGTCTATACACCGGCGCGCTGGTGTGCATATAAGGGCATATGAGTAATACGATCTCTCAAAGGGATCATACATGTTCAGTTACTGAACCGGAAGACATGAGCTCACTCATGAGATATTGGGAAGAATCAAAGTCCATGCGCATGGTCGTCTTGCTTTGGAAGTTTGACTGAATTTGTAGGTTTGATATATACTTTTGGAAAGTATATGATCAAGACCTAGGTATGATATATGCTTTTGGAAAGTATATGAACGATACCAACTCCCAATGATCGAATGAGAAACTTACTGATAAAACCCTGAAGTAGACAGTGTAAAGTTGATCTAATACTTCGGGTTTACTCAGAGTCTTCCAGTATGCAGGATGTACAGGTATTAGGAATACCTGAGGGTGATGTGATCATAAACGATTGTATAACCATGACGCTTCCATTCCTAGGGAGTGATGAAACGGGTCTGGATTTTAGTGACTCCTCTCAGTAGAGAAGTAATCTGATCTTAGTCCAAATGTTGGACATTGATCTGAATGTGATTCAGATTCAATGAGAAGATTAGATTTACGGTCTTGATTTAATCAAGCATCTATGGGAGGCCCGAGATCTGGATTTGAGATGTGATCTCAACATCCATGTCACTATACGTGGAAAAATACAATCGCCCTGTCCTTATCTCCAAGTATTCGCGGAGAAAGCGCATTATCCTTGAAAGAGTTCATGGATAATTCTATTGTTGATATATGTATCCGAGCATTGAGAAAATGGATAATTAAATGTGATTTAATTATCATGAATAATATGAATTTGATTCATATTACAAGGAGAGTTATCTTAGATAATTAAATGTGATTTGATTATCAAAGATGTAAATAATATGAATGTGATTCATATTATTTGAGCACATGAGAATAAGTTATCCAATATAATTAAATGTGATTTACTTATTATGGATAAGAATAATGTGGATAGTAATATCCAATTATTCATAATATATTATAAATGTGATTTATAATATATTGGAGAGAGTTAAATATAATTTATATTAGTAGATTAATTATTAATGTGTATTGCATACACATTGTCTAATTAATTGAAAATGTAAATTACATTTTGTTTTGGGTTGTGAATGTGATTCACAATTTTCCAATGGCATGATTGCAATGTTCACAAAATAAATTGGATTTATTTTTTGTGAAATAATATTCAACAAAAGTTGTTGAGAGATATTAGAGAGAATTATAAGATAATACAATCTCATATAATAGGAGAGGCATCCACCTTCCATATAGGAAGAGTGGACGGCCACAATTCCCACAAGGAATGTGGTGGTCGTCCACCCTTCTTATGGAAGGAGGCTTGCCTCCTTTCCTATTTCTCTAATTGAGATTGATTTAATATAAATCAAATTATATTCTACATATATTTGATTTTTATTAAATTAATTGTTGTTGGTTTTTACCAACATAAATCTTAGCCATTGAAAGAAACACAATCAATGAGAACCATTGGATTTGTGTTGTCCCATGGATTGAGATCCATGGATCCCAAAACCCTATAAATAGAGAGGCATACCCATGCTCTCTCTTTACACAACATGTGCTATTGTAGCACATCTCTCTCTCTCTCTCTTTCTCTCTAGAGGTCAGCCCTCTCTCTTCCTCTCATGGCCGTCCACCATGGATGCCATGGAGAAGTTCTCCATCGCCGTAGCATCGTCGTTATGCTGCCCGTTCGTCTGCTCGTGGATCTCCGTCTCCTTCGGTGCGCCTCGCTCGTGAAGAAGACGTCGGATCTCGTGTGTCGAGATCAGGAGATCCGCCGCTTGGATCATCAACATGGATTACGAGAAGCACGCAGTTCATCCCCGCGCTCACAAGCGTCTCCTCCGTCGGATCGGACTTGAGACAGGAGGTCTCTTCGTTTAGAGACTTGATCGCAACCACGCTTCAAGAGGTAATCCTATTACTTGTTTGTGGTTTAGACGAGATGATCCGAGAAGTGTTCTTGGATCATGTGGTCTCGTCGTAATAAAATTTTTAAATTCCGCTGCATCAAGCAACTAGTGCGACTAGTCGCTCCTCGTCGTATTCGATACGACGCTCACGCTTCCGTGATGCGCTTGAGGATCTAACCATATCCTTCACCAATATGCGGCTCTGTCAACCAAGGAGAATGGAAAGGCAATCATCTTTATTGTGTCCTCGGTCATCAACCGATCATGGATGGTGCTGCATATCATCTCGAATTCCTGGAGGTGGAGGTGTGGCTCTTCGGTCGGCAACCCATGGAACTTGGGTAGAAGCTGAATAGTGTGGGGCCGAAGCTCGAAATCTCCGTGGATGGGTGGAATTCGGATACAACGATGAGTGAGGGATGCAGCTGGGTTGTGCAACTCCCTCATGATGGTCTGAGGCGGTCTCTCAGCGTCTGGATCACCTCCTCCTGCATCAGGTCCTCCTCCTCCTCCACCTCCGTCGCCTCCTCCGCCAGCTCGGTTTTCTCTCATCTGTGCTATCTCCCTCATGAGATCACCCATGAATGTACCCTGGTTACGGATCTGCCTTTGCATAGTCTCCAGGGATGCGAGAAGTGAATTGTTGATGGCGGCTTGATCAATGAAATACGGAGGGTGCTCGTGATCATCGGGATGCTCGCCTCTGTCTGCAATGATTGGATTCTCTGAAAAAGCAAAAGAGGCCATCTCAGGTGCTGTCGAATGTCCCGAACTCTGTGATGCACTGAATTTTGAAACTATTGGACTGAGTGAAGGAGAATGAGAAGGGTGGTCGAGGGGGAACAGGGTGGAGGTAAACTCGGGCTCGGAGAGAGGACTCTCCGAGGTATTCCTAGATGAATGAGGAGGAGTGCTGGATAGCGGTGCCGACAAAGTCGGCCTAAGAGATCTCCGTCCCATCATCTTGATTATTTGGGAAGAGCAGGGGAAATGCAGAAGAAGAAGAAGAAGAAGAGGGATGAAATGAGATGCAACAAAATTGCGCACAATTGTGTTGTGTTTTTGATCTTGACCTAAATAAATCTAGCAACCAAACACAAAGCAGGGTTGAGTTCACCAACTCAACACATGGAGCCGTGAAGGTTCAGCTTTTATCTTGTCAGTTTTATCTTGATTCAGGAATTTATCTTTTTACTAGTCCTTAGAGCGCTATGCCTAAAGGAGAGAGAGTACTGCCGGAAAAGTATTCCCGTACTTGTCCTCCTCTTGTGTAACCTGTAACTTGCGCTTTTTAAGGTCCTTGTAACCCTTCCTGGATCCCTACTCAGCCAAAGAAATAGAGGGAGGAAGCCGATAGGCGAAACCGATACTTCGGACCTTGCTCGCAACGGAATCACCCGTGAGCGTGCAAGATCCTACTCGGACGCAGCCGGTGAGACAGACACACCCGTGAAGGCGTGGCCTAAGCTCGGTACTTCGGACAAGGTCAATGCTCACACAACAGTGAGTCACCAATGGTGACCAAGCCCTACTCGACTACGTACGATAGTAGCGCCAATACTTCGGAAATCCAGGCAATACACAAGGCAGCCACAAGTTGGGTTTTTTGGCTCTAATCCTTACGAAGCGCTCACCTCACTTGGAAGGAGACCTTCCCATGCAACCTGAATACAATTGAAGGTGTTACTCTCCCCAAACAAGGAATCCAATTACCGATTTTATTTTTGGTCAAGGTTTTCTTAGCAGTCCCTTTTTAAATTTTTTTGGTGTTATCGCTTCTTTTGAGTTGATTCAAACAAGCGCCTAATGATTTTTGTATTTTCTTGATCCTACTTTGTCCAAAAACAGAGGGAGAATAGAGTCGGAAAAGCCGATGCAAGTCGACACCAAGGTGGAAATCTCACCTTTGTGCCTAAATGATGGATGCAAAGTGAGAAGACTTACAGCGAATCCCAGCTCTCTCCATGCGGGATGCAAAGTAGAATTTATAAACCTAAACTACATGGCGATATGCAAAACGGAAATCGTCCTAGAGTAGGCAACTGCTAGCGTGAAGAACCACAAGCCAACCACTAACTCTCATTCCTAGTGTCCGGTCTAGGCTCACCCCTCCTCTGCTCAACACATTTGAGTTAGGAGAAAGTGCTTGTGTGGGGTGAGCTCGCGGCACGCGGATCGAAAGCAAATGGCTAACTGTTTAATTAGTCTAAGTCCAAATACGATCTATAGGAGCATGCAAAGGTTATTAGTGTGTTTGGACCTATTCTAATCGAATCAAGCAAGGCCTACAACTAAGGGCTCAATCCACAAAAGAAATGAAAAAGGAAAACAAATCGGAAAATGACAACCGAAAAACACGAGAAAAGCCGCGGTGAGCCCCCGGGTGAACAAACACCCGGAAATTTAGGCCCGGTAGTGTCCAAGAGTCCAAGTACATGTATTATTACAAATTATCAAAGTCACTCTCTCACAAAAAATAAAATGCAACTAATCTACCACTTTCTCTCACTCTTCCTGCTCTCTCCTGCCGGCTTGGCTAAAGAATAGCCGGCTCCGCTTCCCAAGGTTGCTTCGGGTCACCTAGGCGATCCGCCTTGCTCCGTGGTCCCTCGCAAGAAGACAAAAGAAGAATGGTCAGATAGCTCAATCAATAGATATATCAAAAGTGCAAGAGAGATAAACTAAAGCTATGGTAGACAATCAACACAAATAGACAAAAATGTGAACTACTCGCTGTTGCTCCCCGGCAACGGCGCCATTTGATTAACGCAAATTATCGTAGGTCTAAAGAGTATGTCTCACACAAGGCGAAGACAACCGATGTCGATACGACGTCCCACAATAAAGTGTATTTAATAAACAATTAACCCACACTAAAGATCAACAATTAGAAATAAATGTGGAGTTAAAATTTATTTTTAACTCTGTACAAAATATGTATAGGGACAAGTATGCAGAGAGTTCGAACACAAGGAGCAAACAGGGTAATCCAAATAAATGTGCACAAGTGAATGTGTGTGGATGTCTACACTGAGCAAGCAAGCAAAGAAATTTTTGTGGCTTTTTAATTTTAATTTTTTTTTATTTTTTAAATTTTTAGTTTTGTATTTTGATTTTTAATTTTCTTATTTTTATAATTTTATATTTTATATTTTTTATCAATATTGGAATATAAAGACAATGTAATAAAAGACAAGATAAAGTACTTATAAAAATATGCAAAAATAACTAAAAATTCAGAAATAAAATGTTTTTGATATTTTTAGGATTTTTTACTATTTTTGTGATTTTTGGGTATTTTTCAAACTATTTTTGGTATTTTTTTAAATACTGAAATAAGGGAAAACAGTGAAATATGTACTGGCTGTGAGTAAAATAGGAATTAAAATTAGTAAACAGCCACAAAATTTTTCCACACTATTTTTCAACTAAAGATAATAGAATATAGAGTAAACAGGAACTGAGTTTGTATTTTTCTGAGTTTTCTTTGATTTTATATTTTTTTTGAAGTTTTGATGTATTTTTTAATTTTAAGGTTTTTCTTTTGAGATTTTCAGGGATTTTTGGACTGACACTAAAATAGGTCAAAATACACACTAGGGAATTTTTTTGGAAATTTTCGAGATATTTTAATATTTTTTTAGCATTTTCTAAGCTAGACAGTGAATAAAAAGCATGTTTTTGATTTTTAATAAATATTAAAATGCAATAAAATTAAAAACTAAAAATATGGCGACAAAGTACAGGCCAACAGGAGCTTAAGTTCAAATTTTTAGAATTTTTGGAATTAAAATGATGGTCTAATTAATTGATACAAGCATCCTAACATTAAACAGGCCTAGCAGGGGTATAAGTGCAATTGTCAGAACATCCAGGGGCATACATGCAATTTTCCACAAAAGTTTGAACTGAATATTCAATTTACAGGATCAAAAATAAATTACAAGAGCCGCAGGGGCATTGGCGCAAATTTCCCACCAGGGCGCGTGACTTGCACGCGCCTGGCGAGGACTTAAAAGTAATTTCCACAAAAGCCAAGGGCTTATATGCAAAATTTCCAAAAATTTAACACTTAATATAAAAGTTCTTGGACTTAGACAAAATACTAAAAAGACCGAGGGCCTCTGTGCAAAAAGACCGCACCTCACGTGTACAGGTCACATGAGGTGACGTGGCGGAGGACCTAAGTGTAAATAAAATAAGTTCGGGGGTCTTTTTGTATTTTTTACAAAACTTTTACACTAATACGAAAGTTTTTAGACTAAAAAGTAAATACAAAATGCGCAGGGGCTTAGATGCAAAATACCCTCGGCGCACGGATCCAACGGCTGCAGATCTTCACTTATACACGTGGCGTGAATCCAATGGTCGACGACTCTTCGCTTGGACGGCGGAGATTAGATCATCTGAGGATGATCGGACGGTGGCGACGTGGCGCGATCCAACGGCTGCTGCTCGACCTGGGGGAGATCCTCGATCCGACGGCTGGGAGGTGGTGACGAAGAACACGTCGGCCGCCGGCGAGGGCGAGCTTCGACGCGCGAGATCTCCGACCTTCGGTGGAGATTGGGCTTCAAAATGGGCGTGGAGGCTCCTGCTGGTCTCCTCTTCCTGCTGGAGGCGTCAAAAATCCACGGCGAGGGCCGTGGTGCTCGCGGGCAGCTGGCGGAGCTACGGGGCTTCAAAAGCTCCAGCGAGCTTCAAAACTCGTCTCCAGGCACTATCAAGTGCGCTTTGACCTGCAAGAAAAGTCAAGGGGTCCAGGGCAAACTGCCTGGACCCTTGGATGGACGTGGGGATGCGTGGAGCGAAATGGCGATGGACGGCCGGAGGTGTGCTCCGGCCAAATGGGTGGATCGGGCGATTCATGCGATGGAACTCGGATTTTTTGAGGGTTTTTGATCCTTAAGCTAACAGGAACTAAAAGCATGCAAGAAATAAAAGGGGGAAGGCCCTCAATGGCTGGAGCCAGAGGGAGTAGCAAACCTCGACCGCCGGTGTTGCGGGAGGTATGGGAAGCTCCTCCGACCTCGAACACCTCGGCTGAAGACCTCGCGATGGAGCTGTCACCTCCAGGGAGCTCAGGAGCGCAAGAAGGTGGAGAGGGATGGTCCGAAGGATATCCAAATTCAAATCGAAAGGTTGGGGGTTCTCTTATTTGGTTTGACCCCGAGTTGCAGGGGCTCAAAGACCAATGAATCTTGAGCACCTCAGTGATCCTTGGCCCGATGTAAACACATGGCGGGCAAGATGGATGATCGAGGGGGAAAAATGCAGAAGAAATCAAGACGAAAGGGTGAAAGAATTGACTGGAATGGCTCAAAAACCAAGCCACTGACAGGGGGTAGGTGGGGAAGACGACCAATTGACTGGGGTCAACTGGTGGCGCCTCCTGGTTGGTCCACGTGGACCAACCAGGAAAAACCTACTGGAAATGATTTGTTAATTCACTTAAAAATAGAAATAAGCCGAATTAAATAATGATTATAAAATGAAAAATATTCGTTATTTTATGTAGTATTTTATTATGAGTTTTAATTATTTTTATGACGTCTATTTTTACAAGTTCACTTTTTAGCCCTATATAGGTATATTACCTATGTATTTTAGTATTTTATTTTTATCTTGTGTATTTTAATTTTATTATTTTTATTTAGTATTTTATAAAATCATAGAATACTTTTATATACACAAATACATTTTTGTTTTATTTTTCTGAGTTATTTTATGTACTTAATAAAATAAAAGTATATAATGTACAGGTATGTATATAAGTATTGTATCTCTGTATTCTATATGCAAGTATTTTTATTTTGTATTTTCTTTGCATTTTTATTCGAATTTTAATATACATATTTATTATAAGTAATATTTACAAGATTATAAAAATATAAAAATATAAAAAATGATGAATAAATAATAAATTGAATATTTTAATCTGTACAGTTGTACAATGTGGGTCCAAAACTCAACTTTCAAATCGTAGCTCCGCCAAATGCGAAACCACCGCCATTAAATAGCTTATTTTCTTCTATATACAATTAAAGGTGAGTTTGCTGCATTTGGAGTTGTCAGTTGTGAGATACGGGTCTGGGAAGTTGGGATTCTGGATTCTTATTCAGACCATAACTTTTTATCTGTACATTATTTTTCTGTGAAATCAATTTTATAATTTTCTTTATAAAATTATCTACAACTTTCATGTATAAAGTTTCTTTATTTGATGTATAAAAAGTGGTACCAAAAATAGGTCCCAAAATGAATAAAGAATGAATAGAATAATATAGGTCTTTGGCCCTTATCTCCCCCTACTTTATTCCTGGTCGACCTATTCATCAAGATGCCTAGGTCTCGGGGTTTCAGGTCATAAAATATTTACAATATTTTATTCTTTTTCTTTTCTTTATTTATTCTATAATTTTGACTTTAATTACAGTATTTTATACACTATTTAGATGCACATGCATGAATGCTAAGATGATGTATTTAAGGCTATTTACAGGTATTTGCTAGGTTTTTTGGTGCCAAAATGATAGAATAAAGATGATGAAATGTGGATTCATCAATGGCCAAAGGAGAGGCCACTTTATCCTAATCTCGAACTTATCAGCGTCATCTGCAAATCCACCACAAACCGATCAATATGATGACAGCCAATGAGCAAGACCAGGACGAGAGATCCAACCTCAACATCATAGGGAGCCACCTGTCAAAAGTTGATATCATTGAAAAATGATCACAGGATTCGGAGAAGCTGTCTGTGATCGAACATAGGACCCAACATTTGGACAAGCTGGATCATATTACAAAGCGGCTGGAGCTGCTTGTTAGTACCATCAATTTTGTGCAGTCTGTGAGCCCGACCACCACTCCTCCAGCTGAGCTGAAAGAACCATCATCTCTAATGCCATCTTAGTCGAGTGTGAATAAGCCTCAGGTCTAGCATGTGTACTACATGCATGCCAGACGCTGCTGCCTTTTTAGCAGATCGTCCTATACCAACCTGAGCTCCAACCCCCTTCTTATGTTCCGTTCTCATCATCACCACCAATCATTCAAGAGGTGAACGGCATCTGGAACAATGGTGCCTAATTGGTACATATAAGCAGACAACAATAGGGCCAATCCTCGGCCATCCGATCGTATCACCAACATCAATGTGGGTGGTTTGTCCAGGGATCTCACCAGCCTCAATAACAGCCTCCACAGTATCAGAACAATTGGAGGCAGAAACAATGGTATCAGCAGCCCGCGTACAGTCAATACCATCCATACCATCAGTATGCGATTACGTCTTATAATCAATACCCTCCTCCTCTGCAATTTCATCAACAACAACTCCCTCCTCCTCACCATGATTTCCAGAATTCCCATGTTCACTAGTACCGTTCCCTACATGGTCAGCACGCTGATTCATCCGAGGCAGCTCTAGTGAACCCAGCGCTCGACTGCTTGGCCCAACTCGTCAAGGGCCTAGTAGAGATGTCCCAGAATCTAGATGACCTCACTGCCACCAAAACACTCGTTCCAGCGCAGGTTGAGGCTAACCCTGATAATTTTAAAAGTAAAGAGCATGTAGTTTGTGATGTTTCAATCGGTCTGTTAGAGTCAGATATTTCAGATTATGCTTTGTCTCATGCAATGACTCTTAGGAGCAGCATAACTTTTCAACCATCTGCCACCACCAAAGGGAAGGATAAAGCGACTTCTGGAGAGTCATCTTTTGTATTAGTCGGTCCAGCAGCAATACTGGGTGAGGAAGAAGATGATGGAGGAGAAGCACTAGCCACCATTCACTGCCACCATCAAGAGAAAAATTCCTAAAAAACCAGCAAAAAGAAATTCCAAAAAAGAAATGAAGAGCTAAAGCCAAGAAGGATCGGCAATGGAGGAACCAACACCACCGTCAACCGATCCAGAGCAATCCAACGAAGCCCAAGCTCATGTGCATAAATTTTTGCCTGTTTTGCATGATATCCCATATGTTGGCCAATCATATGTAAATAAGCATGTAATTAAGAATACTGAATTTTCTTCTGTGGATATTCTATTTCCTGGAGTAATGAAAAATACCAAAAAAATAAAAATTCAAAAACCGCATTGTCCGACCCTAGAGTGGTTGAAGTTATTGATAATCTTATCCTGAAAATACCACTCATGAAGGCCATGAACTACACACCAACTGTAAAGAAAGGATTGAAAGAAGCATGTACCCCCAACTGTTTGAACCGTAAGAACGGGTGCAGCAGAGGAGAGAAACACGTCTTGGCCATGTCCACCGTGAATGTAATCAGTGACCTCCCGCAGAAAAAGAATGACAAGGGGACACCCAACATCAGATGACAAATTTTTGATCAAGTATTTTAGCGGAATCTACTTGATAGCAGATCTTCAATAAATCTCATGCCCTCCTCACTATTGCAACATTTGGACTCGGGCCGCTTAAGACCACAACAATTATCTTGCAGTTCGCACATCGATCTGTGAAGCGGCCCAGAGGTATGTTGGAGGACATTATCATAATTGTACATGATATGAAGTTTCTAGTTGATTTTGTAGTCCTATACATGGACTCACCTACATCGTTACTCCGGACCCCAATCATTCTAGGCTGATCGCTCCTTCGCATAGTCAAGGCGGTCGTCGAATACGAGTATGGGAAGGTTACATTTTTCTCCAGTTCTGAAAAAGTCACCATGGATATGGTCAGTGAGCCGGAAGCCATAATCATCAACTTAGGACTGCGACATCATTGATATCATCAATCAGTAAATATCTTTGGATGATACCTTCACACATGAATTCCTCTCTTCAGGAAAGGACCTAGATAGCATAGCCAGTCCATGCTTCCTTGCCAATTAGGAGACTAAATCAGAATTCGAGTCAATGAGCAGCATGTTCGAAGAAGATTCAAGCCAACCTGAACATGAAGAATTCATTACAAATATGTTCGACACTTTCATTTCAGAGCCAGGAGTGATAGAGGTGGGCAACACCTCATTGAAATTAGCAGTTCACCTAGCTACCAACACAATTTCTGAAGTAGCCGTGAAGCAGAAGCAAAAGACTCCAGAACTCAAACCGCTCCCAACAGGTTTGAAGTACATGTTCCTTGCGGGTGAAGAGAACATGTACACGGTTATCATCAGCAACTGTTTGACACCAGATCAAGAATCTTGATTTCTCAAGGTTCTTGAAAAGAATTACAAGGTACTTGGTTGGGGCATATCTAATCTCTGCAGGTTAATCCAAGTCTGTATTTACACCACATTTATATTGAAGAAGATTGCAAGTTGTCCTAAGAGTTCCAAAGACCGAATCCAAATTTGTGGGACGTAGTGATGAAAGAAATCATGAAGTGGTGTGAATCCAGCTTCATTTACCCCATCTCTGATTCTAAATGGGCGAGCCCCCTGCATGTAGTTACAAAGAAATATGGGCTCACAGTGGTGAAGAATGACCAAGGAGAAGTGATCTCTACCCGAGTACTGACATCTTAACAGGTGTGTGTAGACTACCATCGTCTGAATGCCGCAACGAAGAAGGACCACTTCCATCTACCATTAATTGGTCAAGTTCTTGAGAGACTCACAGGGAAAGAATACTTTTGCTTTTTAGCTGGGTACTCCGGGTACAACCAAGTTGTAATCACCCCTGAAGATTGTACAACACCTATGCATTCAGGAGAATGCCCTTTGGCCTCTATTAAACTCCAATGACTTTATAGAGGTGCATGCTCATCATCTTTACTGACATGGTTGGAAGTTTTCTCAAGTTTTTATGAATGATTTCTCTGTCTATGGTGATAGCTTCGATTCTTGTCTTCAGCACCTAGACAAAGTACTCCAAAAGTGTCGTGAAGTCAATCTTGTGCTATTATGGGAGGAGAGCCACTTCATGGTTATAGAAGAATAGTGCTGAGCCACGTCGTCTCCAAGCGAGGCATGGTGGTCGACCCAGCGAAGGTGGATGTGATCTCTAAACTCAATCCACATCAGAATGTGAAAAATGTGAGGTCATTCTTAGTGCATGTCATTTTCTATCACTGCTTTATCAAGGATTTCAGCAAGCCTGTATGACCTCTGACTGAACTTCTTTCTAAGGAGATCGAGTTTATTATTGATTAAATGTTTCTTCAACCTTTTTATCAGCTGAAAGAGCTCGCTACTCATGCTCCTATCCTATAGCCACCAGATTGATCTCTCCTATTTGAGATCATGACAGATGTGGCAGATTTCGTAGTTGGGTTGTACTAGGACAAAGAAGAGACAAGGTGCCCTATGCTATTCACTACACCAACAATATGCTTGATGAAGCACAAATAAATTATACAGTCATAGAAAAGGAGCTGCTTGCGGTAGCGTTTGCTTTAGAGAAGCTTAGATCCTATCTGTTAGGAACAAAAGTCATTATCTTCACTGACCACTTTGCCATCCGAAACTTACAACAAAAGAAGGATGCCAAGTCAAACTACTCAAATGGATCATTCTCCTCCAGGAATTCGATTAGGAGATCAGAGAAAAGCCCGGAGTCCAAAATGTGGTGGCAGACCATTTTTTTAGAATTGAATTCCAAGATACTCCACTGGACAGTGCACTGTAACATAAACTTTCCCGGACGAATCAATTCTTAGTGTGGATTCTCTCCCTTAGTATACCTATATCGTGAACTAACTCACATCTAAGGTGGTCCCACAAGACTAGATGCAGATCAAGAAGGACAAATTCATGTATGACATTCATTTTTACCAATGGGGAGGTTCCATACCTGTTCAGGGAAGGTGCGGATTGCATTTCGCATCGCATATCCCTCAGGAGGAGTACACAAGTGTCCTCGAGCACTTCCATAAGCTTGAATCTAGTGGACACTATTCTAGAAGCAGAACGACAACTAAGATATTACAATGTGGCCTCTGATGGCCCACACTCTTCAAGGATGCAGATAACTATGTGAAAGTCTGTATAGACTGTCAAAAAACGGGGGAAACCCTTGTAGTTAAAGACACCATGCCCTCAAATATATCTAGATATATGATGCGTTCGATGCATGGGTCATCCATTTTATGGGTCCATTTCCTAATAGTCAAGGCTATGAATACATCCTTCTTGTCATTGATTATGTGACTCGATGGGTGGAAGCCATTTCATCTCGAAGTTGCAAATAGCAAAACAGTTTGCAAGTTTCTGAAATATAACATCATCTCACGGTTCACATTCTGAAGATTCTTATTTCAGATGGAGGCAGCCATTTCATCAATAAGAAGGTTAAGAAATTAACAAATGAGTACAACATCGATCACTGAGTCACATCTCCATATCATCCGCAGTCAAGTGGCTTAGCTGAACTTTCAAATGGAGAAATCAAGATGATATTGCAGAAATTCGTGAGTCCAGACAGAAAGACATGTTCACAACTTTTGGACTCAGTTCTTTCAACATAGAGAACGACCTACAAGTCTCCTTTGGACATGTCGCCCTATCGCCTTATCTATGGAAAACCATGCCACCTACCCGTGGAATTGATTCACAAATCATTGTGGGAAGTGAACATCTACAAGCTCGACTCACCAAAAGGTGGCCAACAGAGAAAGTTGGATATGAATAAACTCCTGGAATTCAGGGATTATGCATATGACAACATTCTGATGTATAAGGAGAAGTTCAAACACTGGCATGTCAAGTACATCGGAAGAAAAACCTTTGAACCAGGACAGAAAGTATGGTTGTTTGATGCGGAATTGAAGATATTTCCTAGAAAATTAAAGATCAAATGGATAGGGTCGTACAGAGTAAGGATCGTACGTGACAATGGAAGTGTTTTGATATCGGAATTGACAGCTGATGTACATCCCTTTATAGTCAATGGTCAGTTGCCGAAGTCGTAGTTAGAGCATGACACATTCCTGTCTATTTGATGAATCTCATATTCATCACTCTAAAACTAATTAATTAAGCTCAATTCCCTAAAATTCATTGGAATTTCTTCATTTATAGTGCATAATTAGCATTCATGCATGTTTTGATAAGAATGGCATTTTATCACTTATTTTTGCACAAAATAAGAAGCCAAAAATCCCAGCCAAATCGACCTGTAAGTAGTCGAACTTCCCCATTTTTAAATAATTCATGGTAACTCCAATTAACCTAAAACCACCTCCATTGTGAACATATCACTACCAAGAATAAATGAAAAATAGAAAAAATCACTAACCTAAATAAGTGGACCAAAAACCCAAACCCTAGTTCAAGGATTTCTGGACTAAAATCTCGATATCTCTCTCGTACAGTGTCCGATTTGATCCTAATCACTTTTGAACTAATGTACATTCAATTACCTTCAAAACAAGACCAAGTTCAAGTGAATCGGAGCTCATATGTGAAAGTAGGGTTTTGGACCTCTTTTGTACATTTTGTATTTTAACGATTTTTGACCTATTATTTTATGTACATAATTGACTCATTTTATTTTATTTCTTTTTCATTTGTCTTCTTTGATGAAAGAATTATTAAAATGCAGAAAAATTCAAATCCAAGCTGAGCTTGAAATCAAAGAAACTAACTGAGTCCGAGTCTTCACTAATTATCTGTACAAAAATTATATTTTTCATATTTTATTTTATTTATTCTTTTTCTTACTTAATAAAAATAAAAAAATTAGATTAGTGTGTTAATATTTATCTTTGATTTTATCATATTTTTTTTTCGGATTTTTACCTGGTTTAAAAATGACAAAACAATTATAAAACCCAAAAATCAAGGTATACTATGTACATAGGATACCCTAAAAATATAACTTTATACAAATGATCGATTTTGGTTTTGGTCTCATCATGAAAGTTGTAGATCTCATAGATATGAGCAACTTTCGTGAATAAAATTTTTCAATCTGAAGTGGTTTGCTATTTCTTTTATATTTTTCTTTGTATTTATTTCTCGATTTTTCTGGCCCATTTTTTGGACTTTTTAACTTTGTTTTTATAAAAAAATTAAAAAGACTCGCACATGCGGAGCACGTGCCTCCCTTGCACGTGCCCTGCACGTGCTCCGTCGGCCTGTCTGTGCCACATGGCAGCATCTCGGTTGTTCGATCTCGGTCGATCGGACGACCTCTACACCTTCTCCTTCCCCCAAATTTTCTCCACCGCCCCGTGAAATCAGGCCACCGCCTCTGCCATCACCCACGCGGATCTCGCGCACGGCCGGTATCTCCGATCTTGTCAAACCTCCGCGAATCCCACCACACCACCTTCCCCGCGTATCTCCCTCAACCTCGTCAGATCCCCAACCTGATCTCCTTCCAAAGCCGACGCCCCCTCGCATCTTATTTAACTCCTTTGACCCCTGCCCTTAATCCCCATCCGTCGATAAGCCCCTAATTCCTAAGGATACCTCCGGTGGTGACATCCCGAAGGCCCTTCACCTACGGCGATATCCAAGGTCGTTGGCCTTGCTATAGCACCACGCTCTTCCACTGCTAGTGCCTCGCTCCGGTAACCCGTCGAACCAACGCCATTCCATCTTCCACCTTTGCCTCTAAAGTCCTCCACCTTCATCATTCTATTCCACTGCCACAGGAAGTTTCTCCAACATCCCCCGTCAACTCATCGTCATCGAAAACACCCCAATAAACCACTGTTATCACCGTCACCCAGCACTGCAATGCCTCTTCATCTCCATCCGAGCGTCCCCGACTCCAGCAGCACCTCCAGCCCCTTCGCCAGGTGCCTCACCATCGACGCCCCTCCACCACTCCACCTACACTCTGTCGCCTCCCGCAGAAGACTCCTTCTGCCGATCACCTTCTTCGAGCTTTGCCGCCATGTCTCCACAGCCACCGTCCCATCCGCTTGCTGTACCTCGCTTCCTCGACCGAGAAGCTAGCACTGACCACGCCTCCGTCTCTCAGCCACGGGCTCCGCCGTCAAACTCAGAGCATCTTCTCCGCCACCATCAATCGCCGTAGGAGGCGGTACCGCTCCACCAACTTCGCCTCTCTCCGCCACCGTCGGGTGGTGGGCCCGAGGCCCTCCCCGCATGAGTGGCACGTGACGGGAGGGAACTTTTACAGGGAAGCCCCCAGAGAATCATTATATTGCCCCCCCCCCCCGCATATCCAAGGTTCACTGCTTGGCACGTGATGCTTGGTTTTTTTGCAGAAAACCCCTTGGGGGTTTAGGTAATTATATGCATACCCCTATGCTACATTGTCTTTATTAATTATTTATTGTAGTTTGCATTAATACCCTTGACTTACCCTATTATTTTGATCAATATTTTCACATCATTTTATTTTTATAAAAATAGCATTGTGCTCTTCAATTAATTCTCTACATCTTGGCATATGTTTAACATTTTTATGGTTTGTGATTAATTAATAATTAATTTTTTGTGGAAAATTGCATATTTTACCAATTCTGTGCTTGGAAATTCATAACTAATTAACCATTGCTCTGAAAATTGCCGAAAATTCATAGATTGTAGAATTCGTTGTATGTTACATTGTGCCCAAAAAGATTTGTATTTGCATGTATAATTTTCCTTATAAAAATTATTTTGTATATTTCAATAATTATTTTTTAGTAGGTATTAAATCTAGTATTTTTGAGATTTAGGATTTTTCTGAGATCGATCACCTAGTGATTGAACTTGGATAATTTTATCTCTTGGAAATAATTAGGTTTAGTATTTATTATAATTAATTATTAAAATTTATTGTGTTTGCATTCATAAATTCATAAAATATTTATTTTGCATCCAAAAATTCCAAAAAAATTTACAGTGCATTAATTTCATCATAATTGTCATCTTGGCCAAGTTTCATATTTTTTGGAGATCATTTAATTGATATTCATTTTCTAGTCCTTAAAATTGGCCAAAGTTGCATTTTGCATCCCAAACTTGCATTAAAAATACAAAAAAAACATCTCGAAAACCATACTCGAACTTTGATAGACAAATTTCTAGGTTGTTTCTTTGCCTCCTTGAGTTCGACCTTGGGACCTACCCAAGTAAAATAAACAAAAACCACACAATTGAAAATTGAATTAATTAATTGTGGTTATTTCTTGACCGATTCCGATTGATCGCCTACAACGAAATGACACATAATTAAACGTATGATAATTCACGACATTTAACGTAGGACATTTCAGGAGTCGTCATCATTTTCGGCTCTGTACAAGTAACTCTTGAAGAAGATTTCATTGCTACAATAGCTTCAGTGGAGCTGGATAATGCTCCTACAAATACATTTGAATAGAGTAGATTTTCGTCTTTTATTCTTTTCTTTTCATTTTTCATTCTTCCGAAAAGTGGCACTCATCACATTCATCATTGGTATACTTAGGATATACTCCATCCTAAGTATAAAGGGGATGAGTGCATTCGGGTGTTCATTCTTTGATCCCTCGCCTGTCTCCTCAATGTTTGACTTTATGCATATACTTAGGGAGATTTCACCCTAAGTATGAGGGGGAGACAGGTCGAGCTGATGATTTATTCATTCATTCCCACCCTCGTCCCTCCCTGCTTTGTATACAACATGTTATACTTAGGATTAATTGATATTACATATAGGGGGGATGGTCGACTTCTCATTCATTCATTCTTTAATCTTTAGTCATTGTAGTATAGATTTTCCTACTTAGTGCGAGTTATGTCTTCTTTTTCTCTTTGATCTATGAAGACATAGCTCAAGATAAATATAGGAGGGTCGTATGTACCTCGTATGTACTTTAGCCATAACTCGTACTTGCATATTTTTAATAATATCGCTAATTACTAAAAATCAAAACACACATCCAACTATTTATAATTACTGATCAATAAATTAGGTAAAAATGTTTTGCAAAATGTTTGAAAAATGGTTAGAAAATCTCTTTGAAAAATCTTTTGAAAACTATTTGAAATATTTTGCAATATGTTTTCAACCTTTGTAAAAATATTTTGTTTGTACAAATTTCTTTTCTTTATTTGAATAAAATGTTTTGAAAATCTATCTGCAAATGGTTTGGAAAATGGTTGCAAAAAATACCTTGAAAAAAATCTATACATACTATTTGAAAAATATTTGTAAAATGGTTTTCAAATTTTGTAAATGTTTGTAAAAATTACTTGACAAATTATTTTTCAAAATAAATTTCTCAAAATGTTTGTGAAATCCTTTAAAAAGTAGTTTGAGAATCATGTACATAATCCAAACAAAGTAGAATTCTTTACAAAGTCTGTACTTAATCTTGTAAATAACTAACTTGTGTAGATTCTTGAACTTTAATTCTTGTAAATTCTAATGCATTCCCGTGTACTATGCATAAGCATTTGCATTTTTTCGAATTGATAATAACAATTGAACAAGTCTAAATAAAATCCAAAGATCGGAGCTTGGTTGGATCATAATCCACTTAATCACATGAACTTTATAGGATCTAGAATTGATGCACTTAAGGTCTACTAGACTTAATTCTTTGAGACCATGAGACTAGGCTCAATGTCATCTTGACTGCTTAAATAAAATATTTCGAAACACATGCGTGACTCTTGTTGATAATGACCTAACTTGCACATCTGCACCTTGCACTTGCTTACCTCCATTGAAGTGGTAGAGGGATGGATTTGTCGGCATGAGGCACAAGACAATGGAAACATCCTACTTGGTCAAGAGGAAAAAGTACTTATGTAAATGTTGTTGTATATAATATTAAAAAAATGTAAAATCAAAAACACCAAAAAATAAATAGGTAAAAATCAAAGAATAATCAATTCCCATCGGAGTATGTATGCACATATAGTCAATAAGCAAGCTTGACCTTCAAAGTCAATATGTATGTGAGCCTGCAACCTGATGACTTGGCGACACTTGTCAAGCATCTTAGGATAGTAGCTACACTGGCTACCATCCATTCTCTTCTTGAGCCGGCTGTACTTGAACTTAGAAGGGAATACCCCACTTCTTGAGGAAAGAGGTATTGGATTGGGGAATTAGGGTCATCATGTTGGAGAAAACTAACTTTTACCGTTTCATCCGCGAGGATCTATATATCACACACTATACGAGATAGACTCAAAGTCATAAGGGACTACGTATGACATTGACTTGTTTCGACCTGGCTTTTGAAGAGACTTGGACAGAGTTTTGTGATTCTCAAAGGCTGTTGTGTTCCAAGTTCGGTTCCCAATAAAGTTCCGACCAGACTAAAAATCCAAAGGTCCGACTGAGTTCCAAACTTTGATATTACGAAGACAAGTTTAAACGTTAAAATTAATCCAAGTACTTTCTTTTTGCTTCTTTTTTTCTTTTCTATACTTATAGGAATAAATGTTTGCTAGGGACTAGCAAAGGCAAGTATAGAGGGTGATGAATATACAATTCACCACCTTCATTCTTTTATTTTGGATTTGAATCCCTATCTAAATGCAAGTATATATCATTGATTTTTTAAAATAAAAACCTGATAATTTGAATAGAGCATTGTATAAAATACTGCATATTTATTGTATTTAATTCCAAAATAAAAGAATAAATGACGAAAATTAAAAGAAAGGAGACACCATAGGTGTCGAGTGACCCTAAACCCTGAGACCCAATCATCATGATGACTTGGTCGATAAGGAATAAAGTAGGGGGAGATAGGGCATATAGATTGTACATAAAAAACCCCAAAAACCCTAATTTTAAATTCATCAATAATTTCTTTTTGGCATCTATTTTATACTATTATTTTCACCTCAAATAATAAAACCCAAAGCATGAATATTGTAGATAAAAATGCAAAGAAAAATACAAAATGAGTTCACATAAAAATAATGCACACTGTGCCCGGGACATACAAAATAAAAACTTCACAGAGCTATATCTTCCCCTACTGTATTAAAGTGGACCAAAATCACCTTTAATTGTATATAACTTTTAAAAAGATATTTAATGAAGGTGTGGTTTCATTTAATTTGGAGCTAAGATGCAAAACTTTGATTTTGGGCCCATATTGTGCAATATACATGTATATTATATTCAATATATCCATTCTTTATATTTTTAGTTTTTTTATAAAATTGTGAATATTATTTGAAACACATATCTATAATTAAAATAAAAATTAAACAATTAAAATAAAATTAAAATAAATCAATTATTTTAATATATATATATATATATGAAATATATCTATAAAGACCTATAAAGAATACAAACATAATTATAAGTGTACATATTAAGTCAGAAAATATACATATTAGGTCAGAAAATATAATAAAAATATCTAAATGCGCATACAAATAAAAAAATATAAAGTACGTGTATGAAATAAGAACATGTAAAATACAAAATAAAAAGAAAATACCAAAATACATGTATTTATACATATATTTTACATGTAAATATTAACTCATAATAAGAAGCCTCATAAAAATAAACACAAATATGTATAAAATACTACATAAAATTACAACCAATTTTTTGTTTCGAACAAAAATCAAATAAATCATTTGATATTTTTTATTGAATTAATGAAGGATTTATTAAGCCTTAATTTCTTGTTGGTCCACGTAAACCAACCAAAGCGCATGGACTGTTGACCCAATGGGTCAACTATCCAGCCTGCCCCGCCACCTTGTCAATGGTCTCGTGACCTCTGACTTTCATCATTTTTTTTGTAGAGATCCAGGGCTCGATGGCCCTTGATCCCTACACCAAAATGGTTACCCATGCTGCCCTCTACCTCACCATCTCCCTACTTCTCACCAACCCCTCCCTACTGCATGCCATCGCTCCATCCTTTTGGTCGGTCCATGTCTATAAATAACCTCCTCCGACTTCATTCCTATTTTTGATTTCTCTTCGCCCATCGTAACCCTCTTAGGAGCTTCCCGTTGAGTCCCTAGTGACATCAGGCTGTACTTCGGTCCTTTGCTGTGAGGATAAGGTGGTGGAGGAGCTGATCCAAGTCAGCTAATCTTCTTATCCGACGAGCCTTCCCTACTCCAAGCTCCAGAGCTCGTCGAGCTACCAGGTACCCATAATCCTCTTCCATTTAGTTTCTTTAGCGTAATCTAGGTTTTAATTCCATCGTTTCATTACACATTTAGTTTTAATTTTGAAAATCAAAATCGTCAAAGCTTATGCTCCGGCACCAAATCCATTGTACTCCGTTGTTATGTCCCCAATCCACCTCCATTCGACTTCTCTCGCCTTCTCCGCAAAAGCCCTTTTTCTACATGATTCTTGCACAGAATCAGATCGCTGGACTCCACCTCCGTCGCCTTTGTGCGAGTCCTATCGTCACATCATCCCCGTGCTTTTGCAACTTCAAAAGAGGGTTGAGGAGTTAGCCCTCAAAACCCCTTAAGAATTGTGTGCAAGTCCGTGATAGTAAAGACCATGTGGAGACGCACCCGAAGCCCTGAATAAGGGCTCCTAGTCAGCTGACCTCCAGTGCTCCTCCAGCAAGCCCTAACCTTGAGAAGACACTTGTCGGACACACTATGCTCCCAAGAATCAGAGGAGCATATCAGATTTGAAGGATGAAGTCGAACGGAGGAGAAATCAAGAAAAGAAGTTTGCTGGCAAGATGATCTTTGAGCATTCTTCCATAACCCTTGAGAGCCATTCGATCACAAAGGTGGCTCAGATCTAACCTAGGCCATCCATCTATTTTCTAATCCGGTGCCCCAATCAACTATCCATAGAGACATGTAGATCATTGTCAGCCCTTCGATCACGCATAAGTAAAGGGGTAATTTAATAAGTAACCCCCCTTCTTTTTGAAGTTTTATTGTTTAGTCCTTTAAATATCGTCTCATGTTGTAAAGTTTTTTTTGTAAAAATTACAACTGGGCCCCTAGCTTTATTGAATATTACATATAGGCCATGTGCTACGTTGACTCACATGGAACCCCACATGAGCCAAGTATTTTGCAACCAAGCCCCCTAGGATTGGTTATTTAGTGCAAGTATTTAAAATATATAAATGGTTCAAAAATTTTAGAGTATTTTGTACTATATCCCCTGTATTTTAATTATATTGCATATACCTCTATTAGTTCTGTATATTTATTTTTGTGCATTTTATTTTGGGATAAATAACTGCTTTATGTGGAAAATTATGGAAAAAGGGGGAATGCGCTTTAGTTTTGCTTGATCATTAGGATATTTTATTTTAGCATTTTCTTCTCTTTTTCCATTTATTAAAAAACATTCATGTGCTATTTAATCCCTATCTAGAGATAAAAATACAAAAAATAGAAAACATTTTGAAAAATTACAAAAATAATGTATACTATATATTATGGCATAACATAGCTTCAGACCAAAAATTACAAAAATTTAAAAAACCTCTAAAAATTAGCAAACCATTTCTATCCCTAAAAATTTTGGAAAATATTTTTGAAAAACCTAAAAATATTAATCTATATTATGTATATATATTATTTTCTATATATTAAAATTGAATTTGTGAAAATTTGAACCTTTTTAATATTTTTAAGTTTCAAATCAATTCGGCCAATTTTAAAAGTCCCTAATTTTGTATATTTTGGACTTTAAAATACCTAAAAATTAGCAAAAATCCTCATAAAATCACAAAAATAGAAGAAAAATACAAAATTATAAAACTAGTTTATTTAGTAATTTTTGACTATTTATAAACCTATTTATAATTATAACACCTTATATTTTATTATATCCTGATATATAGTATTTATAATTAATATTACTATTAATTATTATAAAAAAATGTATAAATACTTTTTTAACCCTTTAAAAAATAAAAGGATTGTTCTTTTAAATATTTATTTGATTTTTGTATATTTATTATATATATTTTTTATTATATAGTATTCCCATTATATATAACTTATATCCCATTATATATAACTTCTTATAAAAATATATTATTATTTATACATTATTAAATTTAAAAGAAATTAAGAATCAGGAAATTAAAATTTAAAAAATATAAAATATATATTAATTTAAAAAGATTATTTTATTTAATAAAAACCCTCAAAAAATTAATTAAATAATTAATTAAGTGAATATTGTACAATTATACCGATATTATTATTCATTATTTATTTATAAATAGTATACCTGCTGCACTAACTTGTCTCCTTGTGTTCGACCCCTACCTGCTTGTTTAATATACACATCATCGTAGGGCATACTAAATTTTGATTCACACCTTGTCTTGATTGATTTATATTATTGTGTGGATTAATTCTCGATTTGATCATTGGACTTAGTGAGCAGTCACTTCAGCGACTGTGGTCTGCCATGTGAGGCCATACGACTACCTCACTCATATATTCAGTGGTTGATTACCACACGAAGAAGGGGATACATTGGTTGATTGGGACAAGATTACAAGTACAAAAAGGAGGGGTGGGTAGGGGATGCTATAAGTGGAAGGAATGGGCAATGCCCTTTGGACAAAATGGTGTTACAACTTTAGGGGAGTTCGGAGGACCTTGTGTGCAAGTTCATGAGGAGAAAATATAGAATTTCTGGGTCCTTGGAGAATGTCTGAGTGCATGCTTCATCTCTACTGTGGCATGATATTACTAAGATCCTTCCAGAGATGGTTGTAGATGCGACATGTTCTTCAGGACGTGTAGATGTTTAGATTCTAGCTGGACGATTGGATGGGAGATGAGGTCCTGAGGGAGCATTTTCCATGGCATTTTAGTTTACTTGGTAACTGAAAAAACCTGAAAATTACCCTCACTAATTTTGTGGAGTTAACGTTTAATTTCGTTGTATGCGGACAATTCAGATTTATCAAAATGACCACTAAAATTAATTTTTCATTAACGTGAATGGTCAATTTATATTTTACTTGGGCAAGCCCAAAGTTTAAACTCATGGAGGCAGTTGTCTCCTTAAGTTGATAAATAGGTGATCAAGAATGTAGGTTTTTAAAGAGATATTTTTTATAATTTTTAAATGCAATTAATGGATGGAATACAATTTTGGAAAAGTTTGGGGGACTAAAATGCAATTTTAATTAAAACGATGTCCAAAAACTATGAAACTTAGTCAGAATGTTAAACATGATAAAATAATGCTCTGTATTTTTTTTGGAATTTTCTGATGCAAGATGAATCAATTATAAATTAAACATTCATGCAAGGTGATTTTTTTGCAAATTAATTTTAATAAATAGCAAACAAATTTATATTTCGAAAATAAAATTAACCTAGATGAGTCTATCTGAGAGCTATTATGGAAAAATTATAAACACTAAAAATAATGAGTTACAACATGTGAAAATTTAATTACTAAAAATACCATTTGATTTATTACGACCTCGATATATATGCAAATACAATGATTTTTTGGCACATTGTAGAACTCTTTAAAATCTAGCTAGTATAATTTTTTGTAATTTCTGGAGCAAATAATTAATTTAATATAAATTCCAGATCATGCAATGAGAAAATATACAGTTTTTACCAAAATAGTTATATTAAATAATCTGTATCTCACAAAAATAAAATTGAACATCCACAAGGTAGAGAATAAGTAGTTCTACAATAGGCTAATTTTATAATAATGAAATGATAACAAATTATGGTTCAAATTAATGTTCAAACACAGAGTTATACATGCAAAACAAAATAAAAATTAAAATTAAAAGAATAACATAGAATCGCGCTTTTTTATTCCGCGAGGGATTTTCGCAAGTTCTCCAATGACGCGTATGCGTGCACGTGATCTCTAGCGGGTAGGGGCCTTCCTGCGATTTCTGGAACCTTTCTGGAACCTGCAGGGGGCTGATACAAATCATCCAAGGGGGCATGTGCGCCTTACGTGCCCTGCTGGATTGGGGGTGTGTGCATCATTTGCTGACGTGCCCTGCTGGATTGGGGGTGTGTGCATCATTTGCTGAAACGAGGAGGGCATCCATGCAACACGTGCCCCAGTCGGGGAAGACTCTGGATAAGCTCTAGAAGGCTCGCACTCCGAGGACTCGAGCGATGAGGGATCAGGGCGCGGGTCGTGCACCGAAGATGAAGGGAGGTGGCTCGCTTCCCTGGAGAAGAAAAGAAGCCTTCTGGACGAGGCGGAGGAGCACGGTGAGCGGCTGTGGAAGACACATGCGGTGGCACACGGTCGTCTAGAGTCGTTGGCGGCTAGAGTCGAAGGCGCGGGGCGAAGGCAAGAGGTGTCGGGTCGGTGGTGTGTCGTCGGTGGAGTGCGATGCTTGACCGATGGCAGAGCGAGAGGGGCTCCGCTGACAAGGCGAGGGGCCGATAGAGCTTGAAGATGAAGGCGGTCGCGTTCAAGGCGATGGGGCGTGGGGGTGGCGCCTAAGGCAGCGCATGGAAGGTGGCGAAGCTGTAGGGGTTTGCTTGGGAATGGGTTGTTGAAGATGGCAACTGGAAGATGGACGAGTTCATGGGGATACTGAGCTCGATGGAGCTCGGTGTTATTCTCTTGATGCAGTGGCGATGTAGAGCTCGAAGAACTTGCCAAGGAGCTGCAACAAGGGATTGGAACCCCTTGGATCTCGCCAGGAGTTTGTAGGCCATTGTCGCTCGATTGGCGTTCCTCTGATGTCACCAGAGGAACGAGAGGGTTGGGCCTTTACCTATCTCCATCGACGGATAGGGTGCAAGGAGGGGGCAGTGATGGATTTTTAATGGTCGTTGGCGAAGAGTCGGAGGTTGAGTTCGTGGGAGGTGGGGTCATGGGTGAGTGTGATAGATGGTTGACTGGGGAGTGGAGATCGGGGGAGAGAGTAGGAGAAGTGGGGAGGAGGCGGTTGGGTCACCTGCGAGATGGTCGGTGCGTAGTTGCGCAGGGGCGAGAGGGAGATTATCTCGTGAGGTGGTGGTCGCAGAAAGGTGCGCACGACGGTTATAAGTCAGAGGGGGACAACTGGGTTGGTCGTCGGTCGTGCAACCATCTGACGGATGAGAAGGTCGTGCGGGAGGATCTGCGCATGAGGAAAGAGAGGGAGGCCATGTGGCTCGCGGGGTGCGACCACGTGGCCAAGAAAAGAAAGAAAGAACTAATAAAAATTTTAAAAAAATTAAATTAAATTAATAAAAATAAGTAATTATAAATATAATTACAATAGAAATAATAAAAAATTAAAATAAAATAAAAATAAGATAATAAATAATTAAATAAATAAAGTAAAATAAACAAGATAATAACTAATAAATAAACAAATTAAAATAATAATGATATAAATAAATAAAAAATAAAAGAAAACAAAATAAAATAAAAGAAAATAAAAATAAAAATAAAAATGGATGACACGTGGTGGCTCCAAGAGCTGCCAAGTATCCCTACTAGAAAATCCGAAAATTTAAAGAAAAATAAAAAAGAGATAACAAAAGAAGTCAAATCAAAAAGTGGTCAACGTGAAAGTTGCTCATCTCGACGAGATCTACAACTTTCATGAGGGGTTAAAAAATCAAAAGAAATCATCTATACAAAAAGTATTTTTTGTGGTATCTTATAGATATAAAATATTGTATTTTTTTGTTGTGTAATTTTTTGTCATTTTAAAATAAGATATATATATATATAAATAAAATCCAATAAAATATAAAAAAATATTTACAACTTAATCTATTTTTTTATTTTTAATATTTAAGAAAATAGAAAGATAAAATGCATAAAATAAAGGGACATATATACAATATACAATGGGGGCCCAAATACAAGTTTCACATACGAACTCTCTTTTGAATTTAGTCTTGTTTTGAAGGTAATTGAACGTACATTAATTCAAAAGTGAGTAGGTGTCCATAGGAGCCTATATGAGAAAGATATTCACATTTAAAGGTTTTTACTCTCAACTAGGGTTTGAGTTTTATTGGTCAATTTTACAAGTAAGTTTTTTTGGATATTTTTCATTTATTAATTTAATAATATGTACACTATAGAGTTGATTTTATTCAATTATGAGTTAGTGAAAAATAGATAAGAATAGTGAAAAATATGGTATAATACATGTGATATTTACAAAGGAATTTGTCTTCTTATTTAATGCAAATATGCATGCTAAAATACAGATATTAATTCTAAATGAATGGTAAAAATGCAGAATAAATGGATAAATGCACCTAATTACTTGGGAACAAAGCCCTATTTTCAACTTGTTGAGTTGATGAATCGTAGATTCAACAACCCCCTTATACTTAAACCTTGCTCGTCCTTTGAGTATCTAAAAATAAAATGCAAAAAGTGAAATGATTTTGGGTTCCATACCAAGGTCAAGAATAAAAGGTGAAAAAAGAGCTTGACGCGACCTTTAGATTAATAATTTGGCATAACCTTATCGGGAAAATGATTTAAGACCTAACAACCTTTAAGTTCCACAAGTCTTTATTGAGGTCGCCTCAACAGTCAGGTCAGAACAAATCCCCATACGCAAATTCTAATGATTATGAATCTTACTTATACTGTGTAAGTGAAATATAGATCTCCACATCAGAAATGACAAAGAAACAACCTCCTCTAATAAGGTAACCCTAATTCCCGGTCTAGCAACTCTTTCCTCGAGAAGCGAGATATTCCCTTCTAACTTCAAGTACAACTATCTCAAGAAGAGGGGGTAAAGAAGAAAATGGACTGTGACCAGTGTAGCCACATATCCTTGGAGCTTGACCAATGTAGCCAATTCTCCATCTGCATGCTTCCTTGGTATGAAACTTTGAAGCATATGCCTTAATCATATTTTTCTCCGATGGGAAATTTTTTTATTTTTTGCCCGTCTAAATTTTTTTTGGTGATTTTCCTTTTTTTGGACATATACAAATGTGCAGCATGTACATAAAGAGTTTTTTTCTTGAGCCAGTAGACCATCCCTCTTTTGAATCTTTATTGCAACCCACAACATTCCATTATTAGACGTCAATGCCACTAGACTACGTTGAGATGCACTACCCTCCCTAGAGGAGGATGGATGTTTCCATCCATGTGCTACTCCAAGTCAAAGGATTCTTCCTCCTCACCACATCGTCAATGAAGAGCTACGTACATGGTGCTTATCCAAGTTAGGTCATTGTTTAAAAGAATCATGTGTGTATGAGATATTCTACTTAGACCAATTAAGATGACATGTGAACATAGACTTGTGGACTCAAAGAATTAAATCACTCGACCTGAAAAATCTCAACTCCAGTTCCTATAAGGTTCTTCTAAAATTAAGTAGATCAAGGTCAAACCAAATCCATCCTCGACTTCTATTCATAACTTGGTTCAGAACCCACTATCTTTTTACTGTGCATATGCTAGATATGCAAATGAAATGTAGATATTATGAAATGTATATGAATGAAGTGCAAGATGATTAATGATTTTTTTAATGAATGTAAGGATGATATGCAAGAGTAAATAGGAAGCCTCCTTTTAAGCTTTTTTACAAAAGTTTTTTTTGTAATACCTCATATTTTACAATAATTTTACAAAAGCATTTTTTTACAAGATTATAACAATTTTACAAAAATAATTTTTACAGGAATTTTATAAATTTATACAAGTTCTATTAACAATTTTTTACATCTTATATACAATATACATATTATACAAGTATACATGTATTTTACAAAGAGATTTTTTACCAATTTTATCCATCCCGTAATTATTGCATAATATATATAAAAATACGCAAAGTACGAGATATGGGTAAAGTATATATGTAATATATGCACGCTTCCTATACTTAGCATGTGCTATGTCCTCAGAGCACAAGAAGCAAGAAAAGACATAGCTCTTGCTAAGCATAGAAGAGTGAAAAGAACAAAAAGCATAGAAGTCAACCCACCCCCTATACTTAGGCTCTGGTCAGTTTAAGTGTTAAACAAGAACAAAAATGGGACAATCAAGGTCAAGAGGAGAAATGGATGGATAAATATACATGGCGGGCATCGATCCTCTATACTTAGGCTCTATTCAGCCAAAGTAAAGGAAATGAGTGAGTATGAGAACTCATTGGATTGGGGATTATACTGAGAGAAAATGAAAAAGAATAGAAGGATTGACTCAGATCACTCTCCCACCTATACTTAGGCTCTGGTCAGCCTAAATATAGCCATAAAATGAAACGATATGGAGCCGGGGCGAGTGATACGAACCACTGGGGAGGGAGGGAAAGAAGAATAAGAATATACAAGATTGAGGGAGAATGCACAATGATCAAGAAGGTTTGTAGCAAACCTTCTTGCTTGATCGAGGAGGTGGGGAATATACATGCGTATCGCTGTCGGAATCATCCTCAGATGGATAATAATCAGGTGAACGGATCGTCCAACGAGGTCGACATACGACTGCTTGCTCAAATAAGGCTTAAGAACAACTGAACTGAGCTCACTTGTATAAGTCACCTCATTCGGACTTGATGAGGACTCCTCAAAAAATTCCTTCTCTAGTATGTTGAAGGAAACTTTTGTAGTCAATTTTCTAGAACCTGAAGCATTGAGAGGGAGAGGAGACTGATGTGCCTTGAGGGGTTCGAGGGGAACACCTCGATGAGTCAATTCTTGACTTCCTCTCACTAGATAACTGATTAGAGGATGGAGCAACCATGTTTTTGAGAAGGGTCAATTTGGTCTTGGCTATCTCCTTTGTTGAAGGTCCGAGATGTGGTGTGGTGCTGACCATGGGTTCCTCATCAAATGAGTCACCATATATATTGTAATATTCCTGAAGGGCAACACACGTTTCGGGTAGGTTCTAGTGATCTCAGTTGGCTTGGCATTGGTAGTTTCATATGTCAGATCACTGAAATGGTCGAGACAATCAACAAAAGTCGTATCTGACTTAATGATAGCTTCGGGTTGCGAGTTCTTTATTGAAGCTGTCATAGTACAAGCAACGGGAGTCACGGATGTGTGAGGGGTCTCTGCTCCGTTGGTCGGGTTGATAGTCGGTATCTAAGGTGTAGCAAAGAGGTGGGATTCATCTACCTCTTGATGGTCACAATTGTTAGCCGGTATGTGGGTTGCTTCAGGTTGGAATATCTCCTCAAAGTTTACATCTAATCGATGTGTACCCAATGTAGGGAAATCGATTTCTTGAGTCTCGCAATCTATAGTCCCCTTAGCCAAGGCTAAGAATGATTTCCCAAAAATGATGGGAGACTGTGTGAACTCTCCTAAGGGATCAATATGAAAGACCATGAAGTCTAGGGGAGGTAATGTCTGTACTTTCTACTCCTCGATTTTCCCCTTCATGTACAATCTTCTATACTTGAGATTACTTGATCATAAGCATAGGAGGGATTACCGACTTCTATTGATTTTATTCTTTCAGTCATTGTAGTATAGGATTCTATTCACTTCTCTTTACTCAGCACGAGTTATGTCTTCCTTCATCGCTCTCTGATCACTTTGTGGACATCGTTTGAGCTAAGTATAAGGGATGTCCTATATATTGTATATATACTTTAGCCATAACTCGTACTTTGTGTGTGTATAACATGGCTATTATTTGTAAAGTCAGAACAAAAATATTTTCAAAAATGTTTGCAATATTCTTTGTAAAAATTGGTTGTAAAAATCTTTGAAAAGTTAATTTTGTACAAATTTTGTAAAAAAATATTTATAAAATGTTTTGATTGTAAAATGTTTGCAAATTATTTTCTATATCAAAATTAGGTATATTATACAAATTTTTTGATAAGTGTGTGAAAATAAAATGTTTGCAAAAACAATTTGTAAAATTGTTTGTAGATGTTTGTAAAAATAGTTTTGAAAACCTTTTCGAAAAATGTGTTGAAAAACTTGTTAAAGATTGTTTTGTCACATGGGAAATAACTTATGGGATATAAAAACCACTTGTATATGTGTACATTAAAAAACCCTACTTCTTTGTATATACACATCCTTAATAAAGCTGGTCTGAGATCCTGTAATTAAAATCCTCTTGTATGTAAAACTTTTAACATAAACCCTATTATAAAATCTTCCTTTTTTATTTTTCAAAAATACCTAAAAACTTGAAAAATTAAAATTCCATAAAAATTTGCATAGTTTGAAAAATTCCCATAAAAAGAGTTTTTGTAAATACTTGAATGTGCATTCTTCAGAATCATGGTTGACATTTAAACTAGTCTGGAATAAAATTGAATAATGGAGCTTGGTTCAGACCTTAATCCACTTAACTTCAGAGGAACCTTATAGGATTTGGGGTTAATTCTTTTCATGTCCATAGCAACTTAATTCTTTGAGTCCACTATGCTATGATCACATGTCATCTTGACCGGCCTAAGTAGAACACTTAACAACGAACACATGACTCTCACATACAATGGCTTGACTTGGACACACACCTTACACATAGCTCAACACGGATGAGGTGGTAAGGAGGCAGAATCCTTTGTCTTGGAGTAGCATAAGGGTGTACTACAGCTAGCAAGAACTACTCGTCCTCGTCTAGTGAAGGAAGTGCACCTCTACCTGGTCTAGTAGCATTGAGGTCTAAAGGCAGGAGGTTGTGGGTTGCAATAAAGTTTCAAAAGAGGGATAGTCTACTGGTTCAAGAAGAAAAATTCCTTATGTACATGCTGCACCTTATAGATATGTTGTATATATGTCATAAAAAATGCAAAAACTCCAAAAAAGGGGACACGCCTGATTGAAGATAAAATGCCTGCCGGAGTGTATATAGTGAATAAGCAAAACTTATGTATTCCATCGTCTCATCTCATGGAAGCTTGCAGCTAGAGACTTAGCTACACTGGTTAAGCTCCAAGGGATATGTGGCTACACTGGTCACGATCCATTCTTTTCTTTCTCCCCTCTTCTTGAGCTGGTTGTACTTGAACTTAGAAGGGAATACCCCGCTCCTCAAGGAAAGAGTTGCTAGATTGGGGGATTAGAGTTACCTTGTTAAGGGAGGTTGTTTCTTTGCCACTTTTGAGGTGGGGAGCTATATATAACCGACATAGTACAAGGAAAGATTCATAGTCATTAGAGTTTGCGTATGTAGACTTGTTCTAACCCCCGGTTGTCGAGGAGACCCAACCATAGAATTGTGGAACTTGAAGGTTGTTGAGTCTTAAACCTGTTTCCCAATAAGGTTCTGCCAAATTAAGAATCCAAAGGTCTGACTGAGTTCTATACTACAATTTTACGAAGATAAGTTTGATAATCAACTTTGACTCTTCCTTTTTCTTTTCTTTCTATTTTCACTTCTTTTTCAAATAAGTGTTTGCTAAGGGACTAGCAAAGGTAAAGTATAGGGGGATGATGAATTTATGATTCTCATTCTTTATTATTTTATTTTAATCAAATCTTTTAGCAAAAACATCTATAAATATATGTAAATCCAATAAATTATCATCATGCATGCATTTGTTAATAGTATGTAATTAACACTTATTTATTCAAAATAAAAAAAGTAAGAAGAAAAGAAAAAGAGAATAGGGTTGTAATTATGTAGTAAATACAGACTGATCCAAACCCCGAGAGAAGGTCAATTATTGATCTGGTCGATAAGGAATAAAGTAGGGTGAGTAGGTCCTTGTATATTCTTCACTATGTACTCCTTCTGCCTATCATTCATCTATTTTATTCATCAATAAAAAGACTTCAAAATAAATTATTTTCTTAATAAAATATATAAATAAAAATATTTTTTAAAAAATAAAATTACTTGCAAAATACATTGATGTACATAGTATAAATAATACCACTCAAAGCCACAAAATAAGAACTTAAAGATCAATTCTAACTCCATATGAATTCAAATTCTTCCAAAATAACCTTTATTGAAATCTAAATTTAATAATCATTAAAATGAGGGTGGTTTAATAATTTTTGGAGTCAATATGTAAAAGTTGGATTCTTGAGTGTATTGTATAGTTATACTGTACCTATACATGTAAATAAGTATTTATTTATTTTATGCAAAATTTGAATATATTGTATTTTTAAATAATTTTATACATTCCTAATAATATTATAAAAGTAAAATAAAAATCATAAAACATAATAAATTAAAAATAAAGTCAAAATTTCATTGGATACCGACCATACTTGTATTTTACATATAATGACTATTTATTTAACATTTATATTTAACTTGTAAAAATCGAACAAAAATAATTTTATATTCCTTAATTTTTTGGTAAAATATATTTATGTAAAAATAATAAAATAAAAATAAAAGAATAAGATATATAGTATACTATACTTGTATATAATACACTATATTGTATATACTGTATATACAAATTTATAAAAATAAATAAAAATCACAGAAAAATAGATTAAAAAATAATAAACAATTTTCATTTCATTTATTTTTTATTTTAATTTCATTTACTATTTTTATTTAATATTCTTTGATTTATTATAATCGAATTTTCAGATTGGTTGATCCAGGTTTCTTGACCCGGATCAACCCTTCCTCCTAGTCGGGTCTGACCCGACACCTCTCGCTGGAGTCATTTTCTCGCCCTTACCCAGCCCGACTCTGACTTCTATTTGCCTTGAGATTCGGACCCAAGATTCCTAGATCCAAGATTCTCGCAGATCCCTAGAATGGCCTGAATCTCATTATGGTTTTGAGCATTCTTCCGATCTTTATGGAACCCTAGGACACTCTATAAATATACTCCTCCGCGCTCCTCACTCTTCAGCTCATCCCTCCTGCCACCAATATCCCTTAGCCACCTTCAGGAGAGCGACATCATCCTGGAGAGTCCCTTTTGAGCTTGATTTGGTGCTTGGTTGCACATACCTCAAGACGTGGCTGGAGCTCCGCCGCGTGTAGCCTCTCTTAGCCACCACAACAGGATCAAGGCCTGGACATCGCCTCCACCTTCGCCTGACACTTCTGAGCACTTCAGGAACCTCAGGTATCGCTTATCCCCTCCACATTTTGCGTTTCACTTCAATTTAGCCCATTTCCTCCACCGACCATTGCTGAGCTTCGTCCGCTGCACCCAAAGCCCCATCATTCACTCCAACCGCTCAGATCGACTCATCACTTCACCATCATCCTTCTCACGCACCGTGATCCCCCTATATCCTGCTCGCCGAAGTAGGATTAGGATAGGTATCCTCCCCCATCTTCGTTGGAGACCACTTGAGCATCCCACCGTCGTTTCTCTCTTTCTCAGCACTAATAACATCAAGCTGAAGCTTGATCTTCGAGATACGACTCACTTTGCAGGTTAAGGAGCATGAACTCATCCTAGATTGCTCCTTAGTGCTCAGGCAGAACACCTCCAGGTATAGCACCTCTGTTCCGACCATACACCCATTCTTCATTCCGTCCGAGCCGCCCAGTCAAAACGCAATGCCACCCTGAGCGTATAGGACCCGATGGTCCTCCAATCAGAGCTGCAGATCATCTGGAATTCTCGATTGAAGTTCTCCCAGTAAGTCTCTCTTCCCTATTCCTCCATAGGGTCGCTTCAGCGTCGGATCGAGAGGCCCCTCTCCATACCTGATCAACACCACATGATCGTACCAAAAGCTGACCGTTTGATAGTAGAGTAGCGCCAGATCCTCTGCGTATGTCCCGAACATTCTCTGGGATGTTAGATTCTTTTCTGGCGTACATTAGAGTTGTACGCTGATGCCAAGCTCAGAGCCATCAGATTCAGCCACGTGTTGCCTCCTGTCTGCAAGGGTATATTTCACTCATGCCCTCACCTTTTATATTATTTTGCTTTAGTTTATTAATTGTAATAATTAGTCAAAAATATTTTACAGTAAGGACCACATAATTTATTTATTTGCATTTTAGTCTAGTTGAGTTGAGTTCACATTTGTTCATACGTGTTTTTGTGGGTTATTTGCATTTTTTTATCCTACATTTTTTAGTTACTGAATGAAATGAAGTTTTTATAAATTGTATTTACACCCCTGTGAGTGATGATCACATGTAGCGTGTGTGCTGCTTGGACATTTTGCATCAAGGCCCCCATACTTTCTGTGTGTTTTATTCTAAAGTCCTTGGAACTTGAAATAACTGCATACAGGTCCCTATTGCACTATTTTTAATTATTGTCTCTTATTATTCATAATAAATTGGATTTTGGCCCAAAAAAATACAAAAATACCTTATAGATCCCGTTAACTTGTTATTTGATTGGTGATTTTTGTGTGCCATTTTCTTTTTTTTTTCTATTATTAAAAATCCAAAAACAATATAAAAAGCCACTATTTGTGTTAGAAAATCTGTAACAATTCGAAAAACCTTTGAAAAATTCCATAAAAATTAATGTAGTTGTATTTTGCCCTATTTTAGTTACTATATAAATTTTGCTTGAAAATATTTTATAAAAACCTAAAAATTTGCAAAAGATTCAAAACTCCTAAAAATCATATAAAATCGACAAAAACTCCAAAATTAGCATGTCAAGTTCCTGTTTATAGATATTCTTCCTAGTATTTAATAAAATTCATTTCCATAAGATTTGGGCTTGTCTTTTATTTTTAAATTAGAAAACACTTTTAGTTGAACACTGTTTGCTTATTTTCACACTTTTTGATTTTTAGAAATACCAAAACATTTGAAAAATTAACCCAAAAATCTTTATAAAAAGTATAAAATTTGAAAGACCTAAAAATATTTTTACTCTTTTTCTGAGCATTTTTGACATATTTAAAAATCCAAAAAGAGTGTTTATGCATATTTTCACCTTTATTCATATTATACCTTTTTTTGAAAATTTAAAATTTGCAAAATTTAAAACCACTAAAAAGATAATAAAAATAATTTGATTGTATAAATCACCTACTTAGCTTCTAATTATGCTCCTTGAGTTCGACCCTGGTCGCTATACCAGGTTAATAAAAGTAGCTAAACTACCTGTTTGAATTGCTTGATCACTTAGTGGTTGAATAATTTTCTGGCGGATTGTGTTGGTTAATTTGGAACAGTGATACTTGATTAATTATTTCCGTATGAGTTGGCTGAATTTGTGTCAACAGATAACCAAAACTCTAAATTGGGGTTTAATTAAAGTAAGTCCATCAAATACCTTGGAATAAAATGAACACTTGTATTACATGTGCATAAAGCCCTCATTGGACACATGTACTTACCCCATATAGAGTGGGTGAGGACGCACACATTAAGGTTAGAGACCGAATCCCTGAACTTTCCCACAAGTCTTTATTTCCTACTCTTGTGAATTCATGAGCTGCAAGGGCTTGTCGTCGACCTCAGTGTTTGTTTCGATTGTGTATGTATGTGTATCTATTTTGGGGTGTGATATTGAACGCAGCATCCCGAGATGATCACCTCATTAATTGGGAGCATACATGAGCATCAATGGGCATAAGGCGACACCACATGTGTAATGTACTAAAAGATGGTTTATTATTAAATAAATTTGACAGGATAATTTGACCGAATTTTTATGGCCTTCACGTGTGAAGTTGGTGAACTGAAAAGGGTTTGAATTGTGTTTGAATTGCGTAAGTCACTCTGTATATTTAAGTGCACCATAATACATAGAATCTCCTTTCCACTCGTGTTCACTTACAATACCTTTAATTTTTAAGAGGACTAGTTGGGGGGAGTTTTGTTCAGATTTTGCGAATTTACACATGAACCCTCCAAAGAGTATGTCTCCCAAGATCCCTTCACTTTCAGGACCTCCCTAGACTCATGATCCTCTTGAGTCTGGGTTCACTCACTTTGGGGATGGTTACACAACAACCAATCCCTTTCTCTCTTTCCTACTCATGGAGAAAGACCTTCGCCTCGGTGAGGTTGATTTGAGTTCAATAACCTCTTCTAATTCGAACCCATTTGCTAATCCAGGTTCCACCGATGAAGCAAAATGATCATGAGGAGCAGAGAGAGGACCCTATGCAAATGATATTAGCTAGACTTGCTACATCTGAGCAATAGAATGCCATATTGAGATCTCATATAGGATAGCTGAACGTAGGGGTAGATGTCCCCATGGATGCAACCTACAACCCGGGACAATATAGAGTGCATAATTTCTTGAGTAACGCAGAGCCAGAGGTTGAATATGAGTTGAAGTTGCAATTCTTGTATTTGCTGCCACACTTTAATGGGAATGCCAACGAGGAAGCTTATGCATTCCTAAGGGACTTTGAGCTCTTTTGTGCTAACCTTAGGCACCTTGGGGCTAGCCAAGATTATATTAGGCTCATAGCCCTATCATTTTCCTTGGAGGGTAAGGCAGACAACTGGTTCAAAAACCTAGGTGTCATGGTGACCACCTACAACCAGTTCATGGATATGTTCTTAAATAAGTTCTATCCTTTGAATAGAACTAATCAGATGAGGATACACATCACGAGTTATTCCCAACTGTCCAATGAGTCATTCTGCGATACTTGGGAAAGATTCAAGGACATATTGCAGAAGTGTCTATGCCATGGTATGGAAGATACCATCCTGGTCTATGCTCTTTTTAGCGATCTCAACCCTGAGTAGCAGGATTTGGTGAGTGTTGCCTATGGAGGCAGCTAGACATCATTAGGAGTGGATACCATCTGGAAGGTATTCACGAAGATGGCTAATATAAGCCACACAAACTGCCAATAGGGTGTATCCAGAGTCCTCCATTTCACTCTTATCCAGAGGGGAAAGAAGGATGTAGTCACTTGATTTCCAGCATGGGAGTTATTGCTGACAAGCTAATAGTAGTCGAGAGGATTGACAAGAGGATGAATGAGATAGATAGTAGTCTTTCTAAGCTTCTGAAGCAGATGGATGAGCTAATTAATAAGGTATCTAAGATAAACATATCTGCCATGACTGCATCAGCTACTCCCATTTTCTATATACACCACGTGCATGAGTAGCCGATAGCACGATCACCCCAGCATCGGGTAAAGGACCAGTCCTCCACCCAATCTTGCTAGCAACATCCATCATCAGTTGAGATAGCTCAGAAGGAACCTCCTTAGGTGCAGGAGGTGAATGATGTTTGGTACACTCAGGACCTGGCTAGGCAGGGTAGTATGGGTGACCGACAGTCATACCAGCGCCCCCCGATATTCTACAGCATTACATTAACCTCAAAACCTCATCCTATACAGTTTAGACCCGGACCTTACCATCCTCAGCAATAAAGGCAACAACAATAGTATGGTCATCAGCTAAAGTACCATGTAGGCTAGTAGGGCCTGCTCTACCAGCATCACCTCCATCCACAACAATAGCAAAGATATCAAGGCCATCAAGGCCAGTCCTCACTGTATTCTTCATTGAAACATCATCCCTCTTCATCATGCCCAACAGACTTTCAATGCCGGATTCTCAAGGAGCTTTATTCCCATCGAAACGAGATTCAAGACATGTGAGTGGACATCAATCACCTATCTTGATGGCAAAACGAGCAGTCGGCCCCATCCACCTCCATTCCTGCCCAAGTTCAGGCTAACCCCAATAGCATGAATAGATCACAATCCCAACAATAGTTCGATCATGTATACTATTCAAATACCCTTAGATCTGACCATGAGATTCTTTTGTGTAATGATGTTAATAATATGTCACTCATGAGTAGAAGGATTGTGGCCATACTAAATTGGGTAAGGTACATGGAGAGGGTTGCCTCTGGAGCTCGACCTGAGGAGACGTTAGAGGACAAGGAGGAAAGGAATCACATTCAACAACCCCTTCAATAAAGAACAAGGATATCCAATTAAGGGATAGAGGGGAGGAGGAGGACACGATCACAACAATAACAACATGGAGACATCTTGGAGTCTATGGCAAATCTTATACCTCCAGTTGTAGAGGATATACTTTCAGCAGCTATTCCCCAACCTGTAGTAGACAACTTAGATTTTGATTCCAAGTTGTATCATAAAGATTCATGTATGAAGAATTCTATTTCCCTTAATGTAAAGAAAGTTGTTTTCAATTCAGATTATTCATCATCTGTTTCCTTAGCTTCAATCCCTTCACCCCATGCTCTTACGATAGGAAAGTGCAACATGAAAAAGATTCACAAGAATGACCCAGAAATGGCATAGTTTTGTAAAAAAACATCATGATTAAGTGCCATTTGAAGAGTATGTGGCTAACAATCCTGACCCTATTGTCTAAGGAGAGATAAAATGCAAAATAAAAATCTAAGAAATAGCTCGTAACTAGCCCTATTGGCTAAGGAGCAGATGAGCTCCACCATCAGCTACCCCGACAAGATGGATTGACTCTCTTCCACCTTTTCCACGCCAACGAGGCAATGGAAAACCTTTTTGTCACCAAGATCTTCGACCTTGACAATTTTATTGGGGTTATAGAAGAAAGGGAGGGATCAAATTCAAAACAATTATGAGGGGTATTTATTTATAGATAGAATGGGTTCGTTCGAACGAGCACAATATCACGGGTGGTGGAGTGATCGATGGGGAATGCTAGAGGTATGATGAGATTGAGAGGAGTGCCCTGCTGATAACGCATCTTTTGCTAGCGGATAGATATGTCGGTTGTAGAAAACGCTAAAGTCGAAGTTGCGTTGATCAAACAAAAATCAACGAAATATGAGAGACGAGAGAAAATGATTTTTCTATCTCTCTCTCCTATTTCATCTACACTATGTTATTTAGTCAGGTAAGTGTTCCTGGGTCGAACTCGAGGAAGCAGAATATTTAAACTTCGATTTTAGATGAAAGAAAGAAATCCTAAAAAAATCACTATATTCTTGGTTTTACAAAAGACTCAATAAAATACTCGAAAGTAACTCGATCTTAAAAAAATCAAAATGATGAAATGATATGATGAAAATCGTGAAAAAAATACAAGAATTGTATCTTAGGTAGTTGCGTAACTACCCTAAAAATTCGAGAAGAAAATACGACAATAATGATGTCCAAAAAACTCCTACAAGCCAAGGATATAACTGCAAAATAAAATTATATTACTGTTACAAACTGGTCCCTGGAAAGGACTAAAATGCAAAGAAAAGAAGTTTTATTGCATTTAGGTCCTCGTGTAGGGACCTAAATGCTATTTCTGGAAAGACTTGGAGCGGGCTGGAATTTTGGAAGCACGATGGGTTTAGTATGCAATTTTTCTACCAGTTCATTTGGACGGCTGAGATTAGATGGAGTGGTTGATTCTAAAGTGTCCGATATGGACACGTGGCAGGCACCTGTAGCTCGAGCTATTCTTGATGTTCTTTAACTCCTCCGCGCTGCTGGCGATGAGGGCGATTTCTCCGGCTTATCCTCGGCACTCGAGGACGAGCTTGGGACTCCGACAGGGCCAGAGGGGTGACGCCTTCACCCCTCGAGCTTGTCTGCAGTGGATCTCCGCCGCAGGTGGTCTAGAGCGATGGTTAATCGCGTGTGAAGAAGGCCGATCCAGCTGAACCTAGAAGTTGTGATGCGATGCCGTGATTCGATTGTTCTTGGATCTTTGATGCTCCAGATGATGGTTTAGTGGCTCCAGATGAAAGTTTGGCCTGCAAACAAATGTTTTCTTTCTCAATTCGCAAGGAATCAACTACAATTTAAGGGATTTGGAGATCAAAGCTTGCTTTCCAGAAAATGAGAAAAATAGATAAACATGTGATTTAAAGAAGGAATTGAAATCGATTTGAGTGGTTATGAGGTGATAGAAATGATGCGCGTCTAATATTGGTAATTAGGGAACCTAACTACACGATTAGCTAACCTAATGCAGGCACATGAATCGAGAATTAAATGGGAAATAGATGAAGGATCTCACATGGGAAGGAGGTTATATGAACCTCGATGGTTGCTCGACGGGCGGTGATGGCTGGAGCTCTACGTGGCGATGTGTCGCGATGCAAGGCGTCGAAGACCTTGGAACCCTCCTCCGATCTCCCTTCTTCCATGCGGTGGCCTTGCTTGGAGCTGTCACCTCCTGGTCAGGGTGGAGCACGGTGGTGAAGGTGGTGGATCAGCCAAGTGTATCTGGAAGCTTTGAGCTCAGGATTGATTAGTTGGAAATGATGATCTTTGAGGTGCTTTTATAGACGATCAATGGAGGTTTGTTAGCAGATCAAGGGTAAGCGTGAGAGAGGGTAGTTAGAGGAAGGTGATCAAGGGTTTAGATCTGAGGAGGAGGTTAGGAGTTAGCTTGGAGAAAAAGGTAAAGTCGGGTGGTCGGAACAGATTTCGCCCAACCTTCTTGAAGAAGAAGGTCCCAGCACCTGGTTGGCCAGGTTAAAGAAATCCTTTAATACATATAAATTAAATAGTAAATAGCTTTATTTTAATTAGGTATAAAAACGAAAAATGTAGGTAATTAAATTATCTAAATTATGGTATAATTAGTTTTAATAATTTTTTTTTACGAAATGTAAATATTACATTAATAAATAAATGTAATTAATATTTTTTAAAGAGGTTTTGGATTTTTAATTCAATAAATTAATAAATAGTATATTGATTTTATATTTTCTTAATTATTAGGTTAATAAATAAAGTATATATATTTTTTTGTAGATTTTAATAAATTAATTTAGATATATTAATAAATACAAGTATAAGTTATATAGTTCATTTATGCCTATAAATTATGGTTTTTGATTTATTTAAATAAAAAATAATCTCCAAAAATTATGGAATAAATTAGGGTCAAAGTACAAGATCAAGAAAATAGCTAAAAATTATAAAATCATTAAAATGATAAATAATATGTCTTAAATAAAATAGATAGCCCAGAAACTCATTTGTGGTTAGGTCCCAAAACTGACTTTTTACAAACGGACTCCGATTTTAGTGAAATAACCTTCGTTAATTAGAGAATATTATTTTATGAACTTGAAGCGTGACTAGAGTGGAATTGGAGTTTGTATGAGAAAGTTATGATGTTCGGAAGTTGGATTTCTTGTAATATTTTTAACTTTTTTTTATATTTTTCTATATATTTTTAGAAATAAATAGGAGAAGAGTTTGGTGAAAAATATGTTAATATGGATTAAATAAAAATCCTTAAAGTTTGGAATTTATTGGATAATTAATGAAGAATGCCTGAGATATACAATTAATTATTTTTATTTGTTTTCTTCCTTATCTCCCCTACTTATTTATTTGTCGACCAATCCATGTTGACTTGGTCTCAGGGATTAGGTTATGAATATATCTTTCAGCTATATTTATTTTTACAAGTCATATTATACATATATATCTACAATTTGCCTTTATTTTTATTTTCTTTATTTTTATTCTTTTATTTATTTACATGATTTTAATGCATAATAATGCATTTTTATTCATGAATGGGATTTTGTTAAAAAGTGAAATTTTATGGATATTTACATGTATTTGTTAAGGGTTTTAAGTCAAAATGCAGGCAGAATATTAATGAATCGTGGATTTATCACCTGCAAAAATTTACTGAAGAAAGCAAGCTTCCTGAAGCCAAGGTTCATCTCCAAAAATTCAGAGAAGGAAGGGTGCGCATGAGTTCTAACATAGGCTGCTGGAAGGGCGTACAATTGACCCAAGGTCAACTAATGCAAACCATAAAAATACAAGGGATAATTTAATTCCCTTATTTAATCTATAAAAAATAATAAAATAATTTATTAATTGAAAGTCAAATAATAAATTTTGTTTCTTATTTTATATACTATTTTATGGATATTTTTAATTATTTTTACAAGCCTATTTATTAGGTGCCAATTTTTACAAGTATATATAAGTATATTTACCTATATTTTAGGTATTTTATTTTTATTTGGAATTTTATATTTTAATTTTATTTTTCTGAGTCTATTTATATACTTAAATAGTATATAAATGAGGAGGGTTACGTTATGTAGCCGACAACCAACGTAAAATAGTCGGAGACAACTTCCTAAATAATATTTTTTTAAAAAATATTATTTAGGATGTTGCCTCATGACAGTCAGATCTTTTCAACATGGATTTAAGCAAATATACAGATTTCGTTGGGGAGTTCCCTACTTACGACACATTGCATCGCCCGTATGCAATGAAAAATTAGCAAGGGCCGCTACATCGCAGCCTGGATGTAGTTCAAAATTTGTAAGGGTTCTCGCATGAGGAACACATGCGGGTAATTAAGCTAGTTCCGCAGCATCACCGCCCGGACGCAGTCCAAAATTTACAAGGGTTCTCGCATAATGGACACATGCGAGTAAAGAAGTTAGTCCAAAAGATATTGCAACGAAAGTTGCGGATTGGTAGTTGGAATATTGGCACTTTGACTGGAAAATTGATGGAGATAATGGATATGATGGAAAGATGGAAGATTCATATACTATGTCTTCAAGAGACTAAATGGGTTGGAGAGAAAGCAAGGGAAATCGAGAAGATAGGCTTTAAACTCTGGTATTCAGGTAAAGATAAGGGTAGAAACGACGTTGGAGTGGTTATTCATAATGATTTGAAGGATTGTGTGGTTGAGGTGCAAAGATTCGGGGATCGGATTATTTTGCTAAAATTGGTGCTTGAAGAAGAAATTCTGAATATAATCTTAGTTTATGCACCGTAAATTGGTTTAGATGAAAGGACTAAACAAGCTTTTTGGGAGGATCTAGATAAGATTTTACAAGGAATTTCACAAAGAGAGATGATTTGCATAGGTGGAGATCTTAATGGACATGTGGGAAAAAATGCTTCAGGGTATGCTAGTGTTCATGGAGGACATGGTTTTGGGGATAGAAATATATATGGAAAAGTCATCCTAGATTTTCTAATGACATATGATCTTTTCATAGCAAACACTCTCTTCAAGAAGAGGGAGGAGCATTTAATTACTTATAAGAGTGAGCCAACGAGAACACAGATAGATTACTTTGCATTGAGGAGAAGAGATCAGTTGTATTGTAAAGAGTTTGACAATCCAACATAGCTTGTTAGTCTTGGATGTACAAGCTGGTAAAGAAAAGGAGGGTTCCTAAGATCACTAGAACTAGATGGTGGAATCTTCTACTGAAGCAATCGAGCTTCAGGGAGAAGGTTTTAGAAGATTTATCTTGGGATTGTAGTGGAAGTGCAAACAAGATGTGGGAGGTAGTAGCATCTTGTATCCGAAAGGTAGCCAAAGAGATGCTAGGCGAGTCAAAGGGAGGAGTCCTAGGTCAAAAGGAGGCTTGGTGGTGGAGTGAAGGGGTGCAAGAGAAGCTAAAAATTAAAAGAGCATGCTTTAAAGCTATGTCTAAGGATAGAACAGAGGAAACTGTCACAAACTACAAAATAGCAAAGAAGGAAGCAAAGAAGGCTGTAAGCGAATCTAAGTCGAAAGCTTATGAAGTTTTGTATAAAAATCTTGACTCTAAGGAGGGCCAGAAAGATATATTCAGGTTGGCCAAAGCAAGAGAAAGAAAGACCAAAGACCTTTCTCAAGTGAGATGCATTAAGGACGAGGAAGGTCACGTGCTTGTTACTCAGAAAGATATAGAGACTAGATGGGAGTAGTACTTCCATAAACTTTTCATTGAGGAAGGAAATAGGGAGATCACTTTGGGTAATCTAACTAGTAGTGAAAGTTACTTGAATCGTGTAAGCTATAGACGAATAAAAAGAAAGGAAGTAGAGGAGTCTTTGAAGGTTATGAGACATGGAAAAGGTGTAGGACCAGATGACATCCCTATAGAAGTATGGAAAGTTTTAGGTGAGCGCGGTTTGACTTGGCTTACGAATCTATTCAATGTTATTTGGCAAAGCAAGAAAATACCTGAAGATTGGAGAAGGAGTATCGTGGTGCCTCTTTATAAGAATAAAGGAGACATTCAAAATTGTTCAAATTATAGAGGTATCAAGCTGATGAGTCACACTATGAAAATTTAGGAACGTGTGATCACGAGAAGGTTGAGGCAAGTTTCCAATGTCAAAGAAAACCAATTCGGATTCATGCCAGGTCGCTCAACTATTGAAGCCATCCATTTACTGAGGAGAACAATGGAGATTTATAGAGCTAAAAGGAAGAACCTCCATATGATCTTTATTGATTTGGAGAAGGCTTATGATTCTATCCCACGAGAGATATTGTGGAGAGTTTTGGAGAAGAGACAAGTGCCTATCACATTAACCTCATAAAGGACATGTATAATATGGCTTTATCTTGTGTAAGGACCCCGTCTGGGAAGACTGACTATTTTGACAACAACATTGGTTTACATCAAGGTTCAACTTTGAGTTCATTTCTTTTTACTTTGATTATGGACGAGTGGACAAGTCACATTCAGGATGAGTTACCTTGGTGTATGTTATTTGCTGATGATATTATGTTGATTGACGAGACTAGAGATGGAGTAAATGAGAAGCTTGAGGTGTGGAGACATGAGTTGGAAAGTACAGGATTTCGTATAAGTAGGGCTAAGATAGAATATATGGAGTGCACCTTTGATGGAAGCAATGGTGAAGGAATTGAGGTGAAGATTGGTGATGATAACATTCATAAGAGAGATTCTTTTAGATATCTGGGATCTATTTTGCAACATGATGGGGAAATTGATGGAGATGTTATTAATAGAATAAATGCAGGCTGTCTAAAGTGGAGAGGAGCCTCTGTTGTTCTCTGTGATAAGAAAATTTCTTTAAAAATAAAGGAAAGTTTTACAAAGGAGCCGTGAGACCTGCTATGCTCTATGGATTTGAATGTTGGCCCGTGAACCATAGACATGTGCAGAGAATGGCTGTAGCAGAAACAAAAATGCTAAGGTGACTGTGTGGACACACACACCATGGAAGGCCGTATCCCGATATATCGGCGATATATCGCCGATATATCGATATCGACATGGGACCGATATCGAAATCGATATATCGATATATCCGATTTCAGGCATTTTCTTCAGAAAAATTCCTAGATATAGCGATATATCGACGATATATCAGCGATATATCGCCGATATATCGATATCGACACGATATCGAAACGATATCGATATCGATATGTCCTTCCATGACACACACACACACACATAAAGATTGGATTCGGGATGATGCAATCAGAAAGAAAGTTGGTGTTGCTTCGATCGAGGATAAGATGTGAAAAAAGCGCTTAATATGGTTTGGTCATTTGCAGAGAGGATCAACTGATGCACCAGTTAGGAGATTCGAGTGTTGGGATGTTGAGCCGGCTAAGAGAGGGCGGGGACGACCCAAGAAGTGTTGGAAAGAGACCATACGAAGGGATCTTTGTTTTTTGGATATAAGCCAGGGATTGACCCAAGATAGATCTGAATGGAGGCAAAGAATCCATGTAGCCGACCCTACTTAATTGTGGGAAAAGGCTTTGTTGTTGTTGTTTGTTGTATTTATATACTTAAACAAATAGGTGTATATATATTATAGGTAAAGTATGCCTATATAGTATATTACATTATTTATTTTAAAGCATTTTTATTGCTTTTATTTTGTGTTTATATTTTTAACATATTTTAAATAATTATTATAAGTATTTAAAAATATAAGAAAGATAAAAATATAAAGAATAAATAAAATAAATAAAAATATGCAGGTATACAATACAATAGGACCTCAGAAAGTCGACTTTTACATCTTAACTCCATTTTTAATGAAATCACCTTCATTATATAAATAATTTAATTTAAAAATAATAAAAACGAGTTTGATGAATTTTGAGTTCATATGGAGCATATATTAGTCTGTGAAGTTTAGTTTGTAGCTTTTTCGTCTATATGTGCCAGTCACACTATGCATTATTTTTCTTCGTAATTATTTTTATATTTTCTTATGTATTTTTATGTACACGTTTCATGTTGAACATTTTATTATTTAAGGAGTGTAGAATGCAAAATAAAATAGGTGAAAATGGATATTTTTGATGAATTGCATTATGGTTTTTATGGGTATTTCTGTACAGTTATTGGCCCTATCTCCCCCAACTTTATTCCTGATCGACCCAATCAATATTGACTTGGTCTTGAGGTTTATGGTCAATCAATATCTTTGATACTTCATTTCTTTTTATTTTCTTTTCCTTTATTCTTTTAGTTTGGGATTAAATACATGCATTTTATACAGTATTTACAAATTAATTAATGAGTGTTATTTCATGTATTTTAATGCTATATACATGCATTTACCTAGAGATTTAAGGTCAAAATGAAAGAATAAAAGTGATGAAATGGAGATTCATCACCTCCTGATACTTGCCTTTTCTAGTCCCTAGCAAACACTTATGATAATGAGTGAATAAAAAGAAAAAAAAGAAAGAACTTAAAATAATTTTGACTCAAACTTTTCTTAATAAAATCAAAGTTTGGAGCTCAGTTAAGACCTTTGGATTGTTAGTTTGTTCGGAACCACATTCAAGTTAGGAATTGTGACACAATAACCCTATGTTCCATGTTCCTCTATCTAGTTCAACTCAACAACCTGGTCAGAACCATCCTTTTAAACATATACTCTTGTAACCTTGAAATGACAAGTACATGTGTGTGAATTGTGTTAGCTCTTTCCAAATAAATACTTGAATTATCAAGTGGTCTCCTCCTTTGGTAACTCGTCCTCGAGAAGATGGATATTTCCTTCTGAGTTTAGGTACGTGCTAGTTCACAATGAAGGAGGGAGACACTAGAAGAAAGGGGAAAATGTGGAAACGAACCAGTATAGTCGCATTTCCTTGTGAAACTTGGTCGGTGTGAGAAAGTCTCCACCAAGAAGCAAGCCTTTTCTGGAAGCCCATTTTTTTTGGAATTTTTGGTATAGGATTCTTTTTGGATATTTTCTTTGTTTGGCATTTCTATGCATTTTTATTTTCCCCTAACATATATAGAATATTTTATTCCGCCCATGTTTTAGGGTCTTAGAAAAATTATGCTAGCAGACCATTCTCATCCAAAGCTTTATTTCAATCCATCCTCTAGTCGTTAGATATCCATGCTACTAGAGAAACATGGGGTTGAAGTACCGATTTCGACAGTACTCAAGAATGGTTCTGAGCCACCCTTGAAGAAGTAGCCTAGTATCGTCCCGACTTAGACTCCTAGAAATTTCAACAATCGATCTTGATTGAGCTACATGCAGAGTGCGAGGTCTCAAGTGAATTCATTATCTCAAGAGTCTTATGGATGACATGAAAGGTTCTAATTAGGCACATATAATCGGCTCATGAACACAGTCTCACAGAACCTAAAGAATTAAGTCAAGGTGACCTGAAGCGTCCCAATTCTAGCCATTAACAGGTTCATCTGAAATTAAGTGGATTAAGATCTAGACCAAGCTCCAATCTTCAGAGTTTATTTAGACTTGTTCAATTGTCATCATCATTCTGGAATATGCACATGCAATGCAATGTAAGAGAATATTTTTGTGAAACCATCTTATGATTTTTGAACTTTTTATGGCTTTTTGAAAAAGTTCTGCAAATTTTTATAGAATTTTTGAAAATATTTTACAAATTTTTATACTTTTTGGGATTTTGGAAATTTTTATTGGATTTTCGAAAAACAAAAAAGTTAGTGAATTTGATATATACAAAATTTATCCAGAGTGAGTGTATATTTACAAGAATTGGGTGTAGATTTTACACTAGGAATTTGTACATAAGTTAAGTGGCAATTGCTGTGCACATGTTTTATATAAGAATTTTATTAGAGTTTATATTTTTCAAAATTATATGCAAGGTTCTCAAAATAATTTGAAAACATTTTTACAAACATTTTGAAAACTTTATTTTGCAAATAATTTTTATAAACAATTTATAAACATTTAGAAAGTTTGAAAATCATTTTGCATAGATTTTTCAAAGGTATAAATAGATTTTTCATAATATTTCACAACCATTTTATAAATCATTTGTAAAGTAATTTTTGAAACATTTTATTCAAACAAATAAAACATTTTACAAGGATTTATAAAGACTTTTACAAAGGTTTGAAAATGTTTACAAAATGTTTCCAAACGATTCAAATGATTCTTCAAGATGTTTTACATCCATTTTCAAATCACTTTGCAAAAAATTTTTAAACCGATTTATTAATCATATTTAAAAGAATTTTGAACAATTTTGTGCATATTTATAGTGTATTCTTTATAGTTGATTTATTGTACCCTTAGCTAGTTTATTAGCCGTATTATTAAAAATATGAATGTACGATTTATGGCTAAAGTATATACAACATATATACGACCCCATATACTTAGAGTGAATTATGTCCTCATACTGATCTAAGAGAAATGAAGGATGACATAACTCGTGCTAAGTATAGAAAATCCTATACTACAACGATTGAATCGAAGAATAAGAAGTCGATTGTCCCCCTATACTTAGGATAAGCTAATCCTAGGTATAACAGACTGTATACACAATGGGGAGAATCAAGGGTTAGGATGAACAAATCAACAACTCAGCATGTCTCCCCCTATACTTAGGGCAAAAGATCCCTAATTATAGAACAAAACATCAATATGTGAGGAGAGCGAGTGGATCGAAAGAAACGTAAAATAAAAATGAGAGAATGGATAACATCACTCTATCAATACTTAGGGTAAGAGATCCCTAAGTATAAGTAACGACATGAGTGATGAAATGGAACGAAGAAAGAACACTCGACTCATCCACCTCCCCTATACTTAGGACAGAATACATCCTATGCAATGCAAATACACATGTCAAGGTGGATGAGAGAAACAAGAGACGAAATGAAATAATCAAAAGAGAGTACATATAAGGTGATAAATATATATTGATCAAGAAGGTAGAAACCTTACCTTCTTGCAAGACCGCTATGGAATGGATTTAATAAGGTGCAGGTCGATATCATGGTCAACTGTTGATGAAGCTCAATAAGGATCGACATGATGGAGATCCTCAATGGTCTGAAAATGAAAAGGAATGAACTCAACAGTAGATGAAGTAAGGTCAGGTCTGGCCTGGGAAGTCTCTCCTTTTTATGCCCTCCATGGTAAGGTATTTATAGTGTAGATGCTGCAGATCTCATCAATACATCCCCACTCACAAGAAGAGGGGACATAAAGGTCTATGCTTTTTGAGTCTTCCCCCTTGAAGAGGAATTCTCGGATCTCAGTAAAGTCCACGGTAAAACAAACATTTAAGATCTCGACAACAAGGTCATAGTACCCTGAGTCGGCTGACAAAGGTACATTCTCATCAGGGGTGGAATTCTTAGTGGCAGTGGGCGTAGTGATTGTCTCAATTAGAACGCTTTCATTTTGGGAACAAAAGCATATTATCCAGATCCAGATAAATAACAACCTTCATAGTAGCGAGGAAAGACTGGCCCATGATGATAGGAGCGTTCTCCGCAGGGTTGGATCCCTCCATGGGCAATATAAGAAAGTTTACAATGTAGCTCATGCCTTGGATCTGTATGACAACGTTTTCAAGAATACATTTCATCCTCTTTATTGATTAGTTAGCAAATTTATAAATCATCCTGGTTTTCTTGGGAGGCCCGAGATTGAGTGTCTCGACAAGTGAGTCAGGTATTATATTAATCGATGCACCGCTGTCAAGGAGAGTGTGATTAAAATGATGGTTAGAAATGATGATGGGTGATAGTGTGGGCAGTGGCCATGGTCAAAATGTGGTGCTCAGTCTCGCGACGTCTCTTCTTTCTCTTGTGTGCAGGTGAAAAGTCCATGGCTTGGCAAAGTGGGTTTAAATGATAACATGTATAGTTGCCACCATTCAGGTTCAGATAACAAATTTTTTAACTTTTTTTTATTTCTTACTTATCATGGAAGAAGTCAGAATCAACACGTATACAAGGGTGACTAGAAAACTATACAAGGACATCCTTGATAGGTAGGGTGGTTGGAATTGTTGTTTGTGTATGTGTGGGCAAAGGTTTTGACACTGATGCCTTCTCCTCACAATCTGTCTTGACTAGTTGTATCCCATTATTATCTTTTTGGTATTTTATATTTTGCTCATTTTTTTAGGTGATGATGGTCTCCCATGACACCGCAAGAAAAAAAACACTTTTGGTGAGCACAAATGTCCTCCCCAGGTGCTCTTAAAGTGCTCTCCAGGTCATTTGACGAGCACATGTGCTCACCAAATTTGTGCTCGCTAAAACCCTGGTCGCTAGCTTATATTGGCGAGGACATGTGCTCGCCATTAAAAGTGTGTGAGCACATGTGTTAGCCAAGTCCTAACCAATTGCTCTCTAAGTCCTGTATTAGGTAGAACTTAGCTAGGACTTGGCTAGCACACGTGCTCGCCAATTGGGGATAACATGAAAAAAAATAGGTTCTTCAGGTTTCGAAGCCTCGTTGAACCCGTATCACCTATTATAAAGTCATTTTAAAACTCATATATGATATAAACATATTTTATAGCAAGTTGGAGATCCATAGTTCAATTTCATTGCTTTCTTCTCTTCCAGTGTTATCCTCATTTCACATAAACATTCTTTCTCTCTCATGCATAACATTATAGTGCACAAGCATACACTGTAACATACATTCACGAATAGTAACACACATAGGTATACTAACACAAAAACCATACTAACACACACGAGTACTTCATATCTAGAACCAAACACTATACTTACAGACTCTGCACCCTCTAACAAACATACACACACTATATCTCTTGCATTCACATGATAAAATATACACATACATAGTAATACACAATAGTATTCACACAATCACAATCAAACACACAAACACAAATGAACTTAAGCCAAACACGCACACCCTCTCTTTCACCATGTAACAAATATGAACTATAGCACAAAATAACACAATGTAACACACACACACACACAAATAAACACACTACCATATACATATGAACACTCTAACACACACATATACGCATGAACCTAGACGGTACACAGATGAACATGTAAGTACTCAAAAAATCATCTTGCAAAAACATGAAAATGAATACATGAAGAAAGAGTATGAATAATAATACAGAAGTAAAAAATATCATATGAACTAACCTCAACCATCTAGTGAAGTGCATCCTCCTTATCATCTTCCTATTATATTTTATGTACATCATGTCTTATACCTAGTCGACTCACAGTAAAATTAAATTAATAGTTTGAAACTTGAATATAAATGTATCAAAGAAACATGATAAAATTTAATCAAGCATATCTAATGACGTAGGATTTGGCCATCTGCATCCTCAAGATCATGTTCATACTCTTTCAAAAAAGCGATCATGTTCATACTCACGATCATGTTCAAATGTAAGGAACCGAAATCCTGTAATTTTGAAAAATTGAAAGTGAATACACTTTTCAAGAATAAAAAGAATAACACCTCTAGACATGCAGGTTCAATAAATCATCTTGCACAGTCATGAATGTAAATACATGAAGACAAAGTGTGAATGATGATACAATAGAAATGCATGTACATGAAATTTAGAAAGGCATGTACATGACTCTATACTTACAAATAAAAATGTATACCTGATCATCTTATCGTAAACAATTCTTCATACTAGATCCCATCATATTTTATATGGATCCTAACATGGTCTTAATCACTTAACTATAAACTTTAGTTCAAAGTTTGAAAGTTGGATATACATGGATAAAAGTAGGAGGACAATATTTAATTGAGCATATCTAATGATAGAGGAGTTGATGTTTGGAAAATGAGTCTACATTATATGCGTAAGCCTGCATTCAATTATAAATGACTAATCCTAGTAGAAATCTTAATAAAATAAAGATTGAGAGGTTTTTACTGGAAAAATAAAGTGTTGCCAATAATACCGAGAGCTTCCCCTATATCCAAAATAGGAACAAATAAGATAATATATGGTCACCCTCACAATCACGTTCATCTTCAAAGTAAGAAAAAAGTAAAATATAAAACTAGGTTAACACGTATATCCATGGCATCCTTCAACATGTAGAAACTTTAGGTATTTCATCAATAACATCAAAATTAAAGACCATTTTATCGGCATTTTACAAATAAATATTACACACTAAAATAAATCTAACATATTAAGAAGTATGTCCTCACTCTCACAAGCTCATGCTCCATGCATACTAAACTAATACACTCTCTAACACATATTAACACATACTCTAATATGCATGCACACTCTCCCCGATACACATTATACTAACACACTCCCTAAGATACATGCACATGCATGCACACATAACATGCATACATAAACATCTCACACAAATAATTTTCCCACCCCCCTTCAATACTGTAGTAATACACTCTACATGAAGGATATGGTATAATCCTCAAGCGCATCACGGAAGCGTGAGCATCGTATCGTATACGACGAAGAATGACTAGTCGGACTAGTTGTTCTATGCAGCGGAATTTAAAAAATTTTCATGTGATGAAACCACATGATTGATGAATCTGTGATTCATCACTCTTAAAGTTGAAAATAGAGCCTTGTTTCCGAGTATTTAGTAGTACATTTCCCTTTATCTTGCATAAATAGCATTCATGCATACATACACAATACATGCATTTTATCATTCATAATTGCATTAAATAAGAAGCCAACTCATTTGTAAAATTCACTTGTAAAATACTCACCAACAATTCACCTAATTATCTGTATTTTGTATCACCTCCACAAGTCAATAAAACCCTCCTTATACTGTGTATATTACTAGTTAATAATGTAAGGAAAAAGGCCAAAATTTCCTATCTTGTAAATTACCCAATAAAGCCCCAAACCCAGTTGGAGAACCTAGACCTTAGAATGCCAATATCCACCTCATACAACCTCCAAATTAGGTCGACTCACCTTCAGATTAATACACATTCAGAGACATTTTAAATGAGTCCAATTTCATTCAAATCGAAGTTCGGATGCAAAACTTAAGTTTTTGGGCCCCTTTGTATACTTAGATATGTATATTTGTAGCCTTGTATTTTTGTATCATATTTGACCTCATCTCCGTTTTTGGTCAACATGAAACTTGTAGATCTCATCAAGATCTACAACTTTCATGTTTTGAGTTTTTCCAAATTCGGTGTCCGTCTCTCTCTAAATCCAATTTCTTTTCCAACCATTCAGAGCAGGCCACGTGGCGCCCTCTGATTGCGCCACACAGACCGCCCCATCATGCGCCACGCATCCCTTCTCCACCGCCGTCCGATCACGCCCTTTCTCTCCTGAACTGGACCGTTCAAACAATGAAGCTTCTCCACCGTTCGATCGAACCCTGGACTCAATCCAGACCGCTCTCCAGTGTTGCGCCCTCCTTTCACCACGTGGCGACATCTACACCCTCCGATCTTCTCCAGAATCTCCCAATCTCTACCTTCCATCTCACTTTGGATCTCGACCGTTCGATCAAAAGTCATCCAATATCCCAACCAAACGTTAGCGCCTTTACCTCAGCCCTCCACGTGGCACCATCACGACCCTTCGATCCCACCTCTCAGATCTAATCAGAGCCGCCCCATTCCGGCCCTCTCCTGACCATTGGATCGCTCGATCCAACGGTCAAGACATCATCTTCCACCTCCCGCAGCTCCCACTCCCACGTCGCCCACCTCACCAACGAGTCTCCCCCTTCCTATTTTGGGAGCCACTCCGGCCACCCTCTCCACCTCCTGTCACCACCGTTGCATACCCACTCTTCCCTCATCCTCGCCAACCCCCTCGAACACCATGAACTCCCTCCACCTCGCTCCACGAAGCCCACCAACTCCACCACTTTGCCACCTACGCTGTCACCTTCCACCTACAAATACGTCCCCACCGTCGACTATCAGCCCCATCCACCATCATGGAGAGAATCCCCGAGCTCCGACCTTCATCTTGGTGACAGCGATTTGAGGAGACGTTGAGCGATGATCGAGATCCATCTCCGGCGAGATCCACGGCCATCCTCCGCCGTACCACAACCTCCTCCGTAAGCTGCATGAGCTCAGGACCATCTACCGTCCTTCGAGCGGCGACCAAGAGCACGCCTTCAGGCTCCATTTCCCAGGTAGACGCCTCCATTTCCCTCCCGATGTTCTTATTATTTTTCTTGTTTTTTCTCCTAATTTGTTCGCTACCCACGATCGACTTCACCTTCGCCTGATCACTCTCCGAGCTCCATCTCGGAACCAGCATCTTCGCGCACGCTTTCATTTTCACCGACGACACACCACACTTCACACCGACGCAAGCTCCGCCACCTTGGCGGAGCATCATCACTAGACCACCTCATCGCCCCTCAGGCCTCACACCGCACTCACGATCACTCCATGCTCACGTCTCACGCCTAGGCTATTCCACTAACCCCCTGTAGGTACTCCATCTTCGACTGGCCGGAAGTATCATCAGAGCTCCTTTGAGCTTCATCGCAGCCTCTCTCCAGACCACCGCAGACTTAGTTGAGAACCTCGAGAGCTCCGCCACATCTCCCTGATCCTTCCCAGCCGCTCAGAAGCCACTGGGGACCTTCATCGATGACCAGAGGAGGAGGTGGAGCTAGAGCTCCTTCATCGGAGCACAACCATATATGCCGTAGGAGGCGGCGGACCCTTTGACCACGATGGCCAGCAGTCGTCTGATCTCCTTGATCGGACGGTCTGGAGGATGCCACGTCGCCTTCATTCCGCAGTTGTAGGATCAGGAGGATCCTACGCACCTGAGCGCGCCACGTTGACACTCGCCCCGAGCTTCAGGGGCCGTTGGATTCATCCCTATCCCACGGCTCTTGATCGTCCGCGACGTCATCTGCATCAAGCTCCAGTGACCATTGGATTGACCTTGATCCAATGGGTTGTAGTGCCCCACGTCGCCATCAATCCATTACCTTTGGATCATCACTCGATCCACGATCCATAGCGTGCCACGAAGCCCCTCCGAGCCTCTTCCCCGACCATCAGGCTCGGAGCCCTCGAAGCTAGTCGAGCCTCCATCCGAGCCGAGTCCGAACCTCCAGTCCCCGAGCCTCAGTCCGAGCCTCTGAAGCCATCCGAGCCTGGGACCCCACGTGGTTTTCATGTGTGGCCTCAGTATTTTGCAGCGAGGCTCCTGAAGGTTTTGGAAATTGCATTCCAGTCCCTGCCAGGAGACCCCACGTGAGGCGCACGTATTCTGTGGGTATTTTGCATACATACCCCCCTCATTATAGGTAATTTCATATTAGTCCATGTCAGCATGTTTAATTTTTAGCAATTTTATTTCCTGTAATTGCAGTTAGGCCCCCGTCTTTGCACACATCTTTAGGCATTCATTTGAAATCATTTTTCAAGTTTGAAAATTGCATTGTGTAGCTTAATTTGTTCTCTTTCATATGTGACCCGTTATATTTTTGCGATAATAATGGATTTTATTATTAATTAATTGGTGGAATTTTGTTATATTTTTTTTAATTTATAGTAAATTCTCTATTGCTCCAAAAATCCGCACAAAATCATATTAGACTTAGGATAATTAAGTTTACGTTGTGCCAAAAAATCAAATCCTTTGCACATACCCCGAGGTCTGAATAAATAATTTTGTGATTTCCTTTATTAATTTTTAGTAGGTCCATTTCACATAGAAATTTAGATTTATTAATTTTCCTGGATTCTTAACACTTAGATCTATCTAGGATAATTTCTATATTTGAAAATATTTTGATTTGGTATTTATTAAAATTAATTTAGTCAAAATCACCTTGCATCCATTTTTAATTCACAGTAATTTCTCCTAGTGTCAGAAAATTCTAAAAAAATTAGCCTAGCTTAATTTCATTACATTCCACTATCTGGCCAAATTTCATCATTTTTGGACTTGATTTGATCACTTATTTGATTCAACTTGTAAACTGTCTTGATTGTGCATGTGTCTTTTCTTTCTTGCATAAAAACTATTGAAAAAGGCAAAAAAAATCATCTGAAAATCCGACCTTGGAAATTTGCTTAAAATAACCTAAGGATATAGCTGCCTCCCTGAGTTCGACCTTGGGCTTGCTTAAGTGAAAAAAATTTTGCCGCTCACGTTTAAATCATCCTTAATTAAAAGTGGTTTTTGATTAGCTCTTATTACCTGACTACAACGAACGACAAAACATTAATTTAACCATTAATTTGTTTAAATTAATAAGGGTAGTAAGACGCTCTTCAAAATGGCGTCGTTGCCGGGGATGCACGGCTTAGGTTAATTTGTAGTTAATTTTTGAGTGTCCGATTTTCCATCCCCGGGTAGTCTGACCCCCGATTTTCTTGTAAATATTTTTCTGTCCTTTAATTTTGTATTTTTGTGTTGTTCTCTATCTGACCTCAACTTGTTTTTATGCGAGGAATGTGAGGAGTCGAAGATGTTTCGAGGAACCTGCATTTTAACTTTTTGAGTGATTTGAGAGAAATTGTATTTTTTCATTTCTTTATTTTTTGCATCATTTCCAGCGGTTCCCGTTTGGGTTCTCACGTGTGTAATAGTGGAACCGTGTCCCCGTGTGCTGTATGGATTGAATTTTTAGAATAGGATGCACTAGCATATCCTTGAGCCACTCTAGGATTTGCTTGTGCTCGTAATTCTTTAGGACCACACATTACACTTAAAAGATGCACCTAGATCGCAGATCTAGTCAAATCAACCTGTGCTTCACTCGCTAATAGAACTGCTTGTCTAGGAGCGGATTTTTGTCGTCTATATTTGTATGTAGTATAAAAGTTTTCAATTCTGCTTTGCATCCTGCATAAAGTGAAGGGATCACTGTAAGTATTATTCACTCAGCATAAGCATCATTGATTTTCGTGCATCGGCTTTTCTCGATTTCTCTCTCTCGGTTTTTAAACTTAAGTAAAAGGAAATTGGGACTAGACGATAGGTGTGCTGTATAGATTGGACAAACCAGTGATAACTTAACTTAAAATCGAGACTACTAACATTATTGACAAAAAAATTCAATAAAATTGGAAATTCTGCTTGCGGGAGATTAACCCCCGACCTTGTTTTCAGGCTGAGTAAGGGTACTTGAGTGTGTGTGAACACCTTAAGGCAGAGCCCAAATCCCCGCCTTTCATATCACATTCCAACTGATCCTAGCAAATATCACAAGTTGAATTATTCAGGTTCACTGACTAGTACCAAGTAGCCTCCGTCTATCTCAGGTAGATAGGGGCGAAATTGCGGTACTTCGTGACAAGTTGCCAGTAACCCCCTGGGGTGAAGTTCCGGCCTTTTCAGCCTCCGCCTGCTTGCAGGTAGATAGGGGCAGGTCTTTGAATCCATTAACTTGGGATAGGAGCGAAGAAAGGAAGGACCGGCAGTACCTTAGGCGATAGGTTAAACAGGGAAGATGCATCCGGCTTTGAGACGACTTCCCTATAGGCCGCGTAACTCCTCGCTATCTTGCTTGAAAAATCACACTTAAAATCAACCAGATTAATTGGACTCGATTTCGAGTCCTTCACTGTGTTGAGTATGAAACCATAGGGTTTGGATTGAATTGCTTGCTTCAGGTAGGAGTAAAATCCTATCTTCACTTAGAACTCCCGATTTTTCTTGCCAATCCACGATGAGTGACTGGGGGGATACCGACTCCTTATTCGCCAATCTCTCTTTGTGCCCCCCCACGAAACTCATCTTCACCGGCCCAAGCACAACTTGGACCACCCAGAACTCATGACCCTCTTGAGTTCTGGATCCCTCACACCCAGGGTGGTTACTCTCAAACAAACCCTTTCCTATCCTCTGAACTTACCGAGGAAGACCATCGCCTCAGTAAGAATCCCTTCCTTGATTTGTCCTCTAACCCAGATCATGTTTCACCCCCAGGACTAGAGGACACAATACTTAAAAAGAACCCCAAAGAGGAGGAGAACAGAGAGGACGCGGTGATTCAAGTCTTAGCCCGACTAGCTAAAACCAAACAACTTAACACAAAATTAACGGCTAGATTGGGACAGATGATCGAAGCTCAAGGAATATACAGACCGATGGTGGACTCCTATAATCCGATAGAGAATGAGATACACCGTTGGCTAGCACCCGAGGTTTCCCCTGAAGCATTCGAATTGAAACCCCACTTCCTGAGCTTGCTGCCGATGTTCAATGGAAATGCGAACGAAGAACCATACACCTTCCTCAGAGACTTCGAGCTGGTTTGCAACAACCTTAGTCACCCTAGGGTTGGGCAGGATTACATCAGACTGAAGGCCACCCCTTTTGCCTTAGGAGATAAGGCAACACATTGGCTGAAGAACCTAGGGGTGATGTGTACAACCTGGATGTAGTTCAAGGGCCTTTTCCTGAGAAGTTCTACCCACTTAGTAGGACTAATAAAATGAGAACAAAGATCGCAAGCTTTTCCCAGGGACCTAGCGAACCATTCCATGAAGTATGGGATAGGTTTAATGACCTCATTCAGAAATGCCCGTGTCATGGCATTTCAAAGGCGATCTTAGTCTAGACCTTGTTCTGTGGCATGGCCCCAGAGATGCAGGGGTTAGTCAATGCCGCATGTGGAGGAAGTTATCTGAACAATAATGAAAATGCTGTATGGAAAATCTTGGAGCAGATGGCAGAAACAGGCAGGTCGCAGGCCACCAGGGCCTATCAGTTGTCTCCTTCGAGCCTCACCAACGAGACAACCTGGAGGACTGTAACGAATCTGACAGACGACCTTATCCCTAGCATGGGGATAATCGTGGACAAGTTAACCATGGTCGAACAGATTCACAAGAGGGTCACTGATCTTGAGTCTCTATCGAAATTGCCGAAGCAAGTGGAGGAACTTATTGAGAGGGTAGCTAAGATAAAGCTACCTGCCCCTTCTGCACCACTTGTACCTGTACACAGAGTCCATCTTGTACAGGAACAGGCACCGGGGCCTCAAAGTAGCTAGGTCGAGGAGCAGACTTACAGTGAGCAGGACCAACACACACCCCCACAAGTGGAGACGGGACACGAGGAGCCTCCGCATGTGTTCGAGATCAACGGGCTGTGGTCCAGCCATGACCCTGTCGGCAGACAGTCGGGGATGGGGAACGGTCAGCCTCACCGACCTTCCCTAGCTTTCCAGGAAAATGGCTCCGTCCCTGCACCGCGCTTTGTTCAGTCCAGGCCCGAACGAGGGTACCAGCCTCAGCAGCACCAACAGCAACAGCGCACATTCCACTCGAGCCAGCAGGGCCCGTCACCGTCCCATCAGCATCAACATTATCGGAATGACTAGCAGGGCCAGTATAGGACCTCATCTTCAAGTCAGCATCAACCCGCACATCCCACCGAATTGGAGTCCCTCACCTTGGCGATCCAGACCCTGACCGATAGGGTCCAATAGATCTAGAATGACTATCTAGATATGAGAAATGATCTAAACCGTGTTTCTCGTACCCAGGACCAGTAGATGGTGACAAAGACCCCCATTCTTGCCCAGGTTCAGGCCAACCCCAACATCTTGACTCAAGTCCATAACTGACCACGAGATCAAGTATACTATTCAGATAATTCTTTATCTAAACATGTGATACTTTCGTATGATTTATGTAAACCATATGTCCCTCAGGAGCGGAAGGACCGCGATCGTACCTGATCTGGTACGGGCACAGGAGGAAGAAGTCGCCAAGTCTCTACCTAAGGAGAACTTGGAGGTAGAGGAGGAGCAGCACCACCATCACCACCAACGGCAGAAGAAGAGGACTTCTGAGTCCTCGAAGAAGCAAGGGAACCACACCAGTAGGGAGTCCACATAAACCGATGAAGAGCCCGCACCTCCATCTGAGGAGGATGTTCCAACAGTCGCGGAGGATGCATCATCGATTTTGCAAAAGTAGTTTTCTTTTAGTCATATTCAGAGTCCAAGTTAGTTTCATGTCCGAGTCCTGTACAAAACTCAGTTCCAGTAATGAATGAGAATATTTCAGTTTCCATATCTGAGTTGGAGTCAATAATCCCTTTCCCCCAAGCTCTCAAGGGTGGAAAGAAGAAAACTAAAAAAATCCAAAAAGATGACCCTGAGATGGCAGAGTTTTGCAACAAACATATCAAGGTCACGATCCCCTTTGACAAGTATGTGGAAATGACACCTGCGTTTCAGAAATACCTTAAGGTGAGATGCACACCTATTAGGGTTAGCAGGAAGACCAAAAGCCGTGTTGAGAAACACATCCTATCAGTAGCCACGACTTGTGCAATAAAGAACTCATTTTCAAGGAAACGAAGAGACATGGGTGCACATTATGTGGTGAGTCATGTTGATGATACTGCATTTGCATGCACTCTCCTGGACAATTGATCCTATCAACCTAATGCCTACAGCCCTCTATGAGCGGCCTAATCTCAGACCTCTTAGGAAATCAAGAGCTCTCCTTCAGTTCGCTGATAAATCAACCAAGAAGTCCCAAGGAGAATTGAGGAATGTTGTCGTCAAAGTCGAGGGTCAGGAATACATGGTGGACTTCACCGTCCTTGATATAGAAACCCCTCGTAATTGGAGAGATTCCCAGATCATACTAGGTAGGCCCTTCCTTAGAACAGTGGGGGCCTTGTTTGATTATAAGATTAGGAAGATCCAGTTCCAAACTCCAGGCAGAGATGAGGAACTTGAGATGAAGCAAACCAGATGGCAGAGACCTGATTCCGAATCCAGCACTGAGTACTCTTCATCCGAAGCAGACTGCGACCATGTAGACATAGTTGGGCCATGAAGACAGAACCTAGCCAGCACCGATGAGTCCCTCCCCTCCGGAGATGATCTTGTGCATGAGTCATTTTGCTAGGTCCTTAGAAATGAGTATAACTTAGAACATGTAGAAATGAGTATAACTTAGAACCTGCATCCCCCTACATCTTCGATGACTTAGAGGCCCAACTGGGCCTATCAGTCCTTCCCTCTTTAGGACAATCAGAAGATGATGATGATGTGTCGGATGTGGCTTTTGCCGATTGCATGGAAACCTTTGACGATCCAACTCCAGAGCCGAATGAATTGGTTACAGTAATTCCAGAGATAGATCCAACCACTTTCAACACTAAACCAGATTCGATTGAGCCAGACTTTTCAGATGATCACACATTATGTGAGCTCAAACCTTTACCCACAACACTTAAATATGCCTTCCTTGTGGGCCATGAGAAGAAATATCCGGTCATCATCAGTTCGCGATTGACCGAGGTGCAGGAATCTTGCTTTCTAGAGATCCTAGAGAAAAACTGCAAGGCGATAGGCTGGAGCATTTCCGATCTCCACGGGATAAATCCCGCTCTGTGTTCGCACCATATCTACTTGGAGAATGAAGCTAAACCCTCTCGTGAATTCCAACGTTGTTTGAATCCAAATTTACGAGAGGCAGTGAAGAAGGATATAGAGAAATGGTGCAACACAGGTTTCATTTATCCCATATCCGACTCTAAATGGGTGGCCCCGATCCATGTTGTCCTGAAAAAGTCGGGAATTCAGACGACCACCAACGAGGACAGAGAGGAGATCATGACGCGAGTGTCCACGTCGTGGCGTGTCTGTGTGGATTACAGACGCTTGAATGCTGCGACGAAGAAGGATCATTTCCCCTACCGTTCATTGATCAGATCCTAGAGAGACTAGCGGGGAAAGAATTCTTCTGCTTCTTGATGGGTTCTCGGGCTACAATCAAGTAGCCATAGCTCCGGAGGACCAGGAAAAGACCACGTTCACATGCCCCTTTGGTACCTATGCTTTCAGGTGCACGCCCTTTGGGTTATGCGATGCTCCCGGTACTTTTCAAAGGTGCATGATTGCTGTATTCGCAGAAATGGTCGGTGAATTCCTAAAAGTCTTCATGGACGACTTCTCGATCCACGACTATTCCTTTGATTCCTGTATTAGGAATCTGGACCGAGTCCTCAAACGCTGTTGTGAGGTTAATCTGGTGCTCTCCTGGGAGAAAAGTCACTTCATGGTGATGGAGGGCATTGTGTTGGGGCACGTCATCTCCAAAAGAGGAATAGAGGTTGATCCTGCCAAGGTGGATGTGATCAGACAACTCCAACCACCAACCAACGTTAAGCAGTAGCGGTCGTTCCTCGGGCATGTCGGATTCTATCGGAGATTCACAAAGGATTTTTCTAAGATTGCCCGACCGCTAACTGAGCTTTTAGACAAGGACATGGAGTTTATTATTGATCACAAATGTCTTGATGCCTTTAAGCTATTGTAAGGAATGATCATGGACGCCACGATCCTACAAGCCCCAGATTGGTCTCTACCTTTTGAGATCATGACGGATGCATCAGATTTTGCTGTTGGGGCTGTATTAGGACAGAGGAGGGATGGCATCCCGTTTGCAATCCACTACGCAAGCAAAGTTCTTGATACCGCTCAACGTAACTATACAATTACAGAAAAGGAGATGCTTGTAGTAGTATTTGCCTTGGACAAGTTCAGATCTCATCTAATCGGATCCAAGGTAATTGTGTTCACTGACCACACAACACTACGATACTTGATGGAAAAGAAGGACGTGAAGGCGCGTCTTCTTTGGTGGATTTTGCTTATCCAGGAGTTTGATTTTTATATTCATGATAAACCTGGAAAAAAGAATGTAGTAGCTGATCATCTCTCCCATCTCGAAGATCTTAATACTTCCGAGGATTCACCAATTCGAGACTCCTTCCCTGACGAGTCCATTTTTGTTGTCGACTCACTCCCATGGTATGCAAATATCATGAACTATCTTGTCTCCAAAAAGGTTCTCGAGGATTGGCGCAAGAGCCACATTGACCGACTCGAGTCAGATGCTAGACATTACCATTGGGAGGATCCGATCCTTTTCTTTGAAGGACCGGATTGTGTATGGAGACGGTGTATTCCTCAGGAGGAATACCAGGATGTCATTTCTTTACACCATAGTTTGGAGGCAGGAGGGCACCACTCCGGGAAGAGGACCGTATGGAAGGTACTTCAGTGTGTCTTTTACTGGCCGACTCTGTTTTGCGATCCCATCACCTTTGTGAAGTCGTGCCCAGTATGTCAGAGAATGGGAGGAACCGTTGGTTCCAAGGATGAGATGCCGATGCAACCTGTCATCATTTGTGATGTCTTTGACGCCTGGGGCATTTACTTGATGGGCCCATTCCCTGTTATCCACGGATTCGAGTACATCCTTCTTGCGGAAGACTACCTATCTAGGTGGGCGGAGGCTATCCCAACCCGAGCCGCAGACATCAAGACTTTTGTAAATTCATCAGAGAGCATATTATCTCTAGATTCGGGATCCCCAAAATTTTGATATCAGATGGGGGTAGCCACTTTGTAAACCGAGATGTGAAGAAACTCTTGGAGGACTACAGCATCGGACACCGTGTCGCTAGTCCTTACCACCCACAGACTAATGGTATGGCTGAGGTGTCGAATAGGGAGGTGAAAACTATATTGCAGAAGCTTGTCCGCCCAGACAGGAAGGACCGGTCTCAGACCTTGGATCAAGTCCTATGGGCTTATAGGACAGCTTACAAGACACCGTTAGGAACCTCCCCATTCCGAATGGTATTCAGAAAGCCGTGCCATTTGCCCGTAGAGTTAGTGCATAAATCAGAATGGGCAATCAAGAAGGTCAATTGGAACAGACATCTAGGACATAAGCAGAGAGAAATGGATTTGAACGAGCTTGTGGAAGTCAGAAACCATGCATACGACAACAGTTTGGTGTACAAGGACAAGGTGAAGCGTTGGCACGATAGATATATCAGACGAAAGACCTTTGTTCCTGGACAGAAGGTATGGTTCTTTAATGCAAGGCTGAAGATCTTCCAAGGCAAGTTGAGGTCCAAGTGGACGAGCCCATTTGTTGTCCATGCGGTGCATGATAGTGGATGTGTCGAGATCTCAGATCTCGCAGATGACGCACCACATTCCTAGTGAATGGACAGCTATTGAAGCACTTCATCGAATCCAATGAATAGTTAGTCTATATTGAGAAGATTGTATTCATGTGTGAGCCATATTCAGCAGATACACGTCAAGCCGCGCATGAGACCTTGCAGCAGTGAGCTCTCGCCATCAGCAACATCTTGAAAGATTTAGACCGACACCCTTGTATATATCCATCATTCATGCACATTCTGCCCCTTCCCCCCGTGACTCTAATAAATCATCCCAGCTTCATCTATCTCCGTCCACGACTATACTTAGGATGACCAGATCCTAAGTATAGGGGGGAAGAGTCAACCGAGTCTGTTCACTGTACATCCTCCTGATTACATCGGTCCTCATACTCACTCTAGTTTTATACTTAGGCTGACCTGAGCCTAAGTATAGGGGGGACCAATGCCCATCTTGTATATACTCATTCACTTCTCCTCTTGACCTCGTCCGCCCCATTTTTTGACCTTCTTCTGCACTTAGGCTGCCATATCCTAAGTATAGGGGGACAGGACGACTTTTTTACATTTTCGCTCTTTTAGCTCTCCTACGCTTAGCACGAGCTATGTATTTTTCCTCGCTTTTCATGATCTGAGGACATAGCACACGCCAAGTATAGGGGGCGTGTATATATTACATATACACTTTACCCATAGCTCGTACTTTCACGTATTTTTGTATATATTACGTAATAATTATGGGGTGGGTAAAAATTGGAGAAAAAGTTTTTGTAAAATACACTTATATAATCTGTATAATACTCATAAAACTCTTGTAAATTGTTGTAACATAGGAGGTATACCAAATTCTTGAAAAATGGAAAAATCAAAGGCTTCTTATTTTACTCTTGCATATCATCTCTGCATCTGAAAAGAAAAAAAGAAAAAGCATCTTGCATTTTCATTCATCTACATAGCATGTCATCTACATCTCATCTACCTATATTGCATATGCAAAGTGAAAAGTTAGTGGGTTCTGAACCAAGTTAGGAGTAGATGTTGAGGAAGGACTTGATTTGATCTTAATCCACCTAATTTCAGAGGAACCTTATAGGAACTGGAATTAAGATTTCTCAGGTCAAGTGACTTAATTCTTTGAGTCCGAAAGTCTATGTTCACATGTCATCTTGATTAGTCTAATTAGAATATCTCGTGCACACGCATGATTCTTTTATATAATGACCTAACTTAGACAAGCACAATGCACGTAGCTCTTCATTGATGAGGTGGTGAGGAGGTAGAATCCCTTAGCTTGGAGTAGCACATGGGTGGAAACATCCGTCCTCCTCTAGGGAGGGTAGTGCATCTCAACCTAGTCTGGTGGTGTTGACATCTAAAGACAGGACGCTGTGGGTTGCAATAATGCTTCAAAAGAGGGATAGTCTACTGGCTCAAGAGGAAAAACTCCTGATGTACATCCTGCACCTTATATAGTTCGAAAAAAGGAAAATTGCAAAAACTCCAAAAAAATCAGACAGGTCCAAGTGAAAATAAAATACCTGTAGGAGTATATATATTAGAAAAGAAATACAGTTGGATGACTTGGCTACACTGGTTAGGCATCCCGGGATAGGTAGCTACACTGGCTACCATCCATTCTTCTCTCTACCCCCTCCTCTCGAGCTGGTCGTACTTGAACTTAGAAGGGAATGCCCCTCTCCTCGAGGAAAGAGTTACTGGACCGGGTAACTGGAGTTATATTATTAGAGGAGGCTGTTTCTGAGCCATTTCTGATGTGGAGAGTTACATTTCACTTACACAGTACACGTAAGAATCATAATCATCAGAAGGTTGCGTCTGAGGATTTGTTCTGACTTGACTATTAAGGAGTCATGAATAGAATACTTGTGGAACTTGAAGTCTATTAGGTCTTAAGTTTAGATCCCAATGAGGTTCCGCCACATAACTAATCCAAAGGTCGAGTCAAGCTCCATTTTCAACTTTTATTCATGACTTTGGTATGGAACCCAAAATCATTTCACCCTTGTATTTCATTTAGTTGCTCGGGGATGAGCAAGGTTTGAGTATAGGGGGTTGATGAATCTGTGATTCGTCACTCTTAAAGTTGAAAATAGAGCCTTGTTCCCGAGTATTTAGCAGCATATTACCCTTTATCTTGCATAAATAACATTCATGCATACATCCACAATACATGCATTTTATAATTCATAATTGCATTAAATAAGAAGCCATTTGTAAAATTCACTTGTAAAATACTCACCAATAATTCACTTAATTATATGTATTTTGTATCATCTCCACAAGTCAATAAAACCCTCCTTATACTGTGTATATTAATAGTTAATAATGTAAGGACAAAGGCCAAAATTTCCTATCTTGTAAATTTCCCAATAAAGCCCCAAACCCAGTTGGAAAACCTAGACCTTAGAATGCCAATATCAACCTCATACAACCTCCGAATTAGGTCTACTCACCTTCAGATTAATACATATTCAGAGACCTTTTAAATGAGACCAATTTCATTCAAATCGGAGTTCGAATGCAAAACTTGGGTTTTTGGGCCCCTTCGTATACTATAGATATGTATATTTGTACCCTTGTATTTTTGTATCATATTTGACCTAATCTTCATTTTTGGTAAACATGAAACTTGTAGATCTCTTCAAGATCTACAACTTTTATGTTTTGAGTTTTTCCAAATTCGATCTCCATCTCTCTCTAAATCCAATTTCTTTTCCAACCATTTAGAGCAGGCCACATGGCGCCCTCTGATTGTGCCACGCAGCCTGCCCCATCACGCGCCACGCATCCCTTATTCACCGCCGTCCGATCATGCCCTTTCTCTCCTGATATGGACCGTTCAAACCGCGAAGCTTCTCCACCGTTCGATCGAACCCTAGACTCAATCCAGACCGCTCGCCAGCGTCGTGCCCTCCTTTCGCCACGTGGTGATATCTACACCCTCCGATCTTCCCTAGAAGCTCCCAATCTCTACCATCCATCTCGCTTTGGATCTCGACCGTTCGATCAAAAGTCAGCCAATATCCCAACCACACGTTAGCGCCTTTACCTCAGCCCTCCACGTGGTGCCGTCACGACCCTTCGATCCTGCCTCTCAGATCTAATCAGAGTTGCCCCATTCCGCTCCTCTCCTGACCGTTGTATCCCTCGATTCAACGGCCAAGACATCGTCTTCCACCTCCCGCAGCTCCCGCTCCCACATCGCCCACCTCACCAACGAGTCGTCCCCTTCCTATTTTGGGAGCCACTCCGGCCACCCTCTCCACCTCCTGTCACCACTGTTGCATACCCCTCTCTTCCCTCATCCTCGCCAACCCCCTCGTACACCATGAACTCCCTCCAACTCGCTCCACGACGCCCACCAACTCCACCACTTCGCCACCTACGTCGTCACCATCCACCTATAAATAGCCCCCACCGTCGACTGTCAGCCCCATTCGCCATCACGGAGAGAATCCCCGACCTTCGACCTTCATCTTGGTGACAACGATTTGAGGAGACGTAGAGCGACGACCGAGATCCATCTCTGGCAAGATCCACGACCATCCTCCGCCGTGCTGGAGCATCCTCCATGAGCTGCACGAGCCCAGGACCATCTACCGTCCTTCGAGCGACGACCAGGAGCATGCCTTCGGGCTCCATTTCCCAGGTAGACGCCTCCATCTCCCTCCCGATCTTCTTCTTCTTTTTCTTGTTTTTTCTCCTAATTTATTCACCAACCATGATCGACTTCGCCTTCGCTTGATCACTCTCCAAGCTCTACCTCAGAACCAGCATCTTCGCGCACGCTTTTATTTTCTCCGACGACACACTACACTTCACACCGACGCAAGCTCCGCCACCTTGGCAGAGCATCATCACCGGACCACCTCATCGCCCCTCAGGACTCACACTGCACTCACTATCACTCCACGCTCACATCGCACTGAAGGATATGGTTAGATCCTCAAGTGCATCACGGAAGCGTGAGCGTCGTATCGAATACGACGAGGAGCGACTAGTCGGACTAGTTGCTCGGTGCAGCGGAATTTAAAAAATTTTATACGACGAAACCACATGATCCAAGAACACTTCTCGAATCGTTTCGTCTAAACCACAAACAAGTAATAGGATTACCTCTTGAAGCGTGGTTGCGATCAAGTCTCTAAACGAAGAGACCTCCTGTCTCAAGTCCGATCCGACGGAGGAGACGCTTGCGAGCGCGGGGATGAACCGCGTGCTTCTCGCAATCCATGTTGATGATCCAAGCGGTGGATCTCCTGATCTCGACACACGAGATCCGACGTCTTCTTCACGAGCGAGGCGCACCGAAGGAGACGGAGATCCACGAGCAGAAGAACGGGCAGCATAACGACGATGCCGCGGCGATGGAGAACCTCTCCATGGCATCCATGGTGGACGGCCATGAGAGGGAGAGAGAGGGATGACCTCTAGAGAGAAAGAGAGAGGGAGAGAGATGCTTCTCAAGCATTATGTGTGTAAAGAGAGAGCATGGGTATGCCTCTCTATTTATAGGGTTTTGGGATCCATGGATCTCAATCCATGTGTCATATAAAATCAATGGATGACATTGATTTATGACAATCCAATGGTCAAGATTGTTGTTGGTAAAAGCCAACAACTTGTGATTTAATTTTGATTAAATATATTTGATAAATCAAATATATATTAATACCAAATTAAACCAACTAAATAAGGAGTGAAAAAACAAATGAGAGCCTCCTTCCCTATTGGGAGGAGTGGACGGCCACCAATTCCATAAAGGAATTGGTGCCGCCCCCCCTCTTCCCATATGGGGAGGGCAATCCCATGGATTCCCATGGGATTGCATATCTCCTTGTTTTTCTCTCAACTTATTTTCCAACAATTATTCACCAAAAAATAATTCTCAATTAATTTTGGGAATATTGCAATCTTGACATTGGAATATTGTGAATCACATTCACAACCCAAAACAAAATGTAATTTACATTTTCAATTAATTAAACAATGTGTATCCAATACACATTAATAATTAATCTACTAATATAAATTATATTTAACTCTCTCTAATACATTATAAATCACATTTATAATATATTATGAATAATTGGATATTACTATCCATATTATTCTTATCCTTGATAATTAAATCATATTTAATCATCTTGGATCTCTTTATCTCATGTGTTCAAATAATATGAATCATATTCACATCATTCACATCTTTGATAATTAAATCACATTTAATTATCTAAGATAACTCTCCTTATAATATGAATCAAATTCATATTATTCATGATAATTAAATCACATTTAATTATCCATTTTCTCAATGCTCGGATACATATATCAACAATAGAATTATCCATGAACTCCTTCAAGGACAATGCGCTTTCTCCGCGAATACTTGGAGATAAGGACAGGGCGATTGTATTGTTCCACGTATAGTGACATGGATATTGAGATCACATCTCAAATCCAGATCTCGGGCCTCCCATAGATGCTTGATTAAATCAAGACCGCAAATCTAATCTTCTCATTGAATCTGAATCACATTCAGATTAATGTCCAACATTTGGACTAAGATCAGATTACTTCTCTATTAAGAGGAGTCACTAAAATCCAGACCCGTTTCATCACTCCCTAGGAATGGAAGCGTCATGGTTATACAACAGTTTATGATCACATCACCCTCAGGCATTCCCAATACCTGTACATCCTGCATACTGGAAGACTCAGAATAAACCAGAAGTATTAGATCAACTTTACACTGTCTACTTCAGGGTTTTATCAGTAAGTTTCTCATTCGATCATTGGGAGTCGGTATTGATCATATACTTTTCAAAAGCATATATCATACCTAGGTCTTGATCATATACTTTCCTAAAGTATATATCAAACCAACAAATTCAGTCAAGCTTCCAAAGCGAGACGACCGTGCGCACGGAATTTGATTCTTCCCAATATCTCATGAGTGAGCTCATGTCTTCCGGTTCAGTAGCGAACCTGTATGATCCCTTTGAGAGATCGTATTACTCATATGCCCTTATATGCACACCAGCGCGCCGGTGTATAGACCTTGATTAGGTCATCAACCTATTGGTCTGCCAAATGTACATACTCAGACATATAGTAACACATCTGTCTCCGGTCAGAGGATGTGTGCCTATATCATGACAGCATATGATATAGGATTTTGGTTATCTCGATCTCGTTAAGTCAACTCTTTGACCTAACTAATCTGACACCTCCGAATCTCTATTCCTATGCAGAGGACCTGCATCAAGAAGTTGGTCAGATATCAGCCTAACTGAGAAAGGATTGCCATCTCCTACTCAGGCTGGAGATCATCTCTTAATAATCATTTGACGGTGCCTGATGAGTCCTCAATCTAACTCATTAGATATTCATCTAAGCACCAGCCTCTATGATTCAATAATTGAATCAACAGCTGTATGATCATTAAGATGGCCATGGTACATAACCCTAATTGCACTAAGGGACCTATTATGCAAATTATGTATTCTTCATTTCAGATCAAGGAGTGAATTGCAACAACATTTATTGCATAATGGCTCGCCGTGGGCTCGCATTTCCAACAATCTCCCACTAGCCCAAAGAGCCATTAATGGGCTAATCATTTAAACCCACACTCGTGTGACAATCATAGGCTATTTAGAAAATAGCTAGGTAAGCTGATCAGTCACTCCGTTCCCAAGAGACTACGCCAAGTCCTTTTACGGCACTTGCATATCTCCTAGTAACAGTGCTCGCATCCAATGCGAATGTTGCATCCTATGCAACCAATATTCAATTTTGTCGGTTATAGTGTCATTGACACTACATCTTATTAATTATCATAACCAGTATTCCCATAATCCTTTTAGAATACCTTCATTCCTGGAGATCTCAATCTCCTAAGGTATCTGCAGTTAAGACCCTTATAGATCACTATCTACAAGATCTTAAACTTTTGAAGATAAGACTTTGAGATCACTATCTCTAAGTTTCATCATCTTTGAAGATATTGTTATTACTGCAATCAAGTGTTTTATCTCCATAGTAGGATTAGTAACAGTTTACTACTCCCACTGCATGGCAGACATCTGGCTCTTGTACACATCTAGCATATACCGAGCTTCTCATAACTGATGCACAAGTGCAAGCAGTTCTAGCATTCACTTCCTCAACTCCTTGAGGTGCTATCCCTTTAGACAGGTCACTACCACATCTTAAGGGAAGGAAGCCTTTCTTGGAACTTTCCAAAATTAGAATAAGTCCAAGGCGTATTACTAATGTAACGGTCCCAATACCCTCTTCTCTTTGCTTCTGAACGACTTCAGAATTAAGATCTAAGAGGTATCCTTGAAATCGTATCTCAAGGTATGAAACAACCAAATTTTAAAACACTTATTATTATCCTTATATCATTCCAAATGATTAGAATAATATCTACATTTAGCACGATGAACACAATGGCACTCCCACTAAGCTTCACTTGGTTCATCAAGATTCTATCTGAAATTACAACATTTATAATTTCATCAAATCTTATGTTCCAGCTACAGGAAACTTATTGGAGTCCAAAGATGGAGTTCTTTAGCTAGCACACCTTGCTTTCCTCAACCATGAAGCCCTGGGGCTACTTCATATGAATATCCTCAGAGAGGCATTCATAGAGGAATGCAATCTTGAATCACACCATGAAGATGTCATAGACAAGTTGTGTAGCTATAGTTAGCAATATTCTGATGGGTTAAAGCAAGGTCACTGGAGAGCAAGTCTTATCGCAAGCGATGCCTTCTCTTCGGTGTGTAGCTCATGGCTACGAACCGTGCTTTGAAGGTCTATACCTTCTCATCAGGTTCCCTCTTTCTCTTGAAGATCCATTTACACCTTAATGGGTCTGACCCATATAGGTGGATCCTCGAGGGTCCATATACAACACTTGTATATGAAGTCTACATTAGACTTTTATTGCTAACATCCATCTTTCCATGTCATGATCCTCAGGAGCTTCATCACATGAAGTCTGATCATTTTCAGATTTAACTGACACATGGAATCCATCCTCAAACTTATTTAAAGAGGTATTAATGTTTCATCTTTAATTATCTATTTTAGTTTCCGATTTCAGGAGCCTCATTATCTTTTCAAGATTAAATGAGTTCCTTTACTTCATTTTCATCTTGATTCTCAAGAGAGTCATCTTATAAGAATCATATTCTCAAAGATGAGATTTTTTTTAAGAATCTCAAGGTCATAAAGTAGGTATCCAATACCATCTTTTATTTCCTAATGAAGTAGCACTCTCTAGTGCTAGATTCCAACTTACTTGCATGGAACCTTATTAAGTATATAATGCAGTCTCTACTACATATATATCTTGGAAACTTAAGAGATAATTATGCTAGGATTAATCATTGATTAAATCATGTCACACATGATCAATTGTATCTCCCTACAACTCCTTTGAGTTAAGGTTCATTAGGAGGATTGAGATAGGAATGATATTCATATCTCCATAAGGTATTTCTTGAATTCATCTAATAGGTACAGGCTACCTTGATTAGATTAAATTCATTTTATCTTCCTTCAAACTTTGGTTCTAACCAAAATTATGAAATCTTTGAACATTTCAAAGTTCTCTAAGTGAAGAGAAGAAATCTCATATCATACATAATCACTAACAGATATCACATATCCATAATGTTTACTATGATATAGATGATCTGCATACATCAATATGTATGAGATCCTTAATACCTTGACATCTTACACCTTTCCCAAGGAAGGATGTATTGGACATTCTACTTTGAATACAATATTCACAAGTATGTGAGATTTGAATCTTTAGACAATCTAAAGTTTCATGTCTTACCAGTCCATTGATTTCATCAACAGACATATGTCCAAAATTTGATGCCAGATCATTGTCAAATGATCTTTATCATCCTATTGATCTTTAAAGGTTTAATTTTCAGTATTAGAAATTTTAATGAACCATTCAATAATTTTCTAATTTAATAGAGTCCACTAGATTTTAGATTACTATCTGAAATATTTCCATCATAACTCTTTATGATAGATTTATTACAGAATTCATGTTTATATCCAACAATTAGAAATAAACATTGAGTGTATTCTAATATCTAGGTCATAGAGACATTCTCTAAGACTAAGGGCTCCCACTGAAAATATGAAGTCTATTGATCTCATGGAAACTGTTGCAACGCTTGCATCACTTTCAACATGGATGATCAATAAATCTTAAGATCAAATTTCTAATATTCTAATACATATGCAACCAATTGCAAGTGTTATTAGAAGATTGAGATACAATTATTTGACTTTACCTTATCAAATAAGTAAGTCAATTTCAATGATTATATGTAGATTATACTGATGCTCCATCCGAGTCCTTTTCTGAGGATTCTAGACAGACTTGATAGTCATACTATCAACACATCAACTTATTGCAGTATTGGCATTCATCCAACTCTTTGGATGTCATATGGAAGTCACAGAAGTACAGTCAACTCTTTGACTATACCTCTTACTTGGGTCCAACCCATGCTTCCACTGCGCTCCCTTTGTCTATAAGCAACCTTCGCTCAAGACCAAGGATCTCTTATGTTAAAATCAAAAATTTCAATATAAGAGTATTTCAACATTTATACAAGCTTCATTTAAGTTCATATAATATGAATATTATGAAGCTTCATGAATGACTAGAGTATAGACTGTAGAATGATGACACTCATCATCTACATCCATCTAAACTCTTTGAAGCATCGGTTCAGGTAGGTATTCAAACAATTTGAATACATTATCTCTAATAGAGCTATAATGTAGAGAACCATGTCATTCATGATTAAATGTCATGAGCACATATGTATGCCAGAATATCTTTATGATTTTATAAGGATTAATTTGATAATTACGATCATCATCGACATGTCACTTCAAAAGTACATTCGATAAGATCAAGACTTATAGAGACATACAAACCCTAGGGTTTTAGTCCTATTGTCTATTTAATTATCACTTCTCATTGTTATGAGGAAACTTGCACATTGCAACCACATACATTGTGTGTCCAATTGCAAGTACAATATCTGGATCAAGGGTCCAATCCATGATATTCTACTGGTTATTAATGAGTATAACATTGAGTGGGTTTAATGAAGGATTATCTGAAATAAGTAATTTGCATAAGGGTATATATTTATATATATACTTGTTTTACTTTGAATTAGGAATTTTATATCAAAGTTGTCTTGCCATGTCAACAATGAAAGTTCATTCCCTTAATCACTTTCAATGTAAAAGATATACTTACCATTATATCTCAAGCAAGATCTGGGATCTCCTTCCTTATCTTTGTTGCATCCCAACAATATGAGAACCTACAACTTGGATAAAAAGAAGCGGGAACACATTCCGCCTTGCAAGTCCAACTTGCATCTCCCAATTCGGTCTTTAATACACGGGCCCACCACCCCTAAGGTGATGTTGACCCGTCATTAATTGAACCAACCGTCAACAGGAATACAACTCGCTATGCGCAATCCAATATCGCCCCAATAATATGAGGACCCGATATTGGGGTCACTACGCATACGTCCTTACTCTTTCGAGAAGCGAAGAGCCCGATCCAAATGGATCATATGCAGGAGCTGTCACTTCGGACAGGCGTCTCCTACATATAATATTTGGCGACGAAACTCTTCGCCTTGACGGGAGACCATGGATGTCACTTATGTGATCCTCCATATCTTATTCAAATTAAATTAATTTCTATGAATCACATTCATATAATTAATTCTTCCAAGGGAATTATCAACTCTAATCATATTAGAGTATTCTTAATTGGATATAATTAACTTAATCATATTAAATTAATTATCAATCCAATTTAATCAATCAAACTTAATTTTATGCTTGAATATACATATATGATATTATTCTCAAAGTATGTAATAATTCGAATTTTAATAATTAGAAAAATACATCATAATCCCTCGGACATTATCCCGGCCCTACCCGCTGTCATGGCCAGTACCGACGGGAGTGGGGCGGACCACATACGTTGCAACCCGCTGACCAGCGATCCCCGACTAGACACCATATCCACCTCGGGAAAGGATAATGCCAAATTGATTATTTTGTACTTGAGATGATCATCGGTTCTTCAACCGAAATTATACCATATAGTAATCAAAACAATTTTGATTTTAAGGAAATTTGCTAGGCAAATTCCCAAGTCCTATTCAAGCAAGAAGTTTGATGATTGTAATTCCAATTAAGGTTCAGATCAAATCTAATCAACTAATTGGTTGGGGCCAAGTCAATTAGGCAAATAATCATGTTTCAATATTTCACAAATATTTTTCAAGATTATTTCACGAAATTAACAATTAATTTCACTAATTGACAATCACTTGGTTCTAGATTAGGAAAGCAATTTCAGCAGTGACCCCTACTTACTAAAATTGACATATCTCAATCATATTAAATCCAAATTAAGAAAAGTCAATTTCTAAAGTTTGCTAATTTGATTTAGGACAGAACCTAAGTGATGTTTCACGCATTTCGAGGCAAGTCTAAACAGTAATTAACATTTTAATCACGTTCAGATTCACAGTTCCCGCAACAGTGCATACATGTTCATTAAAACGACCATATCTCGAGCATACGAAATCCGATTTACGCAAACTCAGATCCTATGGTTTCCTTATTTAATGGGGAACAAAATACAAGTGTTATTTTCGTGTTTAAACAGTTTAAACTTGGCCGAAAAATTACACTAAACAGATCTGCGAAATCAAATGCGATAAAAATTTCGCGACCTTAACGAACCCAAATCGTCCTCGGTTAGCGAATCATATTCGAAACCGTCGACCTAAGGCTCTGATACCACTTGATGGATATGGTTAGATCCTCAAGCGCATCACGGAAGCGTGAGCGTCGTATCGAATACGACGAGGAGCGACTAGTCGGACTAGTTGCTCGGTGCAGCGGAATTTAAAAAATTTTATACGACGAAACCACATGATCCAAGAACACTTCTCGAATCATTTCGTCTAAACCACAAACAAGTAATAGGATTACCTATTGAAGCGTGGTTGCGATCAAGTCTCTAAACGAAGAGACCTCCTGTCTCAAGTCCGATCCGACGGAGGAGACGCTTGCGAGCGCGGGGATGAACCGCGTGCTTCTCGCAATCCATGTTGATGATCCAAGCGGTGGATCTCCTGATCTCGACACACGAGATCCGACGTCTTCTTCACGAGCGAGGCGCACCGAAGGAGACGGAGATCCACGAGCAGAAGAACATGCAGCATAACGACGATGCCGCGGCGATGGAGAACCTCTCCATGGCATCCATGGTGGACGGCCATGAGAGGGAGAGAGAGGGCTGACCTCTAGAGAGAAAGAGAGAGGGAAAGAGATGCTTCTCAAGCATTATGTGTGTAAAGAGAGAGCATGGGTATGCCTCTCTATTTATAGGGTTTTGGGATCCATGGATCTCAATCCATGTGTCATATAAAATCAATGGATGACATTGATTTATGACAATCCAATGGTCAAGATTGTTGTTGGTAAAAGCCAACAACTTGTGATTTAATTTTGATTAAATATATTTGATAAATCAAATATATATTAATACCAAATTAAACCAACTAAATAAGGAGTGAAAAAACAAATGAGAGCCTCCTTCCCTATTGGGAGGAGTGGACGGCCACCAATTCCATAAAGGAATTGGTGCCGCCCCCCCTCTTCCCATATGGGGAGGGCAATCCCATGGATTCCCATGGGATTGCATATCTCCTTGTTTTTCTCTCAACTTATTTTCCAACAATTATTCACCAAAAAATAATTCTCAATTAATTTTGGGAATATTGCAATCTTGACATTGGAATATTGTGAATCACATTCACAACCCAAAATAAAATGTAATTTACATTTTCAATTAATTAAACAATGTGTATCCAATACACATTAATAATTAATCTACTAATATAAATTATATTTAACTCTCTCTAATACATTATAAATCACATTTATAATATATTATGAATAATTGGATATTACTATCCACATTATTCTTATCCTTGATAATTAAATCATATTTAATCATCTTGGATCTCTTTATCTCATGTGTTCAAATAATATGAATCATATTCACATCATTCACATCTTTGATAATTAAATCACATTTAATTATCTAAGATAACTCTCCTTATAATATGAATCAAATTCATATTATTCATGATAATTAAATCACATTTAATTATCCATTTTCTCAATGTTCGGATACATATATCAATAATAGAATTATCCATGAACTCCTTCAAGGACAATGCGCTTTCTCCGCGAATACTTGGAGATAAGGACATGGCGATTGTATTGTTCCACGTATAGTGACATGGATATTGAGATCACATCTCAAATCCAGATCTCGGGCCTCCCATAGATGCTTGATTAAATCAAGACCACAAATCTAATCTTCTCATTGAATCTGAATCACATTCAGATTAATGTCCAACATTTGGACTAAGATCAGATTACTTCTCTATTAAGAGGAGTCACTAAAATCCAGACCCGTTTCATCACTCCCTAGGAATGGAAGCGTCATGGTTATACAACCGTTTATGATCACATCACCCTCAGGCATTCCCAATACCTGTACATCCTGCATACTGGAAGACTCAGAATAAACCAGAAGTATTAGATCAACTTTACACTGTCTACTTCAGGGTTTTATCAGTAAGTTTCTCATTCGATCATTGGGAGTCGGTATTGATCATATACTTTTCAAAAGCATATATCATACCTAGGTCTTGTTCATATACTTTCCTAAAGTATATATCAAACCAACAAATTCAGTCAAGCTTCCAAAGCGAGACGACCGTGCGCACAGAATTTGATTCTTCCCAATATCTCATGAGTGAGCTCATGTCTTCCGGTTCAGTAGCGAACCTGTATGATCCCTTTGAGAGATCGTATTACTCATATGCCCTTATATGCACACCAGCGCGCCGGTGTATAGACCTTGATTAGGTCATCAACCTATTGGTCTGCCAAATGTACATACTCAGACATATAGTAACACATCTGTCTCCGGTCAGAGGATGTGTGCCTATATCATGACAGCATATGATATAGGACTTTGGTTATCTCGATCTCGTTAAGTCAACTCTTTGACCTAACTAATCTGACACCTCCGAATCTCTATTCCTATGTAGAGGACCTGCATCAAGAAGTTGGTCAGATATCAGCCTAACTGAGAAAGGATTGCCATCTCCTACTCAGGCTGGAGATCATCTCTTAATAATCATTTGACGGTGCCTGATGAGTCCTCAATCTAACTCATTAGATATTCATCTAAGCACCAGCCTCTATGATTCAATAATTGAATCAACAGCTGTATGATCATTAAGATGGCCATGGTACATAACCCTAATTGCACTAAGGGACCTATTATGCAAATTATGTATTCTTCATTTCAGATCAAGGAGTGAATTGCAACAACATTTATTGCATAATGGCTCGCCGTGGGCTCGCATTTCCAACACGCACACCTCGGCTATTCCACTAACCCCCTGCAGGTACTCCATCTTCAACTGGCTGGAAGCATCATCGGAGCTCCTTTGAGCTTTGTCGCAGCCTTTCTCCAGACCACCGCAACCTCAGCTGAGAACCCCGAGAGCTCCGCCACATCTCCCCGATCCTTCCCCGCCGCTCAGAAGCCGCTGGGGACCTTCATCGACAACCAGAGGAGGAGGCAGAGCTAGAGCTCCTTCACCAGAGCGCAGCCATCTCCGCCGTAGGAGGCGGCGGACCCTTTGACTACGACGGCCAGCAACCGTCTGATCTCCTTGATCGGACAGTCTGAAGGATGCCACGTCGCCTTTGTTCCTCAGTCGTAGGATCAGGAGAATCCTACAAACTTGAGCGCGCCACGTCGACACTCACCACGAGCTTCAGGGGCCGTTGGATTCATCCCTATCCAACGGCTCTTGATCATCCACGACGTCATCTGCATCAAGCTCCAACAACTGTTGGATTGACCTTAATCCAACAGGTTGCAGCATGCTACGTCGCCATCAATCCATAGCCTTTGGATCATCATTTGATCTACGGTCCATAGTACGCCACGAAGCCCCTCCGAGCTTCTTCCCCGACCATCAGTCTCGGAGCCCTCAAAGCTAGCCGAGCCTCCATCCGAGCCAAGTCCGAACCTCCAGAGTCCCCGAGCCTCAGTCCGAGTCTCTAAAGCCATAGGAGCCTGGGACCCCACATGGTTTTCACGTGCGACCTGGGTATTTTGTAGCGAGGCCCCTGAAAGTTTTAGAAATTGCATTCCAGTCCCTGTCAGGAGACCCCACATGAGGCGTACGTGTTCTATGGGTATTTTACATGCATACCCCCTCATTATAGGTAATTGCATATTAGTCCCTGTCAACATGTTTAATTTTTAGCAATTTTTTTTCCTGTAATTGCAGTTAGGCCCTTGTCTTTGCACACATCTTTAGGCATTCATTTGAAATCATTTTTCAAGTTTGAAAATTGCATTTTGTAGCTTAATTTGTCCTCTTTCATATGTGACACTTGTCATATTTTTGCGATAACGGTGGATTTATTATTAATTAATTGGTGGAATTTTGTCATATTTTTCCCATTTATGCCTTTTAATTTATAGTAAATTCTTTGTTGCTCCAAAAATCCTCACAAAATCACATTAGACTTATGATAATTAAATTTACATTGTACCAAAAAGTCAAATCCTTTGCATGTACCTCGAGGCCTAAATAAATCATTTTGTGATTTCCTTAATTAATTTTTAATAGGTCCATTTCACATAGAAATTTATGTTTATTAATTTTCCTAGATTCTTTACACTTAGATCTATCTAAGATAATTTCTATATCTGAAAATATTGTGATTTGGTATTTATTAAAATTAATTTAGTCAAAATCACCTTGCATTCATTTTTAATTCACAATAAATTCTCATAGTGTCAGAAAATTCTAAAACAATTAGCCTATCTTACTTTCATTGCATTCCACTATCTAGCCATGTTTCATCATTTTTGGACTTGATTTGATCACTTATCTGATTCAACTTGTAAACTGGCTTGATTGTGCATGTATCTTTTCTTTCTTGCATAATAACTATTGAAAAAGACAAAAAAAATCATCTGAAAATCCGACCTTGGAAATTTGCTTAAAATAACCTAAGGAGACAACTGCCTCCTTGAGTTCGACCTTGGGCTTGCCCAAGTAAAAAAAATTTTGCCGCTCACGAATAAATCATCCTTAATTAAAAGTGGTTTTTGATTAGCTTTTATTACCTGACTACAATGAACGACAAAATATTAATTTGACCATTAATTTGATTAAAATTAATAAGGGTAGTAAGATACTCTTCAATGATCTAAGAACGATTCTCGGATCATTTCATCTAAAACCACATTAAGTATATAGGAATACCTCTTGTAACGTGGTTGATCGAGTCTCTACGAAAAGAGACCTCCTGTCTCAAGTCCGATCTTCGGAGAAGACGCTTGCGAGCGCGGGGATGAGTCGTGTGATCCTCGCAATCCAAGAAGTTTATCCAAGCACGGTGAACTCCTGATCTCGTCACACGAGATCAAACACCTTCTTCATAAGCGGAGCACTCCAAAAAAGATGGAGAACTGAGGAACGTCAAGGCGGTGCCGCGATGGCACAGTGGCGAAGCGACGACGAGGTTTCTCCTCTAGGGTTTGGTGGACGACCACCAATGGAGAAGAGAGAAGAGGTGACGTGTGGAGAGAAAAAAGAGAGCTTGATTTATCTCAATTGCATAACCATAGAGAGCAAGGGGTGCCTCTCTATTTATAGGGTTTTGGGAGTCCATGGATTATAATCCATGGGACACACCAAATCAATGGATGAGATTGATTTGTGCTTAATCCAATGGTCAAGATTGTTGTTGATAAAAACCAACAACTAATAATTTAATTTAGATTAAATATATTTGATAAATAAAATATAATTCAATCCTAAATCAAATCAATCAAATATGGAGCCATTAGCATGGAAATTACATCTCCCCATGAAATAGGTAGGACGGCTACCAACTCCATATAGGACTTGGTAGCCGTCCACCATATTCCATGGTGGAGGCAATCTCATGAAATCTCATGAGATTGCACATCTCCATGAAAATCTCCAATATTTTTGCAACAACTTTTGTTGTAAATTATTCTACAAAAATAATTCATAATTAATTTTGAGAATATTGCAATCTTACCATTGGAAATTTGTGAATCACATTCACAACCCAAAACAAAATTAATTTACATTTTCAATTAATTATACAATGTGAATCCAATTCACAACAATAATTAATTAACAAATATAGATTATAATAAGCTCTCTCTAATACATTATAAATCACATTTATAACATATTATAAATAATTGGATATTGCTATCCACGTTATTCTTATCCACAATAATTAAATCACATTTAATTATATTGGATAAATATCCACATGCATCAAGATAATTAAATCACATTTAATTATCAATCTCTTAGTGCTCAGATATAATTCAACTATGGAATCATTCTTGAACCCTTTCAAGAATAATGCGCTTTCTCTGCAGATACTTGGAGATAAGGATAGGGCGATTGTATTGTTCCACGTATAGTGACTTGGATATTGAGATCACATCTCAAATCCAGATCTCGTGGACCTCCCACAGATGCCTGATTGAATCAAGGCCGTATTCCTAATCTTCTCATTGCATATGAATCTCATTCATACCAATGTCCAATACATGGACTAAGATCAGGTCACTTCTCTATTGAGAGGAGTCACTAAAATCCAAATCTGTTTCATCACTCCCTCAGAATGGAAGCGTCATGGTTATACAATCATTTATGATCACATCACCCTCAGGTATTCCCAACCCCTGTACATCCTGCATACTGGAAGACCTATGATGAAACCCAAAGATATAGATCAATTTTATACTATCTTCTTTAGGGTTTAATCATCAAGTTTCTCAATCTTGGTCATTGAGAATTGGTATTGATCATATGCTTTCTCAAAGCATATATCATACCTTTAAATTCTTGTCATGCTTCCAAAGCATGACAACCATGCATGGAATTCGATCAGTCCCAATACCTCATGAGTGAGCTCATGTCTTCCGGTTCATAAGTGAACCTGTATGATCCCTATGAGAGATCGTATTACTCATATGTCCTTACATGCACACCTGCTCGCCGCTGTATAGACCTTGGTTAGGTCATCAACCTTTTGGTCTGCCAAATGTACATACTCAGACATATAGTAAGACATCTGTCTCTGGTCAGAGGATGCATGCCTATGCTATGACAGTTTTCAACATAAGTCTTTGGTTATCTCGACCTCGTTAAGTCAACCCATTGACTCAACTAATCTGACACCTCTGAATCACTATTCCCATGCAGAGGACCTGCACCAAGAGGTCGGTCTTATATCAGCCAAATGAGAAAGGATTTCCATCTCCTACTCTGGTTGGAGATCATCGTTTAATAATCATTTGATGGTGCTTTATGAGTCCTCTATCTAACTCCTTAGATATTCATCCAAGCACCAGCCTCTACGACTCAATCAATGAATCAACAGTTGTATGATTATCAAGTCAGCCATGGTACATAACTGTTATTGTACAGAGGGACCTTATAGTGCATTCATTCATTTAATCTCAGGAAGGGAGTGAAAACAATCAATAACTTTTACTGATAAATCATAAATTACAATAACATTTATTGTAGGAATGGTTCGCCTCGGGCTCACATGGATAACAATCTCCCACTAGCCCTCAGAACCATTTAGGAATAATCCTTAAACCCATACTCATTACATGCTGGTCGAAAATCTTCCATGTCAGAGGTTTGGTAAGAGGATCAGCAACGTTGTCGGCGGATGCCACCTTGGTGATGATGATATCACCACGCTTTTGAATCTCCCGAATGATGCGATATTTCCTTTCCACGTGCTTGCTCTTTTTATGCCATCTGGGTTCCTTCGCTTGGGAAATGGCTCCCGTGTTATCGTAGAGTTACGGGATGGGAGTATCAGAGGAAACTACGCCATGCTCTAGGATGAACTTGTGCAACCACACCGCCTCCTTTGCAGCATCTGATGCGTCAATGTACTCGGCTTCTGTTGTTGAATCTACTGTAGTGTCCTGCTTCTTGCTTCTCCAGCTCACGGCACCACCATTCAACAGGAATACAAACTCTGATGTCGACTTTTGATCATCAATATCCGACTGGAAGTCTGAATCTGTATATCCCAAGACTCGGAGATCACCATCATCATAGACCAAGATGTAATCTTGCATCCGTCTTAGATATTTGAATATGTTCTTTACTGCATTCCATTGTTGCTCTCCATAGTAGGATTGTTAACGACTTATCACTCCCACTGCATGGCAGATATCTGGCCTCGTACACATCATGGTGCACATTAAGCTTCCTACAGTTGATGCATAGGGGCATCTAGCCATGGCTTTCTTTTCCTCAACAGTTGAGGAGCCATCCCTTTAGATAGGTGGATACCATGCCTTAAGGGGAGGAAACCTTTCTTGGAACTATTCATACGGAATCGTTCAAGAATCTTCTTAATGTACCCATGTTGTGACAATCCTAATATCCTCTTTTCTCGGTTTCTGATAAACTTCAGACCTAAGATGTAAGAGGCTTCTCCAAGATCTTTCATCTCAAAGGTATGGGATAGCCAAATTTTCACACTGGTCTCATCCCTGTACCATTCCCAATGATAAGGATGTCATCTACGTAAAGCACGATGAAAAAAATGGCGCTCCCACTAAGCTTCTTGTACACACAAGGTTCATTAGGATTCTACACAAAATCATAACTCTTTATGGTTTCATCAAATCTGATGTTCTAGCTACGAGAAGCTTGCTTGAGCCCATAGATGGATTTCTTCAGCTTGCATACTTTGCCATCCTCAATTATGAAGCCCTGAGGCTGCTCCATATAGATATCCTCCTCTAGGTATCCATTGAGGAAAGCCGTCTTGACCTCCATCTGCCAGATGTCGTACTCAAGATATACAGCTATAGCTAGCAGTGTCCTGATGGATTTAAGCATAGCCACAGAAGAGAACGTCTCATCGTAATCGATGCCTTCTCTCTGTGTGTAGCCTTTGGCTACGAGTCGTGCATTGAAAGTCTCTACTTTTCCATCAGGTCCCCTCTTTATCTTGAAGATCTATTTACATCTAATGGGTTTACCCCTTTAGGTGGATCCTCTAGGGTCCATACACCATTCTTATGCATGGAGTCAATTTCTGACTTCGTTGCGAGCATCCGTCTATCCATGTCATGATCCGTGAGTGCTTCATCAAATGAAGAAGGATCATTGTCAGTTTCACTTGATACATGGAATCCATACCTTTCAGGTGGTGCAACCACCCTCGAACTTCTTCAAAGAGGTATGGGTGTTTCATCTTTATTTATCTCTTCAGTTTCTGGCTCAAGAAGCTCAGAACCCTCAGGGGATTCAATGAGTTCCTCTACTTCACTTTTGTCTTCACCTTTAAGGAAATCATCCTCCAGAAATTTCACATCTCTAGAGACAAAAACTTTTTGGGTCTCAAGGTCATAGAACTGGTATCCAATACCATATTTAACATACCCAATGAAGTAACACTCACAAGACCGAGATTCCAGCTTACTTGCGTCCATGTTATTCTCATGGACCAAGCAACCACAAACCCTCAAGTGATTAACACTAGGTTTGTTCCATACCAGAGCTCATGAGGAGTCTTAGGTATATATTTGCTAGGAATCTTATTCAGGATATATATTGCAGTCTCTACTGCATATCTCCATAAGCTAAGTGGTAAATGTGCTTTGCTCATCATTAAATGGACCATATCCATGATAGTCCTATTGCGTCTTTCAGCAACACCATTAAGTTGTGGACTTCTAGGAGGAGTGAGATTGGAGACAATTCCATTCTCTTTGAGATATTCCTTGAATTCATCTGAGAGGTACTCGCCACCTCGATCAGATCGAATCCGTTTAATCTTCCTATCGGTTTGGTTCTCAACCAAAGCCTTGAACTCTTTGAACTTTTCAAAGGTTTCGTATTTATGACGTAATAGGAAGATAAACCCGTATCGCGAATGGTCATCAATAAACGTTATATAATATCGATATCCATTTCAGGTCACGGTACTGACGGGACCACATACATCGGTATGTATTAGGTCAAGAATACCTTCTCATCTTGTAACCTTGTTACCAAAAAGGCATCTTAGTCATTTTACCTCGAATACAATATTCACAGGTAGGAAAAGATTGAACCTGTAGAAAATCTAAAGGTCCATCCTTTATCAATCTATTGATCCTATCAACAGATAAATGACCAAGCCTTTGATGCCAAATCATATTCGAATGATTTTTATTCTCCATGGATCTTTTAGGGTTTTTATTAGTGTTAGTAACATTCATGACATGCTCATCAATGCACAATTCATAGAGTCCACCAGAAGTCAAAATACCGTAATATATTTATAATAATGATTTATGGACTAATTTATTACAGAGAAGGAATGAATATCCACGTTTAACAAGCTTAGATACTGATATCAAATTCCTTCTGACTTCAGGTACATAAAGACACTCTTAAGTACTAAGACTCTACCACTAGATAACGATAGTCAACATGTCCCGATGAGAGTAGATTTCATACCTGCTGAGGCTTTTGGAGAGAGAACCCAGGATATAGCATCTAGCCAAGACATGATCTTCATCATACTTGTCATTGTATTGCTTTTCTTCCTTCGTTTTAGGGCTTTCATGCTTGTCTTTTGTGAGTACATAACTTATGCGCTCAGCCCGAGAGCATAAGCTCCAAATTATGGATCCAATACGAATAATTCGGTACGGTCAACTGGTTGACCTCCAGAAGCCTGCTTAGTGGGTTCATGGACTTCATTTTCTGAAATTAAGAATGCAATATATTAGAACATATAATTATATATATATATATTCAAATTTACGACATTTGATTAAGGCATTTTAAATCAAATTAGTCTTGCTTTGTCAACTTTGAAAGTTTCATTCCCTTAATCACTTTCAAAGCAAGAGATATACTTTACCGCTATATCTCTAGCAAGAACTGGGATCTCCTGTTTACCTTTGTCACATCCCAATAATATGAGAACATGTGACTCCAATAAAGAGAAGAGGGAACACATTCCGCCTTGCAAGTCCAACTTGCATTTCCCCAATTCGGTCTTTAACACCCTAGCCCACCACCCCTAAGGTGATGTTGACCCGTTATTAATTGAACCAACCGTCAACAGGAAAACAACTCGCTATGCGCAATCCAATATCACCCCAATATTATGAGGTAGGGTCACTACACATACGTCCTTATTCTTTCAAGAAGAGTCCGATCCAAATGGATCGTATGCAAGAGCTGCCACTTCAGACAGGCATCTCCTACATACAATATCTGGCGACGGAACCCTTCATCTTGACGGGAGATCATGGATGTCACTTATATGATCCTCCACCTCATATTCAAATTTTAATTAATTATCATGAATCATATTCATATAATTAATTCTTCCAAGGGAAATACACATCTATTCATAATAGAGTGTTTTTAATTGGATATAATTAATTCAATCTCATTAAATCAATTATAAATCCAATTCAATCAACAAACTTGATTGGTTTTACTAGAATATATATGGTATTATCTCAAAGTACGTATTAATTCGAATTTTAATAATTAGAAAAATACACCTTGATTTCTCCGGCATTATCGAGTCCTTATCCATTGTCATGGCTAGTACCGACGGGAGTGGGACAGACCGCAACCGGTGCAACTGCTACCCCAACGCTCCCCGACTTGACACCATATCCACCTCAGGAAAGGATAATGCCAAATAGATCAATGTGTACTTGAGATGATCATCGGTTCTTCAAACGAAATTATACCATATAGTAATAATCAAAATAATTTTGATTATAAGGAAATTTTCTAGACAAATTCCCAATCATATTCAAGCAGGTAGTTTGTTGATTGTGTATCTAATTATGATCTAGATCAAATCTAATCAATTTATTGGTTGATGACATGCCAATTAAGGAAATAATCATCATTAAATATTTCTCAAATATTTTTCATAATTATTTCAGGAAATTAACCATTAATTTCACTAATTGACAATCACATGGTTCTTGATTAGGAATGTAATTTCAGCAGTGACCCCTAGTTACTAAAATTAACAAATCTCAATCAAATCAAATCCAACTTATGCAAAATCAGTTTCTAAATATTGCTAATTTGATTTATGATAGAACATAAGTGATATTTCATGCATTTCTGGGCGCATCAAAATAGTAATTACTCATTAATCATGCTAAGATTCGTAGTTCCCGCAACAGTGAATACATATTTATTCAAAAAGTCACATCTCGAGCAAACGGAATCCAAATTACATAAACTCAGATCTTATGATTTCCTTATTTAAAGGGGAGCAAAATTCAAGTGATTAATTCGTATTTAAACATTTTAAACAGGGCTGAATTTATTTACTAAACAGAGGTGCGAAAATGAAATGCGACAAAAAACTTTCGCAACCTTAACGAACCCAAGTCATCCTAGGTGTACGGATCGTATCCAAAATCTTCGACCTAAGGCTCTGATACCACTTGAAGGATATGGTATAATCCTCAAGCGCATCACAAAATGTGAGCATCGTATTGTATACGACGAAGAACGACTAGTCGGACTAGTTGTTCTATGCAGCGGAAGTTAAAAAATTTTCATGTGATGAAACCACATGATCCAAGAACGATTCTCGGATCGTTTCATCTAAAACCTCATCAAGTATATAGGAATACCTCTTGTAGCATGGTAGATCGAGTCTCTACGAAAAGAGACCTCCTGTCTCAAGTCCGATCTTAGGAGAAGACGCTTGCGAGTGCGGGGATGAGTCGCGTGATCCTCGCAATCCAAGAAGTTGATACAAGAACGGTGAACTCCTGATCTCATCACACAAGATCAAACACCTTCTTCGTGAGCGGATCACTCCAAAGATGATGGAGAACCGAGGAACGTCGAGGCAGCGACGTGGTGGCGAAGCGATGACGAGGCTTCTCCTCTAGGGTTTGGTGGACGACCACCAATGGAGAAGAGAGAAGACGTCACGTGTGAAGAGAAAGAAGAGAGCTTGATATATCTCAATTGCATAACCATAGAGATCAAGGGGTGCCTCTCTATTTATAGGGTTTTGGAAGTCCATGGATCACAATCCATGGGACACACCAAATCAATGGATGAGATTGATTTGTGCTTAATACAATGGTTAAGATTGTTGTTGGTAAAAACCAACAACTAATAATTTAATTTATATTATCTATATTGATAAATCAAATATAATTAAATCCAAAATCAAATCAATCAAATATGGATCCATTAGCATGGAGATTACATCACCCCATGAAATAGGTAGGACGGATACCAATTCCATATAGGACTTGGTAGCCGTCCACCATATTCCATGGTGGAGGCAATCTCATGAAATCTCATGTGATTGCATATCTCCATGAAAATCTCCAATATTTTTGCAACAACTTTTGATGTAAATTATTCTACAAAAATAATTCATAATTAATTTTGAGAATATTTCAATCTTAACATTGGAAATTTGTGAATCACATTCACAACCCAAAACAAAAATAATTTACATTTTCAATTAATTATACAATGTGAATCCAATTCACACCAATAATTAATTAGCAAATATAAATTATAATAAGCTATCTCTAATACATTATAAATCACATTTATAACATATTATAAATAATTGGATATTTCTATCCACATTATTCTTATCCACAATAATTAAATCACATTTAATTATATTTGTTAAATATCCACATGCATTAAGATAATTAAATCACATTTAATTATCAATCTCTTAGTGCTCAGATATAATTCAACCATGGAATCATTCTTGAACCCTTTCTTGAAGAATGCATTTTCTCCGCAGATACTTGGAGATAAGGACATGGTGATTGTATTGTTCCATGTACAGTGACTTGGATATTGATATCACATTTCAAATCCAGATCTCCTCGACCTCCCACAAATGCTTGATTGAATCAAGGCCATAGTCCTAAACTTCTCATTGCATCTAAATATCATTCAAACCAATGTGCAATACATGTACTAAGATCATGCCACTTCTCTATTAAGAGGAGTTACTAATATCCAAACCTGTTTCATCACTCCCTCGGAATAAAAGTGTCACGATTATACAATCGTTTATGATCACATCACCCTCAAGTATTCCCAACACCTGTACATCCTACATATTGGAAGACCTATAATTAAACCCAAAGATATAGATCAATTTTACATTGTCTTCTTTAGGGTTTAATAATCAAGTTTCTCAATCTTGGTCATTGGGAATTGGTATTGATCATATGCTTTCTCAAAGCATATATCATACCTTCAAATTCTTGTCATGCTTCCAAAGCATGACGACCATGCATGGAATTTGATCAGTCCCAATACCTCATTAGTGAGCTCATGTCTTCCGGTTCATAAGTGAACCTGATGATCCCTTTGAGAGATCGTATTTTACTCATATGTCCTTACATGCACACCAGCTCGTCGGTGTATAGACCTTGGTTAGGTCATCAACCTATTGGTCTGCCATATGTACATACTCAGACATATAGTAACACATCTGTCTCTGGTCAGAGGATGCATGCCTATGCTGTGATAGTTTTCAACATAGGTCTTTCGTTATCTCGATCTCGTTAAGTCAACCCATTGACTCAACTAATCTGACACCTCCAAATCACTATTCCCATGCAGAGGACCTGCATTAAGAGGTCGGTCAGATATCAACCAAATGAGAAAGGATTGCCATCTCCTACTCAGGCTAGAGATCATCACTTAATAATCATTTGATGGTGCTTGATGAGTTCTCTATCTAACTCCTTAGATATTCATTCAAGCACAAGCCTCTACGACTCAATCAATGAATCAATAGCTGTATGATTATCAAGTCGGCCATGGTACATAACCCTTATTGTACAGAGAGACCTTATAGTGCATTCATTCATTTAATCTCAGAAAGGGAGTGAAAACAATCAATAATTTTTATTGATAAATCATAAATTACAATAACATTTATTGTAGGAGTGGTTCGCCTCGGGCTCACATGGCTAACACTACATTCTCTAACACATACCACACACATACACAAACAATCTCTCTCTCTACGCATACTAACACACACATGTACACATGTACTAACACATGCAAACACGCGCGCGCGCACACACACACACACCAACATACACACACGTACTTAAATACCACAAGCACATATACAACAAACCATTACTATATAATCCTACAAATGTAGAAAAATAGGGGTATTTAGACTATGTATAGGTTATCACATCACATATAACAATTGAATTTCTCAATTTTTCATTAGCATGTCATAGACCTTGCATACATGTTGATTTGCATATAGAATAGCCTCACAAATTTTGTTCTAAAATATAATCTTTGGTAATCTAATTGTATAATGTCCAATCTACAAGTAAACAAATTTGAACAATATTGTTGTTTCTAATGGTAATGGTTTAGGCATTTCATCATACACCTTCCATACATGTTTATTTGCATATAGAATTAGCTAACAAAATCAATTCTAACATCTAATATACATCAATATAATTGTCTTATGTACAATAAACAAGTTAACGGATTCTAAAAACTAGGTATGCCATTTTAGTTTAAAAAAATTGCAAACCCTAAAACATTGAATATATCCATACTATGCAACCAAAATAAAAATAAGCAAGAGTGGAGTGCTCAAAATACCTTATGGAAGAAAAAGTAGTGTATAGTGGAGGTAAATAATGGTCGATGGAGGTGAGGGATGCCACTCAAAGATCGTCGGAGGAGGGTTTTTGGGGTTTGGTTTCATTTGGAATGAAGGTTAGGGAGCCCGTTAGCATTCTGTTTAGAAGATGCGGCACATGCCATTTAAAATCGCACATTGAAATTTAACTGGGTGAGGCATGATGACGAGCACATGTGCTCGCCAATGTGCTCTCCCCCAATTTTTCACGCGCCATTTAAAATCACACATTGAAATTTAAATGGGAATGGTAGGTGGGAGAGGACATGTGTTTGAAAGGTGCTCTCCCAAAGGCGGCGAGCACATGTACTCACCCCATCCTAGCCTTTTTGTGCTCGCCAAATCGTGTTTTTCTTGTAGTGTGGGTGGCCCCTCCTGACTGCATCACACCAGGAGGTGAAGCGGAAATGCAGATCTTATTCAGTTTGATGAGGGTATCTATCCTCTTATGCATTTGCTCCACTAACCGGGTTATGTAGTCAAGAGTTGGTTCAAGGGAGGAAAATACAATAGTGTAGCATCGGGTGGGGGTGATGGTGGGAAATGTGACTGTAGTGGTGGAGATGGTGGAGGCAAATACTCAAAATCTGATGGCTGACACTGTTGGTGAGTAGGCCACCCTAATGGACATGGAAAGTCAAAGTGTGAGGGATACCCATGCGACCATTCAAGAGAAGGCTCTATCTAGAAAGGAAGGTTATTGGTAGATATGTATGAAAAGAAAAATCTAGATAATACTCATTCTGACAAAATGGAGGTGCACCGACTAGAGTGGAATGGGAAAAATCCACAAAGTCCAGATAAAGTTGCTCCAGTCGGCCATCTTGGTTTTGAAGAGGCGAGGATCATGGATATCACGATAGTCAAGTCAAAATATGAATAGGTGCACACATGCACGGAGTGATCCAACACACACAAAACAAACACAAAGCAGAACCCCTCAATTCAACAACTCAACATTGTGAAGACCGTGAAGGTTCTATCTTTTATATTTTCTATTTTAGAGTTAGGTGATAACATAGTTATTTACAAGCTCACATGTACAACTTCCTAGAGTGGTTATGTTCGAGTCGGCATAGCACACCTGCTAGAACATCAAACCATTTCGTATAAGGCAAGAGGCAAGTGGTTTCAGCAACAATAAGGCCCAAGAGACAACACAAGCGCTTAAGGCACAAGTCCAGGGTTGGGGACTCTAATCCTTATATGTACGTACCTCACCCGATCAGGAGTGTACATATGATAATGAGGGGGTTAATATCCTCAAAGCAATGATATTCGTTGTTTACGTTTAGTTTTAGGGTCAAGTTTAGTTATCAAACACTATTTTATTGGTTATCACTTTTTTGGTCTTTTTAAAAAAGAAACATCTAACAAATTTTCTAATTCCTTTTATTGCCTATGTCCATGAAATAGGGGAAGGAATTCGGAAAAGCTAATGCACACCAATCAAAAAATGAAAATGCTAGAGATATGGATGCGTACCTGACTCCAACAGTCTACATGCAAGATGATACATGCATAAAATAAATCTATCCTATATGTGTGCAAGCAAAAACCGTCCTAGCAGGAACTTCTATTCAAGAAGCACATATTTATTAGTTTGACTATGTTCAATGATCTATATGTACAAGATCCTTGAAAGGGTTTGGACCTAATACTACCTGGCTCAACCAAATAAAATCCTAAAATTAGGAGCTCCAAGCAAACAAAAAAAGGAAAATAAAGAGAAAAAACTCAAAACACGAGAAACAAAATAAAATAAAGCGAAAAATAGGGAGAATGAAAAGTAGAAACCGTGAAAACACAATAAAAATCGAACAGACCCCCTGGTGAACAAACACTCGATGAAATGGGTCTGTGTGTCCAAGTGTCCAGAGAGTTAACTTGTATTGTTACAATAATTAATAAATGTCACTCTCTCTCATAAAATGAAAATAAAAATAAAATATACTAATATGACTCCGCTCTACTCTTCTCACCAGTCTTCTCTCCTGCTCTTTTTTGCCGATCTACAAAGAAGGGGTCGACCTCTGCTCTGCTTGGATACCCTCCGTCTCTTAGAAGATTGTCCTCGTGTAGTAGACCCTCTTAGAATAGTCAACAAAGAGATGGTAGAACAAAACAATTATTTAAATAAATAAATAAAAATAGAAAATAATGCTGCTAAAAGTACACCCATCTTATCCTACGCATTGCTCCCCAGCAACAATGCCATTTGATTAGTCAGAATGGATCGAGGTATCTAACATCTGATCTCAAAGGAGCCTGTGGTGTCCAACAAGTCAGATTCAGCTATTGCTATATCAACCCTCTCTCAGCTCTCGGTACTCAATCAACTCAAATATGTCAACAATCAACCCATGATAATATATAATAATGAAAACATGGTGATGTGAAATTTATTATACCCTACATAAATGTGTATAGTAGACAAGTAGTAGGGGTCAAACCACTGAGAACAACAGAGGATAGTAGAGTTATTACTAATTAATTATAATTAATAATAATAATAATAAATTTTTTATTTTTTAGCCTTTTTCTAATTTTTGTGGATTTTTAATTATATTATTTTTCTGGATTCTTAATTGTTTTATATTATCTTATATTTTTATATTTTAATTTTTATTTACTTTTTAGTTTTGTAAAATTTAAATTTCTTTTTATTTTTAAAATATAATATATAATTATATATAATATTAGTATTATGGATTATATAAATAATATAAAATATATATTATATATATGGTTTTATATTTCAATAAACATAAACATACGAAAAATATTGAAAATAGATTATTTTTGTGGTTTTAATATTTTTCTCAATTTTTGGAAATTTTCATAGGATTATTGCTAATTTCTATATATTTTAAAGTATTAAAATGTACAAAACAGTGAATAAGATAACATAGATGAATTGTTTTGGGTTTTAAAAATAGATAGTAGTGTCAAATTTTCCTAAAATTATTTTTTAAAAAATAATGTATATGATATGGAAAAATATAAGTGAGAAAATAATATCTTAGGATTTTTCATTAATTTTTACTAATTTTTACATGTTTTAAGCTTTTATGATTTTTAAGGTTTTTTTCTATTTTAGTGGTTTTGGATATAAATTAGAATATAATAATACACCTAATATAATATTTTGGATTTTTTAAAAACATTTTGATATTTTTTGGGATTTTAATAATTAGACAAGAAGAAAATGCATGTTTTTGTATTTTTAATAAAATTAATTAAAATGACATGCAAAATATATATGCTAACAAGCACAATAGAATGCACTCAAATTATCTTTCTTATACTTTTTTGAACAATAGAAATATTTACAAAGTGAAACATAAATAAAAATAAAAACTATAGTTACAGGACCTGTTTGCAATTAGTAAGAAACTTTGAATCATTTAATAACATGTCTTTTGAGTTTAGGGATACGCTAGCAATATTTACAAGCTCATATGTCTCAATACATGAGGCGGAGGGTCCCAGATGTAAACACCACATAGTACAAGGGGTATACCCACAAAATATCCTAATATAATTTACACTACAAAAGACTTTTAAAATATTCAAATTAATATACAAAAAACTATGGGGGTTCCTCGATATTTACCCCTTAAGCATGCAATCAAATGGTGCTGGGGACACTATTTGGGCTTACTTATGTTGATCGAGCAACGTTGGATGGACGACGCTTCACCGAGATTGGACGCCCCAAATTATATCTAGGACATGTTCCTAATCATGTGGCTCTAGAGGTGTCACGAAGAATGCTCAAGAATAGCCGAAGGGGGTGGCTTCAATACTCGATTTCTTGATAGTCTAGCCACCGTTTTCTTCTCCGACGAGCTCCAACACTTCCTGGGAAATTACGTGCCTGCAGGTGATCTTCAAAGGGTCCAGACCTCACTAGGGAGAGGTCTAGAGGTCGATATGCTCGGATGACATCGGAAGCCTTCTCTTCCCACGATTAGTGCTCCATGAGCTTGCTCAGATCCTACTTCTGCATAAAACTTTTAGGGGATCGAGAGATATGCTCTCAACCCAACTTGAAGCTGAAACGCATGGAGAAAGGGACTGGTGGATGAGCTACGATAGGGGTTTGAAGGATGAAGCTCAATTAGGTCTTTATTCTTACACAATCAAGGGGAAAATGGGTTTAGGAGATGGAGAATGCGATAAGGATCAAAATAAGCCTGTTGGCGAGTCGATTCACTAAAGGATTCGTAGTGGATTAGAGTTGGAGCAGAAGCTCTAATAAACGACGAATTCAGAATTGAAACTAAGTTGCAAACTTATTGCATGAACTAAAAGCTATACTAAGATGCTGGAAGAAATCTACGCTAGAAAAATAAGAGAAAGATTTCAAACCTGACGGAATCAAGGAGCATAAGGTAACCATGCTAGAGCTTCCAAATACAGTGGTGGTGGATCAAATCAACATTTTCTTCTCCACGCCGAAAGGTCAGAGAGACTTAAGTATCGCCCAATCCTCTCAATTGAGGTTTCCTTTGGGGTTATGAAGTAGGAAGAGAGATCAAATTCAAAAATGTCATGAGGGGTGTTTATTTATAGACAGAATGGGTTCGCTCGAGTGAGCATAAGATCACGTATGGTGGAGTGATCGATGGGGCATGCAAGAGGTATGGAGAGATTGAGAGGAGTGCCTGCAAAAACTTGTCGAAGGATGCAAGCTTCCTCGAGCCAAGGATCATCTCCAAAAATTCATAGAAGGAAGGGTGCACGTGAGTTTTGCGAGAGGCGGCTGAAAGGGCATACGGTTGACCTAATGTCAACTAACGCCGGCCTCTGGTTGGTCCACATGTACTAACAAGAAAAATGTAGGGGATAATTGTCATATTTAATCGATAAAAAATAATAAATGAAATTACTAACTAAAGTCAAAACATAAAAATATTTCTTATTTTATGTACTATTTTATGGATATTTTTATTTATTTTTACAAGCTTATTTATTAGGTGCTAATTTTTACAAAGTATATATAGGTATATTGACCTATATTTTAGGTATTTTTTAATTTGGTATTTTTAATTTCTTATTAAATGTATAAAATTTATAATTTATGATATATTTAAATACAAATTTACATATTTTTATTTTATTTCTCGGAGTTTATTTATATACTTAAATAAGTAGGTGTATGTATATATATTATAGGTAAAGTGTGCCTATATAGCATATTGCATTAATTATTTTAATGCATTTTTAATACTTTTATTTTGACTTTATATTTTTAGCATATTTTAAATATTATTTACACGTATTTAAAAGTATAAGAAAGGTAAAAATGTAAAGAATAAATAAAATGAATAAAAATATGCATGTATATAGTACAATAAAACCCTAGAAAGCCGACTTTTGCATATTAACTCCATTTAATGAAACAACCTTTATTGGATAGATAATTTAATTTGAAGAACAATAAATGTGAGTTTGATGAATTTTGATTTCATATGGAGCAGATATTGGTATGTGAATTTCGATTTCCAGCTTTTCATTTGTGTGTCCTACTCACACTGTGCATTATTTTTCTTGGCAATTATATTAAATTAAAAAGATAAAAGACCAAACTTTTACGGTCATCATTGTGTGAAGTTGGAGAACATGGGGTTGTATTGTGTTCGTATGCGAGGTGTGCATTGTACCGCGTCTCATACGCCTTCACACTCGTGTTTTTAACTTGAGTTCGTGCTCTCTCCCGTATATTCTTTTGACATCAAAGATGACAACTCGACGGATTTTGCGCTCAAACTCCGTGAGCTTTCGACTATCCACTGTCTGTCATATGTCTTCACAGACTCGGGATAACCCTCTACTTGAGTTGATCCCATCTAGTCACGAGGAGAGTCAGACCCAGACTCCCTCCCCTCCCAACCCTTCTGTTGAGGCAGACCCATGCCTCAAGTTTTCGTCTATTTCTCCTTCACATTTTCATTGAGTTCTTATGAGACCTTTTCCTTCCCAGAGGATTCAAAGATCATGGCTAGTGGGAAGGGACCAGTTGAGGACAGAGCTGCCGAGGGTAGACCAACTGGGGAGAAACACACAGATGAGAGACCTAATCCAGCTTCTTATATTACTGCAGGGATTCTAGATACATTACAACAGATGAACCTACAGATCAGAGATCAGTGTAGAGTACAAGATGAGTTGAGAGCTGAGATCGCTATGCTGGAGGAACCAGGAATCCACCACCACCTGTCGTGGTTCCTGTTGCTTTGATAAATGAGTATGACCCAGGAGCCAGGATGATACACCATTGGATTTGGTTACCGCCGAATCAAGGGTCATATGAGTTGAGACCATCCTTCATTTCTTTGCTTCCCAAGTACTATGTGAATTCTACAAAGGAGCCGTTTACTTTTTTGTAGCAGTTCGAGATGATTTGTGTTACGACCAGTTATCCAACAGTTATGCAGAAGGCTGTTCACCTCAAGGACTTTCCCTTCGCCTTAGCAGATAAGGCACTTTACTGGTTGAGTCACTTAGGGAGGGAGACTTCTACTTGGGACGATATGAAGTCCACATTCCTACATAAGTATTTTCCTCTAGGACACACGAACATGACGAGGATCCAGATCTCCAACTATACACAGCTACCGCATGAATCATTTCATGAGGCATGGGATCGATTCAATGATTTGATGGAGAGATGCCTACATCATGAGATACCTTTGAAGGTGCTTGTACATAATTACTTTGGAGGAATGCAGCTGGATGTACAAGGCCTAGTGAGCACCACATGTGGTAGCAGTTATCTGAATAGGGATGCCGATTCATTTTGGTCCATCTTTGAGGGGATGACGGAGAATTCATGCTCATTTATTCCACTTGTGCATTCTAGAAGAGCCCACATACACCACACCACACATAGCATCAGAAGGTGGCGCATGTTTCAGATTCTGACCACAATCCAACATGGGATTCATTAGTGAGAAGCTTACTTTAGTCAATGTGATTCAGAAGCAAGTTCGGGATTTACAACCGCTGTGAGAGTTGGAGAAACTATCATCACTTCCTTAGCAGTTGAGCGATCTGATGAAGAAGGTGACCGAGCTGCAACTCTAGTACCAGCAGGCCCGTCCTTCTTCTACGTCTCAACCTGCTCGGAGATCTTTACCTGCTCATCCCACTTGTTACAGTTTGTTCAGAGCAAGCCGGTTCAACCTACTGAGACTCCGTAGATTGATTGGAATGAGGATCCGTCCAATGCCGATTCGAGCGAATCACCAACCCTGTAGATGTTGATGTTGATTCTCAGGCTACTCTTGAGATCAACGGGATATGGTATGCCCCTATTCAACCTTCGCCACACTTTAGTCCTTAGAGCATACACCACCACCACCAGTAGCAGTATAGTCATCCGCAAGATGGACATCCACATTTCCAGCATCGCCAACACTACACACAGCAACAGTCTCACCAGCACGAATATAAGAGACTGCATTCTTTTCAGTATCCTGCTATACATTCACAGCCATATCATTCCACCAGCAACAATCTTCTTTCACACCATAGAGATCTCCTCAACTGTATGCACTACAACAACACACTCCTAGGTAGGAGAGAGTACATAGCTGGGGAGACCATACTGAGTCTAAGATGTCTTCACAGGCCCTAGCACTGAATCATACCATGGACATGTTGATCATGCTCCAGACAACACATAGGACAAATATAGAGTGGGTTAAGAATCGCTTGGATGAGCTAACCGTGCCCAAGACCATTCTATAATCTCAATCTCAGATGAACCCAAACAACAAGAGGAGGCACTCAGATCAGGTAGATACCACTATAGGTATGATCTCTTTTCCTGAATTTTTATCTAACTTCATTCATCTCAGGAGCGGTAGATTACCATGAGAACTTGTTTGAGAGGAGGAGAGGGCACATGATGCGGAGCTAGAGTAGATCCATGATGATGATACACATCTTGATGTTGAGGAGGAGGATCACCGTGATGATGAGGATCAACATGATGTCCAGCCTGATGACCAGAGAGAGGAGAGCGATGATGAGACAAAAGACATGGATATAGGCAACTCAGACGATGATACAATGCCAGATCATGATGTACATACTTTGAGACTCTCGATGCACACACTGATTCTGTTTTGACTAAAGATGTTGGATTTGTTGTTCCTGAGTTTGTTCCTTTTCCTGATGCTTTATATGGAAAAGGAAATAAAAATACCAAAAAGAATGATCTTACTCCAAAGACTGAGCGATTATTGAAAGATCACATTTTTTTGAAGATACCAACCATGATGCCTTGGATCACTTCCCTACGCTCAAGCAACAGTTGAAGAATAGATGTACCACACGTAGGAAGAAAAGATCACGTACAAAGAAAAATTTTTTGAACAAGCCTCATCCTGCGCTATTTAGAACAGATTAACCAAGAAGAAGAAGAAGGATTCAGGAGCACATTATGTTAGATGCGAGATTTTACATGCAACATTCGATCGTACTCTATTTGATAACGGTTCCTCCATCAATTTATTACCATCTTTTTTACTCGATAAGCTCGAGTTAGGTCCTCTTTACAAATCCTGCGTGATCCTTCAATTTGCTGATAGATATGTAAAGAGACCTAGGGGCATTTTGAGGAACGTTATCGTGGCAGTGCATGGCCTACAGTTCCCAGTGGACTTTACAGTCCTAGACATGGATTGCCCTACACAGTTGCACATTACCCCGATCATTCTTGGGAGGCATTTCCTGGAGACCGTAAAGGCCCTCTTCGATTATGATATAGGGAAGATATCTTTTTGCACCGAGGGCAAAAAGGTACATATATAGATGGCAAGAGAATCACATACATCTAGTGCCGCATCTACAACCAGTTTAGATGCCTTGAGTTCCTTAGCCACATGCGATTACATGGATGAGGTTTGTCTTGATGACCTTGAGAGGTATCGAGTAGAGACCCATGATATAATAGCAGAGGATGGGTCCGAGAATATAGTTGGCAGTTCTTTTGATGGTACACTATATTTCAGCATGGATGATGATGAGCACATGGAGCAATTATCGGATGATTTGATTGCAGATATTTCAGATTCTGAGAATTCACAAGATTCTACCACTTTAGATGATGTAGAAATTGAGTTTCATTTAGCCGAGTTATTTTCCTCTAGTCATTCTGAGGATGAGCACAGTAGCGAGTCGGATGATGTTTCAGTCATTTTCTATAGTCCAACTCTGGAGCATATTGAGATGGTGGATAACCATATTGCAGACACATCTACCACAAGCACAGATCCCGTTACACATACAGATGAGGTCACAACAGAGCCAGATCCTACCATGCCAGAACTGAAGACTTTGCCACCGAATATGAAGTATGCTTTCCTTGCAGGTCCACATCAACAGTTTCATGTCATTATCAGCTCATCTTTGATCGAAGAGCAAGAATCTCGTCTGATGGAGATTCGGAAAGAAACCACAAGGCTATTGGGTGATATTTGATCTTTGTAGGATAAATCCAGCTTTGTGTTCTTACCATATCTATCTTTATCATGACAGCGGACCTTTTAGAGAGTTTTAGCGCATGCCGAAACCTATTTTACGAGATGTTGTCAAGAAAGAGTTACGAAATGGTGCGACGCATGGTTTATTTATCACATCTCCAACTCTGAATGGGTTATCCTATTACATGTTGTCTTGAAGAAGTTAGGAATTCAGATGGTTAAGAATGAGAGTAGACAGGAGATTCCCAAGAGAGTAACCATGTTGTGGCGGGTGTGCGTTGATTACAAGAAATTGAATGCCGTGACGAAGAAAGATCAATTCCCTTTGCCTTTTATAGACCAGGTCATAGAGAGGTTGGCAGGGAAGGAGTACTTTTGTTTCCTTGGTGGTTACTCCAGATACAGCTAGCTTACTATTGCTCCTAAAGATCAGATGAAGACTACTTTCACATGTCCCTTTGGCATGCATGCTTATAGACGGATGTCCTTTGGATTGTGCAATGCCCCTTCTACATTCCAAAGGTTCCTACTTGCCATTTTTGCAGATATGGTTGGTGATTTTCTTGAGGTCTTTATGGATGATTTTTTGGTCTACGGTGAATCCTTTGATGATTGTTTAACACACCTAGACCAGGTTCTTCACAAATACCGTGAGATAGATCTCGTTTTGTATTGGGAAAAGAGCCATTTTATGGTTACAAACGGGATTGTGTTGGGGCATGTCATCTCCAAACGAGGCATGGAGGTTGACCCTGCAAAGGTGGATGTCATCAAGCGTCTCGAGCCACCACCCAACATCAAGCAATTACGATCTTTTCTAGAACATGTTGGCTTCTACAGACAGTTTATCTAGGATTTTTTTAAGATTGCCCGACCGTTAATTGAATTATTAGGCAAAGACATCGAGTTCTTGTTAGATGACAAAATGTCTTAGTGCCTTCCTCACGTTGAAAGAGATGATTATCAGTGCTTCTATCTTACAGCCACCTGATTGGTCTCTTCCTTTTGAGATCATGACAAATGCTTCAGATTTTGCAGTTAAACTATATTAGGATAGAGGAGGAATGGCCTTCCTATTGCTATACACTATGCCAGTCAGACTTTAGATGATGCTCAGTGCAACTATACAGTGATAAAGAAAGAGATGTTGGCAGTGGTATTCATATTGGACAAATTCATATCATATCTTCTTGGCTCAAAGATTACAATGTTACAGATCATTTAACTATCATATTTTTGATGGAGAAGAAGGATGTAAAGGCACACCTTCTTAGATGGATTCTTATACTTCAGGAGTTTTATTTGGACATTAGGAATAAACCTGAGGTAAAGAATATGGTAGCTGATCACCTCTCCCGATTATAGATAGAGTAGACTTCAGATGATTACATGCTAGAGATTGCAGAGAGATTTCCAAATGAGAGTATCTTTGCAGTTACAGAGCTTCCATGGTATGCAGATATAGTGAACTTTCTGGTTACACAGAAAAGTCCACAGGGTTGGCTGAAGGTCCGAGTCGACATGCTAGTTTCTGAGGCACAATACTACAATTGGGAGGATCCGATTCTCTTTTGTGAGGGATCGGACTGTGTTTACATGCGATGTATTCTTCAGGAGTAATACAATAGTATCCTCACTCTGTGCCATTCCTTAAAGGCAGGGAGACATCATTCAGGGAAGAGAACAACACAGAAGGTACTTCAGAGCAGATTTTGGTGGCCGCCTCTTACTAGAGAGGCTTACATATTCGTAAAGAGTTGCTCGGATTGTCAGAGAATAGTAGGGATAGTCAGTGCTAGAGATGCGATGCCCATGCGTCCTATTATTATTTGTGAGATCTTTGACGCATGGGGCATAGATTTTATGGGACTGTTTCCTTCTAGCAGTGGCTTTGAGTACATTCTTCTCACTATAGACTATGTTAGTAGATAGATGGAGGCTATACTGGTACAAACTACTATAGCATGACAGTGTGCCGGTTCCTGAGGGAACATATTATTTCATGATTTGGTATTCCATGTATTCTCATTTCAGATGGGGGGTAGCCATTTCATTAATAAGGAGGTGAAAAAGCTAATGAAGAATTTTGGCATTGATCTTTTGGCATTGATCACAATGTAGCTTCTCCTTACCACCCACAGACGAACGACATGGCTGAAGTTTCAAATAGGGAGGTGAAATCTATTCTTCAGAAATTAGTACGACCGGATAGGAAGAACTGGTTACAGCTTCTAGACCAGGTTCTTTGGTCATATCGTACTGCATAAAAGCGTCCCTTAGGTACTTCACCCTTCAGGCTAGTTTATGGGAAGGCATGCCATTTGCCCGTAGAGATCATGCGCAAATCTAAATGGGCTATCAGAGAGATTTAACTTGATATGTAGAAAGCATGAGCCAAGAGGAAGATAGATCTGAACGAGCTAGTAGATATTCGAAATCAGGCATAGGAGAACACCCTCATTTATAAGGACTAAGTGAAGAGATGGCATGATAGACATATTCGACACAAGATCTTTGTTCCTAGTCAGAAAGTATGGTTGTTAAATGCACGAATGAGATTTTTTCCTGGCAAATTGAAGAGCAAGTGGGAAGGGCCGTACATAGTCAGAATGGTGCACGACAATGGAAGCATTGCTATATCAGATATTTCAACTAGTGCAGAGCCATTCATGGTGAATGGATAGATGCTGAAGCACTTCGTAGAGGCTACTGATCATTTGGCCTGTGATGAGGTGATGTACTTTGTACAGAATGGATGACTACTCTTCCACTTCATTTCATCTTGTATATAGACTTGTGAGCCTTTAGGTTTTTCTAGAGTACACCACTTGTATATTCTTCGTAGTCCACAATCGTCCCCATTTTTCATTCATCTTATATGCTTAGGATACCAGATCTTAAGTATGGGAGGACCGATTGTCCGTTGATTGCGTCTTTCGATTTTGTTCTTTTTACTTTTCTTTTGTTTTCCTTTCTTTTACACTAATCACTGGTCCCTAACTTTTGGCCACATTCTTTTCTATAGTTAGGATGCCTTATCTTAAGTATAGGGGGGATCGAGTGATTTCGTTGATTTCATTTTTTCTTTCTCCTTTTGTTCCTTTGTTTGTATCTTCCTTTTCCTCAGTCACCTCATTTTTGTTTTCCACTATACTTACGATGACTTGATCGTAAGTATAGGGGGGTTGACTGACTTCTATTCTTTTATTCTTTTCACTTACTTTTACTTAGCACGAGCTATGTCCTCCTTTTTCTCTTTTGATGCTATGAGGACATATCACAAGCTACGTATAGGGGGTGCGTATATATTGTAAATATACTTGTGTCCATAACTTGTACTTTTATGTATTTTTTATATCTATAAAATCCATAAAAGTGAGTAAGGGTTAATTTAAAATCCATTTATTTATTAATTAGAAAATCCCTGTAAATAAGTAAAATATGTCTAAAATTCTTTATTTAAAATTCTTAATTTAAAATATTTATTTAAAATATGTATCTAAAATATGTATAATACTTATTTAAAATCCTATTTATAAAATATGTGTAAAATTCATTTAATCCTTATAAAATCCTTTGTATATAAAATTTGTAAAATACACTAGTTATTTAATCCAAATAAAATATGGGTAATTTATCTTGTAAAATTCTTGTATATAGAATTATTTATAAAAATAAAAAAATCTATAAAAATATAAAGTCCTAAAATCCATAAAATTATAAAATCCTTAAATCCACAAAAATGAATAGAACTCAGAAAATACACTTCACAAAAATAAGGTTGCATTCGCATTAGCATTTTTCAGAATAAGTTTGATTTCTAGAACTAAAGATTGGGAATAGTCTAGAGGATGGAGCTTGATTATGGCCTTTAACTTTCATTGTAAGGAGCCTAGTTAGGAACTGGAATTTAGACTCTTCAGGTCTTTGACTTAAATCTTTGGGTTCCATGAGACCATATTTGGGAAGTAAACTCAAACGTGCCTAAGTAGAACACTTAGCGTCATCTGTTTAAGTATTCATCAATGAACCTATTTTGGACACATGCACTTTGCACTTAGCTCGACTTACATAGGGTTGCGAAGGGAAGTTCATTTTAGTGGTGCATTTTTATCCTTGTCTAGTGGCTTGGACGTCTAAAGACTAGTGATATTGGGGTTGAAATAATGCTTCGAATGAGGGAAGGATTTGCTGGCACAATTTTTCCAAGAACTACAAAAATGGACGGAATGAAAAGATGCTATATCCGTCAAGGAACAAAAAGATTGATGCAGTGAAAGAAATATTACAAAGCTAATTTAAAGAATAAGCCACAAAATACAAATATGACCACAATGGTCCAAGCTTCCACCAAAAAACATGCACATCTTAGTGGAGACTTAGCTACAGTGGCTGGGCTTCACAAGGAGATGCGTCTACACTTGTCGCACTCCAGTTCTCTTCTCATTCTTCTACTTTCTCTCTATATTCGATTGTAGACACAACACGACCTGACCTTAGAAGGGAATGCCCCCCTCCTCAATGAAAGAGTAGCTAGGTTAGAGCCCAATGGGAGTGTATTATTGGGATGTGTGGTTTCTTTGCTTCTTTAAGTAGAAAGAGCTAAAACAATTCACACACAATACAAATTAAATTTAAGGAGTGATAGAGTTAGTGATATGGATAAGTGGATCTGAGCTGGTTGTTGAGGTGAACCTAAATAAGGATTTGTGGAACTTGAGGACTGTTGAGTTAAATTCCAAATCCTAGTTAAGGCTCCGACAAAATACTTGTTTTAGGCTCGATCGAGCTCTGTCCTTTGTCTGTTCTCATGAATTGGTTTTGGAAAAGAAATTCATTCTAACTTTCTTTCTTTTTCCCTTATTTTTCAAATAAGTGTTTACGAAGGGACTAGCAAAGTTTAAGTATAGGGGGTTGATGAATCCATGATTTATTAACATTCTGTCTGCATTTGTCTTAAAACCATTAACAAATACATGTAAATGTTCAATAATTTTTCATCTTTTATCAAAACCACATTCATGAATAAAAATGCACTTTTATGCATCCAAAACATGTAAATAAATAAAAGAATAAAAATAAAGAAAATAAAAAGAAAGCAGATTGTAGATATGTATATATGTATAATATGACTTATTAATATAAATATAGCTGTAAGATATATTTATATAACCTAACCCCCGAGACCAAGCCAACATGGATTGGTCGAGAAATAAAAAAGTAGGGGGAGACAAGGAAATAAAACAACAAATGGAATTAATTATACACACTAGACACTATTCATTATTTATCAAATAATTATCAAATCTTCATTTATTGTTTGTTAATTCATATGAATATATTTTTCACTAAACTCTTTTCCTAATTATTTCTAAAAATGTATAGAAAAATATAAAAATAAGTTAAAAATATTATCTGTACATATGCCAAGAAATCCAACTTTCAAATTGTCAATTTATCAACTTCCGGACATCATAACTTTTGTCACACGAATTCTAATTTCACTCTACTCACCTTTAAAGTTCATGAAGTAATATTCTCCAATTAGTGGAGGCAATTTCACTAAAATCAGAGTTTGTTTGCAATAAAAGTCAGTTTTGGGTAGGGCTGTTCAAAAAATCTGGGTCAGTGGGTACCTAGCGTGACCCATACATTTTGACCCTAAACTCATGAGTACCTATTTGAAAATACTGGGTCGGGTACCCACTTTGTCTTGACCCATGCCCCATTCAAAATATACACATGGTATAATAGGTACCTAGGGGTACCGTATTGGAAGCTTTCACTTGACCATTAATTAAAAAAATGTAAAAAAGTTAAATATTGCACAAATATAATTATCATGTTATTGATATACATTTTATAATAAACATATAGTTATGAATACATATATCGATAAATATGAAAAATGTAAGATCATGCACTAAAAAGATGTATAGGGTTTAGTCGGATTTGATACAACTATTAGAAGAAATATAATGGGTTATCTTAAATTTAATTCAAGTGGAAATATTCGTATCTAAATCCGTATCGATTTTGAAATGGATATAGATGTATAGGGTGAATCATGGGGTATGGCTGGTGTGAAACTAGCATTGATACGACCCGTAAAAGATCGAACTTGACTTGAACCCAAATATATATGGGACGGGCTTGAGCCTTCCTCACCCAACGAAAACTCAGTTTGGCCCTAATCGACCCAGTCCCCACTATAGTTATTTTATAATTTATATTAATGGTGGAACCACATATCAAAACAACAATTTAAGACATTAGATAATAGAATGTGTAACATTGGTTAAATGGGAAAGATGGCAGATATGGTGATAAATCTGATACAAGTCTACACCTTTGCGAGTATAAATAATTTAAATAATACAATTTAAATTATATATGAGGTATTGTATATTAAATTATATAGGAGACATTATATAAATCGGATACGAGGCATTGTATATTAAATAATTCAATTTAATACATCAAATCGAGTGATTTTGCAAAAAAACAATTGTGAGCCCGTGGATACATTAATAGATCAGATACAAGGCTACGCATTCGCGGGTATAAATAATTTTACCGTAGAAAAAATTAATAATGTTTCAATTAAACATTTTTGCAATACATTATGAATAAACGGATATGGCAATGAATTGGATACTTGAGCATACATATCCATGTTTCAATTAAATGCTTATGCAGTTCACCCATTGTCTAATGTCTAGTTAATCCCCTCTTAGATAGGGATATAAGTAATCTAATACATGGACATTTTTATTTTTTGATTCCAATGTGTAGCTCCATCACATTTTTGACATCTATTAAAACTATTGATAAGTACAAGAATATGATGATTGGTTTTATAAATAACTTGTTCAATTTAATGATATGTTATTCCTACAAATGTAAATAAATGGTTATTGTGGATATCATTTTTTTCTTGGAAGAGATATTCCGCGGGTACCCGTGGGTACCCATTACCTATTCAAATGAACCGGGCACCCCTTAGAAACGGTTACCCGTTTGAATGGGTCAGGTCGACCCGTGACCCGGTACATAATGGGGCGAGGCAGGTTAATGTGCGTACCCGCTCCGTGAACTCCCCTAGTTTTGGGACCTAATGACAACTGGGTTTCTGGGCTATTTATTTTATCTGGAACACATTCTTTATAATTTTAATGATTTTAAAATTTTTAGTTATTTTCATGATCTTGTATTTTAACCATGATTTATTACAGAATTTTTTGACATTATTTGTTATTCCAAATAAATCAAAAACCCTATTTTATAAATGAAATTGATTCGTATAACTAATACTCGTATTAATTAATATATTTAAATTAATTTTTTAAAATCCTCAAAAATTCATACATACTCTATTTATTATTCTAATAAAAAAATAAAATATGGTATTATTTATTAATTTATTAAATTAAAAATAAAATACATATTTATCAAGTATTTATACCTATTTATTAATATTATATTTATATTTCATAAATTATTTATTATTTATAAAAATAATTATTTCTTAATTTAGATAAATTAATTATTTATATTTTTCGATTTTATATCTATCTAAAATAATGTTATTTATTATTTATTATCTAATTTATACCACAATTATCACATTTGGCCAACCAGGTGTTGACATGTATCAACACCTAGTTTATCTTCCTCAAAAACAGTTCGTTGCAAACTGTTCCAACACTTCCACTTCGCCTAATTTTTCCGCATACATCATTCATCCTAAACCCAATCCTAACCATCTATTCTACCCACCTAACAACCAAGATTCACACCAACCATTGATCTCTACCCAACTCCCCGTCGATCTCTCTATAAATCATCTCAAAGTTGGCTCAAACCAACTAACTTCTACAACTTCCAGACTTGACTGTCCGATTAGCCAACTTCCTCCATCGTTTCTGGACAAGTTGGTGGTGACAACACCCAAGGAGGAATTTGCCTGGATTAGAGTAGATCGGTGGAGAATTCTGAGGCTAGAGCACCGCCTTACAGCATCGCCATCACGCGTAGAGCTCCGGTGAACACCTGCCATCGAGAGAAGACCAGAGAGTTATACACTCTCATTTACATGTGCATCATTCACCCCTTTTCCTTTTTCCCTCGATTCCATCATGCTATTAGTCTTATTAATCTTGTCATTAGAGATATTTAATCACCATCTTTAATTCGTGATTCAATTCCACATCAAATCCCATTCAAATCACGTCCGATTTCGTCTGATATAGCCCTGCTCTTACTTGGAATCATATCCTGAACTGCAAGGATCACACTAATTCTTTGTCTGATTTTATTCAAATCGAGCAAATACTATCGTCTTGCAGGTCTATATGGCATCTGAAGCATCTCCATCATCTGGAGCTATGAGGACATCATCTTCGATCAAGCAGCCGTGCATTCCAGGATTTAGGGTTTTAAACCCTACCCATCGATCTTAATGCCGCTCACTGCATCTCTCTTTGACTCTCTCTCGTAGTAGGAGCACTCGAGAGGATGAGGATAACCCTCTCCGGCCCAACCTCCGACCAGTTAGCCGTGGAGGAGCACCCCATGATCTCCATGTGCTCGACCAATTTCCAGCGCCGTCCTCGCTCTTCAGATTGGGGAAGAACACCCTAGGATCTCTAGGCATACAGTTTGCTGACACGTGGCTAAAACAAGCGATCGAGATCGTAGCATCACTTCTAATCCTAATCGCTCAAACCAAATGATGGAAATTTTGCAAAAGTTTCCAGATATTGCATTGGGTCCTCGTATAGGGACCTAAATGTAATAAATTTTATTTTCTTTTCATTTTAGTCCCTTCCAGGGAACAAACTGCAGAACCTTTTTTATTTTCTTTTTTACAGTTGTGCCCTTGTAAACATAATGAATTATGGACACTTTGTCGACCTTAGTTTTCAATGATTCTTTTAGGGTAGTTAGACAACTACCATAGCGAGGTTACTTCATATTTTTCATGTATTTTCTTTGCTTTATCGTTGTGTTTTGATTTTTCGAACTTCACGATCGTTTTGTGTTTTGTTTGAGTTTCTTTTCGAGCCCGTTGCTCGAACGACTTTTATGTACTATATAATACCATATATCAACTATATTTTTCACATACTATATTGTTGATAAATTTGTTTTGAAAAATATCATTTTGAAAACTAAATAAAAATTGGAAAATATAAAAATAAAATACTAATTTCAAAAGTAAAAACTTTTAAACAGATTTTCACGACTTTTCTTGCCTTTTTCAAGAAGAGACTAAAATCATAAAAATACTTCCTTCTCTCCAAAACTCGTATATTGCTATTCTGCCTCCTTGTGTTTGACCCTGGGAAACTTACCTGGATAAATAATTAGTTTAAGATAAAATAGGAGAGAGAAATCACTTTATTCATTCTCTTTCTCTCTCTCTCTCTCCTATTTTATCGATTTTTTGTTTGATTAATCAGGGTTTTGTCTCGAGCGATTCTTCTACATCGACTCTGACTTTTTACTGCTCTCAAAACCCCGGTTATCAAGGACCTCTTAGAAAATCATCAGCTCTACTCTAATTTGCAGATCAATCAATGAAGAGACCTAAGGAAGAAGCGAAGAATGTCGTTATCTTGGTTGAGGGGCAAAAGTACGAAGATGACTTCACTATCCTTGATATGGAGTCCCCCAATCATCGGAGAGAATCTCGTATCAATCTTGGACGGCTATTCTTGAGGATCGTAGGAGCAATATTCGATTACGGCACAGGAATGATGAAGTTCCATTCTCCGGGTGGAGCAGTGGACTTAGAGATGAAGCAGACAAAATGGCAAAGACCCAACTCCGAATCTAGTACCGAGTATGCAGAATCTTTAGAGGCAGAGTGCAAGTTGATGAGCACAACTGGACTTTGGCAACAAGCTCTAGAAAAATAGAGTGAGACCCTCTCATCTGGAGAGAATGTGGTGCATAGTGCTATTTGCCAGGTGTTGTCTGATTTACTTAGAGATACATATGCATATACCCTTGACGACACAGAGATCCCTTTGGATCTATCAGTCCCATCTTCTTTGGGATAATCAAGGGACATAGATGATGAGTTGGACAACTTTTTTTGAATTACCATACTTCTTCGCGATCCATCTCACCTTTCATCAGAGTTGGTAGCCAGCACATCATATATTGATCCATCAAACTCAGATGCCATTCAATCGAACCTAATAAATGATTTAGATTTACTTGAGCTGAAATTAATTACTCCTACACTCAAATATGCATTTCTCGCAAGACTCAAAGAGAGATTTCCTGCCATTATTAGCTCAAAAATAACTGCAGAACAAGAGTTCATGTTGCTTGATGTTCTTGAGTGGAACTGCAAGGCCATTGCCTGAACAATATCGGATCTCGTGGGGATCAACCCCGCTTTCTGCTCGCACCAAATATATGTCAAGGATAAGGAGATACCTTCCAGTGAATTTCAGAGAAGACTAAACCCTAGTCTCCATGAAGTTGTTAAGAAAGAGATTGAGAAATGGTGCAAAGCATGGATTATATGCCCTATTTATGACTCCTAGTGGGTGGCCCCCGCTTCATGTTGTTCTGAAGAAGTCGGGAATCCAGATACTAACGAAGAGATTGGTAGAGATTGTGTCATGTCACATCTGTGTTGACTACATGCGCCTGAATACTGTGAACAAGAAAGATCACTTTCGTCTGCCATTCATTGATCAAATCTTGGAGAGACTTGCAAAGAAAGCGTTTTTCTATTTTCTTGATGGGTACTCAGGTTACAACCAGATAGTTATTTCTCATGAGGATCAAGAAAAGACCACATTTACATGTCCATTCAACACTTACACATTCAGACGTATGCCATTTGGGCTCTGCAATGCCTCGAGTACTATTTCAGCAGTGCATGATCGACGTATTTGCTAAGATGGTGGATGACTTCCTGGAAGTCTTCATGGATGACTTCTCAGTCCATGATGATTCTTTTGATACATGTTTAGTGCACTTGGATTGGGTCCTCAAGAGGAATAGGAGGTCAACTTCGTATTCTCCTTGGAGAAAAGTTACTTCATGGTGACGTAGGGTATTGTGTTCTCCATAAATGGAATGGAGGTTGACCCTGCCAAGGTGGATGTGATCAAGAAACTAGAGCCACCAACCAACTTTAAGATATTAATATATACTTTTAGAAAGTATATGATTAATATTGCCTTCCAATTATCAAATGAGAAATCTATTGATATATTGTGAAGAAGATAATCAAACATGGGTTTGAACTTCAGATTTATCGAAGTCTTCCAGTGTGAAGGATAAATGGGTATTGAGAATACTCAAGGTTACATCTGTTGTAATGTATCATCTACCATGAACTTTCCATTTCGAGGGAGTGATAAAATATGATGGATTTTAGTGTCTCTGATTAGCTAAATGATTTATGATTTATTTGATAAAATCATAATTCATTTGAATCCAATTTCCAATTCCAATTTCAATGTCCAAATGTTGGAATAGAAATGGTCACGGAAATGGAAATATACATGCTCCTTGAGCTCATTTCTTAGCTCCAAATGGTTTAGACTATGATTAGAAATGGTCAAGGAAGCTGGATTCAACTCACTGATACTTTTTCCAGCTCATGGAGAGTGTGATCCATTTCGTTGAGCTCATTGAGAGTGTAAAGCATTACAACTGGAGCTCAACATTCGTAGGTGACGGTTTTCTTTTGCAAAAATGATATAAACTCTAAACTTAGACAGTTATCCACATTTCAAATCATTATTTGTGGATATTACGATCTCCTTAATATTATCTTCAAGTATATGCATTTGTATCTCATGAGTCCTAATTGGATTAAGATTCATACCTATTGATATCAATATTGTAATAGTAATAGTTGTTATTGCTAGGGCAATTTTGTGAATAAGATTCACAAATATATTTCATTAATTAATGTGAATACTGATTCACAATAATTAATATTTATATGGATGTGATTCATATAAATGTGATTTACATAATTTTTCCAAGGCATGAGATTGTGTGAATATGATTCACATTTTTGTAGATGCAAATTGGATTTACATTTAGTTCGTGCTTATGAATATCATTCATAAGCTATAAGGATTATTTCCATAATTTCTCCAATATTGGTAATGTGATTATCAAGTTAATTAATCGATAAATAAAATGCAACACCATTGACTATATTTAGTCAATGTGAGCATGTGTATTGAATACACATGGCGCCATATGCTGGAGTCCTATATTTAATAAGTTTATCTATATTAATGCATTATTTATTGATTAATTAATTAAAAAATTGACAACAAATACATTCCATATATGTAGTTAGTTGGCCTTGTGTTATAACAATGGCGCCACTACAAAGAGTCCTAGAGAAGAATTCTTTGTTGATTTTTTGCTTGATTTGTTAATTAAATTATTTGGAGATAAAAGGAGATAATTGTATTATTGAACAAGGACTTAGTCTTAATCCCTTGATCAACAATCCAAAGGCTATCATTACACATGCCTACTTGAAGAGAAGACTCTTCAATAGGCATGTATAATATGTATAAAAAGAGAGTGAGGCTCTCTTTTTTAGACTGTTGAATTTTGGAGAGCAATAATCCTCATAATTTTCTGCCCTTGAGATATAGAAGAGTCTTGAGAGTTTCCATCTCTCATACTCATCTTCTTGTTACCCTAGACGATGTCCGGGTTCATGGGAAGCAATGCGACTTATCATCATCTCCACTAGAAAGACAAGCACATATCAGACTTGATTCGGGAGGTCTCTTACTTTAGAGACTTACGCTTCAAAAGGTAACCATGATTTATTCTTTATATTCATTATGAATATCAGAAATGATTTTGGAAAATGTTTCCTTTGGCTTTATAATTTCTGAATGCACAAATTGTTGTGCTACTTTTTCTAGTTCATAAGATGAACTAAGATTGTTTTAGCAAAATATTTGCTAAATATTCTGCGTTTCCGTGATGCATAGTAAATAATTTTTATTTATTTCCTTCATTAAATGAATAAGATATTTAATTAAAAACCATAGATCCTATGTGCCCATTAATAACGCCTAATAATTCAATTATTCAATGATAAATACCCTAACACGTGTTATTATACAGAGAGATAGATTTAAAATGACATAAAGTTCATTACTTTTGGACATATGCTTTAAAAAATATTCAATAAACATGGTGGAGCCATAATTGTAATGAAAATTATGAATAATTTTTTTCAGAATGGTCCAAAAGGTTTACTTGTAGCTGGCCAAATCTGAAGGGTCCTTTGTGTACTTTGCCCACGATGAGGGTTTTAAGCGATTTGGAGGATTATGGAAGGCTTTATTGCAAATTACCCTTAAGCTTATTGATCATGCGAATTCAACTGCTTGGATTGAGTGGCCTATAGAGAACCACATGGGATACTCTGTGTCATTGGATGAGATTTAATCTTGTGCTCAAGACATCACATGTGGTTGTTTCTGGATCATGGATGCTAGAGATTCAAAGGTAAAAATTAAGGCTAGAATCAACATCTAGACGATGATGCCTAATTACGACCAACGATGTGATGAATATGTGACTAATCACTCTACTTAGATGAAAATAGAACTTTGTCCCAAGTAATTATATGCAATAGGTATTTATAACCCACAATTAGCATTCATGCACTTGTAAATAGTTTACATAAATTAACATTTGATATTGCATTCTTATTCACTTGTAAATATTCGCCTAACTTCACTCATTTTTAATTAATTCACACTAACTCCAATTAACAGGATGCCAACTCCACTGTCTACATATCATTAATATTGATCAATGAAAAATCATAAAAATACTAAGTTGTATATATGTGAAATAAACCTAAACCCTAGAATGACACAGAAAAGTCGTAAATGCAGGTATCTCTCACATACAACATCCACTTTCATTCTCTCACTTTTGAATTAATATACACTCAATTATCTATAAATAAAGATCAAATTCAAAAATATCAGAGTTCATTTATGAAACTTAGGTTTTGGGATTGAATTGTATATTATACATATTTACTGATTTTTAACTTGTTATTTCATGTACATTTTTATGTCCTTATTTTAACCATTTTTATTCTTTTATTCATCATATTTTTATAACTAATTACATAAAAACGAAATAAAAACTCATAAAATAAAGAAAAAGATCAAACCTATCTTGAACACACTGACCAATTCATCTGTATATATCTCACATTTTCTACTTATCTCTTACTCAGAAAAAAATTCAAAAAATTGAATTTGTGTCAATTTCATTATTCTATGCCATATTTGTTTTTTGCATGCATTTCTTGATTTTCAGAAAGCACATAAAAATTCAAAACTGAAAAAAAAACTGATAACTTATGTACACGAAATATCAACAAAAAACCATATCTATCACATTAGATCTCCTTTGCATTTGATTCTTTCACAAACTTTGTAGACCTCTCAAGGATCTACACATTTCTTATTATACAATTTTTCATTTGCATTCATCTCCTATGTTATTTTTATTATTCATTTCATTTCCATGCACAATCAATACCTCATGCCAAACAATGTCCAGGAAGGCAGTATGCAGTATTCAATCGGAGGGGTCACTGCATAGAGAGTATGCGGTATGCGGGAGTGTATGCAATTTTAGGCATTTTAGTATTTTTATTATGTAAAAATATAAATAAATACTTAATATTATGTTCAAACAATTTGATTGGTAGCAATAAAATCCCTAAAACAATATTATTTTAATACATTTAATTTGTGTGCAAAATATTCTTTATAGTAATGTTTTTAACGAGATAAGCAAATTAAATTCCAAGTCAGAACCATTAAGACCTTAATTTAGAGTCAAGCTTATTGTCTGCTCTATAATAAAAATCATCATACTTCCTCAAATAAAGATATTTTTATTGCGCAACCAAAAAGAGAGATACATGAAAATACATGCTAGATAATGTGGATGTATAAAATGGAAAATATTTGAAAAGGTTGATATTAAAGTAAGGTGAAGGAGATTTTTTAGATGCTTGAGAAAACAAAGTTTAAACAATAAGTAGAAAAGAAGAGTAAAAACATCAATTACATGGTGTTGTCTGAGGTGTTGGCGGAGCCTGTGGAGGTGTTGGTGGAGGATCAGAGGTGCTAGAGGAGGTGAGGGGATCTTGCGAGCTGTTGACGGAGCTGCTATACTATGAGGGGTGTGGAGGCAGTGGAGGCTGTAGAGCTGGAGGTGTTGGTAGAACCACAGGGGCGATGGAGGTGAATGCCGAGCAAAGCTCGAGTTTCTCAAGTTCCCGAGTCAGGGCACAGGGTCGGGTGATACTATGAGAGGTGTGGAATGCATAGGAACTGGAAGGCTGTTTAGGGTTTAAGGCAGGTGGGGTTAAGGGTTGGGGTTAAAAAAAGTATATAAGAAAAACAACCAAGTGGATGGCCACATATATGGTATACTCGGTCGAGTATGCGAGTTGATCCACCTAGAGGCTCATTTGATCATACTCGTAGCAGCAAGGATCATGAGTACGAGTATGTGACTGAGTATGCGACATACTCGATCGCTGATGAATCTCCATTTCATCACCTTTCTTCTATAATTTTGGCCTTAAAAACCCTAGCTAAGTGTGTAAATAACATTATTTTATACAAATTAACATTCATTATTTGTTCTATTTATTGTATATAAAATGCTATTTTTAATACCAGCATTATAGAATAAATAAAGAAAAGAAAAAGAATAAAATGTCAAAGGTATTTTATGACCCTAAACCCCAAGATCGAGGCATCTTGAAGACTGGGTCGACAAGGAATAAAGTAGGGGGAGATAAGGGCCAATAAATTCATTCCTTTCTTTAATTCCATCTTTAAGCCCCTTTCAGGACCTATTTTAATTTCTCTTCTTTATACCTCAAATCAATAAACTTTGTACATGAAAGTTGTAGACAATAATATATAGAAAAATACAAAATTGAGTTTACACAAAACAATATACAATGTACACTTTATACTCGGAATAAAAAGCCAAAACCCAAACTTCCCAGACCCATATCTCCTAAATAAAAACTCGAAAGCATCAAAATCACTTTTAATTGTATATAACTTTTAATAAGATATTTAATGAAGGTGGCTTCATATTTTTTGGAACTAAGGTGTGAAAGTTAAGTTTTGGACCTCTATAGTATACTTTATTAAAATATTCATTTTATTTTTCTATGTTGTTATAATTTTATATTTTTATAATTTTTTAAATATTATATATGATATAAGTACATATTTAGAATAGAATAAAACCAGAGAGAAAAAGCAACATAAAATACGGTTGTATAATTACATAGATGAAATACCTATACTTACACCTATATTACATATACCCCTATTTATTTAAGTATACAAAAACAATAGAAAAATAAAATAAAAATACATTGTGGCTGATATGGAAACTATTATCAATGAGAATGGTGTTCATGTGCCATATGCTATAGGCCTTCTGAGTACTCATCCTGAAGATGCTATAAATCCTATATTTGTGTACATAAAAATAAGATATAATTATATAAAATAAGGGAATAAAATAATAAAATCTAAAACACAAATAAAATACCCAAAACATAGATGAATGTAATTATAAATAAGACCTTAAAAATTAACTTTTAATAAGTAGACAAAAAGGAATAAAAATCATATTAAAATACTATATAAAATAATAATCATTTTTATTTTAACCAACAGTTAATAAAAATTATTTAGTATTTTAAACTAATTATTATTGAATAATAAGGATTATTTTGTCCCATAGAGTCCCTCATGGACCAACCTGATCACAGGGAATGTTAACCCCGGTCAACTCCCTGTCTTCTCTTTAACTTGCATCAGACACCTCGAGCCTTCCACCCACCACTAACCAATTGATCTAGACCATATCTCGCCTCAATTCCTTCATGGATTCGATCCACATCATACCCACCTCTCACACGCAATCATCAGATTCTTCTGATCAGCCTCGAGCCTTGAATAATCATCACTACAACATTCGCTAGACCTCGTGTGTATAAATTTACTCCCCAGGTCTTCAAGCCAATCTGATCCCTCTTTGAGCTTCATTGTGCATCCTAGCATGTGTGCGTGAATGACGAGTCCAAGACCGTCCTGCTTAAATCTATGGATTATCGTTCTCTTAAATTAATGTGTCGTTTCGTTGTAGGCGGGCAATCTGAATCGGTCAAGAAATAACCACAATTATTTAGTCAATTTTTAGTCGTGCGGTTTTATATTTATTTTACTTTGGCAAATCCCTCAGTCGATTCAAGGAGGCAAAGGAATAACCTAGAATTTTGTCTATCAAAGTTTGTGTACAGTTTTCGAGGCATTATTTTTTAATTTTTAATGCAATTTTTAGATGCAAAATGCAAATTAGGCCAATTTTAAGGACTAGAGAATGAATGCCAATCAAACAATGTCCGAAAAATATGAAACTCGGCCAAGATGAAAATTATGATGAGGTGAGTGCACTGTATTTTTTTTTTGAAATATTTAGATGCAAGATAATTCTTTTATGAATTTTTGAATGCAAAAAGAGTGGATTTCAATTACTAATTATAATAAAAATTAAACCTAATTATTTTCAAGAGGTAAAATTAACCAAGATCTATCACTAGGTGATGGATCTCAGAAAAATCCTAAATCTTAAAGATATAAGATTTAATACCCATTAAAAATTAAATAATGAAATATGCAAAATGATTTTTAGAGGACAAACGATGCATGCAAATTCCAATTCTTTTTAGCATGATGTAAAATACAATTAAATCTACAATCCGTGATTTTTTTTGCAATTTTCAGAGCAATGGTTAATCAGTTATGAATTTTCAAGCACAAAATGGGTAAAATATGCAATTTCCCACAAAATAATTAATTATTAGTTAACCACTGATCTGAATGTCAAACATATGCCATAATGTACAGAATTAGTTGTAGAACAAAATGACTATTTTTGAAAAATAAAATAATTCAACGTAGAGGTCCAAAATTGAGGGGGAACACATGGGTAATTCTGCAAATGATAATAATAAAATAATACAGGAAATTGCGGAGTCAGGAACTAAAGCTTGATTACCAAAATTTTGAGGGGGACTTCTGCAAAAATGCCAAGTGGTCACGTGCCAGGCACACGACCCTTGAGCTGGACTTCTGCGTAAATAGGAGAACTGCCAGGGGCTCTTGTGAAAAATACCCACCCAGTATGTGCTTATCACGTGACTGGGGGGTTCTTCTGAAACTTGATGAAATCTAGGGGTCAAACAGCAAAATGACCCCTCTTGTCATGTGCCTCTCACGCAGGGAGGGCCTCGGGTCGGACCCCGGTGGCATGGCCGACTGCGGAGGAGCGCGAGGTCGTCGAGGCCTTGAAGATGAAGCTGCCACTGGAGGAGCTTCCTGTGGCGATGGAGGTCTGACGTTGCCCTCCTGGAGGTTGAAGCTCGAGGCTGATGACGAAGGTTGTAGACGAAGCAGCTCCTGGCGGAGAGTCTGAAGGTCTGGACTAGCTGTGGTCGTCGGAGAAGCTTGCGATGGTGATGAAGACCAGCTATGGCGGAGGGATGCATCTAATGTCGACCAATGAAGCTGAGGCGCAAGGAGTTGACGGTGGTCGATGATGAAGGACCGAAGATGTGAGCATTGGAATTGAAGCGCGGAGGGGGAATCGATCGAGGGTGATTGTTGAAGAAGTTCTTGACGTAGGCGTTGTTGTCGAAGAAGAATGTTGGTCGTCGTTGAAGGCGTTGAAGAAGATGATGGTGGATGAAGGTGGCTTTGGGGGGGGGGGGAGATATTCAGGATGAGAGACGGAGTTTGTGGAGTAGCGTAGGCTCGACGATGATGATCAGAGCAAAGGAATCAGCAAAGGGGGGGTAAGACCACTGCAAGGCTTCAACGAGGGAGCCTCGGATCTCGCCGAGGGGGTATGCTGGGCTGTCACCCCGGTGGATATCTCATGCTAACGGCGGATCAAGACGATGAAGGTCGGTGAGGTCTCTTTTATAGGATGCGAGGTGACGCCAGAGATGGAAGTACATATCGGGGGGATTTGATTGAATGAGGATTCGTATCGGTCGATTGACGAGGAAGTGGATTCGAAATCGCGTGATGGAGGCAGTCGGAGATTGACGCGAGATGTGGTGGTGAAAATCGCAACGGAGGAGATCGTGGTCGAGGGGACGCATTTTGCGAAAGTTGGGAGGAAGAAGAAGGGCTACAGGTGCCATCCGATCGACCGAGATCGGACGGCCCTGGTAGCGCTACGTGACTTAAGGAGGACTTTGGCGAAGCACGCGCAGGGCACATGCGCGGAGGCACGTGCTCCACACGTGCGGCGGTTTTTTTTAATTTTTTTAATTTTTTATAAAAAGGAAAGAAAAAAAAAATCCAAAAATGGGTGACACATAACGGCTCCAGGAGCGGCCACGTGTCAACCCCACAAAAATCAGAAAATAAATACTTTAATAAATACGTAAAAAATAGTAAATGACCTCGGATCAAAAAAGTTTCTTTACAAAATTTGCTCGTCTCGATGAGATCTACAACTTTCACAACAACACCAAAAACAAAATCGTTCAATTGCACAAAGTGATATTTTTGGTGTATCCGGTATACATAGAATACCATGAATTTTGGGGTTTTATAATTTTTTTGTCATTTTTAAACCAAATAAAAATCTGGAAAAAATATGATAAAATCAAAGATAAATATTTACACATTAATCTATTTTTTTGGATTTTAATTGAGTAAGAAAAATAAGAAATAAAATAAAAGATGAAAATGACCATTTTTGTACAAACAGTTAGTAAAGACTCGGACTTAATTAGTTTCTTTGATTTCGAGCTCAGTTTGGATTTGAATTTTTGCACATTTCAATAAAACTTTCATCAAAGAAGATAAATGAAAAAGAAATAAAATAAAATGAGTCAGTTATGTACATGAAATAATAGGTCAAAAACCGCTAAAATACAAAATGTACAAAAGAGGCCCAAAACCCAACTTTCACATATGAGCTCCGATTCACTTGAACTTGGTCTTGTTTTGAAGGTAATTGAATATACATTAGTTCAAAAGTAGTAGGATCAAATCGGACACTAGATGAGGAAGATATGAAGGTTTTAGTCCAGAAATCCTAGAACTAGGGTGGGGTTGTGTTTTTGGTCTACTTATTTGGGTTAGTGATTTTTTTTGTATTTTTCATTTATTCTTGTTAGTGTTATATACACAGTGGAGGTAGTTTTGGGTCAATTAAAGTTAGCATGAATTAATTAAAGATCATGGAAGTTAGGCTATTTACAGGTCAATTTTGGCTGGGATTTTTGGCTTCTTATTTTGTGCGAAAATAAGTGATAAAATGCAATTCTTATCAAAACATGCATGACTGATAATTATGCAGAATAAATGAAGAAATGCCAATGATTTTTTAGGATTAGAGCTTAATTAATGACTTTTAGAGTGATGAATCTGGAATTCATCATCCCCCTATACTTAGACCATGCTCGTCCTTGAGCATCAAAAGCAATGCCATGAGGTGAAATGAGATTGGATTCCATACCAAGACCATTAGCTGAAGGTGAAAATGAAACTAGACTCGACCTTTGGATTATTAGTTTGGTGGATCTTCTGTGAGACTTAGAACTTTAAAATCAACAACCTTCAAGTTCTACACATCATTGTCATGTTTTCGGCTCAGAAGTCATCTTAGATCAATTCTCCTCCCAACAATTGACTCATGTGTGTGAAAGGTTTTAGATCTTCCCATCCAGAATGCCGGACTACCATGCAAACATCCTCTCCAGTAACTCATCCTCGGGGAGTCAGGTATTTCCTTCTAAGGTCTGTCGCATTGTGTTCACAATTGAAATGAGGGAGAAGTTAGAAGAAGGAGAAAAGAACTGGAGGGTGGCTAGTGTAGTCACCTCTCCTTGTGAAGCTAGCCAGTGTAGCTGAGTCTCCACAAAGATCTGCAGGTTTTCTTGAAGCTTGGACCTTTTTGGTCAGATATTTATTTGGTAGTGGCTTCTTTGTATTTGAATTTTTGGTAGTTCTGCTTGGATCTTGTTGTACCCCTACAGATATAGAATCTTTTCTTGTACATGTTTTGGGGTCTTAGAAAAAATTGTGCCCAGCCATCCATCCCTTTTTTGAATCTTTATTTTAACCCGTACTCCGGTCTTTAGATTTCCATGCTACCAGAAAAGAAACTCACATATTCTTCAAACACCCTGTCTGAGTTGAGCTAAGTGCATAGTGCGAGAGTACAAATTAATTCCTTATTCTAGAGTTGTACCCAGAATGAAGAGACCAGGTTAGACACTAAGAGTCAAATGTTGCACAATGTCATGTTGAACTCGAAGAATTAAGTTAGTGATCGGAAGCTTCTAAAATCTCATTTCTCGGTGATGTCCCTCTGAAAATTAGGTGGATTAAGGTCAAGTCCAGATCACTCTCGGTTTCTGCTCATAACTCGGTTTAGAATCCAAGGACTTTTCACAGATGCAAATGAATGTAATGCTAGTTGAAGTACAGGCGTGCGAAATTTATTTCTGTGATTTTTAATGCAAGGGATTTTTTTGAAAAGTTTTTTTAATGAAAAAAATGAATAAGAAGCCATTTTTTTCAAAAACTTTTGGTTGGGCAGAGTCAATGTTAGTAGCAAAACTTTTTTACTTTTTCTTTTCCTTTTTATTATTTTTTTCAAGTTATTTACCCACCCCATAAATACATATAGAATTACATGAAAGTATGAGATATGGGTATAATATATATACAATATATATACAGACCCCCTATACTTAGCGAGTGTTGTGTCCTCAGAGCACAAGAAGCGTAAAGAAGACATAGCTCGGGCTAAGCGTAAGAGAATGAAAAAGAAAAAGAAAGATCGGTCCGCCCCCTATACTTAGGCTGTGAACAATCTAAGTATAGAAGAAGAGAGAAAAAATGAGGTGGTTGGGATATGTGAATGAGGAGAGTATATACAGATGAGCATCGGTTCCCCTATACTTTGGCTCTGGTCAGCCTAATTAAGGAAGAAGGGTGGAAATGAGGCAACCGTGAGAAGTAGTTTGATGAGGGAAATGGTATATACAGATGACATCGGTCCCTCCTATACTTAGGCCTTGGCCTAAGTACAGGAAGAAGATGCACAAGGAGACCGATGAGGTCGGGAGGAAGGGTGGGTAGCCGATGATTAAGGTGGTTTTTGTCTGATCTTTTTGTGAGCCTGTGGTGGGAGATCGTAATGATGAGAAGGAGATGAAGCATATGATTCCCAACTATTATCAGTGTTATCCTCAGAGAAATCATGCTGGAGAGTAGGTGACACATATGATTCAGATGAGAGATAACCATCATCAAAGTTATCCTCAGAGGAATAGTATTTGAAAGTGGACACACTCCGGGTATTCTTGTCTTTAAGTTTCTTCAGTTGTTACTCAGAATTCCTTCCTTCTTGGGATCAAGCGATTTATCCTCAGATGAATACTCTGAAGCACCAGTCTCAGTCAGCTCATAAGAAATTATTCCATTATATTTGATGAGACCAGGAGAATCAGCTTTGGATGAATAATAATGAGGAATGGGAGTCGTCCAACGGGAATCGAAGTTTGGATCCTTGCAAAGATATGGTTTTAGAACAACCGAACAGACCTCACTCATGTAGATTACCTTTTCCGGACTAGATGAGGGATCATCAGATGATTCCTCTTCTGGAAGGTCAAAGGCAACTTTCTTTTTAGATGAAGGAGCAATTATTTTATTTCGCGAAGGTGTTGGTCCACTTGAGTCTCCAGATGAATAACCGTTGACATTTTTCTCCTTGGGCGGTGTTCGTCCTATGTGTTTGTTCTTAGTCTTCTTAATGTTGTGCACTCTTGAGTTGGAATGATTTGGTCAAGGTATTCAGAGTAAGTTGACCCAGGGTGAGCCCATGCGTATGTCTCACGATCATATAGGAAACACTTATCTATGGCGAGATCCGCAGGAATTGAAATAGTGGGGAGAGTCTTTGCCTGTTCGTTCTCAATTGACTTGATCAAGGTTGATTTGATCAAGGTTGGAGCATTCTTGTGTTGACGTTGGAGCATTCCTGTGTCGAGTTGATTTGATCAAGGTTGTCAGAATAGCTTGACTTATTGTTCACCCATGCAGAAGTCTCAGGGTCATATGATTCATATATTTGATTTTCTATGGTGAGAGCAGCTGGAAATGGAACAAGGGGGAGAGTCTCTAAACCAATAGTCTCATTAACAACCGCTATCTCAGGTGTAGCAATGGGGTAGGGCTTTTCTACCACTTGATGGTTACGGTTGTTGAGGACTGCGTGGGTTGCCTCAAAAAATCATGGTTCCTCAAAGACTTGGTGAGATCGAAGTGCTTCAATGCTGTAAAATTGATTTCCTGAGTCTCACACTCAATAATTGCCTTAGCCAATGCTATGAATGGCATTCCGAGAATAATAGGAAACTGGATGAATTCTCCTTGATACTCATTATCAATGACCGTGAAGTCTATTTTGAGCAGAGCACCTTGGAATGTAATGATGACGGAAATGATTCCTCTCGACCGCTTTATCGATCGATCAGCCAGTTGAATGATCTCTCATATCTTCCTGATAGGTCCAAGTATGAGTTCGTGAAATACAAAGTTGGGAGGATATTAATTGGTGAGTCGTCATCCGAGCATGGGTAAAAATTATGTCTTTGATTCCATAGTCAAATCTGGGCAATCGCTTCACTATACAGCTCTTGGTTTTTCTCCTAACACCAAGGAGGAGGCCATTGACAAGATATGTCTTTCAATCTTTGTTCTTATCCTGCCTGACTTTTTTATCATTAATTTATCCATTACAAATCCTTTAAGGTCGGGGAGGTGTTCAATGTCCTATATAAAGGGAAGTTCAAAAGTCAATCTTTTCTCCAGTGCTTCCCGTAAAGCAGGATCCAAATTCTTCAGTTCTTCTTCAGTCTCAATTTTTATGTATTTTTCCAGATTTTCAATTTTTTGGTATTTTCTGTGTGGTGCGGTGATGTGGTATTTTCCATAGATGGGCAGGGGCTTTAATGTTCCGAGTAAGAGTCAGAGGCATAGTCATCCCTAAAGGAGTAATATGCAGAAGTGTCGCTGTCAAAGTCGTCGCTAGGGTGAACATATTCTCTAGGTTTCTGAATATCCTCAGAATATTCAACATGAGATCCAATCTTTTCCTCATCCGTTTTATGTTCGAGCTACTAGAGAGTGAAATTAATCGGTTGGCAAACTTTTTAAATCTATCCTCCATTAAATCAAATCTCTTATTTATCCTCGAAATATCATCCTCAAAAATCTGTTCATGATCAATCATGGGAGCAGTCGGGGGGTCTTTTTGCATTTGAGATTCGGTTATTTCATCTTCCATTTTCCTGTTTGAGCTGAGAGGAGAGTCTCTTAGAATATCCAATACATGATCGTTATTTTTCGAAAATTTCTCCTCAAAAATCATGGAAGGAGACTGCTCAGTGGAAGGATTTTGTGAGAATTTATAGGTCTAATACTCAACATGCCGTGACTCAGGCATGCAATTCCGGTTTGAGTAGAGTCTACTTCCATGGTCATGATTGATTGTATCTTCGAACAATAGAGTCATAAAGGGTGCAGATTTGTTGATATCATAAATTTGGTCCTCTATATGTATAGGCTCATCAAAGCAGTGGTATTCGGATTGGTCAATAGGGATTTGATCATCACGATCAATCCAATGCTGATGATCATTAAGTGAGAGCCTCTCCATTTGGTGTGATTGGATTTGGTTTCTCGGCCAATCATGAGACTCAAAAGTGACTTGATCTTGAAGTGATTCATTAGTTTCAGCGAGAAACCGAGAATAAGACGGTTCAGTCCAAGATGGTAAGTGGTCTTGTGTGGTCGGATGAGTCGAGTAGAATGGAAAGGAATTTAATGAGGGGACCAAAATCATCCGAGAGTCAGAATCTTGTCTCAAATGTTGGAGGATTATTGAAAGAGGGGGGTTTAGTTGATTTGGGCCTGACCGAGACAAATTCATTTTTATAATATAGCTCTGATGGATTCTTGGATAAATGTTCTGTCAATTTTGAAAGCGCTGAAATGAATGATGATTCGAATTTATTTTCATCATACGGATCTGGAGGGTACTTAGACAAAAGTTCCATAATTTTCGAAGGAGGTTTATCGTATGTTTATTTTACTTGGGCAAGTTCCAAGGTCAAACTCAAGGAGGCAAAGGAACAACCTAGAATTTTGTCTATCAAAGTTCATGCACGGTTTTCGAGGCATTTTTTTGTAATTTTTAATGCAATTTTGAGATGCAAAATGCAAATTAGGCCAGTTTTAAGGACTAGAAAATGAATGTCAATCAAACAATGCCCGAAAAATATGAAACTTGGCCAAGATGACAATTACGATGAAATGAGTGCACTATTATTTTTTGGAATTTTTGGATGCAAGATAATTTTTATGAATTTTTGAATGCAAACAAAGTGGATTTCAATTATTAATTATAATAAATATTAAACCTAATTATTTTCAAGAGATAAAATTATCCAAGATCTATCACTAGGTGATGGATCTCAGAAAAATCCTAAATCTTAAAGATATAAGATTTAATACCTATTAAAAATTAAATAATGAAATATGAAAAATGATTTTTAGAGGACAAACGATGCATGCAAATGTAATTCTTTTTGGGCATGATATAAATACGACTAAACTACAATCCGTGATTTTTTTGGCAATTTTCAGAGCAACGATTAATCAGTTATGAATTTTCAAGCACAAAATGGGTAAAATATGCAATTTTCCACAAAATAATTAAGTATTAATTAACCACTGAATAGAATGTCAAACATGCCATAATGTAGATAATTAGTCCGTAGAACAAAATGCTTATTTTTTAAAAATAAAATAATGCAACGTAGAGGTCTAAAATTGAGGGGGAACACAAGGGTAATTCTATAAATGATAATAATAAAATGATGCAGGAAATTGCAGAGTCAGGGAATAAAGCATGATTACCAAAATTCTGAGAGGGACTTTTGCAAAAATGCCAAGTGGTCACGTGCCAGGCACATGACCCTTGAGCTGGACTTCTGCGTAAATAAGAGAGTCGTCAGGGGCTCTTATGTAAAATACCCACCCAACAAGTGCTTATCCCGTGACTGGAGGGTTCTTCTAAAACTTGGCGAAATCTGGGGGTCGAACAACAAAAAGACCCCTCCCGTCACATGCCTTGCACAAAGGGAGGGCCTCAGGTCAGTCCCCAGCGGCGTGGCTGATTGCGGAGGAGCGCGAGGTCGTCGAGGCCTTGAAGATGAAGCGGTCGCTGGAGGAGCTTCCTGTGGCAGTGGAGGTCTGACGTTGCCCTCCTAGAGGTTGAAGCTCGAGGCCAATGACGAAGGTTGTAAATGAAGCGGCTCCTGCGGAGAGTCTGAAGGTCTGGACATAGTTGTGGTCGTCAGAGAAGCTTACGGTGGTGATGAAGACCAGCTGTAGTGGAGGGATGCTTATGATGTCGACCGGCGAAGCTGAGGTGCGAGGAGTTGACAGTGGTCGATGATGAAGGACCGGAGGCGTGAGCATTGGAATTGAAGCGTGGAGGTGGAATCGATCGGGGGTGATTGCTGAAGAAGCTCTGGACGTAGGAGTTGCTGTCGGAGAAGAACATTGGTCGTCGTTGATGGTGTTGAAGAAGACGATGGTGGATGAAGGTGGCATTGGAGGGGAGATATTCAGGATGTGCGGCAGAGTTTGCGGAGTAGCGTAGGTGAAGGATATGGAAAAATCCTCAAGCGCATCACAAAAGCGTGAGCGTCGTATCGAATATGACAAAGAACGACTAGTCGTACTAGTTGTTCGGTGCAACGGATTTAAAAAAATTTCATGCGATGAAACCACATGATCCAAGAACGATTCTCGGATTGTTTCATCTATAACCACAACAAGTAGAAGGAATACCTCTTGAAGCGTGGTTAATTGAGTCTCTATGAAAAGAGACCTCCTGTCTCAAGTCCGATCCTCGAAGAAGAATCTTACGAGCGCGGGGATGAGTCATGTGATCCTCGCAATCCAACAAGTTGAACCAGGCACGGTGAACTCCTGATCTCGTCGTACGTGATTGATCGTCTCCTTCTTGAGAGTAGCACTACAAGAAGACAGAGAACCATAGAACGTCGAAGTGGTAGTGCGGTGGCGGAGGCGACGACGGCTATCTCCCACTAGGGTTTGGTGAACGACCACCAAGAAGAGGGAGAGAGGGGTGACGTGTGGAGAGAAGAAAGGGAGAGAGAGAAGTGCTTCAAATGCTTAGCACTAGAGAGCATGGTATGCCTCTCTATATATAGAGTATTGGGATCCATGGATCTCAATCCATGGGACTCATAAAATCAATGGTTGAGATTGATTTATTATCAATACAATGGTCAAGATTGTTGTTGGTAAAAGCCAACAACTTATGATTTAATTTAGATCAAATATATTTGACAAATCAAATATACATCAATCCTAAAATTAAATCAATCAAATAAGGAGACAAATTCCATGGAGATCTCAATCCCATTGTAATATAGTGGACGACCACTTATTTCCAAGTGGGGCAATCTCATGAAATCTCATGAGATTGCATATCTCCATGAAATTCTCCATTATTTAATTCAACAACTTTTGTTGTGATTTATTCTTAAAAAATAATTCATAATTAATTTTGAGAATATTGCAATCTTGCCATTGGAAAATCGTGAATCACATTCACAACCCAAAATAAAATATAATTTACATTTTCAATTAATTAAACAATGTGTATCCAATACACATTGATAATTAATCAACAAACATAAATTATAATTAGCTCTCTCTAATTCATTATAAATCACAGTTATAATATATTATGAATAATTGGATATTGCTATCCATATTATAATTAAATCACATTTAACTATATTGGATAATTCCACATACATTATGATAATTAAATCACATTTAATTATCAACTTCTCAATGCTTAGATCTATGGAATTATTCTTGAACCCTTCAAGAATAATGCGATTTATCCTCGGATACTTGGAGATAAGGGCATGACGATTGTATTGTTCCAGATATAGTAACTTGGATATTGAGATCACATCTCAAATCCAGATCCCATGGATCACTCACAGATGCTTGATTAAATCAAGGCTGTAAACCTAATCTTCACATTGCATCTGAATCTCATTCAGATCAATGTCCAATAAATGAACTAAGATTAGGTCACTTCTCTATTGAGTGAAGTCACTAAAATCCAAACCTGTTTCATCACTCCCTCGGAATAGAAGCGTCATGGTTATAAAATCATTTATGATCAAATCACCCTCAGATATTCCCAATACCTGTACATCCTGCATACTGGAAGACCTATGATCATCCTGAAGATATAGATCACTTTTACACTGCCATCTTCATGATGGTTTGATCACTAAGTTTCTCATTCTTGGTCCTTGGGATTTGGTACAGATCATATGCTTTCACAAAGCATATATCTTACCTTCATATTCATGTTATGCTTCCAAAGCATGACGACCATGCATGGAATTTGATAAGTCCCAGTACCTCATGAGTGAGCTCATGTCTCCCGGTTCACAAGTGAACCTGTATGATTTCTTTGAGAGATCATATTACTCATATGTCCTTACATGCACACCAGCCCACCGGTGTATAGAACTTGGTAAGGTCATTAACCTATTGGTCTGCCAAAGGTACACACTCGGACATATAGCAATACATCTATCTCTAGTCATAGGATGTTTGCCTATGATGTGACAATATTCATCATAGGTCTTTGGTTATCTCGATCTCATTAAGTCAACCCATTGACTCAACTAATCTGATATCTTCGAATCACTATTCCCATACAGAGAACCTGCATCAAGAAGTCTATCATATCAGCCTAATGAGAAAGGATTGCCATCTCCTACTCAGGCTGGAGATCATCACTTGACAATCATTTGATGATGCTTGATGAGTCCTCTATCTAACTCCTTAGATATCATCCAAGCATCAGCCTCTATGATTCAATCAATGAATCAACAGCTGTATGATTATCAAGATGGCCATGGTACATAACCCTTATTGTACAGAGGGACCTTATAGTGCATTCATTCATTCAATCTCAGAAAGGGAGTGAAACATAATCAATAACTTTTATTGATAAATCATTTATTACAATAACATTTATTGCAGGAATGGTTCGTCTCAAGCTCACATTGCTAACAATCTCCCACTAGACCTCATAACCATTCAGAACAATCCTTAAACCCATACTCATTACATGCTGGTCAAAAACCTTCTGTGTCAGAGGTTTGGTAAGAGGATCAACAACATTGTAGGCAGAGGCCACCTTGGTGATGATGATGTCACCACACTTTTGAATCTCCCGAATGATGTGGTATTTCCTTTCTACGTGCTTGCTCTTCTGATGCCATCTGGGTTCCTTCGCCTGGGCAATGGCTCCCGTGTTATCACAGAGTTGCGGGATGGGAGTATCAGAGGAAACTATGCCAAGCTCCAGCACAAACTTGCACAACCACACCGCCTCCTTTGCAGCATCCGATGCGGCAATGTATTCGGCTTCTGTTGTTGAATCTGTTGTAGTGTCTTGCTTCTTGCTTTTCCAGTCACCGTACCACCATTCAACAGGAATACAAACACTGATGTCAACTTTCGATCATCAATATCCGATTGGAAGTGAGAATCTGTGTATTCCAAGACTTGGAGATCACCATCTCCATAGACCAAGATGTAATCTTGCATCCGTCTTAGATATTTGAATATGTTCTTTACTACATTCCAGTGTTGTTATCCATAGCAAGATTGGTAACGACTTACCACTCCCACTGCATGGCAGATATCTGGCCTAGTACACATCATAGCATACATTAAGCTTCCTACAGCTGATGCATAAGGGCATCCAGCTATGGCTTTCTTTTCCTCAACAATTTGAGGAGCCATCCCTTTGGACAGGTGGATAAAATGTCTTAAAGGTAGGAATCCTTTCTTGGAACTATCCATACCGAATCGTTCAAGAATCTTCTTAATGTATCCATGTTGTGACAATCCCGATATCCTTTTCTCTCAGTTTCTGAACAACTTCAGACCCAAGAAGTAAGAGGCTTCTCCAAGATCTTTCATCTCAAAGGTATGGGATAGCCAAATCTTCACACTGGTCATTATTCCTGTATCATTCCCAATGATAAGGATGTCATCTACGTAAAGCACGATGAACACAATGGCTCTCCCTCTAAGCTACTTGTACACACAAGGTTCATCAAGATTCTGCACAAAATCATAACTCTTTATGGTTTCATCAAATCTAATGTTCCAACTATGAGAAGCTTGCTTGAGCCCATAGAAGGATTTCTTCAGCTTGCATACTTTGCCATCCTCAGTTATGAAGCCCTGGGGCTGCTCCATATAGATATCCTCGTCGAGGTATCTATTGAGGAAAGCTGTCTTGACGTCCATCTGCTAGATGTCGTAGTCAAGATATGCAGCTATAGCTAGCAATGTCCTGATGGATTTAAGCATAGCCACAGGAGAGAATAGTCGATGCCTTCTCTCTGTGTGTAGCCCTTTGCTACGAGCCGTGCCTTGAAAGTCTCTACTTTCCCATCAGGTCCCCTCTTTCTCTTGAAGATCCATTTACACCCAATGGGTTTTACCCCTTTAGGTGGTTCTTCTAGGGTCCATACACCATTCTTATGCATGGAGTCAATTTCTGACTTCATTGCTAGCATCCATCTATTAATGTCATGATCCGTGAGTGTTTCATCAAATGAAGTAGGATCATTGTCAGTTTCACTTGACACATGGAATCCATACCTTTCAGGTGGTGCAACCACCCTCGAACTCCTTCGAAGAGGTACGGGTGTTTCATCTTCTTTTACTTCTTCAGTTTCTAGTCTAGGAAGCTCAAAATCCTCAGGGGATTCCATGAGTTTCTCTACTTCACCTTTGTCTTAACCTTTAAGGAAATCATCCCCCAGAAATTTCACATCTCTAGAGACAAAAACCTTTTGGATCTTAGGGTCATAGAGCTGGTATCCAATACCATCTTTAACATACCCAATGAAGTAACACTCACGAGTGCGAGATTCGAGCTTACTTGCGTCCACGTTCTTCGCACGAACCAATCAACCCCAAACCCTCAAGTGATTAACACTAGGTTTGGTTCCATACCAGAGCTCATGAGGAGTCTTAGGTATAGATTTACTAAGATACTTATTCAGGATATATATTGCAGTCTCTACTGCATATCCCCAGAAACTAAGTGGTAAATGTGCTTTGCTCATCATTGAACGGACCATGTCCATGATGGTCCTATTGCGTCTTTCAGCAACACCATTAAGTTGGGGAGTTCCAGGAGTAGTGAGTTTGGAGACAATTCCATTCTCTTTAAGGTATTCCTTGAATTCATTTGAGAGGTACTCACCACCTCGATCAGATCGAATTCGTTTAATCTTCCTATCAGTTTGGTTCTCAACCAAAGCCTTGAATTTTTTGAACTTTTCAAAGGTTTCAGATTTATGACGTAATAGGAAGACAAACCCGTATCGCGAATGGTCATCAATAAACGTCAAATAATATCGATATCCATTTCGAGTTGCGGTACTGAAGGGACCACGTACATTGGTATGTATTAGGTCAATAATACCTTCGCATCTTGTAACCTTGTTACGGAAAGGCATCCTAGTCATTTTACCTCGAATATAATGTTCACAGGTAGGTAAAGATTGAACCTGTAGAAAATCCAAAGGTCCATCCTTTATCAATCTATTGATCCTATCAACAGATAAATGACCAAGCCTTTGATGCCAAATCATATTTGAATGATTTTTATTCTCCCTGGATCTTTTAGGGTTTTTATTAGTGGTTGTAACATTCATGACATGCTCATTAATGCACAATTCATAGAGTCCATCAGAAGTCAAAATACCATCTGCAATATATTTATCATAATGATTTATGACCAATTTATTATAGAAAAGGAATGAATATCCACTTCTAACTAGCTTAGATACATATATCAAATTCCTCCTGACTTCATGTACATAAAGATACTCTTTAAGTAATAAGGACTCTACCACTAGATAATGACAGCCGACAAGTCCTGACGGCGACTGCTGTAACACTTGCATCAGATCCCATCTGGATGACTATCTCCCCTTCTTTAAGTTTTCTAGTTTCCTGAAACAAATGCAATAAATTGCATACATGAACAGAATCACCAGAATCAACAACCCAACTTCCTTCTCATCCAACGAGAAAATTGATTTCAATGATAAAAGTAGATTTCATACTTGCTGGGGCTTTATCTTTGTCGACAGACTTCAGGTAATCCGGGCAATTACGCCTCCAGTGCCCCGGCTTCTTATAGTGGTGAAAAATGTCGGTTTTCTTCGATGCCATTAGAGTGGATGCATTGGAAGATGAGCCAACACCTTGTCCCTTCTTCTTTCTCTTCTGGGTCGTTCCCTTCCGAGAACCTTGCTTCCGACCGTGCTTCCCTCTGACCTATGCAACCATTACACTGCCAGCGTGACCATCTTTCTTCATTACGTCTTCTGCAGACTTCAATGCAACAAGAAGCCCAACGTTTGTCAATTCCAGCTTGTTCATGTGGAATGAAACCACGAAGTTATTGAAAGAATTGGGCAACGATAACAAAATGAAATCAGATTGCATGTCTGCATCCATGGTTGCCCCAAGAGTCTCCAGCTCCGACAAGTACCCAAACATTTTGAGTACATGTTCACGGACCAAAGTTCCTTCCAGCATCTTACAGCGAACAAGTTCTCTCATAACATTGTGTCGCTGGGTGCAGTTACTGTCACCAAACATATCTTTCAGATTCTGCATTATTTCTTGGCAAGTGCTCATCTCCACATGTTGTTTCTGAAGAACATTGGAGAGATAACCCTAGATATAGCATCTAGCCAAGACATGATCTTCATCATACTTGTCATTGTATGCTTTTTCTTCCTTTGATTTAGGGTTTTCATGCTTGTCTTCTGAGAGCACATAACTTATGCGCTCAACTGAGAGTACAAGCCCCAAATTACGGATCCAATCCGAGTAATTTGGTCCGGTCAGCTGGTTGACCTCCAGAAGCAAGCTTAGTGGGTTCATGGACTTCATTTTCTGAAATTAAGAATGCACTATATTAGAACATATAATCATACATTCAATTTATGATAATTGATTAAGGCATTTTAAATCAAATTAGTCTTGCTCTGTCAACTATGAAAGTTTATTCCCTTACTCACTTTCAAAGTAAGAGATATACTTACCGCTATATCTCAAGCAAGAACTGGGATCTCCTCTCTATCTTTGTCATATCCCAATAATATGAGAACCTATGACTCCAATAAAGAGAAGCGGGAACACATTTTGCCTTGCAAGTCTAACTTGCATTTCCCAATTTGGTCTTTAATACCCGGTCCCAGCACCCCTAAGGTGATGTTGACTCGTCATTAATTGAACCAACCGTCAATAGGAATACAACTCGCTTTGCGCAATCCAATATCGCCCCAATAATATGCGAACCCGATATTGGGTCACTACGCATACGTCCTTACTCTTTCAAGAAGCGACAAGCCTGATCCAAATGAATCATATGCAGGAGCTGTCACTTCGGACAGGCATCTCCTACATATAATATCTGGCGACAAAACCCTTCGCCTTGACGGGAGACCATGGATGTCACTTGTGTGATCCTCCATTTCATATTCAGATTTTAATTAATCATTATGTATCATATTCATGTAATTAATTCTTCCAAGGGAATCAACAACTCTATTCATAATATTGTTTTAATTAGACATAATTAATTCAATCATATTAAATTAATTATCAATCCAATTCAATCAACAAACTTGATTGTTTTACTTGAATATATATGGTATTATTCTCAAAGTACGTATTGATTCAAATTTTAATAATTAGAAAATACATCTTGATTTATTTGGCATTATTAAGTCCCTACCCGCTGTCATGACCAGTACCGACGAGAGTGGGACAGACCACATACGTTGCAACCCGCTACCCCAGCGATCTCCAACTAGACACCATATCCGCATCGGGAAAGGATAATGCCAAATAGATCAATTTGTACTTGAGATGATCATCGGTTCTTCAACCGAAATTATACCATATAGTAATAATCAAAATATTTTTGATTATAAGGAAATTTGCTAGACAAATTCCCAATCCTATTCAAGAAAGGAGTTTGTTGATTGTGTTTCCAATTATGATCTAGATCAAATCTAATCAATTTATTGGTTGAAGCCAAGTCAATTAAGGAAATAATCATCTTCCAATATTTCTCAAATATTTTCCATAATTATTTCTTGAAATTAACAATTAATTTCATTAATTGACAATCACATGGTTCTTGATTAGGACTGTAATTTCAGCAGTGATCCCTACTTACTAAAATTAACATATCTCAATCAATTTAAATCCAAATTAGACAAAATCAATTTTTAAAGATTGCTAATTTGATTTAGAACAGAACCGAAGTGATATTTCACGCATTTTGAGGCAGACCAAAACAGTAATTAACTCATTAATCATGTTAAGATTTGCAGTTCCCGCAACAGTGCATACATGTTCATTAAAACAACCATATCTCGAGCAAACGGAATCCAAATTACGTAAACTCAGATCCTATGGTTTCCTTATTTAATGGAGAATAAAATTCAATGATTAGTCCGTGTTTAAACAATTTAAGAAGGGCCAAATTTATTCACTAAACAGAAGTGCGAAAATCAAATGCGACAAAACCTTTCGCGACCTCTACGAACCCAAGTCGTCCTAGGTTTGCGCATCATATCCAAAACCTTCGACCTAAGGCTCTGATATCACTTGGAGGATATGGACAAATCCTCAAGCGCATTACGGAAGCGTGAGCGTCGTATCGAATACGACGAAGAACGATTCGTCGTACTAGTTGTTCAGTGCAGCGGAATTTAAAAAAATTTCATGCGATGAAACCACATGATCCAAGAACGATTCTCGGATCGTTTCATCTATAGCCACAACAAGAAGAAGGAATACCTCTTGAAGCATGGTTGATCGAGTCTCTATAAAAAGAGACCTCCAGTCTCAAGTCTGATCCTCGGAGAAGAAGCTTGCGAGCGCGGGGATGAGTCACGTGATCCTCGCAATCCAAAAAGTTGATCCCAGCATGGTGAACTCTTGATCTCGTCGTACGAGATCGATCATCTCCTTCATGAGAGTAGCACTGCAAGAAGATAGAGAACCGTAGAACGTCAAAGCGGCAACGCAGTGGCGGAGGCGACGACGACTATCTACCACTAGGGTTTGATGGACGGCCACCAAGAAGAGGGAGAGAGGGGTGACGTGTGGAGAGAAGAAAGAGAGAGAGAGAAGTTCTTCAAAAGCTTAGCACTAGAGAGAATGTTATGCCTCTCTATTTATAGGGTTTTTGGATCCATGGATCTCAATCCATGGGACTCATAAAATCAATGGTTGAGATTGCTTTACGATCAATTCAATGGTCAAGATTGTTGTTTGTAAAATCCAACAACTTATGATTTAATTTAGATCAAATATATTTGACAAATCAAATATGCATCAATCCTAAAATTAAGCCAATCAAATAAGGAGACAAATTCCATGGAGATCTCAATCCCATTGGAATATAGTGGACGACCACTTATTTTCAAGTGGGGTAATCTCATGAAATCTCATGAAATTGCATATCTCCATAAAATTCTCCATTATTTAATTCAACAACTTTTGTTGTGATTTATTCTTCAAAAATAATTCATAAGTAATTTTGAGATATTGCAATCTTGCCATTGGAAAATTGTGAATCACATTCACAACCCAAAACAAAATATAATTTACATTTTCAATCAATTAAACAATGTGTATCCAATACAAATTAATAATTAATCAATAAACATAAATTATAATTAGCTCTCTATAATACATTATAAATCACATTTATTTTAAATTATGAATAATTAGATATTGCTATCCACATTATTCTTATCCACAATAATTAAATCACATTTAACTATATTGGATAATTCCACATACATCATGATAATTAAATCACATTTAATTATCAACTTCTCAATGCTTAGATCTATGGAATTATTCTTGAACCCTTCAAAAATAATGCAATTTCTCCTTAGATACTTGGAGATAAAGACATGGCGATTGTATTGTTCCACGTATAGTGACTTGGATAGTGAGATCACATCTCAAATCCAGATCCCATGGACCTCTCACAGCTGCTTGATTAAATAAAGGCCGTAAACGTAATCTTCTCACTACATATGAATCTCATTCATATCAATGTCCAATACATGAACTAAGATTAGGTCACTTCTCTATTGAGAGGAGTCACTAAAATCCAGACCTGTTTCATCACTCCCTTGGAATGGAAGCGTCATGGTTATACAATCGTTATGATCAAATCACCCTCAGATATTCCCAATACCTGTACATCATGCATACTGAAAGACCTATGATCATCCTGAAGATATAGCTCACTTTTACAGTGTCATCTTCATGGTTTGATCACTTAGTTTCTCATTCGTGGTCCTTAGGATTTGGTACAGATCATATGCTTTCACAAAGTATATATCTTACCTTCAAATTCATGTCATTCTTCCAAAGCATGACGACCATGCATGGAATTTGATAAGTCCCAATACCTCATGAGTGAGCTCATGTCTCCCGGTTCACAAGTGAACCTGTATGATCCCTTTGAGGGATCGTATTACTCATATGTCCTTACATGCACACCAGCTCACTGGTGTATAGACCTTGGTTAGGTCATCAACCTATTGGTCTTCCAAATGTACACACTCAGACATATAACAATACATCTGTCTCTGGTCAGAGGATGTTTGCCTATGATGTGACAGTATTCATCATAGGTTTTTGGTTATCTCAATCTCGTTAAGTTAACCATTGATTCAACTAATCCGATACCTCCGAATCACTATTCCCATGTAGAGGACCTGCATCAAGAGGTCGATCAGATATCAACCTAATGGGAAAGGATTGCCATCTCCTACTCAAGTTGGAGATCATCACTTGACAATCATTTGATGATGCTTGATGAGTCATCTATATAACTCCTTAGATATTCATCCAAGCATCAGCCTCTATGATTCAATCAATGAATCATCAGTTGTATGATTATCAAGTTGGCCATGGTACATAACCCTTATTGTACAGAGTGACCTTATAGTGCATTCATTCATTCAATCTCAGAAAGGGAGTAAAACATAATCAATAACTTTTATAGATAAATCATTTATTATAATAACATTTATTGCAGGAATGGTTCGCCTCTGGCTCACATTGCTAACAGTAGGCTTGACGATGTTGATCGGAGTAAAGGAAGCAGCAGAGGGGGGGTAGGACCACTACAAGGCTTCAACGAGGTCGGGAGCCTCTGATCTCGCTGAGGGGATATGCCGGGTTGTCACCCCGGTGGATGTTTCGTGCTAACGGCGAATCAGGATGATGAAGGTCGGTAAGGTTTCTTTATAGGCTGCGAGGTGACGTCGGAGATGGAAGTATGGTTCGGGGCGATTTGATTGAATGAGGATTCGTATCGGTCGATTGACGAGGAAGGGGATTCGAAAGGAGGGCTTTGGCGAAGCACGTGCAGGGTACGTGCGCGGAGGCACGTGCTCCGCATGTGCGGTAGTTTTTTTTTAATTTTTTAATTTTTTTATCAAAAGGAAAGAAAATAAAATCCAAAAATGGGTGACATGTGGCGGCTCCAGGAGCTGCTCCATGTTAGCCCCACAAAAATCAGAAAATAAATACCTTAATAAATACGTAAAAAATAGTAGATGACCTCAGATCGAAAAAGTTTCTTCACGAAAATTGCTCGTCTCGATGAGATCTACAAATTTCATAACTACACAAAACCAAAATCAAGCAATTGCACAAAGTGATATTTTTTGGGTATCCAGTATACATAGAATACCATGATTTTTGGGTTATATATTTTTTTAATCATTTTTAAACAAAATAAAAATTCGAAAAAAATATGGTAAAATCAAAGATAAATATTTACACGTTAATCTAATTTTTTTTGGATTTTTATTGAGTAAGAAAAAGAAGAAATAAAATAAAAGATGAAAAAGACCATTTTTGTACAGACAGTTAGTGAAGATCAGACTTAGTCAGTTTCTTTGGTTTTAAGCTCAGTTTGGATTTGAATTTTTGCACATTTTAATAAAAATTTCATCAAATAAGACAAACGAAAAAGAAATAAAATAAAATGAGTCATTTATGTATATAAAATAATAGGCCAAAAACCGCTAAAATACAAAATGTACAAAAGAGGCCCAAAATCCAACTTTCACATATGAGCTCCAATTCACTTGAACTTTGTCTTGTTTTGAAGGTAATTGAATGCACATTAGTCAAAAGTGAGTAGGATCAAATCGGACATTGGATGAGGAAGATATGAATGTTTTAGTTCGGAAATCCTAGAACTAGGGTGTGTGTTTTTGGTCCACTTATTTGGGTTGGTGATTTTTTTGTATTTTTCATTTATTCTTGTTAGTGATACACAGTGGACCTAGTTTTGGGTCAATTGGAGTTAGCATGAATTAATTAAAAATCATGGAAGTTGGGATATTTACAGGTCAATTTTAGCTGGGATTTTTAGCTTCTTATTTTGTACGAAAATAAGTGATAAAATGCAATTCTTATGAAAACATGCATGAATGATAATTATGCAGAATAAATGAAGAAATGCCAATGATTTTTAGGGATTAGAGCTTAATTAATGACTTTTAGAGTGATGAATATGAGATTCATCAGTGAACCACCGGTGATAGAGGTTGTTTCCCCCAAGCTTGTAGAGCACCGGAGCTAGAAAGAGAGGAGATCCACTGTGGTGCTCCGGCTTCCTACCTACCAGCAGGTATAAGAGCTGCACATCTATTTTTATTAGGTAGAGCTAGTTCTCGTAGTTAATTTACCGCATTTTAATTCTTGTGTTAGCATGTAGAATAGTTTGTATTAGCTTAATCCCCTCGTCGGAGCTCTAGAGATCCAGCCGTGTTCTCAGCATGTTATCGTTGTTCCCGACGCACCTTTGCCACCCACTATCTTCCCCGGCATGTTCTTCATTTGATCTACCATCTGGACTAACCTGATCAGTCCCCGATCAGCAAATCGGGGCCCCTCCTCCACCATGCGTCAGAGCCCCTTCCACTCCATATATTCCTTATGCATTCAGCTCTAAAATCAGGCCGAGCACCTCTGCCTCAAGCCAAGGAACTTCTTTATGTAGGTCCCATGCCAGAACGATCCTTCTTGGGCCAAGAATTGCACCTGTAAAGATTCACCAGGTGCTCTAGCTTCTTTGACATACCAAGACCCCATTGCTCGATCCTGGACCTTCTCGAGCACATCATTAGCTACAAATGACTCTCCTAGCCATGTAGAGCACCTGAGTTGCATTAGTGACCGTCGAAGGAGCGAGGAATCAACAATCGAAGATCAGTGAAGCCAACCTTCTTCTCTGTTTTTCTAGAGCAGCAGTAGCCATCCAATGGAGGGCGAGCCCCAAATTGCACCAGAGACGTCCGATCTCCAGAGCCCAGACCGTCAGATCTTCATCCAGCCCTGAACCGGTATCAACCACACAGATGATGACACATGTATAAGTGAAGTCCATCTAGTCGTTCACCAGCACACTTTTGGGGGTAAATTGCAAACCAAAACCCCACTTTTTTGTATTTATTTATTAGTCTTGTAGATAAAATATGTAGTGAAAATAAATTGAACATTTTGCAAAAAGGCCACTGTATTTATTGAAATTGCAAATGGGTCCAACCTAGCTCAGCTCATGTGTCATCCCACATAAGCTGGGCAAATTGCATGTAAACCCTCACGGGTTCTTGTATTTATTTTTAGTCCATTAAAATTAAATATACATTGTATATTTATGGGAAAATTCCACATCAGCACCTGTCTTTTTTTTTTGAAATATGCCATCTAGTTCATGTATTTTTGGTGCTTGAATTTCATTTATTAAAAATAATAACTCTTTCTCAAAAAATTATGCAAAAATAGGGTTAGATGTTTGCTAACATGTATTTTCATGCCTTATTTTTATTTTGGCATTTTAGCATTTTAAATATTTATTAAAAATCAAAATGAGCACATTTTGTCCCTATTTAACATAGAAAACACCAAATAAATAGAAAACCTTTTTGAAAAAAATCCAAAAAATGTTGGTTGTTATTATATTTTATAACTACAGACCAAAAATCATTAAAAAGAAAAGTAAAAACAAAAAAATAAAAAGCTCTAAAGTCTAGTAAATAAAATGAAATTCCCAAAAACCCTATTACTATTTATTTTGCTTCTGAATTTTATTTATATAAATATCTTTATATTAAAATTGATTTGAATGATTTCAGATTTTATCTGCTATTTATAATCTTCAATTCAATTCTGACTATTTATTTCATCCCTGATTTGGGATATTATTGACTATAAAACACATAAAAAATACAAAAAATTCAGAAAAATCACAAAAACACAAGAAAAATCTTTAAAATCTAAAAATATTTTATTCCCTGTATTTTGTTTATTTTTATGAGTACTTATAATTACATAACTCCATATTATATATATATTGCCTTGTATATTCATATATTATATAATTATTTTTAAAAAATTTAGAAAATATATGAGAAAGGGATTATAGTTATATATTTTTTAATAAAAAATCTATGTATAGATATATATGTGAATACCTTATATGTATATCTTTACCCATGTGTTTGTATATGTATATATGTATTAATCTAATGCATATTATTATTCTTAAATATACTTATATGTTTATTATTAATTCATTTATATTTAAAAAACAAAAAAAACAAAAGAACCCACATAAAAATATATAATAAAGACCAACATGTACACAATACACTTTGATTAACAATAATCATAGGCTACCTAGCTTTCTCTTTGTGATTCGACCTCTACATGCTTACGTTCTATACATTATGTATTGTAGAGTATGATAAATTTTAACTCAACATTTTTGCCATTTCTTGCTTGATTTATATTATGGGTTAATTATTGATTAACTAGAGGTCTGGTGAGCGGTCGCCTCAGAGACAATTTGTCTTCACTTTTGTGAGGATCATTTTAGACCCTTCCCAGATCCCAGTTATCAAATGGCACCGTTGACGGGGAGCAATGTGTGTAGCCTATTTTGTATCCATATGACTATATTCATTAATTCATTGATTCATTTTTGGAGCATATTTATTGATTCAATTATTTGATGTCTCTTAATTGTATATACTCATTTTATATCTTGATGCGTTATTTGAATATCTGTGCTAACCTCTCTTGTTGTATTTGTTGCGAGGGTTCGCTATGCGAGGACAACTTCTTAGGAAGCTGATGCAGCCAAACTAGACAGATGTTGGCCTTCATACTTTGACCAGTTGGAGAGGCAACAAGTGGCGCAAGGAGACTATCAAGCATAGATGTAGCTTAGATTTATTTAATTGTGTGAAATAGATTCAACCATTCATTATTTGTAATAATTAAAGACTTGGACACTACTCTTCACAACAAGGTCCATTGCCCGGGTATCCGTTCACCAAGGGGCCTCATCGTGGTTTTTTTTGCTTTTTCACCGCCTTATTTTATTTTGATTCTTGATGTTTTGAGTTTTCCACCTTTTTTTTTATTTGTTTTGTGTGATGGAGCCCCTAGACATAGGTTGCTTGAATCGATAATTAGGTCCAAACCTTAATAAGAATTATGTGCCTAATGTATCTTCACTGGGGTTTAGTCAAATAAATAAATGTTGGTTATTTGGAATTGAGACCACATGCCGAGAGAGGTCACATACATCGCTTGTAGGACCCATTGTGGTGAGCATTGAGTAGCATCGAAGACTGGACTTTTGGTCCCTTTTCTGAATAATTAACATATGGTTCTTCACGTCTAATAGCAACTACTGTTTAGAGAAATTTTGTCGATTGCACACCATCATGTAGATAGGTTTAAAAATTCTATTTTGCATACTACATGGAGAGAGCTAGGAAGCACTGTAAGTCCTTTAACTCTACATGCATCATTAGATTCAATGATGAGATTTCCATCATCGAATAAACTTGCACGACTTTTTCGCTATATTCCTCTGATTTTGGGAACCTTGGACTTAAATGAAAATATACAAATTCATTAGGCGCTTGTGTTGAAAATACCCAAAAAAGTGAAAATCCAAAAAACATAAAGCAAGGGGATTGCTAAATAAACTTTGACCTTAATTAAAATTTGTAATGGACTTCATTGCCTTGGATTCATAAATCCCTCATTGTTTTCATGTACCATAGGAGGGGACCAGAATCCCCCCCATGAGCGAGGCACGAACCACTAAGGATTAGAGCCAAAAACCTAGTATGTAACTTCCTGTGTATCGCCTGGCTTACCAAAGTATTGACGCTTCTATCGTACGTGACTGAGTAGGGACCTATCATCGATGGTGTTCCCACCTTATGTGGACTTGGTCTGAAGTACCGAGCTTAGGCTACACCCTCATGGGTGTGTCTGTCTCATTGATTTGCGCCCGAGTAGGTCCTTGAATGCTCACTGGTGATTCCACTGTGAGTGATGTCCAAAGTAGTGCTTTCGCCTATCGGCTTCCTCCCTCTATTTCTTTGGATGAATAGGGATCCAAGAAGGGTTATAAGGACCTCAAAAAGTGTAGAGTACATGTTAGAAAGGAGGAGGACAAGTACATGATACTTTTCTAGTAGTACACTCTCTTCTATAGGGTTAGCGTGCTAAGGACTTTTTACAAGATATGCCTGAAATGAAAACTCTAAAACTGAAAAGATAAAATTAGCCGATCCTTTATGATTTCACATGCATTGACTAGGTGAACTCGATTTTTTATTCTGTTTGTATGGATCTAGATTAAGGTTTCAATATCAAGTCCCACACACCTACACAAACTTTATCATATGTGTCTTCTTTTTGACCCCCTGCTCATTTCAAGCCTTTCTACTATTTTGCACTCCTCTTTATTTCTCTGTGACCACCATATCTTTTCTTTCGCATCAATCTACCTTTTGTCCCTTCACAATGTCGATTCATGGATGGTTTAGTTGGTACTCTGCCAACACCTACATTGATTCCATGGACTTGGCATCATCAATAATTAGAGGTGATTCCCAAGAACCTGGTCCGGACCTTGCGGGTCGATCTCCAGACTCCTCATCTTCTTTCCACCCTCTTGCTCTCCCAATAAACTGGGACCACTTTTGTCCCACCCTCCGCCCATTACGAATGGAGGTCGATTTTAGTATACATCTATTACTCCATTCCCAACCATCTGGTATTGACCCTAATCTCAGACTCATCTCGACAACTAGAATTTAATTTCAAGTGGTCTGGTTGGGATTCTCTCATATTGCATATAGAGGCCATCGCCAGTCCTGGATTCCAATCCAGAATCCATTTCCTCTGTTTCAGACCAAGAGATGGCACCTCAAGGGAAAGGGAAAGGACAACAACCTCCTTAGATGGAATCAGGTCAAGGACATGATCAAAACCAAGTGAATGCCCAGTTGTGGCTTCCATCCAATCCATAAAACAACAATTGACTGAGCATGCCTTAACACAGACTGCATTTCAGGATGTGTTGAATGATCTACGCAACCAACCATCAGGAGGAGGATGTGGAAAATACCCTGTAAGGATCCAGACGAGAAACTAGGGAATGAGAATCCAAACATACATTGAAGGAGACATCTGAGATTCATCAGTGAGACACCAGTGATAGAGGCTGTTTCCCCCGAGCTTGTAGATCACCGGAGCAAGGAAGAGAGGAGATCCACTGTGGTGTTGCACATCTATTTTTATAGGTGGAGCTAGTTCTCGTAGTTTATTTACCGCATTTTAATTCTTGTGTTAGCGTGTAGAATAGTTTATATTAGCTTAATCCCCTCTTCGGAGCTCTAGAGATCCAGCCATGTTCTCAGCATGCTATCATTGTTCCCGATACACCTTTGGCACCCACTATCTTTCCGGCATGTTCTTCATTTGATCTACCATCTGTACTAACCTGATCGGTACCCGATCAGCAAATCGGGGTCCCTCCTCCACCATGCGTCGGAGCCCCTTCCACTCCATATATTCCTTGTGCATTCAACTCTAAAATCAGGTCGAGCACCTCCGCCTCGAGCCAAGGAACTTCTTTATGCAGGTCCCATGCCAGAACGACCCTTCATAAGCCAAGAATCACACCTATAAAGGTTCACTAGGTTCTCTAGCTTCTTTGACATACCAGGACCCCATTGCTCGATCTTAGACCTTCTCGAGCATATCATTAGCTACAGACGACTATCCCAGTCATGTAAAGCCCCTGAGTTGCATTAGTGACTGTCGAAGGAGCAAGGAATCAACAATGGAAGATCAAGGAAGCCAACCTTCTTCTCTATTTTTCCAGAGCAACGGTAGCCATCCAATGGAGGGTGAGCCCAGATTGCACCAGAGACGTCCGATCTCCAGAGCCCAGACCGTCAGATCATCGTCCAAGATCTAATTAGATACATCCAACCCTGAGCTGGTATCAACAACACAGATGATGACACATGTATAAGTGAAGTCCATCTAGTCGTTAACCAGCACACCTTTGGGGGTAAATTGCAAACCAAAACCCCCACTTTTTTGTATATATTTATTAGTCTTGTAGATAAAATATGTAGTGAAAATAAATTGGACATTTTGCATAAAGGCCACTGTATTTATTGAAATTGCAAATGGTACTAACCCAGCTCAGCTCACGTGTCATCCGACGTAAGCTGGGCAAATTTCATGTAAACCCTCATGGGTTCTTGTATTTTCTTTCAGTCTATTAAAATTAAATATACAATGTATATTTCTGGGAAAATTGCACATCAGCACCTGTCTTTATTTTTTTTGCAAATATGCCTTCTAGTTCATGTATTTTTGGTGCTTGAATTTCATTTATTAAAATAACAACTATTTCTCAAAAAAATATGCAAAAATAGGGTTAGATGTTTGCTAACATGTATTTTCATGCCTTATTTTTATTTAGGCATTTTGGCATTTTAAATATTTATTAAAAATCAAAATGAACACATTTTATCCCTATTTAACGTAGAAAATACCAAATAAATAGAAAAACTTTTTGAAAAATTCCAAAAAATGTTGATTATTCTTATATTTTATAACTACTGACCAAAACTCCCTAAAAATAGAAAAATAAAAACAAAACAATAAAAGCTCCAAAGTCCAGTAAATAAAATAAAATTCCCAAAAACCCTAATAATATTTATTTTGCTTCTGAATTTTATTTATATAAATATCTTTATATTAAAATTAATTTGAATGATTTCGGATTTTATTTGCTATTTATAATCTTTAATTCAATTCTGACTATTTATTTCATCCCTGGTTTGGGATATTATTGACTTTAAAACCCACAAAAGTAGCAAAAATTTCAGAAAAATCACAAAAACACAAGAAAAATCTTTAAAATCTAAAAATATTTTATTCCCTGTATTTTATTTTTTTATGAGTACTTATAATTACATAACTCTATATTATATATATTGCCTTATATATCCATATATTATATAATTATTTTTTTTAAAAAATAGAAAATATATGAGAAAGGGATTATAGTTATATATATATGATAAAAAATTTATGTATAGATAATTATGTTAACATCTTATATGTATATCTTTACCCATGCGTATGTATATGTATATATGTATTAATCTATATTATTATTATTCTTAAATATACTTATATGTTTATTATTAATTCATTTATTTTTAAAAAAATAAAAAAAACAAAAGAACCCACATAAAAATATATAATAAAGACCAACATGTACACAATACACTTTGATTAACAATAATCATAGGATACCTAGTTTTCTCCCTGTGATTCGACCTCTACATGCTTACGTTCTATACATTTTGTGTTGTAGAGTATAATAAATTTTAACTCAACATTTTTGCCATTTCTTGCTTGATTTATATTATGGGTTAATTGTTGAGTAACTAGAGGTCTGGTGAGCGATCGCCTTAGAGACAATTTGTCTTCACTTTTGTGAGGATCATTTTAGACCTTCCCAGATCCCAGTTATCAAATGGCACCATTGCCGGGGAGCAATGTGTATAACCTATTTTGTATCCATATGTCTATATTCATTATTTCATTGATTTAATTATTGATTCATTTTTGGAGCATATTTATTGATTCATTTATTTGTTGTCTCTTACTTGTATATACCTCATTTTATATCTTGATACGTTATTTGAATATTTGTGCTAACCTCTCTTGTTGTATTTGTTGCGAGGGTTCGCTATGCGAGGACAGCTTCTTTGGAGGCTGATGCAGCCAAGCTAGACGGAGGCTGGCCTTCATACTTTGACTAGTCGGAGAGGCAACAAGTGGCGCAAAGAGACTATCAACCATATATGTAGCTTAGATTTATTTAATTGTGTGAGATAGATTCAACCATTTGTTATTTGTAATAATTAAAGACTTGGACACTACTCTTCACAACAAGGTCCATTGCCCGGGTATCCGTTCACTTGGGGGCCTCGTCGTGGTTTTCTCGCATTTCCACCGCCTTATTTTATTTTGATTCTCGAAGTTTTGAGTTTTCCACCTTTCTTTTTATTTGTTTTGTGTGATGGAGCCCCTAGACTTAGGTTGCTTGAATCGATAATTAGGTCCAAACCTTAATAAGAATTATGTGCCTAATGTATCTTCGCTGGGGTTTAGTCAAATAAATAAATGTTGGTTATTTGGAATTGAGACCACATACCGAGAAAGGCCACATACAGCGCTTGCAGGACCCATTGTGACGAGCACCGAGTGGCATCGAAGACTGGACTTTTGGTCCCTTTTCTGAATAATTAACATATGGTTCTTCACGTCTAATAACATCTACTATTTAGAGCAATTTTGTCGATTGCACACCATCATGTAGATAGGTTTAAAAATTCTATTTTGCACTACATGGAGAGAGATAGGAAGCACTGTAAGTCCTTTAAATCTACATGCACCATTAGATTCAATGATGAGATTTCCATCATCGAATCAACTTGCACGACTTTTTCGCTATATCCCTCTGATTTTGGGAACCCTGGACTTAAATGAAAGTCTACAAATTGATTAGGCACTTGTGTTGAAAATACCCAAAAAAAAGTGAAAATACAAAAAAACTTAAAACAAGGGGACTGCTAAATAAAATTTGACCTTAATTAAAATTTATGATGGACTTCATTGCCTTGGATTCATAAATCCCTCATTGTTTTCAGGTAGCATAGGAGGGGACCAAAATCCCCCCCCTTGAGCATGGCACGAACCACTAAGGATTGGAGCCAAAAACCTATTATGTAACTTCCTGTGTATCGCCTGGATTACCAAAGTATTGATGCCTTTATCGTACGTGACTGAGTAGGGCCCTATCATCGATGGTGCTCCCACCTTGTGTGGACTTGGTCTGAAGTACCGAGCTTAGGCAACGCCCTCATGGGTGTGTCTGTCTCATCGATTTGCGCTCGAGTAGGTCCTTGAACGCTCACTGGTGATTCCATTATGAGCGAGTTCCGAAGTAGTGGTTTCGCCTATCGGCTTCCTCCCTCTATTTCTTTGGATGAGTAGGGATCCAAGAAGGGTTATAAGGACCTCAAAAAGTGTAGAGTACATGTTGTAAAGGAGGAGGACAAGTACATGATACTTTTCTAGTAGTGCCCTCTCTCCTATAGGGTTAGCATGCTAAGGACTTTTTACAAGATATGCCTGAAATGACAACTCTAAAATTGAAAAGATAATTAGCCGATCCATTATGATTTCACAAGCATTGACTAGGTGAACTCGATTTTGTATTCTGTTTGTATGGATCTAGATTAAGGTTTCAATATCAAGTCCCGCACACCTGCACAAATTTTATCATATGTGTCTTCTCTTTGACCCCCTTCTCATTTCAAGCCTTTCTACTATTTTGCACTCCTCTTTATTTCTCTGTGACCACCATATCTTTCCTTCCGTATCAATCTTCCTTTTGTCCCTTCACAATGTCGATTCATGGATGGTTTAGTTGGGACTCCGCCAACACCCACATCGATTCCATGGACTTGGCATCATCAATAATTAGAGGTGATTCCCAAGAACCCGGTCTGGACCTTGCGGGTCGATCTTTAGACTCCTCATCTTCTTTCGACCCTCTTGCTCTCCCAATAAACTGGGACCACTTTTGTCCCTCCCTCCGCCCATTACAAATGGAGGTTGATTTTAGTATACATCTATTGCTCCATTCCCAACCATCTGGGAGTGACCCTAATCTCAGACTCATCTCGACAACTAAAATTCAATTTCATGTGGTCTGGTTGGGATTTTCTCATATTGCATATAGAAGCCATCCCCAGTCTTGGATTCCAATCCAGAATTCATTTCCTCTGATTCAGACCAAGAGATGGCACCTCAAAGGAAAGGGAAAGGACAACAGCCTCCTTAGATGGAATCTGGTCAAGGACATGATCAAAACCAAGTGAACGGCCAGTTGTGGCTTCCATCCAAGCCATACAACAACAATTGACTGAGCAGGCCTTAACACATACTGCATTTCAGGATATGTTGAATGATCTACGCAACCAACCATCAGGAGGAGGATGTGGAAAAATACCCCGTAAGGATCCATACGAGAAACTAGGGAATGAGAATCCAAACCTACATTGAAGGAGACATATAATCCTGGAGAAAGTCAGATGACCAAGTGGATCCACATCCCTTCGGTCCATGCTCACTTCGAGCTTAAGCCCAGTTCCTTGCGCTCCTACCATCATTTCATGAGAATACTAATGAGGAGTCGTACATTCACCTGCAGTAGTTCTGTCGCATATGTAGGACTACCCACTACCCTAACATCTCGTTGGGTGTAGCGAAGATGACTGTGTTCCCCTTCAGCTTACAAGACAAGGCCCTCTATTAGGTCAATCATTTGGGAAAGGTCGTGATGACCTGATAGGAATTTAAATATATGTTCCTTCACAAGTTCTACCCTCTCAGTGAGCTCAACCAGATAAAAGCCAGGATCAACAACTTCTCCCTGGCCACCCACGATTCTATCCATGAATCCTTGGAGCGATTTACAAACTTGCAAGAGTGGTGTCCCCACCATGATATACTGAGGACCATCCTGGTCCAACACTTTTTTGGGGGTCTGAATGTAGAAATCCAGAGACTAGTGGATGTTGCATGAAAAGGATCCCATTTTAACAAGGATGAAGATGTGGTATGACAGATTTTCGAAGATATGGTCTAGGGAAAGGCTGCCCTATCTTTATCACATGCTTATCAGAGACAACCTTAGGACCTCCAGAAGTCAGTTCACATGGCAGCATCCTGAGAGGCAGAGAGAGGTGAGAGCTCCAACCTCAACATCATCAAGGGCCATCTCTCAAAGGTTGATATCGTCGAGAAGCTGTCATAGGATCTTGAGAAAGCTCACTGTGATCGAACAAAGGATGCAACATTTAGATAAGCTGGACCAAATCACCAAGTAGTTGGAGCTGCTGGTGAGCACCATCAGTTTGTGTCAGTCGGTGACCCCCACATCAGAGACTACAGCTTAGAAGAAGATGAGACCTCACCGCCACAGCAGCCTCAGCCGAGTCCGCAACAGCCAACGATCCAGCACATGTACTGCGTGCAGGGACCCAAGAGGCACCATCGCAGCAATAGATGTTGGTATACTACCTCCCATCTTCTAATCTAGCATTTCCACCACCACCACTGATCCAATAAGTCAACGGTGTATGGAGTAACGATGCACAACTGACCTGTCCTACGGGACAACACCAGGGCTAGCCATCAGCCAACCAGCCTTACCACCAACCTCAGTGTGGTCATTTTGCATCGTCCTTTCAGCCTTAGCCTCAGTACTAGCATCACTCGTCTCCGTAGTACCAAGGCAATTGGAGATAATCTCATTAGTACCCATACCCCCAGTACCATCATCCACAGTCGTACCATTAGTACATGGCTGGACAACAACAGTACCCCCTACTCCATACCAACAATACCAACTTCCTCTTCCTCAGCAATAGCATCAGCAGTCCTAGCCTCAACCTTCCAACCATCACCACAGTGTGGTCTACATGCTGAAACTTATAAGGCAGTTCCAGTAAACCCCAAACTAGATTGCTTGGCCCAACTCGTCAAGGGTCTAGCAGAAATGACAAAGAAGCTAGACGACCTTACGACCATAAAACTCCTATCCCAGCCCAGGTCAAAGCAAATCCCAATAAATTCAAGAGAAAAGAACAGGTAGAATGTGATGTCTCATCTGTGCCTAAAGAGTCAGATGATTGTAATATTGCTTTATCTAATGTTGTCATTCTCAGGAGCAGTAGGAATTTGCCTCCATCTGCTGCACACAAAGGAAAAAATAAAGCTTTGACAGGTGAATCGTCGTCTTCTACATCAGTCACGCCAGCTACAGGTTCGGGTGATGAGGAAGAAGAAGAGGAGGAGCCATTCTATTTGTCACCCACCACCATCTTCACCAACAAAAGAATAAAAAAATCAGGAAAAATAAAAAGACCAAAAAGATGATTGCAATCAACGTGAAGCCACGCAACCACAGAGGAGCTAGCACCAACAGCTGATCCAATCCAGCCAACAAAGAGAGACCACACTTTTTGCTTGTCCACCAGCAACAACACTTTCATCTCCAGCATGTACACCTTTTTGTGATCCAGATGTACAGAATATTGTGGACACAAAATTTGTTGTAAATAAGAACACTGATTTTTATTCCAACACTGTAAATATTCCTTTTCCTGATGCAATAGAAAAATCCAAAAAATGCAAAACGAAAAAGGCATTATCTGATCAAGGAATTGTGGATATTCAGCAAAATTTGACAGTTTAATTACCTTTGATAAAAGCCATGGAATACATGCCCACTATAAAGAAGGGCTTGAAGGAGGCGTGTACAAACAAGCATCGGTCGAACTGTAACAACAAACACCAACAAGTTGAGAAGCATGTCCTCATCATGGCCAGCGTTGTAGCCATCAGCAATCTCCCACAAAAGAAGCATCATAAATGAGCACCTTTGATCAGATGCGAGATTTTTGACCAACTATTCAAGCGAACCCTTCTTGACAGTGGTTATTCCATCTCTTTCCCTCACCATTTTTACAGGAATTTGGGCTGGGTCCATTGAAGCAGACACACATGATCCTTCAGTTTGCTGATCGATCTATAAAGCGACCCCGAGGTCTGTTGGAAGACGTTGTGGTAAAGGTGCAAGATATACAGTTTCCTATTGACTTTGTGGTCCTTAATATGGACTCCCATGCACCATTACTTCAGACCCCTATTATCCTTGGACGACCATTCTTAGGCACCGTAAAGGTTTTTCTTGTGGGTCTGGGATCACATTCAGCTTGAGCAATCACAGAGTTACTGATAAACTGCTAAATGCATGTAATAATATGGGTTCATTGTAGCACGAGCACTTAGTGGGTTATACATAATCGAATAAATAATCTCCGCGAGGAGGATTCAACTTTAATTCATAACCTGAGAATTCCTAGGCTGAACACACAGATGCGATCAATCAAGTGAGGAAATCTAATTGTCAAATATTTTAATTATCAATTTATAGGTTAATTATATTGAACAAATGCACGATTCCCAAAAGAGATGATTTCAACACAATTTTTTATGCACTTAATTTATATGAAAATAGCAATGCACAAATGATGAGATGAAATAACTTACCATACAATTAGTAACACAACAAACAACTGGGGTTAATCAAAAGAACTCCCCTGAATAAATTAAATATCAAATAAGTCATAAAAATAGATCCAATGGTATCTTTAAGCAATAAATAGTCTCTAAAGCAATTAAGCACAATTTTGAATTCCAATTTCACTTTAATGCTCAAATCATTTCAGCAAGCAATTAAACCATGTATTAATTAATGACGATTAAAAATAACTAATAATTAGTCATTAAGAATCAGAAGAAATAACAGGTTCAATTGCTCACTAAGATATCATTTCAACTTCATTTAAGAATCTAATTGAGCTCTTGGAAGAAGAAATAATTTGTGCGTGAATTTTAATGTAAAAATATCAATAAAGCATGCCAAACGATAGAGCAAAAGAATAACTTTCAAATGAGACCAAAATCACTTTATTTGGATTTATAGATAAAAAGATATTCAATAATCAATCCAAGGGCATTTTGCAAGAAAAACTCCAAGTTTTATTAAAAAACATGACAAATCTGGATTAAAGTGAAAATAAAATTACCATGGGTTATTTATGCAAAATTCACAAAAGCAGAGGGGCTTATATGTAATTCTACAATAGTTGGGGGTTGCACTGCAAAATGTCCAATCATGTGCACGCTGCACGTGACCGACAAGGCTCGATGCAGAAGGCTCGGCCCACGTGTAATCTTTTGGTGCTCCGTAGGAGGTTCAGGCGCAGGCTCGTGTCCGAACCTTAGAGAAGAAGCGTTGCCTTGGATTGGCAACATGGCTCGATCAGAGCCATTGACTCTCACCCAAATTGACGAGATCAACGGTAGCTGCTATTCTGTTGTTCTTCCCCTCCTCCTTGTGCGACAACGTCTGGACTGTGCTCCGGCGATCCCGCTTATGCTCCTCCGTGCTCCTCAATCTTCGTTTAAGGTCAGATGACCATCATGAAGACCTCGCGAAGTCAGGGATGATCAAGGGATGAAGATGAAGCTCTATTGTTATCCTATTAATGAGTTGGTGCAGAGAGAGATAAAGTAGATCAAAGCTCTATTGTGATCTCCGACCATTCAATGCATTCAACCCTACAATGTTAGTACTACAAAGATATGAAGCATATGTGATTTAAATCGAGCGAATGGAAGGTGAAATTAGGGGCTATTGGGACATGAAGGATTAGGCCCAGATGGATTCTTGTTCATGTAGAACTTGAACCTGAATCAACATGGACACGAAGATGGAGAAGCAAATGAATTAAACATGATATTACGTATGGCTAATGGAGGTATGAGGATGAATTTTGAGCCTTCATATCTAAGCTTAATGATGTTACTCAAATGAGGTAAAATGGTGAAAACGAGATTTGACTAAGTTAAAGAATTGTACCTGGAAATGGAGTGTTGAATCAATGAAGGTTTTTGGGTGATATTCTAGGCTTGGAGTGGAGCAGAGATGCTCCGGGTCTTCGCTCGAAGATCTGGCCTAGATATGAGCTTGCTCAGCTATAAAAGCAGTTGAAACACGACTGACATGGCCGAGGATCTTGCCGGAGGTACACACCCGTCTTCATACTCAATCCCTTCCTAACTGATGTCATTAGAGGTTGGAGAGACTAGGGTACAACTCCAAGAATGGAGGATGGATCAGAAGTTGGGTCGGAGATGAGGTTTTGTTAGGATGGAAGTTTGGAGGTTGTTGAACAAAGGTGGTGTTTTCAATCACCACCGCTGAGTACATCAGGAGGAGTTTATCAGATCTGAAGCACTGGGTTGAGTTAGCATCGAAGGGTGAAGAGGTTGACAAAGATGGTTGGAAGGGAGGTTGGTGGAGAAGGTTGCGAAAATCATGAGAAATTAGGTCAAAGCGAAGAGATGCATCTGTTGAAGGCAGGAGTTGAAAGGTTGACGATGACCCGGAACCGTTGGATTAAAATCCAACAGTCCAAAATCCAGGCGGCATGCTTGATTTGAAGCAACCACGTGGCTGGCTTTATAGGCGCCACGTGGCTAGATGTATAGGCGCCATGTGGCCCAATAGGATTTGAAATAAATAGAAAAAATGGGAGAAATTCAATAAAAAATAATTAGAGCAATATTTGGAAAAAATAATGAACATGGAAGTGTAGATCTCGATGAGATCTACAATTTTCATGTGGAAGTTAAAGAGATCAAAGATCATTTATACATAGATAAAAATTAAATACTAACTAAAATAATATAAAATAACTTCTTTTATTATTCTTTCCTCATTATTTTATGGATTTTGATATTATTTTATGCTAATTTATTTATATACAATATTCCACTAATTTTTATTTGGTTTTTAATGAGGAATAAAACATAAAATATTAGCAAAGTAGTAGGATTATTTATTATAATGCAATTAGTATCAATTTATATATAATATATAATTTAGTAATTAATGTTAATTAGTCAATGAATCTCGTGATTAGCTTAAGCAAGAGAGATAATATTTATGTTTAATGAGGATAAATATGGGATTTATCAGTTACCATAGACATGGTTAGTGAGCCGAAAGTCATATATGTTGAAAGCCATGGAGCACCTCCTGAAGCAGACTGTGATTTTATTACAGAGATCAGAGGTACAACACTCTCTTGAAATGACTCATGGACCTTGGAAATCCTCTCTCCTGAGGAGGGCTGGGTAAGCACACTCGACACAAGCTCCAATGGCACTTGGGAGATAGAATCCGACTGGTTAATGCATCTCTTTGAGTCAGACGATTCATGCCAGACCGAACATGATGAATTCATTACATATCTGTTTGGCACATTGTCAGTAGAACAACAAGCCACTGAGGTGAGAAGTATAACTAAAGTCAAGACAAAACATCCACCTATGAGCAGAGTGTCTAAAGTGATCGAGAAGCAGGCCAGATCAGAACCAGAATTAAAGCCACTTTTGGCAGGCCTTAAGTATGATTTCCTTACGGATGCAGAGAACATGTATCTAGTCATCATCAACAACAGGATGACCCTGGATCAAGAATCTCGACTTCTCAAGGTTTTAGAAAAAAATTGCAAGGCACTTGGTTGGCATGTCTCAGATCTCCGTGGGATAAATCCTGCTCTGTGCTCATACCGTATCTTACTGGAAGAAGATGCTAAGCCATCTTGAGAGTTTCAAAAAAGACTAAACCCAAATTTGTGGGACATCATTATGAAAGAAATCATAAAATGGCGTGATGCAGACTTCATTTATCCCATCTCCAATTTGAAATGGGCAAGCCCTCTACATGTAGTTCCAACAAAATCTAGGCTCACCGTGGTTACAAATGACAGAGGAGAGGATATCTCTAATCGGGTACCGACATCCTACGTGTATGTGTTAACTACTACCTCCTTAATGCAACAACCAAGAAGGACCACTTCCCCTTGTCGTTCATTGATCAAGTATTGGAAAGACTAGCCGACAAGGAGTTCTTCTGCTTTCTGGATGGGTACTCTTGGTACAACCAAGTGGCAATCGCCCCAGAGGACTAAGAGAAGACTACCTTCACTTGCCCGTTCGACACCTATGCTTTCAGGAGAATGCCCTTTGTACTGTGCAACACACCTGCTATATTCCAAAGATGCATGCTTGCATTTTTCTCCAGGATGGTTGGTACTTTTCTCACGGTGTTTATGGATGATTTCTTTATCTATGGTGATAGTTTGATTCCTATCTTGAGCGTCGGGATAGAGTACTTTAGAAATATTGTGAAGTCAATCTTGTGCTATCTTGGGAAAAGAGCCACTTCATGGTCACATAAGGTATTGTGCTGAGTCATGTCATTACCAAACGTGGCATGGAAGTCGACCCAACAAAGGTAGATGTAATTGCCAATCTAGAGCCACATCAGACTGACCGAAATGTGAGGTCATTCCTAGGGCACGTGGGTTTCTACAGGAGATTCATTCGTGACTTCAGCCACATTGCCTGACCTCTGACAGAGTTATTGTGCAAGGAGACTAAGTTTAATATTGGTGAGTAGGTTCTCCTTTCATTTAATTAACTGAAGGAGCTAATCACTCAAGCTCCCATCCTACATCCACTAGATTGGTCTCTTCATTTTAATATCATGATAAATGCGTCATACTTTGCAGCTGGGGATGTTCTAGGATAAAGGAAAGACAAGGTGCCCTATGCCTTTCACTATGCCAACAAAATACTAGATGAAGCTCAGAGAAATTACACTGTCATAGAGAAAGAATTGCTTGCTGTGGTTTTTGTCCTTGAGAAGTTTAGATCATATTTTCTTGGATCTAAAGTCCCCATCTACACTAACCACTCTGCTATCCGATACTTACAACAAAAGAAGAATGCCAAACCTAGACTAATCAGATGGATCCTTCTCCTCCAGGAATTCGATTTGGAGATCAAAGACAAGCTTGGATTTCCAAATGTGGTAGCAGATCACCTCTCTAGAATTGAGCAGCAAGAGCTTCCACCGAGTAATGCACCCATCACAGACACCTTTCCCGACGAATCAATCCTGGCTGTGGATTCGCTCCCTTGGTATGACAATATTGCAAATTACCTCATTTCTGGTGTAGTTCCACAAGATTGGACGGAAATCTAGAAGGACAAGTTCTTGTCCACCATCCATTTTTACCAATGGGAAGACCCACTTCTATTCATGGAAGGAGAAAATTGCATTTGGCGACGGTGTATCCCTCAGGAGGAGCATCATAGTGTCCTCGAGCATTATCACTCGCTCGAATCTAGTGGACACCACTCTGGAGACATGACAACATCCAAAGTACTGTAATGTGACCTTTAGTGGACTACACTATTTAAGGATGTTGTAGTATTTGTGAAGTACTACATTGACTGTTAGCGATTGGAAGGAAAACTTATAGCTAAAGATTCCATGCCCCTGACGTTCATTTAGATTGCAGATGTATTTGATGCTTGGGGCATTGATTTCATGGTACCCTTTCCCAATAGTCAAGGATACGGGATCATCCTTATTGTAATTAACTAAGTGAGTTGCATGGGTTGAAGCTATTCTCGCTTGTTCTGCAGACAACTACACCGTGTCTCAATTCCTAAAAGAAAACATCCTATCGCGATTAGGGATTCTGAAGATACTAATATCATTTGGGGGTAGTCACTTCATTAACCGAGAAGTCAAGAAATTAACAAAGGAGTACGACATCAAGCATCGAGTTGCATCCCCTTATCATCCGCAGACCAATGGCATGGCTGAATTATCAAACAGAGAAATCAAGACGATCCTGCAGAAGCTTGTGAAGTTGTACACAATGAATTGGTCCCAACACTTGGACTTTGTCCTTTGGGCATACATAACCACTTACAAGTCTCCCTTGGGCATGTCACCTTACTGTCTTGTGTATGGAAAACCATGCCATCTGCCTGTGGAGTTAATTCATAAATCATTGTGGGCAGTCAATATCTGTATCATGGACTCACGAAAAGGTGGTCAGAAAAGGAAAGAGGATCTGAACAAGCTCATGGAATTCTGAGACTATGCATATGATAACACATCGATGTACAAGGAGAAGATTAAACACCAGCATGATCGACACATTGGACGAAAGACCTTCGAGACTATACACAAAGTGTGGTTATTTGATGTAATTTGAAGATATTCCTGGGCAAATTAAAAAGTAAATGGACAGAGCCATTTGAAGTGCAGGAAGTGCGTGCCAACAGTAGAATTGTAATATCAGAATTTTTCCTGACACACAGCCATTTGTCATCAACTGTCGGTTACTGAAGCCTTACATTGATCATGACACTTTTTTGGTCGTTGTCGACTCAGTCGAAGTGATATGCAAGGAAGAAGCATCCACAACTGTAGCCGCATCAAAAGATTCAAATAATGCCACTCAAAAACTCTTCCTTTAAGTTTTCTTAATTTTTTCTTTTCTTCTTTTATGGTAGTATTTTCTATCTTCAACTTTTTTTTCTTATTCACTGCTTGTACTTCGAATATGCTTCATCCTAAGTATAGGGGGGATGAGTGATGTAACTTGTTTGTTCTTTGTCTCACCACATGTCTCCTCTCTTGTTTATATTCATGTCTATACTGAGGGATATCTTACCCTATGTATAGGAGGAGATAGGGTGAACCATGAGTTGTCCATTCCCACCCTCGACCCTCCCTGCATATAGATACAATCTACTATATTTAGGATTATTTGATCCTAAGTATGGGCGGGCGATCGATTTCTTCTTCTTTCATTCATAATTCTTTACTCGTTGTAGTATAGGCTTTTCTATACTATGAAAGAGTTATGTCTTTTGTTTTTCTCTTTGATCTATGCGGACATAGCTCAAGCTAAGTATAGGGGGTCGTATATACATTGTATATACTTTACCCATAACTCGTACATTCATATTTTTTAATAATTTGGCTAAAATACTATATATACACATGTACGAGTCATTAAATATACTAATAAAAGATGTATAATTATCCCCCAAAATCTCTTGTATATACTGATTAATAAATCAGGTAAAAAGTTTTTGCAAAATATTTGGAAAATAGTTGAAAATCTTTTGAAAAATCTTTTGAAAACTGTTTGAAGAATATTTTGTAAAAGTTTTCAACCTTTGTAAAAATGGTGTCTATAAAAATTTCTTTTCTTTCTGTGAAATAAAAATATCTTGAAAACTTATTTGTAAATGGTTTTGAAAATGTTGCAAAAATGTTGAAAAATCTGTATATATATATATATCGTTGAAAAACCTTTGCAAAATGGTTTTCAGGTGCTTGTTAATGTTTGTAAAAATTATTTGCAAAAATTATTTTGGGCTATAATTTTCAAAATTGTTTTTAAACATTTTTTAAATAAGTTTGAGGGATATATACATCACGTAAATAAATTCTCTACAAATTGTATATACATACCTATATAAAAATAATAACTAATATTTAATATGCAAATCCTTTAAACCCCACTTCTTGTAAATTAAAATGAGGCACGCCCATGTAAATAGTTGCACAATTCTTTTCTTGTGCTAAAAATATTTTGTTTTCAAAAATTGCCAAAATAGTTGAATAATCTTTTGAAAAATTGCATAAAAATTTGCAAAACCTTTTTCAAGGATATATATATATATATATAAGTTCAAAAACAAAAAAATTGCATCACAAAAATATCTTCTTGCATTGTACAAAGCATTTACATTTTTCAGAATAACTTAGACAAGTGGAAAAGTCTGAATATAATCTGAAGATTGGATCTTGGAACAAACCTTAATAACCTTTTTCAAGGAAATACATATATGCATAAAAAAGTTCAAAATAAAAAAAATTGCATCACAAAAATATCTTCTTGCATTGTACAAATCATTTACATTTTTCAGAATAACTTAGACAAGTGGACAAGTCTGAATACAATCTGAAGATTGGATCTTGGAACAAACCTTAATACAACTAATTTCAAAGGAACCCATTGACGACTGGAAGCGGAGAAATTTCTGGTCACCTTGACTTAATTCTTTAGGTTCCATAAGACTATGTTCATGAGTCATTTCAATGTGCTTCACTAGGACCCTTCATATCATTCGCAAGACTCTTGATACAGTGACTTGACTGGAAACCTCACACTTAGCACTTAGCTCAAATCAGATAGACTGATGAAAAATCTTGGAGTCTAAGTTGGGACAATGCAAGGCCGTTTCGTCAAGGGTCGCTCAGGAACCATTCTTGGGGATTGCCAACAATGATACTCTAACCCACTTCTTTTGGGTAACGATGGTATCTAAAGACTGGAGATGGATTGAGATAATGCTTCGGATGAGGGATGGTCTACCGACACAACTTTTCCAAGACCCTAAAAAATCAGGCGGAACAAAAAGATGTTATATCCATCGGGGCATAAACAAAAATGCAGAAGCTCTACAATGTCAGAGAAAATATCCAAAGAAGCTTATACCAAAAATTCCACCAAAAATTTGAGCTTCGGGAAAAGCCTATGTCTTGGTGAAAAATCGATTACACTGACCAACTTCACAAGGGAATGAAGACTACACTAGTCCATTCCCACTTTTTTACCATTCTTCTAACTTCTCCCCCCATTCGGTTGTAAAGATCGGGAGCACCTGACCTTAGAAGGGAATATCTATCCCCACGAAGATGAGTTACCAGAAGAGTAGATGCCTTGATGGTTCAATGGTTTTGTTTAGGAAGAGCTTAACAAATTCACACACATGGTTTTACCATTTCAAGGTAGCAGGAGTATGTGATTAAGAGGATGGTTCTGACCTGACTGTGATTGGACTGGATGATAGGAGTATCGAATCTGAGGATTGTTATGTCACACTCCAGACTTCAATGTGGTTCTGAACACACCATTAATCCAAAGGCCATCTCTAAGATCTAAACTTTGACTTTATTAGGGACTAGTTTGAAAGTCAACAATTATTCCACGTTATTCCTTTTTCTTTTCTTCATCTTTATTTTTTTTCACTCATTGCATAAGTGTTTGCTAGAGACTAGCAAAGGCACGTATAGGCGGGTGATGAATCTCCATTTCATCACCTTTCTTCTACCAATTTGGCCTTAAAAACCCTAGCTAATGCAAGTAATAGCATTATTTCGTATAAATTAATATTCATTATTTGTTCTATTTATTGTATATAAAATACTGTTTTTAGTGCCAAAATTATAGAATAAAAAAAGAAAAGAATAAAGAATAAAATGCCAAAGGTATTTTATGATCCTAAGCCCTGAGGCCTAGGCATCTTGATGATTGGGTCGATAAGGAATAAAGTAGTGGAGATAAAAAAATCACAAAATAAAAATAGAATACCCAAAACATAAATGAATGTACATATAAATAAGAGCTTAAAATTTAACTTGCAATAAATAAACCCAAAAAAATAAATAAAATTCATATTAAAATACTATATAAAATAATAAACATTTTTTATTATTAACCAAAAATTAATAAAATCATTTACTAATATATTATTTTCGAATAATAAGGACTATTTTGTCCTGTAGCATCCCCATGGACTAATTAGATTATAGGAAATGTTAACCCTGGTCAACTCCCTATCTTCTCTCTGACTTGCATTAGACACCTCGCGCCTGCCACCTTCTCTACCTCCAACTGATGGATCTGGACTTTATCTCGACTCGAGTCCTTCATGGATTCAATCCACAACACACCCATTTCTCACACGAAATCATTAGATTCTTCTTATCAGCATCGAGCCTTGAATTATCACCACTCAAACATTCATCAGACCTTTTGTGTATAAATAAACTCCCCAGGTCTTCAAGCTAATCTGATCCTTCGTTGAGCTCCATTGTGCATCCTAGCATGTGTGCGTGAACCAACAGTGCCAAAGGCTGCTTCCCCCGAGCTTGTAGAGCACCAGAGCAAGGAAGAGAGGAGATCCACATGAATTATCTATCCTGCCTTGCTCCCTGCCCACCAACAGGTATAAGAGCTGCAAGTATATTTCTATTATGTAGAGTTAGTTGCCTAGTTTATTTGCTGCATTTTATTTCTTTTGTTAGCACGTAGAATAGCTTAGATTAGCTTAATTCAATCACTGGAGCTATAGAGCTCCGGCTGTGTTATCATTGTGCTATCGTTGTTCCCGACGCACCTTTGCCACCCTACTATCTTCCCCAACACGTTCTGCATCTGATTTACCATCTGGACCAACCTGATCGGTCCTTGATCAGCGAATCAGGGCCCCTCCTCAGCCACGCAATGGATCCCCTTCCACTCCATCCATTCCCTACGCATTCAGCTTCAAAATAGGGCCGAGCACCTTCGACTCATGCCAAGGAACTTCTTTGTGCAGGCCCCATGTAGAAGGGCCCTTCTTGGGCCAAGAATCACACATGTAAAGGTTCACAAGGTGCTCCAGCTTCTTCGACATACCAGGACCCCATCGCTGGGTCCTGGACCTTCTCGAGCACATCATTAGTTGGCACAACCTTCCGAGTCATGTAGAGCCCTAGAGTTGCATCAGAGACCGCCATAGGAGCGAGGAATCATTAATCAAAGATTAGGGAAGCCCGCCTTCTATCTTGTTATTCAAGAGTAGCGGTAGTAGTTCGATAGACGGTGCGCCCCAGATTATACCAGAGATGTCTGATCTCCAAGGCCCGTACCATCTAATCTTTGTACAAGATCTAGTCAGAGACGTCCAACCCCGAACCAGTATCATTCGCACAAATGATGACATATGCATAATTGAAATCCATGTAGTTGTTCACTAACGCACCTTTGGGGTAAATTACAAACCAAAACCCCCATTTTTTGTTTTTATTTATTAGTATTGTAAATAAAATATGTAGTGAAAATAAATTGGACATTTTTCATATAGGCCTCTGTATTTATTGAAAATGCAAATGGGTCCAATCCAGCTCATGTGAGCTGGGCAAATTGCATGTAAACCCTTGCAGGTTCTTGTATTTATTTTTAGTCCATTAAAAATAAATATTCATTGTATATTTCTGGGAAAATTACACATCATCCCCTATCTTTAATTTTATTTGCTAATATGCCCTTTCTAGATCATGTATTTTTGGTGCTTGAATTTCATTTATTAAAAATAGCACCCATGCTCCAAAAGTTATACAAAAATAGGGTTAGATGCTTGCAAAATGTATTTTCACTCCTTATTTTTATTTTTCATTTTTGGATTTTTAAATATTTATTAAAAATCAAAATGATCACATTTTGTCCTTGTTTAACTTAGAAAATACCAAAAAAGAGAAAAACATTTTGAAAAATTCCCCAAAAATATATGTTGCTTATTGTTATATTTTATAATAATCCCTAAAATAGAAAATGAAAAACAAAAAAAAATATTAAAAAATCTCCAAAATCTAGTAAAAAATTCCCAAAAGCCCCAAAAATATTTATTTTTGCTTCTGAAATTTGTTTATATTAATATCTATCTAATAAAATTGATTTGAAGAATTTTGGATTTTATTTTCCATTTTTAATCTTTAATTCAATTTTGACTATTTATTTGATCCATGATTTGGGATATTATTGAATTTAAAATCCCATAAAAATTAGCAAAAATCTCATAAAAATCACAAAAACATGAGAAACATGTTTAAAACCCAAAAATATTTTATTCCTTGTATTTTGTTTGTTTTTATTATTATTTATAATTATATAACCATATATTGTATATATTAGCCTTATATATTACTATATTATATAATTAAAAAAATTAAAAATAAAAAATATATGAAAATGGGGATTATAGTTTTATATATTATAAAAGATATGTATATATGTAAATATGTGAATACCTTATATGTATATCTTTACCCATGTGTATGTATATATGTATTAATCTAATGTATATTATTATTCTTCTTAAATATACTTATATGTTTATTATTAATTCATTTGTATTTTAAAAAACAAACAAAAACAAAAAAACCCCATAGAAAATATATAATAAAGACCAACATATACGTAATACACTTATGATTAGCAATAATCATAGGCTACCTAGTTTGCCCTCTGTGGTTCGACCTCTACTTGCTTACATGCGATACATTTGTGTTGCCGAGTTAACTAAATTTTAACTTGATATTTTTGCCATTTATCGCTTGATTTATTTTGTGGGTTAATTGTTGATTAACTAGAGGTATGGTGAGCGGTCGCCTCGGCGACAGTTTGTCTTCACTTTTGTGACGATCATTTTAGACCCTCTGTAGATCCTTCTTATCAGCCTCTTTATTGAACAATGATGTCAAACAATACACACGTGGCATCCTTTCATTTTCCCAACTCAGCCCCATGTCAACACCCCTCTTCCCCCAGTCAACACTTCTTGTCCTTTAGTACCGCCCTTCCTGGTTGTTGGATCAAGTTCGATCCAATGCCATGAAGAAAAGCGTCCTTTCACCCTAGATCCATCCAGGACCATTGGATCTCGAATGATTAAACATCGCACACCTCATCTTTTGCCTCTAGCATCCTCGACTGCCTCTGCTTTGCCTCCCCTCTGCAATCCTCGACATACTGACTGCCAAGGTCCACCGCCTCTTCCTCCCTCCTCTCCGATCTTCTCCCTCTCTCTTCTTACTAACCAACTGCAACCTTCCTCCAGTCTCTTCCTCAACTACTCCCCGATCAACCCTAATGCCATATCTGCATCTGTAGAACCCAACTAACCCCCACCCAATTCTATCTTATCCCTAGATCTGTGGTGACCTACCCCACATTATCTCCTTCAAGCACTTAACGAGAAACTCATCACATAAACCCCTAATACCATCTTTAGACCCATCCCCTCCGTGCTCTTCTCTAGGTAATCAAACCGTCCACCTCCAATCAACCAACCTTATCTCCCTTACTCCTACTCCCAATCCCCATGCATGAGAATGAAGAAACCTAACATTATCCCTTCATTGATCTCACCAAAATCGAAATCCCCATCGTCTGACATAACTAACAACCTAAGTCTCCTTCCCCACGCCTCTACCCCCTTTGTCCCCAAACCTTCATGAATTCACACTGAGGAACCCACTATCCTTACGAATCTAACCACCATGAAACCCCCTCTACGCCATTCTTCTTCTTACTTAAGAACCCCCTCTAGCGACCATGAGATCTATCCATGTGTCGTCTTCTTCACATAAGAGAGAGGGAGCGAGTTGAGGGACTATAGCTAGTGACAACAGTCCTCGGATCTTTGACAAAAACCTTGAGTAACAAGCACGATCTGAGGTCAATCTCTGACCTCGCTATTGTTGCTCAACACCACGATGCACCCACCATGCTTCGAGGAACACCGTCATTCCTCAATAGTCTAAGACCAGAATTGGCCACCATCGCTCCAAACCATAGGCAAACATAATGTAACACACTTCTTCCCTTCTTCTTTTCTTTATTCTTATTCTATTCTTCATTTTCTCTATCTAGAAGCTCATACTCTCATATTCCTTATACAAACTAGCCATCACACCCCCATCCGATTTCAATTACAACCTCACAGCCCTCGCCCCATTGTCTCCCCATTCTCCATCTCCACAACCTTTCACCACCATGCTCTGATCCTACATGACCTTTCATGGCTCCCCCTCGCTCATCCACTGTTGCTCTATACTTTAATGCCATCCTACATTCTATTTACTAGGGTCGCATGCAGCCACCTCGTCATTGTTTGATCAAGACACTGGAGAAAATTATCCAACTCGAGGGCAACTATGTAACACATATCATAGAAGGCCATTGAGAGGAATTGAGAGGACTACAATTACCTTTTGATCCATGCTTGAAAAGGATCACCACCATCCAATATTAACATTTTTTTCCTGATCGCATGATCCATCTTAGCCACCATTTAAAGCCCCCTGGTCAAGTGTTGCACAACACATGATTGGAGAGATATTCTAAACCACTCCATGATGTTTTCAAAATTCTTGAAGAAGGCCTGATCGCGTGCAAAACAAGTTACTAAATATATTTACACACCATGCCCTCTGTAGTACTCGAAATTGCAAACGAATCTCCCCAACGTGAGCCCTCTAAAGTTTGTGTGGGAAATTTCAAACAGAGTTGTCAAATTCATGAAGATACCCCAGTGTAAGGGAAAAGTTGCAGAAAGACCCAACCTCCTTCTATAAATTGCGAAAATGCCTTGGAAGGTCCAATTCGAGAATATTTTATTTATTTGTATTACATTTATGCACTTAGAACTATTTTGATCATATCTTGAGCACTTGGAGTCCAAATGTTGTGTTCTTGGTGTTATTTTAAAGCTTTATTAGTTATCTATCATTTGAGACATTGGGATATTTATTTTTTATATATTATTGAACATTATTTATTTTGAGGGATCTTTTGTTAATTGGGGCACACCTATTCTTAGAAATTGATTTTTATTGCCCATTTTATTGTGGAAAAATTGGGGGAATCACTTTGATTTAATTTGAAAAATATAGATCAATCACTTTGTGAAACATATTATTTCTAGGGGATTGGGGCTTGGGGATTGATTCAAGCTAAGCACTAATTGAACTACTTATTTTCTCATTTCTTTACATTCATTATCATTAATAAATTCTAAATAATTACATTATTTTTCTTCGTTCATGTATTTTATTGCATTAATTTTTTTGAATAAAAATATAAATATCATTCATCTCCTATTTGCTTTAATTATGTGCATCTTTTATTTAAAAATCTATAAAAATTCAAACAATAAAAAAACCCTAAAAATATCCATCTCTTGAAAACCTAACCCTAAGTTGGTTCAAAAATTGATTCTAGACCCTCATATTACCTCCTTGAGTTTGACTTTGGGACTTGCACAAGTAAAATAAACAATAAAATGCACGAATAATTAATTTCGCATTATTTTTTGTGTGGTCATTATTGAATAATCATTCTTTAGCACTTGCTACAAATGACACATTAATTCTTCATAAATAAGATTGGTAAAGAGCTTGTTCGTCATGATGGTGATTTCTCGAGAAATATGCATTCGAGATGTGGTGGCGCATCATGATTAAACAACTGAGGATTATGATCTATTAAACCACTGTTATGGCTGAGTGTTTTGAGATCCTGATCGAACGACTGTAGTCTCTAACGTGTGATGAGTTGTGGGATCTTTGATGTGAATTCAACGCTACATGTAGCACTCAAGGATAGCTCTGATGGTGGATGTGAGATCCCTCGTATTAGGACCCAATCTTTTCCCCAAATTATGGTCTGATCCAATAACCAAATCAGATAAATGACATCATCTTATCACTCGTCGAGACCTTTCAAACGAGCAAAAGAACATAAAATTTGAGTTCGTATGAGAGAGTTATGTGTAAAGAGCGAGATGTGGATAATGGATCCAAATTCCAACTTGGATCTAAAATGGGATGAAACTATATAAGAGGAGGCTGATCCAAGTGGGTTGGTTCAAACCACTCAACCCCTTGCCTGAGCACCACCACATGTCATCGGAGCTATACCGCTGGAGCAATTTTCTGACCACTTGTTGGACGTCCAAGTACATCATTTAAAAGAGCTCGATGCGAGGATTGTCATGGGCACATATGTGTTCAATGAAATGTTGCAGAACTCTCATTTCGAGCAAATGAAGTTTGTGGGAAAACATTCCCATAGGTACAATTTTCTCCTCCTTTTGATGTCGGATCTACGTAGAACATATGATGTATATGATTCAATCTACCAGTGAGGGGTGTTCGAATTAGGTTTGGGCGAGTTTCTGTTCCGTAATCTGTCTCGTATTGGTGCACATTTTTGTGATTTCACACCATTATATTGTGTTCATGTTAAAGGTGAATATATGTAGGGACCTAGAAAATAGTAGGAACTGATAGGAGAATTTTTCGGATTAAATATCCGATTATACAAAAATGAATAATCGATTAGTTTGGAAAATGATCTATAAAGAATATACATGATCAATCATTGAATGATCCATCATACCAAGTTGCACGATCGATCATAAAATCACATTAATTGATTAATCTGACCTAGAGAGCTCAATCATGCTCCAATGTTGGCTGATAAATCCTGATCGATCAACAAAGTTAAATAATTGATAATTTTAGGACAATAGACCCATTTGGACCTTAAAAATAATATAAATTGATTTGGAAAAGATGTAGACCTTATATGAAATTATTGTATATGATAATTATCTGGATTAATTATAATGGATTGATATATATCTAAAATGGGTCTAATATGAGATAATTTGAATTTAAAATGGACACTATGAGCCTCATCAAGTAACAACATCCTGAGCATCAATCAAAAATCAAGGGGGATTTCCATATATGAAATACATACATCCTTGAGTCCTGTGGATGCCTTTCCCATTGTGATCTTTGTTACATGCCGAAATGATTTTTTTAAAGTGGCATGTGGGTAGTGGAGTAGTTTCCTCCAAGGGAGGGGAATGTACCCTTGGGTCTCTGGGTAGAAGCTTAGATGCCATGATCCCAATAGGTGTTCGTTAGGGAATTTGTTTCTTGGCACACCTACGAGTCACCACATGGTGTTCCGCTTCAGTGCTTGTGTGCCTTCAACCTGGTACTTAGAGAGCGAGCCAAGTACTCATGGTGGGTGGTCTATTGCTTCGCCTTTTCACTTAGGGTCGACATTTGAGTACGTTGGTATAGGCACATTGGTTGGTATTCCAGGTGGAAGCACTAAGAAGGGAGTTTTGAGAAATTATGTGTATTGAAGTTGGAAAATGAATCAACTCTCTTCTTTATAAGGATGATTGGGATGGTCGTGCAGAAATCGACTATGGTGTGGATGATCTTACTGATCGGTGCCCTAACTCGTGCCTACACCACTGTAGACTCTTAAACGTGGGTAGTGGATTTAGGCGATTCACGATGATTCGTGAGTTATAAATTGGTTAAGTGTTTAGAGCTATGGTGAATCAAGTGGAATACTTGTGGTTTTTACATGGAGTTACACAGTGGGATGTGAAGTTAGTGGATGTGTTGGGAGTTTAGTTAGGATGCCTTCTATCCCACAACATTCTTATGAGTGTTGGATATGAGTGACCATGGTGAGCCATTATTGCATATCACAGCTTAATCTTAAGACCAAGACCATTAGGTTTATGACCTAATCAAGGTCTATATACCGACATGCTGGTGTACATACAAGGGAATTTGAGTAATACAACCACTCAAAGGGATCATACAGGTTCACTACTAAAGCGGAAGACATGAGCTCATTCATGAGATATTAGAATAAACCAATCCAAGGTTGGTCATCTTACTTTGGAAACAATACAATATTTGCAGGTATGATATATGCTTTTGGAAAGCATATGGTTGTTACCAACTTCTAATGATCGAATGAGAAACTTCGCGATAAAACCATGAAGGAGACAATCGAAAATGGGATCAGAACTTCAGGTTTAATCATAGTCATCCAATAAACATGATGTAAAAGAAATAAGAATACTCGAGGGTGATGCCATCTTAAACGATTGTATACCATGACACTTCCATTTCGATAGAGTAATGGAACATGTTTGGAATTTAGTGACTCTGCTAAGTAAAGTAGTTATCCAATCTTAGTCCAAATATTGGATATTAGTCTAAATTAGATTTAGAGACAATAAGAAGATTGGGTACTTTATCATACATGATCAGACATCTTTGAGAGGTCTTCCAGATTTTGATATGAGATTAAATCTCATTACCCAACTCACTATACATGGATTTACAATTACCTTGATACTATCTCCAAGTATTCACAGAGAAGGCACACTATCCTCAAAGGAGTTTGAGCAATGTTCCTAAAGAGATAAATCTAAGAATTGTGATTGTTCAGTGATGTTTGAATCACTGAGTGAAGAGGATAACTTAGGATGATTAAATTGGATATAATTATCCTGGATAATATTATCTTGGATAGTGTTATCTACAACTATACAAGAGTAATGTAGATAAGATTCACATTATTTTTGGATATGTACATAGAGGATCTCACGATAATTAAATTGGATTTAATTATCTTGAATAAGATTAATGTTGATAGTGTTATCCATAATAATCGTGGATAAAGCAGAGAGGATCCAAGTTATCCTATTCAGACTTGATTGTGAATAAGATTCACAAAATTAATATTAATGTGAATTATATTCACATTATACAATATATTTAAATATTATTTACATTTAGATTTCGACCTATGAATATGATTCGTATTTGTCAATGGCTTAATTTCTATTATCAAAAAATATTTGGAATTACTTATTAATAACTGAATTCTAAAAAAACTAATAAATAAATAAATTTTTGGTTGTAGAAATGTTTCAATCTTAATTATAAGAAAAGAAAAATAAAAGGAGCTCCCTAAAAAAAGAGGTATGTCCATGGTTGTAATAACCATGGTTGTCACCCCCAATTTTTAGGAGCCTCTTATTTATTTTTCTTTATTAATTATTTGTTGGTTAATTTGTTGAGAGGATTAAATAGATAATTAAATTGATAATTTTTATCAACCATAATTATAAAAGTGTTTATGATGTACTTTAATCCCGACTATTGTTTCAACAATTAGGATCATAATCCAATTTCGGTGCACAATGACTAAATTCATAGCTTTTTTGCCCTGCTTGCTACCACTCTGCTGAGATTTTCGATTCAGACTCAATAGGAGTCGAACTCTAACAGTTCAAAAATGTATATAAGGAGGGGAAAACCCTAGATTCCTGAATACAATTGATTCTGAGGAGCAACAAGTCTCTCCTCTCCTCTCTATATCTTTCCCTTCCCCTCCCCCATGGGTGTCTGAAAAGTAGAATCTCAGCAAGGGTCGTATGGTCTCACAAGGCAAAACCGCGGTCAACTAATGACTGCTCACGAAACTCAACTAATTAACAATTAACCCACAATATGTATAAAACAATGAGAAGCAAAATATTTAGAGTTAAAATTTATTATAACTCTACAAAAGATATTTATAGGTGCAACTATGTGTAGAATATCGAACACGGGGAGCAAACGAGATATTGGAGCAAAAAAATAATAAAAAAATAGTGTGTTCTTCTTGTATATTCATTTTTGTGGATTTTTCATTTTGTATTTTTAATTTTTTGTTATTATATTTTTAAATTGTTTTAATTTTATATTTTTTCTTTTTATATTTTTGATTTTTAATTTCATTTTATTTTTATAAAATATTTATAAAGTATATAAGTAATATATATATATATAGACAAGATAGACTAATATAATTATAATACCAAAATAATTAAATAAAATATAAAAAATAAAATGTTTTGGGTTTTTAAATTTTTTTGTATATTTTTGTGTTTTTTAGATAAATTTGCTAATTTTTATGGATTTTTAAAGTAAAAAATAACCCAAATGAGGGATTAAATAAATAGGCCAAATTGAAATGAAGATTAAAAATAGAAAACAATATCCAAAAATCTTTAAAGCAATTTTAATAATTGAATAATAATATAAGGAAAATTATAAACACAAAAAGAAATATTTCTAGAATTTTAATATTTTTTTAGATTTTTATGAAGGTTTTTGAAGATTTTCAATTTTTATGACTATTCATTTTCAATTTAAATAAACAAAAAATATTTCTATGAGAATTTTTCAAAATGATTTTATATTTTTATGGGTTTTTAAGCTAAACTTAATAAATAGGAAAAAGTCATAAATGCAATATCTAAAATTATACCGTTAAAATATATTGCAACAAGAGCTTAACCTTATTTTTTTAGAATTTTTGGAGCACAAATGATATTTTTAATAAATAAAGAACATCAAAAAAATGCATGTACTAGTAAGGGCATATTTGTAATTAAATTTATAATCCATGGCTCAAATGTAATTTTCCCAAAATTAGTATAATTGGAATTAACAATTCTAAGGCCAAAATGAAATACGAAAACCTACGAGGGTATTAGTGCAATATCACCACCTCACGTTGGACGGAACGTGAGGTGACATGGACTGGACTAAACTGCAAATAAAAACTATGAGGGTATTTTTATAAATATTACAAAACTATTAAAATGATAGATGAATGTTTTGATACTAAACGATAAAATATAAAAAATGCTGGGTGTAAAGTGCAAAATAACCAACAAAGGGCACCGACCGAGGGCTGGATGGTGTCAATTAGTACACGTGTTGCGTCTACAGTGAGTGATGTCGGTTCGCAGACCTGCAGTGGTGATTAGATCCCACAAATAGATCCAACAGTGAGGGGCTCGGAATATCCGATGATGGTTGTACTTCACGGAGAACAGGGCTAGATCGAACAACTCTGAGGGAAACTGGATGAACACATGAAGAACACTGCTCGGATGAACTCCGATGGGCAGAATCTAACTCCTCCAACCTCCAATGCCGCTGCTGAGAAGCTCGTGAGGATGTTGGAAATGTTCCGCAGTGGCTATGGGCATCAAACGTGTTGGAGACTCAGTGATAGGGCCTGGAGCATGACAGTACCCGGAGGTTGTCCTTGAGATAAAAAACACCTCAATCGAGGCTATCACGCTCAGGTACATGCATGGTTAGCACAAGTAAAGAAAAATGAAGGGACCCGAGGTGATTTCATGGTGGAATAGAGCGAAATGAGTGGTGCAGCGGCGACTCTAGCAAGGTAGTGGTGGTGGAGCGTCGTATGCCCGATCCAGTGAGGATTGGGGGAGCTGGAGATGCATGGGGTGATTGGGAAGCATTGGGGAAGGAAATGAGGGCGGTAGGCATGTCGGAAAACATGAGGTTGATAGTGAAATGGTTCGCCGGAACACAGCTCCAACGAGCTACGAATTTGGTTTCCTAAGCTAAAACAACAAATAAAAATCTAAACTGATTGCATTACATTAAATATAAATATAAGATTTATCTAGAAAAGAAAGAAGAAATACCTTAATTGGTCGGAGCCATGAGAAGCAAACCTCACGGAGGCGATCGTCGAAGATGTGGTATCAACCACCTAAACCTCTTCCTCGATCTGCTTCACTACTAGGTGGACCTCCTATCACCAAGTTCTAGCCTTTGGGCGTAAGAAGGGGAGAAGAAACAGTCAAAATGGGATTCAAAACTGAGAGGAAGGATCGAAGGAGGTTTATGTACATGTGATTCAGATGCTCCAAAGGATGAGGACCAACAGGTATAACAGTGATCCACTGATCGAGGAGACACGCCCACGTGATGGAGGGTAGATCAAGGACAAAAATCGGTGAAGGAATCAAGCCAAAAGGATGAATAGATCCTTGGGGAAAAATCGAGGAAAGGCGGGTCACGGCTAGGTCTGACAAACCTAGGACCTCGGCCAGAGAGTTGACCGAGGTCAACTAAAGGTGAAACCTGGTTGGTCCACGTGGACCAACAAGGAAAACCCGGATCCGATATTATTAAAAAATCGATAATAAACAATAAATGATTTAATTAATTTTAAGTTATAAAATACAAATTGTTTATTATTTTATAGTATTTTAATATGATTTTTATTATTTTTTTCAAGTTTATTTATTACAAATTAATTTTTAGGGTTTTATTTGTATGTATATTCATCTATGTTTTGGATGTTTTATTTTATTTTTTTATTTTTGATTTTATTATTTGATTTTATTTATTTATACATTTATACCTTATTTTTATATACGTAAATATAATTTTATTGTATTTTTCTGATTTATTATGTACGCCTAAATAAATAACGGTATTAATTCTATAAGTATAAGTATAGGTATTTCATCTATGTATTTTTATACATTATTTTATTTTGATGTTTATTTATGATATTAGTTTATTTTAAATATGCACATATACTATAAATAATATTTAAAAAATTATAAAAATATAAAATTGTAAAAATATTAAAGAATAAATAAAATGAATATTTTATATAGGTATATTATACAATAGGGGTCCGAAACCTAACTTTCATACCTTAACTCCAAAAAATATGAAACCACATTCATTAAATAACTTATTATATACAATTAAAGTGATTTTGATATATTTTGATTTTTTTATTTAGGAGATATGGGTTTGGGAAGTAGATATGGGTTTGGGAAGTTGGGATTTTGGCTTTTTATTGTGAATATAAAATGTACATTGTATATTATTTTTGTATAAACTCAATTTTGTATTTTTATTTGTATTTATATACAATTTCATGTATAAGGTTTATTTATTTGAGGTATAAAAGATGGAAAATAAAATAGGTCCCAAGCATACAATACTGATGAATAAAAGAATGAGTTTTATTAGTGACTTTTGGCCCTTATCTCCACTCGAACTAGTCCTTAATATGCCTAGGTCTCGGAATTTAGGGTCATAAAATACCTTTGGCATTTTATTCTTTTTCTTTTATTTTCTATTCTATAATTTTGGCATTAAAATTATATTTTATACACAATAAATGGAATAAATAATTAACTTCAATTTGTATAAAATAATGCTATATGCATGCATTAGCTAGGGTTTTTAAGGCCAAAATGAATAAAGGTAATGAAACAGAGATTCATCACCCCCTATACATGCCTTTGCTAGTCCCTAGCAAACACTTATGCAATAAGTGCAGAAATAAAAATAAAGAATAGAAAAAGAAAGAAAGTGGATTGATTTTAATTTTCAAACATGCTTTCAAAAATCAATGTTTGGAGCTTAAGTCAGACCTTTGGATTTTAGCTGCGATCGGAACCTTATTCGGAATCGGATTTGAAACCCAACAGCCTTCGAGTGTCTCAAAACTCTGCTCAAGTCTCCTCAATAGCCAGGTCAGAATATTTCAATCATACGCAAACACTTATGACTATGAATCTTTCTTGAACAATGTGTGAGATATGTTGATCCCCTCCAATGTCTCCTCTTCTTGTCTATACTTAGGGATATTTCACCCTACGTATAGGGGGAGACAGACCGAGTTGTGATTTGTTCATTCCCATCCTCGGCCCTCCTTACCTTGTGTACAGTTTGCTATACTTAGGATTAGTTGATCCTAAGTATAGGGGGACGATCGACTTCTCATTTGTTCATTTCTTCATTCCTTATTCGTTGTTCTGTAGGCTTTTCTATACTCAATATGAGTTATGTCTTCTCTTTGTATATTTGATCTATGAGGACATAGCTAAAGCTAAGTATAGGGGGTCGTATATACTTTGTATATACTTTAGCCATAACTCTCACTTTCGTATTTTTAATAAGTATGGCTAAAGTACTTTATATATACTATACAATTCATTGAATCAATTAATAAAAAGATGTTTATTATTCCTCAAATTCTTTTTGTACATACTGATTAATAAATCATTTAGAAATATTTTTGCAATAAGTTTATAAAATAGTTTGGAAAATCTTTTTGAAAAATCTTTTGAAAACTATTTGGAAAATGTTTTGTTAAATATTTTCAAACTTCGTAAAAATATTTTATTTGTAAAAATTTCTTTTCTTTGTGTGAAATAAAAATGCTTTGAAAAACTATTTGCAAATGGTTTTGTAAATAGTTGCAAAAATACTTTGAAAATCTATATATAAGTTTGAAAAACCTTTACAATTTAATTTTTGAATGTTTGTAAATGTTTGCAAAAATTACTTGCAAAAACTATTTTGGACTATAGTTTTCAAAATTGTTTGAAAATCATTTTGAAATAAGTTTGAGGAATATATGCATCACATAAAAATTCTTTACTAATTATGTATATCTGTAAATAATAACAATAATTAACATACCTTGTCTAAATTCTTAGAAAACCAAACTCTTGTAAAAAAGAGATGCATTCAAAAATCCATAAAAAGTTAAAATTTCAAAAATTGCATCACAAAAATATTTTCTGCATTGTGTATAACATAAAACTCAGGGTACACACCCCCTATATGTAGGACAAAGTACGTCCTAAGTATAACATTGGCCAAAAAAGGGATGACACCTTTGGAAGAAAAAGAACAATAAAAAAGAAAAGAAGAAAAGAAGAAAAAGATCACTCTGCTCATCTGCCTCCCCTATACTTAGGACAGAGTACGTCCTAAGAAAGGCAAAACACGAGGAATGAGGTAGAGGAGAAAAAATAGTAGATGGACAGAGGTAAAATGAAAGTGGATATAAAAGGAGATGGATGTGAAAAGATCAAGAAGGTAGAAAGTGGACCTTCTTGCGTGACCGTTGAGGAATAGATCTGACAAGGTACATATCGATATCGGGGTCCTCAGATGATGCAAACCAATCATGATTGACCTAGTGATGATCCTCAGCAATCCTAAGGTGAGAAGACATAAACTGGTCAATGGAAGAAGTGTAGCAAGGTCCTACTTGGGGTGTCTCGCAGATATCAAAGTGAAACGGCTCAAACTCATCAATGGAAGTAGTCAGGTCAAGTCCAACCTGGCGAGTCTCTAAGTCATCATCAAAAGGTCGAATTCATTGATGAAAGTAATAATATCAAATTCGACCTCTGAAGTCTCTCCTAAATCTGCCCTCCGCTCAAACATGTCTATGCTATAAATCCTGTGAATGTCATCAACACAACGCTAATCATAAGAAGAGGGAACTTCAAGATCTTCCTTTTCGAGTCTTCCTTTATGTGTAGGAATTCTCGGGTCTCATCATCATCCATAAAGAAAACCTCTATGATATCAGTGATAAATGCGAAAATCAGACCTGCGATTAATTGATATAAAGAGTTATTGATGTAGAAATAACCGCGAAATCAGACTCGGTTTATCAAACAAAAATCAATGAAATAGGAGATCGAGAGAGAAAGATTAAGACAAGCAGCTTCTCTCTCCTATTTCATCTACACTATATTATTTATCTAGGTAAGTGTGTCTAGGTCGAACTCGAGGAGGCAGAATATCAAAACATCAGTTTTTGATACAAGAAAGAAATCCCGAAAAATTCACTATATTCATGGTTTTACAACAAACTTCAGAAAAGAATCAGAACTAACACAAACTTGCAAAAATCGAATCGATAAAACTAAGCGATGAAAAACCACGAAAAATACCTAGAAATGTAGCTGGGGTAGTTACGTAACTACCTTAAAATTTTGGGGAGAAAATACAACAAAAATAAGGTCCAAAGTTGCCCTACAACCCAGGGGCAGAAGTGAAAGCAAAATATTTTGTCCTATTATAATTGGGTCCCTGGTCAAGAACTGATTTGAAAAGAAAAGAACTTTTATTGCATTTAGGTCCCTACATGGGGACCTAAATGTAATTCTAGAAAGTATTGGAGCTTTTTGAAAACTTGAATGTTCGCTTGGGCTTAATATGCAATTCTTTTACCATTTCAGTTTGAACGACCTTAACTAGATGGAATCCTGCGATCTGGGCTGTCGGCTTTGGACACGTGTCGAGCACCTGTGCTCTCCCATGTTCTTGGTGTTCTTCAGCTTCTTCCTGCGGATGACGATGAAGTCCTCTTCTCCGAATTCTTCCTGTCGACCGGCTTTGTTCTTTGGCCTCCTGCTGGGCCAGGAGGGAGACTCCTTCTCCCTCCAAGCTCTCCTGCGGTGGAGCGGCTCTAAAACTAGAAGATGCAGCTATACGAGGTCGACGAAGATGACAGTGCAGCTCTGCCTGGCAACTGAAGAGATGTCTTTTGATTTGATCTTTATGTGAAGAAGTTGATCTCTAGACGTTAAAATGATTCTCCTGAAATAATGATAAACTGCAAATGGTCATGTTCTTGCTCGATTCGCACTCGAATCGACCAAGGAATTAAATAATTTGCATATTATAAAAGGTTTTCCAGGAAACTAAAAGGAGATGTATGAATGTGAAAATGGAAGTTGGATTTTGGTAGTGAAATGGATCTGATTTGATGGGTCTGAATGTATGGCATCTAATGACGATGGTTGATGATCCTAATGATGGAATTAACTACGCTAATATGGCACGCATAATAAGAAATTAAAATTACAGAAGTGGTTGTGCTACCTATAAACTTGAGGTTTATGACCTCCTGGTTATGGCTCGACAGTGCAGCAAATCAGAGCTGAACGTGGCGCAACGACGACGATGCAAGGCGGATGATCGCCTTGGAACTTTCCTCAGACGTCCCCTTGTCCACGCTAAGATTTCCTCGAGCCCTATCACGCCCGAAGTGAGGCAGATCACGACGATGAAGGTGGGGTATTCGGCCAGGTGGTTTGGAAGTTGGAGAGCTTAGGATTCGTTAGTTGTTAATGGTGGATTTTGATGTGGTTTTATAGGTGATTGGAAAAAGTTGGTTAGAAGATCAATGGTGGGTGTGATTCTAGGTCGTTAGGGGAAGAAGATCAATGGTTAAGATCGGAGAAAGAAGCTTGGAGGTGACCGGTATAAATGGAGGAAGTTAGGAGGTTGACCAAACACTGGCTGACCTTCTTGAAGAAGAAGGCACCAGGTGTTAACACATGTCAACACCTCGTTGGCTAGTTTAATAAATAACTTAATAGTTATAGGATAAATAGTAAATAAGGGTATTTTAAATAAGTATAAAAATGAAATTTGTAAATAAATAAATTATCTAAATTATGGTATAATTAGTTTTAATAAATAATAATTATTTTATTAAATATAAATATTATATTAATAAATAAGTATAAATAAAACTTAATAAATAGGTTTTGTATTTTTTACTTACTAAATTTACTAAATATTATGTTGGTTTTATATTTTATTAATTATTAGATTAATAAGTAAAACATATATGAAGTTTTGTAGATTTTAGTAATTATTTTAAGTATATTAATAAATATAAGTATAAGTTATATAGTTTATTTATACCTATAAATTAGGGTTTTGATTTATTTAAAATAATAAATAATCTTCAGAAAATATGAAACAAATTAGGGTTTAAACACAAGATCAATAAAATAATTAAAAATTATAAAATCATTGAAATAATAAATAATGTGCCTTGAATAAAATATATAGCCCAGAAACCCAGTTGTGGTTAGGTCCCAAAACCAACTTTTTGCAAACAGACTCTGATTTTAATGAAATCACCTTCTTTTATTAGAGAACATTATTTTATGAACTTTAAAAGTGAGTAGATTGAAATTGGAGTTTGTATGAGAAAGTTATGATGTTCGGAAGTTTGGATTTTGAGAATTTACAAGTTGGATTTCTTGGTAATATACAAGGTAATATTAACTTTTTTTTATATTTTTCTATACATGTTTAGAAATAATTAGGAGAAGAGTTTGGTGAAAAATATGTTGGTATGAATTAATTAAAAATCTTTGAAGTTTTCCTATTTATTGAATAATTAATAGAGTGTATGAAGTGCAGAAATTAATTAATTTTATTTGTGTTCTTCCTTATCCCCCCCTACTAATTTTTTGTCGACCAATCCATAATGACTTGGCCTTAGGGATTAGGTTATAAAAATATCTTTTAGCTGTATTTATTTTTACAAGTCATATTGTACATATATACATATCTATAATTTGCCTTTTTTTTTATTTTCTTTATTTTTATTCTTTTATTTATTTACATGATTTTAATGCATAAAAGTGCATTTTTATTATTGACTATAGTTTTGATGGTTTTGTTAAAAAGTAGAATTTAATGGATATTTACATGTATTTGTTAAGGGTTTTAAGACTAAATGCAGACAGAATGTTAATGAATCGTGAATTCATCAATTAACAAATAGGTTATAGGCCTCATGGTCGGCTAAGATAGGTGTAGTCACATCAGGTGTAAGTCTCTGGTCGGCAGTAGGCACAGTGAGGACCACAACATTTCCGTCATCAGGACAGAACTGAATCTCTCCTGATCCATAATCAATAACGACTCTCACAGAGGTGAGAAATTGTCGTCCCTACATGATTGGAGAGTTCTCCTCAATGGTAGGTGTCTCCATGGGCAATATGACAAAATCAATAATGTAGCTCATGCCATGAATCCAAATGATAGCATTCTCTAAAATAAGGCCTCTTTATTGATCCATCAGCAAATTAAACAATTATCCTGATCTTTTTGAGAGGCCCTAAGTGAACAGATTGTACCAACAAGAAGGGTATTATATTAATCGAAGCACCACCGTCAATGAGAGTGTGATCACATGAATAGCCAGAGATGGTGCATCTAATGAATGGTGTAGTAGTGCTCCCTTTCTTAGAAGAAGGGCGGTGAGTGATATTGTGGGCAGTGGCCATGGTCAAGGTATGATGCTCAAATATGCTCATTCGCTTTCTCTTCTTGGGATGAGGAGCAGATAAATGGCTCATGGCTTGACAAAGTGGGGCTTCAATGATATCATGAATAGCGACCACCACTTCAGGTTCAGTCAAAATTTTTTGCATTTTTGGATCTCCTCCATACAATGGAGGAGATCGGAATCAATATCTACACAAGGATGATTAAGAGCATTTTATACAGTGTCATCCTTGGGGTGAAAGGTGGGACACGGGATGATTGAATATGTGGACAAATGGTCTAGCAAAGTGCTCTCTCCTCAAAAATGGCTCAACTATGTGTCTCCCGAAATCATTTTGTATTTTTTTAATTTTCTTATATTTTGTATTTTGGGCGATTGCAAGCTCTCATGGGTGTCCTCGGATGAATCCATATCATCAAATAGTGAAGCATCATTGTGGCTCTTATTAATACTAAGGAGATTATCTACCCTCTTTTTCATGTGCTCCATCATCTAGGTCAAGGTCTCAAGTGTGGACAACATAAGAGGTGACTCCCAAAGCTCACTCTCGGGTGGGTGAGGTGGTGGAAAATGTGATGGTAGTTGTGGGTCAAAGTCCGAGTCCTGAACTAGTGGGTTAGGTGGATATGTACAAAAAGAAGAGTCAGGAACAAGGTCCTCCTAATAACTGGGAGGTGGATAAAAATCAAAATCTGCTTCCGGAAACAAAGGATAAGACAGATATGTACCAAAGTCACGAGAAAAGTCCTTCTGGAAAAATGAAGGTGGACCGATTGGAGGGTATGAGGGATTCACAAAGTCTGGATAAAATTCACTCCAGTCTCCATCTCTGAAACAAGAGAAAATGATGGGGAGAACACGACAGTCAAGTCAAGAAATGTGAGAAAATGGCGCAAATGCATACTGAATATCGAGTATGCATACAAACAATTATAAAAAAACTATACACAAAAACAAATCCCACAATTCATATACTCAACACAGTGAAGACCGTGAAAGTTCGTTCTTTTATCTTGTTAATTTCTAGAGTTAGGTGATAAATACAAATTGTACAAACACTTAGGTTGGCCTGGGATTTGGGCACTACTCCTTAGTGTGTACGTACGCAAATTAAATGTGAATACAATGAGAGAGTTACTCTCCCCAAGACAAATATTTTTCTTTTTGAATTTTAGGGTCGAGTAAGCCTAACAGTCCTAATTTTATTGATTATCACTTTTTTTTGAATTTTTAATGAGAATGAATGAACCTTCAAGGGATCAATTCTTTTTAGATCATAACTGACAAAATCAATGGTGGAGAATCGGAAAAGCAATGCGAGGGGAAATCAATGATGCATGCTAAGTAAAAATGCTCACCTTGCCTCCAACTCTCTTCATGCAAGGATGCTAAGTAGAATTGAAACCAATCTATATGCAAATGCAAGCTGATAAAATCATCCTAGGATAGTGGCTGCTATTAGCGTGAAGAACAAAATGCTAAACACTTAGAAATGAGACCAAGTTCCAGTCTTCGATGCCACTCAGTGCCCACCATAGTGGGTCCTACAAGCATTGTATGTGACCTCTCTCAGCATGCAATTTCAAAACTAAGTGAATAGTAATTCAAAATTTTACTATGTCCAGATGGAAACTATAGGTACATGAAATGGTAGTTAAGTTTTTGGCCTTAATCTATCGTCAAGTAGATCCTAATCTAGGGCTCAATCACACAAAATAAAGAAAAATAAAATCGTGAAACAAATAAAAAGAAAAGCAAGAAAACACGACAAAAACCGACGAGGCCCCCATGGGAACAATCCCTCGAGCAGTAGACCTCGTGAAGTGTAGTAGTGTCCTGAGAGTCCTGAATTATTACAATTAAATAGTACTTGAATTACAAATTAAATAGAATAGAAGGCAAAGAAAATGTCAATGTCTTCAAAAGTCCTCCAAAACATCCTTTGCTACTTCCTCCTGGCAGCTAGGTCAGAAGAGTGGCACAACTTCACGTGGGTGCACAGGCGCTCCTAGAAGAGTGCCTACCTCGACCCATGTTCCTCGCAACAAAGTCAAAAATGCGGGTTATTAGACAATTCAACAATAGTATCAAATAAAAAAAATAAATGAAATAAAGAGAAGCAAGAAGACACGGGTAAAAATCCAATCTACACAGCGTGCTCCTCAGCAAAGACACCATATGAAAAGTAGAATCTCAGCGAGGGTTGTATGGTCTCACAAGGTGAAACCGTAGTCAACGTAGTGACCGCTCATGAAACTCATCTAATTCAACAATTAACAAACAACATGTATAAAGCAATTAGAAGCAAAATATGTGGAGCTAAAATTTATTATAACTCTACAAAAGATGTGTATAGGTGAAAGTATGTGTAAAGTGTCGAACACATGGAACAAATAAGAGATTGGTGCAAATAAATGCACAGAAAATTTTGCATTCTTCTTGTCTATTTGTTTTTGTGGATTTTCAATTTTGCATTTTTTAATTTTTGTTGTTATATTTGTTAATTAATTGAAATTTATTTTTTTTATTTTTTTATTTTTTTATTTTTTATTTTTAATTTCCTTTTCTTTTTATAAAAGATTTATAAATTATATAAGTAATATATATACAAGATATGCTAACATAATTATAAATACTAATAAAAATAAATAAATTATAAAAATAAAATGTTTTTTGGGTTTTAATATTTTTTTAAATTTTTATGTTTTTTAGATAATTTTGCTAATTTTTTTAATATTTTTAAAGTCAAAAATATCCCAAATCAAAGATTAAATAAATAGAATGAATTGAAATGAAGATTAAAAATAACAAACAATATCCAAAATTCTTCAAATCAATTTTAATATGTGAACAATAATATAAAGAAAATTATAAAAAATGCAAAGAAATATTTTTGAATTTTTAGGGTTTTTTAGATTTTTATAAAGGATTTTGGAGATTTTTAATTTTTATGAGTTTTCTTTTTCTATTTTTAGGGATTTTTGGTATGAAGGCTCAAAATGCTCAAATAAACAAACTATTTTTTTGGAATTTTTATTTCGATTTTATATTTTTATGGTTTTTTAAGCTAAACAAGGCAAAAATGTGCTCTTTTTTATTTTTAATAAATAGGAAAAAGTCCTAAATGCAAGATCTAAAATTATAGCATGAAAATTAATGCAACGGGAGCTTAACCCTATTTTTGAGAATTTTTGGAGCACATATGATATTTTTAATAAATAAAGAATAGAAACAAGAATGCATGTATTGGCAGGGGCATATATGAAATTAAAATTAACGTCCAGGACTCACAAATAATTTTCATAAAATATTAGAACTTAAATTAAAAATTCTTGGCCAAAAAGAAATATGAAAACCCATGAGGGTATCAATGCAAAATCATCACCTCACATGGGACGACACGCGAGGTGACGTGGACAGGACCAAACTACAAATAAAAAAATTAAAATTATTTTTGTAAATACAAAAATATTAAAACGATAGATGAATGTTTTTATATTAAATATTAAAATACAATAAGTGTTGGGTGTAAAGTGCAAAATACCCAACAAATGGCATGACGGATGGCTCGATGGTGTCCACTAATACACATGATGCATCCACAACGAGAGATGTCGATTCCCGAACCTGCAGTGGAGATTAAATCCCACAAAGAGATCCAATGGTGAGTGGCTCGGATGATCTGATGATGGTTGTGCTTCACGATGAACATGGCTGGATCAAACGACTCCGAGGGCAATGATGAATACTCATTCATCACTCTTTATTCTTATATTTTAGCTACAAAAACCTTTGCAAATACATGTAGATAGGTGTAAATATAAATAATTAAAAAAGGCATGCATTGTGTAAAAACTAATAATTAGCATGTTTTTGAGCTAAAATAAAAGAATAAAGAACAAAAAGAAAAAGAGGGAAATATTTAGAATAAATACTGAGCGACCTAATCCCAAGGGAGGGCTTAGCATGAGCCTGACCGCATAAAAACCCAAGTAGAGGGAGATAGGGGCTCATGTGTGTAAATATACCTGAAAATAAAATAAATATATTTTCCTCTAAAAATAGAATAAAAGTGGCTTGTACATATTTGTATATATTGTATATATTTGTAAATATAAAAATAAAAAAAATAGAAAAATTAAAAAGAAAACAAAAACACTCCACTTGTGCATATCCACCATGTACATACAACCACTCCTATATTTATTTCACCCTATAAATAAATAGATTAAAATTCCAAAAATTTTGTAAATATTCTATCTTTTATGGTGTAAATAAAAAAAACAACAAAAACAAAAAAAATAAAAAGAATAAAATTAAAAAAAACCAAAAATACATTGTAAATATACCATGTATATAGATGTATATATCTATTTATTTCACCATTGTATATAAATAATAAAAATAAAATAAAAATACCTTTTTATTCCTAATTTTATACTATAAATAAATAAAATATAAAATGGGAATAAAAATTCACAAAAATAACTAATTAAAAATAAAAACAAAATCCTATATTGTACAAATACCTATATATAGCCCTATTATGTAAATACCTTATATTTATTTTGAAAATTTAATTAAAAATCACAAAAAAATAGAAAAAATAAAATAAATATTTTTCATGTTTTGAGTTTTTCGAAATTCGTTCATTTTCTATTTATTATCTAATTTATAAAGTCCTAATATTTGGCGGGCTCTGATTGGTCCACGGGGGATGTTGACCCCCGGTCAACTCTCCCCCCAGGACCACCAGAGCCGGGTTTGTCTTGACCGACCCGATTTCAACCTTTTCTCCACAGTCGACCCGATCGCCAAATACCCTAACCCCGGGCTCCGATTGACCCTTGTTCATCCCAGATCCACGCCCGGGGTGGGTCTTAGGGATCCGAGTCGCGAGCGACTCGCCCGATCCATTTCTTCTCGGATCCTTGATCATATAAAGCATCTCCTCCGGCGACCTTTTTCGGCATCTCTGGACCTTCCACTCGTAGCCAAGGACCTCCTCTGGTGAGCCTGAGTGACAGCTGCGCCCGCCGGAGTGGAAGAGAGGCTCGAGCACCTCTGGAAGCCTTTGATCCGGTGGCTCCGCCGCCGTGCGCCGTCGCGAGCACGCCCAGCCTCGGGGAGCCGACGACCCCTTGCAGGCAATGACCGAGAAGCTCCCCGAGCTTCATCGTAGTCGGACGCCTCCACCAGGTAGCCTTCTTAGCCTTTAGTTTAGCATAGACTAGGATTTTTCGATTCCGATAGAAGTAGCTCCGCCGCCTCCGCCCTTCGTATCCGTCCATCCACTTGCCCATCCGACACCGCCACCACCTTCACGAGTCTCCTCCGCACCTTCTACACCGAACCATTCCCCCTGGCTCGCCCCGGAGCAGGGACCTCGGCCCTCCACCTCCGCCGCTCGCCGGAGAGCCTCCATAGCGACACACCCTTCGCTGTTCTCGTGTTCTGAAGGGTCGAGGCAGTTTGCCCTCGACCCCTCTTTCTTCCTGTGCAGGTTACGACGTCAGAAGAGCCTCATCTGGAGGCCAACAGCTCAGGCACAGGAGCTCCAGGCCACCGCCGTCGTGGGGCCGTTCTAGTGGTTGTCCGACTCATCGGAGACCGACATCAGCTGCGGAGCTTCACGGCAGAGCTCTTCCGCACTTCAGGAGCAGCAGGGGAGGATCATAGCACGTGCATCGGGCCGGTGAAGCTCGCCGGCCAACTGTTCTTCCACCATCCTCCTCAGACGTCCGATCGGCCTCAACGCTCCAGTTCAGATCTTACCCGTCCATTCGAGGAACCACAAATACCGTCAGATCCTTGGAGGTTGATCACGACCGTCGATTCACCGAGGGCTTCTCCACAGTGCACCAGGACCGTCAGATTCGCCACGTGGTGGAACGCCAACCATCCGATCAGGCCTACGTTTCGTGGTTAAGGCGCCATCGTTCTTACCCGTTAGATCAGCTACGTGGCGCTACATCAGCCGTCGACATTTAATAAGGGGGTAAATAGCTCTTAGGCCCCTCTACTTTTCGTATTTAGTTTCTAGTCCTGTAAATACGTAGTTTAGTTCTTTTATTTTTGTAAATATTGCACGAAGGATCCTATTGTTTATCTGATTTGCATTTATACCCTTGTTTGTTGTCGACACGTGCATCGACACGTGGTATTTGGTGTTTTTGCAATATTGGCCCTGTGTTTTTGGCTTGTTCTGTTTTGTATTTTTATTAATAGGAATGACAATTAGGTCCCCCCAGGCCTGAGTCACGTGTATCGTGCGTGGCCCGGGGGACATTTTGCATTCCTTGCCCTACACTTTTCAGGCCTGCTATCCAAGGGGCCCAGGGTTTTATTATAATTGCAGTTAGGTCCCTGTGCACTATGGCTTGATTTTTATTTTTAATAAAATAGTAAACTAACTCCAAATTCAATGAAAATTTGACACATGGCTCCTGCCATGTTGTAAAATTTTCTAGAATTTTTGGAGATATTTTTGTTTTTATTTGATATTTTAAAAATTCAAAAACAGCCTTTTTCTTTACTGTTTGATTTAAAAATTCACAAAAAAAATAATAAAACTCATTTAAAAATTACAAAAAATTAGTTGTTGTGTATTTTGTCTTGTATGATTTTCTGACTAAATTTGGTCATTTTTCATTATATAAAACTCTTAAAAATTGAAAAACACTAAAAAAACTATAAAAATTATAATAAATAATTTAAAAATCCAAAAACAATAAATCTAGTGCCCAAATTTTCCTTAAACTTTCTAGTTTACAGGAAAATTACCTCCAGGAGTGTTAAGGCCCTTTTTTGCAATTTAAATTGGCCTTTTACTCCTGACTGGACAATACCTTCAGTTTCTTGCCTTGTTTGATTTTTAGAAAATTAAATAAAAATCAGAAAAATACCAAAAATTACCCAAAAATAGTAAAAAAACATAAAATACATAAAACCATTTTTATTTGAATTTTTGGTTGATTTTTGGATGCTTTAATAATTGCTTGAAGTTGGTTATTTCTTTGTTTTCTTTATTTTCTTAATTAAATAAAAATCCAAAAAAATTATAAAAATTAAAAATCCACCAAAAATAGTTTTATTTTATTTTTTTTCTTTTTTTTAGACTACTTCGTAGGCCGCAAGGCCATCACGTGCTCCCTGAGTCCGACCCTGGTCGCTATACCAGGCTAATCTAATAGCCAGGACCGCTATCATTTTATTTAATTTTTCTCTGATTTTGGTGGTCTTCAATTCATTTTTCTTGATCGACCGACTGATCTCTTGAGCGACTGAGGTCGCAACGACCTTAGTTACTTCTTCATCCTTAGTTGCTCAGGATTTTTAGGTCATCAGACAACTAGAGGAACACATGAAGAACACTGCTCGGATGAACTTCTATCGATAGAATCTAACTCCTCCGACCTCCAAAGCCACTGATGAAATGCTTGTGAGGATGCTGAAAATGTTCCGTAGTGGCTGGGGCCTTTAAACGAGTCTGGGGCTCATTGATAGAGCCCTAGAGCGTGACAGTATCTGGAGGTTGTCCTTGAGATCAAAACACCTCAATCGAGGCTATTACGCTCGGGTTCCTGCAAGTTTAGCACAAGCAAAGAAAAGTGAAGGGAATCGAGGTGTTTTCGCGGTGGAATGAAGCGAAATGAGTGGTGTGGCGATGACTCCGGTGAGGCAGTTCTGGTTGAGCACCATCGGCCTGATCAAGTGAGGATCGAGGGAGCTGGAGATGCATGGGGTGATTGGGAAGCATTGGGGAAGGAAGTGAGGTGGAAAGTGCGACGGAAAACAGGAGGTTGACAATGAAATGGTTTGCCAGAGTGGAGCTCTGACGAACTATGAATTTGGTTTCCTAAGCTAAAACAAACAATAAAAAGCTAAACTAATTGCATGACATTATATCTGAACCTAAGACCTATCTAAAAAAGCAAGAATAAATACCTCAACTGGCCGGAGCCAGGAGATGCTGACCTCACGGTGGCGATGGCCGGAGATGTGGTATCAACCACCTAAACCTCTTAATCGACCCGCTTCACTGCTAGGCAAATCTCCTGTCACCAGGTTCTAGCTTTTGGGCATAAGAAGGGGAGAAGAAACGACCAAAATGGGATTAAAAAATGGGCGGAAGGATCGGAGGAGGTTTATGTACATGTGACTTGGATGCTCCAAAGACCAAGGACCAACAGGCATAGCAGTGATCCATGGATCGAGGAGACACACCCGCGTGATGAAGGGTGGATCGAGGACAAAAATCGGTGAAGGAATCAACCCAAATGATGAATAGATCATTGGGGAAAAATTGAGGAAAGGCGAGTCAAGGCTAGGTCTGACAAACCTAGGACCCCGGTCAGAGAGTTGACCGAGGTCAACTAAAGGTGAAACTTGGTTGGTCCACGTGGACCAACTAGGAAAAACCTAAACTGATATTATTAAAAAATTGATAATAAATAATAAATGATTTAATTATTTTTAAGTTATAAATAAAAATGTTTATTATTTTTATAGTATTTTAATATAATTTCTATTTATTTTTTCGAGTTTATTTATTATAAGTTAAATTTTAAGGGTTTTATTTATATGTATATTCATCTATGTTTTGGGTATTTTAGTTTTATATATTATATTAAATTAAATTATTTTACTTTATTTTATTAATTTATATATTTATAACTAATTTTTATAGACATAAATATATTTTTATTGCGTTTTTGCTGATGTATTTTATACTTTTAAATAAATATTGGTATTAGTTGTATAAGTATAGGTATTTCATCTATGTATTTTTATATATTATTTTATTTTAATGTTTGTTTATGGTTTTAGTTTATTTTAAATATGTAAATATACTATAAATAATATTTTTAAAATTATAAAAAGATAAAGTTATAAAAATAATAAAGAATAAATAAAATGAATATTTTATATAGGTATGTTAAACAATAGGGGTCCAAAAACTAATTTTCACACCTTTACTCTAAAAAATATGAAACCACCTTCATTAAATAACTTATTAAAAGTTATGTACAATTAAAGGTGATTTTGATATATTTTGATTTTTTAGGAGATATTAGTTTGAAAATTGGCATTTTGGCTTTTTATTTAGAGTATAAAATGTACATTGTATATTATTTTTGTATAAACTCAAATTTTTATTTTTATTTGTATTTTTATCTACAACATTCATGTACAAAGTTTCTTTATTTGAGGTGTAAAATATGGAATATAAAATAGGTCCCAAAAATACAATATTGATGAATAAAAGAATGAGTTTTATTTGTGATTTTTTGTCCTTATTTCCCCCTACTTTATTCCTTGTCATCCTAGTCATCAAGATGCCTAGATCATAGGGTCTAGGGTCATAAAATACGTTTGGTATTTTATTCTTATTCTTTTCTTTATTCTATAATTTTGGCATTAAAAACTGTATTTTATACATGATAAATGGAATAAATAATGAATGTTAATTTGCACAAAATAATGCTATATACATGCATTAGAGAGGGTTTTAAGGCTGGAATGATTGAATAAATGTGATGAAATGGAGATTCATTAGTGTCCACTTACCATGACAATGCCCTTAATGTTGAATGTTCCCCATTGCTTCACATGGCTGACCCCTTGTAGGAATAATATCCTTAAGGGTTGATAACCCTGTTATTACATTATCGGATCGATTGAATCGGTCTCGACTAGAGTTTCTTCATCTTTGGTTCTTGAGAATCATGATGTAGAAGGATGATTTCGTTTGAAGAAATCAGGAGCAAGGAGTCCTAGAACGTTTCATTGGATTGCAGGATGTACGTGGTTCATCCATGCACACACAAGTGTTGTCTCCATTGGATTGGACTTCAGACATGAGGTCTCTTGCTTTAGAGACTAGAGGATCACATTCATGCTTCAAGAGGTAATTATATACTTGTGTGAAATTGATGGAACATATTGGGAATAATTTCCTATCTATGTGATTCCATCGAGTTTTAATTTTTTAATTCCATTGATATGGTGACTTGTATGACAAGTCTATTTTTTTGATCGGATTTGATCCAATACATACGATTCCATGATGCATGAGGCCTTATCTGCCTCCATTCAAGTGGTATTAGAGCCTTGATCAGAGGTCTTAGATATGATCCGTAGTCCTTAGAGGACCAAGCTTTGGATATCGAATTGTGGGAACATATTTTTTCCAGGATTGTACGATTTCCAATTGTTTTTTGCAAAATATTGAAGTTGTTGTTTTATTCCCCCATTGTGAATGTGTTTTGGTATGATAAATTAAGCTTATAATGTCAAAATATGACACCAAAGGTCAGATCAATAGTTGGTTATGATCACATAAAGATTAGCATATGAAAAGTTCCCACAATGTGTTTTTGCATAAATTTCATAATTGTAAATTATAAATTTGTTTACTATTTTCTTGTCACAAAACTTGATAAAAATAACTTTATTAATGTCAAAAATTAAATAAGCAAACTGCATGATTTTACTTCGCATGATCCCGAGTCTAATAACCTGAGATATGTGATATTTTGTGGAATAGGATCGGAGGATGATATGATCATTTTTGATGACATTTTTCATGTGTTTATCATTCAAAATAAATCAGAAAATATAATATATGTCTTTCTTAATTGTTGAAATAAATATTTAGAGAAATATTTCAATCATCATCAACTTTTGAATAATTGTTTCACGATAGAAATCGAATTTGAACTGCAATTACTGTAACTAGATAATTCGGATGTAAAAACAGTTGGTTGCTTGATATATTAGAAATTTATGATAATTAAAGTGTAAATTACATATTTGGTTTCCATTTATGGACTCAATCCCAATATGGATCCCAATCTTTCAAATGTAACAAAATGGGTTTAGACTCTATTTTTATAAACGTCACCGTTACAAGAAAGAGAGAGATTGACTAAATTACGTATTTTTGAGAATGGGTACTTACAATGATACTACTTCTGAAATGGATACTTTAGTTCATATATCTCTTTTTTGTAATGGTACCATTTATAGAAACAGATTCAGGACACGTTTTGTTACATTTAAAATATTGAGACTCATATTGGGATTGGACCCATAAATAAGGATCCAATATGTAAATTACGTTAAATAAAATGATTTTAATTTCAAACTTTTAAGAGATATTATTATATAGTATCATGCTGGTAAAATAAGATCGATAAAACTGCAAGTACAAATAAACCCAGTTGAGTTATTTCGATTTAGAATTGAGATGGTGTCTATATGGGTATGATGCCTTGGTTCCTTAATTAGCATCTTGTAATGCAAGGAAATGCTCCCTACCAGCATAACTCGAGCGTCTAGTTGGATCTGTTTCAAAAAAGTAGAGCATGATGTGCAGTTAAGGCATATTCTAACAACTGAAATTGGAAAACATACTTGTGAGGATATATACTATATAATAAATATGAAGCAAGATTGTTTGTTTGTTGAATTGGATTGATAATTTAATATGACTAAATTAATGATCCAGCTATTCACAGTCTATATCATAAAAAGTAAATTAGATTTACCTTGGAAGAGTTGATCAGAAGAATATGATTCAAAGTGTTCAATTAGATTTTGAAAGGGTATAAAGGATCATATGATGACATCCATGGTCTCCAGTCAAGGCGAAGGGTACCATCGCCATGTATTATGTTGCGGAGACGTCGATGGGAAATCATAGCTCCAATATACAAGTGCACATGGATCAAGCTCTCTTCTTCTCGAAAGAGACATGCCATATACGTAGTGACCACAATGTTGTTTCCTATATAATTGTGGAAATATTGGATTGTGTATAACGAGTTCAATTCCAGTTGACGGTTGGTTCAATTGGTAATAAATCAACATAACCTTAGGGGTGGAGGGCTCGGGTGTCAAAGACCGAATTGGGAGTGCAAATTGGACTTGCAAGGCAGAAAAGTTCCCTCTTCCTTCACCATAGTTCCATTTTCTCATATTATTGGCGTGTGATGAAAGTGGAAGGGAGGTCCTAGATATCACTTGATGTATTTTGGTTGACATGCATCATGTTTGCAAAGGAACATACTTTCAAAGTAATAAAAATCAATATAACTTTGATTTAAAATAATAATAACCTTAATCAAAGTAAATATTTATGCAAATTATCTTATTTCATATAACTTTTATTTAAACCCACTCAATATACTTATACTCAATCACAACCAGTATAATGGATACAATCCGTGATTACGATGTTTTGGCAAAAATAAGTTCTCTCAACATTTGGTCATAAAGGACATTGTTTACTGCATTACGCGGAATGGTAACCCCATACGATATGATGTACTCAAAATGTTTGAGTACCTACTTGAGCCAAAGTCCTAAGAGTCAGGATGGATGTGGATATTATGAATGTCATCATTCTACTATTTCTACTTAAGTACTTCATTGAGCTTCATAATTTCATATTGTATAGAATGGATGAAGCAAGTATAAATGTTGAAATACTTTCAAATTTATGCCTTTTCAGGACATGTTCAATTATAGAGATCCATTATCTTAAGAAAAGGTGCATCGAGGAAGTATAAAGGAAGCATGTACCCAACCCATAGGATGAAGAAAGGTCAAAGAGTTGACCATACTTCTAGAATTTCCACATCCAAATAGTTGGATGATTTCCAACACTGCAATAGGCCGATATACCAGAAGTATGACTATCAAGAATATCTATAATTCTTAGAAAAGAACTCGGATAATACATAGGCATACCTTAGATCTATAATTCATCATTGGAACCAACTTATTTTTACATAAGGATTAAGTTGGCTAGCTGTATTGGTTCTTATACTAACATTTGCAATCGATTGCACATGTTTTAGAATATTAGTGAACTTGATCTAAAAGCTGATAGTCATTCCACATGGGATTTGATGCAATCGTTACAACAATAACCATCAGATAAATACACTACCACATTCAAGTGGGAGAGTCCTTAGTCATAGAGAATGTCTCTATGACCTAAATGTTAGAAATTATTTACTATCTATTTCTAAACTCGTTAGAGATAGACATACGTTATGAGATAGACTTATTATAAAGTATTATAATGGATATATTTCAGAGGGTAATCTAACAACTAGAGGACTCTATGTAATTAGAATATTAATGAATTGGTTTGTTGACGTTTCTAATAATGAAAATCAAAATTTCAAAGATCAATAGGAGGACGGAGATCATTTGATGATTATCTAGCATCAAGACTTGAACATGTGTCTATTGATAAGATCATTATACTAGTGAGATGTGGACTTTTAGATTGTCTAAATGTTCAGAACTTTCCTATTTGTGAATATAGTATTCAAAGTAAATTTTCAGAGCATCCTTATTCAGGAATGGTATAAGATGCAGAGATATTCAAGACCTTATACATATTGATGTATGTGGACGCTCCATACCATAATGAACATTAATGATATGTGATATCAATTGATTATAATTAATGGTAGGAGATTTCTTCTTTACATATAGTTGGAAGGAAGACGTATATAATTCGATTTTAACAAGGTAACGAGTACCTACCAGATGAATTCAAGGAATACCTTATGAAGGAAGGAATATTTTTCCTATCTCACTCCTCAAGAATACCTCGGCTTGGTAGAGTTGTAGGGAGATACAACAAGATCATGATGAACATGGTTAGATCAATGATGAATCATAGCATAATTACCCCTAAGTTTCAAAGGATATGCAGTAGAGACTGCATCATATATCCTAAACTTGATTCCATGCAAAGATGCTAGAATCTTGCACTAAAGAGTGCTATTTCATTGGGTGTATAAAGGACGATATTGGATACCTAATGTATGACCCTGCAATTCTTTAAAGACTTCATCTCTAAGGATATAATTCTTGGAAGATGACTTACCGATGAATCGCTAATTACCATGTTTAAGTTGTCGTTTTTATGTTGTAGTTGGGTAATATGGATTAATCAAGAAATAACCACAAATTAATTATTCAATTAATACGAGGTGGTTTTTTATGCTTATTTAACCTAGGCAAGTCCCATGGTCGACTCAAGGAGGTAAAGGAACAACCTAAGTTAATGTCTATCAGATTTAATGTACAATTTTTTGAGATGGATTTTTTGGGTAATTTTTTTAATGCAATTAATGATGCACATGCAAATGTTGCCAATATTAAGGAATAAAATGTAATTTTCAATTAAATGGAGACCAACAATTATGAAACATGTTCGATATGTTAGTAATGATTAATTGAATGAACTTTAATTTTTTTGGAATTTTCTTATACAATATGAATATTTAATTAATTAAATGATCTAAACAATGTGATTCTCAATAATTAATTATAATAAATATAAAACCTATTTATTTTAAGGGAATAAATTTTTCGAAGATATATCACTAAGTGATCTATCTCAGAAAAATCCTAAACTCTAAAAATGTGGAATATTATATTTATTAAAAATCAATTATTGAAATTGACAATAATTTTTACATAACAAAGGGTGCTTGCAAATGCAATTATTTTTTGCCACAATGTGAAGCAAAAATAGTTCTAATATTAGTGAGTTTTTGGCTATTTTATCAGCAGTACTTGATTTTATATGAATTTCTGAGAACAAAACGAGCAAAATATGCAATTTTCCACGGAATTAGTTATTTTAAAATAGCGACAGAGAATAAAAGGTAAACACATGCCACAATCTATATAATTAGTTGAAGAACAAAATATGATTTTTGAATAATAAGATGATGCAAAAATGATCTTCAAAACATAAACCAAAATGAGGGGTCTAAATGTAAATTACAATAATAAAAATGCTTAGCAGGGACTCGAATGAAATTACCTAACCCATGGGGGTGTTCCAGCAAAATTTTCAAGTGGTCACCTGTCGTGCACATGGCCCTTGAGCAGAGGGGGGTTGTTCGGGAATTTAGAACATTTGAGGGCTTGCTTGTAAATTTCCCCAAGAGGGGGTGCGAGTCACGTAAGGCCCCCTTGGACTTTGCGCCAAACCGTGAGAGGGTGGAGCACAGGTGTTGGTAGAGGAGAGGAACTTCCAGGTGGTGTTGTGGGCAGACATGGAGCTTAAGAAGGCGAGATTGAGCCGGTTGGGCATAATATTCCCACAGCCTCACATGCCGTGAGGTGGGGTTGATGACAAGGTGGCAGGCGACTGTGCACTTGGCCCGAGGCAGGATGTAGAGGGTGGCAGATGGGTGCTAGCGTGGTGGTGAAGCTGGGGTCGAAGGAGAGTGGGTCGATCGACACACGATTGGTTGTTGCACGTGAAGACATAGGATCCTTGCTGGTGATGTTCGAAGATTGACAAGGACATGAGTTGGTGTGGCTACTTGTAAAGGTGATGTCGTTGATCGATGCGGAGCCTTGACAGAGATGGCGAGGAGTGAAGATCAGCTGGAGGTCAAGCAGGCTCGACCACAGAGAGGCATGCAGAGTCAGTGGAGTCATCGATGGTGAAGAGATATCCTGAAGAGTGTCTAAGATGAGCTGGAGCCGACCCTTTGGTGGAGTCGTTGTTGAAGTGGTTGAGCTCCCTGGCGTTGAAGGTACAACCCCAGGAGGAGGAGATGGTCGGAGCTTTGGAGGAAGAGGTTGATGATGACCGAGCAGAAGGGTAGATCGGGTGGAGGATGATGAAGATGAAGGTGATGGATGTGAAGGGTGTATGGTGTGGTGATCGGAGAGAGGCAAAGTAAATGAAGAAGAAGGTGGACGAGGAATACTTGGGAGGAGTACTCTAAGTGGAGGAAGCTCCGAGAGGCTCGAGCCACAGAGGGCAAGCAAAGCAGGTGCGCTAGGCACTATTGCAACGAGATGGTGAAGCCTCAGATCATGCCACAAGAGGACGAGGGTGTTGTTAAAGATGAGAGGGCTCGATCTTGGTGTTGTCAACGGCATTCGGAGCCCTTGGAGTTGCCCCTTACTGTTGCTGTATCGGCGGATGAGGGGTTTCGAGCAGTGATGGGTTTTAAACAGCGGAGAAGGGTAGTGCTCGATATAGAAAGAGCGATCATAGATTGAAGGTGGATGTGATGAGAATCTGGTAATGGGTTTGATTGGGAGGAGATACGAGAAGAGGCGATCGAGCGAATCAGATTCAAGATGAGGGGCAATCGGGGATTGATTGTAATTGGGAGATCGACGATGGATGGGGAAAGTGGCATGGCTCCAGATTGGGAAAGGCAGCAAGAAGAGCGGGAGGACGGTGTTGGAGCCAAAAGGGGAAGGCGGTGGCTGGTGTTGAACGGAGGGAGGAGAAAGATGTGGGTCGTCCGATCGATTGAGATCGGGAGGCCCACGAAGTGCCACGTGGCGGGGCAGAAATAAAATTGAAAGGGTGTGATCCAAGCTGTTGGATGGATACCCCTTCATCCAATGGCTGGAAAAAGAATGAGTAAGTAAGGGAGAAAGCGGTAACACTTGGCAGCTCCATGAGCTGCCACGTGGCTTGCCCAGAAAAATTGAAAATAAAAAATCAAAGAAAAATAAAAAATAAATAGTAAATGACCCAGATTGAAAATATTTCTTCACGAATGTTGTTCGTCTCGACGAGATATACAACTTTTAGAAGAGAACAAAGCCAAAATAAGTCATTTGCACAAAATGGTATTTTTGGTGGTATTCTATGTGTATAATATACATGATTTTTGGGGTTTGCAATTTTTTGTCATTTTTAAATAAGATAAAAATTGAGTAAAACATACGATAAAATAAAAGATAAATAATTACATATTAATCTATTTTTGGATTTTTAATAATTAAGGAAATAAATGAATAAAATAAAGGGGACTTTTGTACATACTCTCAATAAAGACTCAGACTCTGTTAGCTTCTTTGACATCAAGCTCATTTTAGGTTTGGATTTTTGTGCATTTTAATAAAACCTTTGTTAAAGAAAATAAATGAAAAATATATAAAATAAAAAGAGTTAATTACGTACATAAAATGTAAGGCCAAAATCATCTATAGGATTGTGTAATTTCTTCTCTCCCTTTCATTGGAAAAATGCTCCACTCGGAGTGCCTTATTAACTCAACGCATGTGTTTTAGGTTGTTGACCAGTACACACGTCAAGAGAGTTCGGAGTCGTCTGTACTAGTTTTCCAGGGAGTACACCTGGGGGTGCCTCTTTTGAGTACCTATCGTACGTTCGACACCTAGACTTGTATCATTATACAATGCATGGCCCTTTTTGGGTGCTAGCTCGACTCCTGGTCCTAATATCTTTGGTCCATGTGGACACATTGAAATGGTTGGGAGTACTCGCCTTTGGTGGAAGCTTTTTGAGTTTGTATTTGTAATGAGAGAGCTTTTCTCAAAAAGTATTTCATTGATGATTGGCTAGCTTCACTGCTTTTACCAAGTTGGTGCACATTGATCAATAATTAATTAAGTTTCACAAGTTTTGTGTGAAAGTGTAAGTGTCAGGGATACATCCAACTAAAGAATGCATGGATGAATGAAATGTTGAATGAAATGCAAGTGTGCAAAATGTTTTTTTTATTTTTAATACAAAAATGAATAAGAAGCCAATTTTCAAAACTTTGGTTGAACACACAATTGACACAGACAATGTTAGTTGTAAAAATTAACTCTCTCTCTCTCTCTCTTCTAATGTTTTTTTAGAAGTAAGTTACCAACCCCGTAAATAAAATATAGACTTACGTAAAAGTACAAGCTATGGGTAAAATATATAGAGAGTATATATACGCGCCCTATACTTAGCGAGTGCTATGTCCTCAGAGCACAAGAAGCGTAGAGAAGAGATAGATCAGGCTAATTGTGAGAGAATGAAAAAGAAAAGAAAAATAGAAGGTTGTCTTCCCCCTATACGTAGGTTATGGATAGTCTAAGTATAGAAGAAGGGCAAAAATGAAGCGGACAAGGGGAGAAGTGAATGAGGAGAGTATATACAATAGGCATCGGGTCCCCCATACTTAGGCTCGTGTCAGCCTAAGTATGGAAGAAGGGTAGGGGATCAATGAGATCTTGATAATAAACAAGGAGAATGTACATTTGAAAGGTGTGAAGAATAAAGATCATTTGTACACCTTGTGTATGACTGGTTCTCTTCATGTAGGGTGGTCTTCATGAAGAATAAAAATCATCTTTCAAACCGTAACTCCAAAATTTATGAAACCGCTACCATTTTAAAGAAAATTTAATTTAAAATATGATGGAAGTAAGTTTGATTCAATTTGAGTTCATATGGAGTCGAAATTGGTCTTTCAATTAATGGTTTACAGTTTTTTCCGAGTGTGGCTGCTTTTATTCTTTATATGAATTTATTTTACAAGTATTTTTATTATTTAGGAAACATTTTTATTTACAACTTTTGTTAAGAAAAATATTTAATTTGAGGTCAATTTATGGGCAAATAAAATAGTCTAAGTTTTATATAAATATAAGAATAAATAATGAATGAAGAGTATTTACAAAACATTTTTTTGAATTTTCCGATTAAAGACCCTTTCTCCCCTACTTTATTCCTGGTCGATCAGGTCAAGTCTTGACCTTCTCTCAGAATTCAGGTAAGCCTGTATCTATTGCATATATAGAATCTTTTATTTTCTTTTATTTTCCTTTATTTATTTATTTATTTATTTATTTTAGGTTAAAATAATAATATATGTACAATATTTACATATCGATGCAGGTTAGTAAGAATATGAATTTAGTACTATATACATGTATTTTTATAAGGGATTTTAAGCTAAAATAAATGAATAAAGATGATGAAATGCCGATTCATCATCCCGCTATGCTTTACCTTTGCTAGTCCCTTAACAAACACTTATTTGAAAGAATAAGTGAATAAAAAAAAAGAAAGGAAAAATAAAGAATTTAGGACAATATTGAGTATTAAACTTATCTTCATAAAGTTGTAGTATGGACCTCTATCAGACCTTTGGATTATTAGTGTGACGGAACCTTAATGGGAAATGGATTTAAAACCTAACAGCCTTTAAGTTCCACAAGACTCATATTCAAGTCTCCTCAACAGTCGGGACAGAACAAGTCTACATACACAAATTCTTAAGACTGTGAATTTTTACTTGTACGGTGTAAGTGAAATATAGCTCCCCATATCAAAAGTAGCAAAGAAACAACCTCTCTCAACAAGGTAACTCTAGTCCCCCGATCTAGAAACTCTTTCCTCGAGGAGAGGGGATATTCCCGTCTAAGTTCAAGTACATCCAGCTCAAGAAGAGGAGATGGAGAAAAGAATGGATGGTAACCTGTGTAGCTACCTATCCTTGGATGCATGACCAATGTAGTCAAGTGATCCAGCTGCAAGTTTACAAAAATTTGACGTTGAAGCTCTTCTTATCCGACATGCATTTTACTTTTCAATCAAGCATGTCCACTTTTGGAGATTATGTGTTTTTTTGTATTTTTTTTTCAAATATATACAAGGTACAACATGTACATAAGGAGTTTTTCCTCTTGAGCTACTAGACCATCCCTCTTTTGAAGCATTATTGCAACCCCACAGCATCCTGTCTTTAGACCTCAATGCTACTAGATGAGGATTAGATACACTATCCTCCCTAGAGGAGGAGGATATTCCCACTAGTTGTTACATACCCGTGTGCTACCCCAAGCCAAAACATTCTGCCTCCTCACTACCTCCTCCATGAAGAGCTATGTATAGAGTGCTTGTCCAAGATAAGCCATGGTTTAGAAGAATCATGTGTGTGTTGTTAATTATTCTACATAGACTAATCAATATTACATGTGAACATAGTCTTATGGACTCAAAGAATTAAGTTGCTAGGACCTACAACGTCTTAATTCAATTTCTTATAAAGTTCCTCTGAAATTAAGTGGATTAAGGTCCAACTAAGCTCCATTCTTCAAATTTATTCCAGACTTAGTTTAAATGTCAATATTATCCTTAAAAATGTACATGCAAATGAAAGAAATAAATACAAAGCAAATTTTTTAGAGAGATTTTTTCACTTAATTTAATTTTTTAAGAGAAAAAGGATTAGTAAAATACATACAAGTATATACATGGATTATACAAATATCTTTTTATAAGAGGATAATATTTTCTATTTTTGTTTTTTTATCTTTTTTTGTGTTTTGTGTTTTTTTATTAAGACGAAACGTGACCAAAGTCTATATACACACACGTGGATTTTAAGCATTTATATACATAACCCAAAAATAATTACATTTTCTAAAGTACGAGTTATGTATAAAGTATATATACAATATATACGACACCCCCTATACTTACTAGAACTATGTCCTCATAGTTAACTTGTGCTAAGTATAAAATAGTGAAAAGAACACTATACAACAACAACTCAAAGAATGAATAGAAGTCAGTGATCCCCCTATACTTAGGATTAAGTAATCCTAAGTATAAAAGATTTTACAAAAGGGAAAAACAGAGAAAAAGAATGGACAGACTCAACGGTTCATCTTGCCCCTCAATATTTACGGTAGAATAGTCCAAAGTATATAATATCAACAAGTTGCGGGACACGCGAGAGGACGGAAGAATAAAAACACCAAAGAGATGATTTGAGCAACATCACTCCCCCTATACTTAGGGTAGAGTATCCCTAAGTATAAGCAACAATAGGAGTGATGAACATGATTAATATGAACAACTCGAATCATTCACCCTCTATACTTAGGATAGAGTACATATCAAAGAGACGATATGAGCAACATCACTCCCCCTATACTTAGGATATAGCACACATATACAGACAAGAGGTAAACGATAAACGGAAGAAGGAAGGCGCTAATCAAGACAAAACACATATATACAAGGTAGACACTGTTGAGGTGTCTCTCAATAAGCGCTAGAGTTTACGTGCCTAGCTGGGTGCAAAGGCTAGGACAACAAAGTATCAAGGTTCAAGACAACATCTGTAATGTGAATACCGTACTGTCGTTGTTTTCTCGGTGTGAGAACAACAACGTAGTCAACAGTGTGAATGAGGACACCCAGATAGGCAATCAGGCGGGTGTCTGCTACCAGGTAAATAGAAGAGAAAGTCAAGTCAGGCACAGATAGAACAAATGAAATCTTCGGCTCAAGGTCAGAACGAAGTGAATTGTTGGAGCCGAAAAAATGGAACATGGAGAAGGAAGGATCTGTCATGGAATCCTCCACATCAATCACTGTCTCGAAAATGTATGGAAGGTCAAGATCATGAGACTCAATAAGAAAGCATATATCTGATGCATGTAAGGAAGAGAGATCTGGTATAGCATCGAATAACTCAAGGGTCATCTCATCCTTACGAGGGTTGTCAAGGAGAGAATAAATATCAAACATAAAAAGATCAGAAGTATTGGAAAACTTAAAATTATCAGAAGACTCGATCTCGTGATCCGACATATTGGATGCACAACTAGGGAGTGAAACCAGGTACAGAGAACACACGACCCGCATATAACCCTCAAGGAGATGTGAGAAATCAGGATGATTCGAGGGAGAGAACGAATGATCATATATTCAAATATTGAGTTCTCTCTCGAAGTAAAAGAAAAACCGTCCAATGGATAAGGAATATCAGGCTAAAAGAAATCTTGGTAATGATCAAAGAGAACTCCGAGTGAGGTACCGAAGGATAGCGAGTCCTTCTATCGTGTATCCTCGATTGATGCAACTGTAGAGGGAAAAATGACATTTTCCAGTATATCCAAATGATCGACAACGCGAGAGATATATACAGGAAGAAGCGGGTTTCCAGAGCCCTCTGAAAGAGGGAACTGCCAGAGTGAATGAATTTGAGCTTGGGAAATATTGGACAGCATTTGGCCCTAAGAGGGAATGGTGGGAGGGAGGGAAAACATGAGCGATGATGATTTGTTTAAATGATTGCTAATGATCTGGAGAGAAAAGATCGTAACTAACTCAATACCAGGCACAATGCAAAAATAATGCAAACCCCCAATTCACCAACTCAATGCAATGTGAAGACCGTGAAGGCTCGGTCAATTATCTTGTCAAAATTAGAGTTTGGTGATCAAACACAAATTTGTACAAACAAGTAGGAAGGCTTGGGATTGGGGCACTAATCCTTAGTGTGTACATGGCAAATAGAATGTGAATACAATGAGGGGGATTCTCTCATAAAATAATGATGTGAATCAATTGTGTTTAATTTTAAGGTCCAAGTGATTTTAGCAATATCAATTTTTAATTTTTCACTTTTTATGATATTTTTGAAAAAAAATGCGTCTAACGTATTTTCCAATTTCCTTTATTCCTATATCCACAAAATAAAGAGGAAAATGAAAAGCCGATGCACGAGAAAATATGAGATGCAAATGCTATAGATAGAGGTGTGTACCTAACTCCAGCACTCTAAATTCAATATGATCCACACAAAAAAATAAAACTAAATTATATGCAAATGTAAGTGAGAACCGTCCTAAGCAGTAACTTCTATACAGGAAGAACCAAGTTATTATTTGCCCAAGTTCAAATGATCTATTCTTTTAGGGCTTTAGACCTAATAACTACCTGGCCCAACCAAATAAAACCTAAGGCTAAGGGATTCACTCACAGAAAACAAAATAAAAGTCAGAAAACACAAATCCACTAGAAATAACTATAAATAAAAGCGATAAAAACAACTGGAAAACAATGGTGAGATCCCCCAAGTGCACCGGCACTTGACGAAACAGACCTCGAACAATAAGGTATATAGTGTCCTTTTTACAACAATTTTGAATGAATAAAATGCTAAAATAAATAAAAAACTATCTACGCTCCAATTATTGGCCTCTATCAATATTTCTCCTCCTCTTGCGTTTTCCTGTGGCTTCGAGAAGAATCAAATCGCCTCCTACTTTGCTTGGGTGCTTCAGCTCTCCTAGGATTGCATCCTTCGCTCTGCAGGCCCTCGCAAGAAAGAGGAAACGAAAAATATGTAAAATACACAAATATAAAAAAATATGAGAAAAAAATGAATTAGATTCAGTGAATATGAACAATGAAATAAAGTCGAAAAATGTAGACAAAAATTTACAACCAAGAATAGTAGGTCAAAGAGAAACCCAACTATCCTCGTTGTGCCTCCCAGACAACGACACCATTTTGTTGGGCATGGGATTTTTTGGGTTTTTTTATTTATAAATAATACACAAGTCGTCGCAACCCAAAGAATCCCTCAACAAAAATATATTTTATTCTCAAGCCAAATTAATTAAAAAAATATAGCAATAGAAAATTACTATTTAATTTACCTATATAGCAACAAGATTGAACTCAGGGAGGCTACAAGTCCCGAGGGTTATTCTAATAAAAAAAATCAACGAAAAGAATAAGGAATCTCAATGTACGATATGCTTGGATTCTTTTTTCCTTTTTTATATTTTTTATATTTTCTAATTTTTAATTTTTAGTGTTTTCTAGTTTTTGTAAATTTTTTGTTTTCAAAAGATTATTTCCAAAGAAAATTTATATACAAAAATAAAGAATATTTTTTTTAGATTTTTAGAATATAGTGAAAATGATCAAAAAGGTCAAACTAAAATTGTTTTGCATTTTATACTTTTTATAATGTTTTTGGATATTTTTCAGAGATTTTTCAAGTTTTTATGGATTTTATAAAGATTAGAAATGCAAACTAATGTTAAACAATGAACAAAGAAGAATAGTTTGTTGTTTAAAAATATCAAATAATCTTAAAAATTACTGGATTTATTTTTCCTAACAACTATATGGAATTATCTATAACAATGAAGTGGAATCATTGTTTTTGCAATTTTCTACAATTTTCCATCATTTTATATTAGTTTTCTAGTATTTTGCAATTATTTTGGGTTTTAAAAATAATTAATGTGTGGAATTTGCATCGGAAATAAAATACACAAAAATAAAACTATTCTATTTTTTTGGAATTTTTAAAGCTATTTTCATATTTTTATAGCTTTCCAAAGGTAAACAGAATAAATTTAGATGGATTCCAGATTATTAAAAATAGAAAATCAAACTATTCAAAATAAAAATTACTCTACGAAGAACTACACAACAGGAAGTTAATCTAATTTTTAGGGAATTTTTGGAGCAATAGAATTATTTATTTTATGCAAAATAAACATGACAATTGATTCTGGAAATGAAGAATTGAATTGCAATTTCTGAAAGATTTCCACGTAATTTATAACATAGAAAAATAGCATGCACATTTGTAGATCATGTGATATCAAGCAACTTGGACCAATTTGGAAACAAATAATGTCGGATGGTGGAAAAGCAATTTATACAAAATAATCTAGGGTTTTGAAAGGGGGTTCCTTTGTTTCTTTCTTGTTTTCCACGCCAAAAGGGAAACGTAGCCCCTTTCTCCCCTGAAATCATTGGGTGGCGGTGAAGATGACAGATCATGCTGGTGTCTAATGTGTCAATCGATGATCAGAGAACGACGGAGGATCGGTGAACATACGACTTCAGTGGTCACGACAATGATGGTTTAGGAGGCTAAGGAGGCGGTTGGAGGAGCTCCTTTGTGCAGGGGCGTGAAACACGTCGGTGGTGCGACGATGATTGATAGAGGTTGATGGCTGACAACATGGGCTGGAGACAGTCGTCGACGACGGTGATGATGCTTTCGTGCCAATAAGAAAGTTCTTTTTTTCTTTTTTTGGAAAGTAGCAAATAGATTTCTTTTTTTGTAATTTTTTAATACTTTTTTCCTTCTTGAAATTCTTATATCTGCAATAAGATAAAAAAGAAACGACTCGAGCAAGATGACTCGATCCTAAATAAAAATAAAGAATGTGAATGAAAATGGTTCCCCGATTGTGATGGAAGCGAACCGAGTCGGCCTGGCCACCGTACATGATCGAAGGTTATAGATAGCGTGAGGTAGAATGTGAACGTGTAGAGATTAAGAGACAGATGTGAAATCGTATCAGATCAAATCGATGAAGAATAATGATTACGATGGGAAAACAAGGTCTACAAATTGAAGATTGACAACTAAATAAAAACTAAAATTAATCCTAAAATTAATTAATTAAAAGACAGAAAATGGATTAGATCTCACAATTGGGATCAAATTAACATCGTGATGGACTCGACAAGGACCGAATCGCTATCACCAGACAGCTCAGAGGTCGGGCACCTTTCTACAACATGAATAATCTTGGAGATTAGGCTCCTCTCACCAAAAGATTGATCAAGTGGAAATGAGGGAAGATGAGCTAAATAGTTCATAATACTAAATTTGAATTTCAAAAAATTGAATTAATGGAGAGAAAAAAGGAAGGATGTTAATGGTAGAATTGAATTAATAAAGTAATTTTCGAAATTATTAAAATAATAATAATAAATATCAGAAACTTAAAGAGCCGCCTGATGAATCTCAGATTCATCACTCTAAATCTCATTAATTAAGCTCAAATCCCTCAAAATCATCAGCATTTCTGCATCTATTCAACATAATTAGCATTCATGCATGTTTTGATAAGAATTCCATTTTAGCACACATTTCTGCACAAAATAAAAAGCCAAAAATCCCAGCCAAAATTGACCTGTAAATAGCCTAACTTCCCTGATTTTTAACTAATTCATGCTAACTTCGAATGACCCATAACCATCTCCACTGTGTACATATCACTAACAAGAATAAATGAAAAATACAAAAAAATCATTAATCCAAATAAGTGGACCAAAAACCCAAACCCTAGTTTCAGGATTTCCGGACTAAAAACCTCATATCTTCCCCATTCAGTGTCTGTTTTGATCTACTCACTTTTGAACTAATATACATTCAATTACCTTCAAACAAGACCAAGTTCAAGTGAATCGGAGCTCATATGTGAAAGTTGGGTTTGGGCCTCTTTTGTACATTTTGTATTTTAGCTGATTTTGACCTATTATTTTATGTACATAATTAACCCAGTTTTATGCAATCCGAAAGAAAGTTGGTGTAGCTCCGATCGAGGATAAGATGCGAGAAAACCGCTTAAGATGGTTTGGTCATTTGTAAAGAAGGTCAACTGATGCACCGGTTAGGAGATGCGAGTGTTGGGATGTTGAGCCGTCTAAGAGAGGGCGAGGACGACCCAAGAAGTGTTGGAAAGAGACTATACGAAGGGATCTTAGTTTTTTGGATATAAGTCCGAGATTGACCCAAGACAGATCTGAATGGAGGTGAAGAATCCATGCAGCCGACCCTACTTAATTGTGGGAAAAGGCTTTGTTGTTGTTGTTGTAATTAACCCAGTTTAGTTTATTTCTTTTTCATTTATCTTCTTTGATAAAATTTTTATTAAAATGCGCAAAAATCCAAATCCAAACTGAGCTTGAAATCAAAGAAACCAATTGAGTCCAAGTCTTCAGTAACCGTCTGTACAAATTTGGTCTTTTTCGTCTTTTATTTTATTTCTTCTTTTTCTTAAAAAAACAAAAAATTATATCAATGTGTAAATATTTATCTTTGATTTTATCATATTTTTTCCGGATTTTTATTTGGTTTAAAAAATGACAAAAAAATTATAAAACCCAAAATTCAAGGTATTCTATGTACATAGGATGCCCCAAAAATATCACTTTGTGCAATTGATCGATTTTGGTTTTGATATCTTCATGAAAGTTGTAGATCTCATCGAGACGAGCAATTGTCGTGAAGAAATTTTTTCGATCTGAGTCCGTTTACTATTTCTTTGTATTTTTTAAAATATTTAGTTTCTTAATTTTGTGGTGCTGACACGTGGCAGCTCCTGGGCCGCCACATGTCAGTCATTTTTGGGATTTTTTATATTTGTTTTTTATTAAAAAATTTAAAAAGACCCCGCACATGCGTCACATGTGCATCGCGCCTCTACCCCCTGCCCGCCACGTGCTGCCATCATGGTCGGCCGATCTCAGCCGATCGGACGACCACTGCTCAGCATCCCCAACCTTTCATCTTTCCCGATTCGGCCACCGCCGCCCCGAAATCTCCTCCCATCTCCGATCTCCTTCGACCTCGTCTTCAATAACCGATCCTAATCTCGAATCGAATCCAAATTTCAAAGTCCTCCATCTCCGCAATCCCTTATCCTCGTCAAATCGTCAATCAAATCACTCTCCAACATCGATCCTCCCCAAATCAGTCGTCGATCGCCTTCCAGATACCCTTCCATAGACGGCCAAGCCATCGATCTATAAAAGAGCACCGCCGCACTCCAGGGTAGATCATCCACTGATAGCTTGAATCTGGACAAATAGGCGGCGGTGACAATGCCGCCCTACCTTCTCCGGCGAGATCTGAGAGCCCACCAGCCCTCGTTGCAGCGGCGACCTCCTCACCCTTACTGCCCCTGCTCCGGGTCACGTCTCCGTTGAGCCACCACCACCAACGACTCCACCATCACCTTCTCCGACAACCGCTTTGTGACCAACCTCCGTCTTCAACAATGATCTGCATCGACTTCTTCCTCGACGTCTCCAGGAGCCCCCCTTCGTCCAGCCGGTCTCCGCATCACCAGGAGCCAAGCCCCGACTTCGACCACTCTCCACCAACCTCTACCTTGGTCGTACAATAAACAACCGCCAGAAGCTCAGGACTTACGCCCCCCCTTCCGCCTTGGGCGAGCACTGCCACCACCGTCATCTCCGACACTCTTCCGCACCCCATCCTCGCCAGCCTGCCGGGTCAAGCCCGAGACCCCCGCCACGTGCCACGCACGGGGCGGGGGAACTACGTTAGCTGTACGTCAGCTGAACGTTAGCCGCAAGGGTCACGTGCTACGCATGTGACCTGCGTGGGTAAATTACATACGATTCCCGAAGAAGGTGCCTAATTAAAAAACAGTCCATGGTCACTTGCTTTGCACGTGACCTGCTGGAACAAATTGCATCGTCGCCCCAGAGTTTTCCTATATTGCCATCAAGTCCAGCTCCAGAGGGCACGTGCCATGCACGTGCCCCTCTGGCAAAATTGTAGATTTACCCCCTAGTTATCCGTAATTAAACATAGGCCACCCTTTTTACATTTCATATTTATTTTAATTATTTACTTTGCAGAAATACCCATGTATTCTCCCTCATTTTTTGACCTCTTTATTACATTATTTTTATCATCCAAAAATAGCAGGATGTTCGTCGTTTAATTCTCTACATTTTGACATATTGTGAACATTTTTATTATCATTGGTTAATTAATAATTAATTGTTTTGTGGAAAATTGCAAATTTTACCCATTTTATGCTCTGATTTTTCTAATTGATTAACCGTTGCTCTAAAAATTCCCAAAAAATTATAGACTGTAGAATTAATTGTGCTTAACATTGTGCCCAAAAAGAATTGCATTTGCATGATATTTTGCCTTGTTAATCATTATGCATATTTCAGTGTTTAAATTTTAAAAGGTATTAAATCACACATTTTCGAAGTTTAGGATTTTTCTGAGATCTATTACCTTGTGATAGATCTTAGATAATTTTATCCCTTGAAAATAAGTAGGTTTACTATTTATTATAATTAAATATTGATTTTCATTTTGTTTGCATTTAAAATGTCATAAAAAATTCATCTTGCATCCAAAAATTCCAAAAACATTACAGTGCATTCATTTCATCAAAATTTGTTGTTTGGCCAAGTTTCATATTTTTCGGACATCATTTATGTGTAATTTACATTTTAGTCCCTAAAATAGGCTGAATTTGTATTTTTGCATCCTTTATTGCATTAAAAACTACAAAAAAAGACTGCTTCGAAAATCGTGCATGAACTTTGACAGACATAATTCTAGGTTGTTCCTTTGCCTCCTTGTGTTCGACCTTGGGACTTGCCCAAGTAAAATAAACATAAAACCACGTGATTAAAAATTGAATAAATATTTGTGGTTATTTTCTTGACCGATTCCGATTGTCGCCTACAAACTAAACGACAAATATTTTTTACAAACAAATACACGATCAAATACATTTCTTTAACAAGCATAATTTTCGGACTCGTCAGCACCTTAATGGTGGGTTAATTAAGGAATAAATTAAATTATATACATATGATATATTATGTACATAATAAAATAAATAAATAAATTATTTTTGTCACTTTATTAATTTAAATGATAAATGTTAGTTATTTAATTTTTTATGGTGCATATTTAAGGGAATTAATTATATACACATAATATATACATATAGTACATTATATACATAGTTAAACAAGGAAATTGTGTTATTTTATGTTTTAAAAAGGTTATTTTTTATTTTAACTAATTATTAAAAATTTTACAATTATTTACAAATACATCATGTATAAAAAATATGGATAAATATATACAAAAAATAAATGGTGAAATTGTAAAAATACCCTCGAAAATCATCTTTCAAACTGTAGCTTTAAAAATTATGAAACCACTATCGTTTTAAAGATAATTTAATTTAGACTATGATAGAAGTGAGTTTGATTCAATTTGAGTTCATACGGAGCAAGAATTGGTCTTTCAATTATTGCTTTACTGCTTTTTCCGAATGTGGTTACTTTTATTTTTTATTTGATTTTATTTTATAAGTATTTTTATTATTTAGGAAAAAAATTTATTTACAACTTCCATTAAGAAAATTATTTAATTTTGAGGTCAATTTATGGGCAAATAAAATAGTGTAAGTTTTATACAAATATACACATAATAAATAGAGAAGGAAAAGTATTTATAAAACATTTTTTTTGAATTTCCTGATTAAAGAACCTATCTCTCTCTACTTTCTTCCTGGTCGATCAGGTCAAGTCTTGACATTCTCTTGGGGTTCGGGTCAACCTGTATCTATTGCATATATACAATCTTTTATTTTCTTTATTTTTCCTTTATTTCTTTATTTATCTATTTTAGGTTAAAATAGTAATATATGTATAATATTTACACATAGATGAAGGTTAGTAAAAATATAGGTTAGTAATATCTACACGTGTTTTATAAGGTATTTTAAGCTTAAATAAATGAATAAAGATGATGAAATGCGGATTCATCAACTACCTTGTGCGCGATTCACTTTCCCAAATGGTGTCCTCAAGCCTCAAGTGTATGACAATGTTTGAGGATACTCTGGTATTCCCCGTGAGTAATACATCTTCGTCAAACGCAATCCAACCCTTCAAAGAAAAGGAACATATCATCCCAGTGGTATCTCCTCAAATCCGACTTCAGACGGTCAATACTGCTCTTAGGCCAACCCAAGGGAACATGCTTGGAGACAAGATAGTTCATCATTTTGGCATACCACGTGGGTGAGTCAGTAGTACAAACTGACTCATCTAGGAAGGTCTCTCGAATTGGTTCAATATCAGGGTTATCATTTTGCTCAATTTGGGAAAGACGATCAGTCATAACATTCCTTATTACAGGTTTATCCTTTATTTCCAAATGAAATTCATGTATTAATAAGATTTATCTCAGATGACGTGCCTTCACGTCTTTCTTTTTCATTAGGTACCGGATTACTATGTGATAATTAAAAATCGTCACCTTGGAACCCAATATATATGATCTGAATTTTTCTACGGCCCAAACTACAATGAGCATTTCCTTTTCAATCACCGTATAATTTCTCTGTGCATGATCCAAAATTTTGCTCATGTAGTGAATCACATATGGTATCCCATCTCGCCTTTGTCCAAGGACATCTCTGACAACACAACCTGATGCATCAGTCAAGATGTCAAAGGGAATAGACCAGTCGGGAGCTTTGTAAAATTGATGATTCACAGATTTTGTTTTTCAGGAGGTTGTATCTCATGAGTGAGCTCTGTCTCCTGGTTCATCAAATATGAACTTGTATGATTCCTTAAAGATATCATACATCTCAAATGACTTCATATGCACACCAACGTATCAGTATATGGACCTTGTCTAGGTTACCAACCTATTGGTCTATCAAATGTGCATACTCATGCATATAGATGCATATCTGTCTCAGGTCAAAGGTTGTGTGTCTGATTGTGACATTTATGATTCAGGTCTTTGTTTATCTTGATTTCATCAAGAAACTCTTTGACTTGATTATTCCAACACTCTCGAATCTTCATTCTTATGCATAGGACCTGCATCAAGAAGTCGGTTAGAGATAAGTCTATAGAGAAATATTTCCATCTCTTTCTCATAATGGAGATCTTCATTGAATATCACATGTTTGAAGTTAGTTGTGTCCTCCTAGCTTCATGGTATTCAATATGGTCATGGTACATAACCCTAATTGTACAGAGGGACCTTAATAATAAAGTGCATTGACATTCATTCATTTCGTTTCAGATCTATATGATAAAACAATAACTTTAATGGCATTAATGGATCGCCAAGGGCTTACAAGTCCAACAGTCTCCCACTAGCCCTCAAAGCCATTCAGTACAAATCTCAACCCAATATTAATTGTGCTAATCATCAACTATTTGTCAATTATCCAGGTAAGTTGATTAGTCACTCTATCACCGACAATTATGCCAAGTTTCGTTATAAACTTGCATACCCCAAGTGAACATTAATTGTGTCCAATAGTTGCTGCATCTTATGCAACCAATACTTTACTTTGTCAAAAAAGCCATAGTGTCCTACTTCTTGCTACACTTAGCTTGCAGAGCACTACCGTCCAACAAAATTAAGAACCCTTAAGTTGAATTCCTGTCATTTACATCTGACTCGAAGTCTGAATCAGTGTACTCTAAGATATATAGATCGTTATCTCCATAAACAAATGCATAGTCTTGAGTTCTTCTTAGGCACTTGAAGATGCTATTCATTACAATATGGTGTTTCTCTCCATAGCAGAATTGGTAACGGCTTACCACTCCCACTGCATGGCAGATATCTGGTCTAGTCCATATCATGGCATACATCAGACTTTCCATAGCTCATGTGTAAGAGCATCCGGCCATGTCTTTCTTTTCCTCAACAATTTGAGGAGTCATCCCTTTAGATAGGTGAATGTCTTGTCTTAAGGGAAGGAAACCTTTCTTGTAATTATTCATGCTACATCTTTCCAAGATTTTCCGATGTATCCTTGTTGTGACAGTCCCAATATCCTTTTTTGTCTATTTTTGAATAATTTCAGACCCAAGATGTAAGAGGCTTCTCTAAGATCTTTCATCTCAAAGGTATTAGACAACCATACCTTAACATTGGTCATCATCCGTTTATCTTTCCCAATGACAAGGATGTCATCTACATAAAGCATAATGAACATGATGAAACTTCCATTGAGCTTCTTGTACATACATGGTTCATCCAAGTATGCATGAAATCATAACTTTTTATGGTTTCATCAAATCGGATTTTCCAACTACGAGAAGCTTGTTTGAACCCATAGATGGATTTCTTTAGCTTGCACACTTTTCCTTCCTCGGCTATGAAGCCTTGAAGTGCTCCATATAGATATTGTCTTCGAGGTATCCATTGAGAAAAGTGGTCTTGACATCCATCTACCAAATGTCATAGTCCTGGTGTGTAGCTATAGACAACAATGCCCTGATGGATTTGAGCATGGCCACAAGAGAGAATGTCTCATCGTAATCGATGCCTTCTCTTTGTGTGTAACCCTTGGCTACGAGTCTTGCTTTGAAGGTCTCTATCTTCCCACCATGTCCCCTCTTTCTTTTGAAGATCCATTTGCACCTAATAGGTTTAATCCCTTTAGGTGGATCTCCTAGGGTCCGTACACGATTCTTGTGCATGGAGTTTATCTCAGACTTCATTGCTTACATCTAGATATCCATGTCCTGATCACCCAAAGCTTCATACAATGAAGTTGGACCATCGTTAGACTTTTCTGATACATAGAAGTTGTACCTTTCAGGTTATCTTACAACCCTAGAACTCCTTCTAGGAGGCACGGTCATGTCATTTTCAATTATCTCTTCATTTTCCGGATTAGGAACTTCATCGTTCTCGCTAGATTCTATTAGTTCCTTAAATTCATTTTTTCTTGACTTCTAAGGAATTCATCCTCTAGAAACTAGACATCTCTAGAAATAAGTATCTTTTGATTCTTAGGATCACAAGGTTGGTATCCAATATTGTTCTTTATGTATCTAATGATTTAGAATTCTATAGTACGAGATTCCAGCTTGCTTGCATCCACGTTTTTAGCATGGACCAAACAACCCAAATCCTCAAGTGTCATACACTTGGCTTAGTACCATGCCAAAGTTCATGAGAGGTTTTAGGTATAGATTTAGATGTAATCTTATTTAGGACATAAGCTGTGGTCTCTATTATATGTCCCAGAAACTAAGAGGTAAGTTTTCTTTGCTCATCATTGATCTTACCATATCAAACATGGTTCTGTTGCATCTCTCAGCAACTCCATTGAGTTGAAGAGTACCTAGAGGAGTGAGATTGTAAATAATTCCTCTCTCTTTAAGTTATTCTTTGAATTCATATGAGGGGTATTCTCCACCTCGGTCAAGTTGAATCTATTTTATATTCTTTCTTGTTTGGTTCTCAACCAAAGCCATGAATTCTTTGAACTTTCCAAAGGTTTCATTCTTATTACAAAACAAGAAGACAAAACTATACCATCAATGGTCATCAATAAAGGTCACGTAATATTGGTGTTCATTTCGAGTTACAATATGAAAGGGACCACATACATCAGTATGTATCAGGTCCATTATGCCTTTGCATCGTTCACCTTTCTTAGAGAAGGGTACCTAGGACATTTTTCCACGAATACAATGTTTGCAAGTTGGTAAATTACGGACTTCCAGAAAATCTAAAGGTCCATCTGTAACTAGTCTATTGATCTTATCAACAGATACATGTCCAAGTCTTTGATGCCAGATCATAGTTAAATGATCTCCATCCTCCCTTGATCGTTTAGGGGTTTTAACATTATTATTATTAACGTTAATGTTATCAGTAATATTGACATTCATAACACAATCATGCATGTTCAATTCATAGAAATCACTTGGTGTAAGAGAACCATCTGCTAAAAAATTACCATAACAATTAATGATAAATTCATTACAGTAAAGGAAAGTGTATCCATGTATAACCATCTTATATATGGATATTAAGTTCCTTCTACCATCTGTATAAGGACAATCTCTAATATCTCGGACTCTCCCACTAGATAATGATAGTCTACAGTCCCAATGGCGTTCGCTGAAACAGTTGCATCGGATCCCATCTAGATGGTTATCTCCCCTTCATAAAGATTTCTGGTGTCTTGAAACATATGCAATCGATTGCATACATGTATAGAAGCACCAGAATCAACAATCCAACTTCCTTCTCATCCTACGATTAAGTTGGTTTCAATGATGAATGTAGATTTCTTATTTGATAGTGTTGTTATACTTTTGTCCTTCTCTAAGGACTTTAGATATCCTGATGCTTACTCTTCAGATCCTAGCGTATTGCATTGATGGTATACATCCATTTCTATGGGTGTTAGATGTGTTGAAGTTTTAGAATATTGATCAACAATTTGACCATTTTTTGTTCTCTTGGATTGTACCCTTCTGAGATCCACGCTTCCTCTCACACTTCCCTTTAACCTGTGCAACCATTGCGTCGCCAAAGGGAGATTCATTCTTCATAATATCCTTAGTGGATTTTAATGTAGCAAGAGTGTGATTCACATCTCCATACATCTCCTTCAAATCAAAGAGGATTTCATGAGTGGATTTAATGTCTGTAAGTTGCTTCTAAAGCATATTAGACAATGATCTAAGAATGTAGCAATGAATGATCCCTGTCCAACTTCTTGTTGAACTCACATGCATCCTTTGTCTGAGGGTTCACATTCTTCACAAACGAGAGCTCATACATTATTTGTTCTGTCTCAAGTATGAATTCCAAATTATGGATTCAATCCGAATAATTTGAACCTGTCAACTGATTGACCTTAACGAGATTGTTTAGTGGGTTGAGAGATTTCATCTAAAACAAAAGGAAAAATAAAATACACGTTAAAATCTTGATTAAGGGAATTAAATGATTAAATATTTTTAAATCAAGAGTTCTCATATTTTATATACTTTGAAATGCTTTCCTTATAAGCTTTCAAAGCATGCGGTAGGCTAACCAAAGGCCTTACTACAAAATCCGAGTCTTCTTTCCATTTTCATTGCACCCGAATAATATGAGAAAATGTAACTACGATGAAATAAGCAAGAACTCTTTCCACCTTACAAGTCCAACTTGTATTCACAATTCGATCTTCAACACCCACAACCTCTGCATATATGGAGTTAGCATTTTGTTGATTGAACCAGCCGTCAATGATCAAATATCAATTTATGCTATGCACAATCCAGTGTCATCTCAATAATATGGGGAACAACATTGGGGTCACTACGCATACGACCTATCTCTTCGAGAAACGAAGAACCCGATCCCATGGCTATTTGTATTCTGGAGTCATGACAACCTGTGAGTGTCTCCAAAAATACAACCCATGGTGATGAAGTTCTTTGCAATGACGAGATACCATGGATGTCAACATATAACTTAGTACATATCATGTTTAAATTGATGATTAATTAATTCGAATCATATTCTCATGATTAATCTAAGGGATTGAGTCAGGACACGTGCATATTGTCTTAGTTTTAATCCCATTAAACAATGACACTTTAGCTGTCCCAACTAGGGTTTGATCTTTTATACACTTGATGTTACCATATAGTATTACACCCTCACTTACTACAATTTAATATTCCAATTTTAGTTGTTAAAGTGCGCCATGACTCCTCATGCCACTTTTATCGAAATGGATCCAGCCAAGTCAGACAGACAATGCTAACAGGGAGCGCTTTCACTGCAAATGTGGTGTGAGGTGCCAATTAAGTAACCCATTAGTATTTTCACAACCTAGATACCTTCTTGGTATCAATTAGAGACAACACAATCAGTACATATTGTACTAAGTAGGTTTTATCAACCTTTCAATCGTGTGTGATACTATATAGTAACTCTCAGATATTTTAGGAATATAAAACTCTTTTTATTTCTCAAAAGATCTAGCACAATAATATACACATCTTGAATTCAAAAAACTTAGTTTTTAATATAAAAAGGTCTAGTGTAACAATCTAGACAATTTTTTCGATCAAACCAATTTGAATTGCGAAAGATGTCTAATGCAACAATCTAGATAATTCGTAAATAATCAAATTAATTCCACAATTTATACTTGTATTGTAAACATTCAAGTGCATAATTAATCTGGAAAATTATGAAATAAAAATACATTCTATTTTTATTGCATATTTCCAAAATAAACAAATAATGATTTCGGATTCTAATTTTTCTACATGCGACCAACTCACTTCAAATTTGGAGTCATCATATAACTTGGACTTAAAACTCATTGAGACCCCTGATATTTCTAAAATATTAGGTCCAACTCCTGATGTAAATGTATCAAATATATTTCCATCAATTTTGAGTCCCAAAATATGAGAAACAAGTCAATAAGCCGATCTAGTCCTCTTCCAACTCTGCCTATGGAGAAATCCAATTTCTCAAAGCCGCATGGTCGGTATTGCATGAAGATTTTCGCACATATTGGGGACTTAATCTTTAACTTACTAATCAGTATTTTATCATGTTATATGGCCCAAAAAACAGTAGCTAAAAATACATAATTTTAATGCTATGATCTTTGCCCGAAATCGGAGTATGTGATCGTTTTTAACATAAGAATCTTCTCCCGTTTGTCACCAACAACTAGTGCATATTTTGGGTATGAGTCCAGACCTTCTAGACCTATTACAAATATATATATATATATATATATATATCAAAATTATATTTAAAAATAGGACATAACAGTACCAACTTCAAAAGTTGTTGAATCATTCGAAACGTTAAAACTGTTGCATGACAATGCACATGATAATTGGTACGATGTAACCAATTATTCATCGAACTTGGATGCAATACAAATCCTCTAAACTATGACTCTTTGAAGGACATAATAAAAATTTATTTACTATGCATCACGTAAATGCGGAATATTTAGCAAGCATTTTTCTAAAATAATCGTAGTTTATTGTATGAACTAGAAAAAGTAGCACAACAAATTGAGCATGCAGAAATTATAAATTCTAAGAAAACATTTTGAGAATAGTTTATGATATTTATAATGAATATAAAGAAAAAATCAGGGATATTTCTTGAAGCGTGGGTCAATAAGTTAAAAGCCTTCCGAATCAAGTTCGATATGCACTCGTCTCTCTCGTGGGGACGATCATGAGCCATGTTGCTTCCCACAAACCCAGACGTCATATAGGACAACAAGAAGATGAGTATGACAAATGGAGACTCTTAAGACTCTTCAATATCACGAGCGTACGAAATTCTAAGAACTATTGCTCTAAAAAATTCAAGTGTTAAAAAAAAGAGAGTCTCGCTCTCCTTTAAAAACATTGTACAAGCCTATTGAAGAGTCTTCTCATCAAATAGGCGTGTGTAATGGTAGCCCTTAGATTTTTGATCAAGGTATTAATACTAAGTCCTTGTTCAATAAATACATTATCTCCTTTTTATCTTCAAATAGTTTAACTAACAAATCAAGCAACAAATCAACAAAAAATTCTTCTCAAGGTCTCTTTCTAGTGGTGCCATGTGTCATCACACAAGGCCAATCAATTCCATACATGGAATGTATTTGTTTTCAATTTATTAATTGATTAATCAATAAATAATACAACAATATAGAGATTCTTATTAAAAATAGGACTCAAGCGTGCAATGCCATGTGTATTCAATACACACGTCCACATTGACTAAATATAGTCAATGTTACTGCAATTTGTTTATCAATTAATTAACTTGATAATCACATTTCCAATATTAGAGAAATTATGGAAATAATATGTATAGATTATGAATCATATTCATGAGCATGAAATTAAATGTAAATCCAACTTACATCTACAAAAAATGTGAATCATATTCACACAATCTCATGCCTTGGAAAAATTGTGTAAATAATATTTACGTAAATATTTATATAAATCACATCCATATAAATATTAATTATTATGAACCATTATTCACATTAATTAATGAGATATATTTGTGAATATTATTCCAAAAATTGTCCTTGCAATAACAACTAATATTATTACAATATTGACATCAATAGGTATGAGTCCTAAGCCAATTAGGACTCATGAGATACAAATGAAAATACTTGGATATAATGTCAAGGAGATCATAATATCCATGTATAGTGACTTGAAACGTGGATAACTATCTAATTCATGGTTTATACTATTTTTGCGGAAATCTGTCACCTACGAATGTTGAGTTGGAGCTGTAACACTTTACACTCTCAGTGAGCTCAACGAAACACATCACATTCTCCCTAAGATGGAGAAAATGTCGACGAGTTGAATCTTGCTTCCTTGATCATTTCTAATCATAGTCCAAATCATTTGGAGATAAGAAATGAGCTCAATGAGCTTGAATATTTCCATTTCCAAGACCATTCTTATTTCCAATATTTGGACATCGAAATCGGAACTAGAATTGGAAATTGGATTAAAATGAATTGTGATTTAATTTAATTAAATCACAAATCATCTAGCTAAATGGAGCCACTAAAATCCATCTTATTTCATCACTCCCCCAAAATAGAAGTGTCATGGTAGATGATCCATTACAACCGATGTAAACTTGAGTATTCCCAATACTCATTCATCCTTCACACTAGAAGACTTTGATCAATCCAAAGTTCAAACCCTAGTTTGACTGTCTTCTTCAGAATATATCAGTAGATTCCTCATTTGACAATTGGGTGACAATATCAATCATATACTTTCCACAAGCATATATTAATATCTAGAATTCATGTCTCGTTTCATAAACAAGACGACCATGCATGGAATTCATTTTTACCACAAAATATCTCATTAGTGAGCTTTATCTCCTAGTTCATCAACTATGAACATGTGTGATTCCTTCAAGAGATCATACAACTCATATGGCTTCATATTCATACCATCGCACCGTTATATGGACTGTGTCTAGGTCACCAACCTATTGGTCTATCAAATGTGCATACTCATGCATACAGATGCATATATGTCTCGGGTCAAAGGATGTGTGCATGATCATGATAGTTACAATTCAGATCTTAGTTTATCTCGACATCATCAAGTCAACTCTTTAACTTGATTATTCAAATACTTCTGAATATCCATTCTTATGCAAAGTACATGCATCAAGAAGTAGGTGGGAAATCAGTCTTTAGAGAAAGATTGTCATCTCTGTCTCAGACTAGAGATCTTCGTTAAATATCACATGTTTGAAGTCAGTTGTGCCCTCCTAGCTGCATGGTATTCATTATGGCCACGGTGCATAATCATAATTGTACAAAGGGACCTTAATAGTAAAGTGAATTCACATTCATTCATTTTATTCCATATCGACATGATAAAATAATAACTTTTATTGCATTAATGGATCACCAATGGCTTACAAGTCCAACATTTGAGGGTCTAAAATAACATAAAAATAGCCATTATGTAGTGATTTGATTTTAGAAAAGTCTAGCAATATATTTGCTTGATTTCATTAAGATAACCGAATGGAGAAATTTTTAGCCTCTAAATTGAATGAAATTTTCGGTTAATCATTCTTAGATATAAAAGATACAAAAAAACTAGAGAAGCATATCTACATATCACTATCACCTCACATTTTTATTTATTGTAATTTGTGCATTATCATAATATATATATAATTCACATTTGCAGTTAGCATCATACATTAGGGAATAATATCATATTAATTAGATAAACATATTATAACATATACAATTCTAAAAATAATTTCACCCCTTCTAGTTTAAAACTCCCGACTTACCACTTCCCATCATTTTTGGATGAAGGCCTAGTTCATGAGTCGCAATGACATGAAATTCGCATTAAATTCGTTATAATTAAAGCTCAGGTATTGAGTGCATTTCATAGTCCTGGATATTTCAATGATGGAGAGATCAACTATAGTCGAGCGACGGTTGATGCTCTGGTGCTTACCAACTATGCTTAGTCTCGTGCACTACGCCAAGCATTGAAGGCGAATACATGGAGCTACACTCCGATCTCTTCCCTAGGTAAGCAAATCGTATCCAAGTTGTATCCCCTCCCATCCTTCCCATTCTCTATGTGTATTTCCTCATTTTCTACTTAGATATTCCCCAAACGTCTTCTCTTTCTTCTTCTAGTTCATTACTCTATCATCCAATCTGTGTTCCTCTTCTTTGAGTTGGAATCTAGACCCAAAAACTTACCAATTAGATTGCATCACCTTTGTCCATCGACGCCATCTTCTTCTACCTTATCATACCCCAACTATCTTCAGTGAGATGCTTCAGAACTTTTGCTATGATTACTCCATCCATGCCATAGATCCTCACCTCCCTTTTTCATTGTCCTTCGTGCTAACACCAATATCAAGCCCACTGCTCAATCCGTACCCTTGATGAATCTCCATTTCATCACCTTTATTCTATCATTTTGGCCTTAAAAACCCCAGCAAATGCATGTAAATAGCATCAATTTGTCTATAATAGCATTCATTATTTATTGTATTTATTGTATACAAAATAAGGTTTTTAATGCCAAAATTATAGAATAAAGAGAAGAAAAGAAAAAGGAATAAAATATTGAAAATATTTTATGATCCAAACCCTGAGACGAAGTCAAGAATTGGCTTGGTCGACAAAGAATAAAGTAGGGGGAGATAAGGGCCAAGAATACAATAAATATTTCATTTATTCATTCTCGATTTATGCATTTTTGACACCTATTTTGTATCTACATATTTATTCATCAAATAAAGAAATTTTATATATAAAATTTGTAGATAATAATGTAATTAAAAATACAAAATTGAGTTTGCACACAAAAAAAATAATATTCAGTGTACATTTTTTACCCAGAATAAAAAGCCAGAAACCAAACTTCATAGACCCATATCTTCCACATAAAAACTCAAAACATAGCAAAATCACCTCTAATTGTATATAACTTTTCATGGGCAGTTAATGGTGGTGGTTTTATATTTTTTTGGAGTTATGGTGCAAATGATAGGTTTTGGGCCCCTATTGTACATAATACCGATTAAAACATTCAATTTATTCATTACTTATTATTTTTACAAATTCATATTTTTATAATTTTGTAAACATTTTTATAACATAGGTGTACATTAAAATTATAATTAAACCTAAAAGAAAAAGGAGAATACAATAAAACTATGCTAAACCATAGATGAAATACCTATGTATATAAATAGAAGGGAATTATATTCTTTAATTATTTTATTTTTTCATATTTTTATAATATTGTCAATATCATATATATTCTATTAAAAATACAAAATAAAAATAAAAACGCATTAAAATGCATTAAAATAAAAAGAAGTATACAAAACATAGGCAAAATACCTATACCTATACAATTCATATACTTATTTATTTAAATGTGCAAATAAATTCAGAAAAATCAAATAAAAATATATTTATACTCACAAAAATAAGTTATAAATATATAAAATAATAAAATAAAATATACAAAATAAAAATAAAAATACACAAAACATAGGTAAATATACCTATAAATACACTAATAAAAATTAGTTACTAATAAATAAAGCCAAAAAATAAATAAAAATCATATTAAAATAATACATAAAATAATAAACATTTTTTATTTTATATTCGAAAAATAATAAACTAATTTACTATTTTAAATTAATTATTTTCGAATAAAACCTTCTGTTTTGTCCTTTAGCGGCCTACGTGGACCAATCTGCGCGCGACCTTCATTGACCTCTGGTCAACTGTCCCATCTGCTGCTCTGAGTCGTTAGACCTGTTGAATCCCCGATTTTCTTGCATTTTTCATGGGCGTCTCGTCTCGTCCATTAATTGCACTCGATTCCTTCACAAATGTTGTCCGCCGTTCATTGTACAATCACGCCAGATCTTTTCCCTTATATATCCTTTCGATTCTTCCCTACCGCCTAGTCAATAAGGGTGCACCCAATGTCCTTAAATAACTCAGCTCCTGCTTCTCCGCAAATTTGGTCAGTTTTCGTTCTTCTCCTTTCCTCGTATTCGGTCCTGGAGGCTTCCTCGGGACAGGGGGAAGGTTTTTGGCGCCTTGAATCGGTCGGAGGAGGTGGGAGCTGCACCCACGGCGGCGCTCCGGCGATCGCTATGCTCCTTGGCTAAATCCCAGGTCGAGCTTCTCCTTTTTACTGTCATTAGCTTAAAATTAGTCGTAGGTTTTATTCCTGCATTTTATTTCGTATTTGAGTCAATTAGTTTAGTTAGATAGATGCGTAGTTTGTCGGAGCTCCGCTCCGGCGAACTATTTCACTGTTTCCCGATGTTTTCCGACTGCCACTTCCACCCCATTTCGTTCCCTGCCATTTTCTTTATCTCCCAGCCACCTTTGACCAACCGGATCCCTCTTGGATCAGCGAATCGAAGCTTCAACTCCTCCACCTCGCCGGAAGCTTCGCCACCCACCTCCTTTTACTCTAACAGCTTCAAACCCTGGGCCAAGGAGCATCGCCTCGAGCCAGGTGATCTTCCTGGGCAGGTTAGGCACGCGATACAACGCCAAGAGTTGAAATCAAGAGTCGTCGGCGGCACCTGGAGCTCCAAACCTTCCCTGACCTCGTGGAGGAGCTCCGGTCCACCTCTGCCCCCATCCAACATCTCTAGCCGATAGAGCCACCTTCCAGGAGGCCAGAGGGACCTTTTGGAGCAGCAGAGGCTGGCAGGGGAGCGAGATCTCGCTGGAAGAAGCTTGCCCAGGCGACCCTTCTTCCCCGTTCTTCCAGCCTCTTCCCCTGCCGTTGGATGAAGAAGACGTCCCAGATCAAAGCACAGTCATTGGATGATGCAACGTTTCAACCGTCGGATATTCTCGGATGATCTAATCTCATCCGTCCAACAGCGAGCCGGTACTAAGCGTTGGATGAACAACACATGGACAAGTGAATGAACATCAACCGTCCGATCCAGCGCCTTATGGGGTTAATTGCACCTTTAGCCCCTTACATTTTTGTATTTATTATTTTGTTCTTTAAAAAAATGTAATGTTATAAATAAGTGGGATTTTTGCGTAGACCCCCCTGTATTAATTGGATATTACATAGAGGTCCTTCCCAGCCGTGTCACGTGTTGTTCCACGTGAGATGTTGTGAATTTTGCACTTATGACCCTGGCATTTTTGTATATTGTAGAAAGGTTCTAAAATATTAAATAAATGTTTATTCTGTTGGGATTTCTACACAGAATACCCTATCTTTATTTTTAATTGCAAAAACGTGGCTATCCATAGTGCATTTTCTCGTGGTTGTCGATCTGCCTTATGGAAAGACACGGCCTCGGCTCAATCACATGTCATCAAATGACGGTGTTGCCAGGGAGCCCAACGTCGTTTGGGATATTTGTTATTTATTTGATTCTTCACTCTTGTCCACATTTATTTAATTATTTGTATTATTGATATTATTGTGATTGTTCTGACCCTCTTCTTTATTTGTCTTTGACGCGAGGGACCGTCAAGCGAAGGAGGAATTCCTAGGAAGTCCGATGCACCCGAGTGAGGTGGAGTTGGCTCTTCTACACTAGCCAACAGAATAGAGCATCGAAGGCGGATGGAGGAGAATTTTGGAAGGCAGTCTAATTTTTGCATTATTTATTATTTATGTATATTTATGTGAGAGAGTGATCCTATAATTGTAATAATACAGGACTCTCAGACGCTCCAACTTCCTGATGTCCAGTGATCGAGGGATTGTTCCCTTGGGGGCCTCGACGGTTTTAACGTTTTTTTTAATTTTATTTTTATTATTTTGTGTGAATGAGCCCTAACTTAGGATTGTTTGACGTAGACTAAGACCCAATCCCTAATATATATGAATGCGCACCTATAGATGTGACTTGGGACTTAGTCAATTTTGAAATAATGTTCTTCACGATAATAATATCCTGTATCTAGGGCGATTTCTTCGGATTGCATTTGCATATAGCATAGGTTTTAATTCTGTTATTCATCTCGCATGGAGAGAGCTGGGAAGCACTGTAAGTCTTCTTACTTGGCATGCATCATCATTTTCCGACTTGCATGGCTTTTCTGACCTTCTTCCTCTGTTTTTGCCAACCTAGGATGCTTAATGGAAATTTAAACCTCGATAGGCACGCGCATTGAAAATATCCAAAAAAGTGAAAACAAAATAAAACCGAGACTACTAACTCCACTTGAACCTAAAAATAAAATGTAATGGATACCTTGTCTTGGGGAGAGCAACCCCCTCATTGTCTAAGAATTTTATTTCTACGTACACGCTAAGGATTCATGCCCCAATCCCAAAGCCTAATTCCAGTGTACAACTTTCTATGATCACCTAACTCTAAAATCGATAATATTAAAGACCACATCTTGGTCTTCACTGTGTTGAGTAGGTGAATTGGGGGTTGGATTTGTGTATCGATTGTGACTTGGAGTCCATTTGCATCTCTCTGAGTTATCGGTCCCTTCCGTGTGAGTCATGCATTTTTCATCTTTGAGTCTCTCTACCTCTCTTATACATATATCTCTTCATTTTGCATTGAGTCATGATATTGGCGCGTAAGCTCAATCAGCTTCTCCATTCCATTGTGTTCCCCTTCTTGCCCACCCTCCTCGTGTTCCCCGTTATCATCTCTTCTATCACCCGGGATCGCTTTGCTTCCAGAGATCGCTCGCATCAAGGATTTTGACTTACATTGATTATTGGAGTAAGTCGGGCATGATGTTGAGGATGCTGAGATTGATTTGGTTGATTTGTCTTTCATACCTGCATAGGAGCTTATTGAGGACTTTGATGATGCATGATCATTAGGTGTAAATTTTTATTGCGGATTTAGATCTAGCATACTGGATTGAGAATGTGATGCGATTCGGTGATTTGAGAATGATATCATGATGTTTCTACTGATTTATCTATTTCGAGGTTTCGTCCGTCTTTGATTTCTGGGTTGGATAGACTATCTTGATATATGCTGCATGGTGACAATGATTGGAACCCACATGATCTCTCATCTTCGTGATTTATCCATTCCTGATCTCCTGATTCTATTATCCACCTATGGCACTTTGAGGATTCATGATTGTCTTTTGTGCCATCTCAGCCAGATTTGATTGACCTGAGGGATGTTTTGTGAATGAACTGATTATCTGCTCCCTCACATGATCTTATGCCCTCCGAATGATTGAATGATTGAATGCTTTCGAGGACCTGAGATGACTTGGTAGCAATGCCAAGATTTCATTGACTTGGCTTACATGACTCCCCGACGACTATCTGCGGGAGCATGTGACACACTCTTTACGATCGGTTTCACTCACTGCCTGTACTGCCACTCTATTGGGGTATGAAACTGTATTGTCTGATATGACTATTTGGCCTCTCTATCTGATTGTGTTACCGGTCTGCCGGTACACGAGGCCAATCAAAGACTCATCTGAGTTCGCTTTCCTTGACGGTCCTCGCAAGGATGAGCTTCACTTTTCTTATTATTCCATGCCTAGTTCATATGCTCTCCGAGGGTTATCTGCGAGGACTATGGCACCTTGCTAGATCTTGTGTCTCTTCTGCTGGTAGACGGTCTGTCGTCTACGGAGGCCTTTCTGATTGACTCCTTTGAGTCCTCTCTCTCCTCGATGACCCTCACAAGGATGAGATCTGATCTGACTATTCCTTGATTAGCTTGCATTTCTCCCCGAGGACTATCTGTGGGAAAATGCAACACTTTCTTTACGCTCGGTTTCCCATTCAGACTGTGTCTCCTACTACTGGGAGCACAGAGCCGAGTCGTTTGGTATGCTTTCAGTCCCAATTGCTTTGATATTTACCCGATCTGCTGGATCTTGGGACCCACCTGACTTGACTCCTTTGAGTCTGCTCTCCTTTACGGTCCTCGCAAGGATGCGCCATCCTTCTCTGATTATCCGATGCTTAGTTGGCAGTACGTTCCTCGAGGGTTATCTGCGGGACGCAACCACACTTTATTGATTTGTCGGTCTCTACCTTGGTGTATGTTATTTGCTGATGATATTGTGCTTATTGACGAGACTAGAGATGGAGTAAATGACAAGCTTGAGGTTTGGAGACATGCATTAGAGACTAAAGGTTTTCGTATAAGTAGGGCAAAGACGGAATATATGGAATGCACCTTTGATGGAAGCAATGGTGAAGGAATCGAGGTTAAGATTGGTGACGATAACATTCAGAAGAGACATTCTTTTAGATATCTGGGATCTATTTTGCAACATGATGGGGAAATTGATGGAGATATTACTAATAGAATAAATGCAGGCTGGCTAAAGTGGAGAGGAGCCTCCGCTGTTCTCTGTGATAAGAAAATTCCTTTAAAAATTAAAGGAAAATTTTACAAAGTAGCCATGAGACCTGCTATGCTTTATGGTTCTGAATGTTGGCCTGTGAACCATAGACATGTGCAGAGAATGGCTGTAGCAGAAATGAAAATGCTAAGATGGATGTGTGGACATACACGTAAAGATCGGATTCGGAATGATGCAATCAGAAAGAAAGTTGGTGTAGCTCCGATCGAGGATAAGATGCGAGAAAACCGCTTAAGATGGTTTGGTCATTTGCAAAGAAGGTCAACTAATGCACCGGTTAGGAGATGCGAGTGTTGGGATGTTGAGCCGGCTAAGAGAGGGCGAGGACGGCCCAAGAAGTGTTGGAAAGAGACTATACGAAGGGATCTTAGTTTTTTGGATATAAGTCCGAGATTGACCCAAGATAGATCGGAATGGAGGCGAAAAATCCATGTAGCCGACCCTACTTAATTGTGGGAAAAGGCTTTGTTGTGTTGTTGTGTTGTTTTCTGCTGGTAGCCGATCTGTCGCCTACCGAGACCGTTGTTATGATCCGTCTGATGGATTAAGCTCCTTTGAGTCTGCTCACCTTGACGACCCTCGCAAGGGTGAGCTTCTGTTCTGATTATTCATTGACTAGCATGTACTACTCCCCGAAGGTTATCTGCGGGAGAGTACATCATATTCTAGGTACTCAGCTTCACTTCTAGTGTCTCCTTTCTGTTGTAGCATGAAGTCGAGTCATCTGATTTTGGTACTCGATCTCCTCCTTGGTTGTGACTCCTTTCTGTGGAGCATGGAGCCGAGCCTTCTAATTATTCTCTGATCCTGCTCACTTTGAGGACCCTCGTAGGGTTGAGCCATATCTTGTGTTCGGTGTAGTCCTTTGACTTTCTGACTCTATGACACTGGACATCACACAGTCTCATGTGCTTCAATTTTCATATCTTTTTGAGACCTTGATTGACTTGGAGGAGTCTGTACTACTTTTTCTTCTTCCGCGTCTTACGGTATCGGCTCTATTCACTCATTCACTCCTTATGAGCCGATTATCAGATTTACGCTACCGGTCCCTACTTTACTTTCCGATCTGTTTGTCCCCGGTAGCTGACACCCACTTGATTGCATAATCGGGTGTATTTTCACCTTCTGACTGCGTCCTCATTCTCACAGGGAGACAACGACGAGAGCACGGTAGTCGCTTACCAGATACTGTCATGTACCTCACATTATGTGCTAGTTGTATATAGGTGTTTTGTCTTCTATTCCTTCTTTCTCGCGAATGTTATGTGTGCCCCAGATCTATCGCCATATCTTTGTGACTATACCTAGGACGTACCTTGTCCTAGGTATAGGGGGTTACACACCATGTTGTTCCATGTCATGTTTTGTCACTCTTGTTGTTACCTATACTTGGGGATCTTTCACCCTAAGTATAGGGGGAGTGATGTACATTCTCCAAGATCTTTTCATCTATCTGTATATATCTATTTTTCGTCTTTTCTTCTTTTCCTTTTCACCTTTTCTTTATCTACATAAAAGATGTTGCCCCTTTGTGTCAGTTTCCTGTACTAAGGACGTACTTTGTCTTAAGTATAGGGGGGTTGCACCCCTGATTCGTTCATTCTTTCATCTGTTTATTAACGCCAGTGACCCTCCCTACGTTGTGTACAGTCTGTTATACTTAGGATTATTTGATCCTAAGTATAGGGGGGAAGGTCACCTTCTTATTCATTTATATCTTCATTCTTTCATTCTTTCGTTAGTCGTTGTATTATAGGCTTTTCTATACTCAGTATGAGTTATGTCTTCTCTTTCTTTTCTCGACCTATGAGGACATAGCTCATGCTAAGTATAGGGGGGTCGTATATACTCTGTATATACTTTAGCCATAACTCATACTTTCATAATAAATATGGCTAAATATACTGTATATATAAACACATAATCCATTAATAAACAACAGTCATTCCTCAACTTGTTTTATTTACCGATTAATAAATCAGGTTAAAAATATTTTTTCAAAATGATTTGAAAAATGGTGTCAACCGTTTGGACAACTTTTTGTGATTTCTTTTCAACCTTTGTAAAAACATTTTGATTACAGAAATTCTTTCTTTGTGTGAAATAAAAGTTTGGAAACCGATTTGCAAATAATTTTGAAAATGTTTGTAAAAATATTTTGAAAAATGTATATATACCGTGCGAAAAATCTTTACAAAATGACTTTCAAATGATTGTAAAAGTTTGCAAAATTATTTTGTACTATAGTTTCAAAATTTGTTTTCAAAAAAAATTGAGGAATGACTGTGTCATTAAAATAAAAAAATAAAAAAATAAAATGTGTATATACATCAAAATAAAATTCACTATCAGTTGTCTATATGTACCTATAATAATAACTGTGTAAAACCTATAAATTCTTTAAAATTCTTAACTATTGATGCACACCCATGTAAATAGCTGTAAATATTTTATACTTTGTGTGCTTAAATTCTTTCTATTTGCAAAAATTTTTTGTGTAAAAAGATTCTTTGATTTTTTAATTCTTTGTGAAAAATTGCATCAATCATTGTGTATAGCATTTGCATAGCATTCATATATTTTTTTTGATTGAGCTTGATGATTGAACTAGTCCAATACAGTCGAAGATTGGAGCTTGGTTGGACCTTACCGCATCTAACTGCACTGGAACCTTATGGGAACTAGGTTTAAGGTACTTCAGGTCTATTCAGACTTAATTCTTTGAGAAATCAAGGTTGGGTTCAAGTCACATCAACTGACTAAATAGAACTTTTCGAGATACACGCATGATTCTTGTCGACCGTGACCTAACTTGGACACTTGCACCTTTCACTTGGCTCAACTTAGTTGAATTGGTGAGGGGGTTGGATTTGCCAGTCTGAGACGCACACGGGTGGAAACATTCGTCCTCGTCTAAGGAGGGAAGTGCACCCCTACCTGGTGCAGTTTCAATGAAGTCGAATGACAGGAGAGTGTGGGTTGCAATAACGTTTAAAAAGAGGGATAGTCTTCTGGCTCAAGAGGAAAAAGTCCTTATGTAAATGTTGTTATAAATAGTATGTTGAAAAAAAGAAAAAAAGAAAGAAAAAAAGACTCAAAAAAAGTGGACAGGCTTGTAAATAAATAAAAAAAATAAAGTGCCCGCCGGAGTATGTATATACGTTGTATAGAAAATAAGCAAGCTTGAGCATCAAAGTTATACCATGTGAGCTTGCAACTGGATGTATTGACTACACTGGTCTTGCATCCCAGGATAGGTAGCTACACTGGCTACCGTCCATTCTTTTCTCTACCTCCTCCTCTTGAGTTGGATGACACTTGAACTTAGAAGGGAATACCCCGCTCCTCGAGGGCAGAGTGCTGGATTAGGGAATCATTGGGTTGTCATTCTGGAGAAGTCAGTCTCTTGATCATTTCAGTTGGGGAGAGCCAGTATCACTTACATTGTACAAGTCAGCTTCATAGTCATAAGGGTTTGCGTATGATAGGCTAGTTCTGACCTGGCTATTGAGGAGATTTGAACCGAGTTATGTGACTCTCGGAGGCTGTTGTGTTTTAAATTCGGTTCCTAACCAGGTTCCACACACATTTTCACATTAAGGTCTAACCTGAGCTCCAAACTTTGATTTTGTACAGATAAGTTTAAGAATCATGATCAATTCAATTTATTCTTTAAATTCTTTATTCTTGCCTTTTCATTTCTTCTTATTCTTTATTCTTTTTACACTTATTGCATAAGTATTTGCTAGGGATTAGCAAAGGCAAGTATAAGGGGGTGATGAATCTCCATTTCATCAACTTTATTCTATCATTTTGGCCTTAAAAATCCCAACAAATGCATGTAAATAACATCAATTTGTCTATAATAGCATTCATTATTTATTGTATTTATTGTATACAAAATACGGTTTTTAATGCTAAAATTATAGAATAAAGAGAAGAAAAGAAAAAGGAATAAAATATTGAAAATAGTTTATGACCCAAACCCCGAGACCAAGTCAATAATTAGCTTGGTCGACAAAGAATAAAGTAGGGGGAGATAAGGGCCATGAATACAATAAATATTTCATTTATTCATTCTTGATTTATGCATTTTTGACACCTATTTTGTGTCTAATTATTTATTCATCAAATAAAAAAATTTTATACATAAAAGTTGTAGATAATAATTTAAATAAAAATAAAAAATTGAGTTTGTACAAAAAAATAATATTCAGTGTACAGTTTTTTTACCTAGAATAAAAAGCCAGAAACCAAAATTCACAGACCCATATCTTCCAAATAAAAACTCAAAACATAGCAAAATCACCTCTAATTGTATATAACTTTTCATGAGCTATTTAATGGTAGTGGTTTTATATTTTTTGGAGTTACGGTGCAAAAGATAGGTTTTGGGCCCCTATTGTACATAATACCGATTAAAATATTCAATTTATTCATTACTTATTATTTCTACAAATTCATATTTTTATAATTTTGTAAACATTATTTATAACATTGATGTACATTAAAATTAGAATTAAACCTAAAAGAAAAAGGAGAATACAATGAAACTATGCTAAACCATAGATGAAATACCTATGTATATAAATAAAAGGGAATTATATTCTTTAATTATTTTATTCTTTCATATTTTTAGAATATCGTTAATATCATATAAATTCTATTAAAAATACAACGCAAAAATAAAAACTCATTAAAATGCATTAAAATAAAAAGAAGTATACAAAACATAGGCAAAATACCTATACCAATACCTATACAATTCATATACTTATTTATTTAAATGTGCAAATAAACTCATAAAAATCAAATAAAAATATATTTATACTTACAAAAATAAGTAATAAATATATAAAATAATATAATAAAATAAAATATACAAAATAAAAATAAAAATACACAAAACATAGGTAAATATACCTATAAATACACTAATAAAAATTAATTACTAATAAATATATCCAAAAAAATAAAAAAATCATATTAAAATACTACATAAAATAATAAACATTTTTTAGCTTATACTCAAAAAATAATAAACTCATTTACTATTTTAAATTAATTATTTTCGAATAAAACCTTCTGTTTTGTCCTTTAGCGGCCTACGTGGACCAATCCGCGCGTGGCCTTTATTGACCTCTGGTCAACTGTCCCATGTGCTACTCTGAGTCGTCAGACCTGTTGAACCCCGATTTTCTTGCATTTTCGGCGGCATCTCGTCCATCGATTGCACTCGATTCCTTCACAATTGTTGTCCGCCGTTCATTGTACAATCACGCCAGATCTTTTAATCCCTTGTATATCCTTTCGATTCTTCCCTACTGCCTAGTCAATAAGGGTGCACCCAATGTCCTTAAATAACTTAGCTCCTGCTTCTCTGCAAATTTGGTCACTTTTCATTCTTCTCCCTTCCTCGTATTCGGTCCTGGAGGCTTCCTCGTGACAGGAGGAGGTTTTTGGCGCCTTGAATCGGTCGGAGGAGGTGGGAGATGCACTCACGGCGGTGCTCCGACGATCGCTATGCTCCTTGGCTAAAACCCAGGTCGAGCTTCTCCTTTTTACTGTCACTAGATTTAAATTAGTCCTAGGTTTTATTCCTTGCATTTTATTTTGTATTTGAATTAGTCAATTAGATTAGTTAGAGAGATTCGTAGTTCGCCGGAGCTCCGCTCCGGCGAACCATTTCACTGTGTTCCCGACATTTTCCAACCGCCACTTCTACCCCATTTTGTTCCCTACCATTTTCTTCATCTCCCAGCCACCTTTGACCAACCGGATCCCTCTTGGATCCATGAATCGAAGCTTTAACTCCTCCACCTCGCCGGAAGCTTCGCCACCCACCTCCTTTTACGCTAACTGCTTCAAACCCCGGGCCGAGGAGCATCGCCTCGAGCTAGGTGATCTTCCTGGGCAGTTAGGCGTGCGATACAGCGCCAGGAGTCAAAATCAAGAGTCGTCGGCGGCACCTAGAGCTCAAAACCTTCCTCGACCTCGCGGAGGAGCTCCGGTCCACCTCTGCCCCATCCAACACCTCCAGCCGATAGAGCCACCTTCTAGGAAGCCAGAGGGACCTTTTGGAGCAGTAGAGGCTGGCAGGGGAGCAAGATCTCGTCGGAAGAAGCTCGCCCAGGCGACCCTTCTTCCACGTTCTTCTAGCGTCTTCCCCTGTCGTTGGATGAGGGATACATCCCAGATCGAAGCGCAGCCATTGGATGATGCAACGTTTCAACCGTCGGGTTATCTTGGATGATCTAATCTCGTGCGTCCAGCAACAAACCGATACCAAGCGTTGGATGAACGACACGTGGACAAGTGAAAGAACATCAGCCGTTTGATCCAACGCCTTAAGGGGTAAATTGCACCTTTGGCCCCTTACATTTTTGTATTTATTATTTAGTTCTATAAAATAAATGTAATGTATAAATAAGTGGTATTTTTGCATAAACCCCACTGTATTAATTGGATATTACATAGAGGTCCTTCCCAGCCATGTCACGTGTTGTCCCACGTGAGATGTTGTGAATTTTGCACTTATGACCATGGCATGTTGGTATATTACAGAAAGGTTCTAAAATATTAAATAAATGTTTATTCTATTGGGATTTTTGCACAGAACACCCTGCCTTTATTTTTAATTGCAAAAACGTCCCTGTCCGTAGTGCATTTTCTCTTGGTTGTCTCTATTTATTGCATACATCTTTAAAATCCCAAAAATCACCAAAAAATTTGCATAGGTTCTTGTTGCATTGTAGTTTCACGCCATATCTTTAGTTTGTATTTTCATGCATTTTAATATTTATTAAAAATAAAAGACAAGCATTTTTAGCACTATTTGCTTTAGAAAATACATAAAAATAATAAAAAGTTTTTGAAAAATTCCTAAAAAATATATTTTCAGTTCAAAATTCATAAAAGATTACAATAGAAAACCCATAAAAATTATAAAACTCTAAAAATTTTCATAAAAATCTTACAAATTCTAGAAAAATCCTAAAAATCCATTTTTTGTCTCTGAATTTTCTTTTTTATCTTTGTTTTAAAATTAATTTTGGAACCTATTTAATATTTTTTACCCTCAATTTAGTTTCAGCCTTTTATTTTATCCATTGTTTTCAGTATTTTTGACTTTAAAAATACCAAAAAAATTAAGAAAAAACCATAAAAATCACAAAAACATCATAAAATTATAAAAAGCCTAAAAATATTTTATTTCTTGATTTTTCCTTATTTTTACCTATTTTTATAAATATCTTATCTCCCTCTTTTCTTATATTGTGTATATATTTTAATTAAAGAAAAAGAAAATATGAAAAAATATAAAATATAAAATGAAATATAAAATCAGAAATTAAAAATCAAAATACAAAAATATAAAAATTAAAAATAAAAAAATATAAAATTAAAAACCCATAAAAACAATAATTTGGATAAGATAAGAATTGAATAATTTTGTGCACTTATGTTGCTCCCAACCGTTTGCTCCCGGTGTACGACCTCTACTTGTGCTTACACCTATACACATTTACATGTAGAGTTATAATAAATTTTAACTCCACATTTTTTAGATTTAATTGCTTTATTCTGATTGTGGGTTAATTGTTGATTGATTGGGATTCTGTTTGGGGTCACCTCAGCGACTGTCGATCTGCCTTGTGGAAAGACACGACCTCTGATTTTTCCCATTCATCAACCCTCCCCTCGTAGGTCATCTCCCTTAGATATCAACGACCGTTTCGATCCTTGAAGCCACACTCTCCTACACCAAGGAAGAGGATGAGGGATGAATCTCGTATTCATCATGCTAAATTAGGTCAATTAGACTCTGTTCCCGATAATTCATTTGACTTAATAATTAATAGACCATCATTAGCATACATACATTTGTAAATAATATATGCATTTCATCATGCATAATTGCATTAAAAATCCTAAGTGTAATTTGACCAAAAAAGCAGCTAACTTCCACAGTTTTTAATTAATTCATCCTCACTCCAATTGACCCCAAATTATATACATAAAAACTTAATTCAAAAATAGAAAAAAAAAGATAAAATGCGCAAAAGAGGCCCAAAACCCAACTTTCACATATGAGCTCCGAATTTCACGAAATTGGTCTTGTTTTGAAGGTATTTGAAAATTAAGAACTTTAAAAGTGAGTACACCAAAATCGAACGTTGTATGAGGAAGATATGCATGTTTAAGTCTGTCAGATGTGAAATTAGACTTTGGGATTATTTGACACTTATTTGAGTTAGTAATTTTTTATTTTTTTATTCTTGTTAGTAATATCTACACAACAGAGGTCGTTTGAGGTCAATTGGAGTTAGGATGAATTAATTAAAAACTGTGGAAGTTATCTGCTTTTTGGGTCAATTCACACTTGGAATTTTTAATGCAATTATGCATGATGAAATGCAAATATTATCTACAAATGTGTGTATGCTAATGATGCTCTTTTAATTATTAAGTGCAAATGAATTATGGGGAACATAGCCTAATTGATCAATTTTAGCATGATGAATACGAGATTCATCAATGAGGTTGATCCTCAATGCCTACAGTAGTAGCTTTTCAAAACCTTCTTTACTATAGAGATTAAAGGCACAATATCATATCTATGGAGTAGAAAACCAATAACAAGGATGCATTATATTCAAATCCCACTACTCGTCCTCAAGAGAGGCGATTGAAGCTTTACTGATGTGCTAGAATCCCTCACCCATAACACTTCCTCGATTATTGTCCACTGTCCTCGTTGTCCTCTGGAGCCCCTTTGCAGCAGTCGCTCCTCTCCCGACTCCATTAGACATCAGCCACAACTAACAATATCGGAGGTATTCTGATGAATCCATGATTCATCTACCTTATTGCTCATTATTATCTCAATCTCTTGAGAAATTCATTAAATAAAACCCTTAAAATCCTCAAATAAACTTTGGATATGTTGTATATAATTTGGGTTAACTATTGTATATTTTCCTCTCAATAAAAATCCTAAATTTTGTCCTTATATACATTGTACGTAATGTGCATATTCTTGTTTATTTTTAATTATTAAAAATCCCTAAATCAATTTCATATGTATATATGTTAAAAGAATTTACATTAAAATACAAAAAATAGCGAAAGCACCAAAAATAGGCATTCAATGCATACTAAATGCCTACCAAAAATATAAGTATATACAAATGAGATCTTTTATATTTTTGCCCTTCATGAAAGTTATATATCTCATCGAGAAGAACAACTTTCATGTTTAATATTTTTTATTTCGAGTCCAATAGTATTTCTTTTATATTTATTTATTTATTACTTTGATTTTTTTATTGTGCCACGTTACCACCTTTGCGCATGCCACGTGACCCGGCCCTTTGTCCACTCCCGCCTTGCACTTGGGCCATTGGATCACTTGATCCATCAACATTTGATCACTTCCCTTCTCCAATCCAGGTATTGTTGGATCATTTGATCCAACGACACCTTTTAGCCTAGCACTTCGCCTACGTGAGAGCATCTCAAGATTCTCAACCCTTCATCGTGTGCCTAATTCTACGCTCATGAGACCGTTTTCCACCTCCAGCGACCCCCACCCCTCGTTCTCCTTCTTATCAGATCTTCTTCATTGCCTTTTCTCTGAAAATCCATGTGTTACCTCACCCTCCAACAATTACCCCTTGACTCCTCGACAACCCAGCTCCTTCACTAATTGCTTGGTCCTCACCCTCGACTCTCCTCCAACTCACCAAACACCTCACCGACCAGTGCTACACTCACTCCATGCACCATAATGCTCCACCCCTCACTAGTTGAAATGATTGATCCACCCTTTTACAAACTAAGCCTGAGTCCCCTCTACCTACATGCAATAGCTTTAGGTCTTGAAGTCGAGAAAAGACTGACTCCATCTCCGGTGAGATCTAATTGTTTTGACCATCACTACATCCGCCATGTGCACTGGTCCAGCTTGGTATCCCAACCATCTACCTCGAGTAAAGACCGGGAGAGTTATAGCTCCAACCTAGGCACTCTGACCATCCATCCCTTCTTATTCTTTGTCTTCAGGTAGCTCCATTCTCGCCCCCATTTGCATTTCTTCATTTCTATTCCCCACATACACTCACTCTTTGATCTATTAATCATCACCGTTATCTCTGTCATGTTCCTCTGATCTTCGATGACCCCTCATGCTCCTACTTCCTTGTTTCCACGACCATCGACACCTTGCTCTGCCCTCCTCCTTACATAGGAGGAGGAGCCCATCGGGTCCACATCTTTTAACACCCCCTGGACCCTCTATTCACTCCCCCTTGCTTTGTTTTCTTATTGCCAAACCCGTACAAGTCAAGCCCCACTGATCGTAGGAGGATATACCCCTCCGGTCTCCATCTTCATCTCCAACGAAGATATACAACCACGAGATTCAGACCCACAACAATTTCACTGCAACTCAGATGCCTTCGCCAACCCTCTCTCGAGCATCCTAGACCATCAGCCTTGTTTCAGTTCCTCGGAGGAGGTCTGGTGGTTATCTAAAGCTCTGCTCTAGCAGTGACGTAAAAGGAGGAGCTTAGAGGAGCCGAGTGTACAACCTCAAGGTCTTGATCCAACGATATTGAGGAGATTACATTACAACCATTCTATCAAAGTCATGGGAGCCCATCCACATTCTCATCGTTGAGCCATCTCAACCCTTGGATCTCTCGATCCAACTTCTCAGGATGCTTATCTGAGCCTCCATCCATGACTCCAGGATCAAGCTCACTGAACCTAAATCTAGGCATCACAACATGTCACTTGACCCAAGGTTCAGGAAAGCGGTATGCATATGCATTCAGACGCGTCACTGAATAACAACTAAGCGGTATGTGAGGGCATATGCAGGGTATATGTGGTTCTACGTGGTTTCTAATTTTTTTTTAAAGTAAATAAATATGTACAAATTTGACTACAACTGAACTAAACTTATGTATAATTGTGGTACTATATGATCGTCAACAAAATACTATATGATCTATTATGTAAAAAAAACATCATCAACAAAGTACTATATGATTTATTATGTAAAAAATAAGTTTATGGTAACTGGAAACATTAGTCTAAGATGTAAACAATAGAAAAAGAAGAATATAATCAATTGTAGTGGTAAATCACTAGACTAAGATGTAAATACCACCCCCTTGTCATAGTCCATATAATAGTATAATCCATGCTAAATATCACGAAGTTTGTGTGAAATTAAGCATTTAATCTAAATTAATATTAATCATCAGAAGTTTCTTAACCATTTATTTTTGAGAAATGGGTATTCTTCCTACAATATTTATATAATCTCATCTTATAATAACTATTCTTTTCTTTAAAACAAGATATGGTAAAAATCCAACATCCACCTACAACTTATATAAAAAAAGTTGATAATCAAGTAGAAGACAAGGAATGCATGTTTGAGATCAAAAGAATAATCACCTGAATTGGGTATTCTTCCAATCATATATTTATTTACCCCTACTAAAAACCCCTATTTATTCACTCGATGCATCAAAATAACCTGAAATTACAGGAAAGGGAGTATAGGGTTACCTTCACACGGTCTCGATGGAGCTAGGAGGCAGTGGAACTTCAAACGGAGGAGATGGTGGCCGAAGAGCCTTGCATGAAGGAGACAATGGCGGTAGAGCTTCACACGACGGAGCTCGAGGTGCTGAAGCCTCACATAGAGGAGGAGCTGGAGGACGGGGACTTCGCATGGAGGTGGAGGGTTTCCGAGCAGTGAAGGAGGCTTCGTTGGGAGGAGGCGGAGGAGATGGGAGCTGTTGGAGAGTGGGGAGGGGACATAGCATGTGCTATAGGTGTTGGGGTCGTGAAACCCTTTCGAGCCGAGGATTTCGGGTTTCGGGTAACCCTAAAGCCATTAACACAATCGGATCTAGAAATCGGTATCCCGAAACTCGACAAAGGCGACCGGTCCACAACCAGATCTAAAAATCCGAGTACAGAAACCTGAAAAACGCAAGAAGTGGGCACACGGTCTGTATATGCAGCCACACAACCCGCATATGCGGACCACATATGCGCATTGGTGACATAATAAAGGGCTTCAGGAAATCGGTGCGCTAGAGTCCCCACACATGTATATGGGGCCGCATATGCTGCCACTAGGACCGGTTTTGTGAACACTGACTTGATCTGAGCCACCCTAGCACCTGTCAAACCTAACCCCTCATGTGTAGGAGGCACGTGAGTGGGTCGATTGCAATGTCTACCCTCGAGTTCTGGAATATTGCACTTCAACTCCACCATGTCCATGATGCCTCCCTTAGGCTTTTTGCATCCATGCCCTGTCAGGTTTCTAAAATTGCATATTAATCCTCGCATGCATGGAATAATTGCAAGAAAGCCCTCACGGCTTATTTTCTTTGTAGATAAGCTCATGATCACATTGTTTGAGTAGTTTTTATTTTATTTTAATTAATTTTTCATTGCAAAAAGATCCTTGCACTCTTTTATTAATACCTTGAGCATGTGAACTTCAAATTCAATGAAATTGATCTTGTTTTGAAGCTTTTTCAATTATCTCTCTAGGGCATGCTTAGCTCTCTCATATGATTTAAAAAATATTTTTTATCTCTGTAATTTTTTTTGGAAAATTAGTAATTGGTAAATTTTAATTTGAGTTTGATTAAAATTGAGTTGGTTAAGTTGCAAGTTTTCTTAAGAAACCAAGTTCACTTGCATATTTTACGTCTTGTTACTACACATAAGTTTTTTAGAAAAATCATTTATGAAAATTAATTTACTTAGTTATCTGACTTGATCCAAAAGTAAATATTTTGCCTCTTAATGTCGACCTCAGAAATTAACTAGGTTAAACAAACATAGAACCAAATTTTTATTAATTGATAATATGTTATAGTGTGGTTTTTGATTGGTTGGTTGATCCCAACTACAATGTTATTAATTGTTATTAATTGGAGCAAAAGTTGACTCTTTAATAATCATAGGGAGGATGTTCTTTTGTTCCTTCAATGCTTGAAGTACTATTCCGGAAAAGGCATCTCTATAAGGCTAATTGTCACACTAACATCGCTAAGTATGCATGATGCTGATTATGCTAGTTCTCCTGAGGCTCGACAGTGTGCCACTAGTTACATCATGATAATTAGCAAAAACCTTTTTACATGGTGAAGCAAGAAGTAAACCATTGTTTCATAGTCGAGTGCAAAAGCATAATATAAGCAATGTCTCAAGCCACATGTGAGATTACTTGGCTCATCTCCTTTTTACAGTAATTTGGGCTCAATGCGAATACTCATGTTCCTCTTTACTGCAGTAAAAAATCCAAAACATATATTGTTACCAATCCTATTTTCCATGAGCAAACAAAGCATATCAAAGTGGATTGAAACTTTATCCGAGATGCAATATAAGGAGGGAAGATCACTACTCCAAACAACTCAATGTATGTCCAAGTTGAAGATAAATTCAACAAAGTACTTCCAAAGAAATGCATATCATTGTTGACTTTTAAGTTGTTCATGATTGATAAATATTCTCAAACCTGAGGGGGAATATTGTTGTTATTGGCTAATAATAGTTGTATTTCTTGATTTCATTATTTCCTCTTCGTATTTGTTTCTGTGTTCTCTATTTTTGTTTGTAGTTCTTCATGGTCTCTTATGTACCAACTTTTGGGATCTATGGTTTCACGCTATATTAGAAACTCCACATCCATGAATAAGATTCATTCCATTGCTATAATTTTTTCCACATATACATAGCGATATGCATGTTATTATGTATGAATTTAGTTGTTTTTGCATTTCTCCATATAATCCTTCTATGTACCTACTTTATTGTTAACCGAAGGATCCAATATTGTCTTGAGTTCTAGGTTAGGGTCAACTTTGTACATATTTGAAACTTTTCTTCTCATTTATTTTTCTTTTCTTTCTTTTTCTTTTATTGTTTGTTTGATTTAACATTAAAATGACATTTTTATTCAGGAGCTATGTTGTGTTGAGAGATTGGTTTTAATGAATATGTATACTCATTTTAGATAAAATGAAAGAATAATGGAGTTGAATCATGGATTCATTACCGGTATGCACCCATATGCTTGCGTACACATAATCCTTTTCTTATATATTTATTGGGTTTTCTTTTTACATATTTTTAGGTATTTGTGGGTGTAATACATGCTTCTTATATGTATGCATCTTTTTTAAAAAAGTATAGTTATGATGCAAACTCAAGTGCTTATTAAGGTACTTCATTCAGATCTTAGGTGAATGAAGCATGGGTTCATCAAACACATGCACAATTTTACGCATTCTATTAGAGTGGAAGCCCTACTAGATATATACCTTGATTATAGTCATTACGACTCGAGAATTGATAATAGATCCAATCAAATCCTACATGAATAATTTTCTTTTTGAAGACATACAAATCAAGTGTAGTGCATATCCACTATATGGAACCTACCGAGCAAATTTATATTTTCAAGGAATAAAGACTTAACAAATCATGTGCCCATTACAAAGTGAAACAAATTACAACTTCTTACAAAACTCAAGTATGAATATAACGTGTTCATATGTATTATAACATTATATACAATAAGTTACTCCAAACTTAATTATTAAGATGCATAGCTAGAGTTAGACACAATATTGCATATGCTTTATCGTTCTTCTCTAAAGGATACAAGTAGGAAATACTAGAGAAAGTATTCTTCTCAAGTATGGAATGAGGAGGCTAAGGTCTGATACATCAAGATCTTAAATCCAGTACTAGGAAGGGTAAAACACGGAAAAGAACAACTACTTATTTCCTTAAATAACATGTATACTTGATTGGTGACAGAGCGAAAAAAATAAGTTATATTTGACTTTAGTTACTTTACTTGTTCAATTAAATAGTTTGGTCATTCACATTAGCTTGGTTTAATTGAAAGTGATGTTTTAAGAGTTTGAAACTGAATTTAAAAAAATCAATCGAACAAAGAAGATTCGATTGATCACAAGATATTTCGATATGGAAAGGTTTTGAGATAATGGTTGAGTTAGATCATTTAGATCGACTAAGGTGACCAGCCAGCCATCTATGCTTGATCAATAAAAAGTTATTCTCATATAAACATGGGACTAGGTTGATCAATCATAAACCAATCATTGATTGTTCAATACGGCAATATATTGTTCTTCAAGGACAAATGTGAGGATTCATGAGCCGACAAGTAGGAAATACCATAGAAATTTTTCTCTTGTATGGAATGAGGTGGCTAAAGTCTAATACATCAAGAGCTTAAATCCAGCACTTGGAAGGGTAAAACATGTAAAAGAGCAACAACTACTTATTTCCTTAAATAACATGTATGATTGGTGATGGAGCGAATAAAACTAATTGATATTTGACTTGAGTTGCCTTGGTTGATCAATTCAATAGCTTGGTCATTCACATTAGCCTGGTCTAATTAAAAGTGACATTTTAAGAGTTCAAAAATGAATAAAAAATGATCGATCAAATAAAGAAGATTTGATTGATCACAAGATATTGCGATGTGGAAAGAATTTGAGATAATGGTTTACTTAGATCATTTAAATTAATTAAGCTGACCAGCCAGACAACTGTGCTTGATCGATAAAAAATACTCTTGCTTAAGCATGAGACTAGGTTGATCAATCATAAAATAAGAGTTAATTGGTCAATACAGAAATATATTGTACTTCAATGATAAATGTGAGGTTTGACGAGTCCTATACGCAATGTATACAATGCAGTTCTTTTATTAGGTTCTTCAATGTAAAAAAATGCTTAAGACTTCCCCCGCTTTATGTAGGATTGACTACATGGATTCTTGTTGAAATCCATGTTGAAAAATCTAACTAATTTTACGTTGGTTGCCGGCTACCTAATGCAAAACCCACAAGGAGGGATTTCAATCCTGATCTTTTGGGTGGTAGGCACACTATGCTACTATCAAACCATTGAGTTCTTTGAAAGTAAGTTGTAAAATAAGACGTAAATTGTAGGTCTGTGTTCCTTACAACCCTTTCAATCAGAAGAATTGAAACTTTTGACTTCATCACCTGGATTTGTTTGATTGAGCTTTTCATGTTTTTTACTTACAATCTTTGGTCCAATAAAGGTTTTTTTTACATTCGCTCCTTTTCTTGGTCTGGTTGAGACGAATCTAAGATTAATCACTCTTGTTAGCTGAAAATAGGGCTTCATCTCGAGTAATTAGATGCATTTAAATATTTATAACTCATAATTAGCATTCATGCACTTATAAATAATGGCATAAATTAGGATTTCATATTGCATTCATATTTCACTTATAAATAATCACCTACATATGTTTAGTTAATTCACACTAACTCTGGTTGTCATAAAACCAACTCCATTATGGACATATCACTAATATTAATCAATAAACAATTTTAAAAAATCTTAACTTGTAAATATGTATAATAAATCTAAACCCTAATTCTAGGACTAAAAGCTGTAAAGCTGATCTCTCACATACAATTTACAAATCTCACTCTACTCACTTTTTAATTAATGTACACTCAATTATCTACAAAACAAGATGAAATTCAATTTTTTTTAAGAATTCAAGTTCATATGTGAAACGTAGATTATAGGATCAGATTGTATATTATATATATTTATTAATTTTGACTTATTTTTTCACGTGCATATTTAACTCTTTTTTATTTATTTCTTTTACATTTCTGTATTTCATCTCTTGTTTTAACTAATTGCACAAAAAATATGATGTTGTTAGTAGTGGCTGAAGTCTAATGGACTTGGGTGAGGAGTAATTACTACAAAGGGGCTCCCGAAGATAGCAAAAATGGTGGACAGTAATCGAGGAGGTGTTATGGGTGAGGGGTTCTGGCACAACAGTGAAGCTATGATTGCCTCGCGTGAGGACGAGTTGTGGTATTTGAAGAGAATATGTCCATGTTATTGGTTTGATATTCCATTGATGTGTTATTGTGTCTTCAATCTCTATAGCAAAGAAGGTTTTGAAAAGCTACTACCATATGCATTGAGGATCAGCCCCATCCTCTCATTTAGTGTAGGTGAGGCCCTTCGTACGAAGTGGGGCTTCAAGGATTGAAATAACTGTTGATATCTAGGGGTGATGACATAGAAAAGGGAGGGTATAGCTTGAATAGTGGGCTCGACTTTGGTGTTAGCACGAAGTATAAGGAAATAGGGAAGCAAGACCCTATGGAATGGAGTAATTATAGCAAAAGCTTAGATGCACGCCACTAAAAATGATTAGGGTATGTTAAGGTAGAAGAAGATGGTGTCGGTGGAAAAAGGTGGGGGCAATCTAATTGGTAAGGTTTTGGGTCTGGATTCCAACTTAAAGAAGAGGAACAAGGAGTGGATGATAGGGGAATGAAATGGAAGAAGAAGGAGAAGATGTTTGGGGAAGATCTAAGAAGAAAAATGAGGATAGTTGGAGCCAGGTACAATTTGCTTACCTAAGGAAGGGATGAGAATGGAGCTCCATGCATTCACCTTCAATGCTTGGCATAGTGCACAATGTTGAGCATAGTTCATAAGCACTGCGATGTGGGAAGGTCCTCAATGAATCTCAACAGAGTAGGGCATCAGTCATCGCTCGACTACAATTGATCTCTCCATCACCGAAATAGCTTGGGGGCTCTAAAACACACTCAGTACCTGAGCTTTAATTATAAAAGAATAAGTGCAAATTTTTTGTTGTTACAACTCATATACTAGGATTTCAAAAAAATTTATAAATATTGTCCAAAAATGATGTGAAGTGGTAAGTCATGAGTTTCGAACTCAAGGAGGTGAAACTATTTATAGAATATTTTGGTAAAAATATGTTTGTTAAATTAATATGATATTATTCCCTAAAGTGTGGTCATAATTGCAAAGGTAAATTATATATTTTATATTTTTTATTATGATGAGAATTCAAAAAATACAATAAATAAAAATGTGAGGTGATAGAGATACGTAGATACGACTTCTCTAGTTTTTTGTGATCTTTATAATTAAGATGAATAAAGAAAAAATTCACTCAATTTAGAGGCTAAAACTTTCTCCATTCAATTCTCTTTTCAATGAAATCGAGAAAATATATTGTTAGAAGTTTCTAGAATCAAATCACTACATAATGGCTATTTTTATGCAAATTTAGACACCCAGGATGGAAAGATATTGAATTAAAAATCATATATACTATTTGTCCATTACTAATGCATATTATATGATAAATACCTAACAAGTGTTATTGTAAAGGATCAAAATGGCTTTAAAATGACACAAAGTTCGTTGCTCTTGGACATATACGTTAAAAGATATTCAATAAACAATGCAGGGGCATAATTGTATTAAAATTATTAAGAATTATTTTTAGAATGGTTCAAAAGGCTTACTTATAGTTTGCTACTAAAGGGTCTTCTGTGTACTTTACCAATGATGGATGCTTTAATGTGATTTGGAGGACTATAGATTGCTTTAATGTAAATTAACCGATCACAAATGAAAGACATGTGTTCAAGCTTACCGATCATGCAGTTGTGGCCGCTTGGATTGAGTGGCCTATAGAGATCCACATGGGATACTCTGATGTCGTTGTATGAGGTCTCAACCCGTGCTCAAGACATCCCATGTGGTCGTTTCTGGGGTATGGATGTTATAGAACCAAAGGTAAATATTGAGGCAAGAATCAACATCGGGATGATGATGCCTAATTATGATCGACAATGTGATGACTATGTGATTCATCACTCTAATTAGCTGAAAATAGAGCTTTGTCCCAAGTAATTAAAGACGTTTAAGTATTTATAACTCATAATTAGCATTCATGCACTTGTAAATAATTTATATAAATTAGCATTTCATATTGTATTCTTATCCACTTTTAAATATTCACCTAACATCACCCATTGTTAATTAATTCAAACTAACTCAAATTAACGTCATGCCAACTCCACTATCTACATGTCATTAATATTAATCAATGAAAAATCCTAACAAATACTAACTTGCATAAATGTGAAATAAACCCAAACGTAGTTTGAGACAAAAAAGTCGTAAATGTTGGTATCTCTCACAAACAACATCCAATTTCACTCTACTCACTTTTGAATTAATGTAAAAACATTAATCTACAAATCAAAACAAAATTCAAAGAATAGGAGTTCATTTATGAACTTGGATTTTGGGACCGAACTACATATTATACATATTTACTTGTTTTTAACGTTTTATTTCATTATTTATTTAACTCCTTTTGATTTATTTCCTTTTCATTTCTTTATTCCATCTAGTGTTTTAAGTAATTGCATAAAAAATCCAAAAATAGAAAAATAAAGAAAAAGATGAATACTGACTTGAGCACACTGATTAATTCATCTTTATATATCTATATTTTTTGATAATTTCCTAACTCATAAAAATTAAAAAAAGTTGCATCATGTTTGATTTTCGCATGCATTCATTCAATCATAGAAAACTAAAAAAAACTACAATACAAAAAAATGGTATTTTATATTCATAGAATATCATCAAAAAATCGTAACTTGCACGGTGGCTCCATTCGTGTTTGGGTCCTTAATGAATGGTGTAGAATGAATTTAGATCCACATTTTTCATTCTTGGTATTTTGGCATTTGACATCGTTTGTTATATTTTATTTATTTTTCTTTATTTTCAATGCATGCCCAACAAGTTAACCTTTATGTGAACCTCCCTAATAGTCTAGTAGTAGAAGCAGTGGCTCCCACTTAAAAGATCAGGGTTTAAATCCCCCAAAACCCCCCTTCTAGTACTAAAAAAAGTCAACCTCCACATGTTAGCCTCTCATTCACCCATCTGAATGCCTGGTCAAAAGCCTCCCTCTCCTTGGTCAATCGATCTTGTCCTTTAGATGCCCTTGATTGTATTCATAGGATCAAACCCAGATCCAACAACTGAAGGATATGGTTAGATCCTCAAGCGCATCACGGAAGCGTGTGCGTCGTATCGAATACGACGAAGAGCGACTAGTCGGACTAGTTGCTCGATGCAGCGGAATTTAAAAAATTTTATACGACGAAACCACATGATCCAAGAACACTTCTCGAATTGTTTCGTCTAAATCACAAACAAGTAATAGGATTACCTCTTGAAGCGTGGTTGCGATCGAGTCTCTAAACGAAAAGACCTCCTGTCTCAAGTCCGATCCGACGGAGGAGACGCTTGCGAGCGCGGGGATGAACCGCGTGCTTCTCGCAATCCATGTTGATGATCCAAGCGGCGGATCTCCTGATCTCGACACACGAGATCTGACGTCTTCTTCACGAGCGAGGCGCACCGAAGGAGACGGAGATCCACGAGCAGAAGAACGGGCAGCATAACGACGATGCCGCGGCGATGGAGAACCTCTCCATGGCATCCATGGTGGACGACCATGAGAGGGAGAGAGAGGGCTGACCTCTAGAGAGAAAGAGAGAGAGAGAGAGAGAGAGAGAGAGAGAGATGCTTCTCAAGCATTGTGTGTAAAGAGAGAGCATGGGTATGCCTCTCTATTTATAGGGTTTTGGGATCCATGGATCTCAATCCATGGGACAACACAAATCCAATGGTTCTCATTGATTGTGTTTCTTTCAATGGCTAAGATTTATGTTGGTAAAAACCAACAAAAATTAATTTAATAAAAATCAAATATATGTAGAATATAATTTGATTTATATTAAATCAATCTCAATTAGAGAAATAGGAAAGGAGGCAAGCCTCCTTCCATAAGAGGGGTGGACGGCCACCACATTCCTTGTGGGAATTGTGGCCGTCCACTCTTCCTATATGGAAGGTGGATGCCTCTCCTATTATATGAGATTGCATTATCTCATAATTCTCTCTAATATTTCTCAACAACTTTTGTTGAATATTATTTCACAAAAATAAATCCAATTTATTTTGTGAACATTGCAATCATGCCATTGGAAATTTGTGAATCACATTCACAACCCAAAACAAAATGTAATTTATATTTTCAATTAATTAGACAATGTGTATCCAATACACATTAATAATTAATCTACTAATATAAATTATATTTAACTCTCTCCAATACATTATAAATCACATTTATAATATATTATGAATAATTGGATATTACTATCCACATTATTCTTATCCATAATAATTAAATCACATTTAATTATATTGGATAACTTATTCTCATGTGCTAAATAATATGAATCACATTCATATTATTTACATCTTTGATAATCAAATCACATTTAGTTATCTAAGATAACTCTCCTTGTAATATGAATCAAATTCATATTATTCATGATAATTAAATCACATTTAATTATCCATTTTCTCAATGCTCGGATACATATATCAACAATAGAATTATCCATGAACTCTTTCAAAGATAATGCGCTTTCTCCGCGAATACTTGGAGATAAGGACAGGGCGATTGTATTGTTCCACGTATAGTGACATGGATATTGAGATCACATCTCAAATCCAGATCTCGGGCCTCCCATAGATGCTTGATTAAATCAAGGCCGCAAATCTAATCTTCTCATTGAATCTGAATCACATTCAGATTAATGTCCACCATTTGGACTAAGATCAGATTACTTCTCTACTGAGAGGAGTCACTAAAATCCAGACCCGTTTCATCACTCCCTAGGAATGGAAGCGTCATGGTTATACAACCGTTTATGATCACATCACCCTCAGGTATTCCTAATACCTGTACATCCTGCATACTGGAAGACTCAGAATAAACCCGAAGTATTAGATCAACTTTACACTGTCTACTTCAGGGTTTTATCAGTAAGTTTCTCATTCGATCATTGGGAGTCGGTATCGATACTTATACTTTCCAAAAGCATATATCATACCTAGGTCTTGATCATATACTTTCCAAAAGTATATATAAAACCTACAAATTCAGTCAAGCTTGCAAAGCGAGACGACCGTGCGCACGGAATTTGATTCTTCCCAATATCTCATGAGTGAGCTCTTGTCTTCCGGTTCAGTAGTGAACCTGTATGATCCCTTCGAGAGATCGTATTACTCATATGCCCTTATATGCACACCAGCGCGCCGGTGTATAGACCTTGATTAGGCCATCAACCTATTGGTCTGCCAAATGTACATACTCAGACATATAGTAACACATCTGTCTCCGGTCAGAGGATGTGTGCCTATATCATGACAGCATATGATATAGGACTTTGGTTATCTCGATCTCGTTAAGTCAACTCTTTGACCTAACTCATCCGACACCTCCGAATCTCTATTCCTATGCAGAGGACCTGCATCAAGAGGTCGGTCAGATATCAACCTAAATGAGATAGGATTGCCATCTCCTACTCAGGCTGGAGATCATCTCTTAATAATCATTTGACGGTGCTTGATGAGTCCTCAATCTAACTTATTAGATATTCAACTAAGCACCAGCCTCTATGATTCAATAATTGAATCAACAGCTATATGATCATTAAGATGGCCATGGTACATAACCCTAATTGTACTAAGGGACCTATTATGCAAACTATGTATTCTTTATTTCAGATTAAGGAGTGAATTGCAATAACATTTATTGCATAATGGCTCGTCGTGGGCTCGCATGTCCAACAACAACTAATCCCATGCCTCTTTAATTCCCATTTTCCTTATGAGCCACACGCATGACAATTCTCCATCGTTAGATCTTGGACGATCCAATGGCTCCTACGTCTCCTCCTACCTCCAGCCTCCCTCGATCGATGCCTCATTGAATAAATCCCTTGTCTTCGACCATCCGTCACCCTCCCCTCTGTTACTCCCATATCCTAATCCCATCATCTAACAGTCGACTTCCGTCCCTTCTTTATTTTCTCCTCCAACCACCTGCAAACCAAACCACCATCATTCCTCCTTCCCCAACAACCCTAACCCATTATCGCATCCCTCCTTCCAGCTGGAAAACACCTGCAACCACCAAAAAACCCAACAACCTTCCCCCTCTCCGTCATCCTCCCGAACACCTCTCCCATTATCCCTTCATTCCTCAAAAATTGAACCCAACCACTGACGTATTCCCCTTTATCCTAATCCTACCATCGTACCTCCAACCAATACTTTCCCCTATTACTTTCACATGAAACAACTCATCAGCCTTACAACTCTAACCGCCATTAAACTCAACCCAATAACTTCTCCTTCTCCACCTATTTGAACCCATGGCCCTCAACCTTCTAAAGCATCTACTACCTCCATCTTTGTCCAAAATAGGAGCGAGGGAGAGAGCTCGGAGTTGGTCGACTGGTGACAACAACCCCAACTTCGGCAAAGACATCTCGCTGGCTTGATCCACGGATCCTCGATATGTGTTATTGTACTTCTTTTCATCAGAATAGCCTAGCCGTTCGGGCATCATTGCTGACCCTCAAGGCAAAGACTGGAGAGGGCCCTTACAATCTCCACCTTCAGGCAACATTCAACCTATTGGTAACCATTTTTCCCTTCTTCTTTATCTCCATGTTCTTCTCCCCTTAGAAACATCTGCCCAAATCTCTACTGTCCACCTTATTTTTCTTCTTCGTTTAAAACATCCTCAACCACTGAATACACCCTCATCATCACAATCACCATGCCTTCTCCATCTTCTTCTTTCCGCAACCCTCCACTGACTCTGCTCGGCCTCCATCGCCATATCCGAAGCTCTGACTCACATCCCCTTTGGACCTAACATCTTGATCGAGATATTGCATTTCGAGTGACCCTCTACTTGCAAAAACCTCTAGCATCGCCAGAATTCTTTGTCTAGGGCAAGCACCATAGGAGGAACACCATCACCAAGGATAACAGCTCCACCGACGTCGCTTGGTCGTGTGTCTGCCATCAAAGCCAAGAACCATCACCTTATATGGAGCAGTCGAATGAAGAGGGAGAACAAGAAGCATAGTTACCATTAGATCCACTATGATCCAACGAACTTGAGCATCTCTCCATACAAAACCGAACATGTAGCTTCGGAGTCCTCGAAGCAACCCGAAGAAGCCATAAGGAGGGCATCTGATGGGTCCGGAATTGCTTAGTTTAAAAAGTATGTATCGTTAATTGTCGTGCGCTAAAAATAATGTGTCGTTTCATTGTAGGTGGCAATCGGAATCGGTCAAGAAAATAACCACAATTATTTAGTCAATTTTAATTGTGTGGTTTTATGTTCATTTTACTTGGACAAGTCCCAAGGTCGATCACAGGGAGACAAAGGAACAACCAAGAATTATGTCTATCAAAGTTTGTGCACGATTTTCGGGGCAGTCTTTTTTTGTATTTTTTAATGGAATTAGAGATGTAACATGCAATTTTTGGCCTATTTTAGGGACTAAAATGCAAATATCAATCAAACAATGTTCAAACAATATGAAACTTGGTCAAGATTTACGATGAAATGGATGCACTGTAATTTTTTTGGAATTTTTGGTTGTAAAATGATTTTTTTATGAATTTTTAAATGCAGACATGGTGAATTTTAATATTTAATTATAATAAATATTAAACCTATTTATTTTCTAGGTATAAAACTAACTAAAATCTATCACTAGGTGATTGATCTCAAAAAAATCCTAAACCTCGAAAATAGCAGATTCAATACCTATTAAAAATTAAACACTGAAATATGCAAAATGATTTTTACATGTCAAACTATGCATGCGAATGCGATTCTTTTTTAGCACAATGTTAACAACATTTAATTCTACAAACCGTGATTTTTCGAGAATTTTTAGAATAACGGTTAATCAATAACAAATTTCAGAGCCGAAGATGGGCAACGTATGCAATTTTCCACAAAACAATTAATTATTGATTAACCATTGATCACAAAAATGTCCACAGTATGTTAACATGTAGAGAATTAAATGAGTAATAAAATGCCAATTTTTGAGAAATAAAATAATGCAAAATAGCTGTCCCAAATAAAGGGGACATGCAGGGGTCTTTATGTAATATTTGAATAAGTACAAATAATATTGAAATGTAGAGGGAGGGCCTATGTGTAATTGCCGATACTCCAGTTGTCTTTTGCAAAAAGTTCCAAGGGGTCACGTGCCTGGCAGGTGACCCTTGGATGGTTGGAAGGATGTGTAAATAAACGGAAGATCGAGGGCTTTTCTGCAATTTTCCCACGATCACGTGATGCGCACGTGCCGTGGCAGGCTTGGAGGGAGGATTCACCCTGGTCATCCGCGTGTCGATGCTTGCATGCTTCGGGTGGTCTGAGGCTCCTGGTGCCTCGGGTCTAGACCCAGATCAGATCTGGACCGTCGATGAAGATGGAATCTAATGGCTGGAGTTGCTGCGGTATCATGTGGTCGAGATCTGGGCCCTTCTCGATCGGATGGTGGGTACGGGCCGACACACGGTCGGCGGTCGGCGGTGGAGAAGCGGAGGAGCCCAAGCAGTGCTGCTGAGGTGGAGGAGACCTGGCCAAGGCGGAGGAGGTGGCTGTGGCGGAGCAACGTCGGTCGTCCTCTAGCCGACACACGTCCAAGGGGATGGTGGAGCGAAGGCGGAGGTGGCACTCCTATGGCTTGTTGGGTCCGACGGCGACGGTGTCCTCGGTTGGTTGAGCTTTGTCTGGAGTCGATGATGTGCGGTTGGCTGATGGCGAAGTTGGAGCTCGCTAGGTTGATGAAGTCGGAGGCAGAACGTTGAAGTCGACGCTTGCTCGATGACTATGGCGGAGTCATTGGCGGAGGAGATGGAAAGTGGAGGTGTTGGATGATTTGAAGATAGGAGTCAGGGAGTAGAATGGAGATGATGATCAGGAGCGAGAGAGTTGAGTAGAATAGCTGAGTTGGAGATACCTGGGGAGGGGGGCTTAATGGTAGAGGTTGGCCGGAGTGAAGCAGCTACCTAGGCATTGCTGCGATGAGGCTGCATGTACCTCGGATCATGTCGATCTCGGGCTGTCACTATCGGAGGGGGGTAAACGGTGGATGTCAAAACATGGAGCGATGGTGTGGCTTTTATAGACCGAGGGTCTTGCCGGGGAAGGAAGGTTGCTGGGGAGATCGGGACAATTGGATTCAATCGAGGTTGGATCGTGGATTGAAGAGGCGGCGATTCGAGGAGATCGGAGGGATTGATTTGATGATGCTGTGGCGCGAGAGTTGGCGAAGGATCGGAGATGGAGGCGGTGATCATCGTAGGGGATCACGGGATGCGAGATTTCTGGGATCTCAAGTGGCAGAGGAATCGGAGGAGGAAGAAGGTCCCTGGGCCGTCTGATTGACCGAAGATCGGATGGCACAGATGGGGCCACGTGGTGGCAAGAGGAAGCTGGAGTGAAGAGCACGTGCGTGGCACGTGCGCGGGAGGCACGTGTCCCGCACATGCATCGCTTTAATTTTTTTAAAACAAATTAAAAATAAATACAAAAATGGGTGACATGTGGTGGCTCCAGGAGCTGCCATGTGTCAGCCCCCCACAAAAATCAAAAAATTAAACCTGAAAAATTCCAAAATAAAAGCAAATGGCCTCGGATTGAAAAAGTTTCTTCACAAAAATTTCTCATCTCGATGAGATCTACAACTTTCATGAAGACATCAAAACCAAAATCAATCAATTGCACAAAGTGATATTTTCGGGGTATCCAATGTACATAGAATACCTTGAATTTTAGATTTTATAATTTTTTTGTCATTATTTAAATCAGATAAAAATCCGGAAAAATATGATAAAATCAAAGATAAATATAGACACATTAATCTAATCTTTTTGGATTGTTTTTCATTAAGAAAAAGAAGAAATAAATTAAGAGACGAAAAAGATAACTTTTGTACAGACAATTAGTGACGACTCGGACTAAATTTGTTTCTTCGATTTCAAGCTCAGTTTGGATTTAGATTCTTGCACGTTTTAATAAAACTTTTATCAAAGAAGACAAATGAAAAAGAAATAAAATAAAATAGGTTAATTATGTACATAAAATATTAGTTCAAAATCAGCTACAATACAAAATGTACAAAAGAACCCAAAACCCAATTTTCACATACAAGCTCCGATTCACTTGAGCTTGGTCTTGTTTTGAAGGTAATTGAATGTACATTATTTCAAAAGTGAGTAATATCAAAACAGACACTAGATGAGGAAGATATGATGGTTTTAGTCCGAAAATCCTAGAACTAGGGTTTGGGTTTTTGGTCCACTTATTTAGGTTAATGATTTTTTGTATTTTTCATTTATTCTTGTTAGTGATATGTACACAGTAGATGTGATTTTGGGTTATTCGAAGTTTGCATGAATTAATTATAAATCAGGGAAGTTAGGCTATTTACAGGTCAATTTTGTCTGGGATTTTTGGCTTTTTATTTTTGTGCAGAAATGAGTGCTAAAATGTAGTTTTTTTTAAAACATGCATGGATGCTAATTATGCAGAATAAATGAAGAAATGCCAATGATTTTGAGTGATTTTAGCTTAATTAATGAGATTTAGAGTGATGAATATGAGATTCATCACCCCCCTATACTTAAACCATGCTCATCCCTGAGCATCAAAAAGAAATGCCATGAGGTGAAATGAGATTGGGTTCCAGAACAAGACCATGAGCTGAAGGTGAAAATGAAACTAGACTTGACCTTTGGATTATTAGTTTGGCGGAACTTCTGTGAGACTTAGAATTTTAAAATCAACAGCCTTCAAGTTCTACACATCATTATTACAGTTTCAGCTCAGAAGTCATCTTAGATCAATCCTCTTCCCAAAGCATACCCTATGAACATTGAACAATCGACTCATGTGTGTGAAAGGTTTTAGCTCTTCCCATCCAGAATGCCGGATTACCATGCAAACCTCCTCTCCAGTAAATCGTCCTCAGGGAGTCAGATATTTCCTTCTAAGGTCTGTCGCGATGTGTTCACAATCGAATTGGGGGGAGAAGATAGAAAAAGGGGAAAAGAACTGTAGGGTGGCATGTGTAGTCGTCTCTCCTTGTGAAGCTGACCAGTGTAGCCGAGTCTCCACCAATATCTAAGGGTTTTCTTGAAGCTTGGAACTTTTGTGTCAGATATTTATTTGGTAGAAAGCTTTTTTGTATTTGGAATTTTTGGTGGTTCTGGTAGGATCTTGTTGTGCCCATATGGATATAGAATCTGTTTGTTTCCGTACATTTTTTGGGATCATAGAAAAAATTGTGCCCAGCCATCCATCCCTTTTCTGAAGCTTTATAACCCGTACTCCGGTCTTTAGATTTCCACGCTACCAGAAAAGAAACTCACACAGTCTTCCAATACTCCATCTGAGTTGAGCTAAGTGCATAGTATGAGAGTACAAATCAATTCCCTATTCCAGAGTCATACCAAAAACGAAGAGACCAGGTTAGACACTAAGAGTCAAACGTTGTACATTGTCATGTGGAACTCAAAGAATTAAGTTAAAGACCTGAATCTTCTAAAATCATATTTCTCAATGGCGTTCCTCTTAAGATAAGGTAGATTAAGGTCAAGTATAGATCACTCTCGATTTCTGCTCATAACTCAGTTCAGAACCCAAAGACTTTTCATATATGCAAATGAGTGCGATGCTTGATGAAGTGCAGGTGTGTGAAATGCAGACACACTTTTTTGTGATTTTTTTTGAATTTTTAACTTTTTTGCAAGTGATTTTTTTTGTTTTAATGCAAGAATGAATACGAAACCATTTTTTTTCAAAAACAAAATTGGGTTGGACACAGTTAGTGTTAGTAGTAAAACTCTTCTTCTTTTTTTTATTTTTTTTGTTTTTTGTTGTTTTTTTTGTTTTGTTTTTTTTTCAAATTAATTACCCACCCTGTAAATACATATAGATTTACGCGAAAGTACTAGATATGGGGAAAATATATACACAGTATATATATAGACCCCCCTATACTTAGCGAGTGTTGTGTTCTCAAAGCACAAGAAGCGTAAAGAAGACATAGCTCGGGCTAAGCGTAAGAGAGTGAAAAAAGAAAATAAGAAAGAGATGGTACATCGGTCCGCCCACTATACTTAGGTTGTGAACAATCTAAGTATAGAAGAAGAGCGAAAAAATGAAGCGGTTGTGATATGTGAATGAGGAGAGTATATATAGATGGGCATCGGTTCCCCCTATACTTAGGGTTTGGTCAGCCTAAGTACAAAAGAATGGTGGAAATTGAGTGATTGTGAGATGGGAAAAATGGTATGTATAGATGGCATCGATCCCCACCCTATACTTAGGCCTTGGCCTATGTAGAGGAAGATGTTGTACAAGGAGACCGATGTGGTCGGGAGGGAGGGTTGGTAGCCGATGATTAAGGTGGTTTTTGGCCGATCTTTTTGTGAGCCTACGGTGGGAGATCGTAATGACGAGAAGGAGATGAAGCATATGATTCGCAACTATTGTCAGAGTTATCCTCAAAAAAATCAGGATGGATAGTAGATGAAGCGTTTGAGTCAGATAAAAGGTATCCATCATCAGAGTTAAACTCAAAGGAATAGTATTTGAAAGTGGACACACTCCAAATATTCTGGTCTTTTTGTTTCTTTAGTTATTTTCTCAGAATTCATTACTTCATGGGATCATGCGATTTGTCCTCGGATGAATACTCAAAAGCACCGGTCCCAGTCAGCTCATTAGAAATAATTCCAGTGTACTTGATGAGGGAAGGAGCATCAGCTTTGGATGAATAATTGTTAGGAATGGGAGTTGTCCAATGAGAATCGAATTTTGGATCCTTACGAAGATATGGTTTTAAGGCTACCGAGCAGACTTCACTCATGTAGATTACCTTTTCCGGACCTGATGAGGGATCATCAGTTGATTCCTCTTCCGGAAGGTCAAAGGTGACTTTCTTTTTCTTGTTTCGTGAAGATGTCAGTCCACTTGAGTATCCAGATGAATAACCATTGGAATTCTTCTCCTTGGTCGGTGTTTGTCCTGCATGTTTGTTCGTAGTCTTCTTAATGCTGGTGAACTTTCGATTTGGGATGATTTGGTCAAGGTATTCAGAGTAGGTTGCCCCAGGGTGCGACCATGCATATGTCTCAGGATCATAATAGAAACATTTGTCAATTTTGAGATCTGCGGGAATTGAAATACTGGGGAGAGTCTCTGCATGTTCATTCTCAATTAATTTGATGTTGGAGCATTCATGTGTCGAGTTGATGTGATCAAGGTAGTCAGAATAGGTCGACCCAGGGTGCAACCATGCATAAGTCTCCGGATCATATGATTCATATACTTAGTTCTCCATGGTGAGAGCAGTTGGGAATGGAGTAGGGGGGAGAGTCTCTACACCAATAGTCTCATCAACAACCGCTATCTCAGATGTAGCAACGGGGTAGGGTTCTTTTACCGCTTCTTGGTTACGGCTGTCGAGGACTTCGTGGGTTGCATCAGAAAATCGTGGTTCCTCAAAGACTGGGTGAGATCGAAGTGCTTACAATGCTATAAAATTGATTTCCTGAGTCTCACAATCAATAATTGCCTTAGCCAATGCTAAGAATGGCTTTCCGAGAATAATTGGAGACCGGGTGAATTCTCCTTAATGCTCAATATCAATGATCGTGAAATCTACTTTGAGCGGAGCACCTTGGAATGTCATGATGATAGAAATGGTTCCTCTCGGCTGCTTTATCGATCGATCAGCCAATTGAACGATCTCTCGTATCTTCCTGATTGGTCACAATTTGAGTTCGTGAAATAAAGAGGTCGGGAGGATATTGATCGGTGAATCGTCATCAATTCGAGCATGGGTAAAAATTGTGTCCTTGATTATACAGTCAAATCCGGGAAACCGCTTCACTATGTGGCTCTTGGTTTTTCTCCTCAACACCAAAGAGTAGGCCATTGACAAGATATGTCTTTCAGTCTTCGTCCTTATCCTGTCCGACTTTTTAGACATTAATTTATCCATTACAAATCCTTTATGGTCGGGGAAGTGTTCAATGGCCTGTATAAAGGGAAGTTCAAACATTAATCATTTTTCCAGTACTTCCCGCACAGCATGATCGAAATTCTTCAGATCTTCTTCAGTCTCAATTTTTATGAAATTTTCTGGATTTTCAATTTTTTGGGTGTTTTTGAATATTCCAATTTTTTTGGGTATATTCTATGTGGTGTGGTGATGTGGTGTCTTCTGTAGATGAGAAGGGGCTTTGTTGTTCAGAGTAAGAGTCGGAGGCATAGTCATTTCTAGGGGAATAATATGCAGAAGTGCCGCTGTCAGAATCATCCCTAGTTCCTGAATATCCTCAAAATTTTCAACATTAGATCCAATCTTTTACTCATTCATTTTTATGTCCGAGCTACCAGAGATTAGAATTAATCGATCGGCAAACTTTTGAAATCTATACTCCATTAAATCAAATCTCTTGTTTATCCTCAAAATATCATCCTCCAAAATATTTTCATGACCAATCATGGGAACAGTCGGGGTGTGTTTTTGTATTTGAGATTCAATAAATTCCTCTTCTATTTTCCTGTATGTGCTAGGTGAAGAGTCTCTTGAAATATCCAATATATGATCATTACTAATAGAAAATTTCTCTTCAAAAATTATGGAAGGAGGCTGCTCATGTGATCCAGGCCTGTGGAGTTGGTTTGAGTAGAGTTCAATCCTTTGATCATGATTGGTAGGATCTTGATATTGTGGAGTCAACATACATGGGTTATGTGTTTCTACGTTGTTAGACTAGTCCTCTGTATGAGTCTCATGTCTGAAGATGGGGTTGTCATAGTGAATCCAAGATGACGGTTGATCATTTGTGTTCAAGGGTAGGGTATGTGGGAGATGTGATGAATTATTAAAGTCGATCATGTGGTTATGATCTCCCATGAATGATGTATTGAAATTTATTGAATATGAAGGATGAATTGTATGATCTGAATAGAGAGGATTGATATATGAAGAAGTGGAGACCTCAATCGTTTGTTGGTTTGTATGATCCGAGTACAAAGGGTTGTCATTCATGAAGTAGATAGGAATTATGGAGAGTGTTGGATCTATTGATGGTTGAGAGTCTCTTGTGGAAGATGGAGGAGGTGTTAAAGTTTTGGGTCTAACCGATACGAATTCATTTTCATAGTATAGCTCTGATGGATTATCGGATAAATGTTCCACCATTTTTGAAAGAGCTGAAAGGAATGACGGTTTGGGTCTGTTCGAGATGAATTGATTTTCATGATCTGGATCTGGAGAGTTCTTGGACAAAAGTTCCATGATTTTTAAATGAGGTTTATTGGTTTATAAATCAAGAAATGAGAGAGATGGCACAATTGTGCAGCTTTTTGATTTTCGAAATCGGCTCATGCACGCAAATCAAATACAAATCAAACCCCAAGTTCACCAACTCACACAATGAAGCCGTAAGAGTTCGGCTATTGTCTTTTCAATTTTAATTGGTGACAAGACAATCTTGGAAAATAATTAAGCGATATGTTAGGTGCCGGAAATTTTGCTAATGATTGGCTCGAATTCTTACGATTAGTTGCACCTACTTTTAGCCAATATGGGAGTAAGTACGAGCCGTGGAACGGCTACCCGTTACTTGAGGACGGAGCCTTATGCAGTGTCCTCTAAACCACCCACTCTGCTAAGGGAATCCGAACCGTTTACCGGCTACCTATTAGATCCTCACTGAGAAGTAGCTAATCGTTTTTGGTAGAATCAGTAGTCAATATGAAAATCCAGGTTTGGGCTCTAACCTTAAGTGTCGTCTCTCGCTCACTCAGAAAAATAAAAGAATCCAAGGTCGGAGTTGCTCTCCCGCAAAAATTCTTGATTTTATGGGTTAATTTAAAATCGGCTATATTTAGCAGTCCCAATTTTAATTAGGCAATCACTGAAGAATTAAGTGAGCAGAAACACACGTCTACCGTCCAATCTCAATTTCCTTTAGAATTATGTGATAAAACAAGAGGGAGAAATTCGGGAAAAGCCGATGCACGCGAAAAACTATGATGTATGCTCAGTTAGAAGACTTACAGTTAATCCTCGCAATCTCCATGTGGGATGCAATACAAGAATTGAAAATTTATTATAAATGGATGCAAGCTGATCAAAAACCGCACTAGCAGAAAGTTCTATTAGCGGGGAAGAATTGAGTTGAATTTGGTTAAATTGAACAATCTAATGTGTCTCAATTAAAGTGAAGTGTGGCCCTAGGTCCTACGAGAAGAATCAAAAATTTAAATGCTCTAAGAGCTGTATGTGCAGGTCTTTCCTAATCGCCACTCATGTCAGGCCCCACCCTCACCGGAGAGTGAAACAGGCCACGGCACACCACATAAGAAAGTTAAAGGTCTTTTACACATGCGAGAGTCCAAACAGACACCGCTATAAATGAGCAATTAATTACAGAAACTAAAAATTGTAGAAAATAAAATCCTACACTCTACACTCTCTCACGACTCGACTCGATCTTAAATTAATTGCGGTTTTTTTCAGAAGTTGGTGAAGATGTGTCGGTTCTTGAAAAACCGCTCCACGTACATTGGGTACCTCGCAAGAAAAATAAGAGAGATGGTGTAAGAGAGTGACTCAAAAATAAATAAAATAAGAAAAATAAATGCTGAAAATAAATGCAAAAAATGGAATTTATAATGAAATATTCAGGGGTCAGACTACCCGAATGCGGAAAACCAAACAAAAATTTTTAAGACAAAAATTTAAGCTGTTTGCCTCCCCGACAACGACACCATATGACGGGTCTGGAATTGCTCTATTTAAAAAGTATGTATCGTGAATTATCGTGTGTTAAAAATAATGTGTCATTTCGTTGTAGGCAGCAATCGGAATTGGTCAAGAAAATAACCACAATTATTTAATCAATTCTAATTGTATGGTTTTATGTTTACTTTACTTAGGCAAGTCACAATGTCGATCACAGGGAGGTAAAGGAACAACCTAGAATTATGTCTATCAAAGTTCGTGCACGGTTTTCGTGGCGGTCTTTTTTTGTATTTTTTAATGCAATTAGAGATGCAACATGCATTTTTTGGCCTATTTTAGGGACTAAAATGCAAATATCAATCAAACAATCTTCAAAAAATATGAAACTTAGTCAAGATGAAATTTATGATGAAATGAATGCATTGTATATTTTTTTGGAATTTTTGGTTGCAATATGAATTTTTTATGAATTTTTAAATGCAAACAAGGTGAATTTTAATTTTTATTTAAAATATATATTAAACCTAATTATTTTCAAGCGATCAAACTATCTAAAATCTATCACTAGGTGATTGATCTCAAAAAATCCTAAACCTCAAAAATAGCAGATTCAATACCTATTACAAATTAAACACTGAAATATGCAAAATGATTTTTACAGGTCAAACTATGCATGAAAATGCGATTCTTTTTTAGCACAATGTTAACCACATTTAACTCTACAAACTGTGATTTTTGGAGAATTTTTAGAATAATGGTTAATTAATAGCAAACTTCAGAGCATAAGATTTGCAAAGTATGCAATTTACCATAAAATAATTAATTATTATTTAACCATTGATCAAAAAAATTTCCATAATATGTCAACATGAAGATAATTAAATGAATAACAAAATGCCAATTTTTGAGAAATAAAATAATGCAAAATAGCTGTCCAAAATAAAGGGGAAATGCAGGGGTCTTTCTGCAATATTTGAATAAGTATAAATAAAATTGAAATACAGAGGGAGGGCCTATGTGTAATTACCGATACTCTAGGGGTCTTCTACGAAAAGTACTAAGGGGTCATATGCCTGGCACGTGACCCTCGGATGGCTGGGCGGATGTGCAAATAGACGGAAGACCGAGGGCTTTTCTGCAATATTCCCACGGTCACGTGATGCGTACGTGTCGTGACAGGCTTGGAGGGAGGTTTGACCCGGGTCGTCCAAGTGTCGATGCTTGCATGCTTCACGCGGTCCGAGGCTCCTGGTGGCTCGGGTCTAGGCTCGGATCAGATCTGGATCGTCAATGAAGATGGAATCTAATGGCTGGAGTTGCTGCAGTATCGGGCGGTCGAGATCTGAGCCCTTCTCGATCGGATGGTGGGTATGAGCCGACACACGACCGACGGTTAGCAGTGGAGAAGCAGAGGAGCCCAAGCGATGCTGCTGAGGTGGAGGGGACCTGGCCAAGGTGGAGGAGATGGCTGTGGCAAAGCGGCGTCGACCGTCCTCTGGCCGACACACGACCAAGGGGACGGTGGAGCAAAGGCGGAGGTGGCACTCTTGTGGCTTGTTGGGTCCGGCAGCAATGGTGTCATCGGCTGGTTGAGCTCTGTCTGGAGTTAATGATGTGCGGTTGGCTGATGGCGAAGCTGGAGCTCGCTAGGTTGATGAAGTCGGAGGCGGAATGTTGAAGGTCGAAGCTTGCTCGATGACTCTGGCAGAGTCGTTGGCGGAGGAGATGGCAAGTGGAGATGTTGGATGATTTGAAGATGGGAGTCGGGGAGTAGAACGGAGATGATGATCGAGAGCGAGAGAGGTGAGGTAGAATAACGGAGTGGGAGATACCCGGGGAAGGGGTTCGATGGCGGAGGTTGGCCAGAGCGAAGCAGCTGCCTAGGCGTTGTTGCGACGAGGCTGTAGGTGCCTCAGATCGTGCCAATGTCGGACTGTCAGTACCGGAGGGGGGGTAAACGACGGATGTTGAAACATGGAGTGGCGATGTGGCTTTTATAGATCGAGGGTCTTGCCAGGGAAGGAAGGTTGCTGGGGAGATCGGGATGATTGGATTCGATCGAGGTCGGATCGTGGATTGAAGAGGCCGCGGTTCGAGGAGATTGGAGGGATTGATTTGATGATATGGAGACACGAGATTTGGCAAAGGATCGGAGATGGAGGCGGTGATCATCGCTAGGGATCGCGGGATGCAAGATTTCGGGGATTGCGAGCTACGAAGGAATCTGAGGAGGAAGAACGTCCCTAGGCCGTTCGATCGATCGAAGATAGGATGGCCCAGATGTGGCTACGTGATGGCAAGAGGCGGCTGGAGTGTAGAGCACGTGCGTGGCACGTGCGCGGGAGGCATGTGCCCGCACGTGCGTCGCTTTAAAATATTTTAATGAATTAAAAATAAATACAAAAATGGGTGACACGTGGCGGCTCCAGGAGAAGCCACGTGTCAACCCCACAAAAATCAGAATATAAAACCTAAAAAATCCAAAATAAATAGAAAATGTCCTCGTATCGAAAAAGTTTTTCACAAAAATTGCTCGTCTCGATGAGATGTAAAACTTTCATGAAGACATCAAATCCAAAATCGATCAATTACACAAAGTGATATTTTTGGGGTATCCCATGTACATAGAATACCTTGAATTTTGGGTTTTATAATATTTTTGTCGTTTTTAGATCAGATAAAAATCTGAATAAAATATGATAAAATCAAAGATATATATAGACATATTAATCTATTTTTTTGTATTTTTATTAATTAAGAAAAAGAAGAAATAAGATAAGAGACGAAAAAGACAACTTTCGTAAGTTAGTGACGACTCGAACAAAACTTGTTTCTTCAATTTCATACTCAGTTTGGATTTGGATTTTTGCGCATTTTAATAAAACTTTTATCAAAGAAGATAAATGAAAAAGAAATAAAATAAAATAGGTTAATCATGTACATAAAATATTAGGTCAAAATCAGCTACATTACAAAATGTACAAAAGAGGCCCTAAACCCAATTTTCACATACAAGCTCCGATTCACTTGGACTTGGTCTTGTTTTGAAGGTAATTGAATGTACATTTGTTCAAAAGTGAGTAGGATCAAAACAGACATTGGATGAGGAAGATATGATGGTTTTAGTTCGAAAATCCTAGAACTAGGGTTTGGGTTTTTGGGCCACTTATTTGGGTTAGTGATTTTTTTTTATTTTTTATTTATTCTTATTAGTGATATGTACACAGTGGATGTGATTTTGGGTTATTCAGAGTTGGCATGAATTAGTTAAAAATTGGGGAAGTTAGGCTATTTACAGGTCAATTTTGTCTGGGTTTTTTGGCTTCTTATTTTGTGCAGAAATGTGTGCTAAAATGCAATTCTTATTAAAACATGCATGCATGCTAATTATGCATGAATAAATGAAGAAATGCTAATAATTTTGAGGGATTTGAGCTTAATTAATGATATTTAGAGTGATGAATCTGAGATTCATCATCGGCCATTCGTACCTATCCCATCGCTCGAACCTCTCGTCACGTGTGCAACACACATGCCAGAGGTATTTTTCAAGAACACCCTCATGATTTTCAAATATTAGCATATGACCTCCTTCATGTGCTCCAGGCACATGCTTGAGGAGAAAATTGCAATAACACCCCCGACAATCCTAGGAAAATAAGTGAAGACCCTCAATATGGGTAAATTTCAGGGAGCCTCTAATGGCATTAAGAAATGACATCAAAGCCCCCTGAAGGTTATTTTTGTAAAAATTATTTATTTATTTTATTTACATTTATGCACATGCACTATTTTGTGATCATATTGAGCATTTGGAGTCCAAACTTTGAGTTCTTGGTGTCGTTTTAAAGCTTGATTAATTGCCTATCATTTATAATGTTGTAATTCATGTCTTGAGATATTGTGAACATCAATTAATTGAAGGGAATTCAATCATCTATTATGAGCATATTTATTCATGAAATTAGCTTTATTGCTCATAAACCTACGAGCTTGCTTGGGAAATTGAATTGAGACTTTTGAATTAATCATTCTATGAAATTTATAATCTAGGGGCTTCAGGAATGAATCCATATGCATATTGATTAGACTGCTTATTTCTTTACATTCCTTGTTAGCATTCATTCATCTTCATCATTTGAAAATTCTAAAAAAATGCATTGTTTTATTTCCTCTTATTGCATTTACTTTCTTGCCTAAAAATTACAAAAATTCTTCATTTCATTTTTCCTTTAGTTTGTTACATCTTTTATTAAACATCCACAAAAAGTTGTAAAAAAATCCAAAAACCATAAAAATTTCAACTCTTGAAAACCTAACCCTAAGTTGTTTAGAAATTGATTTTAAACCCTCATATTACCCCTCACTAAGTTCGACCTTGGGAGTTGTCAAAGTAAAATTAACAAATCAACCACATTGAAATCAATTGAATGATTACTTTTCGTGTGGTTATTTTTTATAACTCGCTCTTTATCACTTACTATAACTGACACATTAATTATTTCCAATTAAGATTGGTGAAGAGCTAGTTTTCAAATGGCATCGTGCTGGGGATGCATACATTTTAGGATTTATTTTTAGACAATTTAGTGCACATGTTTTGCACCTTTTGGGTAGAATGACCCTCAATTTTCTTTCTTTATTTATTTCTCAGCATTTTTATTTTTATTTATTTAGATACATTTATCCATATCTCTCTAATGTATAAATTTATTTTTTGTGTGCGGAACCAAGTGGACTTGTATTATCTTTTTTAGGAGTCGACACAACTCGAGGAGACTAGAGGTGAGCGATTCTGTGGATCGAGCTCGCTGAGGAGGCATTGAAGAAGAATAAGTTCTTATTTTTGGAGAGAGAGTCTTAGACTAACTTTTTATTATATTTTCATACATTATTTTTCTCATTAATTTATAATAACTATCTATTTTCCAGTGGTTCCCATTTGGGTTCTCGTACTTGTACTCAGACATTGGACACTTGGCCTATTTGGTCCAATATTTGTGCAGTGCTTGATGTAGATTTAGGACTGCACTGTAGTTATAAAGCTAGTAGGATTTATTTGTTGCACTCGTAGTCATAGGGTCACAATTCACTTAATAGACACACTAGATGTTCTACTTAGTCAAAAAAAGTAACATATTCTTCACTCCCTAATAGAACTATCTATTTAGGAGCGGTTTTCCAGTGCATTCATATAGTATAAATTTTAATTTTGTTTAGCATACTGCATGGAGAATGCGATGATCACTATAAGTATTTCTATACAAGCACGCATCATTATTTTATCGATTTGCATCATCTTTTCTGACTCCTCCCTTTGTATTTTCTCACATAGGACTAAAGAAAATTGGGGTCATTCGGTAGACATGCTTTATCTTGGACCTCAAATTAAGTGATCACCTAGTCTAATTTTGGGACTGTTAAATATTACTGATTAATTAAAAACCGAATAAAATTGAATTGACTATGTGAGAGAAACCCTAACCTTATAAACATGCACTCACCTCCAGACTATTAGTGGGTGAGGACATAGCCTTTAGGTTTGAGCAAAAAATCCTGGACCTACGCCCTAAGTCTCCAAAGTCGACTCTCTTACGGATTTGGGAGCTACTAGTGCTCGCCTCCAACCATAGTAGATGTTTTGGGTGTATTAGTCTATTATCTCCTTTAGGGAGTGATATAACCTGGCAGTCCGAGCATATTACTCCTTTGATTCAATAGAACCACATAAAGATAGCAGGGTTACACACATGTGTGTAATAGAAGTAAAGATGGTTTATCACTAGATTAAAACTGAAAAGATAATCGTCGGACCTTTGCGGTCATCATTATGTTACGTTGGTGAAATAGAAGTTTGCATTGTGTATTGTATTGTCTACGTTCAAAGATATTGAACTTGCAAACAATCGATCGTGGTTCATGACCATTCTCCACCTTCATTTGCGAAGATATGATAATATTGGAATTCATACCCAAACTCCACGAGTCGAGCCTACACGCCCATACCTCAATCGTCTTTATTACCGTTTTCATTTTAGAACCCTCTGTTCAAGACGGTTCTTTCCCAGCCATCAATCCCTTTACATTTACACACTTCATTCCACTATCGCACTTCTTCTTTGACCTAGAAATAAATATATGAATTGTTCGCAAAATTTGGATCAAATGAATACTATGTTGACATAATGGAGCGAGCGATTTTGAGGATGGAAAGGGGTGTAACCAAACTTGAAAGAGGAACATGATTTCCGATTACAATACACAATTCATTATTTGAGCCATCCCCTAATCGGGAAACTATATTCTCATGTATGACCACTTTTCCTTTGACCATACACTTGAAATTAAAAGTCAAGAAATAGGACTCATGACCAGAGTGAGATCACAACCACAAGGAATTACAATTACTCTACCCAACATTGCATGTTAGAGTCACATCATGACGAGTACGGTTATTCTTCTCAAAGCCATGAGACGATCAAGGATGGCATTGCTCGGATTACTCAGAGATCCAATGCATTAACCAATCAACTTGATAGTATCATCCAAATGGTTAAAGAAATTATTAATAACTAAGAAAGAGTGAGGACACCACAAAGCGAACTCGAGACACATCATATGCAAGACATTCAAATTCATACACCACAGATCACTGACCAATATACTGATGACTCCACCGACACTACCAAAAACAATAAAAATAAAAAAAATAAAAAAATACAAAATAAATTGGACAACACAAAATGGAAGTATTTTGCAAAAGATTGATCTCAAATCTTCCATTAATCAAGGTCATAAAATTTCTGCTCAATCTTCAAAGATTTGTGAAACGACTATTATCACCCAAGAAGATGGGAAAGAGATGATCAAGAGTCGAATTTCATTTAATTACAATGGCCAGTTAATTGGTAGTGACTCAAAATACCAAAATCTGTAATGTTAAGTAGTTGATTAGGGTTAATTGTGAAATTGAGGATGCTAAATTTACTCATGTTCAAATAGATGACGACTCTACTGTAAACATCCTCCCAAAGTTCTTGTTTGACCAAATCAAACTCGGACCGCTTAAAAAGACTATAATGATCGTTCAATTATATAATCAATCCACTAAAAGATCGTGAGGAAATGTTTATGTCGTCATGAACTTCCAAGGCAACAAATATAGAGTGGACTTCTATTATCCTGGACATTGAGCATAGAGGAGAGTTGATTGAGTCTCCGATCATTTTGCGGAAACTATTCTTAGCCTTTGCCAGAGTAACTGTCAATTGTGTGACTCCAAACATAAAATTTTCGAACCATGACCAAGATGATCAAATTCTCGAGGACAAACCCAGTCCTGAGACAAATGAACAAGCTACCGATAGCGGTAACCAAGAGGAAACATCAAACCTTTAACATGATCAGACCTCTCCTTAAGAAAAATTAACTCAATATACGACCTTAGGAGAGACACCTAAGAAGCAGACTATTGAGCAAACCAATACTACTACTAAGGTGAAGGATCCTAACTTACACACATCTGACTCACCAAATCCAGATACAGTCATTTCAGACTTCCTTGATCATTATTGTGATCTGACACTTGAGCTTAAAATCCCAAGCTGATTGAGAAAATAACACGTACCCAGACGTGTATGGATCTTGGATGAGGTGCTCAACGAACAACCTATTTCATCTGATGAAGAACCTTGGTTAGCACCTCACAGGCTCCGTTCAAAGGTTTTTTATCCTCTAGTTTGGTTTCTAACGGAGGGGAGAAGCACACTATCCTTTCTCTCCTTGATTCAGGTTATAGCAAATCGGCTAGGAATATAACTATAGACATGGATATTTCTGAGGATTCTTATCTAGGTTCTAGTAGACAGACTAGAGTAATCAGATATGACTAGTCAGACACCTCTTCACCCGAGTATTCATCATCCAAGGTAGAGTTGGATAACCATGAATGGGCACATTTTGAGTGAGCAGCTGAAAAATGAAAGTAGTTGTAGAACCTCCTCCAAACACTACTATACTTTTAAGGATGAGTTTGACGAGGTTGGGAATATTCTTCTTCATGTTATTCATATCAATATTCCCCCTCCCACCTCCCTCTCCGAAGAAGGTTTACCGAAGACCTCCTTGATCCTCTGTACATTCTCTCGTATCCCATCGGATCCCTTATACTTCTTCTCTACTTATGCAAAGGCCTAAGTATATGGGGCGATGTCTGCCATGTGTATGTTCATCATTCCTCTTCTTTCCCTCGACCTCCTGTTTTTACTCTCTTCTATACTTACGTTGACTAGAGCCTAAGTATAGGGGGGTGGCATACTTCTATCCCACCTCTTTCTTCTTTTGCACCCTAACATACACTAAGTATAGGGAAGGTGAATTGCATTTGTGTGCATACTCTGTATTGCATTTGTATTATATTGTATCGTACTTTTTGTATATAACACTAACTTCATACGGGGATATTGGGTAACTTTTTTAAATCTTGTATAATATGTAAAATACTTGTAAATATGTATAATATATGTAAAACTCTTGTAAAAAATTTAAAAAAAACAAATAAAAATCAAAAAATCTATATATAAACAAAACCAAAAAATATTAAAAAAAGGGAAATTTCATTTACATCTCATGCACCTACACTTCATTCAGCATATCATGCATTTACATTGGTGAAACATCATTGGGTTCTGAACCGAGTTGTCGATGGAAACTGAGAGTGGTCTTGACTTGGCATTAATCCACATAATAATTAGAAGAACTTCACCGAGAAGTAGGATTTTAGAAACATCATGTCTTGAAATTATATCTTTTAGTTCCTCATTGCAATGTTCAAACTTCGACTCTTAGTTTCTAAATCGATTCTGTCGTTATGATATATTGATCTTGATTGGAGAATTAATCTAGACTCTAGAATTGTGTACTTATCTCAACTCAAATGGGGTATTGGAAGACTGTGTGATTCCTTCAATGGTAGCATAGGCATCTAAAATAAGAGTACGGGTTGAAATAAAGCTTTGGATGGGGAATAGTCTGATCGTACTTATCCGTTCGATCGAGGTGAGGGCCAATGCAACCATTTTGAATGGGAAGAGTTGTCCCCATTCATACAAGAAATACAATTGTTCAATGTTCATGGAGTCTACTTTGGGAGGAGGTAGATCTAAGATGACTTTTGAGCCGAACTTGTACTTTGACTTGTAGAACTTAGAGGCTGTTAATTTTAAAATCTTAATTCTCACAGTTGATCCACCAAACTATTAGTACAAAGGTCAGGTCGAGCTCCATTTTCACCTTTTGTTGATGATCTTGGTATGGAACCCAAACTCATTTCATTGCTTCATTCTTTAGTTCCTCGAGGACGATCAAGGTTAAAGTATTAGGTGTTGATGAATATACGAGTCATCACTCCAATATGCTAAAATAAGATCTTTGTATCCCGACTAATTAGATGCATTTATATATTTTTAACTCACAAATAACATTCATGCACTTATAAAATAATTATCATAAATTAACAATTCATATTGCATTCATATTTCACTCATAAATAATCACATCATTTTATCCTTTTTAATTAATTTACACTAACTCTGATTGAAATAACACCAATCCATTATGTACATATCACAAATATTAATAAAAGAATAATCCTAAAAAGGATTAACTTGTATATATGTGGAATAACCCCAAACTCCGATTCCAGGACATAAAGTCGTAAAAGCAGATATCTCTCACATATAATGTCCAATTTCACTCTACTCACTTTTGCTTTAATGTACACTCGATTATCTGCAAATCAAGACCAAGTTCAAAAGAATTGGAGTTCATATGTGATAAATCTCTATTTCAGCACCTTTATTATTTCATTTTGACCATAAATCCCTAGTTAAATGAATGAAAATAACATTAATTTGTACAAAATAACATTGATTATTTTACCTTGTATAAATACAAGTATTTAATTTCGAAATAAAAAGAAGGAAGATAAGAGAAATAAATAAATAAAGTGTCAAAGATACTGAATGACCCTAGACCCCTAGACTAAGTCAATATTGACATGGTCGACCAAGAATATAGTAGGGGAACATAGGGTCCATTATACACCCATACCCTTATTTAATTGATCAAAAATAGACATTCTTTCACTATTTTATTATTCATTATGCACACCTCAAGTAAATATTTGACATGAAACACATACATAAAAATATATCGAAAAATATAAAAATAATTGCACATGAAAATAATGCACAGTGTAATTGGGACACATAGATGAAAAAGCTGTGAACTAAACTTCACAGACCAATATCTCCTCCATATGAATTCAAAATTGACCAAACTTACATTTATTATTCTTAAAAATAAATTATCTATCTAATGAAGTTGGTTTCAATAAAAATAAAGTTAAGATACAAAAGTCGTCTTTTTGGTCCCTATAGTATAGTGAACATGTATAAAAAAATCAAATAAAATATTCTTTACATTTAAACTCTTCTTTCATTTTTAAATACTTGAATAATTATATATATATCATAATTAACACAAGAACCATAAATAAAATAATGTAAAATTGTGAATACATGATTCACATCCTTTATTCTTTTATTGTAGCAAAAATCCCTATGCACAATAATCGCAAATCTTTGCTAAATCTAATAAATTAGCATTGTGCATGCATTTATTAATAATGTGTATTTAACAATCTTTCTAACCAAAATAAAAGAATAAAGAAGAAAAGAAAAAGAAAACAAATAAAAGTAGGTTGTAATTATGTAATAAATATAGACTGACCCGAACCTCGAGAAAGGTCAAGTATTGACATGATTGACCAGGAATAAAGTAGGGAGAGATAGGGTCCTTATTTATTCAAACACAAAATTTCCAAAAATATTTAGTGTACATATCATCCCTTATTTATCCAATATATATCATCAATAAAAAGATCTCAAATTCGTTTATTCGCTTAATAAAAACTTGTAAATAAAAATATTCAAAATAATAAAAATATTTGCAAAAGTAAATTATATACAATTTTACACTATCTATACCACAATTTTTTATTTAGTTATTTGTTTATTTGTGTATAAATTGTATATATTGTATTTTAAACTCTTGTATATATTCTAAATAATATAAAAAAATAAAATAAAATTCATAAATTACGAAATAAAATAAAATAAATCCAACTCTTCACTGCACAATAGAATCATGTATATATATGTTGTATATAATACTAATTTATTAGCTCCTATTATTAACTTGTAAAAATCCAATAAAATGTTTTATGTACTTTAATTTATTTTGTAAATAAATAAAATATAAAATTTAATGCATTTATGTAAAAATAACAAAATAAAAGCACATGTATATAATATATAGATATATTGTACATATACATACTAATATATATTGTATATATAGAATATATATTGCTAAAAATTATTTTTAAAAATAAAAAAATCGTTTGTAAAATAACTAACATTTTTCATTTCATAACTTTTTCTTTTAAATCATTTGATATTTTTAATTGATTTTCCTTTTATTTTTGTAAATCCTTTTTTCTGATTGGTCAACCTGGGTCTGTTAACCCTGGTCAACCTTCCCTCTCCCAGATCTGACTCGGGAAAATGTTCGCCGGACCTGATTTTTCCACATTTTCCAGCCCGGGTCCGACCACCACCTTCCTTGATTGCAGACCCATGTCTTTCTTGAAGATTTGTGACCCTCGCGGATACCTAGGAGGGTCCGAATCCACCTCGATTTGTGTGATTCCTCTCGATCTCTAGAACATGGGGATCCTTGTAAATTATCTTTTCTAGCTTCACTACACCCTAGCTCGCTCCGTGCACCTCCTTTTCTCTACTAGATCATGTATGGTAGTGAAAGGATCCTGCCGCACCTCTTAAGAGCTTTATTTGGTGGTCAATAGAGCCGAAGCGTGTACGTGGTCGGAGAGCTCCGCCACGTTCAGCCCTCTTGGTCTTTCGCAACCTGGTCGAGGACACAACCTTGCCGACCACCTCGTCGTACTCCGCTTTCCATTTCACTACTTCTTTCAATTTCCATAGCATCACCACAGTCCACTTCCACATCTCCGACCATCGGGTTGGAGGATCAATTCACTTAGGTCACCCTATCGATACAATCATCGCATCATCGCCACCCTTCTCACACAGTCTGATCATCCCTAGACTCAACTTTCGGGTCGAGATTAGGACCAGCCCTCCTTTCTTCCATCTTAGTCGGAGGAGGAACACTCATACACCCTCCGCTTCTTCTTTGTTTCTGCCAAATAACCCCAGCCAGAGTTTTGCCTCTGAGCTGTGAGTGCTCTTGCAGGTACAGGTGCACACGAGGAAGATGCATCAATCCTCAACTTCAGTGGAGGATTTGCTTCGGGAACCTCGAGCTCCAGATCTTCATCCAACCTTCCTTTGAGCCATTGAAGCCTCTCATTAGAGACATGCCTATTCCAGCGATGTGCTGGACCTTTCAACAAGCTTATTTGAGCCCTATAGCACGAGACATCCCCGATCGAAGCTCGTCCTATGCCACCTTTTCATGTTCTTCCAGCACCCTTGATGTCCTTTGAATGAGGAGCCCATGCACCCAGATCTGATCTGAGATATACGGGCACACCCAAATAGCAGTGCTCAGGTCAGATCTAGGTCAGATCTGACCGCATGTCACATCTTTCTGTTGGGACCGTCAGATCTGCACCACATTTCCATTAGAACCGTACGACAATGCCACATTCCCTGACTGTCAAATGTTCTCCAAAGCGCCATCAAAGCTGTGCGTCAAACAAAACACACCCCACATGCATGAATGACATATTACATCTTTTCCCCCAGCCATTTCCATTATTTCATTTTAGTATTTTAATTTGTAAAAGTACTTAAGAATATTTGCAGATAGGACCTTGATTTTTTATTTGCACTTTAGTTCGACCAAGTTGAACTCACATGCGACTTCACGTGTATTTGTAGAATATTTACATGTTTGATCATGTGCTTTCAATTGTTATAAATTAGAGATGTTTTTAAGTATTTACATTTATGCCCCTATGAATCTGTGTCACGTGTGTCGCACATTTGTTCTTAATTAGTTGCATTTTGGCCCCTGAAGTTTATTACGTGTTATTATTTGGCCATTTAACTGGAAATGATTTCATTTAGGTCCTATGTTCGCTGTCCGATTTTTGTGCTCGTTTACTAATTGCAATAAATGTTAGATTAAATCGAAAAATCCGCTAAAAATCATGTTTAGTGTCTTCTAGTGTTTGTTTTGCATGGTTGCATGGAAATTTTCATTTGATTTATTGCTTTTATTTGTTATTATTAAAACTTCAAAAACACACCAAAAATTCTGTGTTTGCCTTAGAAAATTTATAATAAAATCAAAAAATGCCTTAAAAATTATAAAAAATAGATTATCTTTATTTTTTTATTTTTATCTAATTTTCATTGTTATATCTTTAATAAAACTCTAAAAATTTGCAAAACCCTAAAAATACCAAAAAAATATATAAGATCTTTTAAAAACCAAAAAATTTGTTCTTTGTTTCTATTTGTAACTATACTTTTTGTTAAAATTATCTTCCACGAGTTTTGAGCTTATCTTATATTTTGAAAAATACTCTTGGTTGTGCACTGTGTGTATTGTTCTTTGTTTTTATGTTTATAAATCCATAAAAATTACAAAAATCTCCAAATCAACAAAAATAGTACAATATTTATAAAACACAAAGACATGTTTGTTTGTGTATTTTAGTATTTTTACCATATTTAAAAAATCCAAAAAGAATGGGTGTGTCTTTTATTCCATTATATTTATTTTTAGTTTGTTTGAAAATTTAAAAATATAAAAATAAAAAACCACAAAATTATAAAAAGAAAAATTAAAAATCCTTTGAATCTCTTTGATTTGACTACCTAGTTTTTAATTGTACTCCTTGTGTTTGACCTTGGTCGCTATACCAAGTAAATAAAAATAGCTTAGACCACTTGCTTTTACTTGCTTGATTTTTTTATGATTGAATAAAATTTTCTTAGTTTCTTCTTGGTTGATTTAGTCACAATGACGTACTAGTTAACTTAACCAGAATTAGCCCAAAGTCTCGTATATCAGAATGGTGTCGCTGCCGGGAAGCACGACTAGGTAGTTTAGGATTTTATTTTCTTGTTTGTTTATTTCATTTTCAGTCATTTTATTTCTTTTATTTTATTTCTTATTTTTCATGAAATATGTTCGTATGCATTCTCTTATTTCTCTTTGTTGCGAGGGTTCGTGGAGCAAAGTGAGGAGATCTTAGGATCACTGACGCACCCAAGTGAAGCGGAGGCCGGACGTTCTATTCTGCCCGACAGGAGAGAGCTTTGAGGAGAGACGAGAGACGGCAGAAGAGCAACCTTTGTCCACTTCTAGATTAGGGTTTTATTTTCCACGTATTATTCTTGTAATTAATTTGTAATATTTTTGGCACTTGCTTTTTTCTGTTTTCTAGATAATAGAAAACTGGTGCTTCACGATAATAGAAGTTTCTGTTATAGACAGTTCTCGCCATTACATTCATATAGCTTAATTTTAATTTATGAGCGGATCATATTACATGTAGACTACTAGAACAAGGCACGCCTTCTATCTCGTGCATGCATTCATAGTTTTCTCGCGCATCATTTTTTCCATCTTCCTCCCTCTGTTTTCTTTGACTTAGGAATAAAAGGAAATTGGAAATTCTGTTAGACATGCTTTTATTCAAAAATACCAAAAAATGGTGATAACCAAATAAAAATCAGGACTGCTAATTTTCACTCGACCCTAAAACTAAACGTAAAGATCACAATCATTATTTTGGGGAGAGTAACCCCCACCTTGGTTGCAGGTGCTCTCCAGATAGAGTGAGGCACGTATACTTAAGGAATAGTGCCCAAAGCCTTGGACTTGTGCCCTAAGTTCTTGGACTTTGACTCTCGAGTCATGTTATTACTGTAAGCACTTGCCTCAGACGTTAGTAGAAGTAGTCGTGGGGATATTGAGGTAGACTCCCTTAGAACGATTGCAGAGCTCTTACGAGGATAGTTCTCTACGTGGGGGATTCATCGACATCTTCACGGTCTACTCTAAGAGACTACACCTGTGAGCTTGTTAATATAATTGTTGTATCACTAAACTCTAAAACTGGAAAGATTAACGACTGAGCTTTCATGTTCATCATTATGTTGAGTTGGTGGACTTGGGGGTTTGTTTTGTGATCATTATTTTTCAGTCCAGATCTAATCTTCACTTCTCTCTACATCATGATGATGTGCAGGTGGTCTCTTAGGCTACCTTTTGTGGTACCGCTTCACCGCACATCTGTCCGTTCATCTATGGCAGTTCCAGAGAGCTCTGACCCTCTCGCAGAACCTGAGTACTCCACTTCCTTCTTCTTTGACCTCCCTTATCCATAACCAGAGATACAACAACAGTCAGAATAGATTTTTGTTGACTTGGCAAGACTTGAGTTCTGCTCTTTTTCATTTTCAGAGTCTAACAAGATGGCCCGAGAGCAGAGAGAGGATGAGCAACCAGATATTCACGATGTATTTGACCAGGTTGCAATCAACAACAACCTCGTAGCATCCATAGAGGTGATCCAGAGACAGATCCGGGACCAGGGGCTACTGATGACAGAGGTTAGGAGGGAGATGACGGAGATCATAGATGCTTTATTGAGAGACCCAGTGGAGGACCAGAGATTCCTAGACCTGAGGACTGAGCAGATGCTAGAGCAGATGTGAGAACCTTGCGCACCATGAGAGAGTTGCACAATCCTAGTGTGACTCTCACTCATAGGTGGATTCAGTTGCCTACCATTCCGGGAGTTTTTGAGCTCCGTCCACAAATAATCCAGTTGTTTCCCAAATTCTATGGCTTTCCACCAAGGAGCCTCACATCCACTTGCATGAGTTCAAGATGATCTGCAATACCATCTATAAAAAGATGGTGGACGAGGATACCATCAAGCTGATAGACTTCCCATTCTTCTTGGTTGACAGAGCATCCTACTAGTTAAGCACCTGAGGGAGGTTGTCATTACCTGGGATTAGTTGAGGACCAAGTACCTCAACAAGTACTCTCCATTTAGTCGGACAAATGCAGCAAGAGTCATGATCATTAACTTCACCATGATCTCAAATGAGTAGTTCCACGAGGCTTGGGATTGATTTAAAGTGCTCATTGACAGGTGTCCCAACCATGATATTAGCAAGCCCAACCTAGTACAGAGTTTCTTTTATGGGTTGACACATGAGCTGTAGGGGCTTGTCAATGCCTCTTGTCGAGGATCCTATTTTCCAAGGATGAGGTTCAGGTCTGGGCCATCTATGAGGAGATGGTTGAGAACTACACATTGATGACCCAAACCCATGTCTACACTTAGGGGAAGCCTCGCCACCATGCGTTGTCTCACCACAAAGTTGCATAGATAAAGGCTAGCTCATCTTCATTTTCTATAGTTGCAGCACTAGTAGAGTCATCAGCTGCAGACATGGGCATTATTAGCTATAGGTTGGACCACACGGAGATTATAGAGAAGAAGACATGTCAGGGCCTGGACAAGCTCAATAAGATTGATGAGCTGGCCTAGAATTTAAGTGTCCTAAAGACACAGATCATATGCCTTCAAGAGGCACAGACGACTTCTTTGCCTTCATCTAGGTAACATGCTGATCAGGGGAGCATAGCTTCACAAACATCCATCCCATACAGACAGGTTCACCATATTTAGGTGGAGCATGTTTAGCGAGCCCCACAGTACCAGTTTCCACCATCAGCCACTGTCATCCCTTCCTCCACTGTTGCATGAGTAGTCGGAGCCGTTGATGGAAGTCAACGGTATTTGGTATTCCAGTTTTCCAGCAACAACTAGGTATCCGTCTTGATCACCCAGGTCTTAGATGATCAACTGGAGGTGCTCAGTCCCAATAACAGCCTCCAGCACAGTCAGGACAGGGCACACAATATTCGTATCCCCAATACTCCTAGCATACCATTTCTCAACCCCAGTACTGTGGTCACCAATGGAGGCACCAACAGCATCACTCGCAGCTCCAGCAGCCTCCCCCTCACTCATACCCACAACAACAACAACATGGATAGCCTCAGAATTTTCAGAGAGGCAACCCATCTGGTTCTCATGCACCTTTGTATGAGAACCCAGCTTTACAGGATCTCTCACACATGCTAGAAGAGCAGTAGACCACATTCAGGTGAGATATGGATGAGTTCCGCCAATAGATGAGAGAGATCATCAAGGGAAAGGCCCCCATACCTGCACAGATTGAGCCGAATCTGAACAATCTCAAGAGTAAGTATGAGCAAATACAATCTACAGAGTCTGCCCTCCTAGTGATGTACTTGATGATATGAATTATTCATTTGATGTTGATTTTGTGACACTTAGGAGGAGTAGGAAGCCATCATGCGGTGCCTCATCTAGGCAACATCAGAATGCCCAATCAGGTCTGCCATATGAGCTAGAGAGCGGTGTTGATGCCGTTGATTTTGATGTTGATGGCGGTGTTGATGCCACCCACCTTGAGAATGATCCAGACGATAGTGTTGATGTCGTCCCTTCTCTATATGTTATAGATTGTGGTGTTGATGCCACCAATATTCTGCATGATGGGTTAGAGCATGGTATTGATGTCACTTCTTCGGATGTTGTTAGTGGTGTTGATGCCACCAAGAGTCCATGCACAGACACTCCAGTTGTTTTTACTTTTATTCCAGTACTTGAGGATGATGTTTATAGAAAAATATAAAAAATGTCAAAATCTTAAAAAACAAAAACATGAATAAAGGAAAGGTTTATGTTTCTTCTTCGAGTCCATCTGATGTAATACTTGATGATGCTAGTATGGAATCCAACCATTTGTAAGATCATAGACCTATTCTTACTCCAGACCCTCTAGTTCCTAATAAGGGCACATCCATCCCCTTCATTCAAGCACTCCGCTAAGGGAAGGGCCAAAAAACTAAAAATCCCAAAAAGAGATACAATTAGAATTCAGCGAGTAGGATAGATCGATTCCATATTAAGCTGACTCTACATGAGGCATTGGAGCACATCCATCTCTTCCAGAACAATCTTTGAGAGAAGACCACAATCCATAGAAAGAAGAGACAACCACAGTGCAAAGATCCATGTGCTTACCCCTACCACATGCTCCGCTATCCAGAACCATTTGCCAGCCAATAGGCCAGATGCTAGGGCTTTGTATGTCAGATGCCACATTCTTGAGCAATGGTTCGATCGTACTAGACAACGGATCTTCGAGTAACCTTCTTCTGGCATCCTTACTTGACGGCTTCGAGTTGTTCCCTCTTAGACAGAGTAGGACAATGCCTCAGTTTGCAGATAGACATGTCAAGACACTGAAAGGGTTACTAAGGGACATTGTTGTCACCATTCAGAGCCTGAAATTCCCCCATGGACTTCATTGTATTGAACATGGAGATCCCTAAATGTGTGACAGATACCTTGATCATATTAGGCCGACCTTTTATGGTGACAGCAAAGGCTGCATCCGATCATGATAGCCGGAAGGTATACTTTCGTGTAGAGGGTGAGAGTATACAAATAGAGACGATTGAAGAGTTGAGAGCCAGAGATTTAGCCAGCTTAGAGCAGACAGATTCAGAGCAAGACATCCACCATGAGTGCAACTTTGTGATTACAGATGAGGATTCAGAAGCTCTAGTCACATCTTCAGAGGTAGTAGAGTTATAGTTGACAGCTGACAATAGTTTAGAGAGCGTACTTTTGGAGCCGGATACCCTAGAGGCCGGTGATGTAGATTGGGTTAGTGAGGTTGATTTCATCTCTTGTCATTCTGATCCCTCCGATTCAAACACGGACTTTGACATGCAGGAGTTTGTTGAGTACCTTCCGTGTCTGATTTTTGCAGAGCCTACAGCTAGCACGGAGACAGTGCCAGTGCAATTAATAGAGACACTAGTAGCTCCATCTTCGTAGAGTTCAGAGACGTAGCAAGAGTTCTCACATTCAGATCTGGTAGCTTTCATGCAGACATTTCAGAGGCCAGATTTACCAACACCCACATGCCCATAATTAAAGACCTTACCACAGACCATGAAGTACAGATTCCTTACGGGAGATCTGGATATGTTTCCAGTCATTATCTTAGCATATTTGACTGACGACCAAGAATCTCGTTTGATGAAGGTTCTTGAGAGAAAACACAAAGCAATTGGTTGGTCTATAGCAGATCTCCAGGGGATAAGTTCAGCTCTGTGCTCCCACCACATCTATCTTAAGGATGGCGCCAAGCCATATCATGAGTTTCAACACAGGCTGAACTCGAATCTTCGAGAGGTGGTTATGAAGTAAATATACAAGTGGTGGGGCCCTTAGTTTATCTACCCATTCCGAATTCAAGTGGGTTAGTCCATTACATGTGGTACCCAAGAAGATGGGTATTACTACAATTATGAATAAGGATGGAGAGGAGATTGTTACCCGTTGATGAGAGGGATTTACAGAGAGTACGATTTCACAAGGAGAAACCGCTGTCGGTGTATTGACCACTCCATAAACCTCACTCAATCAACAATCAACCCACAAATATAAGTCAAACATGAATATCTAAAAGTGAGTTAAAATTTATTATTCTCTACAATTAGATGTATAACAAGTAAGTACGTAGAGATTGAACCATAGAGACAAAATATGGTAGCCTATAGTTATTCTGATGAATCTCTGATTCTCACTCTTTCTTCTTTTATTTTAGCTCTTTTTCTTGGCAAAACATCATGTAAATACATGTAAATATAATAACTTAGCAACTTGCATGCCTTTGTTAATATTGCATAATTAGCATGTTTTGGCTAAATAAAAGAATAAAGGAAAAGAAAAAGGAATGATGTATTTAGAATAAATACATAGTGACCCAAACCCCAAGAGAAGGTCAAGACTTGACCTAATTGCAAAATAAAATAAGTAGAGAGAGATAGGGTCTACTATGTATTATATATATCACCTATACTTGTACATATTCCTTATTTATTTGTTTTTGATAAAACCAAATTTATTTGTTCTTTTACACCTTTGTATATAGTTCTAATAATATTATAAAAATAAAATAATAATACGGAAAATAAAAGAAAAATAAAATCACCAAACCCTTGTACTAAATACACATGTATATATTACATTCACTATTTATTATATAACATAATTAATTTATAAAAATAAAATAAAAAATATTGTATACTCCTAACATTATGTTATAAATAAATAAAATATAAAATAAGGGTAGTTATCTAAAAATAATAAATTTAAAATACTTGTATAAAATACATAGGTATAATATACTTGTATATAATACTATATACTGTATATGAAAAATTTTATTTTTTTATAAAATAATTAAAAATCATAGAAAAATTTTGAAAAATAATAAAAATGTTTTATTATATACACTTTTTAATTTAAATTCATTTATCATTTTTAATTCAATTATCTTTATTTGTATCCTTATTTTGTCTTCTATACTATTTTGTTTGCATCCTCACTCGCTTCTGATTGGTCCACCTCGACTCTGTTGACCAAGGTCAACTAGTCCCCCTCTTGCCTCTTTTCTCGGATCGGGTTTGCTCCGATCTTTGCCTATTATTCCCAACCCGATCATATCACCTTCTCCTTCGTTTAAAAGCACATATTATAGGGTGCAGATCCCTAATCCACGCCTAGTCTCCATCCTCCAGATCCGTGCCTCGATTCGCAGGTTTCCTCTTGTTTCTTCTCCAACCTACGACACCTATATAACCCCCTCACCCTCCTCCTTTTCATGCACTTTTGACTGCTCCACCACTTTGGTTATGCCAGCCTTCCCTTTTCAGAGTGACAATTGAGAGAGGGAGAGGGTGAGGGTAGAGTTTAGAGCGTAGCACCCCAGGTCTGGCGACGTCTCCGTCTAGCTCCGTCGTGAGGAGCTTCCCGCCTCTGGTAATGCCGCCCATCGAGGCCATCACGACCGTAGACTTCGTCTACCGGCCCAGGCGTCAGCATCCATGTATAGGTAGTTCACATAGCTTCATTACTTCTGCATTTTCTTTATCAATCCATATCCTCATATCGCCTCGACATTCACTTAATATATTTTTCGCCAATCTGCTCTGCTACTTGCACACCCCACACGACTCATGCCCACTTCTCCATCAAGCTCTACACCCTGTCTCTCGGCTTCGACCATCGGTGGAGCCAAACCTCAGGTCGAATCCCTCGCTCATCGAAGATCTAACCGATTCACTAACCATGTTTTCAATGGAGTTCGCGCCCTACCTTTCGCTTTAGTTCTATCTCCAAGAAAGCGTGTAACCTTAAGGGTCTCGTGCCCGAAGACCTCTTGCCAGGAGGATATCTTGTGTCTGCATCCTTGTCTGAATGCTTCAGGTTGCCACATATCGCCAGGACCTTCTCAGCGGTCTTCGCCCCTTTCTGAGCATCTTCACAGCTGTGGAAGAACCTCAGCTATCATTTACCCATCCGAGCAGCTCTGGGATATGCCTCTATCACACGTATTTGCTGATTGAAACTCGTCGGAGGTGAGTTCTTCGTCGGTTCTTCCAATGGTCGTTGGATCCAGACTCCTGCCAATTCTAATTTCCACCGTTTAGCCTTCAGGAGCCCATACTGTTGGATCCATCTAAGGATCAAGATAGAATCATCCATCATTGAAGGGCATCTCCATATCATTATCGTCAATCCATAAATGGAGCGCCCTCGATCGTTTGATAACACCTTAATAAGGGGCAAATTTCACTTAGATCTCTCTCTGTTTTGCATTTAACTTCTAGTCTTGTAAATATTTGTCACAATTTATTTTACTTTGGATATTTTGCAGTTCGAACTTTGCATTTCAGATATTTGCATTTTAGTCCCTCTCAGTTTGTAGTACATGCAGTCCCACGTGACTTCTGAGTTATTTGTGCTTTATACCTTGTGCTTTTCTACTATTATGAATTGAATGGCATGTTTTTCGTATTTGCAACTATGCTCATGTGACTCTAGATCACATGTGATGCATGTGCGTGATTGGACTTTCTGCAATATGGCCTTGAGCTTTTAGAAGGTGTTATTCTTTGGTATGCAAACTTATTTTATTTGCAGATTGGTCCTTGTAAACTATGCTTATTTACATGATGTTTTTTAGACTTAATAAATAGCTAATTAATTCTAAAAATTACCAATAATTCATGTTGGTGTGTAATTTACTTTGATTTTCTTCGATTAATTTCTTTGTATTTAATATTTTTGAAAAATGAAAATCCCTAAAATATCCTTGTTTGCCATAGAAAATTTACAAAAACTCAAAAAATGTTTTAAAACTTCCAAAAAAATCTGGTTAATGTGTTTTGTTTTTTTATGACATTAATTTTGTTTGAAAATTCCCTACAAAAACCCTAAAAATTACAAAACACCTAAAACCTTATACAATCATATAAAATTAGAACAAAAATTAAAAAAAATCCATTTTCAGTTCTTATTTGTAGGTTTTTATTTGTATTTTATCATAAAATTACTCTCTGGGACTTTAGGGCATTTTAGGTATTTTTAACTTACAATTTAGTCCTAATTGTGCACTGTTTGCTTTTTTGTTCTTGATTTGATTTTTATAAAAGCACAAAAACACCAAAAATTCCCATAAAATTACGAAAAGCATTTAAAAACATATAAAATCTAAAAATATTTTTATCTTAGTTTTCTGAGTATTTTTTGCCTTAAAGAAAAATCCAAAAAGACTTCTGTGTTGCCTTTTTTATTGATTGTTGATTTCGTTTACTTATTAAAAATTAAAAAATTGCAAAATTAAAAACTAAAAAAATATTTTATTGTATTTTTTAGATTTGATTACTTCGTAGATTTTTTGTGCTCCTTGTGTTCGACCCTGGTTGCAATACCAGGTAAATAAAATAGCAAACCGCTTACACATGTATTGATTGTTTTTTTATCTATCTCGAGTAGTTTCTTCTACTTGATTGAGCTCGTCCGATTGATTGGGGTCGCAACGACCTTGATATTAATTGATACTTAACCCTAGTCTGTCAAATGCTCATTAGAATGGCGTCATTGCTAGGGAGCATGTCTTAGAAGTCATTTTTCACTTTGTTCATTTTTGTCTCTTTGATATAACTGTTTTCTGACACTCGTTTGTTTCCTTTTTGTGCGAGGAACCGCCCCAGTACGTTTCGGCTTTTTGTTGGAGGAGACCGCACCTGAGGAGGAGGAGAGGAGTAGAAGAAAGCAGTTATATTTCATAGAGTAGTTTATTTTTTACAAAACTACTATTGTTGTAATAATTGTGGACTCTAGACTCTCTTTGGACACTTAGACTCATCGTGGTTTGTTTCGCTGAGTACCGGTGTACTCGGGGACCTCACCGGATTTTTCACAGTTTTGGTTTTATAGTCTTTTATTTTCTTTTTGATTCACGAAGTTTTAGCCCTTAGACTTAGGAATTTTATTGATTATATGTTCTTATAGAACGTAATTGGACCTAGCTAATAATCAATTATAGAAAGCTAACATAATCGACTGAGAGGCCATGCGCTGCTAGAGGTCGTATACAACGCTAGTAGGATATGTTGTGGTGGACATCAATCGACATCTGAGATCGCACTCAGGCCTCTCTCTCTGATTTGTTAGCTATCTATTCTTCACGATTAATAGAAGTTGCCCGTCTAAGGCCAATTTCTTCGTGCATCATTTAGGTAGTTATATTTCAGTCTTTATTTTTATGCGCGGATCATCCTACATGTAGAGTGATGGTGTCAGATACACATTTTCTATCTCAGCATGCATCATAATGTTTGATCGCGCATCGACTTTTTCAACTTCCTCCTCCTGTTTTATTGGACTCAAAATAACCAAGGAAATTGAAAAAATCGTTAGGTGTTGTTTTATTGCAGAAAATACCTAAAAAATGAAAACAAAATAAAATTAGGACTGCTAATGCAAACATGACATTAAAATACACTTCACTTAAAAATCTTATTTTGGGGAGAGGCACCCCCTCATTGATTGATTTATCCGTAGCGAGAGAGTGACCCGCACACTAGGCTAAAGCCATACCTGAACTCCTTTTAGACTACTGGTCTTGCGGTTTGTTGTTCTCCATTGAGGATTTCACTGGGTAGCCGGTAATCGGTCTGGGACTTCCTTCGCAGATTGGGCAGATTGGGTAGCTTGTAAATGGTCTGCACCCATACTGGCTGGAAAAAACTGGTTGTGAGATTGGTCAGTCTCCTGGGAGCATTGGGTTCCTAACAGCTTGCTTAATCGCTCCGATATCTTGATTTGTCAGTAAATAAAAATTGACCAGATTAACGACCAATCTTTCACGGTCATTTGCTCAAGTGTTGAGTAGGTGAAAAAGGGGTAGGTTTTCTCATCTTGTTTGCATCCAGAACTCATTATCATAAATACCCACATCACGATGATGGGAAGGAGGTCTCTTAGGCTACTTTGATAGAACCACTTTCGAGCACTCTTTTTCATTCATCTAGGGCAGTTTTAGAGAGCCTAGATCCGCTCTCTGAACCTGATTTTGATACCACCTTGTTCCACATCAACCTCCCTTCTTCCAGTCCTGAGGAGCTAGAGCAGAGGCCAGCACAGTTATATGTCCATTTGACGGCACATGAGTTAGGGTCTTTTGCCTTTGTAGAGACCTAAGAGATGACCAGCAATGAGGTACGCACCGATGAGCAGCCACATGGATCTGCATACGTATTTGACGAGTTCAGTGATGAATCCCTGATTCTCACTCTTTATTCCTTTATTTTAACTCTTTTCCTTGGCAAAACATCATGTAAATACTTGTAAATACAATAACTAAGCAAATTGAATGTATGTGTTAATGTTGCATATTTAGCATGCATTATTGCGCAAAAATAAAAGAATAAAGGAAATGAAAAAGAATTTTGTATTTAAAATAAATACAGAGTGACCCAAAACTCAAGAGAAGGTCAATCCTTGACCTGATCGTAAAATAAAATAAGTAGAGGGAGATAGGGCTCACTTTGTAATGTATATATTTTATCTATATTTGTACATACCTATTCTTGACAAAATAAAAATAATTCATTATTTTACATCTTTTATATATTCCTAAAAATAAAAATAAAATAAAATAAAAATAAGGAAAATAAAAATAAAAATAAAAATAAAAATCATCCATTCATTGTAAAAATGAAATAAAAAATTATTTTATACTCCTAAAATTATTTTGTAAATAAATAAAATATAAAATAAGGGTATTTCTATAAAAAAATAACATAGTAAAATTATTTGTACATAATACATAGGTATTATAGACCTGCATATAATACTATTTATTGTGTATACAATAATTTATTTTTCATAAAAATAATTAAAAATCTTAGAATTTTTTTGAAAAAAAATAAATATTTTTTATTTTATACACTTCTTATTTTAAATTCATTTACTATTTTTTTATTGAATTTGTAAGTATTTTGTAAATTCGAATTTTCTGATTGGTCCGGGAGGGTTTGTTGACTTCGGTCAACGCCCCCTAGCTCAGGTCTGGTCGAATCATGTTCGCTGGAGCCTTTTCTCCCAATTTCCCATCCCGACTCCGATAGCCTCTCGCCTCAATTCTTGGACCCATGATTCCTCGGACCTCCGTGATTCTTGTGGATCCCTAGGACGATCTGCAACTCCTTAGGGTTCTTCACTTCATGCTGATCTTTCTAGATCCCCGAGCTACCTATAAAATCTCTCCTTCTGCCTCCTAGCACCGGAGCTCGTCCCTTGTGTCTCTTTTGCACCCTAGCCATATTCGTTGAAGTGCCAGCCATCGAGAGAGCGACTTAGAATCCTCAGGGAGTCGCTAGGAGGCTCGTAGCTCGACGTCGCTGGACCTCTCCGCCGCGTGCAGCCTCCCTGCCTAGGCGTGGTCGATGCTATTACCCTGACGACAATCTTCACCTGAAGCATAGGAGCACCTCTAAAACTTTAAGTACCTAATCTATCCTCGACACCTTCACTTTTGATTCGATTTTTCCATCTTCCTCTATTGCACATACGTTGCTCCGACCACCTAGTTAGAGCTCATGTGTCTCTCATCCGTCCGCATCGATTGACGCTACGTTTCATTGCCCACCTTCTGACGTAGTCTGTCCCCTTGATTCCTGCTCATCGGAGTAGGATCAAGTCGGGACTCCTTCCTCCACCTATGCTTGAGACCCAAATACTCCATTCACCCTCGCTTCCCCTAATTTGTGCTAAAAAAACACAGCCAGAGTTCCGCCTTCGAGTTGCCCATCCGTTTGCAGGTATAAGCACGCATGGAAAGGCTCATTTTGAACCCCTATCGCACTGGAAGAGCTGCTCCAGGCCACACTCCTCCGCCACATTCATCCGACCGTCGCCATCATCATTTGACCTCTCCACCGGACGCTGGAACCTCTCACGACACTGCTAGACCCTCCAGACCTTCCATCGGATTGGTGGATCACCTCCCATGCTCGATCGAAGTTCGCCCAAGAGGAGTTCTTACAGACATCCTCCCACCTGTTGGATCACCCTCCACCTTCCAGATTCCATCTCAGCCGCCAACAATAGCAGCCTTTTTTGGCTGTTGGATCTGGTGCCATATGGCGCATCAGGCTGCACGTCCCCGACATTCTCTAGACCGTCATATCTGTTGCCGCTAGTTGATCAGGGTCGTATGCCAACGCCCGCCTCCACGCCTGGCATGTGATCCCACGTGCTTCACACACACATGCGAAGAGTAATTTCACTTAAGCCCTTTCTCTTTTTGCAGTTACTTCCAAGTCCTGTAAATATTTGTCGTAGTTCATTTTAATTTGGTTAATGTGCAGTTTGGACATCATGTTTTTAAGATTTGCATTTTAGTCATGTTTGTTTGAACTCACGTGCAACCCCACGTACTGTCTTGGGTTATTTGCAGTATTTAGTCTGAACTTTTTTATCAAAATGAATCGAATGAAAAGTTTCTAGTATTTGAATTTATACACATGTTTGCCTGGCTCACGTGTCTTGTACATGTTTACTTAACTTAGGCCCTATACTTTACAGTTGTGTTACTGCTTGGCCCAAAACTTTGTTTTAATTGCGAGTTGGTCTATTTGAGCTGCTAGTCCCTTATTTAATTTAATAAATACCTAATTAATCTCAAAAATTCCCTAAAAATTATTGTTAACTCTTGTTGATATGTAGTATTTATGGTGATTTTTGTGGATTGATTTTGTTGCAATTGTTATTTTTAAAAAATTTATAACCCTAAAAAGTGTCCTTCCTATTTTTGAAAACCCATAAAAATTCAAAAATTTGTCTTTAAAATTCTGCAAAAATTCATGATAGTAAGTTTTATTATGCTTGATCTTCAATAGCATTTTTGTTTGAAAATTCCTCTTAAAAACCCTAAAAATTGTAAAAGATCTAAAAACTTATAAAAAATCTATAAAATTCAAGAAAAATTCAAAAAGCCTCATTTCAGTTCATGTTTGTAGCATTTTATTTCTAGTTTATCATAAGTTGCTCTCCAGGATTTTGGTGCATTTTAAGTAAGTTTAATTTGCAATTTAGTCCTGACTGTGCACTGTTTGTAGTTTTACTCGCTATTTAATTTTTATAAAATTATAAAAACATTTATAAAACCCAGAAAATTACCAAAAAAATTTTAAAACATTAAAAACCCAAAGATATTTTTATATAATTTTCTGAGCAATTTTATTCTTAAATAAAAATACAAAAACATTGTTGTGTGCTTTGTTTCTTTACTTGTTGCTTTTGCTTCTTTATTTAAAATTATAAAAAATTTGCAAAATTAAAAACCACCAAAAATATGTTGTTTCATTTCTAAATTCTGACTACTTCGTACATTTTTGTGCTCCTTGTGTTTGACCTTGGTTATTATACTCGATAAAAATAAATAGCGAGTCCACTTACATTTTGTGTGTTTTATTTCATTGAGTGGTTTTTTTCTTATTCTTGATTGACCAAATTGATTGATTAGGGAAAATGACATTGATTATTCTCTACCTTAGTCGATATACATTTTTATGTCATTAGAATGGCACCATTGTTGAGGAGCACAGCTTAGTAGTCATTTTCTATTTTTGCTTATTTTGGTATCTATCTAATAAAACTGTTTCTAACATTTTCTCTGTTTCTCTTTTCGTGCGAGGAACCGCCCGAGGGATGCTTCGGCTTTCTGTTGGAGAAGACAACACCTGAGGAGGAGCACAAGAGCGGGAGGATTTAGTTTTATTAGATATATAGTTTATTTTCAGAAAAATATTATTATTGTAATAATTTTGGACTTGGACTCACTCTTAGACACTTACACTTTTCGGGGTCCGTTTCACCTAGTGTTGATGCACTCGGGAGACCTCACCACAGCATTTGTCGAAGTTTCATTTTATCGCCTTACTTTCTATTTGATTCATGAAGTTTTGGCCCCTAGACTTAGAATTTTTTATGATTGTGACGGAATTAGCTAATGCCCAACACCTAATTGCTTGCATGTTCCTATAGATCGTAATTGGACCTAGCTAATAATAAATAAGAAAAAGTTAAGTTGATCATTAGAGAGACCACGTGCCGCTAGAGGTCGTATACAGTGCATGCAAGATCCATTGTGGCAGACACCGATCGACCTCCGAGAACGGACTTAGGCCTCTCTCTCTGATTAGTTAGCTACAAGTTCTTCACGATCATTAGAAATTGCTCGTCGAAGGGCGATTTCTCTGTGCATCATATAGTTGGTTTACTTTCTATCTTTAATTTATGCACGGATCACCCTACAAGTAGAGTGTTGGAGACAAGTACACATTTCTATCTATGCATGCATTATCGTGATTGATCGCGCATCAGCTTTTCGGCTTTCTCCCCCAGATTTTGGACTCAAAGTAACTAAAGAAAATCGAAAAATTCGTTAGGAGTTGTTTTTATTTGAAAAATACCTAAAAATGTAAAAACAATAAAATCGGGACTGCTAATGCAAATTGGACCCTAAAGCACACTTCATCATATAATCTCTTATTTTGGGAAGAGTCGCCCCCTCATTGGTTGGGTTGTCTCCAACGAGAGAGTGACCCACACACTAGGCTAGAGCCACTCCTGAACTCCTTTCAGATTATCGATTTTGCGGTTTGTTGTTCTCTAGTGATGATTTCACTGGGTAGCCGGTAATCGGTCCGGGACTTCCTTAGCAAATTTGGCAGATCGGGTAGCCGGTAAATAGTTTGCACCCATACTGGATGGGAAAAACTAACTGTGGGATTGGGCCAGTCTCTTGGGAGCATCGAGTTCCCAACAGCTCGCTTAATCACTCTGATAGACTGATTGACCACATAAATACAATTGACAAGATTAACAACCGAGCTTTTACAAGTCATCAACTCCGTGTTGTGTAGGTGAATTGGAGGTTTGATTTTTATCTTGTTTGCATTCAAGATCTCATCATCATAATCCCTACATCACAATGACGGGAAGGAGTTCCCTTAGGCTGCCTTTGACAACACCATTCTCGTGCACTCCTTTCCATTCATCTAGAGAAGTTTCAGAGAGCCCCAACTAGCTATGTGAACTTGAGTTCGCTACCACCCTGTTCCCCCTCAACCACCCTTCTTCAACCAGCCATGAGGTGCCAGAGCAGAGGCCAGTACGGATTTATGTTCATTTGATGGCACCTGAGTTGGGGTATTTTTCCTTTGCAGAGACCTGGGATATGGTCAGTAGTGAGGGACGCACCGATGACCAGCCCCAGGGTTCCACGTACGTACTTGATTAGGGCGCCATCAACAACACAATTCTAGCCTCCTTGGAGACCATGCAGAGACAGATTCGTGACTAGGGAGCATTCATGGTAGAGATGCGATGAGAGCTTGCGGAGATGAGAGCCAGCAGAGGAGAGCCATAGAGACCAATTGGTGGAGAGGTACCCACATCTGGAGGAGGAGACGGGCGTCTAGACGATCAGCCAGAACTGAGGCCACCACGCACGATGAGGCAGTTGCACAACCCTGGTGCAACTCTCACTCATTGATGGATTCAGCTCCCAGAGATCATGGGCAATTTTGAGCTTCGCCCCCAGACCATTAAGCTTCTGCCCAAGTTCCATGGGCTTGCCACCGAGGAGCCACACCTCCGTCTCTAGGAGTTCGAGATGATCTGAAGTACTGTCCACGACAGATTCGTGTACAAGGACACGAACAAGATCATTGCCTTCCCTTTCTCATTGCTTGAAAGAGTAACCTATTGGCTGAAGCATTTGGAGAGGTACATCACCACCTGGGAGGGGAGCATCTCCGGACCGAGTACTTGAATAAGTACTATCCACTCGGCCAGAAAAACGTAGCTAGATCCAAGATCAACAATTTCACCATGATATCAAACGAGCAGTTCCACGAGGCATGGGATTGATTTAGAGAGCTCATCAACCGGTGTCCACATCATGAGATTTTCAAGCCCAACCTAGTACAAAGCTTCTTTTGCGGGTTGACATCGGAGCTACATGGCTTGTGAATGCCTCATGTAGAGGGTCCTATTTCACCAAGGATGAGGACCAAGTCTGGACCATCTATGAGGAGATGGCAGAAAAATACATGGTGATGTCCCAGACTCGAGTCTATACACAGGGGAAGCCCCTCCCACAGGTCGTGTCCTATCAGAGGATAGCACGGGTCGATGCAGGTCCTTCTACTTCGTCAGTAGTAGCAGCACAGGAAGACTCATCAGCAGCTAACATGGGGATTATCAGCGAGATGTTGGAACACATCGAGATTATAGAGAAGAAGCAGTGCCAGGGCCTCACTCAGATAGATCAGTTGCCACAGACGCTTAGTGACCTGAAGACCCAGATCATGTGTCTCCATTAGGCACAGATGACTCCACAGCCCCATCTCAGGTCACGAGCTGATCCTAATAGCAGCAGCTCCACCCAACCATCAGCCTAGTATCGCCAGGTCCACCATATACAAGTAGAGCCGCTCCAACCGCAACAGCACTACTCCTAGCCACCACCACCACAGGACACTCAGATGGTGGTGTATCAGCCAGATCATCCCCTGGCAGTTCTCCTCCCTTTACCATACGAGCAAGAACCGTTGATGGAAGCTAACGGGATTTGGTATGACCGCTACCAGCAACAATCCGGGATCTGTTGTGATCATTCCGGATTCATATGGTCTACTAGAGGCACTTCATTCCAATAACAACCTCTAGCTCAGGGCAGGCAGAGCAACCAACAACAGTAGTAACCCCATCACTCCAAACAGTAGTACCAACATGTTCCACATCCCTACCATCAGGGACAGCAATGTAGGCAGCATCAGCAGCCTCAGCAATATTTTCAGCCTCCCCCTCACTAGTACTAGAAGAGTCAGCCTCTTTTCCAACGAGGCAACCCGTCCAGTTTTCATGGACCAGTCTACGAGAACCCAGTCCTTGACTATCGTGCCTGCCTACTATTAGATCAACAGGCATCCTTCCGACGGGAGATGGATGAGTTCCGGTAGGAGAAGAGGGAAATAATCAAGTGCAAAACCGCCAGACTCGCTCAGATTGAGCCGAACCTGAATAATCTGAAGAGAAAGTCTGAGCATGTATAGTTCACAGAGACTACCACTCTTAATGATTCCTTGGTTAATATTTCTTCTTACATATTTGATGCTGATTTTGTGACACTTAGGAGCAGTAGGATGCCAACAGGCAGTGCCTCGTCTGAGCGATGACCACATGGAGATCCAGGAGCGCCAGATGAGGAGGATAGCGGTGTTGATGCCACTCATGATGTTGATGACGGTGGTGCTGACAGCACCAAGGATGATGATCCAGCTGGGGTACTAAGGCCGTTATATCTCTAGATGCAGTCGTTTGTACTGATGCCACCAATCTTCGAGATGCTGAGCCAGAGCGCGGTGCTGATGCCAGAAAGACAGATGTCGTGGGTGGTGCTCATGTCACCATTTCTACTTCAGTTATGTTTCCTTCTATTATATCTTAGGATAGCTTTGGAAAAAAACCAAAAAAATAAAAATGGAAAAGACCAAAAATATGAATAAAGGAAAGGCTTTTGTATCTTCTTAGAGTCCATATGTGTTGCATGATGATATTCTTAACCCTCTATCTGAGGAGGGTCCAGCCATCCCCTCCCTCAAGAACTCCGCTTAGCGAAGGGGAATAAAGTAGAAAATCCCAAAAAGAGACACCAGCTAGAGTTCAGCCAACAGATGATTGACAGATTCCAGATCCAGTTGACTGTACAAGAGGCACTTGAGCACATCCCTCTCTTCCAAAAGATTTTGAGAGTGAAGACCTCCATATGCAGGAAGAGAAGGAATCACAATGCAGAGACCTATGTGCTCAATCTTGCCACCTGCTTCGCCATCTAGAATCGATTGCCAGCCAAAAGGCCAGATGCAGGAGCTCCATATGTCAGATGTCATATTCATGAGCAGTGATTCGATCGGACTCTACTATACATCGGCTCTTCGATCAACCTTCTTTCGGTAGCCTTACTCGACCGATTCGAGGTTGGCAATCTTCGACAGAGTGGGACGGTCCTTTAGTTTGCTGATAGATCTGTCAAGAAGCTGAAGGGGTTGTTGAAGGACATAGTCGTCACAATTCAGGGCATGAAATTCCTTGTGGACTTTGTTGTATTGGACATGGAGATCCCTGAGTCTGTGATAGATACCCCCATCATACTAGGATGCCCATTCTTGGACACAACCAAGGCGGTGTCCGATCATGATAGCGGGAAGGTATACTTTCATGTTGAGTCCGAGAGTGTACAAATAGAGACGATCTAAGAGACCAATGCGTGAGATTCAACTTGCTCCGAGCAGTCTAGCGATGCAGAGCAGACGACAGATGTAGAGCGAGACGTCCACCAGGAGTACAATTTTGTGATTATAGATGACGAAGAAGTTTGGTCCGATCCTGTATCATGAGATCTTGCTTCACCTTCAGATGTTGTAGATTCACTAATTCTAGCATATGAGAGTTCGGATAGCACACTCTTAGCAGAGGACACATTTGAGGCTGACGATCGCAGGCAGGATAGCGAGGTAGAATTTACTTTTTGTTCTTCTGATTCAGATCCCTTGGATTCAGACATTGATTGGGATGATTTTGATGAGCATTTACCTTTTTTGATTTCCAGATCCGACAGCTAGGCTAGAGATTGAGCCAGTGCAGATTACAAAGATACTAGCAGGGCTGTCTTCACCAGATTTTCATGTATAGCAAGAGTTCTCCCATGCAGATTTGGTTGCTTTTACTCAGACTTTTCAGAAGCTACTTTGCCAACTCCCAGATTCCTAGAGTTAAAGACCTTGCCTCAGTCGATGAAGTATAGATTCCTTGCAGATGAGCCTAAGATGTACCTAGTCATAATCTCAACGGATTTAACTAGAGAGCAAGAATCTCGTTTGATGGAGGTTCGTGAAAGGTACCACAAGGCGATTGGATGGAGCGTAGCTGATCTCCAGGGGACAAGTCCAGCCCTGTGCTCCCACCATATTTATCTCGAAGAGAACGCTAAGCCCTCACGTGAGTTCTAGTGATGGCTAAACCCGAATCTTCGAGATGTGGTCATGAAAGAGATATCAAAATGGTGGAGCACCGATTTTATCTACCCCTACCCCATCTCTGACTCCAAATGGGTTAGTCCATTACATGTGGTGCCTAAGAAGATGGGCATCACTATAGTTGTGAGTGAGTCTGGAGAGAAGATAGATACCCGGGTACCCACTTCTTGGAGGGTTTCTGTGGACTACAGACGATTGAATCAGGCCACCAAGAAGGATCATTTCCTGCTGCCATTTATTGATCAGATTATCGAGAGGATAGCTGAAAAGAGTCACTACTGCTTTCTTGATGGGTACTCCGGCTATAACCAGGTGGCCATAGCGCCCTAAGACCAGGACAAAACGACATTCACATGTCTGTTTGGGACATATGCTTTCCGAAGGATGCCCTTTGGTCTATGTTACGCCCCGACGACATTCCAAAGGTGCATGTTGTTTATGTTTTTGGACATGGTGGGTGACTACTTAAAGTCTTCGTGGATGATTTCTTGGTCTATGGTGATGATTTTGATGCTTGTCTTGACCGCCTAGACCGCGCTTCAACGCTGTATGGAGGTCCATCTTATTTTATCTTGGGAGAAGAGCCATTTTACAGTGACACAGGGGACGGTGCTTGGCGATAACATCTCCAATAGGGGCATGGTGGTTGATCTGGCCAAGGTGGATATCATTAGGAAACTCAACCCACCGTCCAATTTGCAGCAGTTGCGGTCTTTTCTAGGGCATGTCGTTTTCTACCAACGATTCATTCAGGATTTCAGTCATATTGCCCGATGATAAATCTGCATTTCATCATCTTTATTCATTTATTTTACCTTAAACTCCCTTATAAAACACATGTATATAATATTAACTCCATACTCTTAACTAACTTGCATCTGTGTGTAAATATTGTACACTTGTTACAATTTTAACCTAAGATAAATTAATAAACAAAGAAAGGAAAAATAAAGAAAATAAAAGAAAAAAAGAAAATAAAAGAAAAAAAGAAAAGAAAAAAAAAGATTATATATATGTAATAGATACAGGCCGAACCCAACCCTGAGAGAAGGTCAAGACTTGACATGATCGACCATGAATAAAGTAGGGGAAGATAGGGTCCTTAATCCAAAAAATCCAAAAAAAATGTGTTGTGTATATTTGTGTACTACACTATTTAATCTGTGCAGAAATTGACCTCAAATTAAATAATTTTCAAAACAAAAGTTGTAAATAAAAATGTGTTCAAAATAATAAAAATGTTTGCAAAATAAAATCATATACAGAATAAAGCAACCACACTTAGAAAGAGCCATTAAGCGATTATTGAAAGACCAATTCCGGCTCCATATTAACTCAAATTGAACCAAACTCACTTCCATTATATTCTAAATTAAATTAGCTTTAAAATGGTTGTGATTTCATAATTTTTGGAGTTACGATTGAAAAGTCGATTTTCAGGGGTGGTTTGTGCAATTTTACCATTTATTTGTATATATTATATTTGTAAATAGTTTTACTAATTATTTAAAATAAAAATAAAACAATATTATTTTTAAAACAAAAAAACTAACTAATTTCCTTATTTAACTATGTATATAATGTACCATATGTATATACTATATGTATATAGTTGCTATTCTTAAATAACCACTACAAAAAATAAAAAAAATTAACATTTTTTTATTCAATTTACTTAAGTAATGAAAATACAAAAAAATTATTTTTTGTAAATATTTTTAACACTAATACTTTCTTATCTTTATCTCATTTCAAAATTTTCCTTTATCTCTTATCTTCATTTTTTAAAAATTCAAACTCCATTCTTTATCTATTAATATGTCTCCTTCTCCCTCATTTCAACTTGATCAATCTTTGGTGAGAGGAGCCTATTCTCTGAGAGTTATCTTTGTCGCAGAGAGGTGCCTAGCCTTTGAGCCATCCGGTGACAGCGAGTCGGCTTTCGTCAAGGCGATCACGATCTTTTCTGCTCCTAAGATTAGATCCATCTTTCTTTTTCTTATTTTTCATCTAGGTTAATCTTAGTTTAATTTTTCGCCTTTAATTTCATCGTCTTTTTTTCTAGATATTAGAATCCATCATCACGATCTGATTCCTCTGATTCGATTCTTCACATCTCGATCTATTCGCATTCTTATTCTACCTCACGCAATCGTCCAAGTCCAACCACGTACAATGGTCGGAGAAGCGGATTCGATCCACATCGCAAGGGTCCGCATCCACTCACATATCCATCTGATTTTTCATATTTTGAATAATTGGGACCGAGCCGTCGTGCTCGTGTCCTCATTTGTTTATAAAAAGAACACAAAAAAATATATTGTTTTTCTTCCTAACATTTGTTTTGCAGGATAAAATAAAAAATAACAAAAAAATAAAAAAAATAAAAAAAATATTTACAGTTTCTGTTTCTAAAAAAATAAAAAAAAGGTTTTATTTTGTTTTTGTTTTTACAATTGAAAATAAAAAAAATAAAAACAAGCAAACAAAGGGCAGCAGGCACCTCCATCCAGCCATTGGCGGTGCCCGCCACCACTGCCACTACCGACCGCTGACTCCTCCCCATCATGCCACCTGCGCACGCATCCTCAGACCAGCCACCTAGGAAGACCATCATCGATCTCCACTACCGCACGAGCTGCACACATCTCCGATCGTCGCATCCTCGACGCCTACCTGACGAGCCCGCGAAAGCCGCGTTAAGAAGTTGTTTTTAATCTTCGTGCGTGAAAATAAATGTCGTTCGTTGTAGGCGGCTATCGGAAACAGTCAAGAAATAACCACAAAATGATGATTCAATTTTAATCTCGTGGTTTATGTTTATTTTACTTGGGCAAGTCCCAAGGTCGATCACAAGGAGGCAAAGGAACAACCTAGATTAATGTCTATCCAATTTTTAGTTCAGTTTTCAAGGCGGTGTTTTTTTTTGGAATTTTTCAATGCAATATGAGATGCAAAATGCAAATTCGGCCTATTTTAGGGACTAAAATGTAAAATACGTCAAACGGTGTCCGAAAATTACGAAACTCGGCCGAGATGTAAAAAATGATGAAATAAGTGCACTGTAATTTTTTTGGAATTTTTAGATGCAATATGAATTTTTTATGAATTGTTGAATGCAAACAAATTAATTTTCAATATCTAATTTTAATAAATATTAAACCTACGTTTTTTCGAGAACTAAAAATATCTAAGGTCTATCACTAGGTGATGGATCCCAGAAAAATCCTAGATCACAAAAATGTAGGGTCTAATACCTATTAAAAATTAAACAATGAAATATGCAAAATGATTTATACAAGGCAAATGATGCATGCAAATGCAATGATTTTTGGGCACAATGTTAATCAAATTAATCTCTACGATATGTGATTTTTGGGGAATTTTTAAATCAACGGTTAATTAACTACGAATTTCCGAGCACAGATTGGGCAAAATATCTCAATTTCCACAAAACAATTATTTATTAATCAACCATAAATCCCAAAAATATCCACAGCACGTCAAAATGTAGAGAATTAAGAGATGAACAAAATGCTATTTTTAAATAAATAAAATGATGTAATGTATAGGTCTATAATGGATGACAAACTCAGGGGTACAGATGCAATAAAATAAATAAATAAAACATGCAAGAGGGCCTAAGATTAATTACCTAAATGACGGGGGTGAATGTGCAATTTGTCCAAGGGGCACGTGCAGCGCACGTGCCTTTGGCTGGGGTGGACGGATATGCAATTAGAGGGAGCTCCTGGGGCTTCTTGCAATTTTCCCCGAGGTCACGTGCGTAGCACGTGACCCAGGGATGATGCAGCTCCTGACGTCCCCCCGCGCACGTGCGGCTCACGTGCGGGGGGTCTCGGCCCTGCAGGCCGGTGGCGGTGTCTGGGCGGTGCTGGTGTTGACGGAGTAGCGGCCGGTGGCAGGAGGTTGACGATGATCGGAGCTTGGTGGCGTCGGTGCGGATGTGAAGCTCGCGGCGGTGGCGATGGCGGAGGATGACGGCGTGGACCCGACGGTGCTGTCGACGACGGAGGCGTTGGAGGCGATGGCGGCGTAGGTTGTCGAGGGGTGGAGATATCGTCGATGGTGGCCGATGAAGACGAGGGGAGGGCGGAGTCGGAGCAGCTCCTGTCGTTGGCGATGCGGTGGTCGGTGAAGAAGTCGTCGAAGGCGGAGGAGTCCCGATGGCGTGGTCGAGGGCGCAAGGCGGAGCGGGGCTCCGGTGGCGGGGGCGAGTCGATGACGTTGGCTCGACGAAGCTCGGAGCTTGGGCAGAGCAGCACCTGGGTGCGGGCTGCGACGGCCGTGGATGCGCGGCCGGACCTCGCCAAGAAGAAGGAGGAGGGGCCCTGTCACCGCCGCCTCCTCCAAGCTCTATCGGCGGATGGGCGTCTTCGGCTGACGCAGGGGTTCTTAAATAGGCTGCGCGAGATAGGAGGGGCGGTGGTTGCGGAGGTTGAGGGTCATCGGGGGTTGCGATGGGGGCCGGCGGTTGCGGAGGGCCGGTGCGAGGTTTGCGGGGGCGGAAGGTTGGGAGGAGACGAAGGCCAGCGGCCGTTCGATCGGCCGCTGATCGAACGGCCGCGATCTTGACACGTGGCCAGGGGCTAAGGGGAGAGCGGGGAGTCACGTGCGGAGCACGTGCCTGGAAGGCACGTGCGACGCACGTGCGTGGCTTTTTAATTTTTTTTTTTTAAACGATATAATAAAAACCACAAAAAACGCAGACATGTGGCGGCCTCTGGGGTTGCCACGTGTCAGCACCAGAAAATTCGAAAATAAAACCCTTTGTAAAATCAAAAAGAAATAGTAAATGACCTCGGATCGAAAAAGTTCCTTCACGAAAAATGCTCGTCTCGAAGAGATCTACAACTTTCATGAAGACATCAAAGCCAAATTCGGTCAAATGTGAAAAGTGAATTTTTGGGGTATCCCATGTACATAGAATACCTTGATTTTTGGGTTTTCTAATTTTTTTGTCAATTTTAAACACGATAAAAATCCGGAAAAATAAAGAAAAACTCAAAGATAAATAAAAGAGACCTTAATCTAATTTTTTTGGATTTTTATTAATGCATAAAATACAGGTCAAAAAGCCGCGAAAATACAATGTACAAAAAGAGGCCCAAAACCCAACTTTCACATACGAGCTCCGATTCACTTGAACTTGGTCTTGTTTTGAAGGTAATTGAATGTGCATTAGTTCAAAAGTGAGTAGGATCAAATCGGACACTGGATGGGGAAGATATGTGGCTTTTAGTCCGAAAATCCTGAAACTAGGGTTTGGGTTTTTGGTCCACTTACCAGGGTTAATTATTTTTTTGTATTTTTTATTTATTCTTGTTAGTGATGTGTACACAGTGGAAGTGAGTTTGTGGTATGCGGTGTCAGCATGAAGGAGTTAAAAATAGGGGAAGTTAGGCTATTTCCATGTCAATTTTTGGCTTGGATTTTTGGCTTCTTACTTTATGCAGAAATTAATGCTAAAATGCAATTCTTATGCAATCATGCCTGAATGCTAATTATGCAGAATAAATGCAGAAATGCAGTTGATTTTGAGGGACTTGAGCTTTAATTAATGAGACTTAGAATGGTGAATCCGAGATTCATCATCCCCCTATACTTAAACCATGCTCGTCCCTGAGCATCACAAATAAATGCCATGAAGTGAAATGAGACTGGGTTCCATACCAAGACCATGAACTGAAGGTGAAAGTGAAACTAAACTTGACCTTTGGATTAATAGTGTGGCGGAACTTCTGTGAGACTTAGAATTTCAAAATCAACAGCCCTCAAGTTCTACACATCATTGACACAGTTTCAACTCAGAAGTCATCTTAGATCAATCCTCTTCCCAAAGTATACCCTATGAACATTAAATAACCGACTCATGTGTGTGAAGGGTTTTAGCTCTTCCCATTCAGATGCCGGACTACCATGCTCCTCTCCTCTCCAGTAACTCGTCCTCGGGGAGTCAGGTATTTCCTTCTAAGGTCTGTCGTGCTGTGTTCACAATCGAATGAGGGAGAAGATAGAAGAAAGAGAAAAGAACTGGAGGGTGGCCAGTGTAGTCACCTCTCCTTGTGGAGATGGCCAGTGTAGCCGAGTCTCCACCAAGATCTGCAGGTTTCTGAAGCTTGGACCTTTTTGGTCGGATTTTTATTTGGTAGAATGCTTCTATGTATTTGGAATTTTTGGTGGTTCTGCTTGGATCTTGTTGTGCCCCTACGGATATAGCATCTTTTGTTCCGTACATTTTTTTGGGGTCTTAGAAAAATTGTGCCCAGCCGTCCATCCCTTTTCCGAAGCTTTATTTCAACCCGTACTCCGGTCTTTAGATTTCCACGCTACCAGAAAAAAGACTCACACAGTCTTCCAACATCCCATCTGGGTTGAGCTAAGTGCATAGTGCGAGAGTGCGAATTAATTCCCTATTCCAGAGTGGTACCTAGAATGAAGAGACCTGGTTAGACACTAAGAGTCAAACGCTGCACATTGTCATGTGGAACTTAAGGAATTAAGTCAAAAAGACCTGAAGCTCTTAAAATTCTATTTCTCGGTGAAGTTCCTCTGAAAATTAGGTGGATTAAAGTCAAGCCCAGACCACTCTCGGTTTCGGCTCATAACTCGGTTCAGAACCCAATGACTTTTCACAGATGCAAATGCATGTGGTGATGGATGAAGTGCAGGTGCGTGAAATGCAGACACTTTTCTTTTTTTTCTTTTTTTTCTTCTTTTTTTTTTTGACATTTTATGCAAGGGGATCGTAATGATTAAGGCGGTTTTCGGCTGATCTTTTTGTGAGCCTGCGGTGGGAGATCGTAATGATGAGTCGGAGATGAGGCATATGATTCCCAACAATTGTCAGTGTCATCCTCAGATAAATTATAATGGATAGTGGATGAATTGTTTGAGTCAGATGAAAGATATCCATCATCGGAATTATCCTCAGAGGAGTAGTAATTGAAAGTGGGCATACTCCAAGTATTCTTGTCTTTTTGTTTTTTCAATTGTTTTCTCAGAATTCGTTCCTTCTTGGGGTCAATCAGTTTGTCCTCGGATGAATGCTCAGAAGCACCGGTCTCAGTCAGCTCATACGAAAGAATTCCAGTGTACTTGAAGAATGCAGGAGCATCAGCTTTGGATGAGTAGTAGTTACGAACGGGAGTTGTCCAATGAGGATTGAATTTTGGATCCTTACGAAGATATGGCTTTAGGGCTGCCGAACAGACTTCAATCATGTAAACCATCTTTTCTGGACCTGATGAGGGATCATCAACTGATTCCTCTTCCGAAAGGTCAAAGGTGACTCTCTTTTTATTTCGTCGTGAAGGTGTCGGTTCACTTGAGTATCCAGATGAATAGCCATTGAAATTCTCCTTGGTTGGTGCTTGGTCTGCGTGCTTGCTCTCAGTCTCCCGAATGTTTGAGCATTCTCGATTTGGGATGATTTGGTCAAGATATTCAGAGAATGTTGCTCCAGGGTGTGACCATGCATATGTCTCAGGATCGTAGTAGAAAGATTTGTCTATTTTGAGATCCTCGGGGATTTGAATATTGGGGAGAGTCTCTGCATGTTCTTTCTCTATTGATTCGATGTTGGTGCATTCCTGAGTCGAGTTGATGTAATCCATGTAGTCGGAGTAGGTTGACCCAGGGTGTGCCCATGCATAAGTCTCCGGATCATATACATGGTTGTCCATGGTGAGAGCGGCTGGGAATGGAGCAGGGGGGAGATTTTCTAAACCAATAGTCTCATCAACAACCGCTATCTCAGGTGTGGTCGCGGGGTAGGGCTCTTCTACCGTTTCATGGTTACGGTTGTCGGGGACTACGTGGGTTGCCTCAGAAGATTGTGGTTCCTCAAAGATAGGGTCAGATTTAAGTGCTTCCAATGATGTGAAATTGATTTCCCGAGTCTCACAATCGATACTCGCCTTGGCCAATGCCAAGAATGGCTTTCCGAGAATGATTGGAGACTGGGTAAATTCTCCTTGATGCTCAATATCGATGATCGTGAATTCTACCTTGAGCGGAGCACCTTGGAATTTCATGATGACAGAAATGGTTCCTCTCGGCCGCTTTATCGATGGGTCCGCCAATTGAATGATCTCTCGTATCTCCCGAATCGGTCCGAGTTGGAGTTCATGGAATACAGAGGTCGGGAGGATATTAATTGGTGAATCATCATCAATCCGAGCATGGGTGAAAATTGTGTCTTTGATTTTGCAGTCAAATCTGGGCAACCGCTTTACTATGCGGCTCTTGGTTTTTCTTCTCAACACCAAGGAGGAGGCCATTGACAAGATATGTCTTTCAGTCTTTGTTCGTATTCTGCCCGACTTTTTGTTCATTAATTTATCTGTTATAAATCTTTTAAGGTCGGGGAAGTGTTCAATGGCCTGTATAAAGGGAAGTTCAAATATCAAGCGTTTTTCCAGTGCTTCCCGTATAGTCGGATCCAAATTTTGCAGATCATCTTCAGTTTCAATTTTTATGAAATTTTCTGAATTTTCAATTTTTTTGTGATTTTCAAATATTTCTATTTTTTGTTATTTTCTGGGTGGTGTGGGGGCGTGGGGTGTTCTTCAGACGAAGAGGGGTTCTGGTGTTCAGGGTGGTGGTCAGCAGTATAAAGATTTTCAGAACTGTCCATTGGTCCCTGAATATCCTCAAAATTTTCAATCTCAGATCCAGTCATTTCCTCATTCATTTTACTGTCCGAGCCACCATAGAATGTGATGAATCGATCGGTAAATTTTTGAAATCTCTCCTCTATTGACTTGAATTTCTTATTTATCCTCGAAATATCCTCCTCAAGATTTGGTTCATGATTAATTATGGGAGCGGTAGGTGTATGTTCGATAATTTCATCTTCCATCTTTCTCTTTATACTGAGAGGAGAGTTTCTTGGAATATCCGAAATATGATCATTATTTTCTGAAAATTTCTCCTCAAAAATAATGGAAGGAGACTGCTCATAAGGTTCAGACATGTGGAGTTGATCCGAGTAAAATTTATTTCTTTGATCATGAGTGGTCGGATCTTGGTATGGTGGAGCATGTCTGAAGAAGGGGTTGTCGTTCATGAAGCCTATCGAATTGGTGAAAAGATATGGTGGTTGAGAATTTCTTGGAGGAGGTGTTTTGGGTCTAACCGACACGAATTCATTTTCATAGTATAATTTCGATGGGTGTTTCGTCATTTTTGAGAGGAATGGGGGGTTGGATCTGTGAGAGTATTTGGACAAGAGTTCCATTATGAGGTTTAAATCAAGAGAGGGAAGAAATGATTGCACGGGATAGTCAAGAGAATTTTTATCGAATGTGCGGCTATTGATCTTGAAATCGGTTCACGCACACCAATGCAAACACAATTCAAACCCCGGGTTCACCAACTCACACAATGAAGCCGTAAGAGTTCGGCTATTATCTTTTCAATTTTAGTTGGTGATAAATTCAATCTTGCAAGCCGTTTACGCGAGCTGTTAGGTTTGGAGCTGGGCTCTATCCTAGTGTGCGTCTCTCTCCTCGCTGCAAGATAAAATCAAACAATGACGGGGTTGCTCTCCCGCAGAAATTCTTGATTTTATGGATTTTTAGATTGGCTATATTTAGCAGTCCCAGTTTTATTAAGGCGATCACTGTAGAATTTAGGTGAACACAAATTCACGTCTACCGTCCAGTCCCAATTTCCTTTAGATTTATGTGATAAAACAAGAGAGAGGAATTCGGGAAAAGCCGATGCACGCGGAAAACTTATGATGAATGCTCAGTTAGAAGACTTACAGTGCCTCCTCGCAATCTCCATGTGGGATGCAATACAGAATTGAAAATTTACACTAAATGCGTGCAAGCCGATGAAAATCGCACCTGAGAAGAAAGTTCTATTAGCGGGAAGAATTGAGTTGAATTTGGCTAAGTTGAACGATCTAATGTGCGTCTCAGTTAAAGTGCAATGTGGCTTAAGATCCTACGAGCACAATCAGAAATAAAAAAATGCTCTAAGAGCCGTATGTGCAGGTCTATCCTAATCGCCACTCAAGTCGGGCCCCACCCTCTCCGGAGAGTGAAACAGGCCACGACACACCACAAATAGAGTTCAATGTCCTTGTACACACGCGAGAGTCCAAACGGACACCGCTATAAATGAGCAGAAAATAAAAATGCGGAAATTAAAAACCTAGACTCTACTCTCTCTCACGACTCGACTCGATCTTAATTTAATTGCGGTTTCTTCGGGTGTCGGTGAAGATGCGTCGGTTTCTCGAAAAACCGCTCCACGTGCGCCGGTTACCTCGCAAGAAAAATAAGAGAGAGATTGTAAGAGAGTGACTCAAAAAATAATCAAAAATAAAATAAATGAAAGAAATGCTGAAAAATAAATACAAGAAATAAAATGGGATTTACAATGAAAGATTCGGGGGTCAGACTACCCGAATTCGGAAAACCGAACAAAAAATTTTCAAAACAAAAAACTAAGCCGTTTGCCTCCCCGGCAACGGCGCCATCTGACGAGCCCGCGAAAGCCGCGTTAAGAAGTTGTTTTTAATCTTCGTGCGTGAAAATAAATATGTCGTTCGTTGTAGGCGGCTATCGGAAACAGTCAAGAAATAACCACAAAATGATGATTCAATTTTAATCTCGTGGTTTATGTTTATTTTACTTGGGCAAGTCCCAAGGTCGATCACAAGGAGGCAAAGGAACAACCTAGATTAATGTCTATCCAATTTTTAGTTCAGTTTTCAAGGCGGTATTTTTTTTGGAATTTTTCAATGCAATATGAGATGCAAAATGCAAATTCGGCCTATTTTAGGGACTAAAATGTAAAATACGTCAAACCGTGTCCGAAAATTACGAAACTTGGCCGAGATGTAAAAAATGATGAAATAAGTGCACTGTAATTTTTTTGGAATTTTTAGATGCAATATGAGGATTTTTATGAATTGTTGAATGCAAACAAATTAATTTTCAATATCTAATTTTAATAAATACTAAACCTACGTTTTTTCGAGAACTAAAAATATCTAAGGTCTATCACTAGGTGATGGATCCCAAAAAAATCCTAGATCACAAAAATGTAGGGTCTAATACCTATTAAAAATTAAACAATGAAATATGCAAAATGATTTATACAAGGCAAATGATGCATGCAAATGCAATGATTTTTGGGCACAATGTTAATCAAATTAATCTCTACGATATGTGATTTTTGGGGAATTTTTAAATCAACGGTTAATTAACTACGAATTTCCGAGCACAGATTGGGCAAAATATCTCAATTTCCACAAAACAATTATTTATTAATCAACCATAAATCCCAAAAATATCCACAGCACGTCAAAATGTAGAGAATTAAGAGTGAACAAAATGCTATTTTTAAATAAATAAAATGATGTAATGTATAGGTCTATAATGGATGACAAACACAGGGGTACAGATGCAATAAAATAAATAAATAAAACATGCAAGAGGGCCTAAGATTAATTACCTAAATGACGGGGGTGAATGTGCAATTTGTCCAAGGGGCACGTGCAGCGCACGTGCCTTTGGCTGGGGTGGACGGATGTCCAATTAGAGGGAGCTCCTGGGGCTTCTTGCAATTTACCCCGAGGTCACGTGCGTAGCACGTGACCCAGGGATGATGCAGCTCCTGACGTCCCCCCGCGCACGTGCGGCTCACGTGCGGGGGGTCTCGGCCCTGCAGGCCGGTGGCGGTGTCTGGGCGGTGCTGGTGTTGACGGAGTAGCGGCCGGTGGCAGGAGGTTGACGATGACCGGAGCTTGGTGGCGTCGGTGCGGATGTGAAGCTCGCGGCGGTGGCGATGGCGGAGGATGACGGCGTGGACCCGGCGGTGCTGTCGACGACGGAGGCGTTGGAGGCGAAGGCGGCGTAGGTTGTCGAGGGGTGGAGATATCGTCGATGGTGGCCGATGAAGACGAGGGGAGGGCGGAGTCGGAGCAGCTCCTGTCGTTGGCGATGCGGTGGTCGGTGAAGAAGTCGTCGAAGGCGGAGGAGTCCCGATGGCGTGGTCGAGGGCGCAAGGCGGAGCGGGGCTCCGGTGGCGGGGGCGAGTCGATGACGTTGGCTCGACGAAGCTCGGAGCTTGGGCAGAGCAGCACCTGGGTGCGGGCTGCGACGGCCGTGGATGCGCGGCCGGACCTCGCCAAGAAGAAGGAGGAGGGGCCCTGTCACCGCCGCCTCCTCCAAGCTCTATCGGCGGATGGGCGTCTTCGGCTGACGCAGGGGTTCTTAAATAGGCTGCGCGAGATAGGAGGGGCGGTGGTTGCGGAGGTTGAGGGTCATCGGGGGTTGCGATGGGGGCCGGCGGTTGCGGAGGGCCGGTGCGAGGTTTGCGGGGGCGGAAGGTTGGGAGGAGACGAAGGCCAGCGGCCGTTCGATCGGCCGCTGATCGAACGGCCGCGATCTTGACACGTGGCCAGGGGCTAAGGGGAGAGCGGGGAGTCACGTGCGGAGCACGTGCCTGGAAGGCACGTGCGACGCACGTGCGTGGCTTTTTAATTTTTAATTTTTTATAAAATGATATAATAAAAACCACAAAAAACGCTGACACGTGGCGGCCTCTGGGGCTGCCACGTGTCAGCACCAGAAAATTCGAAAATAAAACCCTTTGTAAAATCAAAAATAAATAGTAAATGACCTCGGATCGAAAAAGTTCCTTCACGAAAAATGCTCGTCTCGAAGAGATCTACAACTTTCATGAAGACATCAAAGCCAAATTCGGTCAAATGTGAAAAGTGAATTTTTGGGGTATCCCATGTACATAGAATACCTTGATTTTTGGGTTTTCTAATTTTTTTGTCAATTTTAAACACGATAAAAATCCGGAAAAATAAGGAAAACTCAAAGATAAATAAAAGAGACCTTAATCTAATTTTTTTGGATTTTTATTAATGCATAAAATACAGGTCAAAAAGCCGCGAAAATACAATGTACAAAAAGAGGCCCAAAACCCAACTTTCACATACAAGCTCCGATTCACTTGAACTTGGTCTTGTTTTGAAGGTAATTGAATGTGAATTAGTTCAAAAGTGAGTAGGATCAAATCGGACACTGGATGGGGAAGATATGTGGCTTTTAGTCCGAAAATCCTGAAACTAGGGTTTGGGTTTTTGGTCCACTTACCAGGGTTAATTATTTTTTTGTATTTTTTATTTATTCTTGTTAGTGATGTGTACACAGTGGAAGTGAGTTTGTGGTATGCGGTGTCAGCATGAAGGAGTTAAAAATAGGGGAAGTTAGGCTATTTACAGGTCAATTTTTGGCTTGGATTTTTGGCTTCTTACTTTATGCAGAAATTAATGCTAAAATGCAATTCTTATGCAATCATGCCTGAATGCTAATTATGCAGAATAAATGCAGAAATGCAGTTGATTTTGAGGGACTTGAGCTTTAATTAATGAGACTTAGAATGGTGAATCCGAGATTCATCACTACCGCACATCCCGCGACCACCGCGTAACTCATGTCGCCCACGTGAAGGAGCAGTCACCCGTGAGCCACCCTCTCCGCCCCATGTTCCAACCGCCGCTAGAGCCCGTCTCCGCCCAGCATTGACTGCATCAGCTACTCGCCGCCCTCATCCTTCTGGATTACTGACCCCGCTGACTAAAGCACCTCTTGGAGTCCATCTCCTCTCGTCAGCCATCATCACCCCCAAGCAGGTTCCGCCCGCTGTAGAGCCACCATCCACCGTGCTCCTCCACCTTTGCCGCCTGTGAGAGCGTGCACCACCAGTCGACCAACCCCCCTTACTGGAGCCGTCGACCATCGTCCTGCCCGCTAAAGCTCCTCCATCGACCTTGAGAGCAAGAAGAGGAGGGGCGACACGCCTCCCGTTTGCCCCTCTTAGACTGGAGAATGAAGATAAACATAAGATAACACTAGTTTTTTTAAAGAAATATATTTAGAAAAATATCAAAGACATCCCTAGAGATTTCAGAAAAGCCCCCGCTTCCAACAAGTCACGTGTTTTGCACATTTTAGTGGGTAATTTGTGATTTTGATCTTGTTTCTATATCTCTGTTAAATATTGCTCTAAAACATTTAAATATTTGCAATACCTTCCTCCATTTCCTGAACTTAAAATTGCATGCTTGTTTAATTGAAATAAATATTTTTCTTGCTGAAAAAAATTCTACAAAAGTTCATGCATATTCCTGTTGTATTCCTCTTCATTGTATATAAATTTCATTGCATTTTATTTCCACTTGTTATTATTAGAAAATAAAAAACAATGTCATTTTCTCTTCCTGAAATTCAAAAATTCATAAAAATTTGAATATTGCTCTAAAATTTCCAAAAAAAGTAGATTAGTTTTATTATGTTATCTTTTAATTCCTATCCAATTTTTGTGCATTAATTCTTTTCAAATCCCAAAAAATTAAAAAAATCAAAAATCTTAAACAAATCACACAAAATTCTAGAAAAATTCAAAAATTGTGATTTCACTTCTTGTTTATAGATATTTTTATATGTCTTAGCATAAAAATAGTCTTCAGAGTTTTGGGCACTTAAAATATTTTAAGTTGCAAATTACTCGAGGCTGTACACTATTTATCATTTTAGTCACTGTTTGATTTTTAGAAAATTAAAAATACATCTGAAAATTCTACAAAAATTTTCAAAATTATTTCAAATCCTTTTAAACCCAAAAATATTTTCTCTATAATTTTTTGGATATTTTTCACTATTTTGAAAAATACAAAAAGTGTGTGGTGTGTGTATTTCTTCCCTTGTGCATTTTCTTCCTTATTTTTGAAAATAAAAAATGTAAAAATATTTAAAAAATAGAAAATAAAAAATTTAAAAAGAAAAGGAAAAAATCATAAAAAAACCAAGATAGTTTGCACTTGAGATTCCCTTTTTCTTTTAATTGATTTTCGTTTATTTGAATAACCTTCGGGAATTGTAGCCTCCCCGAGTTCGATCATGTTGCTATACAGGTAAATAATTAGCAAAAATTTCTCTCGCTTCTTTATTCTCTTGTGATTAATTTTGTAGCTTGAGAAAAAAATTTGTTTGTTTGTTGCGGGATATTTGGGTTGCAACGACCACTACGCATTTAATTTTCACATCTTGATTTCAAAACCCTGAAGATCCCATCCCAACAAAATGGCGCCATTGCTAGGGAGGCATGGCAAGGGTAGTTAGGTTTCTCTTTTAACCTGCTATTCTTGGTTGTACATATTTGTTTATATTTTTCCACATTAACTCCATTGTTCATATTCACTGCATTTATTTCATTTTTTCTTGCTCATATTTGATAATTGTGTTTCTTACACATTCTCTCTTTTCTTTCCTTGCGAGGGCCTACGGAGCGAAGGAGGCCATCCTAGGAGAGCCGAAGCACCCAAACGAAGCAGAGGCGGCTTGATTCTTCACCCAGCCGCGGGATAGCGTGAGAGGAGGAGAAGAAGAATTGAAGGATACCAAAAAATAGACTTTTTTATTTATTTTTCTAGAATTTGAACACTTATAAATGGACATTCTTTGTTGCGGGGTCTGTTTCACCAAGTTTCGATGCACTTGGGGGAACTCACCAGTTTTATTTTCATCGTCTTATTTTTCTTTGTTTCATGCGGATTTCGTGAGCTACCTATTGATTGTTTTAACTATTTTGCTTGAGCCAGGTAATTAATTAGGTCCAAACATCCTAAACAAGAATTTCTGTACCTATAGAATATAAAATAATTGGACTTAGTCAAATTAACATGTTTTTGCCTGTTAATAGAAGCTATTGATTAGGAGGGTTCACGTACATTTGCATATAGATTATTTTATGTTTTTGTATTTAAATTCTGCGTGGATCACTTGAATTTAGAGTGTTGGCGACAAGGTACGCATCTCTAACCCCTGCATGCATCATTGTGTTTAATTGCGCATTGGCATTTCTGATCTCCTTCTTTGCTTTCACTCGCATAAGTTAAAAAGGAAATTGGACAGTTGGTAGGCGATTCATTGAAAATATTCAAACCAAGTGATAACTACCTAAAATTTAGGACTGCTAAAGAAAACTCGAACCTAAAATATATGTAAGGAAAATCATTGTTTTGGGGAGAGTAACCCCCGTCTTGTTTGTTTATCTGCAATAAGAGAGTGACCCGCACACTAGGATAGAACCATGCCCGAACTCTCTTTATACTACTGTCTTGTGATTAGTTGTTCTCTAGTGAGGACTTTACCTGGTAGTCGGTAATCGGTCTGGGATATCCTTAGCAGAGTGGGCAGATCGGGTAGCCGGTAAACGGTCCGCACCCATACTGGCTGGGAAAAACTAGTTGTGAGATTGGGACAGTCTCCTGGGAGCATTGGGTTCCTAACATCTCGCTTTAACTTCTCTGATAGATTGCATTCTCATCAAATTCTAAAAATTGGCAAGATAATTGACCGAACCTTCACGGTCTTTACATTGTGTTGAGTTGGTGAACTAGAGGTTTGTATTGTGTTTGATTGCTTGTGTGCATACTAGACCCTTCTGTGCATTTGTGCCTTTTTCTTGCATTTCTTGACTTGACTATCGTGTTCTCTTGATCCCCGTCTTTTGTTTCAAAGATGGACGACTGGAGTTATTTTAACCCAATCTTCGCGGATCCCTCGTACTCTCCAGCCAATTCACCTTCCTTTTTCCAAGAGGACTTTCCTTCTGATTTTTGTGCACATCCTCCTAACCAATTATTTTAGGAGACGGACTCTGATTCTCACCCACCCTCATTCCACTCACTCGATCCTGAGATTTTGTAGTCACCTTTCATGATTTCCATACTTAAGACACTGAAGTAGATGATGGAGCATATGAATTCGAGGATTAGCATTCTATTAAACATAAATGAGAGCCATAATGCTACTCCACTATTTGAAGATATGGATTCACTTGAGGATAATCATGAGAGCTTTCAATCACCTAAAATAAAAGAAATTGAGAAAAATTTAAAAATACAAGAAGATTACAGGAGATACATTGTTGATTCATTTTGTGAGGAGAGGGCACCCATGACAAACTATTTTCCCACACAATCATTCATCACATGTCCTGACCTTGACCCTGAGGATGCCACTGTACAGACTGCTCTTGGCTATCCTCGTGTATATGCTGATTCTGATCTCCTCCATTGTATGGAGGAGGTCCAAAAATTCAAAAAAAAACTGTTGACTGAACCTGAATTGTTGGCCACCCTTCATGATATCATTAAAGCCCCACTTAATGAGGCCATGACACATTTATCTACTCCTCCACACAAGAAGAGAAAGTGGAGGAGCAGATCTGAGCGTCACATCTTGACCATGGCCACTGCCTACGCCATCTCTCACCGTCAATATTTTAAGAAAGGTAACACTGCCACACCTCTTGTGAGTTGCTCCATATCTGACTATTTCTGTGATAAGACTCTCCTTGATGGCGGTTTATCGATCAATATAATATCCTTCTCTATGGTACAATCTCTTCATCTTGGGCCTCTCAAGAAAACCAGGATGATAGTTCAATTTGCTGATGGATCTTTGAAGAGGTTGAAGGGTATTCTAGAAAACAATGTCATTCTTATTCAAGGCAAGAACTTCACTTCTGATTTTGTCATATTGCCCATGGAGACCTCCACTCCTGCAGAACACACTCCCATCATCCTAGGATGGCCTTTCCTCACCTCTGTAAGAGTCATTATTGATTATGGATCAGGAGAGATACGCTTTCGTTCTGATGTAGAGAGCGATGTGTGGATCACTACAACCATTACTGACCATAGACTTGCATCCCATGGGAGCCCTCCCGTGTTAGCCAACCCCAAGGAATTTGACCTCGATGATAGTATCAGAGATTCTTGTTATATGTTGATCGATATTGAGACCCAAGAATTCCTCTTCAAGGAGGAAGACTCGGAAATCATAGACTTTAGAGTTCCCCCTTCTGGTATATGGAGATACATTGATGACATCCACGGGATTTACACAATAGAAACCCTAGAGCGGAAGGTAGACTCTGAGACTAGACATGGCAGATAAGATTTGACTACTTTCACTGATGAGTCTATTCCTATTCACCCTGATTTAGATGAAACCGATAAGGCCAAATTTGATTTTATTGCTTTTATAAAGGAATTCGGGCCTTTTGATGAAGATGATGATCCAATAGAGGCTAGCCAGGCTGAAATTGTTCCTACTTTTTTTGATAATGATTTCGAGCCTTTTTACTTTGATGTTGCGAGACTTCCCAAGCAGGACATGACCACACTACTTCCACTGACCGGATTCGTGCCTGAAAACTCTAAGACCGCTGAGGATACATTATTGGTCGATCCTGATCTGTTTATGTATAATGATAACCCCAATATCGACCTACACCTTGTCAGTTCCATACCTCAGCGATCCCGCAAGAAGGTTCGATTTCGACCTTCTTGACCTTTGTACATCCATTCCTTTTGTATATCCTTTCATTACATTCTTTCTTTTTCCATTTTTCGTTCACCCCTTTTCTGTGTGTGTATATATGCTATACTTAGGATGTGCTTTAACCTAAGGATGGGGGAGAGGTGAGTGATTTGTGTTGTTCATATTCGTCAAGTTCATCACTCTTGCCTATACTTAGGGATACTCTACCCTAAGTATAAGGGGGTGATGTTGTTTGTATCGGCTTTTTTGTTTTTGAGTCCGTACATTCTCTGCATCAGTTTTCCCCTTTTGTACAATCTTCTATACTTAGGATTACTTGATCCTAAGTACAGGGGGATCACCAACTTCTATTCTTTTCATCTTCTCTTTGAGTCGTTGCACTATAGGAGTCTTTTCACTTTTCTATACTTAGCACGAGTTATGTCTTCCTTTGCCGCTCTCTAATCACTATGAGGACATATTTTGAGCTAAGTATAGGGGTTGTCATATATATTGTATATATATTTTAGACATAACTCGTACTTTGAAATATGATTATTTTTGGTGATATGTATATAAATTCATAAAATCCACATGTGTGTGTCTATAGACTTTGATCACCTTCAAAAAAAGGAAAAAAATAAAATAAAAAACCTCAACAAAAAAACAAAAAAAACAAAAAAAACCAAAAAATCACAAAAAAACAAAACAAAAAACAAAACGACAACAAAAACAAAAAACAAAAAATTCTTGTATATGCTTGTTTATATTTTAATAACCCTTTTTCTTTTTGAAAAAAAACTAGAAAACCAAAATTATATAAAAAGTTGCATTAAAAAAACTCTTTTCACATATGCATAATTTTTCCTTTCTTTTCCAAAACCCATAAAAATCAAAATTAGAAAATTATTTCAAAAACAATTGCTTTCTTTTTACATTGTACATATTTCTTGCATTTGGATGTGTATTTTTCAGGATAGTATTGACATTTTAAACTAAGTCTGGAATAAAATTGAAGAATGGAGCTTTGTTAGGCCTTAATGCACTTAATTTCATAGGAACCTTATAAGAACTGGATTTAAGACTTTTCAGGTCCTAGTGACTTAATTCTTTGAGTCCATAAGACTATGTTCACATGTCATCTTGATTAGTCTAAGTAGAACATTTAACAACACACGGATGATTCTTTCAGACCGTGGTTTATCTTGGACAATCACTCTACACGTAGCTCTCCATGGAGGAGGTAGTGAGGAGGCATAATCTTTTGGCTTGGAGTAGCATACGAGGGTAGTACATCTAGACAGAACCTCTCGTCTTTCTCTAGAGAGGGTTGTGCATCTCAACCTGATCTAGTGACATTGATGTCTAAAGATAGGATGTCGTGGGGCTGCAATATGCTTCAAAAGAGGGATAGTCTACTAGCACAAGAGGAAATACTCCTTATGTACATGTTACACCTTGTATATATTTCCAAAAAAGAGAAAAAATGCAGAATCTCCAAAAGAGGACATGCCTGATTGAAAAGTAAAATGCATATCGGAGTGTATATACAAGGATAAAGAAAAAAGAAAATAATAAGAGCTTCAAAGTCAAATTTTTGTAAGCTTATAGGTGGATGACTTGGCTACACTGGTCATGAATCCAAGGATAGGTGGCTACACTAGTTACCGTCCATTCTTTTCTCCATCTCCTCTTATTGAGTTGGTTGTACTTCAACTTAGAAGGGAATATCCCCACTCCTCAAGGAAAGAGTTGCTAGACCAGGGGAGTAGAGTCACCTTGTTAAGGGAGGTTGTTTCTTTGCTACTTTTGAGACGGGGAGCTATATTTCACTTACACGGTACAATTAAAGATTCACAGTCATAAGAATTTGTGTATGTAGACTTGTTCTGACCTGAATGTTGAGGAGACTTGAATATGAGTCTTGTGGAACTGAAAGGCTGTTAGGTTTTAAATCCGTTTCCCATTATGGTTCCGCCACACTAATAATCCAAGGGTCTGATAGAGGTCCATACTAAAACTTTATGAAGATAAGTTTAATACTTAATATTATCCTAATTTCTTTATTTTCCTTTCTTTTTCTTTTATTCACTTATTCTTCAAATAAGAGTTTGCTAAGGGACTAGCAAAGGTAAAGCATAGGGGGATGACGAATCTGCATTTCATCATCTTTATTCATTTATTTTAGCTTAAAATCCCTTATAAAACACATGTATATAATACTAACTCCATATTCTTACTAACTCGCATCTGTGTATAAGTATTGTACACTTATTACCATTTTAACCTAAAATAAATAAAAAAAAGAAAAATACAAAAAGAAAAGAAAAAATAAAGAAAAGAAAAAAAGACTATATATATGTAATTGATACAGGCCGATCCGAACCCTGAGAGAAGGTCAAGACTTGATCTGATCGACCAGGAATAAAGTAGGGGGAGATAGGGTCCTTAATCAAAAAAATCCAAAAAATATGTGTTGTGTATATTTGTATACTTATACTATTTTATTTGTACATTAATTGACCTTAAATTAAATAATTTTCAAAACAAAAGTTGTAAATAAAAATGTGTTCTAAATAATAAAAATATTTGCAAAATAAAATCATGTACAGAATAAAAGCGACCACACTTAGAAAAAGCCATTAAGCGATAATTGAAAGACCAATTCCGTCTCCATATAAAATCAAATTGAACCAAACTCACTTCGATTGTATTCTAATTAAATTATCTTTAAAATGGTTGTTATTTCATAATTTTTGGAGTTACGGTTGAAAAGTCGATGTTTTGGGGTGGTTTGTGCAATTTTACCATTTATTTGTACATATTGTATTTGTAAATATTTTTACTAATAATTTACAATAAAAAAGAAAAAAATAATTATATTTTTAAAACAAAAAGTAACTAATTTCCTTATTTAAATATGTATATAATGTACCATATGTATATACTATATGTATATAGTTGTAATTCTTAAATAACCACCACAAAAAAACTAAAAAAATTAACATTTTTTATTCAATTTAATTAAGTGACGAAAATACAAAAAAATATTTTTTGTAACTATTTTTAACACCAATCCTTTCTTATCTTTATCTCATCCTATCTCTTATCTTCATTTTTTAAAAATTCAAACTTCATTCTTTATCTATTAATATGGCTCCCTCTCCCTGATTTCAACTTGATCAAATTTTGGTGAGAGGAGCCTATTCTCCGAGAGCTATCGTGTCATAGAGAGGTGCCTAGCCTACAGGCTGTCTGGTGACAGCAAGTCGGCTTTCGTCGAGACGATCACAGTCTTTTCCACTCCTAAGGTGAGATACATCTTTCTTTTTCTTATTTTTCATCCAGGTTAATCTTAGTTTAATTTTTAGCCTTTAATTTCTTCATCATTTTATTTCTAGATCTTAGAATCCATCATCACGATCCGATTCACCTGATTCAATTCTTCACCTTTACATCTCGATCTATTCGCATTCTTATTCTACCTCATGCAATCTTCCAACTCCGACCGCGTATAGTGGTTGGAGATGTAGATTCGATCCACATCGCAAGGATCTGCATCCACTCACATCTCCATTTGATTTTTCATATTTCGAATAATCGGGTCTGAGCCGTCGTGCTCATGTCCTCATTTGTTTATAAATAAAAAATATAAAAAACATAAAAAATATAATGTTTTTCTTCCTAACATTTTTTTTGCGGGATAAAATAAAAAATAACAAAAAAAATATTTACAGTTTCTATTTCTAAAAAAATAAAAAAAAAATTATTTAATTTCTATTTTTATAATTAAAAATAAAAAATAACAATAATAAATAAATAAACAAACAAAGGCCAGCAAGCACCGCCCTCCAGCCGCTGGCTGTGCCCGCCGCTACTGCCACCGTCGACCGCAGGCACCGCCCCATCGCACCACTGGCGTGTATCCTCAAACCAGCTGCCTGGGAAGACCATCGTCGATCTCCGCCGACCATGCCAATCGCATGCACTGCCGATCGCTGCATCCCCGATGCTTGCCACATGTCCCACGACCACCACACAACTCCTGCCGCTCGCACGAAGGAGCCGTCACCCGCGAGCCACCATCTCCTCCCCTTGCTCCAACCGTCGTTGGAACCCATCTTCGCCCAACGTCGACTGCAGCAGCCACTCACTGCCCATCTCCTCTTGTTAGCCATCATCACCCCCCAGCAGGCTCCGCCCGTTGTAGAGCCGCTATCCACCGTGTGCCTCCACCTTCATTGCTCGTGAGACCGTGCGCCACCAGCTGACTAGCCCCCCCTTCCTGGAGCCAATGGCCATCGCCCTGCCCTCCAAAGCTCCTCTGTCGACCTTGAGAGAAAGAGGAGGAGGGGCGGTGTGCCTCCTGTTTGTCCCCTTAGGCCTAAGAAAGAAGAGAAATAGAAGAGAACCCTAGTTTTTTCGAAATATATATATGGAAAATATCTAAGATGCCCTTGGAGATTTCAGAATTTTCAAAAAAGCCCATGCTTCCTGTAAGTCACGTGCTTTGCACATTTTAGTTGGGTAATTTGCAATTTGGATCCCATTTCCATATCTTTATTAAATATTTCTCTAAAACTTTGGAATATTCGCAATCACGTCCTCCATGTCCAGAACTTAAAATGGCATGTTTGTTTGAATGAAATAAATATTTTTCTTGCTAAAAAAAATTCTTTAAAAATTCGTGTATATTCCTATTATATTCCTCTTCATTGTATAAAAATTTAATTGCATTTTATTTCCAATTTTTATTATTAAAAAATAAAAAACAGTGTCATTTTCTCTTCTTGAATTTCAAAAACTCATAAAAATGTGAATATTGCTTTAAAAATTCCCAAAAAAATAGATTAGTTTTATTTTATTGTCTTTTAATTCCTGCCCAATTTTCGTGCATTAATTCTTTTCTAAACCCAAAAAATTGAAAAATATCAAAAAATCTTTGAAAAATCACAGAAAATTCTACACAATCTAAAAATTATGTTTCACTTCCTGTTTGTAGATATTTATCTATATTTTAGCATAAAAATAGTCTCCATGAGTTTTGGGCATTAAAATATTTTTAAGTTGCAAATTACTCCAGGTTGTTCACTATTTATCATTTTAGTTAATGTTTGATTTTAGGAAAAATACAAAAAAATCTGAAAATTCTACAAAAAATTTCCAAAAACATTTCGAAGCCTTATAAACATTTCGAAGCCTTTAAAACCCAAAAATATTTTCTCTATAGTTTTATGGACATTTCTGACTATTTTGAAAAATATAAAAAGAGTGTGGTGTGTGTATTTCTTCCCTTGTACATATTGTTCCTTATTTTTGAAATAAAAAAATAAAAAATCATAAAAAATTGAAAAACCAAGATAGTTTGCATTTGAGATTCCCTTTCTCTTTTAATTGATTTTCAATTATCTGAATAACCCTCGGGAATTGTAGCCTCCCTGAGTTCGATCTTGTTGCTATATAGGTAAATAAGTAGCAAAAATTTCTCTTGCGTCATTATTCTCTTGTAATTAGTTTTATATCTTGAGAAAAAAAAATTGTTTGTTTGTTGCGGGATATTTGGGTTGCAACGACCACTGCGCATTTAATTTTCATATATTGATTTCAAAACCTCGAAGATCCTGTCCCAACACCCGATCGCTTACTGATCTGTTGACGAATGACACCGACTTCATTATAGATGATAAGTGTCTATTGTCATTTGAGACTCTCAAAGGACTAGATGTTGAGACTCATGTCCTTCAGCCACCTGATTGGTCTCTTCCATTCGATATCATGACGGATGTTTCTAATTTTGTCATAGGGAATGTGCTAGGACAGAGGAGGGATGGATTACCTTATGTCATTCACTACGCTAGCCGTACTTTGGATGCCGCCCAGCAGAATCGCACTGTCACAGAGAAGGAGATATTAGTCGTAGTCTTTGCTTTAGATAAGTTCAGATCTTATATCCTTGGATCCAGAGTGACTATTTTTACATATCATACCACCATCAGGTACCTTATGACAAAGAAGGATGCCAAAGCGAGATTGACCAGATGTTACCTTCTACTTCAGGAGTTTGATATTGAGATTAAGGATAAGCTTGGAGTCAAGAATGTGATGGCGGATCACCTCTCCCTATTAGCGAACCTTGTGGAATCAGAGCAAATGGCACCTATTATAGAAACCTTCCCAGATGAGGCAATCCTTGCTATCGCCTTGCTCCCATGGTACGTTGACATTGTGAACTATCTTGTCGTCAAGAAAGTTCCACAAGGTTGGCCCAGACAGCGACTTGAGACTTTCCTTGTGAAGGCCAAGTCGTACAATTAGGAGGATCCCATCCTTTATCATGAAGGAGGGGATAGCCTCTGGCCTTCGGTGCATTCCTCGGGAGGAGCACCACAGCATCTTCACATACTACCACAAGCTTGAGGTAGGAGGGCATCATTTTGGGAGGAGGACAACAAAAAAATGCTCCAATCCTACCTATGGTGGCCTACCCTCTTCAAGGATTCTGATGAATTCGAGAAGAGGTGTACTGATTGTCAGAGGATGGGCATTTGTGGACAGTGTGATATGATGCTGATGTAGCCCTTTCACTTTTGTGAGGTCTTTGACGCATGGGGCATCGATTTCATGGGTCCATTCCCTAAGAGTCAGGAATTCGAGTACATTCTGTTGGCTGTGGATTATGTGAGTCGTTGGGTTGAGGCCATCCCCGCCTAAATTATAGATGCCAAGACTGTTTGTCTATTTTTGAGGAAGAATATCATTTCACGGTTCAGGGTTCCTAGAGATTGATATCAGATGGGAGGGACTCACTTTATCAATGACAAGGCAAAGGCCCTTGCTAGCGTGTTCAGCATAGACCATCGAGTTGCCACTCCATACCGCCCTCAGACCAATGATCTTATGAAGTATCGAACAAGGAGATCAAGACTATTATGTAGAAGGTCATCCACCCAGACTGAAAGGATTGGTCACAGCTTTTGGACTCGGTCTTGTGGGCATATGGGACTTCCTTCAAGAAACCTTTGAGTACATGTCCCTTTCTTCTCGTTTATGGCAAGCCATGCCATTTACCTGTGCAAATCAAGCATAAGTCACTATGGGCAATCACGAAGTTATTATTGGATCTAGAAAGTATACGAGGTCAGAGGAAAGCAGAGTTGGTAGCCCTAGAGGAACTTAGAGACACAACCTTTTCGAGTAGCCAACAATATAAGGAGAGAGTGACGATATGGCATAATTCTCATATCAGCCATAAGCAGTTTGAACCAAACCAGAGAGTATGGTTATTTGATGCCAGTTTGAGATTATTTCCAGGGAATTTGCAGAGCAAATGGAAGGGACCATGGTCCGAAAGGTGCACGATACTGGTAGCATTGATATATTTGAGATATCGTCAGATTCCGCCCTTCGAGTTAACGATCAGCGCCTGAAGCCTTATCTTGATCATGATCCGTTGATCGTTGATGTTGCCCCTATTTATTTTGTATGAGACGTGGTCTTTGACTCACACCATTTGCATCTCATGCATGATTATCACTTATTCCCCGCAGTTGTATAGATCCAGTTGTCCATATCATTCATTCTTTTGTCTAACATCCCATCCTCATTTTCTGATTATGCTATACTTAGGGTGTACTTTACCCTAAGTATAGGGGGTGTCAAACTTGTAATTATTTGTTTATTTCTTTTTACCTATGTCTTGTTACCTATATTTAGGGATATTTTACCCTAAGTATAGGGGAGGTAGACCATGTACATTCTATCCTTAGATTTTCCCTTTGTGTACAAACTTCTATACTTAGGATTATTTGATCCTAAGTATAGGTGGATCTGACCTCTATTCATTGCATTCTTTTATTTGTCAGTGTAGTATAGCCTTTCATTTCACTTCTCAATACTCAAGACGAGTTATGTCTTCTTTTCATCGCTCTTTGATCACTCTTAGGACATCATTCGAGCTAAGTATAGGGGGTGTCGTATATATTGTATATATACTTTAGCCATAACTCATACTTTGTGTAAGTGTGTTAAAAATTAAAATGGCTAAAAACCGTATACCTAAAAAGCACAAAAATTTTATTTTATTTTGTATTCTTTCTTGTACATACATGTTTGTAAATAGTTTTTCATAAAAATTATTTTTGTACAAATTTTTGTAAAATGTTTTTTGTGTAAAACAATTTTTTTGTACAAAAATTATGCATATAGTATAGAATTTTCTGAAAAATGTTTAAAAAAGAAAACTTCGCAAAAATCTGTTTCTAAATGTTTCTAAATATTTTGAACTTGCATTTTTTCCTTGCATTCAAACATTTTTCATAAAATTTTGCATGTTCTGAAAATTGCATCAAAAAGAGTTTTGTACATATTTGTTTATTCTTCGGAATCATAGTTGACATTTAAAATAGTCTGGAACTAAATTGGAAAATGGAGCTTGGTTAAGACCTTAATCCACCTAACTTTTACAGGAACCTTATAGGATTTGGGGTTAGGACTTTTCAGGTCCATTAGTGACTTAATTCCTTGACTCCACTAGGCTATGTTCACGTGTCATCTTGATGAGCCTAAGTAGAACACTTAACAACGTACACACGACTCTCAGAGACAATGGCTTTACTTGGACCAGCACCTTACACAGCTCCACATGGATGAGGTGATGAGGAGGCAGAAATCTATGTTTTGGAGTAGCATACGAGGGTAGTACTTCTAGGTAGAACCTCTCGTCTTCCTATAGGGAGGGATGTGCATCTTAACTTGGTCTAGTAGCATAGAGGTCTAAACACAAGAGTTGTGGGTTGCAATAATGCTTCAGAAGAGGGATAGTCTACTGGCTCAAGAAGAAAATCTCCTTATGTATATGCTGCTCCATGTAGATATGTTGTACATATTCACATAAAAAAGTGCAAAATCAAGAAAAACTCCAAAAAAAGTGTACATGCCTGATTGAAAATAAAAAGTCTGCCCGAGTGTATATAGTGAATAAGGCAAAGCTCATGTATCCCACCTTCTCATCTCATGAAGCTTGCAACGGGAGACTTAGCTACACAGGTTAGGCTCCTAGGGATACGTGACTACACTAGTCATGGTCCATTCTCTTCTTTCCCTCTTCTTGAGCTGGTTGAACTTGAACTTAGACGAGAATACCTCGCTCCTCGAGGAAAGAGTTGTTAAATCAAGGAATTAGAGTTACCTTGTTAAGGGAGGTTGTTTCTTTGTCAATTTTGAGGTAGGGAGCTACATATCACTTACACAGCAAAAGGAAAATGCATAGTCATTAGAGTTTGCATATGTACACTTGTTCAGACCCGGATTATGGAGGAGTATCGACCATAGAATGGTGGAACTTAGAGGTTGTTGAGTCTTCAACCTATTTCCCAATATGGTTCTGACAAACTAATAATTCAAAGGTCTGACTGAGCTCCATACTTCAATTTAATGAAGAAAAGTTTAATAATCAACCTTGGTACGTTTTCTTTTCTTTCTCTTTTCACTACTTTTTCAAATAAGTGTTTGCTAAGGGACTAGCAAAGGTAAAGTATAGGGGGTGATGAATACATGATTCTCACTCTTTATTCTTTTATTTTAACTCTTTTTCTTAGCAAAACATCATGTAAATATTTTTAAATACAATAACTTAGCAAATTGCATGTCCGTGTTAATGTTTCATATTTAGCGTGCATCTTTGTGCAAAAATAAAAGAATAAAGAAAAAGAAAAAGAATGATATATTTAGAATAAATACAAAGTGACTCAAGCCCCAAGAGAAGGTCAAGCCTTGACCTTATCTCAAAATAAAATAAGTAGAGAGAGATAGGGCTCACTATGTATTGTATATATTTTACCTATATTTGTACATACCTATTTTTGAAAAAATAAAAATAATTCATTATTTTACAACCTTGTATATATTTCTAAAAATAAATATACAATAAAATAAAAATAAGAAAAATAAAAATAAAAATACTCCATTCATTGTATAAAATACACTTGTATAGGTCACATTTCCCATTTATTATATATATATATGTAAATAATTTGTAAAAATAAATAAAAATTATTTTATACTCCTAAAATTATTTTGTAAATAAATAAATTATAAAATAAGGGTACTTGTGTAAAAATAAGATAGTAAAAATATTTGTACATAATACATAGGTATATTATACCTGTATATAGTACTATATATTGTATATACACTAATTTATTTTTCATAAAAATAATTAAAAATCACAGAAAAATTGTTTGAAAATTAATAAACAATTTTTATTTGATACACTTTTTATTTTAACTTCATTTACTATTTTTATTGAATTTGCATGTATTTCGTAAATATGATTTTTTTTATTGGTCCAGGAGGGTTCGTTGACTCCGGTCGGGTCGGGTCGAATCCCGATCGTCGGAGCCTTTTCACCCAATTTCCCAGACCAACTCTGATAGACTCTCGCCCCGATTCTTGGACCCGTAATTCCTCGGACCTCCACGATCCTCGCGGATCCCTAGGATGATTCAGATCTCCTTAGGGTTCCACGCTTCATGCCGATCTTTCTATACCCCCGAGCTATCTATAAAATCTCTCCTTCCGTCTCCTAGCACCGCAGCTCATCCCTCGTGTCTCATTTCCACCCTAGCCATCTTCATTGAAGTGATAACCATAGAGAGAGTAGCTTAGGATCCTCAGGGAGTCGCCAGGAGTCTCGTAGCTCCACGTGGTTGGACCTCTCTGTCGCTTGCAGCCTCCCGCCCGCCGCAGCGTGGTCGAGGCTATTACCCCGACGACCATCTTCTCCTAAAGCGTAGGAGCACCTCTGAACCTTCAGGTACCTATTCTATACTCCACACCTTCACTTTCGATTCGGTTTTTCCATCTTCCTCTGCTGCACGTACATTGCTCCGACCACCCAATTAGAGCTCCCGTATCTCTCATCCATCCATATCGATCGACGCTACGTTTCATTGCCCACTTCTGATGCAATCTGTCTCCTTTATTCCTGCTCATCGGAGCAAGATCAAGCTGGTCTCCTTCCTTCACCTACGCCGAAGACCCCAATGCTCCATTCACCCTCGCTTCCCCTACTTTGCGCTCAATAAACACCGCCAGAGTTCTGCCTCCGAACAGCGCATCCCTTTGCAAGTGTATGTACGCGTCTAAAGGCTCATTTCGAACCCCTATCGCACCAGTGGAGTTGCTCTAGCCCACTCTCCTCCACCACGTTCATCCGACCGTCGCTATCGTCATCGGAGCTCTCCACTTGACGTGGTAACCTCTCATGACACTGCTGGATCCTCCAGACCTTCCATCGGGTTAGTGGATCACCTACCCTTCTCGATCGAAGTTAACCCAGGAGGAGTTCTTGCAGACATACTCCCGGCCTTTGGATCACCCTCCACCTGCCAGATTCCATCTCAGCCACCAACAGCAGCCTTTTTGACCATTGGATCTGATGCCATCTGACGCATCAGGCCACACATCCCTGACATTCTCTGGACCGTCAGATCTGCAGCCACTAATTGATCAGGGTCGTATGCCAACGCCCGCCTCCATGCCTGCCACGTGTTCCTACGTGCCTCGCACGCGCATGCGAAGGGTAATTTCACTTAGGCCCTCTCTATTTTTGAAGTTACTTACAAGTCTTGTAAATATTTGTCATTTTTCATTTTATTTTGGGTAATTTGCAGTTTGGACCTCATGTTTTTAAGATTTGCTTTTTAGTCTTGTTTGTTTGAGCACGCGTGCAACCTCACGTGTTGTCTTGAGTTATTTGCAGTATTTAGTCTGAAATTTATGTTATTGTGAATCGAATGAAAAGTTTCTTGTATTTGCATTTATACCTTTGCTTGCTGGGCTCACATGTCTTGTGCGTGTTTACTTGGACTTTTTGCAACTTAGGCCCTATACTTTACAGTTGTGTTACTGCTTGGCCCAAAACTTTGTTTTAGTTGCAAGTTGGTCACTGTGAGTTGCATGTCCCTTATTTAATTTAATAAATACCTAAATAATCCCAAAAATTCCCTAAAAATTATTATTAACTCTTGTTTAAATGTAGTATTTATGGTGATTTTTGTGGATTGATTTCGTTGCATTTGTTATTTTTGAAAAATCAAAAACCCCTAAAAAGTGTCCTGCCTATTTTTGAAAACCCATAAAAATTCGAAAAAATGTCGTAAAATTCCGCTATGTTTGAACTTCAGTAGCATTTTTTATTATAATTTTTTCTTAAAAACCCTAAAAATTGCAAAAGATCTAAATATTATAAAAATTCAATAAAATTCAAGAAAAATCCAAAAAAACTCATTTTAATTCCCAGTTAAAGATTTTCATTTCTAGTTTATCATGAAATTCTCCGCAGGATTTTAGGGCATTTTAAGTAATTTTAATTTGCAATTTAGTCCCGACTGTGCATTATTTGTAGTTTTACTCACTATTTAATTTTTATAAAATTACAAAGACATTTGTAAAACACCAGAAAGTTACCAAAAACATTTTAAAACATTAAAAACCCAAAAATATTTTTATATTAATTTTTTGAGCATTTTTAGCCTTAATTTAAAATACAAAAAGATTGTTGTGTGCTTTGTTTCTTTACTTGTTGCTTTTGCTTCTTTATTCAAAATTAAACAAAATGCAAAATTAAAAACCACCAAAAATATGTTGTTTCATTTCTGAATTTTGACTACTACATACATTTTTGTGCTCCTTGTGTTTGACACTGGTTGCTATACAAGTAAAAATAAATAGCGAGATCATTTACATTTTGTGTTTTTTATTTGATTGAGTGGTTTTCTTCTTCTTCTTGATTGACCAAATTGATTTATTAGGTACAACAACATTGATTATTCTCCACCTTAGTCGATCTGCATTTTTGTGTCATCATCCGCCATCAACAACACACTCTTAGCTTCCTTGGAGACGATGCATCACCAGATTAGAGACCAGAGCATTCATGACAGAGGTGCAACAAGAGTTGACGGATTTGAGAGCTGGCAGGGTAGAGCCGTAGAGACCAGCTGGTTGAGAGATAGCAACAGCTGGAAGAGTAGATGGACGACCCGAGGAGCTGCAAGAGCCAGCCAGACAACCACGGACGATGGGACAGTTGCACAACCTAGGTGCAACTCTCACCCACCGTTGGATTCAGCTTTCAGAGATCCTAGGCGATTTCGAGCTTCGCCCCCAGACTATTCAGCTTCTACCCAAGTTCCATGGTCTAGCCACCGAGGAGCTGCACCTCCATCTCCAGGAGTTTGAGATTATATGCAGTACTGTCCATGACAGATTCATGGACGAGGACACGATCAAGATGATTGCCTTCCCATTCTCATTAGTTGACAGAGTTCCCTATCGGCTGAAGCATTTGGGGAGGTATATCACCACCTGGGAGAAACTTCGGACCAAGTACTTGAACAAGTACTATCCACTCGGTCGGACCAATGCATCGCGAGCTATTATCAACAACCTCACCATGATCCCAAATGAGAAGTTTCACAAGGCTTGGGATCGAATCCCCGAGTTCATCAATCGGTGTCCATATCACGAGATATCCAAGCCCAACTTAGTCCAGAGCTTCTTTTGTGGGCTGACACTCGAGCTGTAGGGGCTTATTAACGCCTCATGTGGAGGGTCGTACTTTACGAAGGATGAGGACCAAGTGTGGGCCATTCACGAGGAGATGGCAGTGAATTACACGGTGATGTCCCAGACTAGGGTCTACACTCAGGGGAAGCCCCTCCCACATGTGGTATCCTACCAAAGGAATGCACGAGTCGATGTTGGTCCTTCTACATCATAAGCAGCAACACATGCCGAGTCCTCAGCTGCTGAAATGGGGATCATCAGCAAGAAGCTAGACCGCATCGAGATTATTTAGAAGAAGCAGTACCATGGACTTACACAGATCGACCAGTTGGCACAGACACTGAGTGACCTGAAAACTCAGACCATGTGTCTCTGGGAGGCACAGACGGCTCCATAGCCCCATCTCAGGTCACAGGCTGATCCCAGCAGCAGCAGCTCCACCCAGCCTTCTGCCACATACCGCCAGGTTCATCACATCCAGGCAGAGTCAGTCTAGCAGCTGCAGTACTTCAATTAGCCACCACCATCTCAGGAGACTCAGATGGTAGTTTATCAGCCGGATCAGCCCTTGGAAGTTCTTCCCCCTCCACCTTTCGAGCAGGACTCATTGATATAAGTCAACGGGATTTGGTACGACCAGTACCAATAACATCCTGGGATTCGTCGTGATCACATGGGATTCTGGTGGTCCATCAGAGGCACTTTGTCCCAGCAGCACCTCCAACTCAGGGCGGACAGAGCAGCCACCAGCAACAGCAACCCCATCACTCCCAGTACCAGTAGAAGCACCAGAAGGGACCTCATCCCTCATACGAGGGACAACAATTGAGGCAGAAACAACAGCCTCACCGGCAATACTCCCAGCCTCCCCCTCATTACTAGCAGATTCAGGCTCATTTTCAGCGAGGCAACTCGTCCGGTTCTCATGGACTTGTCTATGAGAACCCATCCCTTGATGACCTCTCCCACCTACTTTCTGACAAGCAGGCATCCTTCGGTGAGAGATGGATGTGTTCCAGCAGGAGATGAGGGAGATCATCAAGGGCAAGGTCGCCACACCCGCTCAGATTGAACCGAACCCGAACAACCTCAAGAGGAAATCTGAGCAGGTACAGTTTATAGAGACTACCACTCATGGTGATACCTTGGGTGATATTTCTTCCTATGTATTTGATGCTAATTTTGTGACACTTTGGAGCGATAGGATGCCAGTCAGCGGTGCCTCATCTGAGCGACAACCCCATGGAGATTCTGAAGCGATAGATGAGGAGGATAGCGGTGCTGATGTCGTGCATGATGATGATGACGGTGGTGCTGAAGCCACCAAGGATGTAGATGTAGCTGACGATACTGAGGCTATCGTGATTTCAGATGAAGTCGGTGGTACTAATGCCATCAATTTTCCAGTTGCTGAGCCAGAATGCGGTGTTGATGCTGCATAGACAGATGTCATATGTGGTACTAATGCCACCATTTCTCCTTCAATTGTGTTACCCTCTTTTGTATCTCAGGATAGTTCCAGAAAATCAAAAAAATGGAAAATTTGAAAAGAAGAAAAATTTGAATAAAGGAAAGGTTTCTGCATCTTCTTGGAGTCCAAATGTATCGCATGATGATGGTATGGATTCTATCCCTTCACATACATAAGAGCCTATTCCTAACCTTCATCTCTTTGGAGAGGGTCCAGCCATCAACTTCCCTCAAGCACTCCGCTTAGCGAAGGGGAATAAACCAGAAAACCCAAAAAAGAGACACCAACTAGAGTTCAGCCAGTAGATGATTGATAGATTCCAGATTCAGCTGACTCTATATGAGGCACTAGAGCACATCCCCCTTTTCCAGAAGAATTTGAGAGAGAAAACCACCATCCGTAAGAAGAAGAGTAATCATAATACAGAGATCCATGTCCTTACTTGTGCCACTTGCTTCGCTATTCAGAGCAGATTGAAAGCCAAGAGACCCAATGCAGGAGCTCTATATGTCAGATGCCATATTCACGAACAGCGGTTCGATCTCACTCTATTAGACAGCGGCTCTTCTGTTAACCTCCTTCTGGTAGCCTTACTCGATCGATTCGAGTTTGGTCCTCCTCGCCAAAGAAGAATAGTCCTTCAGTTTGCTGATAGATCTATCAAGAGGTCGAAGAGATTATTGAGGAATGTGGTCATCATAATTCAGGACTTGAAATTCCCCGTGGACTTTGTTGTATTGGACATGGAGATCCCTGAGTCTGTGATAGATACCCCCATCATACTAGGACGTCCAATCTTGGCCACAGCCAAGGAGATGTCCGACCATGATAGTAGGAAGGTATAATTTCACGTCAAGGGTGAAAGTGTACAAATAGAGACAATCGAGGAGACCAGAGCAAGATTTCAGCATGCTCCATGTAGTCTAGAAATACAGAGCAGATGACAGATGTAGAGCGAGAAGTCCACCAGGAGTGTGATTATAGATGATGAGGCAGTTTGTTTCGATCCCGTATGACGAGCTTTTGTTACGCCAGTAGACACTGTAGAGTTATCGATTTTGGCATACGAGAGTTCGAAGAGCACATTCTTGGCATCGTACACAGTCGAGGCTAATGATCGTGGGCAGGATTGCGAAGCAGAGTATATTTCATGTTCTTCAGATTCAGATCCCTCGAATTCAGGCATTGATTGGGATTATTTTGATGATTACTTGCCTTACATGATTCCTTCAGAGCTGACAGCTAGGATAGAGAGTGAGCCATCACATAGTACAGAGACACCAGCAGGGCCACCTTCGTCAAATTTTTACATACAGCGAGAGTTCTCCCATGCAGATCTGGTAGCCTTCACTCAGACATTCTCGAAGCCAGATTTACCAGCTCTCAATTGTCCAGAACTGAAGCCTTTGCTATAGTTGATGAAGTACAGATTCCTTGCATGTGAGCTTGAGATGTTCCCAATCATTATCTCAGCGGATTTAAGTACAAATCAAGAATCTCATTTGATGGAGGTTCTTAAAAGAAACTGCAAGGTGATTGGTTCGAGCATAGCTGATCTCCAAGGATAAGTCCGGCCCTGTGCTCCCACCATATTTATCTTAAAAATGATGCTAAGCCATCGCATGAGTTTCAGTGATGGCTGAACCTGAATCTTCGAGATGTGGTCATGAAGGAGATATCAAAACGGTGGAGTGTCGATTTTGTCTACCCCATCTCTGACTCCATGTGGGTTAGTACATTACATGTGGTACCCAAGAAGACATGCATCACTATAGTTGTGAGCGAGTTTGGGAGGAGATAGCTACCCGGGTACCCCACTTCGTGGAGGGTCTGTGTGGACTACAGACGATTGAATCAGGCCACCAAGAAGGTTCATTTCCCACTGCCATTTATTGATCAGATTATCGAGAGGCTAGCTGGGAAGAGTCATTACTATTTCCTTGACGGGTACTCCGGCTATAACCAGGTGGCCATAGCGCCCGAAGACTAGGAGAAAACGACACTCACATGTCCATTTGGGACATATGCTTTCAGACGGATGCCCTTTGGTTTATGTAATGCACCGACTACATTCCAAAGGTGCATGTTGTCCATCTTTTCGGACATGGTGGTTGACTATTTAGAGGTCTTCATGGATGACTTTTTGGTCTACGACGATGGTTTTGATGCTTTTCTTGACTACCTAGACCGGGTACTTCAATGTTGTATTGAGGTCCATATTGTATTATCTTGGGAGAAGAGTAACTTCATGGTGCCTCAAGGGACGGTGCTTAGTCATATCATCTCCAAAAGAGGCAAGGAGGTTGATTTGTCCAAGGTGAATATCATCAAGAAACTCAATCCACCATCCAACTTGCGGCAGTTGCAGTCTATTCTGGGGCATGTCAGTTTCTACCAACGTTTCATTCAAGATTTCAGTCGTATTGCCCGACTGCTTACTGACCTGCTAATGAAAGACATTGAGTTCATTGTAGATGATAAGTGTGTAGCATCGTTTGAGACTATCAAAGGATTAGTTTTTGAGGCTCTTGTCCTTCAGCCATCCAATTGGTCTCTCCCATTCGAGATCATGACATATGCTTTTGATTTTGCCGTAGGGGTTGTGCTAGGACTGAGGAGGGATCTATTGCCGTATGCCATTCACTACGCTAGCCGGACTTTGGATGCCGCTCAGCGGAATTATACTATAACTAAGAAGGAATGCTAGTTGTAGTCTTTTCTTTGGACAAGTTCAGATCGTATATTCTTGGATCTAGAGTGATGATATTCCTATATCACACCGTCATCCGATACCCTGTGGCAAAGAAGGATGCCAAAGCCAGATTGACCAGAGGGATCCTTCTACTCTAGTTGTTTGATATTGAGATTAAGGATAAGCCTGGAGTCAAGAATGTGGTAGCGGATCACCTCTCCCGTTTGGAAAACCATGAGGATTCAGACCAGAGCGCACCTATTACAGAGACCTTCCCAGATGAGGAGATCCTTGCTATAGCCTTGCTCCCATGGTATGCTGACATTGTGAACTATCTTGTCGCTAAGAAAGTTCCACAAGGTTGGCCCAGGAAACGACTTGAGACTTTCCTTGCGAAGGCCAAGTCGTACCACTGGGAGGATCCCGTCCTTTATCATGCGTCTAGCGTTAATGCATTCCTCAAGAGGAGAACCATAACGTCCTCACATACTACCATAAGCTTGAGAGAGGAGGACATCATTCTGGGAGGAGGACGACATAGAAAGTGCTCTAATACAACCTATGGTAGCCTACCCTCTTCAAGGACTCTGATGAATTCGTGAAGAGGTGTATAGACTGTCAGAGGATGGGCACTTGTGGACAGTGTGATATGATGCAGCTGCAACCCATTCACTTCTATGAGGTTTTTGACGCATGGGACATCGATTTCATCGGTCCATTCCCTAAGAGTCAGGTATTCAAGTACATTCTGCTTGATGCGGATTATGTGAGTCATTGGGTTGAGGTCATCCCCTCCCAAACCGCAAATGCTCAGACCATTTGCATATTCTTGAGGAACAATATCATTTCACGATTTGGGGTACCTAGAGTTTTGATATTTGACAGGGGGACTCATTTTATCAATGACTAGGTAAATGACCTTACTACGAGTTCAGCATTGACCATCGTGTTGCCACTCAGTATCACCCTCAAACCAATGGTCTTGCTGAAGTTTTGAACAAGGAGATCAAGACTATTTTGCAGAAGGTTACCCGCCTAATCCGAAAGGATTGGTCACAGCTTTTGGACTTGGTCTTGTGGGCCTATTGAACTTCCTTCAAGACACCATTGGGTAAATCTTCCTTTTGTCTTGTTTATGGCAAGCCATGCCATTTACATATGGAGATCAAGCATAAGTCACTATGGGTAGTTACAGAGTTATTATTGGATCCCAAGAGTATAGGAGATCAGAGGAAAGCCGAGTTGGCAGTCTTGGATGAGCTGAGAGATACAACCTTTTCAAGTTGCCTACAATACAAGGAGAGAGTGAAGATATGGCATGATTCTCATATCATCCATAAAAATTTTGAGCCGAACCAGAGAGTATGGCTATTTGATGCTAGGTTGAGATTATTTCCAGGGAAGTTGCAAAGCAAATGGAAGGAACCATACATGGTCCGAAAGGTGCATGATAATGGAGGCATCGACAGATCCAAAGTGTCATCTGAATCCACCTTTCGAGTTAATGATCAGCGCCTGAAACCATATCTTGATCATGATCCGATGATCGTTGACGTTGCCCCTATTCATTTTGCTTGAGATGTTGTCTTTGATTCACATCATTTGCATCTCGTGTCTGATTGTTACTTCTCTTCCGCAAGCTGTATAAATCCAGTTGTCCATATCGTTCATTCATTTTATCTCATAACCCATATTCATCTTATAATTATGCTATACTTAGGGTGTGCTTTACCCTAAGTATAGGGGGTATCAGACTTGTGATTATTCTTTTGATTCTTTTTACCTCCATTTTGCTGCCTATACTAGGGATATTTTACCCTAAGTATGGGGGAGGTAAACCCTGTAAACCCTAACCCTCGATTTTTCCCTTGTGTACAAACTTCTTTCATTTGTCGTCGTAGTATAGCATTCTTTTCACTTCCCAAATACTCAGCACAAGTTATGTATTCCTGTCATCGCTCTTTGATCACTCTGAGGACATCGTTTGGGCTAAGTATAGGGGTGTGTCGTATATAGTGTATATATACTTTAGGCGTAACTCGTACTTTGTGTGGTGTGTTAATAGAATAAAAATGGGTAAAAATCATTAAAAAAACTAAAAATCACAAAAATTTCAAAAACATTTCTTTTACATGCACTTGTAAATAGCTTTTGTAAAAACTATTTTTGTACAAATATTTATAAAAATGTTTTGATTGGAAAACGTTTGTAAACATTTTTTGTATAAATATTACGTATATAGTACAAAATTTTTGAAAAATGATTGGAAAATAAAAATTTTGCAAAAAGTTGCTTGTAAATATTTGTAAATATTTTGCAAAACTTATTCTTCCTTGCATTTCAAAAACTTTTCTAAAAATTTTCATATTGTGAAAAATTGCACCAAAATGATTTTTATACATATTTACTTGTATATTCTTGTGAATCATAGTTGACATTTAAACTAGTTTCGGATTAAATTGAAAAATGGAGCTTGGTTAAGACCTTAATCCACTTAACTTCAGAGGAACCTTATATGATTTGGGGTTAAGACTTTTCAGGTCCATAGTGACTTAATTCTTTGAGTCCACTAGGCTATGTTCACATGTCATCTTGATGAGCCTAGGTAGAACACTTAACGACACACACATGACACTCAGAGATAATGGCTTGAGTTGGACCGCACCTTACACGTAGCTCAATATGGATGAGGTGGTAAGGAGGCAAAATTCCTTGGCTTGGGGTAACATACGAGGGTAGTACTTCTAGGCGGAACCTCTCATCTTCCTTTAGGGAGGGATGTGCACCTCAACCTTGTCTAGTAGCATTGAGGTCTAAAGACAGGAGTCTGTGTGTTGCAATAAAGCTTCAAAAGAGGGTAATCTACTGGCTCAAGAGGAAAAACTCCCTATGTACATGTTGCACCATGTAAATATGTTGTATATATGCACATCGAAAAAAAATGTACAAAAATATGAAAAACTCCAAAAATGGGGACATGCCTAATTTAAAATAAAATGTATGTCGGAGTGTATAGAGTGAATAAGCAAAGCTTATGTATTCCACCTTCTCATCTCATGGAAGCTTGCAGCTGGAGACTTAGCTACACTGGCTTTGCTCCATGGGATATGTGGCTACACTGGTCACGATCCACTCTCTTCTTTCCCCTCTTCTTGAGCTGGTTGAACTTGAACTTAGAAGGGAATACCTCGCTCCTCGAGGAAAGAGCTGCTAGACTAGGGAATTGGAGTTATCTTGTCGAGGGGGGTTGATGCTTTGTCATTTTTGAGGTGGGGAGCTATATATCACTTACACGGTACAAGGAAAGATGCATAGTCATTAGAGTTTGCGTATGTAGACTTGTTCTGATCTTTTTTATTGAGGAGTCTTGACCATAGTATTGTGGAACTTGGAGGCTGTTGAGTCTTAAACCTATTTCCCAATAAAGTTCCGACAAACTAATAATCCAAAGGTCTGACTGAGCTCCATACTTCAATTTAATGAAGATAAGTTTAATAATCAACCTTGATTCCTTTTTCTTTCCTTTTCTTCTTAATTTCACTTCTTTTTCAAATAAGTGTTTGCTAAGGGACTAGCAAAGGTAAAGTATGGGGGTGATGAATACCCGGTTCTTACTTTTTATTCTTTAATTTTAGCTCTTTTTCTTAGCAAAACATCATGTAAATATTTGTAAATACAATAACTTAGCAATATGCATGTCCGTGTTAATGCTGTATATTTAGCATGCATCTTTGTGCAAAAATAAAAGAATAAAGGAAAAGAAAAAGAATGATGTATTTAGAATAAATACAGAGTGACACAAACACTAAGAGAAGTCAAGACTTGACCTAATTGCAAAATAAAATAAGTAGAGAGAGATAGGGTCTACTAAGTATATATCACCCATACTTATACATATTCCTTATTTACTTATTTTTGATAAAAAATCAAATTTATTTTGTTCTTTTACACCCTTGTATATAATTCTAATAATATTATAAAAATAGAATAAAAATTCAGAAAATAAAATAAAAATAAAAATAAAATCACCAAACCCTTGTACAAAATACACATGTATATATTACATTCACAATTTATTATATAACCTTAATTAATTTATACAAATAAAATAAAAATTATTTTATACTCCTAACATTATGGTGTAAATAAATAAAATATAAATTAAGGGTATTTTATAAAAATAATAAATTTAAAATACTTGTATATAATACATAGGTATAATATACATGTATATAATACTATATACAGTATATAGATTATTTTATTCTTTATAAAAATAATTAAAAATCATAGAAAAAAGTTTTGGAAAATAAGAGTCAAATTCCTAAGTAGTACCTGGGAATTACTTAAATACCCAGGTACTACTTAATGTTTTTTTTCCTTAAAAACTACAGAGGTGTCGCATGTTGAACATGCGACACCCCTTAAGTTTTTTTTTTACCCAGGAACTACGTATATGTCGCATGTTGGATATGCGCTATAGATTAACGCATATTCAACATGCGATACTGAGACTAAATAAGCCCCACGCCTAGCGGCCTTCCCATTTCCCGACCCTTGCCCCCGTGTCCTTCGTTCTCTAGCACCCCAGCCGCCCCCGACGCCAACCTCAGCACCCGCATCTTGAGATCTCCTCCTCTCTCAAAAACGCCCGTTTTGGTAACTCCTAGCCCCGCGGAACACTCATTTTCCGTGTTTTCATTGATTGGCACCGTCCTAGCCGTCCCCTCTTCTCATTAGGGCTAATCACTTGTTGCGAACAATTGGACTTGGTAAAACGTTTTCTTTAGTTATTGTTTGTATCATATGCATGTTATTTTCATTTCTTGAATGTATGACGTTTTCTTGTACATTGTGTCACGTATTAGGTTAGAATGGAGCAGTTGTATTGTATGTGTCATTTGAGTAGTACACTCATGTGCGGATCGTCAACCAACGTGTGGGGGTTTGTGTTGACTCCTAATATGACGTTCGATGAGATGTTGAACTTGGTTTACCGTAAGTTCAACTTGGATGTTGACAGTCAAAAAATCCGATTATTACATCGCATCCCTCGAGGCCCAGGGGAGGAACCATCATTTTCATCTATTGTCGATGATGATGATGTGCAGGCAGTTCTTGTGTACGCTCGGACCATTGGGAAATCAATGCCTACCGATATTTATGTTGAAGATGTATCTGTGAGCGAAGTCCCCACTGTTATGACTAACAAGGGACCGTATGGAGTCCGGAGCACACAAGCAGCAGTTGTCCGCAGCACGCCACCAAGAAATGTCCCAACCATGGGACCCTACTTTGATACGGATGTGCCTGTAACGCAGCCAAGCACGGTTCAAAATTTGGGCTTGAGTGAGCCGTTGCTACGAGAGGTTAACCGGATGGATCAGGATTTCATCCCTTGGGGGACCGATGATGACCTGGAAGAAGGTAGCGAAGATGTCGAAGATAATCTGATGGACGAGGAGCTCCCAACTGATGAACAAACCACGCATACTATTACACCCCGTATACCCTTTTTTGGGGTTAGAGGGTCAAATACTCGTTCAACATATGAAGAAGATATTCGAAGCAAGTCTAGACTTGATGGTGTTGCTGACGAAATCCGCAAGGGTAGGACGTTCAAATGTTGGGAGGATTTGGTTTACGCTGTGAAGAAGTTCCACATTCTATCACATTATGACTTCATTGTCAAGGAATCCACCAGCTTTATATGGTCGGTTTTTTGTACGCAAAGATCAAATGGTTGCGTTTGGTATTTACGAGGACATTTCAGAAAATTTGATGGATTGTGGGTGATCTCCAAGGTTGTTGGGGCACACACTTGTATAAACCCAACAGTTAATCAGGATCACCCTCAGTTGGACTACAAATTCATGTCCAGATCATTGCTAACTCTTATTAGGGATGACCGTGTCTACGACATTGGACACGAGGAATGCCGCGAGATTGCGGCACAAGCGAAGGCGGAAATGACGGAGTGGCTGTCATTACAATTTGCAGATGCGGTCACGTTACATGACGAGCGTGCAGATGTGGCTAGGGAGGAGGCAAGGCGAGGAAGGGCAAGAGGACGGGGAAGAGGAAGAGGTCGAGGTAGGGCGCGTGAACAAGTCGCGGAACCCATGGAATATGAAGAAGCCGCTGCGGAAGATGATAACATTGCGCAGGGAGACTACTTCACACCTGCCACCGAGCGACCACGAGAGGACTTGCCAACGCCTCAGGCACCGTTGAGGCATGGATTGGACGCCAGCCAGACACGACCAACTTACTGCACACTAACGCCGCCGTCGATGCAAATGTTCGAGGAAGATGTCCCAAGACCCTCTCAAATCCACATGATAGACGAAGCGAACCGTCTATTACCGTTCCATCCTCCAGAATCTACGATTACATATCAGCGGAGGAAAAAACGTTGACTTGTAATCATTGTAATTTTTAATATGATGCAAAAAATGTAATGTATATTCATGAACAAGTCTACTTATATTAAATATTTGGAATGTCTTCTTTAGGTCATACATCTTTCATTAGAAACATTTGATGTTTGGAATGTCTGGAATGTTTGCAATGTCTGGAATGTTTGCAAAAAGATGTCTATTTACATTAGAAACATGGAATTGGCATGCTTTTTCAAGGGTTTTTACAAACATGAAATTCCATAGCCCACACCTGGCCAGCCATTTTCGAGGAAAATTTCCTGTAAGGATGACGCATATTGAAAATGTGTTATATTTTGAAATTTCAAAGCCCACACCTGGCCAGGCATTTTCGATGGAAATTTCCTGTAAGGATGACGCATATTGAAAATGCGTTATCAGTATACTCTACAGGCTATCGGACCATTGGACGAGACGAGTCCTTTTCGAGGGAAATTCCCTGGAGAAATGCCGCATATCCAACATGCGATACCTGTACAGAACATTTCCAGACCAGGCATCTTCGAGGGGAATTCCCTGGATATATGTTGCATGTTTAATATGCATTATCTATAGCGCATATCCAACATGCACCACATACGTAGTTCCTGTGTAAAAAAAAACTTAAGGGGTGTCGCATGTTCAACATGCGACACCTCTGTAGTTTTTAAGTAAAAAAACATTAAGTAGTACCTGGGTATTTAAGTAATTCCCAGGTACTACTTAGGAATTTGACTCGGAAAATAATAAACAATTTTTATTATATACACCTTTAATTTAAGTTCATTTATTATTTTTATTCAATTATATTTATTTATCTCCCTATTTTATCTTCTAGCCTATTTTGTCTGCATCCTCGCTCGCTTCTGATTGGTCCACCTGGGCTCTATTGACCAAGGCCAACTGGTCCCCCTCTTGCCTCTTTTTCTTGGATCGGGTTCACTCCAATCTTTGCTTATTTTTCCCACCCCGATCCTATCACCTTCCCCTTCGATTAAAAGCTCAGATTATAGCGCGTGGATCCCTAATCCATGCCCGGTCTCCATCCTCCAGATCCGTGCCTCGGTTCGTGGGTTTCCACTCGTTTCTTCTCGAACTTGGGACACCTATATAACCCCCACACACTCCTCCTTTTCACGCACCTTCGGCTGCTCCACCACTTCGGTTACACCAACCTTCCCTTTTTAGAGTGACAGTCGAGAAAGGGAGAGGGTGAGGGTAGCGTTTGGAGCATAGCACCCCAGGTCTGGTGACGTCTCTGTCTAGCTTTGTTAAGAGGAGCTTCAAGCTTCTGGTCGTGCCGCCCATCGAGCCCATCACCACCACAAACTTCATCCACCAGCCTAGGCGTCAACATCCACGTATAGGTAGTTCACATAGCTTCTTTCTTCTGCATTTTCTTTATCAATCCATATCCTCATATCGCCTCCACATTCACCTGATATTTTTTCCGTCAATCCGCTCCGCTACTCGCACACCCCACGTGACTCACATCCGCTTCTCTGTCAAGCTCCGCACCATGTCCCTCAACTTGGACCATCGGATTGGAGCCAAACTTCAGGTCGAATCCCTCGCCCATCAAAGATCTGACCCGTGCCCTAACCTTTCGCTGGAGTTCTATCTCCAAGCAAGCACGTAACCTTGCAGGTCTCACGCCCAAAGACCTCCTTCCAGGAGGATATCTCGTGCTTGCACCCCTGTGTGAACTCTCCATGTCACCACATATCGCCAGGATCTTCTCAGCGGTCTTGGCCCCTTTCTAAGCATCTTCACAGCTGCAGACGAACCTCAGATATCATTCACCCATCCGAGCAGCTCCGGGAGATTCCTCTATTGCGAGTATTCGCCGATTGAAACTTACCGGAGGCGAGTTCATCGTCAGTTCTCCCAGATGTCCTCACGGTCGTTAGATCCAAACTCCTGCCAGTTCTAATCTTCACCATTCAGCCTCCAGGAGCCCAGACCGTTGGATCCATCTGAGGATCAAGCCAAAGCCATCCATCGTTGGAGGGGCACCTCTAGATCCTGACCATCGATCCATAAGTGGAGCGTCCTCGATCATTGGATAGCGCCTTAATAATGGGCAAATTTCACTTAGACCCCTCTTTGTTTTGCATTTGTCTTCTAGTCCTGTAAATATTTGTCGCAGTTTATTTTAGTTTGGACATTTTGTAGTTCGAACCTTGCATTTTTAGCTATTTGCAATTTAGTCCTTGTCGGCTTGTAGCACGTGCAGTCCCACATGACTTTTGGGTTATTTACGCTTTATGCCATATGCCTTTCTACTGTTATGAATTGAATGGCATGTTCTAGTATTTGCAACTATACCCCTGTGAGTCTGGATCACGTGTGATGCATGTGCATGATTAGACTTTTTGCAGATACAACCTTCAGCTCTTATAAGGTGTTATTCTTTGGTCCGCGAACTTATTTTATTTGTAGATTGGTCCTTGTAAAATGTGCTTATTTACTTGATGTCTTTCGGACATAATAAATAGCTAATTATTTATAAAAAATCACAAAAACCCTAAAATTACCATTAATTCCTGTTGGTGTGTAATATTTACTATGATTTTCTTGGAATAATATCTTTGCATTTAAGATTTTTCAAAAAAAATGCCTAAAAATATCCCTGTTTGCCTTGAAAATTTACAAAAATTCAAAAATGTTTTAAAAATTCCAAAAAAAAAATTTGATGTCTTTTTATTTGTTATATTGGCAATATTAATTTTGATTGAAAATTCCTTACAAAAACCCTAAAAATTGCATAACACCGAAAACCTTATAACAACCATATAAAATCACAAAAAAATACAACCATTTTTAATTCCTATTTATAGGTTTTTATTTGTATTTTATCATAAAATTTCTCTTCGGGTCTTTAGGGCATTTTAGGTATTTTTAACTTACTATTTAGTCATGGTTATGCACTGTTTGCTTTTTTGTGCTTGATTTGATTTTTATAAAACCACAAAAACAGCAAAAAATCCCATAAAAATATAAAAAAATTAAAAACATATAAAATCCAAAAATATTTTTATCTTAGTTTTCTGAGTCATTTAGCCTTAAAGAAAAATCCAAAAAGACTTGAGTGTTGCCTTATTTTATTGATTGTCGGTTTCGTTTCCTTATTAAAAATTAAAATTTTTTGCAAAACTAAAAACCACTAAAAATTCTTTTATTTTATTTCTAAGATTTGACTACTTCGTAGATTTTTCGTTCTCCTTGTGTTCGACCCTGGTTGATATACCAGGTAAATAAAATTGGGAACCGCTTACACATGTGTTGATTGTTTTTTATCTATCTCGAGTGGTTTCTTCTTCTTAATTGAGCATGCCCGATTGATTGGGGTCGCAACGACCTTGAAATTACTTGATACTTAACACTAGTCAGTTGAACGCTCATCATCAACCAATGAGCACTATGTACACGTGTGCCTTCATCATGTATATGCATATATCTTTTTGTGGCTTTTTAATTTTATCTTTTTAATTTTAATTTATTAATATATTTTTTGTATTTTGTTTTTAATTTTATCTTTATACAATATATATATTGATTTTTTATATTTTGTATTTCTTTTTATAATAAGTAATGTAGAATAATATATATAATAATGGATAATATGGGTTTTAGTATAATAAAAAATATCCAAAAATTACAAAAATACACATTTTTGGGTTTTAAATGTTTTTTACTACTTTTGTGATTTTTTGTGAGTTTTTTTAATTTTTAGATATTTTTAAAGTCAAAAATATCTCAAATCAGGCATTAAATAATAGGCCGAAATTGAATTGGATATTAAGCAGTTTAAATCCAAAATTACCCAAATTAATTTTAATAGATATATAATTATATAAAGAAAATTACAAAATAGGAAAACATATTTTTGGAATTTTTAATGAATTTCTATATTGTAAAAAGTATTTGGGGTTTTTAGATTTTTAGGAGTTTTCTTTTTCCATTTTTAATGATTTTTTGTCCGGAGTTAAAACATGATAAAATAGACAACATCTAATTTTTTGGGAATTTTTCAACACATTTTGATATTTTTTAGTATTTAATACTATAGAAATAATTAAAATATGCTCATTTTGATTTTTAATAAATAGTTAAAATGCTCAAAAATGCATATTTAGGAGCTCGGGTGTTATTTTTAATAAATGAAATCCAAGCACCAAAAATCAAACACTAGTTGGGGCATATATGTAAATAAATGAAAGTTTTTGGGCCAATCTATAATTTTCAGAAAAATATACAATGTATTTTGAATTTTATTGGACTAAATAGAAATACAAGAAGTCATTGGAGTGCCCCTGCAATTTACCCAACTCGTGTGGGATGGTACGCGAGCTGAGCTGCACTAGACCTTTATGTAATTAAAAAAAGTACAGGAGCCTTTTTGCAGAATTTCCATTTTATTTTAAATGCTACAATTTATTTACAACATTAATAAATAAATATACAAAAAAGTTACCCCATTGTGCAGGCTATCTGACAGTCCTCCTTCCTTCACTTAAACACATGGCATCACTTGGTAGCGTGATACCCCTTCATCGAACTGTGGTGCGGATTTGATCTTGGGCTTCATCAGATGGCTGGAGCGTGGAGTGATGGAACAATCAGGATTAGAACTGGAAAGGCACCTCCATCCGGCCGTTGCTGCTCTCTTCCAAGAACATGGAAGAACAATGAGATCCACTGCCTTTAATTGATGATTTCTCCTCCCTCCATTGGTCTCCTATAATGGTGTTGGCTCTACACCTCCAGGGGAGTTGTCCATGGCTGATGATGGTCGCTAGAAGATCCAGGACTCTAAGGATAGGCCTAGTGAGCTCGAGGAAGATAGGCGACTTGGGGGACTTCAGGTCGAGTTGAATTGAGCCCAGAAGGGCTCCGTTGAGCCTAGGACCTACAAGAAAGGATTCTAGGGCTCGAGGAGAGGATCCTCGACCTCGTTTAAAGCTTTATAGCATAGGGAACGATGTGGATGAAGGGGCTCCAGCGTACTGTGGCAGAAGAGCCCTGATTCACTGATCCAGCAAGGATCAGGGGGTATGATAGGATTGATTAGATGAAGAAAGCGATGGAGAAAGAAGTGAGGTGAAAATGAGAGTCAGAACAGGTTGGAATCACGGTGAATCGGCTGGAGACCCAATGGCTCTAGTGAACCAAAAAATTGGGATTTAAGCTAACCTAATTGATTAAACATTAAACTAAATATTGGAATGAAAAAATGATATGAAAATCTAACTAGAAATTAAAATTCATAGCTCTTATACATGTTGTGGTCGGCAGGGAGCAGGGCGTGCCGAAGCGCCGCCATGGATCTCCCCTCCTCCTTGATCTGTTGCTTCCAATTACGAAGGAAGTCGTTGTTGTCACCGGAACTTCATGCACACACCAGAGGCTACCCTTGGCAGCTCCAAGAGGGATTAAAAAAAGAAGACAGAGGGGGAGTTTTATTTATAGACAGTGAGTTCGAGTGATCTTGGGTGGTGATTGTTGACACGCTCGAGGCAGGTTGGGAGGATCTAATGATCCCGTGAGGTAGACATATGCGAGGTACGAGATTTTCGTGAAGCGCTCGAGGTGGAAGGACATAAAGGAGGCGTCGAAAAGTCAGAGAAGAAGTCGAGGCTCTGATAGAAGTTAGAGCTGAAAGATGAGGAATTGATCGGGGTCAACGAATGTCGTGCCCCTATTGGTCCACATAAGGGAACTACATAACAAAACTACCCAATTATTTGAAAATAAATAATTAAAAATAGTAAATGATTTTATTAATTTCTGATTATAAAATAAAAAATATTTATTATTTTATGTAGTATTTTATGATGATTTTTTTATTTTTTTGGGTTTTTAGTAGTTAATTTTTAGGGGTTTATTTTAAAATATATCCATATATGTTTTGACTATTTTAATTTTATTTTGTATATTTTTAATTTATTATTTTATTCCCTTATTTTATATATTTTAACTTTTTTTTGGTATATAAATATATTTTTATGGTTTTTTTATGATGTAATATATGCACTTAAATAAATATAGATATAGATGTTGTAGGTATAAATATGGGTATTTTAGCTATGTATTTTAGTTTTTTTTTATTTTGATGTTACATGGATTTTATTTTAGCTTTATGCTTTTAATAGAATAGAAATAATATTTACAAGAGTATAAAAATATAAAGAATTAAAGAATAGATTTTCCTTTTATATATTTACAAATATTAACATAAGTATTTTGCCTATGTATTTATGTGGACTTAATTTGTTCGGTGTTTTATTTGAGGTTTTATATTGGTTTTAATATGTACAATATTTATAAATAATATTCACAAGATTATAAAAATATGAAATTGTAAAAATAATAAAGAATAAATAAAATGATTATTTTATTCAGGTATACTATATAATGAGGATCCAAAATCTAAATTTCACATCTTAACCCCAAAAAAATATGAACCACCTTCATTAAATAGCTCATGAAAAGTTATATATATATATATATATAATTAGAGGTCATTTTGATACATTTGAGTTTTTATTTTGAAGATATGGGTCTGTGAAGTTGATATTCTGGCTTTTTATTTTTTGTATAAAAAGTACACTGTATATTATTTTTGTACAAACACAATTTTATATTTTTATTTACATTATTATCTACAACTTTCATGTACAAAGTTTCTTTATTTGATGTATAAATAATAAAGAATAAAATGGGTGGCAAAAATGAAATAAAAGAATTAGGTTTTTATTGTATTTTTGGTTCTTATCTCCCCCAACTTTATTCCTTGTCGACCAACTCAATTCTTGACTTGATCTCGGGGCTTAGGGTCATAAAATACCTTTGGTATTTTATTCTTTTCTTCTCTTTCTTCTATAATTTGGCATTAAAAGAAGTATTTTATACATAAAAACTGCAATAAACCATGAATGCTAATTTACATGAATTGATGTTATTTACATGCATTAGCTAGGGTTTTTAAGGTCAAAATGATAGAATAAATGTGATGAAATGGAGATTCATTACCCCCTATACCCGCCCTTGCTAGTCCATAGCAAACGCATGCACTAAGTGCAGAAAAGAAAAATAAAGGAAAGAAAAAGAAAGAAGTTGCATTAATTTTAATTCTCAAACTTGTCTTTACAAAATCAAAGTTTGGAGCTTAAGTTGGACCTTTGGAATTTTAGTGTGGGCGGAACCTTATTGGGAATCGGATTTAAAATACAACAGCCTTTGAGAGTCTCAAAACTCTACTCAAGTCTCCTCAATAGCCAGGTCAGAGTGCTTCAACACATACGCAAACCCTTATGACTATGAATCTTACTTGTACAATGTAAGTGATAGCGGATCCACCCAACGGAAATGACAAAGAGTCTGACTTCTTCAGCATGACAACCTAATGATTCCCCAATCCAACAACTCTTTCCTCGAGGAGCGGGGAATTCCCTTCTAAGTTCAAGTGGCAGCCAACTCAAGAGGAGGGGGTGTAGAGAAGAATGAACAGTAGCTAGTGTAACTACCTATCCTTGGATGCTTGACCAGTGTAGCCAAGTCATCTAGCTGCAGGCTCACAATTCATGACTTTGAAGCACAAGCTTGCTTGTTGACTGTACAAATATGTACACTCCGGCATGCATTTTATTTTCAATCAGGCTTGTCCACTTTTTTGGAGTTTTTGCTTTTTGCTTTTTTTTAAATACTATATACAGGAGCATTTACATAAGGAGTTTTTCCTCTTGAACCAGTAGACTATCCATCTTTTGAAGCATTATTGCAACCCATACTCTCCTGTCTTTAGACATCTCTTCTACTAGACGGGTTGGGGTGCACTTCCCTCCCTAGACGAGGAAAAATGTTTCCACTTGTGTGCATCTCATACTGGCAAATCCAATCCCCTCACCACTCCAACTGAGTTGAGCCAAGTGAAAGGTGCAGGTGTCCAAGTTAGGCCATTACCAACAAGAGCCCTGTTTGTGCTTCGAAATACTCTACTTAGGTAGTCAAGAATCCATTGAACCAAGTTTCATGATCCTCAAAGAATTAAGTCAAGTAGACATGAAATACCTCAATTCAAGCTCCTATAAGGTTACCGTTATTAGGTAGATTTAAGGTCCAACCAAGCTCCAATCTTTGGATTTTACTTAGACTAGTGCAATTATCAAACTTAATCTGAAAAATGTGAATGCTATGCAAATGGTATGCAGAAATTATTTTTTGTGATGCAATTTTTCAATGTTTTGAACATTTTATGGATTTTTTTGAAAAAGATGATGCATATGCAATTTTTGAATTTTTCAAAAAGATTTTGCACTTCTTTTGTATTTTTAGTTTTGCAAATGTTTTTGGAATTTTTGAAAATAATAGATTTTGGATAAAAATAGGTACAAATATTCACATGAGGATGCATCTTATAATTTAAAAGAGTTGGGTTTTTAAGAATTTACAAGGGAAAATGATCAATTTTATAAATACATATATACAACCAATAAAGAATTTCAATGTGATGTATATATTTCTCAAACTTATTTGAAAATGATTTGACAATCAAATTTTGAAAACTATAGTGGAAAATAATTTTTGCTATGATTTTTAACAAACATTTACACACATTTGAAAATCATTTTTCAAAGGCTTTTCGAACAATATATATTGATTTTTCACAATAATTTGCAACCATTTTTCAAACCATTTGCAAATCATTTTTCAAGCATTTTTATTTCACACAAAGAAAAGGAATTTTACAAACAAAACATTTTTACAAAAATTGAAAATATTTTACAAAATATTTTTCAAATAGCTTTCAAAAGGTTTTTTCAAAATGATATCCAAATTATTTTCCAAACATTTTGCAAAATATTTTACCAAATTGATTAATCAATGTATACAAAAATTCTGAGGAATAATATGTATCTTTTAATTGTATGGTTTCAATGAATTTATCGGGATATGTGTTGTAATTTATAAAGAAATTTAGCCACAATAATTATTAAAAATACAAAAGTACGAGTTATGGCTAAAGTATATACATAGTATATACGACCCCCCTATACTTAGTTTGAGCTATGTCCTCATAGATCATCGAGAAAAAGAAAAGACAAAACTCATACTGGGTATAGAAAAGTCTAACAAATAACAAATGAGTGAATAAAGAATGAATGACAAGTCGACCTCCCCCCTATACTTAGGATCAAATAATTCTAACTATAGCAGACTGTACAAAGCAGGGAGGGTCAAGGGTGGGAATAAACAGATCGTACTCAGACTATATCCCCCTATACTTAGGGTAACATATCCCTAAGTATAGATAAGAAGAGGAGAGAATGGAGAGGATCAAAGAATGGAATCACTCAGGGTGCACACCCCCTATACTTAGGATAAAGTACATCCTAAGTATAGAAGACTTGACAAGAAGGGTGATACACACGCACCTTTTTTATGGGTAACGAAAACTGAAAACAAAAGAAGAAAAAAAGAAGAAAACATAAAAGCTTAAAGGAAAAGTTTTTGAGTGGAATTATCTGGATCTTTTGATGTTGCTACTGTTGTCGATGTATCATCATAGCACGGTACTTGGATATAGTTGAAAACAGCCAAGAAATTGTCATGCTCGAGGTAGGGCTTCAGTTGTTGATCGTTGACGACAAATGGTTGTGCATCTGGAGACAATTCTGATATCATAATACTTCCATTGTCACGAACTTTTTGATCTTTGAAGGGCCACGTCCATTTGCTTTTTAATTTGCCCGGGAATATATTCAACTTTGCATCAAATAACCATACTTTATGTCCATTCTCAAAGGTCTTTCGTCTGATGTGCCGGTTGTACCAACATTTAACCTTCTCCCTGTACATAAATGTGTTATCATATGCATATCTCAAAATTCCAAGAGTTTGTTTAGATCCTCTCTTTCCTCTTCTGACCACCTTGTTGTGAGTCCAATTTGCAGATATTAATTGTCCACAATGATCTATAAATCAATTCGACTGGTAGGTGGCACGGCTTCCCATATATAAGTCGATAGGGTGACATGCCCAATGGAGACTTGTAAGAGGTTCGGTATGCCCAAAGGACTGAGTCCAAGAGTTGGGACCAATTTTTCCTGTCTGGCTTGATAAGCTTCTGAAGTATTGTCTTGATTTCTCTGTTAGATAGCTCTGCCATACCGTTGGTCTGAGGATGGTAAGGAGATGCGACTTAATGCTCGATGTCATACTCCTTCATTAGTTTCTTGACCTCTTTGTTAATGAAGTGACAACCCCCGTCTGATATCAGTATCTTCAGAATCCCGAACCGCGAGATGATATTTTCTTTCAGAAAGCGTCACACTGTACGGATGTTTGTGGCTTGAGTAGGGATAGCTTCAACCCAACGACTCACATAATCAATGACAGGGAGGATGTCCTCATATCCCCGACTGTTGGGGAAAGCTCCCATGAAATATATGCCCCAAGCATCGAATACATCTGCTATCTGAATGATTTTCAGGGGCATGGAATCTTTAGTTGTAAGGGTGCCTTTCATCTGCTGACAGTCAATGCATCGTTTGACAAACACTGTTGCATCCTTAAATAGTGTAGGCCACCAGAGTCCACACTACAATATCTTTGTTGTCATTCTATCTACATAATGGTGTCCACCAGATTTGAGCGAGTGAGAATGCTCGAGGATACTATGTTGCTCCGCTTGGGGAATGCACCTGCGCCAAATATAATACGTTCCTTCCTTGAATAATAGAGGATCTTCCCAATGGTATAAAATTGATTGTTGATAAGAATTTGTCCTTTCGAATCTTCATCCATTCATGTGGAACTATGCCTGAGACGAGGTAGTCAACAATATCAGCATATCAAGGGAGTGAATCCAAGGCTAGAATTGACTCGTCAGGAAAAGTGTCTATGATGGGTGCACTACTCTGTGGAAGATCTTGCGACTCTATTCTGGAGAGGTGATCTACTACTACATTCTAAACTCCAGACTTGTCCTTGATTTCCAAATCGAACTCCTGGAGGAGAAGGATCCATCCGATTAGTCAGGGCTTGGCATCCTTCTTCTGTTGTAAATATCTGATAGTAGAGTGGTCAGTATAAATCGTGACTTTTGATCTAAGCAAATAAGATCTGAACTTCTCTAGGGCAAATACCACAACCAACAACTCTTTCTCTATCATTGTGTAATTTCTCTGAGCTTCATCTAATGTTTTGTTGGCATAATGAACGGCATAGGGCGCCTTGTCTTTTCTCTATCCTACAACAACCTCAACTGTAGAATTTGATGCATTCGTCATGATATCGAAAGGGAGAGACCAATCTGGCGGTTGTAGGATTGGAGCTTGAGCGATTAGCTCCTTAAGCTGGTTGAATGTAAGGAGAACTTGCTAATCAACATTGAATTATGTCTCCTTGCACAATAATTCTATAAGAGGTCGGGCAATGCAGTTGAAATCACGAATAAATCTTCTGTAGATTCCTACATGACCCAGAAATGACCTCACATTCTTGACTGTCTAAGGTGGCTCAAGATTGGCAATCGCATCCACCTTTTTCGAGTCGATTTCCATGCCGCATTTAGAAACGACATGACCTATCACAATCCCCTCGATGACCATGATGTGGCTCTTTTCACATGATAATACCAGATTGACTTCATGACATTTCTGAAGTACTCTATCCAGGTGCTCAAGATAAGATTCAGAGCTATCACCATAGATGTATAAGTCGTCCATAAACACCCAGAGAAAAATGCCTACCATCTCGGTGAAAACTACAAGCATGTATCTTTGGAATGTCGATGGCGTGTTGCACAATCCAAAGGGCGTTCTTCTGAAAGCATAAGTGTCAAACGTGAAAGTGAAGGTTGTTTTCTCTTAATTGTCAGGGGCGATTACCACTTGGTTATACCCAGAGTACCCATCCAGAAAGCATAAGAACTCCTTGCCAGCCAGTCCTTCCTAAACATTATCAATGAATGACAAGGGGAAGTGGTCCTTCTCAGTTGTTGCATTAAGGTGGCAATAGTCAATGCATACACGCCAGGATGTTGGTACCGGAGTAGATATCCCCTCTCCTCTGTCATTTGTAACCACAATGAGTCTTGATTTCTTTGGAACTATGTGCAGTGGGCTCAGCCATTTGGAGTCAGATATGGGATAAATAAAGCCCGCGTCGCACCACTTCGTGATTTCCTTCATGACAACATCCCTCAGATTCAGGTTCAATCTTCTTTGAAACTCGCAGGATGGCTTGGAATCTTCTTCTAAATACATGTGATGTGAGCACAGAGCAGGATTTATCCTACGGAGATCGAAAATGTGCCAACCAAGTGCCTTGCAGTTCTTTTCTAAAACCTCGAGAAGTCAAGATTCTTGCTCAGGGGTTAGCCTATTGCTGATGATTACCGGATACATGATTTCTACTCCCGCATGGAAAGCATACTTTAGGCATGCTAGAAGTGGCTTTAGTTCAGTTTCTGATCTGCCCAACTTCTCGATCACTTCTGAAACGGTGCTGGTTAGGTGATGATCCGCCTGAACTCTGGAGGTAGTGCAGACCTCAGTGTCTTGCTGATCTTCTGAAAATGTGCAAACAGAGCTGCAACGAAGTCATTGTGTTTGTGCTGGAGTGACTCATTTGAATTGAAGAGATGCATCAACAAATTCGATTATGTCTCCCAAGTGTTGGCGAAGCTTGCATCGACTATACTTTCCAGGTCCTCCTCAAGAAAGAGAATTTTCTATGTCCATGAATCGTTCAAAGAGAGTGGTGTATCTTTGATCTCTGCAATGAAGTCACGGTCTGCTTCAAGCGGTGCTGCATGACTTTTATCAATTACGACTTTAGGCTCACTGATCATGTCTATGTAATTCTTTTGTTGTTCGAGTTGAAAGTGATCTTTCCATACCCATAATCGACACAGCCTCTGAAGTGCGCAGGAATGTCAGGCCTAGGATGATAGCAGTCTAGAGTAAGGGTGCGGGGAAGTCCATATCAACGACTATAAAGTCAACTGGAAACTGCATGTCTTGTACCTTTATCACAACATCTTCCAAAAGACCTCGAGGTCTCTTAATGGATCGGTCAGAAAACTGAAGGATCATATGTGTTTTCTTGAGAGGACCTGATCAATACACGATTCATCATCTCAATATATTTATCTTAGAAAAATCCCTGAGTAAAATCTCAAATAAATGTCAATAAAATCAATAAATTAACAAAATGACTCTTGTAAATAAAATATACTAATTGTTGTATTTTATACTGTATAAAAAAATTAATAATAAAAAAACCACAAAATAAAGAGTTTTTCACCTATAAATAGCCTAAAACTTCATGTATTTTTAATAATTTCATTTCAACTCCTTTTTGGCTAATTCTTTCTCTGATAAAATGTACATAAAATACAAAAATATAAAATAAATTTCACCTCAAATAAATGCTCCTAGATCCTAAAGAGAAAAAATATGGGTTTGGGACCTAGGTGTACATTGTATATCATGTATATATTTTTCTTTTCTCATTTTTTAATTTTTTTATTAATTACTAAAAAATATAAAAAAATTATTTTTGTGTTTTATTTTATTTATATTATTTTATCTTATTTATATTTTGTAAATATCTTTTATTAAAAATAAAAAATTAAATTAAATAAGTAAAAAAACATGTACATACTGTTTGTTTTATTTTGTAAATCCTCTACTCTTTTTCTTCTCTTTATTTTATTGTATTTTAGTAGCCTACTTTATTTTCTTTTACTTTATTAATTTTCATTCTCTACACTAGCTTCCCTTTTCTTCATTTAACTCCACCATTCCATCTAACCTCCATTCAACTCCACCATTTTTTATTCCCCCATTCAACTCCACCATCCCACCATCTTTTCTAACCTCCATTTTTCTTCTCTTTTTATACATCCCATTCTCCATATTTTTATCTTTGATCCGCCTTTATACGAGAGAGAATTGAGAGCTCTAACAACCCGTCTCGGTGACAGCGAACGATGAAGTAGAGCGACGACTGACCTCTCCGGTGAGATCTGTTGGCATTCCGGCAAACATCGAAGCCACCTTCATGCACTGCTTGAGCTCATCGCTCGCCGACGATTCGAGCGATGACAGTGCTTATCGTGAGTTCTCCTTTTTTCGTCATCTTGTTTATTGTTTTTTTCTCACATCACATTACCACCCACACCTTTATTTTCTTTAACATGTCACTATCACCATATCCTTATATTTGCATCTCTTTATTTCCGATTAAAGAAAACTAAAGAAATAAAAAATAAAATTAAAAAAATAAAAAAATTCAATTAAATTACAATAGAAAAAAATAAAAAAAACAACCAGGCAGCCGACCCCCTGCTCCACCACCGACCACCGCTCCTCCCTCCATCATCTGTCAGCGATGCTAGCCGGCAGCCGCTCCTCCCGCTGCTCTGCGCCCCACTGCCATCTCAAGTGTCGCCCGCAGCCGCCCTTGGTCGCCCCTTCGCCTGCGGCCTGAAGCCTCCGCCGCCTGCTAATGAATCTGTGCTTTATCACTCTTAAAGTTGAAAGTAGAGCCTTGTTCCCGAGTAATTAGGATCATATTTCCACAAAAATCACATGATTAGCATTCATGCATGCATTGATACCATCTGCATTTTAGCATTTGTATCTACATTGAATAAGAAGCCAATTCACTTATAAAAATCACTAATTTATATATATTTTATACTAACTCCAAATCCAATAAAATCAACTTTGTAGTGTATATATTACTAACATTAATAAATAAAATATTAAAAAAATGCCGACTTGAATAATTTCCCAATAAAACCCCAAACCAAGTTAAGGACCATGGACCTTCGAGTACACATATCTCTCTCATACAGCCTCCGATCTAGGTCTACTCACTTTTGATTTAATACACATTCATAGACATTCAAAATGAGACCAATTTCATTTTAATCGGAGCTCATATGCAAAACTTGGATTTCGGGACCCCATTGTACACTATATGTATGTATATTTATACCCTTGTATTTTATTACTTTATTTGACCTCTTTTCCATTTTTGGTCAACATGAAACTTGTAGATCTCATCGAGATCTACAGCTTTCATGTTTTGAGTTTTTCGAATTCGTCCATCTTCTCCTCCTTATCTCACATTATTTTTTCAGCCAACAGATTGGAACACGTGGCGCCCTATGGTTGCGCCATGCAGTCCACTCCATTGCCCGCCACGCGCCTCGCCTCTGGGCCGTTAGATCGCCTTCGCCTCCTTCAGATCTTATCCCTCCATGCCACATCATCTCCCATTCGTCCAATCTATCCCCAAATCTCATCCAGACTTCACGTCTCCGCCTTAACCTTAGCGCTCTACGTGGCACACTCTTGGCCATTGGATCTTAGCCCCGATGAGTAGATCTCACCCGCTCACCCTCGCTCAATCACAACCCTTCGATCCTTCGCCCGATCTAATCTTCACCGTTCTTTAGCGCTGCGCTCCCATGCTGCCACGTGGCGCTCTCTACACCCTCCGATGGCGTTGCTCCGATCTAATCATGGCCGCTTCCTCACGCCCACCTCCTGGCCGTGGGATCAGTAGATCCAACGGTTGTGAAGTCGACGTCTACCTCCCGAAGGATCCTCGCCCACGTCTCCCATCTCGCGATGACTCCACCCCCTTTCTATTTCTGGCTCCACTCCAGCCACCTTCTCCGCCCCCTGTTGCCTCCACGACGTCACCCATACCTCCCTCATCCTCACCGACCTCCACGATCTCCATGAAAACCTTCCTCATCACTCCACACGCTCCACGAACCTCATTACCCCCATCACCTGCACTGCCACCTTCTCCCTTTAAATACTCCACCTCCGACCATATTCCACCCCATCCGCCATAGCAAGAGGTACCCTAGAGCTCTCCTCTCCTCATCGGTGACAGCGATTAGGCACGAAATCGAGTGACGACAGTGGTCTACCTCCGGCGAGATCCGTGACGTTTCTTCACCGTGTAGCAGCTCCTCCGACGAGCTGCTCGAGCTCGGGTAGCTACCGGCCCTCAAGCGATGACCTGTGTCTCCACCATGAGCCTCAGATCTCTGGTAGCAGTCCTCCATCATCTTCTCCGATCTCCATCCTCTTCCTCATCGTTTTTCTCTTAATTTATTTTGCTTCTCCGATCATCTTCACACCTCTCTGACCATCCATTGAGCTCCGCCATAAAGCTCTCACCTTTACGCGCTACTCCGTTCACTCTGACAAGGCCTCGCACCCCCTTCCGACCAATGCTCCTCCGTCACGGTCGAGGAGGATCATTAGTCACCGATCACTGCATGCTCCAGGCCTCACTGCACTCGTACGCACCCCACGAGCACGTTGCACATGCTTTCTTGCATGAAATAACCCTACAGGACCCATCATCTTCATTGGTCGGACTTCTCACTGGAGCCACTTCGAGCTTCATCTCCACCGGCCCTCGGTCGACTCCAGCCACCTTCAGAACCTCCGGCGGACTCGTGACGCTTCTACGATTGATCCGAGTCACTCAGGGGTCGTCGGTGAGCTTCCACGACCACATGCGAACGTGGTAGAGTCAGAGCATCATCACCGGAGCCCCGCCAATTCCGCCGCAGGAGGCGGCGGATTGGAGAAGAAGACTCCCATCTACCATTAGATCTTCCCGATCTGATGGTTCTCATCACGACAGGTGGACCAGCGCCCACATCTGTTGGATCTTCATGATCTAACGGACCTCGACATGCTACGTCACCTCTTCTTCGACTTCCAGATACCGTTGGATAGATCACCATCCAACGGTCCGCAGCAAGCCACATCGTCAGCATTCATACCGTGAGATCTCTATGATCTGACGGTCCTTGATACGCCACATCAACCACATCGAGCACCGTTGGATCGACCTCAATCTTGCGGCTCATCCTTCGCCACGTTGATTCTCTGAGCCTCTTCCCCGACCTTAGGCTCGGAGCAACCAAAGCTAATCCAAACCTCCAGAGTCATCCGAGACTAGCCCCCTCACGTGTCTGTCACATGAGGGCTGGGTAAACTACACAGAGACCCCGGAATATTTCAAAAATTGCACTTTGGTCCCTGCCAGGTGCGCCACGTGAGAAGCACATGTCCAGTGGGAATTTTTGCACCCATACCCCCCTGCATTATAGGTATTTTCACTTAAGTCCCTATATGCACGTTTTATTTTAAGAAATTTTATTTTATGTATTGTATTTTGGTCCCTATCTTTGCACGCATATTTAGGTGTCCACATTTCATCATTTTTAAATTCCAAAAATTTCAAGTTATAGTTTATCTTGTCCTCTATCTTGTGTGACACGTGTTTTATTTTTGTGAGCCACCTTGAATTTAATAATATTATTTTGGTGAAACTTGACATATTTTGCCCATTATGTGTCGTTTATTTAGTGTTGCTCCAAAAATCACCATAAAATCACCTTAGACTTAGGATAAGTTGCTCTACACTGTGCCCAAAAATAATTGCATTTGCACGCATCACGAGGCCTGAATAAATCAAATAGTAATTTTCCTAAATGATTTTGAATAGGTCTGATTCACATAGATTTTTAGGTTTATGAATTTTACTGGATTTATCTCACTTAGACCTATCTAGGATAATTTTTACATCTAAAAATAATATATTTTGATATTTATTAGAATTAATTTTGCAAAAAATACTCTACATTCATATTTTATTCATATTAAATTCATACAGAGTCTAAAATTTCAAAAAAAATTGTAGACACTTAGTTTCATTGCATTCCATCATATAGCCAAGTTTCATTAATTTTGGACTTTATTTGACCATATTTCTATATTTAACTTAATAGGATTTGCACTGTATTTTCCTTAATTGCATAAAAAATAAAAAGACAAAAAAAATATCCTTATGAAAATCTGACCTCTGGATTAACTAAAAATTCACCTAAGGAGACAGTTGCCTCCCTGAGTTCGACCTTGGGCTTGCCCAACTAAAATAAATTTGTCGCTTGAACTTGATCCTACATTTAAGCCCGAGTGGTGTTTTTGATGAAGTCTCGATTACCCGACTGCAATGAACTTAACATCTAATTTGATCGATAACTCGGTTGAATTAACAAGGGTAGACGAGGCCTTTTCACCTGCACCTCCAAGCCAAGGCTCCCCCGTGGCCCTCCGCCTCAATCGCCAAGTGGCACAGCCAGAGTATGTTGGCCAACTACAGCCCCCGCCACCCTCCGTCGGCTCGCGCACGCCATTCGCCTCCAGCCTGTAGGAACCCCGTGCATGTTTGCCTCACCATCGCGAACCCCCCTCCCCCCCTCCCCCCCGCCAGCAGCCTCTTCCCTCTGACAGCCACCACCGCCCTCCGCCACCATGTTCCCGCCCCGTGCATGTTTGCCTCACGACGGTTTGCCCTCCCAACCCTAGCCGCGTGCAAGAACGAAGAAGAGGTTTTATTTTTATTTTTTTATTTTTGTAAAATTCACATTATTTTTATTTTATGTTTTATTATTGCAAAACGTCCTAGTACATATTTTGTTTGCATGTTTTGTTTTCTGAATTAGCACAAATACCCCTATGTTTATGAATTATTTGGACATCTTTCTTGCATCATTAATTTTAATGAAAAATGGCATTTGTTGAGCAGCTAATTTTCTATCATTAGAATATTTATTTGTATTTTTGTGAGCTCTGGTTCATTAATTAAAAATTTTTAAGTGAAAATTATATATTTTACCCACTTTGAGCTCTTAAATTCATATTTAACTCACAGTTGCTCCAAAAATTCCTCTAAAATCAGAAATGATGCGTTGAAGGATGATTTCATTAGTGTCCTAATTTCATCCAAATTGGAGTTGTCTTATGCCTTAAATAAATTATATGGTGCTTTTAGAAAATGATTTTTAGTTAAATCCATACATATTGCGAAATTTCAACTCTTCTGAATTTCTCTTATAAATATCTTGTTGAGATAATTCGCTCTCTGGCTAAATTGATAATGTGGACTTATTAGGACTTAATTACTCACTATTACTCTACTTTCATTTTAAAAAATCCTTAAAAATTCATATATTATCAACAAAATTCCAAAATAATTACAATAGCCTCATTGTATCATGTTTTAGTTCATATAAAATTTTCATAAATTTTGCAATCTGTTTTTGTGAAAAATTACATAAAAAATTTATTGTTTCATTTTAATCCTTAAAATTCCAAAGTATATGTTCTGCATTAATCATTGAATTAGGTTTCTAAGAAAAATATAATTTGGCTAAATTGAATTATTTCACATAAAAATTAATTTGGCTAAGTTGTGTGTCTTCTTGTTAACTTAATTCACCTGTATTTTGCATTCGCATTTATTTTTTACATTAAAAATAAAAAATCCGCATTGGAAACCTAGATCTAATTGATCTGAATTAACCAAAAGTTATTCCTTTGCCTCCTTGTGTTCGACCCCAGACTTGCTCGTGACATAAATTTAAGTCCAGACACTCCTCGTGAAGATCTTTTCTCGGTTCTACATGATTCGCTAGGTACCCGTATTACAACGAGTACAAATTATATCACGTATATAGCGACTCATCAGATGACGTCGTTGCTGGGGAGGCAAACAACTTAGGGTTTAATTTAAAAAAAGTTAATTTAGGTTTTCTCTCACTCGGGTAGTCTGACCCCCGAGCCATCTTGTAGTTATTCTATTTTTTTCTCTCAATTATTTTTCTTCTCATTTTTATATATATTTTGTCATTGATCTCTCTAGTATAAATTTTATTTTCCTTTCGAGGGCCTAGTGGACTTGGATTGCATCAGAGTTTGATGGACATGACGTGCACCGACTACTAAAGATAAAGGAAATTTAATTTATTTAGAGAGATTTTCATTTTTTTTAAATTCTTGTAATTATTGTGTTCTAATAATTTAGGTAATTTGCGCATTTACAACGGTTATTGTTTGAGAGCTCGCATGTGTAAAAAAGACTTGGATATTATTTTGTGGTGTGTCAAAATCTGTTTCACTCTCCGGTGAGAGTGGGGCTCGACTTGTGTGGAAAAATTAAGGTTAGGCACACGATAGTGTAAGATCACATTTGTTTGTTTTCTTCATAATTTAAACCACACATATCTTCGAAGATTCACACATCTGATAAGATTCATAATGAGATGCACATAGACATGTACTACTTATCTCAAATTAATTCAATTCTTCCCTGCTAATAGTATATTGTTTAGGTGTGGTTTTCTCGATCTTAATGCATTTAGTGTAAATTTAAAAATTCAATTTTGCTTAAAGCATGGAGAGTGCTGGAATTCACTGTAAGTATACATTCTTCTAAGCATGCATCATCATTTCACGTTTGCATTCTGATTTATGATTACTCCCTTGTTTTACAGCTTAAGATTGAAAAGGATATTGGGATTGAACGGTAGGCGTGACTTTTGTGTTAAAATTAAATTTCAAGTGACAACCTAACTTTAAAATTAGGACTGAATTGAGAAGATCGATTAAACAAAATTGGAATAAAAAGAACCTTGTTTAAGGGTGCATAAAGCCCTCATAGTTTGAATTTAAATTCAAGTGAGAGAGAGATGGCATTAGGATAGAGCCAAGCTAGGATTTTCATATAGACTATTGGTTCTACGATTTGCCACTTTTCAATGATGATCTACGAGTAGCCGGTAAATGGTCCGTATTTCCTTACCAGAGTGGGAGGTTTAGAGGATGTTGTAAGGCTTTGTTATAAAGAAACGAGTAGTCATATTTATACGGACCGCACATACTCCCATACTGGTTGTAAGTGGGTACAACTAGTCGTAAGAGTCGGGCCAGCCTGTAGGGAAATAAAGGCACCTACCAACTCGTTAATCTTTGAAAGATTGCATTTAACACCAACTAAAACTGACAAGATAATTCGGACGAACCTTTACGACCATCACGTGTGGAGTTGGTGAATTTGAGGGTTTAAATTGTATTTTGTATTGTGTAAGTTTACTCCGTGCATTTACGTGCACCATAGAACTAGCGCCTTCTTAAATTTCTTGTTCTAATCAGTTCTTTTGACATCGAAGATGACTAAGTGGGGGGATATTTATTCAGACTTTGTGAATCTCTCATTGAAACCTCCAAGAAGTACATCTTCAAAGATTCAAGCGCAACTTGGGCCAACTTGGACTCATGTCCCTCTTGAGCCCAGGATCACTCACTCTCGGGATGGTCACTCTCAAACCATTCCCTTTCTCTCCTCCCACCTCACTGAGGAAGACCTTCGTCTCGATGAGATATCTTCATTCCTAAATCCTCTTCTAATCAAGACCACATTGATGATTCAGGCTCTAAAGAAGATTCAAGTAAAATGCCTCCAGAGAAGAAAGATGAGGAAGAAGAACACCCTGAAGACATGATGAGAATTGTACTGGCCAAATTAGCCACATCTAAGCAGCAACAAGCACTACTCAGAGCTTAGTTAGGACAACTTAATGTTAGGGTGGAACCACCAATGGATGTGGCGTACAACCCCGGATAATACCAAAATTCAGATTATTTGAGTCCGGTCGAACCCGAAGTTGATTTTGAGTTGAATCTGCAATTTCTGAACTTCTTGCCACACTTTGATGGGAATGCTTCTGAGGAGACATATGCATTCCTAAGGGATTTCGAGCTCATCTGTGCTAACCTCAGAATTCCTAGGGTTAGCAGGATTATATTAGGCTCACAACCCTTCCATTTGCCTTGGGTGGCAAAGCCGACTACTGGTTGAAAAATCGTGGAGTTACTGTCAATACCTATGCCCAGTTCAAGGACTAGTTTTTTAAGAAGTTCTACGCCTTGAGCAGGACTAACATGTTGAGGACGCGCATTATGAGCTTTTCCCAGTTACGCCATGAAGCCTTCTGTGATGCATGGGAAATGTTCAAAGACATCCTACAGAAGTGTCCCAGTCATAGACTATATGACAACATCTTGGTCCAATCATTCTTCATTAGTCTCAACCCTGAGATGCAGGGACTAGTGAGTGTTGCCTGTGGAGGAAACTATACATCACAAAGATCGGATACCGTCTTGAATGTACTCGAGCAGATGGTTGAAACCAGTCGCTCACAGATGGACAGTAGGGCCTATACATCGTCCCCCAATTCACTCTTATTATGAGGGGGAAAGTCAGATGTAGTCGATCTCTCTTAGAACCTGATCCCTAGCATGGGACTCATTGCAGACAAGCTTACAGTAGTCGATAAGATTGATAGGAGGATTAATAAGTTAGACCGGAGCATCTCCAAAATTCCAAAACAAATAAAGGAGTTGACTGAGAAGGTATCTAAGATAAGGATACCTACCATTACTACACCCGCTACATCCGTATACCGAGTTCACCAAGTTCAGGAGCAGTTGATGTCAGGGCAACCCCAGCCGTGGGAGCAGTATCAGTCCTACACCCACTCTTTCCAGTAGCCCCCTCCATTAGCAGAGATAAATCAGGAGGATCCTCCACCGATTTGGGAGGTGAATGGAGTATGGTATACTCAGGACCCTACCAGGTAGGGAAGTATGGGGGACCAACAGACCTACCAACATCCCCCAACCTTTCACAGCATCACATTCACCTCCACACTACCTCCTTCATAGTAGAGCCATGGATTCCAACCACGTCAACAGCAGCGGTAGCAGTACCAGTAGTATGGCCTATAGGTCCATTACCAGGAAGGCCAGCAGGGCCCGCAATTTTAGCAGACACACCAGCACCAGCAGCAACAGATGCAATTCCCTTGCCAGCAGGGCCAATCTTCCCATTCTTCTTCCCAATCTTATCCCCTTCCTTCTTCATCTGGTCTCGTGGACATACAACAACAGATCCTCCATGAGCTCTGTTCCTACAGGAATGAAATTCACGACTTACGGGTGGATGTCAACTGCCTATCCAGATGGTGAGACGAGCAGACTGCACCCTCTACCTCGATCCCAGCCCAAGTTCAGGTAAATCCTAATAGCCTGAACTGATCTGGTTCTCGGTAGCACTTTGGTCAAGTATACTATTCAACATCTCCTAGATCTGAACATGAGATTCTTTTATGTGACGAGGCTAATCACATGTCACTTAGGAGTGGAAGGACCATGAATGTACCTGAGCGGACAAGGGACACAAGGAGGGGCATCTCTGGAGCTCTACCTGAAGAGTCTTCATAGGACGAGGAGGAGAGGTAGCATATTCCAGAGCCCCATCAGCACCATTTGAGGATATCTACTTAGAGAGCCAAGAAGAGAAGGAGAGCACGTATGCAGCATCAGCAGCATGGATATACTTCCGAGTCTATGGAGGACCTTGCATCTCCAGTTGGGCAAATACCACTTCACCTTCTATTCCATAATATGTTGCATCAAAAAGATTCTTATATGAATAACTTTGTTTTCTTTAATGCCAAGAATGATCTTTTAGTTCATGATTCAGATTCTTCATCTTCTGTTTCCCTAGATTCAATCCATTTCCCCCGTGCTCTTACGATAGGAAAGCACATCAAAATGATTCAGAAAGATGACCCTGATATGGCACAGTTTTATAAAGAAATATCACTGTAAAGGTGCTATTTGATGAGTATGTGTCTAACCATCCTGTATTCTAAAAATACCTTAACGTTAGATGCACACCTACTAGGGTTAGCAGGAAGAAAGAAAACCAAAATGTGAAGACACACATCTTGTCAGTAGTCACAACCTATTGTCTCAAGAATCATACATTGCCAAGGAAAAAGAGAGACATGGGTGCTCACTACGTGGAGAGTCGTATCGATGACATCGTGTTTGCATGCACACTCTTGGATAATGGTTCTTCAATCAATTTACTTCCCTTAGCATTATATCAGAAATTGGTGTCGGGACCACTTCGCAAATCCAAAGCTTTACTCCAATTCGTAGATGGTTCAGTGAAGTGACCTAAGGGAGAAGTGAAAAACGTCGTTATCTCTATTGAGGGGCAAAACTATCGGGTTGACTTCATAGTCTTGGACATGGAGACCCCCAATCATTGGAGAGAATCTCATATCATTCTCGAACGATCCTTCCTAAGGACCGCAGGCGCAGCTTTCGATTATGGTACAGGAATGATGAAGTTCCATTCTCCAGGTGGAGAAGTGAACCGTGAGATAAAGCAAACCAAGTGTCAGTAACCCGATTCAGATAGTATCACAGAGTACTCATCCTCATAGGCAGATTGCAGAATGATTAGCACCGTTGGGATTTGCAAACATGTTCCTTCAGAACAGAGCGAGACCCTTTCATCTGGAAAGGACATAGTGCATGATGCAGTTTGCCAGGTGTTGCCTGATCTTATTCGAGATGCATCTACCTATTCTTGTGATGACGTAGAGATCCATCTGGATCTGTCATTTCCATCCCCTTCGGAACGATCATAGGACATATATGATGAGTCAAACGCGGCTTTGGTCAACTTACCACGTTTCTTTAGCGATCTGACTCCCAATACTTCTGAGTTGATGGTGAGTACTACACAGTTGAGCCCACCTTCATGCAGCACGGAACCAGATTCAATTCAGCCAGATATGCTCGATGGCACCACCTTGCCAGAATTGAAATCACTAACTCATACACTCACGTATACCTTTCTTGCAGGACCCAAAGAGAGATATCATGTTATCATTAGCTCAGACTTGACTTTAGAACAAGAGTATAGGTTGTTAGAGGTCTTAGAGAGGAACCACAAAGCAATAGGATGGACAATGTCGGATCTCGTCGTGATTAACCCCACTCTCTGCTCACACCACATCTTTACTGAGGATAATGTGATAACTTCCCGTGAGTTCTAGAGGAGATGTAACCCCAGTCTACGGGAAGTAGTGAAGAACGATATTAAGAAATGGTGCAAGGTAGGGTTTATATACCCTATTTCTGACTCCAAGTGGTGGCCCCACTTCATGTTGTCCTGAAGAAGTCGGCAAATCAGATGGTCACCAACGAGGTGGGGTAGAGATTGTGACACAAGCACCCACATCGTGGCGCATCTGTGTCAACTATAGGCACCTGAATGCCGCGACCAAGAAAGACCACTTTCCCTTGCCATTTATTGATCAGATTTTGGAGAGACTCGTAGGGAAAGAGTTCTTTTGTTTTCTTGACGGGTAGTCAGACTACAACCAAGTAGCTATATCCCCAGAGGATCAGGAAAAGACCACATTCACATGTTCATTCGACACTTACGCTTTCAGGCGCATGCCATTCAGACTCTGCAATGCCCCGAGTACATTTCAGCAGTGCATGATTTCCATATTTGACGAGATGGTGGGAGATTTCCTGGAAGTGTTCATGAAGACTTTTTGATACACGATGATTCCTTTGATACATGTTTAGCTCACTTGGACCGAGACTTCAAGAGGTGTAGAGAGGTGAATCTGGTACTCTCCTGGGAAAAGAGTCACTTTATGGTGGTAGATGGTATCCGTGTTGGGGCATGTCATCTCTAAAAGGGGGATGGAGGTTGACCTTGCCAAGGTGGAGGCGATTAAGAAACTCATTCCACCTACCAACGTGAAGTTAGTGTGGTCGTTTCTAGGGCATGTTGGATTCTAACAGAGATTTATTCAGGATTTTTCGAAGATTGCCCACCCACTTACTGAGCTCTTAGGGAAAGACACAGAGTTCATTGTAGTCATAGGTGTCTAGAGGCCTTTGAGCTCTTGAAGATGAAGATTTGTACCTCACCTATGCTACAAGCTCCTGAATGGTCTCTCCCCTTTGATATCGTGATGGACGCTTCAGATTTCGCTATAGGAGCTGTGTTAGGACAATGACTAGAGGGTAATCCATTTGCGATCTACTATGCAAGCAAAGTGTTAGACCCTACATAAAAGAATTACACCGTGACTGAAAAGGAAATGCTCACTGTAGTATGGCCCCTCGAGAAGTTCATGTCGTATATTTTAGGCTCTAAGGTGACAACCTACACTGATCACACAACTATTCGGTACTTAATGGAAAAGAAGGACGTGAAGGCGCATCTTCTTAGGTGGATTTTACTCCTCCAGGAGTTTTATTTGGAGATAAAAGATAAACCTGAATTGAAGAATGTTGTGGCTGATCATCTTTCTCAGATTGAACTTAAGGATTCTCTTGATTATGAGCTGATAAGAGAGACCTTCCCAGACGAGTCAATCTGATGACCTAATTCTGTGGTATGCCAACATGGTGAACTTTCTTGTCTCCAAGCAGGTTCCCCATGGTTGGACTAGGAGAAGCATTGACTGATTGAAGTCGAATTCGAGGAGATACCACTGGGACGATCCTTTCCTTTTCTTTGAAGGATCGGATTGTGTTTGGGAGAAGGTGTATTCCTTAGGAGGAGTACCAGAGTGTCCTCACATATTGTCATTCACTTGAGACTGGAGGACACCATTCGGGGATGAGAACTGCTCACAAGGTACTTCAATGTGGATTGTATTGACCGGCCTTATTTCGAGATGCTATTGATTTTGTACGGTCGTGTCTGATTTGTCAAAGAATGGGAGGGACAGTTGGACAGAGAGATGAGATGCCCATGCAGTCGGTGATTATTTATGATGTTTTTTATGCATGGGGCATAGATTTCATGGGTCCCTTTCCCAATAGTCAAGGACATGAGTACATCTTGTTGGCGGTTGACTATTTTTCTAGGTGGTGGAGGCCATCCCAACCCGAACTGCAAAAAGCAAGACTATATGTAAGTTTGTGAGAGACCATATTATTGTTAGGTTCGGGGTGTGCCAAAAGTTTTGATATCAGATGGGGGTAGCCACTTTGTGAACCGAGATGTGAGACCTTTAGCCAAGGACTACGAATTTGAGCACAGAGTTACTAGTCCTTACCACCCACGGTCCAATGGCATGGTAGAAGTTTCGAACAGAGAGGTGAAGAGTATTTAGCAGAAGTTGGTTCGTCCCGATAGGAAGAACTGGTCCTAGCTCTTGGACCAACTTCTGTGGGCCTATAGGACAATCTACACGACACCATTGGACAATTCACCATTTAGAATGATCTATGGCAAGCCATGCCATTTGCCTGCAGAGCTGATTCACAAATATGAATAGGGCAATTAAGCAGATTAATTGGAGTTGTCACCTAGGGAAGCTTTGTCGAGACTTGAACTTGAACGAGCTCATGGAAATCCGAAATAGGGCATATGACAACAATTTGATTTATAAGGACAAAGTAAAGAGATGGCATGATCAGCAGATTAGGTGCAAATACTTTGTCCTTGAGCAAAAGGTATGGTTGTTTAAATCTAGGTTGAAGATGCTCCATGGGAAGCTCAAATCTAAGTGGACGGGTCCCTTTGTTGTTATGAAAGTGCACAGGAATGGAAGTGTAGAGATAACATGTCACACAGATGGTGCACAATCCCATGTGGTGAATGGACAACTGTTGAAGCATTTTGTAGATTCTAAAGAGCAGTTAGTCCAAGTCGAGATCATCAGCTTCATGTAGAGTAAGCACAGAGCAGAAACATCATATTACTCTTCATGAAGATGCAGCATCAAGATTCAGCAGCTTAGAAGATTCATTCACTCTTGTACATTCTTCCTTCTCTGTATATTCTTCAGATCATATCGGTTCTTACACTTACTCCTGTCCTAGACTTAGGCTTACCAGAGCCTAAGAATAGGGGGGACTGATGCCCGCATGTGTATATTCTCATCCATTTCTTCTCTTGACCTTGTCTACCCAATTTTTTGCTCTTCTTCTACGCTTAGGATGACCAGAGCCTAAGTATAGGGGGCAGATTGATTTCTATACTTTTTTGTTATTTTAGCTCTCCTACGCTTAGCACGAGCTATGTATTTTCCTCGCTTGTTGTGCTCTGAGGAAAGCACAAGCTAAGTATAGGGGGGGTGTATATATTACATATATGGAAAAAATGGGGCTGCACCCGTCCCATTTTTCTTCAAAATTTTTTATTTTTCTTGAAAAATATCACCGTGTATATTCATCCCTATATCCCTCCTATATGCCATTCGAATTTCGTCAGAAACAGAGACTCCTACGGCCTGCATCGAGATGATGTCGATTTAAAAAATTCTATTACCGTTAAAAAATGACTGTCTTGATGGAGGTCGTAGGAGTCTCTGTTTTTGATGAAATTCGAATGGGATATAGGAGGGATATAGGGATGAATATACATGGTGTTATTTTTCAAAAAAAATAAAAAAATTGCCAAAATAAGGTGGGGGCAGCCATGTTGGCTGCCCCTAGGGGGCAGCCACATATGACCCTACATATATATATATATATATATTACCTATAGCTCGTATTTCACGGATTTTTGTATATATTATTCAATAATTACGGGGTGGGTAAAATGAAAAAAATCAAAAAAAGTTTTGAAAAAAATATAATTTTCTCTTTTCTTTCCTTATCTATTTAAAAAACTTTTAAAAAATAAGCAAAAACCATTTTTAGAAAAAAACTTTTTTCTTCTTTCTTTAAAAAACAACAATAAAAAATAAATAATAATAATAAAACATAAAAAAACCTACCGAATGAGTTGGCTTAGTCCCTGACACTTACACATTCACACAAGACCAGTGAAGTTCAAGAACACTTGGTTTATGAGGTCTTGAAATTTTGATTTAAGCAGCCTTAGTCATTAGGGTCTTTGACTTAATTATTCACATTTCTCTAGTTTCAAAGATTTGTGTGCCATATTGCACGCTTAGTCTCTACCTTAAGAATATGATCAGCACCTCACATACATGACTATAGTTAAGGATATGAGTTGAAATTTCACGTGAGGAACTGGGATGAGGGATTTAAGTTTGGACCTGATTTAATGATGCTCAAGGATGGGATAAAATCAATGACGGCTTCATGAAACCTGAGTGTCCGTACCTTTTTCTAGTATGAGAACATGGTTCTTGTATTATCTCTTCACATTTACCTTTGTACCAGGGTGTGATGAAAGCTAAAATATATATTGATCAATGTGTGTTAACTTTTGGTAAAAGCAGGGGAGCTAGCCAAAATTTCAGAAAAGAAAGAAAGAAAGAAAGAAAGAAAAGTTGAAAGAAAAGCTCTCACCATACAAAGTCAAATATCAAGGAGCTTCCACCAAAGGCGAGCGCTCCCAACCATTTCAAAGTGTCCACTTGGACCACCTCCATTCGGACCAAGGAGTCAGGCTAGCATCCAAAAAGGGTTTCGCATTATATAGTGATACAAGTCTGGGTGTCGAAGGTATCTTAGACACTCAAAAGAGATGCACGCAGTATACTCCCAGGAAAACAAGTACAGACGACTCCAACTTCTCTTGATGGACACACTTATCAACAACCGAAAAATACATGCGTTGAGTTAATAAGTCACTCGAGAGGATCCTTGTTCCAATGAGAGGGAGAGAAGAAATGACACAATCCTATGCCCTCCTTCAATTGGCCTTCCATCTACACTTTGAAGTCTGAAAATTAAAGAGATGGTGGATTGGATGCAAGAAATGGTTTATTCCCTAGTGTTGAGGATCAGGTTCTTAGGAGAGTCTCTTGGACTGGACCTTGGGTGACGTCGTGACTCAACTCTTGTATATGCAGTCCACACTTAAGTCATATCCCTATTATATATGTATACATAGAGAGTATGATGATTAGGGAAATTGGATACCTTTTGTCTAGAGCTTGGTTTGACTTAGAATTTTAGGATCTCTAAAACAATGAGTTTTTGAACGGATCAAGTCTCGTATTCACATGCATAGTCAGGGGTTAATCCAACTTATTCATTCTTTATTTGCTCGAGGACTAGCAAAGTTTAAGTATAGGGGGTGATGAATCCACGATTCATCATCTCAATATATTGATCTTAGCACAATCCCTGAGTAAAATCTCAAATAAATTTCTATAAAATCAATAAATTAACAAAATAACCCTTGTAGAAAAATACACTACTTATTGTATATTATATTATATAAAATGAATTAACAATAAAAAACCACAAAATAAAGGAGTTTTTCACTTATAAATAGCCCAAAATTCATGTATTTTTATTAATTTCATTTCAACTCCTTTATATTTAATTCTTTCTCTAACTTGTTTATAAAAATGTACATAAAAATAAAAAAATATAAAACAAAATTTACCTCAAATAAATGCTCCTAGATCCCTAAGAGAAAAAAGTCGTAAAGTCCAAATTCCCAACCAAATTCTTACTCCGTATGAACTCCAAATCACCAAACTCACTTTTAAAGTTTAAGTTAGAAAATTATCTATCCAATGAAAGTGATTTCATTAAAATCGAAGCTTGTTTGCAAAATATGGGTTTTGGGACCTAGGTGTACATTGTATATGTATATATTTTTCTTTTCTCATTATTTATTTACTTTTCTTAATTACTAAAATATCCAAAAAAAATCATTTTTGTATTTAATTTTATTTCTATTATTTTATCTTATTTTTATTTTGTAAATATCTTTTATTAAAAATATATAATTAGAAAAGTAAAAAAATATATAATTAGAAAAGTAAAAAAAGACATGCACATATTGTTTGTCTTATTTTGTTAGTTCTCTGCTCCTTTTCTTCTCTTTATTTTATTGTATTTTAATAGCCTACTTTATTTTATTCTATTTTATTTTATTTTCCTCTATTTAATTTTCATTCTCTGCATTAACTTCCCTTTTCTTTACTCAACTCAACCATTCCATCTAACCTCCATTCAACTCCACCATTTCTTTAACCTCCTATTCAACTCCACCATCCCACCATCTTTTCTAACCTCCATTTTTCTTCTCTTTTTATTCACCTCATTCTCCTCATTTTTATCTTTCATCCACCTTTATGCGAGAGAGAATAGAGAGCTCCGACCACCCGTGTCGGTGACAGTGAACGACGAAGTAGAGTGATGACCGACCTCCTCTCCAGTGAGATCCATTGGCACTCCGGCCAACATCACAGCCGCCTTCGTGTGCTGCTCGAGCTCATTGCTCGCCTACAATTTGAATGACGATTGTGCTTCTTGTGAGCACACCATAGGTGACCGCTTCCATTTTAGGTAATTCTCCTTTTTTTGTCATCATGTTTATTATTTTATTCTCACATCACATTACCACCCACACCTTCATTTTTTTAGCGCATCACCTTCACCATATCCTTATATTTGCATCTCTTTATTCCCTGTTAAAAAAACTAAAAAAACAAAAAAATCAATCAAATTACAATAGAAAAAATAAAAAAATAAAAAAAACAACCAGGCGGTTGCCCATGCTCCACTGCCGGCCACCGCTTCTCCCTCCATCCCGTCAACGCTGCCATCCGATGGCTGCTCCTTCCGCTGCTCACCTAGCGGCCTCTGCCCCCCACCGTCGTATGCATGGCCACAAAGCCACTCCTTCCTCCGCCATCTCAGGAATCGCCCACATCTGCCCTTGGTCACCCCTCCTCCCACAGCAGAAAGCCTCTATCACCTACACCTCCAAGCCGTAGCTCCCCCATGGCCCTCTGCCCCAGTCGCCAAGCATGCCACCCGAGTATGCCCACCAGCTATAGCCCCCGTCGCCCTCTGCTAGCCCATGCATGTCATCCGCCTCCAGCCCACAGGACCCACGTGTGCATCTGCCTCACCGTTGCAAACCACCCCTTGCCAGTAGCCTCTTCCCTCCGACAACCACCGCTGCCCTCCACTGCTTGTGGTGTTGCATGGTGATTTGCCCCTCCCAACCATAGCCGAATGCAAGAACAAAGAAGAAGAGGTTTTATTTTTATTTTTTGGGATATTTATACCCATAACCCTGAGTAATTTTGTAATTACCCCAGGAACCATCGATAATCACGAATTACACATAAGACCCTGAATAACCACTTCGTTTTACACTCATAAGTTTCTGTTAGTTTAGTTCATTAACTCAACCATATGGTTAAGTTAATCTAATGCAATATGTGATCTAATGGCTAAGATTAATCAAAAAAAGAAAGGAAGGAGAGGAGGAGGCGGGGTCTTTCACGGAGGGCGGTGAGCAGCAATGGGGGTAGGCAGGCAGAAGTGCATGTAGGAGGGAGATCCGACTTAAGGTAGACTTGCATGAATGGAGATCCGACCTGAGGCAGACTTGCTACTTGAGATGAGTTCTTTTTAGCGGTGCATCTCTGGGACCTTGCGATGGTTGTTGGAATGGGCTTGGCTGACAAAAGCGGGGCTGCATGCTGGACAGTACTCCGACATGAGCCTCTCACACTTGTACCTAACATCGCAGGCATTGCACACCATCTTGGCACCCATGGGACCCGTTCTCTACTGTGGCATCTTCTCCACCCCGCAGTGGCTGCACCTTCGCCCACCTCCCCCCTCCGTCTCCTCTGCCTTCGTCTTGGGATTCCTCGTCTTCTTGAACTTGATGTGCTTCCTATGGAGCAATGACCTTCCCCTTCCCCACGGCACAACATAGTTGAGTGGCAGGACCTCAGGGTTCATGGCGTGAGGCTCATAGACGAGGTAGGATGATGAGGAGGACAAGAATGAGCATGAGGAAGATGACAAACAAAGCGAGTCAACGAGTTCTTGGCAGGAGAGGGACTAGACACGGCGAGAGTGCTTGTTGCAGGCCTTGCAGGGAACCAACAGGGCCTCTGTGGAGAAGCACATGAAGGTGCACATCAGGGAGGAGCAGGCGGAGAAGGTCAGGAAGGAGATGGAGGTGAGGGAGGTAGAGTGACTTTATAGGGTGGGGTTGGGCATGAAGTGGAGCTGGACCCTCTGTTATGCACGGTGGCTTCGTAGGCATGTGAGAAAAGAAGGGGGTGAAGGAGTCGTCGTCCACGAAGCGAGAATCCATTCTTTGAGGGTGCATAAGTTATGTTAATCAAGTCTTGAGGCGGTGGTGGGGGTGGGGTCTCTGAGTTGGGGGTGGGAGGGGGCATGATCTGCATGCTAGGGGGTGGCCGGAGGGGAAGGGGATCTGACCTGGGGCAATGTAGGCTGCAGGCGGGCGGTCCTTCGACCCGAGGGGGGTGCTCGACTTGGGGTTGTAGGGAAGAGAAGGGGCGGGGGAGGGGGGGCTCGACCTGGAGTTGCATGCAGAGGAAGAGGGGGTGGGGGTGCTCTGCATGGGGCTTGCAAGGGGAGGCGGGGTAGCTGGCGGTTGGGCGCTCTGACCTGGGGTGGGGGTGCTGGATGAAGGGGAGGAGGAGGTGGTCGGAGGAGGTGGGTGATGCTTGGAGGACGAAGTGGGAAAGGAGGAGGAAGGGGATAGTGGTCTTATTTGTTATAATTGAAAATTAAAGGGTATAAAATATAAAATGATTGACGGATACCGTCATAGTTAATGGGAAATTGGATGGAAATTAACATGAGGTTATAGGTCTAAGAGTTAAACATTACTCAAGGTCTTATATGTAATTCGTGATTATTGAAGGTTCAAGGGGTAATTACAAAATTACTCAGGTTTATAGATGTAAATATCCCCTTTTTGTAAAAATAACATTATTTTTATTTCATGTTTTTATTAGTGCAAAAACAACCATGTACATATTTTGTTTGTAATTTTTTTTCCTGAATTTGCATAGATACCTATGTTCATGAATTAATTTGGACATCTTTCTTGCATCATTTATTTTAATGAAAAATAGCATGTTGTTAAGCAACTAACTTTCTATCATTTGAATAATTATTTGGATTTTTGTGAGCTCTGATTCATTAATTAAAATTTTTAAGTTAAAAATTGTATATTTTACACACTTTGAACTCTTAAATTCATTTTTAACTCACTTTTACTCCAAAAATTCCTCTAAAATCAGAAATGATGCATTGAAACATGTTTTAATTAGTTTCCAAATTTCATCAAAATTGGAGTTCTCTTGTGCCATAAATTATAGAATGCTTTTAGTTAATGATTTTTACTTAAATCCACACATATTATTTTTGCGAAATTTCAACTCTCCTAAATTTCTACTATAAATATCTTCTTGAGATAATTTTCTCTCTGGCTGAAATGATAATATGGATTTAGTAGGACTTAATTACTCATTGTCACTCTACTTTCATTATAAAATCCATAAAAAATCATATATTATCAAAAAAATTCAAAAAAATTATTGTAGCCTCATTGTATCATGTTTTAGTTCCACTAAAATTTTCATAATTTTTACATTATGTTTGTGTGAAAAATTATATAAAACCCATAAAAAGTGTGCATTTTTCATTGTTGCATTTTAACCTTTAAAATTCCAAAAAAAAATTGTTTTCATCATCACTACATTGGGTTTCTAAAAAAAATATAATTTGGCTAAATTGGATTAGTTCACATAAAAAATAGCTTAGCTAATTTGTGTGTTTTCTTGTTAACTTAATTCACCCACATTTTACATTCACATTTATTTTTGCATTAAAAAATCAAAACAAATCCGCATTGGAAACCAAGATCTAATTAATTTGAATTGACCCAATGTTGTTCCTTTGTATCCTTGTGTTCAAAATCAAACTTGTCCAAGATGTAAATTTAAGCCGAAACACTCCTCGCGAAGAGCTTTTCTTGGTTCTGCATGGTTCGCTAAGTACTTGTATTACAGCGAGTACAAATTATATCATGCATTTAGCGACTCGTCAGGACCTTGCCCTAATTCTTGCATTAATGAAGAGGACAGGAGGTTGATGGAAGAACCACTGTCAAGCAATGTTCGCTCAAAGACTTGATCGAAAATCTCGCAACTGATCAAAGGCGCTCCTTTGTCTTGCTTTTTCTACGGAGATTGCTGATGGCTACAACTGTGGCCATTATGAGAACATGCTTCTCAACCTATCGGTGTCTGTTGTTACATGCTAGTCGACGTTTTTTTGTACATGCCTCTTTCAAACCTTTCTTCACAGCGGGCATGTATTCCATGGCCTTCATTAAAGGAATCTCAACAATCAAATTATTGATGATATCCACAACTCAGGGATCAGATAATGTACTTTTTCATTTTGCGATTTTTTGGAATTTTCTATTGCTTTAGGAAAAGGAATATTTACAGTACTAAAATCAGAAATAGAGTTTTTGTTTACAATAAAATCCTTGTCCACAAAATTTTGTACATCCGGATCATAAAAAGAAGTACAAGCTGGAGACTAAGATGCAGGTGCTCGTGGACAAGTAAAAAGTAGAGCTTATACTTCATCGGCTAGTGTAGGATCGGCTGTATTTGATGGCTCCTCCATGGTTGGTTTAGCTTCACTTTGAATGCGAACATCTTTTTGGTCTTTTTGGCTTTCCTGATTTTTTTAGTGTTTGTTGGTAGTAGTGGAGGTGAATGGCAGCTAGCTTGGCTCCTCCTCATCCTCCTTCTTCCTTACATGTCCCTATAGTTGGCGCAGCTGATGCAGAAGATGACAATTCACCTATCAAAGCTTTATTTTGCCCAAGACATGCGGAAGAATGAAGTAATGTCCTACCGCTCCAGAGAGTGACAGCATTAGATAAAGAAATATTACAACAATTTGACTCTACGGGTATAGAGTGGACATCACATTCTAACTGCTCTTTTCTTTTGAAGCTATTGGGGTTTTCTTCTACCTGTGCCGGAATGGATGTTTTGGTGGTGGTCAGGTCGTCGAGCTTTTTCATCATATCTGCTAGGCCTTTTACAAGTCAGGCCAAGCAATCAAGGGTACGGTTCATCGGACTTGCCTCAAAAGGTTTAGCATGTGGACCACACTGTGGCTGATTATTGTGGGACTGAGGCATAGACTACTGATGTGGTTGAGGAGATGGAGAAGCTGGTACTACTGGTAGGAAGGAGGAGGGTACTGCTGATGTGGTACAACCGCATATTGGTGATACAGTTGCGGCTGGAGGTACTACGGTTGTGCATACTACTGGTTCTGCCTCCATTGGTTATTGTACCGTGGAGGCTGGTGATATTGAGACGGGAGTTGAGAGGACTACCCAAAACGTCCACCCTGAGGTTGGTGGTAGGCCCTGTTGTCTTGTGGTTGTCCCTGAGGATGTCCGGTAGGATGGGCCGGCAGTGCTTCATTCCTCCATACACTATTGAAGACTTTAGTCATGGGTGGTGGTGGGAAGGTTGGATAGGAAGGTGGAAGGAAGTATGGCTAGTAACACCATGTCTTATTGTGGCGGGCCATAATCGGACGTTTGCACGTAGTACACGTGCTGAACTGTCGTGGTTGCTGACTTGGTTGAAGTTGTTGTGATGGTGATGGCTAATCCTTCTTCTCAACTGGAGTCTCTGTAGATGGTGTCATCGACTGAACTGAGCTGATGGTGCTCACCAGCAGCTCCAGCTGCTTGGTGATCTGGTCCAGCTTGTCTAGGTGTTGCATCCGCTTTCGATCACAACGAGCTTCTCAAGATCCTATGATCGCTTCTCAATAATATCCACGTTTGAGAGATGTTGATGAACGTGAAATCTGCCTCTTTAATAATGTGGGATTGCCATAGTACAGGAGGCAGATTTCGGTCATGTAAAGAACCACACTTTCAAATATGTGGAAATTAATTTACTTGGTAAGTGTACCAAGGTCAAGCTCAGGGACACGAGCCCCTTCGTCTATTTATCAAATTTTTCTATTAATTAATGAGTGATTATATTCTAGTTTTATGTATTTATGTAGAGGCATAATAAAATACAGATTAGACAATGCAATTATATGATGTGTGTAATTTTTATTTTATTTTATGATGCAATTATAAAATGATGCATGAATGAAACACACTCAATTAATGTGATGCAAACAAGTATTCAAAACAAGATGTACAAATATGCCTTGGATTATCAAATTATTGAGCAATTGAATAAGGATCAATTTCAGAGTTAAATTGTGCAATAACGTTAAGTAATGGCATTTAACATAAAAAGTAAGAGACAAGGAGTACATAAAAATATAGCCTGTTTAATTCAGTGTCAAAACATGAAATTCTCTATGCCAATAGAAAGAGGATAAAATTAGCAATACAATGAAACTAAAATCATGCAATTTGGACTTAATATGCTAAAGTTATGAAAGAAACAGTGCAAGGGCATAAATGCAATAAAAATACGAGAAAAAATAAAGATAACTATTGCAAATTGGCCCCTGAAAGGGCCCATTTGCAAATACCAAAAATCGATGGGGGCCTAGTGCAATTTATCCTTTTACGTGCCAGGGCCTGTTTGTAATTTCATAAAGTTGCAAGGTCCTCCCTATAAAATACCCATGCGCGCACGTAAGGCACGCACATGGGGACCAAAATGTAATAACCAAAAATCGTAGGGTCGTCTGTGCAAAATGCCCAACATTCAAGTGCCATGTACGCGCAGGGCTAGGCTCGAAAGGCACTGCAGCTTCGGGCCACGTGGTTGGATCTGTTGGCTCGGGTAATGGCTCAGCGGTCCGAGCCAGGTGGCTTGGTCATCCGAGCCTACCGGTCTGGACGAGTCAATGTGGCATCATCTGGTCCGTCCGATTGTGAGAATCAAACGGTAACTCTATCTTCATCCTCTATCGTATGTCCCTGGAGGAGGCTGCGCTCCAGCGACCTCCGCATAGCTCCTCCATGTTCCACAAAGCCCTTCAAAGGTCGGAGAAAATGTCTAAGGACCTCGCAAAGGAGCTAGAGGTGCGACGATGAACCAGGGGCAATTAAAATGGCTTGTTGATGAAGCGCCATCAGTGACAGAGCTTGAGATCGGAGTGGAGACGCGACGTTCGGCCATTGAAGATGGGGGGGAGGTACCTGCAAGCGTTAGGGAATAGTCGCAGTATGCAAAGTAGGTGCGATTGAGGTGAAGGTGAGTGGAGGATTGATCGGGCAAAGGAGATGGAGGCCAATAGCTTCTTCTCTGACAGAGCGGGGAAGAAGGGGATAGGGGTGATGGAGGTTCTGGATAAGGGATGTGGCGAGCGGAGGGGTTAGCAAAGATGAGGGTGATATGATGGAGCTTGTGGGGTAATAGGTGCCTAGTGAGGGTGAAGGTAAGTGACAAGAAAATTAGAAGAAAAGGCAATGAAAAGAAGGGGGAGTGCCTGGTCGGAGCAAGGAGGAAGAATAGTGGATGAAGTAGCATCGGCTGAGCTCGCTTAGAGCTCGAGGTCCTCGCACGATGTGGTAAACCTTGCCTCGGTGCTCGGCGGTGCTAGGAGGTGCCGCTACATGGCAGGAGGGGCCATGGATCACACCAGGGTAGGTGGTCGTCTTCGCCTTGGCCTCCACCCTCCGATGTCACCAGAGGGACATGGCAAGCTGGGCCAACTCCCGTTGATTGGTGGATAAAGGTTGTGGTCAGTGGAGATAGGGTTTTATAATGCGGGGTCTCTGGTTGTTTCGTTGATGAGGGGTTTTTGAACGCCTGACATGAATGTTGGGAGTGAAGGGATGGAACGATAGGGGTTACACGAAGGAGACGAATCTTGGAGCTCCATGGGGGGTTGTTTAGAGAGTGTAGAGGTGGTCGAAGCAATGGCCAGAAAAGGAAAGGGGGAGGCATGGTTTCGAGTCTAACAGCTGAGGAGGAGGGGGGCTATGGATGTAGGAGATGAAGCCTAGACTATTGGATCATGCGATTCAACGGTTCTGGAAGGGGGTACAGGTGAACGGTTGAGTTTTGATCAATAGATCTGATACAGTGGTGTTTGGTAGAGCAAGAGTGAACGGTCGAGATCGAGACTGAGGCGAGATATGATGGTCGGGAATGGAAAGGTGATGTGGTGAGGTAAGGGCTGTAGGATGATGGGTTGATCGTGCGGTTAGGAAGATGGCGGTGAAGAGCAGTGGGGATCATATTTGATTGGAGGGATCCGACGGCTGTAGTTGGTAGGGGCAGTTGACGCTCAAGATGGAGGTAAGCCATGGAGATATAATGGTTGATGATGGAGTGGGGATCAACAGGTGAGATGGAGCGGGTAGCAGGTGATCCAATGGCCAGAAGAGAGACCGAGTAGCAGAAGGGGAACAACCATGTGGGTGACCCTAAGGGTGCCACATGGCCTAATAGAAAAAAATTAGAAAATGGTAAAAAAAATAATTCTAAATAAATAAAAGGAAGAAAAATTAGGAAAAAAGTCAACACAAGAAAGTTGTAGAACTCAATGAGATCTACAACTTTCATGTTGGACAAAAAGTCAAAAGAGGTCATTTATACAAAAGTTTATTTTTGGTGGCATTTTTTATGGGATAAAAACACTGCTTTTAGTCTTTGAGATTTTTTTTGTATTTTCTATTTCTTTTACAAACCAAAACAATTAAAGACAATTAATTAACCTAATTTGTATGGGTTTTTATAAAATAGAAAATAAAAAGGAGGTCAGTCATTAAATACAATAATTATAGGTTGATTACACAATTTATATACAATATACTACAAGATAAGATCAATGAATTATTAGTAAATTTTATTGAATTGTTTAAGCTTGGGGATTAAGAATTGCATTTTAGCATGATGAATCTGACGTTCATCATACTCCTATACTTAAAATATGCTCGTCCTCGAGCATCTAAAGAATGAAGGAGGCAGATTAATTCCTGATAGTGCATGTGAAAATTTCAAGGCTCAATTCGTTAAAGATCCTCAATTTAACTGATCCTAAAATTCTAGGTTCAACCATGCTCTAGTCAAAAGGAATCCAACTTCTCTAATTTTCAGACTCTCTATATGTAGATAAATTATAAGGATATGACTTCAGTGTGCTGCATTCATGAGAGTCGAGTCGAGACATGACCCAAAGTTCCAAACTAGGAGACTCTCCTCTAGACCTAATACTCAACACTAGGGAATGAGTCTATTCTTGCTTTCATCAACTGTCTCATTAGTTCGTTAGACTTGAAAGCGTATATGGACGGCCAGATGATGGAGGGCATAGGATTGTGTCTATTTTTCTCTCCCTCACATTGGAACAAGGGGCCTCTCAAGTCCTTATCACTCAACACATGTATTTTTATTTTGTTGATCAATGTGTCCTTCGAAAGAATCCGGAGTCGTCTGCACTTGTTTTTCTGGGAGTACACTGGGGAGTATCTCTTTTGAGTATCTAAAATACCTTCGACACCCAGACTTGTATCATTATACAATGCTGAGCCCTTTTATGGTGCTAGCTTGACTCCTTGGTCCTAATAGCGTCTAGTCCAAGTGGACACTTTGAAAATGTTTGCGAGCACTTGCCTTTGGTGGAAGCTCTTTGTAATTTACTTTGAAGGATAGAGCTTTTTCTTGATGAATTTCTTTTCTTTCCTTTCCTTTTGGGCTAGCTCCAGTGCTTTTACCAAAAGTTGGCGCACACCGATCAACAATTTAATTAGATTTCGTCACACCCTGGCACATAGGTAAATATCAAACGATAGCATATGAACTTGTTCACATACTGGCTAGGGTTTTTGCTTACACTCAGGTTTCTTGAAGCCTTCATTAACTTTATCCCATCCTCGAGTATCATTAGATCGGGTCTAGACTCAAATCACCAGTCCCAGTTCCTCAGGTGATATCTCAACTCATCTCATAAATCATGCAGTTGTGAAAGTGTTGTGATGGTCAAATTCTTTTGATGGTAGAGATGAAGAGTGTATATAGCACTCAAATCTTTCAAACTAGAGAAGTGTGGATTATTAAGTTTAAAACCCTAATGACTGTTTAAAACCCTAATGACTAAGGCTGGCTAACTCTGACTCTCAAGATCTCAGAAATCAAGTGTCCTCAAATCCTCAAGCCTTTAGTGAAAGTGAATGTGTCAGGAATACACCAACTCAGGAGTTAGTGACTTTTCGTGATTTTTATCTTTTGCAAATTTTTATGAATTTTAATTTATCATTTTTTTAATTCCTTTGAGAGACAATGACAGGCCTAGGCTCGTATGAATAGTTGCATCTACTCCCAGCTAGTATGGGTGTAAGTACGAACCGTTAGATGGACCCGTGTTACTTGAGGACAGAGCCATAGATAGTGTCCTCTAAACCACCCACTCTGTTATGGCAGACCGAAGTTCATGCACTGAAGAGTAGCTACTCATTTTTAAGCGTAGTAGTTAGAGTCTTTACTAAAGAATTTTATTTTTTTTCAGATTTTTACAGAGTTTTTGAAAAAGGTTAATTTTATTTTCAAGAAGTTAATCCCTTAATTTTTAAGCATATTTTTACAAGAATTTTTACAAAACTTAGTTCACATGTCAACATAAACCAAGCCCAAAAAAAGATTTCAAAAACTTTTTTTTAAAACACGAGCTATAGATAAAGTATATGCATAGTAATATACGGTATACCCCATATACATAACTTGTGTTGTGTCCTCATAGCATAAGTGAAATGAAGCCATAGCTATGGTTAACTGTAGGCTAATATAGCAGAACTGAGGGGAGGGTCCCCCTATACTTAGGTCAAAAATGACCTAAGTATAAGAAGACAGATGGAGGGATGGATGAATGAGTCGGGTCCCCCCTATACTTAGGTTGAATATAACCAAGTATAAGATACAGAATTAATATGGGGGCCCTGAGGTTGTTAGGGTTAGAAGGGGATTTATACAAATGATTGGAGATAGGAGGTTGAAGGGTGAATTTTCAAAGATGGGGACGTAGGAGTGGGAAAAGGTGTATACATTATGGTAGGGGGAGGGGGTGGTTTGTGTGTGCGTGGGGGGGGGAGGGTGGGGGGTATATACATAGATGATGTTGCAGGGTGGTGTAAGTGCATGTGTATGTGTGTGAGGGGGGGTGTAAATCATCTGGTGATCTACTCTCTCTTTTTTTACGCATGCGAGCCCTCAAACGAGGGCCGCTAGAATTGCACAAGCTACATTTTTTACAACATGATGAATGAAATGCTGATTAATGTTCCTTGAATCCTTCCTCTATTTTCTTTCATGGCTCCTCGCAACAAGAGATCCCAACTCCATGCCTCCATGTAGATGAAGCATTCTCGATCTTCATGGGCCCTGTCACCAAAGAACAATAGAAAAATAGCAAGAAAAATAATCAACAAAAATGATGCAAAAACAATCATGATGAAAAACTTGTGAATTTTTAAAATATTTCAACAAAATTCAACAAATAAATAAAGGTGAGTCGTGTCCCCGACAATGATGCCATTTGATTAATGTGAAATCTGCCTCTTTAATAATGTGGAATTGTCGTAGTACAGGAGGCAGATTCCGGTCAAGCCAAGAGCCATACTTTTGAATATGTGGAAATTAATTTACTTGGTAAGTGTACCAAGGTCGAACTCAGGGACACGAGCCTCTTTGTCTATTTATCAAATTTTCTATTTATTAATGACTAAGTATCTTCTAGTTTTAGTTCTTCATGCAGATGCATAATAAAATGCGGAATAGACAATGCAATTATATGATGCATTTATTTTTTATTTAATTTTATAATGCAATTATAAAATGATGCATGAATGAAATGCACTCAATTACTGTGATGCAAACAAGTATTCAAAACAAGATGTACAAATATGCCATGGATTATCAAATTATTGAGTAATGGAATAAGGATCGATTTCCGAGTTAAGTTGTACAACGGTGATAAGTAATGGCATTTAAAATAAAAAGTAAGAGACACGAAGTACATAAAAATATAGCCTTTTTAATTCAGTGTCAAAACATTAAATTCTCTATGCCATTAGAAAGAGGTAAAATTGGAAACATAATGAAACTGAAATTATGCAATTTGGACTTAATATGCTCAAGTAATGAAAGATATAGTGCAAGGGCATAGATGCAATATAAATACAGAAAAAATAAAGATAACTATTGCAAATAGGTCCTTGTAAGGACCATTCGTAAATACCAAAAACTAGTAAGGGCCTAGTGTAATTTATCTTTTTGCACACAAGGGCCTCTTTGTAATTTCATAAAGTTGTAAGGTCCTCCCTGTAAAATACCCAGGCGCGTACATGAGGCACATGCCTAGGGACCAAAATGTAATAATAAAAAATCCTAGGGTCTTCAATGTATATTTCCCAACATGTCAGGTGCCATGCATGCGCGGGGCTAGGCTCGAGAGGCAGTGCAGCTTTGGGACACGTGGCTGGATCTGGTGGCTCGGGGAATGGCTCAGTAGTCCGAGCCTGGTGGCTTGGTCATTCGAGCCTACCGGTCCAGATGAGTCGACGTGGCATCATCTGGTCCATCCAATCGTGAGGATCGGACAGTCATTGTATCTTCATACTTTGTCGTATGTCCTCAAAGGAGGGTTGTGCTCCAGCGACCTCCGTGTAGGTCCTTCGTGCTCCACGAAGCCCTTCAATGGTCATAGAAAATGGTTGAGAACCTCACGAAGGAGCTGGAAGTGCGGAGAGGACCCAAGGGTGATTAGAATGGTTGGTCGATGAAGCACCACCGGTGGCAGAACTTGATATCGGAGTTGAGGCGTAACGTCTGGCCATTGACTATGGGGGGTACCTGCAAACGTTAGGGAATAGCCGAGGCATACGCAAAGTGGGTGCGATTGAGGTGAAGGTGAGTGGAGGCCTAATCGGGCAAAGGAGGCAGAGGCCAATAGCTTCTTCTCTGATGGAGCATAGAAGAATGGAGTGGAGGTGGCAGAGATTCTAGAGAAGGGAAGTGGCGAGCAGAGGGGTTAGCGAAGATGAAGGTGATATGGTGGAGCGTGTTGGGTGATAGGTGGTCGGTGAGGGTGAAGGTAAGAGACAAGAAAATTAGAAGAAAAAGCAATGAGAAGAAGGGGAGTATCTGGACGGATAAATGAGAAAGAATAGTGGATGAAGCGGCATGGGCTGAGCTCACTTTGAGCTTGGGGTCGTCGCATGACGAGGTCGACCTTGCCTTGGTGCTCGATGGTGCTTGGAGGTGCTGCTACATGGCCGGAGGGGCCATGGATCACACCAGGGCAGGTGGTTGCCTTCACCTTGGCCACCGCCCTCCGTTGTCACCGGAGCGACGGGACAAGCTGGGCCAACGCCCGTTGAGTGGTGGATAAAGGTTGTGGTTGGCGGAGGTGGAGTTTTATAGGGCGGGGTCTCCAGCCGTTTCGGGGTTGAAGAGGGGTTTTTGAATGGCTGACATGAATGCTGGGAGTGAAGGGATGGAACAATAGGGGTTACGCGAAGGAGACGGATCTTGGAGCTTCATGGGGGGTTGTTTTTTAGGGAGTGGAGAGGTGGTCGGAGTAATGACTAGAAAAGGAAAGGGGGAGGCATGGTTTCGAGTGTAACGGCTGAGGACGGGAGGTTACGAAGGTAGGAGATTAAGCATGGACCGTTGGATCATGCGATCCAATGGTTCTGGAAGGGGTGTGGGCAAACAGCTGAGATCTGATCAATAGATCAGATCTAGCAGTGTTTTGGTAGAGCGGGAGTGAATGGTCTATATGGAGAAGTAGGGCGAAATCTGATGGTTGGGAATGGAAAGGTGACGTAGTGAGGTGAGGGTCGTAGGATGATGGGTTGATCGTGTGGTCTGGAAGAGGGTCGTGAAGAGCGGTGGGGATCATATCTGATTGGAGGGATCCAATGGATGTGGTTGGTATGGGCAGTTGACGCTCATAATGGAGGCTGTCCATGGAGATCTTATGGATGAAGATGGAGCGGGGATCAACGGGCGAGATGGAGGCAGGTAGCAGGTGATCCAATGGCCAGAAGATAGGCCGGGTGGCAGACGTGGAGCAGGCCAGGTGTACATCCTAGAGGGCGCCACGTGGCCTAGTACAAAAATCAGAAAATGGTAAAATAAAGATAATTCTAAAAGAAATAAAATGATTCAAAATTAGGAAAAAGTCAAAACATGAAAATTTTAGATCTCGATGAGATCTACAAGTTTTATGTTGGACAAAAAGTCAAAAGAGGTCATTTATACAAAAGTATATTTTTGGGGCATTTTTAATGGGATAAGAACACTGTTTTTAGTCTTTGAGATTTTTTGTATTTTCAATTTCTTTTACAAACCAAAACAATTAAAGACAATTAAGTAACCTGAATTTTATGGGTTTTGATAAAATAGAAAATAAATAAAGAGGATAGTCATTAAATACAATAAATATAGGTTAATTATACACAATTTATATATAATATACTACAAGATAAGATCAATGAATTATTAGTAATTTTTATTGAATTGTTTAAGCTTGGGGATTAAGAATTGCATATTAGCATGATGAATCTGACATTCATCAACGGCCCCCTATGATGCTGAGATTGGAGCTCTCATCTCTCTCCGCCTCACAAGACATTGCCTTATGTACTTGCTCCTGGAGGATATGTGGTTGCTTTTGATATGCTCGGAATGAAGAGAGGGTGGCGTCTCTTTCGGCCATTTCTTTGAAAATTTGTGAAACTACATCTTCATCCTTGTTGAAATGTGATACTTCACAAGTTGCGTCGACGAGCCTTTGGCTATCTGCATTCAGTCCCCTGAAGAAGTGTTGGACCATACTGGTCCTCAATATCTCATGATGGGGGCACTTCTCCTACAGATATGTGAATCACTCCTAGGCTTCATGGATGGTCTCGTGGGCACCCTGGAAGAAATTTTGATTCTGGCTCACATCTAGTTGAGTCAGCTGAGAGGATAAAATTTTGTGTAGAAAGGAGGATTTCAGTTCCTACAATGTCGTCACAGCCTTTCCCAAATGATTGACGCAGTACAGGTCTTTGTCTTGCAACTGAAGGGGAACGCCATCATCTTCACCACGTCCAAGGGAACATTAAGGTAGCGGGTGGTACGACAGATGCGTGAGAACTGCTACAGGTGAATGTAAGGCTCTTTGCTAGTGTTCCCGTTGAAAGATGGTAGAAGGGATAAGAATTGAGGCTTGAGCTTGAAGTGAGCATGCACCGATGAAATGTCGATCCATTTGGTCATCTGGTTGTCTCCAGGATTATATGTCTCTTTAAGCGTGGGTTTTTGCCTCCCTTCTTCTGGCTCTTCGTCATTGGGATCATCACGAGGTTCGTCCCCTCTTCCTCCTGTTGGGTTGTCTCCTCCTCCTTCTTGGTTGTTCATCACATCATTTAGCATATCCTAGAATGTAGTATGTGCAAGTGCCTGCTCGGTCAGGTACTACTAGATGGCCTGGATAGAGGCCAGCAACTGAGCATTCACATGATTCTGATCCGGCATCTGACCCTGCTCTGGTTGTGGAGGTGGTTGTCCCTTGCCTTTTCATTGAGGTGCCATCTCCGAGTCTGAGTCGGAAGAATTAAACTCGGTTTTCGGATCCAGGATAGGAGTTGGTCTCTATCTGAAATGAAAAGTCCCAATTAAACCACTTGAAATTGATTCCCAGCTGCCAAGATGAATCTGGAATTAGGGTTAATCCCATAGTGTTGTGAATGAAAAAGATGTAGATTGTAATCGACTCTCATTCACAACGGCGAAGGTGGGATGAAAGTGACTCCAGTTTATTGCGTGGGTAAGGAAAAGAAGATGAGGAGTCTGGAGATCAGCACGTAAGGTCCGGACCGGGTTCTTGGGAATCGCCTCGAATTATTTATGATGTCGAGTCTATGAATCGATGTGGGCGTCAGTGGAATCTCGACTGAACCATTTTTGGATCGTCATCATGAAGTAAAAGGAAGATTAATATTGGAGGAAAGATACAGTGGTCGAAGAGGAATAAAATAGAGTGTAAAATAGTAGAAAGGCTCGAACTGAGCAGGGGTCAAAAGGAAGAAACAATTGACAAAATTTGCGCAAATGCACGGGACTTGATCTTTGAACCATAATCTAGATCCATACAAACGCAATACAAAAGTGGGTTCACCAACTCATGCCATGTGAATCCATGAAGGTTCGGCTATTTATTATCTTTTCAGTTTTAGAGTTGTTATTTCACGTATATCTTTTAACAACTCCTTAGCATGCTAATCCTATAAGAGAGAGAGTACTACTGGAAAAGTATCACATACTTGTCCTCCTCCTTTTTAACATGTAGTCTGCACTTTTTGAGGTCATTGTAAACCTTCCTGGATCCCTACTCAGCCAAAGAAAGAGAGAGAGGAAGCTGATAGGAAAAACCACTACATTGATCCTCGCTCGTAACGGAATCACCCGTGAGCGTGCAAGAACCTACTCGGATGCAAACTGATGAGACAGACACACCTGTGAAGGCATGGCCTAAGCTTAGTACTTCACACCATGTCGATACTCCACACAAGGCAAGAACACCATATGTGACAAGGCCTTACTCAGTCACGTAAGATAGAAGTGTCATTACTTCATAAATCCAGGCGATAGATAAGGCAATTACAGTCTGGGTTTTTGGTCCCCTCCTAATGTACCTGAAAACAATGAGGGCTTCATGAACTCAATACAATGAACGTCCATGACGGATTTTAATTAAGGTCAAAGTTTATTTAGCAGTCCCCTTGTTTTATTTTTTAGGTTTTCACTTTTTTTGGATCTGTTTGCATACAAGCGCCTAACATTTTTATAGATTTTTATTTAAATCCTAGGTTCTCAAAATCATAGGGAGATAGGGAAAAAGTCGTGCAAGTCGATTCGATGGTGGAAATCTCACCATTGAATCTAATGATTCACGCTGAGTTAGAGGACTTACAATGCTTTCCAGCTTCTCCATGCGGTATGCAAAACAGAATTTTTAATCCTAACTACATGGCGGTGTGCAATCGACAAAATCACCCTAGACAGTAGCTGCTATTAATTATAAAGAATCAATTATTAGTTATTCAGAAATGAGACCAACGTCCGGTCTTCGATGCCAATCGGTGCCCAGCACAACGGGTCCTGCAAGCATTGTATAAGATCTCTCTCGATACGCAGTCTCAAATCCAAATAACTAACAGTTATTAATTTGACTAGATCCAAATGTAAGAGACTATAGGAACAAGCATTCTTATTAGGGTTTGGACTTAATTACCGAGGTAAGCAACCTATAAGCTAAGGGCTCATGCACACACAACAAAATAAAAATAAGGCGGAAAACTCAAAACAGTGGGAAACAAAGGAAAAGAAGGTGAGAAAACATGTAAAACTGTGACGAGGCCCCAAGGTGAATTTTCACCCACGCATTGGACCTCGTTGTGGAGAGTAGAGTCCAAGTCTTAACTATTACAGATTAATAAATGTCTCTCTCTCTCACCAATAAATACATTAATGAAGCTAAGCTATCTCTATGCTAAATTCCCTCTCTTTGCTTCCTTGTAGCCTCTCCAACTGGTCAAGGGATGAAGACCAACCTCCACCAAACTTGGCTGCATCGGCCACCTAAGAAGCTGTCCTTGCACGGCGAGCCCTTGCAACAAAGTGACAAAGAAAATGTATATTAGCATAGATAATCAAATGAAATCAAAATGAGCTATATACAAAGAATAATTGAATGGCTATATGCAAAATAAATCAATTACTATTTACATCAATAAATCGAAGAATAAGCAATAAAAGCTATACAAAATAAATGACAAAAATAGGCTACACTCATTGCTCCCCGGCAATAGTGCCATTTGATGAGAGGGATTTGTAGAGAGTCATACAGTTTCACAAGGCGAAAGCGCAGTCAGTGTATTGACCGCTCCATAAACCTCACTCAATCAACAATCAACCCACGAATACAAGTTAAACAATGAATATCAAAAAGTGAGTTAAAATTTATTATTCTCTACAACTAGATGTATAGCAAGTAAGTACATAGAGATCTAACCATATAGAGCAAATATGGTAGGTTATAATTATTCTCAACTAATGAGCACTATGTACACGTGTGCCATTCATCATGTATATGCATATATCTTTTTGTGCATTTTTTATTTTTACCTTTTTTTTATTTTATTTTTTGTTTTATATTTTTGTATTTTATTTTTAGTTTTATCTTTATACAATATATTGATTTTTTTATATTTTGTGTTTCTTTATATAATAAGTAATGTAGAGTAATATATATAATAGTGTATAATATAGGTATTAATGCATGTAAAAACATCCAAAAATTGCAAAAATACACATTTTTGGGTTTTAGATATTTTTTACTATTTTTGTGATTTTTTCATGAATTTTTGCTAATTTTCGTGGATTTTTAAAGTCAAAATATCCCAAATTAGGAATTAAATAATATGCCAAAATTGAATTGGATACTAAAAATAGGAATTTAAATCCAAAATTATTGAAATCAATTTTAATAAATATATAATTATATAAAGAAAATTACAAAATAGAAAAATATATTTTTGGATTTTTTAATGAATTTCTAGATTTTTATAAAAGTTTTTGGGGTTTTTAGATTTTTAGGAGTTTTCTTATTCCATTTTTAATGATTTTTAGACTAAAGTTAAAATATGATAAAATAGACAACATGTAATTTTTTGGAATTTTTCAACACATTTTTAAATTTTTTTGGTATTTTATAATATAAACATAACAAAAATATGCTCCTTTTGATTTTTAATAAATGGTTAAAGTACTAAAAAATGCAAAATAAATATATGGCATGAAAGTACATGCTACCAGACATCTAACACTATTTTTGCACAATTTAAGAGCTAGGATGCTAGTTTTAATAAATGAAATCCAGGCACTAAAAATCAAACACTAGTAGGGGCATATATGTGAATAAATTAAAGTTTGGGGGCAACTCTGCAATTTTTACAAAAATATACAATGTATTTCTAATTTTATTGGATTGAACAACAATAGAAGAATTTATAGGGGTGTCCCTTCAATTTACTCAGCTCATGTGGGATGGCACAAGAGCTGAGCTGGACTGGACCTAGATGTAATAAAAATAAGTACAAGGGCCTTTTTGCAAAATTTCCATTTTATTTTAAACACTGCAATTTAATGACAGCATTAATAAATAAATATACAAAAATGTAGGGTATGGTTTGCAAATTACCCCGACGTGCGGGCTATCGGACAGTCCTTCATTTAAACACGTGGTGTCGCCTTGTGGCATGATACCCCTTCGTCGATCTACAGTGTGGATTTGATCTTGGGCTTCATCAAACGACTGGAGCATGGCGTGATGGAACGGCCAGGATTAAAACTGGAAGGGTGCCTCCATCCGACGGTTGTTGCTCTCTTCCAAGAACGTGCAAGAATAGTGAGCTTCCCTACCTTTGATTTATAATTTCTCCTCCCTCTAGTGGTCTTAGTGAGATTCCCTGCCTTTAATCGATGATTTCTCCTCTCAGTGGTCTCGTGCAATGGCGTTGGCTTTACACCTCCGAGGGAGTTGTCTGTAGCTGATGATGGTCGCTAGAAGGTCCAGGACTCCAAGGAGAGGCATGACGAGCTAGAGGAAGATAGACGACCTAGGGGACTTCAAGTCAAGTCGAATTGAGCACAAAATGGCTCCGTTGAGCCCAGGACCTGTAAGAAATGATTCTTGGGCTCGAGGCGAGGATCCTCGATCTGGTTTGAAGCCTTATAGCACAGGGAATGAGGTGGATGAATGGGCTTCGATGTACTGTGGCAGAAGATGACTGGTTCACTGATCCAGCAAGGATCAGGGGGTCTGATACGATCTATTAGATGAAGAAAGCGATGGGGAATGAAGTGAGGTGAAAATGGGGGTCAGAACAGGGTGGAATCACGGTGAATCGATGGGAGACCTAGTGGCTCCGGCGAAACGAAAAATTGGATTTCAGCTAACCTAATTGAGTAAACATTAAAATAAATATTGGAATAAAAAGATGATATAAAAATCTAACTAGAAATTAAAATTTGCAGCTCTTATACCTGTTGTGGTCGGCAGGAAGCAGGGTATGCTGGAGCGCCACCGTGGATCTCCCCTTCTCCTTGCTATCTTGCTTCCAATCATGGAGGAAGCCGCCGCTGTCACTGGAACTTCACGCACACACACCATGCTGCACTTAGAAGCTCCAAGAGGGATCAAAAAAAGAAGCCGGAGGGGGAGTTTTATTTATAGACAGTGCGTTCGAGTGTTCTTGGGCGGTGATTGTTAACGCGCTCGAGGCAGATTAGGAGGATCTTATGATCCTGCAAGGTAGATAGATGTGAGGTGTGGGATTTTAGTGAAGCGCTTGAGGTGGAAGGACCATTAGGGAGGCATTGAAAAATTGGAGAAGAAGAGGGACTCAAGGCTCCGACAAAAGTCGGAGCAGAAAGACAGGGGGTTGACTGGGGTCAACGAATGGCGCGCCCCTATTGGTCCACGTAAGGGCACTACATGACAAAACTGCCCAACTATTAGAAAATAAATAATTAAAAAAAGTAAATGATTTTATTAATTTTTGAGTATAAAAAAATGTTTATTATTTTATGTAGTATTTTATGATGATTTTATTTATTTTTTTGGGGTTATTTCTTAGTAGTTAATTTTTAGGGGTTTATTTATAGGTATATTCATTTATGTTTTGACCATTTTATTTTTATTTTGTATATTTTTATTTTATTTTTTTTATTCTCTTATTTTATATATTTATATCTTATTTTTAGGTATATACATATATTTTTATGGTATTTTTATGATGTGATATATGCACTTAAATAAATATAGATATAGATTATGTAGGTATAAATGCAGGCATTTTAGATACATATTTTGGTTTTTATTTTATTTTGATGTATTTTCTGAGAATTTTTAGCTTTATATTTTTAATAGAATATAAATAATATTTACAAGAGTATAAAATATGAAAGAATTAAAGAATAGTTTTTCCTTTTATTTATTTACAAGTATTAACATAGGTATTTTGCCTATGTATTTATGTGGACTTATTTTGTTTTGTGTTTTATTTGTGGTTTTATTTTGGTTTTAATATATACAAGAGTTATAAATAATATTTACAAGATTATAAAAATATAAAATTGTAAAAAATAATAAAGAATAAATAAAATGAATATTTTATTCAGGTATATTATACAATGAGGTTCCACAACCTAACTTTCACATCTTGACCCCAAAAAATATGAAACCACCTTCATTAAATAGCTCGTGAAAAGTTATATACAATTAGAGTGATTTTGATACGTTTTGAGTTTTTATTTGAAAGATATGGGTCTGTGAAGTTGAGATTCTGAAATTTTATTTTCTGTATAAAAAGTACACTATATTATTTTTGTACAAACTCAATTTTGTATTTTTGTTTACAATATTATCTACAATTTTGATGTACAATGTTTCTTTATTTGATGTATAAATAATAAAGAATAAAATGTGTGTCAAAAATGAATTATTGGGGAATAAAAGAATAGGGTTTTTATTGTATTTTTTGCCCCTATCTCCCCCTACTTTATTCCTTGTCGACCAACTCAATTCTTGACTTGATCTCGGGGTTTAGGAGCATAAAATACCTTTGGTATTTTATTCTTTTTTTCTTCTCTTTATTCTATAATTTTGGCATTAAAAACAATATTTTATATACAATAAATGCAATAAATCATGAATGCTACTTTACATGAATTGATGCCATTTACATGCATTAGCTAGGGTTTTTAAGGCCAAAATGATAGAATAAAGATGATGAAATGGAGATTCATCACCCGTGTTCCCACTTCTTGGAGGGTATGTATGCACTACAGACGACTAAATCAGGCCACCAAGAATGATCACTTCCCGCTACCATTCATTGTTCATATTATGGAGAGATTGGCTAGGAAGAGTCATTACTACTTTCATGATGGATACTCGGGATATAATCAGGTGGTCATTGCATCTGAAGACCAGGATAAGACGACATTCACATGTCCATTTAGGATGTATGCTTTTAGACGGATGCCCTTTGGATTATGTAATGACCCGGCTACATTCCAAAGGCGCATGCTTTTCATCTTTTTGGACATGGTGGGTGTCTGTTTAAAGATCATCATGGATGATTTTTCGATCTACGGTGACGGGTTTGATGCTTGTCTTTCTTGCCTAGATTGTGTGCTTCAGCATTGCACTAAGTCCAACCTTATTCTTTCTTGGGAGAAAAGTCATTTTATGATGACTCACGGGATGATCCTTGGTCACATCATCTCCAACAGTTGCATGGAGGTCGATCCGGCCAAGGTGGATATCATCAAGAAGCTCACTCCATCCAATCTATGGTAGTTGAGGTCTTTTCTGGGGCATGTCGGTTCTACTGACGGTTCATTCAGGACTTTAGTCGTATTGCTTGACCGCTCACTAATCTTCTTACAAAAGACATCGAGTTCCTTGTAGATGATAAGTGTCTTTCATCATTTGAGACTCTCAAGAATCTGGTTGTGCAGGCTCCTGTCCTTCAGCCACCCAATTGGTCTCTCCCATTCATGACGTATGCCTCAGGTTTTGTCATAGGGGATGTTTTAGGACAGAGGAGGGATGGTTTAGCTTTTGGCGTTCACTATGCTAGTTGTACTTTGGATGCCGCCCAGTGGAGTTATAATGTTACATAGAAGGAGATGCTAGTGGTAGTCTTTGCTTTAGATAAGTTCAGATCTTACATTCTTGGATATAAAGTGACTATATACATTGATCAAATTGGTATTTAATGGCTAAGAAGGATGCCAAGGCATGCTTGACTAGATGGATCCTTCTACTCCAAGAGTTTTATCTTGAGATTAATAATAAGCATGGAGTCAAGAATGTGGTGGCGGATCATCTCCCGATTAGAGCATCTTGAGGATTCAGAGACAACCACACCTATTACTGAGACTTTTCCAGCGATTCTTGCTATCACCTCTCTCCATTGGTATGTTGACATTATGAACTATCTTTTTGCCAAGAAAGTTCCATAAGGTTGGACCAGGCAGCGACTTGAGACTTTCCTAGCGAAATCTAAGTCGTACCATTGGGAGGATCCCACCCTTTACCATGAAGGAGGGGATATTTTCTGGCATTAGTGTATTCCTCAAGAGGAGCATCACAGCATCCTCACCTGTTTCCACAAGCTTGAGGTAGGAGGAAATCACTCAGGGAGAAGGACAACACAAACTTTTCTTCAAGCTGGCCTTTGGTGGCTAACACTCTTCAAGGATTCAGATGAATTCGTGAAGACGTGTATTGACTGTCAAAGGATGGGTAGTTGTGGTCATAGAGACATGATGTCAATGCAGCCCATTCACTTCTGTGAGATATTTGACGCACGGGGCATCGATTTTATGGTCCCATTCCCGAAGAGTTAGGAATTTGAGTACATTTTATTGGTTGTAGATTATGTGAGTCATTCGATTGAGGCCATCACCCCCCCCCCCCCGAGCCGCTGGTGCGAGGACTGTTTGCATATTTTTTAGGAAAATATCATATCACAGTTCGGGATTCCTAGAGTTTTGATTTCTGGCAAGGGTACTCATTTTATCAATGACAAGGTAAGGGCCCTTGCTAAAGAGTTCAGCATAGACCATAGAGTTGCCACTCCATATCATCCACAGACGGATGGTCTTGCTGAGGTTTCAAACCAAAAGATCAATCCGATATTGCAGAAGGTTGTCCACCCAGACTGAAAGGATTGGTTACAGCTTTTGGGCTAGGTCTTGTGGGCCTATAGGACATCCTTCAAGACTCCTTTGTGTACATCTCCATTTCAACCCATTTATGGCAAGCCATGCCACTTGTGAAAATCAAGTACAAGGCACTATGGGCAATCACAGAGATATTATTGGATCCAGAGAATGTAGGAGATCAGAGGAGAGTAGAGTTGCAACCCTAGAGGAGCTTAGAGATACAGCCTTTTCGAGTAGCCTACAGTATAAGGACAGAGTGAAGATATGGCATGGTTCGCACATCAGCCATAAGTAGTTTCAGTCAAATTAGAGAGTCTCTTTTTGATGTACGACTGAAATTATTTCTAGGGAAACTACAGAGCAAGTAGAAAGGACCATATTTAGTTAGAAAGGTGCATAACAACGGCAGTATTGACATATCCGATCTGTCTTTTGAGTCCACCTTTCGGGTTAACAGTCAACACCTGAAGACCTTTCTTGATCATGACTTGTTGACCATTGATGTTGCCCCGATTCATTTTGTATGAGATGTGTACTTGATCCTAAGTATAGAGGGATCACCGACTTCTATTCAATTCATTCTTTGAGTCACTGTAGTATAGGATTCTTTTCACTTTTCTAAACTTAGCACGAGTTATGTCTTCCATTATCGCTCTTTGACCACTACGAGGACACAGTTCGAGCTAAGTATAGGGGGTGTCATATATATTGTATATAAACTTTAGCCATATCTCGTACTTTGGTGTTAATAGAAATTCTATTATTTATAAAATTGGAATAAAATTGTTTTGAAAAATATTTGCAAAAATGTGTGTAAAAATTTTTGTAAATTGATTTGTAAACTCATTTGTAGAAATGTTTGTAAAAACATTTGTAAAATTATTTTTGTACATTTTTTTGTAAAATGTTTGTAAAAGTATTTTGTTTGTTAATTATTTTTGTATCAAAATTACGTATATTGTACAAATGTTTGTAAAATGTTTGAAAATAAAATGTTTGCAAAAACCTTTTTGAAAAAATATTTGTAAAATGATTTGTAAAATTATTTGTAAAACTAGTTTTGAAAATTTTTGTAAAAATGGTTTGTAATTTTTTTGTAAAATATATTTTCACATGGGATATAAATTATGCGTATATAAATTATTTGTATATATGTTGTAAAATCTTTGTAAATAAAACCTATACTTATTTGTAAACTTTGTAAATTAAAATCTGTATACAAAATCCTTCAATAAAAACTGTAGATAAAATCCACTTGTAAAACTCGTAAATATTCTCTTTGTAAAATCTTGTACAAATTGTGTATAGATCTTGTATGAAGTTTTTGCGTAAAAATATGTACAACATTTTGCAAATATTTGTAAACACTTTCATTTCTTTTACTTCTTTTTCAATATGAGTGATCCTGTGAGAGCAAAAAACTATGAGAGCATGAAAGCAGTGATTCTGGACCACTAGATTATGTTTTATCTCTCTTGGGAGGAGAGAGGTGAGCAGAATCTAGTGGTCCAGAATTACTGCTCTCATGCTCTCATAATTTTTTGCTCTCACTAGATCACTCCTCCTTTTCTAAATACCTAAAATTTTGGGAAAAAATAAAAATTCCCTAAAATTTTGCATATCTTGAAAAAAATCCCATAAAAAGAAGTTTTTGTAAATATCTTGACATGCATATGCATATGCATTTTTCAGAATTATTGTCGATATTTAAACTAGTCAGGAATAGAATTGAAGAATAGAGCTTGATTAAAACCTTAATCCACTTAACTTCAGACGAACCTTATAGGATTTGGAGTTGAGACTTTTTAGGTCCTAGTGACTTAATTCTTTGAGACCACAAGGCTATGTTCACATGTCATCTTGACTTGGACATGCACTTTACACGTAGCTCTTCATGGATGAGGTGGTGAGGAGACAAAATCCTTTGGCTTGGGATAGGGTAACAACTAGTGGGAACACTAGTCCTCATCTAGGGAGGGTTGTGCATGTCATCCTGGTCTAGTAGCATTGAGGTCTAATGATAGGATGTTGTGGGGTTGCAATAATGCTTCAAAAGAGGGATAGTCTACTGGATCAAGAAGAAAAACTCCCTATGTACATGCTGCACATGTTGTATAATATGTCAAAAAAAGTAAAAACTCCAAAAAAGGGGGGCATGCCTATTTGAAAATAAAATATTTATCGGAGTGTATATAGTTGAATAAGCAAAGCTTATGTGATTCATTGTCTCATCTCATGGTATCTTGCAGCGCGAGACTTGGCTAGACCCGTCAAGCTCTAAGGGATACGTGGCTACACTAGCCATGGTCCATTCTCTTATTTTCCCCCTCTTCTTGAAAAAGTACGAGAAGATAAAGATATAATTAAAATTAGAGGATAATTAGGAATTTAAATTACCATCCTTATTTCATATGATGATAAGGAGCCATAAAGTAGTTTAATTTTCGTAACTCTCTCCCACCCTCCAAAACATCCATCTCTCATCCCAAAACAAAGGCTCCAAGGAATGGGAAGCGGCCCTAAGGTTCGGTGGTTCATCAGGGCGCTCAAGGAACAGGTGAAGAACCTGTATCCCTCCTCTTATGCTCCGTTTTGAGACATATTAGATCCATAGTAAATATTAATTTCTTATTTTTTACTTGATCATTCAATCATTTAATTATCCTAATTTATGCAAATGAATCTCTTTTGCATGATAATATTTATATTGTGTTATCGGTCATTGTGTTGATTTCGAAATTGTATTAAGTGGGGTTGGATTTTAGTGGGAAACTTTTTGTGTATGAATCAAAATATGAAAGTTGATATACTTAGGTCTATGATTTTATAATACATACTGAAATTTTGGGTGAAATGGATTTGATTTGAATGGATCTAGACATCCGAGAATGAAATCGTGTTAGATTGGAGGTTTTTAATGTTCGGAAATTTATTCTGAGAGATCTAACTGTTAGATTTAAAATCTGAACTATGGTTGCGTATATTACTGAATCACTAAGCTGCAATCTAAATTTCGTGTCAATCGGATGTCATTTTATAGGTCAAATAAATTTTCTCGTAAAATTACACAAAACCACAGAAAGGTGAATTTGGGGAGACCATGCTCCTGATTTCATCCACACGCCCACATGGGCGTCCCAATTAGGGAGTGACACGTAGCACTCTTTTTCACACATTGGAGAAAAGAATTTTGGATGGCGGGGACATCTTCTTTGGATATTTTATAGCAGTATCACTCTTCTCCTTCCATTTTGTACTTAGAGAACTCCTTTTTAGATTTTAAAGTAAAAGATAGGTTTTATAGAAGATTTTGTGGGCATATCCAGAAGGATAAAAATATATGAAAAAATTATCAAATGTGCTCAGATGACTTTTGTAAAGGGAATTAGTAGTATTTAATTACCTTGCTATCGTTGTGAAATTACATATAGGTCCCTAAAAGCCTATCTTCCTTTAACTGAGTATTTGAGGTCTTAAAATTCTAGAAAAAAAACTATAAAATTATAAAATTTATTTTTTTGACTTTTAACAATTTGAAGAATTTCTGAAAATTGTGAAAAATTATGAAAATGCCCTTTGTGCTCTAAACATGCTTATTTGTGCTTTTAATGTGCATGTTCCTATGACATAGAGCATGTATTCGGTCATAAATTATTTCTTAATTAATATTTTTTGTATACAGATATTGTTGATAAATAACTAATTCTATTGTATTGATTGAACATCAACTTTTTTTAATGATTATTGGATATTGTTTTCCTCTATGAAGGTCAACATTGCTTAAACTTTGTGAATATCTTTATAACATTATGGATAAAAGCTAGTATATTTGTGATAACTGATGTTCGTGATAAAATTTTATAAAGTGGTTGAGAGTGCTTTGTGATCCTTTTAGTGTCATTTTTTTCTCTAAGTAGCTTGCTAAGTTTGGAGATGCTTTGTGTTACTTAAAATTTATAAAGTCACTTTACTGCGTGAATATGATGTGCTTAATTAAATATACTAACTTAAATGCCATCACTCAAAATACAGTTTGGAAGTAGAGACAAGAACTTAGATGTGTTGGGATAATGATACACGGAGGACCCATGTCTATGAATTACATAGTAACTCAGAACCGTACCACTTAGAGCATAAGTTCTTTAACATATGGGCTAGTCTTCCACAGTATTTTACAAAGATAACCGTGAAAGGTATTAAGTGATGTTGCAGTTAAGTTAGATTATTTCACTAACGTAATTAGAACTAATATGAAGATAATAACCCAAGGGATTCATGAACCCAAGGGGCTTTGGGTAGATTGTGTGGTGGCTCAACTCGAACTTAAGGGGAAGGAAAAGAGATTAGGTCGTACTGATGAGATCTAATATTACATATATGCATGTCACACTCGTATTATCTTTCGTGTGATGAGGATTGCTTATTTAGTCACCGTGTGAAGCCACGTAATGATAAGTAATACCTTATAACCATACTATCTTTAGTATGGAATAAGTTCAAGAGTTGCCACTTAATCACACATAGTAAGGGTTGTGAAAGTTCTTCTAGATCCTTTCCTGCTACATGAATCTAGTTGTACTTTCTTCTCTCGTACTTAGCAGCCAAAGTGTGATTAATAACTTGTTAAATGAAGAAATTATTAGAAATAGAAGTCCTTTCTTATATGTTGATATGTTATGTTTATTGATACAATACAATTGCTCACACCTTCATTGAGAATACTGTCATGACATTGTTTCGTTCATGTTCATATGTAGTTTAATATATCTACTTACTTGCAAGTGAATTCGAATTAAATGCATGTCAAGTCTTAATGAAATTCTGATATTATTCTTGACAATTACTCGTTAAATGGATACTCGTTGAAGTTGCTCATTACCTGACACTCTTCATCTTCGCATCATCTTATATATTTGTATTTATTGCTTCATGGGGATAGTTAGCTCACCTTTAAATTTGTGACTCTGGTAAAGGGATTGTTCAAGAGGAGACAATGGTGACTATCTGGAGAATTAAGCATTTCTGATAAAAAGGTGGTCATTTGATTTTAGTTTCCTAGCCTATTTTTTCTTTTGTTATAGTTAGGGTGTATATTTGGCGTCGTATAATAAAGGCTTTCTAAGTTTTCCTTTCTTTTGGGATATTATGAATGATATGGGAAACAATCCTTAAGCGTATCACAGAAGCATGAGGATCGCATTGTATGCAATCAAAAGCGACTAGTTGTACTAATAGTTCGAGGCAGTGGAATTTAAAATTTTTCAACGATGAAATCACGTGATCCAAGAACACTTCTTGGATCGTTTCGTCTAAACCACAAACAAATATTAGATTACCTCTTGAAGTGTGGTTGCGATCGATTCTCTAAATGAAGAGACCTCCTGCCTCAAGTCTGATCTGATGGAGGAGACGCTTGTGAGTGCGTTGATGAGATGCATGCTCCTCGCAATCCATGTTGATAATCCAAGTGGCAAATCTCCTGATCTCATCACACGAGATTTGACGTCTTCTTCATGAGCGAGTCACCTCGAAGGAAACAGAGATCCACGAGCAAATAATATGACAGCATAACAACGATGTTACGGTGATGGCGACTCTCTAGGGCGACATGGTAGACAACCACAATGAAAGAGAGAGAGTTGGCGTGTAGACAAAGAGAAAGAAAGATGGACAGAGATTTATTCCTCTTGGAATTATGTGTGTAGTCTAAAAGGCAAGGACTACCCTTCCTATATACTAGTTGGATGTATATGGATCTCAATCCATGTGACCTCATAATCCAACAGTTTAGATTTAAAGGTTATTAATCAATGGCCATGATTTGTTGCTACAAATTTGCAACAACAAATTTAATTAAAATAAATTAATTATATCTCTTTACCAAGATACAAATTAATTCATTTTAATTTCAATATAATAAATAGATAATAAGGGAGGCAACCACAATCCTAAAAAGAGGGTGGTCATCCCCCTCCCTTTAACTTTGTCAAGGTGGACGGCTACCTTGTTGGTGGTTTTACCTTCCTTAATATATATTTGCTATATAGGATAAAATGCAACAACTATTATTGCATTTATCTTCACAAAAATAATTCCAAATTAAATTTGTAAAAACATCAATCGTACCATTGATAAATATGAATCATATTCATATATCCAACATAATATGTAAATTAAATTTATAATTAATTGTTTATTTTGAATCCAATTCATAACAACATATAATTTGTAATTCTATTTACAATTAAATCTCTCTATCATATTATAAATCATATTTACAATATCCATGATTATTGTGGATAGTGATATCCACATTAATCATGTCCTTGAAAATTAAATCATATTTTATCAGCGTGGATCTCGATTCTCATGTGGCTAAATAACTTGAATCACATTCACATTATTCATATCTTTGATAATTAAATCACATTTAATCATCTTAGATAACTCTCCTTATATGGCCAAATAATATGAATCAGATTCATATCATTCATGATAATAAAATCATATTTAATTATACATTTCTCAATGCTCGGATACATATATCAACAATGAAATTATACTTGAACCTTTTTCAAGAATAATGCACTTTCTCCATGGATATTTGGAGATAAGTATGGGGTGATTGTATTATTCCACATATGGTGACTTTGACATTGAGATCACATCTCAAATCCAAATCTTGAGAACCTCCCATAGATGTTTGATTATATCAAAATCGTAGATCTAATCTTCTAATTGTATCCGAATCACATTCAGATCAATGTACATCATTTGGACTAAGATCAGATAACTTTTCTATAAGAGGAGTCACTAAAATCCAGAATTGTTTCATCACTCCCTCAGAATGCAAGCGTCATGGTTATACAATTGTTTATGATCACATCAGCCTCATGTATTCCTAATACCTGTACATCGTGCATACTGGAAGACCTAGAATAATCCCGAAGTTTTAGATCATTTTTACACTGTTTACTTCAGGGATTTATCATTAAGTTTCTCATTTGACTATTAGGAGTTGGTATCGATCATATACTTTCCAAAAGCATATATCATACCCAAGTGTTAATCATATACTTTCCGAAAGCATATACCAAACCTACAAATGCAGTCAAGCTTCTAAAGCGAGATAACTATGCACGGAATTTGATTCTTCCCAATATCTCATGAATGAGCTCATGTCTTCCGGAAATGAACCAGTATGGTCCCTTTGAGAGATCATATTATTCATATGCCCTTGCATGCACACCATCACGTTGGTGTATAGACCTTGGTTAGGTCTTCAACCTATTGGTCTGCCAAATGTACATACTCGGACATATAGTAACACATTTGTCTCCGGTTAGAGGATGCGTGCCTATATCGCGATAGCATACACATAGGTCTTTGGTTATCTCAATCTCGTTAAGTCAATTCTTTAACCTTACTTATCTAACACCTTCGAATCTCTATTCCTATGTAGAGGACCTGCATCAAGAGGTCGGTCATATATCAACCTTTAGAGAAAGGATTGCCATCTCCTTCTCAGGCTAGAGATCATCTCTTAATAATCATTTAACAGTGCTTAACGAGACCTCAATCTAAGTCTTTAGATATTCATCCAAGCACTAGCCTCTATGATTCAACAATTGAATCAACAGCTGTATGATCATTAAGATAGCCATGATACATAGCCCTAATTGTACTAAGGGACCTATTATGTAAATTAGTTATTCTTCATTTCAGATCAAGGAATGATATTTGCAATAATATTTATTGCATATTGGCTCGCCTTGGGCTCGCATGTCCAACAATCTCCCACTAGCCCAAAGAGTTATTAATGGGCTAATCTTTAAACCCACACTCATGCGACAATCATATGCTATTTAGAAAAATAACTAGGTAAGCTGATTAGTCACTCTGTTCCCAAGAGACTCTGCCAAGTCCTTTTACGGCATTTGCATATCTCCTAGTAACAGTGCTCGCACTCAATGTGAATATTGTATCTTATGCAACCAATACTCAATCTTGTTAAAGTAGTTCTAGTGTCAATGATACTACAACTCAATAATCATTATAACCAGTATGTAATTTCTATTTCAGAATACCCTTATTCTCAGAAATCTTTATCTCCTAAGGTATCTATAGTTAAAACCTTGTAGATCTCTACCTATAAAGTCCTATTTCTTGAAGATAAGATATTGAGATCACTGTCTCAAAAAATCTTGTCATCTTTGAAGATATTGTTATTATTGCAATCAAGTGTTTTATTTCAATAGTAGGATTAGTAACAGATTACTACTCCCACTGCATGGAAGATATATGACTTTTGTATACATCTAGCATAAACATGGCTTCTCGTAAATGATGCACAAGGCAAGCAGCTTTAGCATTCACTTCCTCAACTCCTTGAGGTGTTATCCCTTTAGATAGGTTCGTACCATATCTTAAGGGAAGGAAGCCTTTCTTGGGATTTTCCAAGAACGGAACATGTCCAAGGTGTACCACTAATGTGACGGTCCCAATATCCTCTTTTCTCTACTTCTGAACAACTTCAGAACTAAGATCTAAGAGGCGTCCTTGAGATCATATATCAAGGTATGGAGTAGCTAGTCTATAATACACTTATTATTATCCTTATATAATTCCAAATGATTAGGATATCATCTACATTTAGCACGATGAACACAATGGTACTCCCACTAAGCTTTGCATGGTTCATCAAGATTTTATCCGAAATCATAACGTTTATAATTTCATCAAATCAAATGTTCCAACTACAAGAAGCTTATTTGAGTCCATAGATGGAGTTCTTCAGTTTGCACACCTTGCTTTCCTCAACTATGAAGCCCTGGGGCTACTACATATGAATATCCTTAGAGAGGTATTCATAGAGGAATGAAATCTTGAGTCACATCTTGAAGATGTCATAGTCAAGTTGTGTAGCTATAATTAATAATATTCTAATGGGTTTAATCATGATCACTGAAGAGCAAGTCTCATCGCAAGTAATGTCTTCTCTTCGGTGTGTAGCTCATGGCGACGAGTTGTGCATTGAAGGTCTCTACCTTCTCATCAGGTTCCTTCTTTCTCTTGAAGATCCATTTACACCTTATCGGGTCTTACCCATATAGGTGGATACTCGAGGGTCCGTATACAACACTTGTATATGAAGTCTATTTTAGAATTTATTTCTAACATCCATCTTTCTATGTCATGATCTTCAGAAGCTTCATCACATGTAAGTCATTGTTAGACTTGAAAGACACATGGAATCCATCCTCAAACTCATTTGAAGATGTATGAGTGTCTCATCTTTAATTGTCCTTTTAGTTTCCGATCTCAAAGGACTCATTATCTTTTCAAGATTCAATGAGTTCCTTCATTTTCATCTTGATTCTCAAGAAAGTCATTCTCTAAAAATCATATCCTTAGAGATGAAATCATTTAAGAGTCTCAAGGTCATAAAGTAGGTATCCAATACCATTCTTTATATTCCTAATGAAGTAGCACTCTTTGGCGCTAGATTCCATTTTACTTGCATGGAACCTTATTAAGGATATATATATATATATATATATATTGTAGTCTATACTACATATATACCTTGGAAACTAAGAGGTAATTATGCGAATATTCATCATTGATCAAATCATGTCACACATGATCCAATTGTATCTCCCTACAACTCTATTGAGTTTAGGTGTATTAGAGGAGTTAGAAAGATATGGCATTCCTTTCTCCATGAGGAATTCCTTGAATTCATCTAATAGATACTTGGTACCTAGGTTAGATCAAATTCATTTCATCTTCCTTCAAACTTTGGTTCTAAACCAAAAATGTGAAATCTTTGAACATTTCAAAGTTTTATAAGGTGAAGGGAAGAAATCTCATATCATAAATAATCATCGAATGATATCACATATCATTAATGTTCATTATGATATAGATGATCCACATACATCAATATGCATGAGATCTTAATTACCTTGACATCATACACCATTCTCAGAGAAGAGTGTATTGGATATTTTTCTTTGAATACAATATTCACGAGTTTGTAAGATTTTAAATTTCAGACATTCTAAAATTTCATCTCTTACTAGTCCATTGATCTCATCAACAAACACATGTCCAAGGCTTGATGCCAGATCATTATCAAATGATCTTCATCCTCCGATTGATCTTTAAATGTTTAATTTTTAGTATTAGAAATGTTAATGAGCCATTCATTAATTTTCTAATTTAGTAGAGACGACTAGATGTTCGATTACTATCTGAAATATATTCGTCATAACTCTTTATGATAGGTTTATTCCAGAATTCATGTTTATTTCCAACATTTAGAAATAAACAATGAGTGTATTCTAATATCTAGGTAATAGAGACATTCTCTAAGACTAAGGGTTCTCCCACTGAAATTAATAAGACTATCTATCCAATAGAGATTGTTGCAACAATTGCACCAATATCCATGTCGATGACTATTAAACCGTAAGATCACAATTTTCTAGTCTTCTAAAATATATGCAACTAACTGTAAATGGCATTAGAAGTATGAGATACAATTATCACACTTTGATCTTATCAAATAAGAAAGTCGATTTCAGTGATGACATGTAGATATAGATTATTCTGATGTACTATCAGAGTCCATCTCTAAGGATCCTAGATAGACTTGATAGTCATACTATCAACACACCAGCTTGTTGCAGTATTGGTATCCATCCAACTCTTTGTGTGTCATATGGAAGTCAAAGAAGTACAGCCAACTCTTTGACTTTTCTTCTTACTTGGGCCAGCCCTTCATCTATGAACAACCATTGTTTAAGACAAAGGATCTCTTATGTTGAATTGAAAAGATTTCGATATAATAGTATTTCAACATATATACATGCTTCATTTAATTCATACAATATGAATACTATAAAGTTTCATGAATGACTTGAGTATAGATAGTAGAATGATGACACTCATCATATCTGCATACATCTTAACTCTTAAAGACTTAGGTTCAGGTAGGTACTCAAAAGTTTTGAATACATCATCTCTTATAGAGCCACCATTCTGCATGATGCAGTGAACCATGTCATTCATGATTAAATGTAGAGAGAAAATATGTTTGCCAGAACATCTTCTTAGATTTTATAAGGATTGTTTGGCAATTACATTCATCATGCACAAGTTACTTCCAAAGTACATTCGATGAGAGATCAAGACTATATAGACATACAATTCCTAGGGTTATAGTCCTATTGTCTATTTAATTGTCATTCCTCATTATTATGAGGAAACCTTCACATTGTAATCACATACATTATGTGTCCAACTCCAAGTACAATATCTTTATCATGGATCTAATCCATGGTATTTTACTAGTTATTATTGAGTATAGTTTGAGTGGGTTTAATGAGGATTATCTGAAATAAGAAATTTGCATAAATATATATATATATATACATACATGCATACATACATATTTTACTTTGATTTAGGAATTTTTATATCAAAGTTGTCTTTCCTTGTCAACATTGAAAGTTCATTCCCTTAATAACTTTCAATGTAAGAGATATATTTACCATTATATTGCAAGTAAGATCTTGGATCTCCTTTCTTATCTTTGTCACATCCCAATAATATGAGAACCTGCAACTCAGATTAAAAGAAGCGGTAACACATCTGCATTGCAAGTCCAACTTGCATTCCTAATTCGATTTTTAACACCCGGACCCACCATCCCTAAGGTGATGTTGACCCGTCGTTAATTGAACCAACCATCAACATGATTAGAACTCGCTATACGCTATCTAATATCATCCCAATAATATGAGGATCCGATATTGGGGTACACGTACGGCCTTGCTCTTTCTAAAAGCAAAGAGCTCAATCCAGATGCACTTGTATGTAGGAGTTTGGACATGCGTCTCCTACATGCAATCCTTGACGAAGGAACCCTTCGCCTTGACAGGAGACCATGGATGTCACTTATGTGCTCCTCCATATCATGATCAAATCCTAATTAATCATTATGAATCATATTCATTACGATTAATTCTTCCAAGGGAATTACAACTCTATTCATAATAGAGTGTTTTAATTAGATCTAATTAAATTAATCATATTAAATCAATTATTAATCCAATCAATCAACTACCAAATAATTTTTAATTGTTACTTGAAGAAGGGTATAATCTTACATATTATTCGAAATTTAATAATTAGAAAAATACATCATGATCATTTTAAGCATTATCCCTTACTTACCCACTGTCATTGCCAGTACCGACGGGAGTGGGGCAGACCGTTCACGGAGCAACCTGCTACCTCGATGCCCCTGACTAGACACCATACCCGTCTCAGGTCAGGATAATGCCAATTGGTCAATTTGTACTTGAGATGATAATCGGTCTTTCAACCGAAGTTATACCATATAATAATAATCAAAACATTTTATTATTAACATTATAAGGAGATTTGCTAAACAAATCTCCAATCCTATTCAAGCATCAATGTTTGTTGGAAGGTTGATGTAACCAATTGTGATCTAGATCAAATCTAATCAAGTTTTGGTTACGACCAATGCCATTCAAGAAATAATCATCTATAAATATTTTACAAATATTCATCAATAATTATCTCGGGAAATTAACCACTACTTTCCGTTAAATTAACTGAATGGCAATCACAAGATTCATGATCAAGTATGTAATTTCCAGCAATGACCCCTACTTACTCAAATTAGCATATCTCAATCAATAGAAATCCAAATCAAGAAAATATGTTTTCATAATTTTCTAATTTAATTTACAACAGAACGCAAAGTGATATTTACGTATTTCGAGATATTTTAAAACCCTAACTAACTCTTTAATTATGTCAAGATTCATCATTCCCGAAATAGTAGATACATGTTCATTAAAATGATCATAACTTGAGCAATTAGATTCCAAATCATGCAAAATCAAATCCCACAATTTCCTTATTTAATGTGGATCATTATCCAAGTGATAATCATGTGTTTAAGCACTTTAAACATGGTGAAAAATACATTAAACTGGGTTGCATGAATGAAATGCGACGAAACATTACACTACCAAAAATTTCCCAAGTCATCTTAGATTTATGGATCATATCAAAAACCTCCAACCTGGCTCTGATACCAATTTAAGGATATGGAAAAAAATCTTGAAGCACATCACAGAAGCGTGAGGATCGCATTGTATGCGATCGGAAGCGACTGTTCGTACTAGTAGCTCGAAGCAGTGGGATCTAAAATTTTTCAACGATGAAACCAGATGATCCAAGAACTCTTCTCGGATCGTTTCATCTAAACCACAAACAAGTATTATGTTTACCTCTTGAAGTGTGGTTACAATCGAGTCTCTAAATGAAGAGACCTCCTATCTCATGTTTCATCCGGCTGAGGAGACACTTGCGAGCACGTTGATGAGACGCGTGCTCCTCGCAATCCATGTTTATAATCCAAAAGACGAATATCTTGATCTCGTCACATGAGATTTGACGTCTTCTTCACGAGCGAGGCACATCGAAGGAGACAGAGATCTATGAGCAAATAATCCGGCAGTATAATGATGATGATGCGGTGATGGCGACTCTCTCTAGGGCACCATGGTGGACAACCATAATGAGAGAGAGAGAGAGAGAATTGGCATGTAGAGAGAGAGATGGAGAGAGTTTTATTCCTCTTGGATATATGTGTGTAGTCTAAAAGGCAAGGACTACCCTTCCTTTTATACTAGTTGGATGTATATGGATCGCAATCCATGTGCCCTCTTAATCCAACGGTTTAGATTAAGAGATTATTAATCAATGGCCATGATTTGTTGCTTTAAATTTGCATCAACAAATTTAATTAAAATAAATTAATTATATCTCTTTATCAAGATATAAATTTTACTCAAATTGGAGCAGCAATAGGCTCCAACCTTCTCTTCATATGCTGGAATATAAGGTCCAGCAGTTGCTCGACAGCAACAAGAGTTTGAAAATTGGGGGTATTTTTTTTTGGGAAAAGAAAAGTGTTGCAGCTCCCTTGGAGCTTGAAGCTGCTGCTACATCACCAACTGCAACCCTCCCTCCAGCACTGTTCATCTACTCCAAGTTTTCTAGAGAAATCTAACAAGGTACAATCCCTATCCTATTTCTTGCTGCCATGCATGTGCTCTCACAATAGATTTCCCTTTTGTTGGGTGTTTTGGATTCTATCTCATGAAATAAGCTTCTAATAGTTTCAAATGTTAGATCTGAGTTAGATTGTATGTTGCTTTCCCGTTATAATCTGAAATCTGCTATAAAAAAAATGAAAATTTTGGGTCTGAATTTAATTGTCTACATCTCCTACTACTACAAGTTTCAGATCAGAACTCCAATTTGGAGATTTAGAAGGTACCATCCCCTCTCCCTCCTCCTTTGCTGCCATGCATGCATATTAAACTTGATTTTTGCACATGTACATCCCCATCCATACCCTCTTGCTATCATACATGTTGAACAATACATCCTTGATCTCTTAATTAGGGTTCTTTTGAGTGAGGCTGTACAATCTGTTTGTAGATAGTCTGTGACAGTCTTCATCCATATTCTGTCTATAAATGATCTCTTGAAGTTAGGTGTTAATTGATTCTTTTTTTTTAAAATATATCAGGAAATTGCACCTAATTAAATGCCCGGGAATTCCATATCTTAAAATTTTCCATTTAATAAAGCTGTAATAATAATAGAGTCTATTTTTAGGAAAACTGTGAAGTACAATGGGCATGCTCCTTCTTAGGAGAAAATTTCTCTAAGCCTACATGAAATTCTTGATGGCTGAAAAATAGACTTGATTTATGATGGTTATAGAATAAGAATATGGTTGTCTGATGAGAACGTGTTCTCAATGCTCGGAAAAAAAAACAAATGAATGAGAATTTAGCACTAATATCTGCTTACTCCCTGTAGCTGAAAAATGAAAATCTTGAAGAATGAATTCCATGTCATAGATTTCAATAGAGCAATGGTTGGGACTTTTTCTCTGTTCGATGCAACTATAAGATTCATAATGGTTTTACCATAGTAGGTGCTTCAATTCTCAATTCGTCTTGGAAATTTAAGGAGGTTTTGGTATCTATTGTAACTCTGTATTCAAGCTAACACCTAATTAGCTCTTTTCATCAAAACAAAATGATCAAGGTTTACATTCTATACTTGCTTGAGATATGTAATCAAGAGTGTGAGATCAAACAAAGTTGACCTGGACTCTACCAAAATGCAACCCACCATCTAATGCAAGTTATAGGTATCTTCACACTCACCTTACTTTTACTAATATCAAGTTGCTTGAAATTGCCAAGTGGAGAAAAAGATGTAACCAAGTGGCTGGAAAGAAAGACACTGGTTTTGAATAATTTTTTTTTTAAAACAGTAGCCGACTGCTACTGTTGGGTTTGGTTTGGTTGATTTTTTTTATTTTTTTTATCTTTATATACATAAAAATAGATCGTGTGTGTGCCTCGAGCCTCGGATTTCGGCGCGAAATATCTTATTTCGGTCATCTCGGAATGACGGTTAATATGAGTATAATATTCATATACTTTTGGTCGAGTTTTGAACCCCAGAAATTTTCGGATACGGTTTCTGTTTGAGGTTAAATTTTACGATTTAAAAATATCAAACGACCTCCGATTGACGAACGGTCGATTCCGTTGGTCTTGTATCGTCGAATCGGATCTAATGACGGTCTCGGTTCGTTTCGCGGTTTCCGAATTTGCGTCGCGGCTTTCCACGGCGCGCGTTACGGATTGACCGATTTTTGGTCGATTTCTCCCGAACATCTTTTGATTCATGATTAATTGATCGTTTTAAGTTGTTTAGTATTGACCGACAACGTTTTTGGGTTCATTAGACCCAAAATCGGACGACTTCGGGTTTGATTGGAAACCGGATGCTACAAATATAAAAACCTCAAAGGGAGTCTCGTCCTCGAGACTCGAGTTAAGGCTATTAGGTGTCTTGTTTGGATTTCATATGTCCATAAAAACCTCAAAGGGTTTTTGAACCCATAAAAACCTCAAAGGGAATCTCTTTACTGCGAGGCTTCTTCACAGCATGATCAAATATCTGGACTGGCTTCTCCTCATAAGTCAAATCCGGCTCTACATCGAGATTCTCGTAACTGATAATGTGGCGAGGGTCATGGACATACTTCCTCAGATTGGATATGTGGAAAACATCATGAATAGCTGAAAGATGTGGAGGAAGGGCTACTCGGTATGCCACTTTCCCCACTCTAGCCAGAATCTCAAAAGGTCCAACATATCGCGGCGCCAACTTGCCACGAACACCGAATCTCTGCACTCCCTTCATGGGAGATACTCGCAAAAATACCCAATCTCCAACCTATAATCGATAGGAGTGTCATTAATATGAGATTAATTTGGACATATATATATATATATGTCATAGATGAAGAAGAAATAATTAGATTACCTGAAATTCTAAGTCTCTCCTCCGACGATCCGCATAGCTCTTCTGGCGGCTCTGTGTCGTCAGAAGCCTCCGTCTCACAAGATCAACAGCTCTCGCAGTCTCCTCCAAGAGATCCACGGAATATAAAGCATGATCACCTACCTTACGCCAACTGAGAGGTGTGAGGCATCTCCGCCCGTATAGGGCTTCGAATGGTGCCATGCCAATACTGGAGTGATAGCTGTTGGTGTACGTGAATTCCACCAAAGGCAAATGATCCTTACAGGACCCTTTCCATTCCGAAGTGCATGCGCGAAGTAGATCCTCAAGCGTCTGAATGGTGCGCTCACTCTGCTCGTCTGTCTGTGGATGGTATGCAGAACTCATCTTCAGTTCTGTCTAGTGTGCTGACATGAACTGATGCCAATAATGAGATGTAAATCTCGAATCCCTGTCAGACACCACTTCTCGTGGTATACCATGCAGCCTGATAATGTTCTGCACATAGAGCTTGGCCAACCTGGATGGAGTGTAAGTCGGGTTGACAGGTATAAAATGGGTTGACTTGGTCAATCTATCAACAACGACCCATATAGAATCATGGCCGCCTGGTGTCTTCGGCAGACCTGTGACAAAATCCATAGAAATGCTCTCCCACTTCCACTCGGGAATGGGGAGAGACTGCAGTAATCCTGGTGGTCTCCTGTGCTCAGCCTTGACCATCTGACAGGTTATGCATCTGCTAACATGTAGCGCCACATCGCGCTTCATTCCATCCCACCAAAAATGTCGATGCAGATCACGGTACATCTTCGTGCTACCTGGATGGATAGATAATCGTGAACTGTGTGCCTCATCCAGAATGTCTCTGCGAAGCTGCTCGTCATTGGGTATAACGACCCGTCCTGCCTTCCATAAATAGACTCCATCACAACAAGGTCGTCAAATTCGTCCTTGACGGCGCGCATGTATCTATCATGTATCCAAGGATCGGTCTTCTGGCCTTCTACAATACGATCCCAAAGACTGCTGTATCGTGGAGGCACGGCAGTAGAAATGGATGCGCTCTCCTGAGGATGCCAATCGGTCAAAGCTGCAAGCGTATCCTACGTGTATAGCCAGTTCGCCGTACCATCAGCATGCGCTCTCCTGCTAAGTGCATCAGCCACCACGTTTCCCTTACCGTGATGGTAAGAGATCGTGCAATCATAATCCTTCAGCAGCTCGAGCCATCTGTGTTGTCTCATGTTCAACTCCTTCTGATCAAAGATGTACTTTAGGCTCTTGTGATCTGTGAAAATCTCGAAGTTCACCCCATATAGATAGTGGCGCCAGATCTTCAAGGCGAAGACAACTGCCGCCAACTCCAAGTCATGTGTGGGGTAGTTCCGCTCGTGCGGTCTCAACTACCGTGATGCGTAAGCAATCACCTGTCCTCTCTGCATCAACACTGCTCCCAGACCTTCCCCAGATGCATCTGTGTAGACTGCATAGTCCTGAGTACCTGAAGGAAGAGCAAGAATAGGCGCTGTAGTCAACCTCTCCTTCAGTGTCTGGAAGGCCTGCTCACATGAATCGTTCCAAATGAATGGAACTCCCTTCTGCGTCAATTGTGTCAATGGACGGACGATGCGTGAAAATCTGCTGACGAAGCGTCTGTAATAACCTGCTAGTCCGAGAAAGCTTCGAATCTGAGTAACTGTCTTGGGCTGCTCCCAAGACATAACTGCATCTATCTTCGCAAGATCAACTGCAATGCCTGCTCCAGAAATGATGTGCCCCAAAAATGAGACCTGGGATAACCAGAACTCGCACTTGCTCAACTTGGCATATAGCTTGTGCTCCCGCAATGTATCTAAGACAATCCGTAGATCATTCGCATGATCCCATTCATTCCGTGAATAGATGAGCACATCATCGATGAACACCACTACAAACTTGTCCAAGTATGGACGGAAGATACGGTTCATCATATCCATGAAAGCCGCAGGTGCATTGTTGCGAGCCCAACGACTTGTTGATCAGGGTTGTGATTCATACCTTACATTTGTACGGGAGGTATCTGATCAGGAGCCGATGACACAGGACATCCGAGTAGTATCAGAATGCCCTGACGTATTTCCTGATGAGCTACCAGGGCTACCTCCTGAGAGAGAGATCGAGTTCGAGATCACATTGTTGCCAGATACACAGCCGATCTCTATGGCACCATATCGCATGGCACCAGCCGAGTTGAGGGAGCTGAAGGTGCAGTTGCAGGAATTACTTGACTTGGGATTCGTGAGGCCGAGCACTTCACCTTGGGGTGCTCCGGTTCTATTTGTCAAGAAGAAGGATGGATCCATGAGACTATGCATCGATTACAGGCAGCTGAACAAGAAGACGGTGAAGAACCGTTATCCTTTGCCACGCATCGATGATTTGTTCGACCAACTCCAGGGATCTTCGGTTTTTCGAAGATTGATCTTCGCTCAGGTTACCATCAGCTGAGGATTCACGAGTCGGATATTCCGAAGACAACCTTCAGGACTCGCTATGGACACTGGTCGTGTCTGCTCGCTGCGACCCAGATGGTCGAGCGGAATCTGTGCCACGTCCAACAAGTGCTCCTCCAAATGTACTCGACCAATCAGATGTTACCAATGTCACAAATGGGGACATTACCGATCAGTGTCTTGCTTCGAGGTTACTTGTTTTGTTAGGTAGAGTCTCAGAGACTCTCTCTTCCCCATATCACATACAAGGGCCAGGTGGCCAGTTGTCTATCATTTCCCCGATAGTTAGGCAATTGCCCGTACTGATTGGCGGTCACAAGATGATCGCAGATGGTCTACTCTTACAGCTTGATGAGTTCAAATTGATTTTGGGCATGGATTGGTTATCCGCTCATCATGCACTTGTTGATTGCTTTAGGAAGACGGTTGTCTTCAGGATTCCAGATCTACCCGAGTTTACTTTTGAGGGTACTATACACAACTCTACCATGGAGTACATCTCAGTGTTGCGAGCTCAGCGACTGGTTGATCAGGGTTGTGATTCATACCTTGCATTTGTTCGGGAGATATCTGATCAGGAGCTGATGACTCAGGACATCCGAGTAGTATCAATATTTCCATATATATTTCCTGATGAGCTACCAGGATTACCTCATGAGAGAGAGATCAGGTTCGAGATCACATTGCTGCCAGATACACAGCCGATCTCTATGCAACCATATCGTATGGCACCATCTGAGTTGAGGGAGCTGAAGCCAAGGTGCGGTTGCAGGAATTACTTGACTTGGAATTCGTGAGGCCGAACACTTCACCTTGGGGTGCTCCGGTTCTGTTTGTCAAGAAGAAAAATGGATCCATGAGACTGTGCATCGATTACCGATAGCTGAACAAGAGAACGGTGAAGAACCGTTATCCTTTGCCACGTATTGATGATTTGTTTGACCAGCTCCAGGGATCTTCGGTATTCTCGAAGATCGATCTTCGCTCAGGCTACCATCAGCTGAGGATTCGCGAGTCGGATATTACGAAGACAGCCTTCAGGACTCTCTATGGACACTACGAGTTTGTGGTGATGCCATTTGGGCTCACCAATGCACCTACGGCTTTCATAGATATGAAGAATAGGATCTTCCGTCCATACTTGGACAAGTTTGTAGTGGTATTCAGCGATGATGTGCTCATTTACTCACGGAATGAATGGGATCATGCAAATGATCTACGAATTGTTTTGGATACATTGCGGGAGAACAAGCTATATGCCAAGTGAGCAAGTGTGAGTTCTGGTTATCCTAGGTCTCATTTTTGGGACACATCATTTCTGGAGCAGGTATCGCGGTTGATCCTGCGAAGATAGATGCAGTTATGTCTTGGGAGCAGCCCAAGACAGTTACTCAGATTCGGAGTTTCCTCGGATTACCGGGCTACTACAGACGCTTTGTCAGCGAATTTTCACGCATTGTTCGCCCTTTGACACGACTAACGCAGAAGGGAGTTCCATTCATTTAGGACGATTCATGTGAGCAGGCCTTCCAGACACTGAAGGAGAAGTTGACTACAACGCCTATTCTTGCCCTTCCTTCAGGCACTCAGGACTATGCAGTCTACACAGATGCATCTGGGGAAGGTCTGGGAGCAGTATTGATGCAGAGAGGACAGGTGATTGCTTACGCATCACGACAGTTGAGACCGCACGAGCGGAATTACCCCACACATGACTTGGAGTTGGCGGCAGTTGTCTTCGCCTTGAAGATCTGGCGTCACTATCTATATGGGGTGAACTTCGAGATTTTCACAGATCACAAGAGCCTGAAGTACATCTTTGATCAGAAGGAGTTGAATATGAGACATCACAGATGGCTCGAGCTGCTAAAGGATTATGATTGCACGATCTCTTACCATCCCGGTAAGGGAAACGTGGTGGCTGATGCACTCAGCAGGAGAGCGCATGCTGATGGTACGGCGAACTGGCTATACACGTGGGATACGCTTGCAGCTTTGACCGATTGGCATCCTCAGGAGAGCGCATCCATTTCTACCGCCGTGCCTCCACGATACAGCAGTCTTTGGGATCGTATTGTAGATGGACAGAAGACAGATCCTTGGATCCGAGATAGATACATGCGCGCCATCAAGGATGAATTTGATGATTTTGTCGTAGCAGAGTCTATTTTATGGAAGGCAGGACGGGTCGTTGTATCCAATGACGAGCAGCTTCGCAGAGACATTCTCGATGAGGCACACAGTTCACGGTTATCTATCCATCCAGGCAGTACGAAGATGTATCGTGATCTGCGTCGACATTTCTGGTGGGATGGAATGAAGCGCGATGTGGCGCTACATGTCAGCAGATGCATGACCTGTCAGATGGTCAAGGCTGAGCACAGGAGACCGCCAGGATTACTGCAGTCTCTCCCCATTCCCGAGTGGAAGTGGGAGAGCATTTCTATGGATTTTGTCACAGGTCTGCCGAAGACACCAGGTGGCCATGATTCTATATGGGTCGTTGTTGATAGGTTGACCAAGTCAGCCCATTTCATACCTGTCAACACGACTTACACTCCATCCAGGTTGGCCAAGCTCTATGTGCAGGACATTATCAGGCTGCATGGTATACCACGAGAAGTGGTGTCTGACAGGGATTCGAGATTTACATCTCACTATTGGCAGCAGTTCATGTCAGCACTACAGACAGAGCTGAAGATGAATTCTGCTTATCATCCGCAGACAGACGGGCAGAGTGAGCGCACCATTCAGACGCTTGAGGATCTACTTCGCGCATGCACTTTGGAGTGGAAAGGGTCCTGGAAGGACCATTTGCCCTTGGTAGAATTCACGTACAACAACAGCTATCACTCCAGTATTGGCATGGCATCATTCGAAGCCCTATACGGGCGGAGATGCCTCACATCTCTCAGTTGGCATGAGGTAGGTGATCATGCTTTATATTCTGTGGATCTCTTGGAAGAGACTGCGAGAGCTGTTGATCTTGTGAGACGGAGGCTTCTGACGGTACAGAGTCACCAGAAGAGTTATGCAGACCGTCGGAGGAGAGATTTAGAGTTTCAGGTAATCTAATTATTTTCTCCTCATCCACTCAATTATGATATATATATGTTCAACTTAATCTCATACTAATGACATTCCTATAAATTCTAGGTTGGAGATTGGGTATTTTTGCGAGTACTTCCATGAAGGGAGTGCAGAGATTCGGTGTTCGTGACAAGTTGGCACCGCGATATGTTGGACCTTTTGAGATTCTGGCTAGAGTGGCGAAAGTGGCATACCGAATAGCCCTTCCTCCACATCTTTATGCTATTCACGATGTCTTCCATATATCCAACTTGAGGAAGTATGTCCACGACCCTCGACACATTATCAGTTACGAGAACCTCGATGTAGAGCCAGATCTGACTTATGAGGAGAAGCCAGTCCAGATACTTGAACGCGCTGAGAAGAAGCTTCGCAACAAGGAGATTTCATTGGTCAAGGTTTTATGGCACCGACACAGCATCAAAGAGGCAACATGGGAGACCGAAGCCGACATGCGGGCAAGATACCCGCAGCTTTTCTGATGTAAGCATCAAAACAAGCTTTTGTAATTAGATACATGGTAAATGTATGGCTTGTTTTCTCTTTGAGGTTTTTATGGGTTCAAAACCCTTTGAGGTTTTTATGGACATATGAAATTTAAACAAGTCACCGAATAGCCTTAACTTGAGTCTCGAGGACGAGACTCCCTTTGAGGTTTTTATATTTGTAGCATCCGGTTTCCAACCAAACCCGAAGTCGTCCGATTTTGGGTCTAATGAACCCAAAAACGTTGTCGGTCAATACTAAACAACCTAAAACGATCAATTAGTAGTGAATCAAAAGTTGTTCGGGTGAAATCGATCAAAAATCGGTCACTTCGTCTTGCACGCCGTGAAAAAGCCGCGACACAAATTCGGAAACCGCGAAACGAACCGAGACCGTCATTAGATCCGATTCGACGATACAAGACCAACGGAATCGACCGTTCGTCAATCGGAGGCCATTTGATATTTTTAATTCGTAAAATTTAACCTTAAACAAAAATCGTATCCGGAAATTTCGGCTATTCAAAACTCGACCGAAAGTATATCAACATTATACTCAAAATGATCGTCGTCCCGAGACGATCACATCGATATATTGTGCGTCAAAATCCGATGTCCGATGTTCGTGTATGGACAACTTTAAGTATATCAATTAAAGAAAAAAATATAAATATTAAAAAAATTTTTACTGATAACAGTCTCCAATTCCAGCCGTGGTTTTTCCCCCACCCTTTGCTCTTTTCCACTTTTTTTTTTACTCTTTCCACTTGACAACAAAAGAAGCCTTTCCTTTGGCTATAAATATAACCCAACCCTCTTCTCAATTCCACCTTATACCCCCTCTTCTTCTCTCAAATCTGTCTAACGAGAGAGGCCAAAAGCTCTCTGTCCAGCAATAGGTAAATCCCCATTTCCCCCAAATCTCTCTTCTTTCTTCCCAATTTTTTTTTGTTTCCAACAAAAGCTTGTTGTCTGTCTATTTCCTTGCATCAATTGCTGTCCAAGAACTCCAAGAACTGCTGCTGCTACTTCTTGTTTCAGATCAGCCACTGCATGTTTGTTTCTCCAAAATTTGAAGGAAGAGAGGTACAAACCCTAGCCCTTACTATTTGCTGCCATTGCATGCTACAACTGCTCTTATTGCATGTTGCACTGCAAGCTGCTGAAGGATGTTACTATTAATTCCAGCCTTAGGTTGTTGCCTTCTTGCTCAAATTCTAGCAACTCTTATAGCTGATGCATAGTGCACCCCCTGTGCTACACAAGGAGACCAATTGGCTGCAGCCCTCTCTTCCAATTGGAAGCCTTTGAAGCCTTCAAAATCCTTTTGCTGTAGCTGCAGTCCCAGATTTCCAGCACTGCATGCAAGATCTTTGGTATACAAATTGAGAAGAGATCAAAGGTACATCCCTCTCCTCCTCTTGCTGCCATGCATGAGTATTTAAATCTATTTTTTTACCAATTGCTACATGCAAGATTAGTACTATTCTCCATTTTGGAGGTCTTTTGTACAATCCTTTTCCTTTCTCCTTTGCTGTCACACATGTACTTTTACCCAATTTGTTTCCTGTTTGTTGAGAAATTGGGGTTGGGATTAAGTAAGAAGAAATTTGTAAAAAAAAAATTGAATCTGGAAAACTTCTGAATCAAAAATCTGATTCTAAAAGATTTCTCTTCGAATAAAAAAAAAGTTGGTTAGAAAGAAAATTTCAAATCTACCGAAATCTGATTCTGTCTAAGAGGAAAAGAAAATGTCAAATTTCTCAATTTTAATTCTAATTAACTTTTTAAAAAAATGATGGTTATAATCATAATAAATTAATGAATAATATATCATATTTGGCAGCAAATCTTATCTTCTATTGCTGGTCAATAAGGCAACTTTTTGGATCAATTAGTGCTATCATCACTTTTTATATTCGAACATGAATTTCATTTGTTTCATTCCATTCTACTGGATTTTCAGTTAACATAACAGTTTAGAAGGATTCCAGAATATTGATCCATTCAACTTGAAAGCATCCAGGACTTTTAATACGATCATTGTTGACCTTTAAAACTTTGTTAAGAATTGTGACTTTAGCTAGTCTGAAAAATGTGAAGAATCTTAATTGGATTTAATGGGCTACCAAAATATGAACTTATCAATAATGATCTTTTGCTAACTTAATATAGGAAGGGTTGTGAAAAGGAAAGAGAGATCATGTAAGTGTATCTAATGATGAATTGAGTTCTATTCACAGATCTATTAAAAGCAAGGGATATATTCTAAGTATTAAAGATATCATCATCGTTCTCTTAGCAAATGTTTCTCTACGAACATTATGACTACATTTTCCAACTAATAAAATCTTGGATACTATCTATTAGTATAAGTCGGCACAATAAACCACAAAAAGGACCAAGAAAGGATTGAGTAGTCGATCAAGTTAGGGACGCTTCATTATGGATTATGTTAACAAAGTATTCTTGGATTTAATTTCACATACAATTTTGTACATATTTGAATCTCCATCTTGAAATGAAGAAATTCCATGATGATTGGCCCTCCTACCTTGGTAGGAAATTAGAAGATGATTTTAATTTAAAAAAAAACTGGAAGTCCCTCTCACCCGTCTCAGTGGCGTAGTTGGGGAGTAGACCTATCCCTCTATTGGACCGGCCTTCCAACTAGAGGGCGAGACGGAAGAGCCATTTGTAGGCTTCTTCACCGCTTGAGTTTACCTTCGCCAAACAGACTTGGCGATTCTACATCCAGATCATCCATATCTACATCTATATCTACATCTAAATCATCAAGAGTTGCATCTGAGAGAGTTAGAGTGAAGGATTGGAGGAAATTACAATTAAAATTGAATTGATTGGAGGTGACTTTAATCTGGTTTGAAATCCCTATAAGTTAGTGGACGTGTTGGGAACTTAGTTAGGATGCATTACACAACACCGCATGCCTACGGAGGCCCCCCAACCCTAAGGTAGTTAATACCTTAGAGTCATAGTGTGAGGCTACACACAGACCAAGACCACGGACTATCCACTAACTTAGAAGGAGTAAATAGAATTAAGGATCAAATTCATCATCATCATCATATCAGTCCATTATCGAAAACCATGACATGATCTCAATAACAAGAAAGTAGCCATCAAGTTCCACGACATGATCTCCAAGACCAAGAATCATGATCTTTATCTACATCATCTGGAGTTATATATGAAACAATTGAAATTAAGAATTTGATGCCTACCTATTGAACTTGGGAATTAAGTAATTCCTATTCCATCTTTCACATCGACAAATCCACAGATTTGATATCTGGTCAATATGATAATAGAGATATATGCATATATGCATACTCCTATAATTATCAACATTTGATTACAAAATAAATATGTTAAATATGAAAAGTGTTGGGATAATGGGAGTTTATAAGAAATGCTTACAATCTTTACTACCTTTTTACTTACGCAAGTAGATGTAAATAGTGCTTATTTCACCCTTCTACTTGCTCTCTTTTGCACATTAAATTACTTGTTAATTATTTAAACTACGGGTTTGTATTCACAATTGTGACTCCTTTTCTTCCTTGCACGCATGGCAGGAAAGGAGTCTGTTGTTCAGTAGCTATACAGGGTTCCAAGAGACAAGGTCTATACCAGACGGTATGTTATTCTTTTTGTCTCAGTTTTTGTTCGGTTGTTAATGTTATATGCTCCTTTTCTCTTTAGTCAGATTTTGGGATATACTGTATATACTTTCAGACATTGTACAGGTTGAAAATGAAATGAAAGTTAATGAAATAAATTCTTGGTGACATTTATATTTATTATCTTGTGGTTGTAAATGTGAATGTCGAATGTCACTCGGCCACCTTGTTGGTGGCTTTGCCTTCCTTAATATATATTTATTATATAGCATAAAATGCAACAACTATTATTTCATTTATCTTCACAAAAAAATTCCAAATTAAATTTGTGAAAACATCAATCATGCCATTGATAAATATGAATCATATTCATATATCCGACATAATATGTAAATTAGATTTACAATTAAGTGTATAGTGTGAATCCAATTCACAACAACATAAAATTTGTAATTCTATTTACAATTAAATATCTACGTCATATTATAAATCATATTTATAGTATCCATGATTATTGTGGATAGTGATATCCACATTAATCATACCCTTGATAATTAAATCATATTTAATCATCTTGGATCTCTATTCTTATGTGCCCAAATAACATGAATCACATTCACATTATTCATATCTTTTATAATTAAATCACATTTAATCATCTTAGATAACTCTCATTATATGGCCAAATAATATGAATCAAATCCATATCATTCATGATAATTAAACCACATTTAATTATCTATTTCTCAATGCTCGGATACATATATCAACAGTGAAATTATCCGTGAACCTTTTTCAAGAACAGTGCGCTTTCTCCCTGGATACGTGGTGATAAGGATGGGGTGATTGTATAATTCCACATATAGTGACCTGGACATTGAGATCACATCTCAAATCCAGATGTTGCGGACTTCCCACAGATGTTTGAATAAATCAAAGTCGTAGATCTAATCTTCTAATTGTATTTGAATTACATCCAGATTAATGTCCAACATTTGGACTAAGATCAAGTAACTTCTCTATGAGAGGAGTGATGAATCTCCATTCATCATTCTTTATTCTATCATTTTAGCCTTAAAAACCCTAGCAAATGCATGTAAATAGACTCAATTTGTGCATAATGGCATTCATTATTTATTGTATTATTAGTATATAAAATAAGGTTTTAATGCCAAAATTATAGAATAAAGAGAAGAATAGAAAAAGGAATAAAATATTAAAAATATTTTATGTCCCTAAACCCTGAGACCCAGTCAAGAATTGAGTTGGTCGACAAGGAATAAAGTAGGAGGAGACAAGGGCCAAAAATATAATAAAATCCAATTCTTTTATTCATTATTTAAGCATTTGTGACACCTATTTTATTCTTTGATATTTATTCATCAAATGAAGAAACTCTTACCATAAAAATTGTAGATAATACTGTAAATAAAAATACAAAATTAAGTTTGTACAAAAATAATACACATTATACATTTTATACACAAAATAAAAAGCCAGAACCAAACTTCACAGGTCCATATCTTTCAAATAAAAACTCAAAATATATCAAAATCACCTCTAATTGTATATAACTTTTCACGAGCTATTTAATGGTGGTGTTTTATATTTTTGGAGTTACTATGTGAAAGTTAGGTTTTTAACCCCTATTGTACATTCTACTGATTAAAATATTTAATTTATCAGTTATTCAATATTTTTACAAATTTATATTTTTATATTATTGTAAATATTATTTATACCATATGTGTATATTAAAACCAAAAAGAGAAATGAAATAAAATGAATCTATGTGAAACATAGATAAAACACCTATGATTATATATGTATATAAATAAAAGGGAAATATATTCTTGCATTCCTTTATTCTTTATATTTTTATAATATTATAAATACTATTTGTATTTTATTAAAAATATAAAACTAAAATAAAAATTATCAAAATACATCAAAATAAAAAGATGTATATAATACATAGGTGAATTACCTATAAATATACCTACATAATAAACATATCTATTTATTTAAGTATACAAATTGCATCATAAAAATAAAATAAAATTATATTTATACTCACAAAAATAAGTTATAAATATATAAAAATAAAATAATAAAATAAAATATTCAAAATAAAAATAAAAATTCACAAAACCTAGATGAATATACCTATAAATACACTGATGAAAATTGCGTACTAATAACTAAAGCCAAAAAATAAATAAAAATCACAATAAAATACTAAATAAAATAATAAACATTTTTTTATTTTATATACAAAAATTAATAAAATCAGTTACTATTTTTAAATAATTGTTCTTTATTAAACATGATGTTTTGTCGTTTAGCGGGTCTAGTTAGACCAATCAGAGGCCAAGGATTGTTGACCTCCGGTCAACTTCCCCCTACGCCTCTGACTATTGTCAGAACTATCAAACTTCCGCCCTTTTCTCGGTTGATCCATCGATCAATTGGCTTCGATTTCTTCTTGACATTTGGTCATCACTCCTTGTACATACACGCCAACTCTATAGATCCATAATAAATACCACCGATTCTTCTATTTCCGCCGGTCAAATAAGGGGGGGTCCAATGTTCATAAATAAATCTCCTTCATCCTCCTTGCAAATTTGGTCACTTTCTAAGTCCTAAAACCCCTCAACTCCGGCCTAGCGTGCATCCTCGTGACAGGGGGAGGTCCCCTAGAGCTTGGAGGCGGCTAAGGGATGAAGGAGTGCACTCACGACGGTGCTTCAGTGACGTCTCTGCTCCCTAGTGTCACAACCAGGTACGAGCTGCGCCATTTCCATTTTCAGTTAGCTTTTTATTCCGGCATTTTAATCATGCATTTAGTTTAGTGTTTAGTTGTAGATTTAACGTTAAAATATCCGTTCGTAACGAACCTTTCCCGCTGTTCCCCACCGATTTTTCGACGCGCCACCACCTTCGTTTCCTTTCCCATCATTTTCTCCACCGCCCAGTCACCTTGGACCAACCAGAACCTCTTTGGTTCTGCGAATCCATGCTCCATCTCTGCCACTCGCCGAAGCAGGGTCATTCCACCTCACCTCACTTCGATTCACCACCAAATAAATGCCAGGACCTTCCCCTTCCTCCCGCAAATATTTCTAACATTTTTGAAGGTCCTAAAGAGGGCTGCTAATCCTTATCGAAGTGAATAACAGGAGCCCCAGGTCCGAGGCTCCGTCTGAGCTCTTGGCTACTTCTTTGGTCATGTTGTGTTTCTCAATAAACATGGAGGATTTCCAGGAAGGAAGAGAGATGCTCAGCGGCGACGTAGAAGGCCGGAGGAGCTCGCACATTCGAATCAAAACTCGCCCGAGGCTAGTTCTTATCCAGTTTCTCCAGGTGCCTCCGTTGCCGCTGGATGAAGATGAAGCCTCCAGATGCTGCATATGTCGTTGGATGCATGCCTTCTCGATCGTTAGATCGTGCCAGACGATCTAATCTAAGCCCTCTAACATGAAACGTCATCGTGCCACAAGGACTCGTCGCATGCCAAGTGAACCACATCGAGCTGTCCATCTAAGCGCGTTTTAGGGGTAATTTTCACATTACACCCCACATATTTTGTATTTATTGTTTAATGTTGTACATAAAATGTAATGTCTAATAAATTGGGATTTTTTATATGGACCCCTAGACTTTTTGGAAATTACATTTCGGTCCCTCCCAGCCTCACGTGCAGTACCACGTGAGGGTTGAAATTTTGCACTTAAGACCCTGGCCATTTTTGTAATTGTAAAATAGTTCCATAAAATTTTAATTACGTTGTAAACTTTTAGCACTTTTGCACAGAGCACCTTGGACTTCATTTTATTTGCAAAAATGCCCCTACCAGGATATATATTTTTATAGCTTTTATCTATTTATTAAAAATACCTATTGTACTCCTAAAAATAGACAAAAATAGGATTAAATGTTCTATGCTATGTAGTTTCATGCCCCTATTTTTAATTGGCATTTTTTGCATTTAATCTATTCATTATGTATATTCATGTGAGAGAGTGACTCTATAATTGTAATAATTCAGGACTCCTAGAGACACTTTGACTTCCCGAGGTCCAATGCCCGAGGGATTGTTCCCTTGGGGGCCTCGACAGTTTTAATGTTTTTTGCTTTTTATTTTATTTTTATTATTTTGCGTAAATGAGCCCTAGCTTAGGAATTGTTTGGCAATAGATTACGGTCCAAATCCCTTAATATATTTGCATGTACCTATAGATGCGCTTTCGGGTCTTAGTCAAATAATAATTCTTGGTCATTTAGATTCGAACCTGCGCATTGTGAGAGACGTAGTACAGCGCAGGCAGGACCCTTTGTGGCGGGCACCGAGACGTCTCCAAGATCGGACCTTAGGGTTTGACCCTGAATAATCAACATATGGTGCTTCACGATAATAGCAATTTCTCACCTAAGGCGATTTCATCAGATTGTATTTGCATATAGCATAGGCTTTCAATTCTGTCTTGCATCCCGCATGGAGAGAGCTCGGAAGCACTGTAAGTCTTCTGACTTTGCATGCATCATCGTTTTTCGACTTACATAGCTTTTCCGATCTTCTCCATCTAATTTTGATCACCTAGGATGCTAAATAGAATTGCAATCCACGTTAGGCACGTGCATTGAAAAACAACCAAAAAAGTGATAACCAAAATAAAATCGAGACTGCTAACCATACTTGATCTGTAAAATAAAATGTAATAGATTCCTTGGATTGGGGAGAGCGACCACCTCCTTGTATGCGCATTTTTATTCCTATGCACATGTTAAGGATTAGTGACCAAATACCAAGCATATCTTCAGTTTGCGCAATTTTGTAATGATCACCTAACTCTAAAATCGAAAAGATAAAAGACCATCTTGGTCTTCATTGTGTTGAGTAGGTGAACTGGGGGTTTGCTTTGTGTATTGATTGTGACTTTGAGTCCATATGCATTTTCATCTCTTTGAGTTTTGTGGTTCCCATCGTGTGGGTCGTTCTTTCTTATCTTTGAGTCTCTATATCTCTCTTGTACATATATTTCCTCATTTGCATCGAGTCGTGATATTGGGTCTTGAGTTTCACCTTCCTAGCCAGATTTTGCAGCTTTTCTTTCTGTATCCATATCACCGACATCTAGTCTGGTTCGAGGAGACCCTCTCCTTGGACCACAATTTTGTCTATGTCCACCTTCATCTCTCCCACCCTCCTTGTATCTCTCGTATCATCTTTCCATCACCCAGGATTACTATGCTTATGAATATAGCCTGCATCGAGGATTCTTGACTGACATTGGTTATTAGAGTAAGTAGGGTGTGTTTGCAGGACGCTGAGATTGATACCTTACTCTTGGTGGATTTGACTTTCGATATGTGCATAGGAGCTTATTGAGGACTTTGATGATGCACGATTATTAGATGAGATTTTATTTGATGATTTTGATCTCGGACACCGGATTGAGGATGTGATGAATTCTGATGATTTGATGAAGATTCCATGCGCTTTGATTGATCTATCCATTTTGAGGTTCCACCCATCTCGATTTTGAGGATTGAATGATTATTCTGATTTGGACTTCCCGGCAAAGGTGTGCGGAACCCACATGATGTCTCTCATATTCTTGATTGACCCATTCCCGCTCTCTTGCTTCTATTATCCACCTGTGGCACTTTGAGGATTCATGATTATCTTTTGTGCCATCTCAAATAGATTGGATTGACCTGAGGGACGTATTGTGATTGATATGATTATTCATCCCTCTATGATCTTATGCCCTCCTGATTATTGATTGATTGATTGCAATTGAGGACCTGAGATTTGATGCAAGCAATCCCAAGACTTGATTATCATAGTTCGTATTACTCCCCGATGACTATATGCTGGAGGATGCAACACATTCTTTACGATCGGTTTCATACACTGACTCTGTCTCCATCGTAGTGGAGCCCGAAATCGTAGCTTCTGATTTGACTGTTTGGCCTCCATGCTGATTATGCACCCGATCTGTAGGTGCATGAGGCTAATTTCATGGACTCCTTTGAGTCTTCTCTCCTTGATGGTCCTTACAAGGATGAGCTTCATCATTTCTGATTATTCATTGCCTAGTTCATAGTGCTCTCTGAGAGTTATCTGCGAGAGACTATGATGCCTCGCTAGATTTGCGGTCTCTTCTGTTGGTAGACGAGTTATCGCCTACCGAGACCTCTTCTTCCCTCCTTGACGACCCTTGCAAGGACAAGATCTGATCTGTCTATTCTCTGCTTAGCTTGCATTTGTTCCCCAGGGACTATCCGCAAGATAATCCAACACTGTCTTTACTCCCGATTCCCCTTGCTGACTGTGTCTCCCGTCTGTAGGAGCGCGGAACTAAGTCGTCTGCTATTTTCCTGGTCCCTACTGCCTTTTTATTATATCAGATCTGTTTGATCGTGGGATCGATACGCCGAGACTCCTTTGAGTCTTCTCTCCTTGACAGTCCTCGCAAGGATGAGCCCTTCTGCTCTAATTATTCCTTTCATAGTTGGTTGTACACTCCCCGAGGGTTGTCTACGGGACACTGCCACATTTTCTTGATTTGTCGATCTCTTCTGCTGGTAGACGATTTGTCGCCTACCAGGACTGCTTCTATTGATTCATTTGATGGATCAGGCTCCTTTGAGCCCGCTCATCTTGACGACCCTTGCAAGGGTAAGCTTCTGTTCTGATTATTCATTGACTAGCATGTATTATTCCAATAGGGTTATCTGCAGGAGGGTACATCATATAGGTACTCGGCTTCACTTCTGGTGCTTCCTTTCTGGAGGGGCACAAAGTCGAGTCTGTTGATTTTTGTACTCGGTTTCCTCCCTGGTTTTGTCTCCTCTATGTTGGAGCACGGAGCCGGGTCTTCTGATTGCTCTATGATCCTGCTCACCTTGAGGACCCTCGTAGGGTCGAGCCATATCTTGTGTTGCTCGGTGTATTCCTATGACTTTCTGACTCTATGATCACCGGATATCATGCTGATGTCTCATGCTCTTTACCTTTTATATCTTTCAGAGACCATGATTGACTTGGAGGAGTCTATACTGTTCTTTCTTCCTCCATGGCTTACGGTATCGGCTTCCCTCACCCATTTCCTTCATTATGAGCCGATGTTTTGCTTTCGCTACTGATGAATCTACGATTCGTCATCTTTATTGATTTATTTTAGCTTAAAATATCTTATAAAACACATGTATATAATACTAACTCCATGCTCTTACTAACTTGCATATGTGTGTAAATATTGTATATTTGTATATTATTTTACCTAAAATAGATAAAGAAAGAAAGAAAGGAAAAAAAAAGAAAAGAAAATAAAAAAAGAAGGAAGATTGTATATTTGTAATAGATACAGGCTGACCTGAACCCCGAGAGAAGGTCAAGACTTGACCTGATCGACCAGGAATAAAGTGGGGAGAGATAGGGTCTTTTTTCTGAAAATCTAAAAAAATTGTGTGTTGTGTATATTTGTAAACTAACACTATTTTATTTGTAAATAAATTGACCTCAAACAAATTAATTTTCAAAACAAAAGTTGTGAATAAAAATGTGTCCTAAATAATAAAAATAATTGCACAATTAATTCTTGTACAGAATAAAAGCAATCACACTTGGAAAAAGCCACTAAGTTATAATTGAAATACCAATTTCGGTCTCCACATAAACTCAAATTGAACAAACTCACTTTCATTGTATTCTAAATTAAATTATCTTTAAAATGGTCACAATTTTTGGAGATACGAGTGAATAGTTAGTTTTCTAGGGTGGTTTGTGCAATTTTCCTATTTATTGTACATATTGTATTTTGTAAATATTTTTAAGTATTTCTAAGAATTATTTAAAATAAAAATAAAAAATAAAATTTTTAAAACAAAAAAATTAATTAATTTGCTTATTTACCCATGTAGATAATGACATATATGTATATAGCATATGTATATAGTTAATTTTCTTAACTAACAACCAAAAAATAAAAAATTAACATTTATTTTCAAATAATTAAAGTAACGAAAATACAAAAATTAGTTAATTTTTATAAATATTTATCTTGCTAATTTATCTCATTTCAATTTTTCTTCTCTCTTTTCTCTTATCTTCATCAAAAAATTCAAAAAAATCAAATTTCAAACTCCATTATCTTTTCTGTTTATATGGCTCCTTCTCTATCATTTTAATTTGATCAATCTTTGGTGAGAGGAGCCTGATCTCTGAGAGTCTTCTTGTCGTAGAAGGATGCCTAGCCTTCGAGTCGTCCGGTGACAACGACTCGGCCTTCGTCGAGGTGATCAAGGTATTTTCCGCTCCTAAAGTGAGATCCATGTTTTTCCTTGTTTTATCCTTGATTAATCGTAGTTTTATTTTCTCGTATTTGTTCTTCGTTGTCATTTTGTTTATTCTAGATCTTAAAAACCCATGATGATTTGATCTGCCACCATCTCGATTTTTCATCCCATTTTCTTGATCCTATCGCATTCTTTTCTACCTCGCACGATCTCTCAACTCCGGCTACGCACGGTGGCCAGAGACTCGGATCCATCTTTCACATTGCAAGGATCCACATCCAATCACACAGTTCGACTTGATTCTGGAAACAAGTTATCATACTCGCGTCCTAATTTGTTGATAAATAAACATTTTAAAAAATAAAAAAAAACAACATATGTTTTCTTTTAACATTTATTTTGTATGTTAAAAAAGTAAAAATAAAAAAAGGATTATTTATAGTTCCTATTTTAAAAAAAAATAAATTAAAAAAGTTTTTTCCCCATTTAATTTATAAAGAATAAAAAATAAAATAAAAACAAAACAAAAAAATCTACAACCGCCCTCCAAGAACCACGAGCGGCGCCACTGCTATTGTGCCTCGCTCACCGATCGTGTGCTACAGCCGTGCGCCCGCGCCTCCTCCATCTGAAGAACTCCACGGCCATGTGCATCCTCCGCCCGTGCGTGCCCCTCCTCCGCCGAGCACGGCGGAGCCGCACCACCTATGCCACTGCGTTGGAACCCCAACGTCATGCCGTCGTCGATCAAAAGTCCTCCACTGCGCGCCCTGTGCGCGAGCCCTGCGTCCCACTCCTCCGACCCCGTCTGACGCCCCCTGCTCCCTCCGCCTGAAGAACTCCACAGCCGTGTGCATCCTCCACCATGCGTGCGAGCCCCACATCCCGCTCCTCCGGCCCTGTCCGACGCCCGCTGCCTCCTGCCACCAGATCCGCTCGCTGCCCTTGCTTGGAGGAGAAAGCAAGGGGCGACGACATGCATCCCACGCCCCATGGCTTGAGAAGAAAGAATAGAGAACCCTAGGGAAATAAAGTATTGGAAAATTTTCAACTCAGCCCTCGGATATAATTGATATTGCACGAAGATCCCTTCCACCTCCACTTCAAACTTTATTAGGTGAATTGTAGATCTACCCCCAGACAATTCTCAAATTTCAAAAAGGCTCCTCCTCCAGAAGTCACATGCATCACGCCATCTCTATTGGGTCATTTACCTTTTTCATCCTTAATTTTATTTCGTGTTATTTTTTTATGCAAGAACAATAAATATTTACATTTCAGTCCTTGTGTTACAGACTTGATCTTGCATGATCTTTTTATTAAAATAAATGTTTTCTTTAGTCAATAAAATTCCTAAAAATTGAGATATGCTCCTTATGTGCTTATCTTTCTAGCATAAATTTTTCATTGCATTTTATCATTATTTAATATTATTAAAAAATAAAAAATAGTGTCTTTTTCTCTTTATGAAATTCAAAAAGTCATAAAAATTTGAATACTACTCCAAAAATTCTAAAACAATTAGGGTAATTGTATTTCATTGCCTTTTAATTTTTGTCCAAATTCCGTTCATTCACTATTTATAAAACCTAAAAAATGAAAAAACATCAAAAATCTTATAAAAATCACATAAAATTTTACAAAAAACCAAAAATCATGGTTTCAGTTCCTGTTTGTAATTATTTTCATATATTTCATCATAAAAATAATTGCCAGTAGTTTTGGACACTTAAAATATTTTAAGTTACAAATTACTCTATGATGTGCATTGTTTCTCATTTTTGCCATTGTTTGATTTTTAAAAAAATATAAAAAAATCTGAAAATTCCACAAAAATTCCCAAAAACATTTCAAAATATTTAAAACACAAAAATATTTTCTCTGGATTTTCTGAGCATTTTCGATATAATTGAAAAATAAAAAAAGTTTGGTGTGTGTAGTTCTTATTTTGTGCATATTGTTCTTTATTTGAAAATTAAAAAAATGTAAAATTAAAATCATTAAAAATTTGAAAATCAGAAAATAGAAAAATAGAAATTAAAAAATTAAAAAATTAAAAAGAGAAAAATTCCACAAAAAACAAGGATAGTTTGCCTTTGAGATTCCTGTTTTTTCTTTTAATTGATTTTTTGATTAATTGGATAACCCTCGAGAATTGTAGCCTCCCTGAGTTCGATCATGTCTACTATACATGTAAATATGTAGCAAAAAATTTTCTTGCTCCACATTATATTCTATAATTATTTTGTAGCAAGAGAAGAAGAAAAAAATTGTTTGTTTGTCGCGGGATTCTTGGGGATAACGACGACTTCATTATCATTAATAACCAAACCTCGAAGATCCTGCAACAACAAAATGGCATCGTTACCGGGGAGGCACGACGAGGATAGTTAGGTTTCTCTTTTAACCTGCTATTCTTGGTTGTAAATATCTGTTTATATTTTTCCATATCCACTCCATTATTCATATTCACTATTTCATTTTTTTTCCTTCTTATATTTGATAATTGTGTTTCTTACACATTCTCTTTTCTTTTTCTTGCGAGGGCCTGTGGAGCAAAGGAGACGATCCTAGGAGAGCCGAAGCACCCAAATGATGTGGAGATGTCTTGATTCTTCACCGAGTCGCAGGATAGCATGAGACGAGGAGGAGAAGAATTGAAGGAGATGAAAAGAGAGAGAGAGAGAGAGAGATTTTTAGCATTTGAACCTTTGTAAACGGACATTCATTTGTTGCGGGGTCTGTTTCGCGAAGTGCCGGTGCACTTGGAGGACCTCACCGGTTTTGTTTTCATCGCCTTATTTTTCTTTGTTTTCCGTGGATTTCGTGAGCTACCTATTGATTGATTTAATTAATTTTCTTGAGCCAGTAATTAATTAGGTCCAAACACCATAAACAAGAATTTCTAAACCTATAGAGTAGAGCGTAATTTGGACTTAGTCAAATTAACTTATTCTTGCCCGTTAATAGAATCTATCATCAAGGACGGTTCACTTGCATCATATAGGTTAGTTTATTTTTCTGTATTTCAATTCTACGCAAATCACTTACATGTAGAGTTCTGGCGACAAGGTACGCATCTCTAACCCCTGCATGCATCATTGTGTTTAACCGCGCATTGGCATTTCCGATCTCCTTCCTTGTGTTCACTCACATAAGTTAAAAAGGAAATTGGACACTCGATAGGCTATTCTTTGAAAAAACTTTAACCAAGTAACAACTTCCTAAAATATGAGACTGTTACAGAAAACCCGACCCTAAAATAATCACAAGGAAAAATCATTGTTTTGAGGAGAGTAACCCCCTCATTATTTGGTTTGTATGTAGAGAGAGAGAGAGACCCACACATTAGGATAGAACCACGCCCGAACTCTTTTCATACTACTATCTTGGGTTAGTCGTTCTTCAGTAAGGATCTCTCCGGTAGCCGGTGAAGTGGTACGTGACGTCCTTAACAGATTGAATTGATCGAGTAGCCGGTAAATGGTCCGCAATTCATACTGGCTGGGAAAGATCTAACTTTGGGATTGGGCCAGTCTCTTGAGAGCATTGGTTTCCTAACAGCTCGCTTTAACCGCTATGATAGACTGTATTCTCACTAAACTCTAAAATTGACAAGATAATTGACCGAACCTTTACGGTCTTCACATTGAGTTAAGTTGGTGAACTGGGGGTTTGTATTGTGTTTACTTGCTAGTGATAAAGATCCTTCTGTGCAATTTGCACCTTCATTCACTTTCACTCTTGAATTGACCTTTGTGTTCTCCCATCCTGCCTATTGATTTCGAAGATGTCGGATCGGAGTATTTCTCGTTCGGACTCTGCGAACTCATTTTATACTCCGAGCCGTTCACCTTCTATTTAAGGAGACTCACTTCCCGAATATTCCTCTTTCTACACTTTACCCTTCACAATATCCATCAATCCACTATTTAAGATTGTCTTTAATCTCGAATTAATATCTGAGACTCCGTCAATTCTGAGCACTAATCGAGTATCACGCACATTTTCAGAGTCAGACACCGAACACTTGACGCCACCAAAGGGAAGGGACCCATGTCGGAGCAGAGCGAGATCAACATCACCTTATTAGCCTCCATCCAGTCAATTCAAGCCCAGATAATAGAGCATGCTAATTTTTAGACCACGTTGAGAGAAATAATTCTCGAGCTGAGACAGGAAAGATAATATAGGAGAGAGGAGGATAACAGAAACCTTGGAGGTGGGAATGGGGGAGAAGAACCTCACATAGAACCTAGGGCTAAGCCTATACTAAAGGATGCTTATAATCCAACGGCAGGAGAGACAAATTCTTGGATACAAATCCCTGCGGTTCATGGGCATTTTGAGCTTAAGCCTACTATTTTACCTATTCTCCCAATATTCCATGGAAATATTAATGAAGAACCTTATATACACCTCCAGCAGTTCTATCACATTTGTGGAACAGTACACTACCCAAATGTCCCATTAGAGGTAGTACAAATGACTGCCTTTCCATTCCGTCTGATGGGCAAAGCTTTGTATTTGTTAAATCACTTGGGAAAGGTTGTCACTACTTGGAAAGAGTTGAGGTCCGCAATTCTGAACAAGTATTATCCACTTGGACGACTCAACCAAATGTGATCCTTGATTTCTAATTTCTCTCAGATGCCTAAAGAGCCTATTCATGAGGCGTGGGAAAGATTCAAAGATCTGATGGAGAAATGCCCCCATCATGATATTCCAAAGACCAACCTTGTACAAAATTTCTTTGGTGGTTTAAGCATTGAGAATCAGAAGCTGGTAGATGTTGCTTGTGGGGGGAGCCAATTCAACAAGGATGAGGATGTCCTTTATCGAATTTTTGAGGAGATGGCGGAAAGTTCAGCAGCTCTTTCTTCTTCACATGCTTTTCAGAAGCACCCCATCACCGCCCCTGCAGTACCCTACAAGGATGTCAATATGACGGCAACACAAGAAATGGATATGGTGGATAGCACTGACCTGGCCATCATTGGAAACCACCTATCCAAAGTGGACATTATTGAAAAGAGATCCAAGGAGCTTGATAAGCTTCATGTGATCGAGCAGAGGACAAAGAACCTGGATAAGCTGGATGAGATAACAAAGCACATGGAGCTTCTTGTGAGTACGATCAGTGTAGTCCATAGTACGAGTGCAGCAACCAATACCTCTACTAAGGAGTAGACTTCTTCCACCCAACAGAGTAGCGGAGGACCATCCATAGTTCAGCATGTCTACTATGTGCAGACACCTGATCAGGTTTAGCAGCATTCACATCAGATAGTTCCGTACCAACAGGAAGTAGCCTACATTCCTGAGCAACAGTCTCCACCTCCACTTGGTATTCAGGAGGTGAACAGTATCTGGTTCAACCGTGAGCGAAACCAACCCCGTCTGTCAGGGCAAGGCCAGTTGGGTTCACAACAGGGTCATAGACATGCCCACCAGTTTCAGGGAGGTAGACAGCAACAGTATTAGCACCTGCAGTTCCAACCTCACTTTCAGTCTCCACCACAATTCCAAAATTGGAGACAAGGCCAGCCACAGCAGCAGTCCATGTATCTTCCTCATCCTAACCAGTAGCAGACTGCATATTATGGACAGTATCCTCCCCCTCCTCCTCCTCATTATCAGAATCCGTATGGGTACCAACAGCCACCGTACTATCAGGCTCAGCGACAACCAGTCAATAAGCAACCTGAGGACCCTTTAGTCAATCCAGCACTGGACCAACTTGCATTGCTCATGAAGAACATGAATGAACTGACTCAGCGGATCGACGACCTGACCACCACTGATGATTACTTGATATACTGTGATAATAGGCTTAAATTATGTGGAAGATATCAATTCTTGATTTATAAATTCTAAGATCACATAATCCATGACTAATTTATTCCATGTACACAACAAGAAAAAACCCCTTAATTACACTTAAATCGACAAATCATGATTTTATATCTGGGAAAATATTTTCAAGGATGATTGATCGATATTTTATTCAGCGGGATTATTCAAATATCGATATTTATACTCGTCCATTTTTCTAAATAAACAACCATATTTTTAAGAGAGAGAAAAATGCATTGGGATCATAGTATAACAATATCCAACACATTTTCACTTTACATTTTTGTTGGAAAGAATGGGGGAGGGAAAGAGTGAAAAAATCACCACTCTTTAAATGACATGCATGCATATGGATCATTCTCTCTCTCTCCCATTTTCCATGAAGAATTCGGCCATGATAAATCTCTCTCTCCCCATACAACTCCCCATACATGCATGCATTTATTGGTCTTGTCTGATATGCATGTGAACCATTTATCTCTCTCATTCCCCATGAAAAGAGCCGTCCTTACCCATGTAATCCCCCATGCATGAATGAATTGTTTTTGTCTTTATATGCATGGGGTGCTTCCCTTGAATGCAAGTAACATTCTTCTCCCTTCCCCATGCATGAATGAATTTATTGTTTTGTCTTCATGTGCATGGGATGTGTCCCTTCATTCCAAGGCAATATTCATCGATACATGACACATGAAGGACCTCCTCCTCATACTCCCCCTCTTCTCTCTTTCTTCTATCTCTCTCTCTCTTTGGTCTCATGCAGAGGAAGATGAAGGCATAGCATCAACAGCTCCATGCCCCAACGTTCTTCTCTTCCTCGTCCTCGACCATTGCCAGCAACCGCACACAGCCGTTGTTATCTAGTGCGTCCTCCTCCTCGAGATGCTCCTCCAGCCTGCTGTCGGCCACTCTCGTCCTCCTTGCGGTTTACTCCAGCCTGCGCCACCGTCCGTGCGTCCAGCCATCTCTCTCATACAGCACCTGCGGTATTCCCCCCCGTGCACCAACAACATTCAGCAACTCTCCATGTGTGCATGAGAATTACTCCATCTCTCTATCTCTCTCCTTCTTTATTTATATGTCATTTTCATTGCAGCCCTTGAACTCTCCTTTATGTTAAGTTTTCCAAGCGTAGTCCTTAATTTCATCATCAATTAGATTGCACATTTTTAAAAGAAATCTTTTCCAAATTGTATCTCTATATCTCATTTAGCATTTTATGTGTAAGATGTCGAACTAAAATTGCAAATTTACTTGGTCCCTGTGGATTCGAACCTCTACTTGCTGCATACTTTTTGCATAGGGTCATCGTGCTCGTAGTTGTAACATTATTTGTTTGATTGCGATTTTTCGTGGAACAACAACGATGTGGTAAAATCATCTTTTTAAATCGTGGAAAATCGTGTCAACATTTTGGCGCCGTTGCCGGGGACTAGGCAACATTTGCAATTTTTTTCTCTTCTTCTTCATTTTTACTCATTTTCAATTATCTAATCCGTGTATTTTTTGTTTTGTTTTGCAGGTACTTAGGCTTCAAAAAAAATTACTTGTCTTTTCATGCATTTTGTTTTAGCAAACTTGTAATTTGGTAAAAAAAATTTGTAATCTTAATTCCCCCTCCCTTCTCGGAAAAGCTCACCATCAGTAGGACAAAACATTACGGATTAGCGCCAGAAGTGCAGGCACTCTGAGTCCATCTTTCTCTTAGGCATCTTAGGCTTTTAAAATTTCCTGCATTTGTTTGCGCTCCGAACTTAAACCGAAAAAAAAATAAAAAACACTTCTTGATTGCATTATCTCTGTGGTCTTCTCCCTCTGATAATCTAATTCAAAGACCACCAAATCGTGTACTGATCATTTAAAAAGATAAGCTTGAAAGGCCACCGCAGTGTCCCGAGCCGAAAGCGAAAGAATTCCGAATGCTTGTTTGATGCACGTGTATGACACAAAAATCACGAGCACATAGAACCCTTGGATAGAGGCAAAAATCCCTGGTGCTACGTGGGATTGCAGAGAGAAATCGTAACTCCTCGACATGTTGGGCACAGGTTCTTGTGGGAAAAAGCAGATCCTCGATCTGAGTACCGCACCCTGGATCCCCCAGCCGGATTAGGACATCGATTTCTCACAATCTTCCACACCCACCTCATCCTTAAGGATTCTAATTTCTCTGAATACTTTTGTTGAATCACTAAATTAAAATCGAAAAGATAACTGCTTCTGCGGCAATTTTTGTGTGAGTTGGTGAATCAACAAATTCTCTGGTGTATTGTGTTGTGTATGCTAGGCCGTAGATCTTTGAAAATCCAGTGCAACAACCATTAGAGTACGACCTGATTTATAGAAGAAAAACCAACCCGTCTCCTTCAACTGAGAACTCATCTAACATAGGAAACATGGGTGAAGAAAGACCAAACCCTATGGATCTCATCTTACATCAACTACAATTGCTGAGAGAAGAAAATGCCACAATCCACCACACCATAGAATCTCTCATCCGACCACCGCCCATAAGCACACATTACAACCCGGCTGCAGAGGACTTAGTTCATTGGGTCCAAATCCCACCTGAAGTAGGAGACTTTGAAATAAAGCCCGCATCACTCTCCTTAATCCCAAAATATTATGGAAATGACTCTGAAGATCCCTTCCTCCACATCCAAGATTTCTGATCGGCTTGTGACACCATGAGTATCCCTGGGGTAGAAAAAGAATACATCTACATGAAAGCCTTCACCCACTCACTCAAAGATAAAGCACTCCAATGGCTCCGAAATTATGGAACCCCACTCACCTCTTGGGACTCCTTAAGAGATGCATTCATCAAAAAATACTTCCCAATAGGAAGTACAAATGCCTTGAGACAAGCCATATCATCATTCACTCAGAAAAACAGAGAGCCCTTTCGTGAAGCCTGAGAACGGTTTAAGGAACTTCAAAGGAAATGCCCTCATCATGCCATTCCCAAATGGAAGTTAGTTCAGATATTTTATGAGGGCATAGATACATCATTAAAGAGAGTGATTGATGGCTCCTATGATGGAAACTACATCAGCCGTGATGAGCATTTCGTTTGGAATTTGTTTGAAAATATGGCTGACAATTCGGTGAATAGTTCCTCAATTGAACAATATAGTGGGAACACAAGGATAGTCAATATCATTGACCATGAGAGATTTAGCAATGAGAATCATGACAAATGGGAAACGCTCTCAAAACAAATGAACCTCATGACTCTATCCATAGAAAAAATGGCCATGAATAATCCCACCAGCCATGAAGTTGACCACACCATCCATAATCAAGACATAAATCCTGAGACTGTGAACTGGGTGCAGAGAAATCAAGGAGGAGCATATTCAAATAACCACAACACATGGAGAGAACAATCAAATTCTGGGTGGAATGGACAGAACAACTATCATTTTCAAAATCACACCCAACCCAGACAACCGATAGCACCGCCCGTGACTCAACCCTCCGCCACAACGATTAACTTCGATGCCTTGGCTCAGGCAATACAACAACTAGCTATAGGTCAACAACAGGCCACTGAAGCTCAACAAAAAGCCAACCCTGAGAATGCCCGACAATTCGTCGAGATTAGGTCATACATCACAGCCTTGTCACCTCAACCGCTGCCCAATCCCAAAACCAACAAGGCTAGTTCATCTGGAGTACTTCAAACTCCACCACATGTTGGATCTTTCACCTCACCACCTGGTTTCCAAAACCAGAATCAAGGATTTTTTACATCTTCTAGGACAAATCAAGGGAACCCACAACAAGCATCTAGAAATCATGTTAACTTCAAAACTCCACCCCGTCAAAACCAATCTACTAATGTTGTCACTTTGAGAAATGGAAAAACCACTTTTGCCTTCACCAGACCACAGGCTACAGAGGATCAAGCCGAAATTGAGGAAGAGCTTGATGATGAAGAGAAGTTAGCTGAGACAACCATGCCCCTTCCTATCTCCCCATCCATAACTATACCCTTTCCCGGAGCTCTTCACTGGAGAAAACCTCGATCTTCCACGATCGATCCGGAGCTAGAAAAACTATTCTCCGACATTGTCATTGAGATCCTGCTCTTAAAAGCCCTCGAACGAGTTCCAGCCTTCTCCCGATTTTTGAAGGAAAAATGCACACCAAAATGGAAATTCAAGGGAAAAAGTAAAAAGGACAATGAAGATATTGAAAGACATGTGCTCCCTCTAGCAACAACCAATGCCATCTCCCAATTCCTACCCAAGAAAAAGAAAGATCCAGGAGCTCCTCTAGTTAGATGCACAATTGGCAAATTAACCTTTGATCACACCCTGCTAGATAATGGCGCTTCCATCAATCTTCTCCCGACTGCTAGTCTGGAGCAATTTGACCTAGGAAAATTGAAACATGTCTCAATGATTTTGCAAATGGTTGATCGATCTGTGAAAAGACCAAAAGGACTACTTGAGGATGTGATAGTTGAAGTTCAAGGTCATAAATTCCCGGTCGACTTTATTGTGATGGATATGGATCAAGAAAATATATTGAGTGAGACACCAATTATACTAGGATGACCATTTTTGGCCACTGCTAAAGCTCATTTTGATTATGAGGATGGAAGAGTTGAATTTAAAATCAATGGCCAAGTCATTCCTGTTGATCTGGTCACCCCTACTCCCACTGAATCTGAGAGTGAAGAATGTGGTTGGATAGAGAGATGTGTTGTTCTCAACATTCAAAAAGACTTTGCCCCCATCCATCTCACCAAAGACCCCTTAGAGGTTAGTCTTAACACTTCTAGATCCACTTACAAAAACACTTCTCATGAAATTGCCACCTACAAATTGAATTTTGTACTAGAAGCTCCACAATGCCCACTCAACGGACAAGAAATTGATGAGCTTGATAATGCCTGGGACAGATTAGACTCTGAACTCACATTGACCTCAACCACGATCATGCCCATGATGGAACCACCATTTGAGACTATTTCTGTAATAGACTCAGGAAACACTACAACTCTGACTCCATCGATAATCATTGTTGAATTAAAATCACTACCCAAAATCTGAAGTATGCTTTCTTAGATGATGCTCACACTCTACCAGTCATTATCAATGCCAACCTAAATCATATGCAAGAGAGCCAACTAATGGAGGTTTTGAAAAAGAATTCTCGGGCCATTGGATGGAAGATAACATATCTAAAAGGAATAAGCCCCACATTGTGAGCTCATCATATATATCTAGAAAATGATAGTAAACCTTCTCGAGAAATGCAAAGATGGTTAAATCCCAATCTGCGAGAGGTTGTGAAGAATAAGATCTATAAATGGGCAAGTGCATGTATTATTTACCCTATCTCTGATAGCCCCTGGGTCAGTCCTCTCCAAGTTGTCCCCAAGAAAGCTGGATTGACAATTGTCAAAAATGAGAAAGGTGAAGAGATACCCACCAGAGTAGCCACATCTTGGAGAGTCTGTGTAGATTATAGGAAACTCAATAAGGCTACCCGAAAAGATCATTTCCTATACCATTCATTGACCAAATCATTGAGAAGCTAGCCAAAAAAGAATTTTTCTGCTTTCTGGATGGATATTCCGGTTATAACCAAGTAGCCATAGCTCCAGAGGATCAAGACAAAACCACTTTCACTTGTCCATTTGGAACATATGCCTTTCGCCGCATGCCTTTCGGACTATGTAATGCCCCAGCAACATTTCAAAGATGCATGATGGGAATTTTCACTGATATGATCGGTGATTTTTTATGGAAGTATTTATGGATGATTTCTCTATATTTTGAGACTCTTTTGAGGAAACACTGGGATTTTTGGATAGAGTCCTCCATAAATGCATTGAAGTAAACTTGATATTATCTTGGGAGAAATCACATTTTATGGTGAAACAAGGGATTGTGTTAGGACATGTTGTGTTAAAGAAAGGGATGGAAGTGGATCCATCAAAAATTGAGACAATCACCCATTTAAGTCCACCGGTGAAAATAAAAGGTGTTCGGTCCTTCCTAGGTCATGTCGGCTTTTACCACCGCTTCATCAAGGACTTTTCGAAAATTTCCCGCCCTCTCACAAAATTACTGGAAAAAGATCGAGACTTCACTTTTACTGCGGAAGCATTTGAATCTTTCAAAACCCTGAAGAAAATCATTACTGAAGCACCCATCCTACAACCCCCTGATTGGAACTGTGAATTTGAGATCATGTATGATGCATCTGATTATGATGTGGGGGCAGTATTGGGTCAAAGGAAAGATGGAAAACCTTATGCCATTCACTATGCCAGTAAAACTCTTGATGATGCTAAAAAGAACTACACTGTAACTGAGAAAGAACTTTTGGCTGTGGTATTTTCCTTAGAGAAATTTCGATCTTACATCCTAGGATCCCACATCATCATCTACGCAGACCACTCTGCTTTGAAATATCTCTTCACAAAAACCGATGCTAAGCCTAGATTCATTAGGTGGGTATTATTGCTCCAAGAATTTGATTTATAGATTCGAGATAAAGCCGGAGCAAAGAATGTCGTGGTCGATCATCTTTCAAGGCTCCCCTCCTCAAGCACAGACACAATCCCAATTTCTGATAATTTTCTAGATGAAAGCATTATGTCTGCTTCTCAACTCCCTTGGTATGCAGACATCGTCAATTACATTGTCACTTCCACATTCCCTGATGACTGGCCAAAACATAAGAAAGACAAAACCAAAGCCCAAGCCCGATACTATCACTGGGAAGACCCTTTGCTCTTAAAAGAGAGTACAGATTTGATATGGAGATGATGCATCCCTGCATCTGAAGTTAACGATGTCCTAACTCACTGCCACACTTCTGGGTGTGGAGGACACCACTCGGGGAAGCGCACAACTGCTAAAGTCTTACAATGCGGTTTCTATTGGCCCACACTCTTTAAAGATGCCCATCATTTTGCTCAATCTTGTCTTTCATGTCAGACTAATGGAATAATGACCCGCCGTAACATGATGCCCCTCCAACCCGTACATATAGTCGAGATCTTTGATACTTGGAAAATAGACTTCATGGGACCTTTCACCACATCACATGGTTACCAACATATTCTTCTTGTTGTTGATTACGTCTCTCGTTGGGTAGAAGCCATTCCCACTCGTGCTGCTGATAGCACAACCATTGTCAAGTTCTTGAACGACCTATTCTCTCGATTTGGATTGCCAAAGGTGGTCATTAGTGATGGAGACACCCACTTTCTGAATGCTTCAGTTAAGAATTTACTCAAGAAAAAAGGAGCCGAACACCGTGTCTCAACTGCCTATCACCCACAGACTAATGGAATGGTCGAGCTGTCGAATCGAGAAATCAAGACCATCCTTCAGAAAATTGTCCGATCTGATCGTAAAGACTGGTCTCAACACTTACCTTCTGCTCTTTGGGCCTACCGTACAGCCTTCCGTACACCCTTAGGAATGAGCCCATATAGATTGGTCTATGGAAAGCCTTGCCATCTACCTGTAGAGATACACCACAAGTCACTCTGGGCGATCAAGAAATGTCATTTGGATTATGATGAGGCTGGAAAGAAAAGACTATTGGACTTATCTGAACTGGAAGAATTGAGATCACAAGCCTATGATAACAACCTCCTATACAAAGAGAAAATCAAGTTGTGGCACGATGCCAACATCTCGAGGAAAACATTCAAAGAAAATCAAAAAGTATGGCTATTTGATACAAAACTGAAGTTATTTACAGGAAAACTGAGATCGAAATGGAAAGGACCATACATTATAACTCAAGTATTCGATAATGGCTCGATAGAAATTTCTGACCCAAACACTAAAGCCACTTTCAGAGTCAATGGTCAAAGACTAAAACCCGTGGTTGAACCATCTGGTCCTATGCATGTTTGCACAACATACATTCTGCAGGAAAAATGAACCACCACATCGCCAAGCAAAGGCGTTAAATCATGCACTCTCGTGAGCCTCTCCTCACAGGTATCTTTTCGTCTTACAGCTTGCATGTTTATTTTTACTGCATTGCATTAGATAAGTATGGGGGTACCCCTTTGCATTACAATTACAAAAAAAATACATTTCACATCCCTTCTGATCCTCCTATTGCACATTGTCTTCACCATGAGGACATGGTTTCTGTTAAGTATGGGGGGTGTGTCTGCATAGTTTTTCAAAATTTCATACTCTTAAAAAAACTCTTTTGCAAAAATTCCCCTAAAAATATATTCAAAAAGCAAGAAAACCACCAAAAATACATCCTTCCTAGTTTTATTTTATTTTGAGAAATCAGGTCTTCACTGCATAGATCATATACAGAAGCTGAGTTGACCCTAATTCACTTAATTCCATTAGAATTTCACTAGGCATGAGTTTTTAAGCTTTCTTTAGGTCCATTTGGACTTTATTCTCTCAGTTCCACTAACTCTACTGGTGAATGAACTTCTGTATCTAACTAGATCACTTGAGCAACTAGTAGCACTCTTAAACACTTCAGTGGATATTAAGCAACTGCACATTGCACTTAGCTTGATTGAGTTTATTTTACGAGATACAATTACAATCTAGTTGAGGTGAGGAGTTGTCCTCTTGGTTGTGTCAATGCCTGAACCTTATCTATAGTCAGTGAAAGAACCTGACTCAGGAGCAACATGATCTCTCTAGTCTAAGTATGTCAGCAATTAAGCCAGTATCGTGCCTCCAAAGACAATATTAAAATCGATACTACCTTTTGATGCCAAAACCCAAAACAAAAACACCACAAAAAGGCATATCACAATACAAATGCCAAAAACCACCAATCATGCAAAGATGTACAAAGCAAAAGCAAGGAAAGAAGACCACCAAATAACCCTTCTCCACCAAAAAGCTGTGGTAGCAGCCTAATGATGCTACCTAAAATTTTTATGAGAGGCCCCGGGTTATGCTCTGCAAAAGAAAAAAAATGAGAGCAACGGACCAAAGCGGTCTATGAAAAACCCCAAAAATCAAGTCCCATTCTCCAATAACTATGGCCTATTTTTTCTATGCTGACATACTTGGGTGAAACGAGAATATGCCTGAATATAGGTGAGGACTAAGGCTATATGTATAGGGAATCATTCGGTACCTCGATAGATTGTGTTGATAACTCGTTCTCTTGACTCACGAAAGCTAAAACTATCACTAACATTGTTTATATCCACTCAAGGTCAAAGAGAATACATGTTTCTTAGGGATGAGCTGACTTGATCGACCTTCTGAAATCATGTCTGATTTTGTTGGAACTGAGATGTTGTTGAAACTACAAAACTCAAGTCAAGTCGACTATTTGAAACAAATCATTAATCCGTGGGTCAACTCTATTGAAGTTTATGTATTTATGTGGTTAGGAACTGAAAATTCAAAGACTTTATGGGAGTGTCTGCTGCAAACCCTCACCAGATCTACCTTGGCTAAATTCCCTATCATTCATTATTACTTATCTTACTCTTGCTCGGGACTAGCAAGACTTAAGTATGGGAGTGTGATGATTACTTGATATATTGTAATAATAGGCTTAAATTATGTGGAAGATAATATCAATTCTTGATTTATAAACCCTAAGATCGCATAATCCATGACTAATTTATTCCATGTACACAACAAGAGAAACCCCCTTAATTACACATAAATCGACAAATCATGGTTTTATATCTGGGAAAATATTTTCAAAGATGATTGATCGATATTTTATTCAGCGGGATTATTCAAATATCGAGATTTATACTCGTCCATTTTTCTAAATAAACAACCATATTTTTAAGAGAGAATAAAATGCATTGGGATCATAGTATAACAACATCCAACACATTTTCACTTTACATTTTTGTTGGAAAGAAATGGGGGAGGATAAGAGTGAAAAAATCCCCACTCTTTAAATGACATGCATGCATATGGACCATTCTCTCTCTCTCCCATTTTCCATAAAGAATTCGACCATGATAAATCTCTCTCTCTCTCTCTCTCTCTCTCTCTCTCTATACAACTCCCCATACATGCATGCATTTATTGGTCTTGTCTTATATGCATGTGAACCATTTATCTCTCCCATTCTCCATGAAAAGAGCCGTCCTTATCCATGCAATCCCCCATGCATGAATGAATTGTTTTTGTCTTTATATGCATGGGGTGCTTCCCTTGAATGCAAGTAACATTCTTCTCCCTTCCCCATGCAATAATGAATTTATTATTTTGTCTTCATGTGCATGTGATGTGTCCCTTCATTCCAAAGCAATATTCATCTATAAAAGGAGGCATGACACATGAAGGACCTCCTCCTCGTACTCCTCCTCTTCTCTCTTTATTCTATCTCTCTCTCTCTCTCTCTTTGGTCTCATGCAGAGGAAGATGAAGGCATAGGCATCAACAGCTCCCTGCCCCGACGTTCTTCTCTTCCTCGACCCCTACCATTGCTAGCAACCGCGCACAACCATTGTTATCTAGTGCATCCTCCTCCTCGAGGTGCTCCTCCATCCTGCTGCCGGCCACTCTCCTCCTCCTTGCGGTTTACTCCAGCCCGCGCCACCATCCGTGCGTCCAGCCATCTCTCTCGTGCAGCACCTGCGGAATTCTCCCCCGTGCACCAACAACAATCAGCAACTCTCCATGCGTGCATGAGAATTACTCCAAATCTCTCTCTCCTTCTTTATTTATATGTTATTTTCATTGCAGCCCTTGAACTCTCCTTTATGTTAAGTTTTCCAAGCGTAGTCCTTAATTTCTTCATCAATTAGATTGCACATCTTTAAAAGAAATCTTTTCCAAATTGTATCTCTATATCTCATTTAGCATTTTATGTGTAATATGTCGAACTAAAAATTGCAAATTTACTTGGTCCTTATGGATTCGAACCTCTACTTGCCGCATACTTTTTGCATAGGGTCATCATGCTCGTAGTTGTAACATTATTTGTTTGATTGCGATTTTCATGGAACAACAACGACGTGGTAAAATCATCTTTTTAAACCGTGGAAAACTATGTCAACAACCACCAAGATACTGATTCCAGCACAAGTCGAAGCCAACCCCAACAACTTCAGACGCAAGGAGCAGGTAGCTAATATCCAACCCACCCCCGAGATAGGTATGTCCCTTGATTTTGCATGTTTATCTGATGCCATTCTTCTCAAGAGCGGTAGGAGATTGCATCCACCTACGCAACAGTTGGGGTTGGGAGATCGATCCACTGAGAGAGCATCATCTTCTACATATTCTCTTTCACCAGTAGTCGAGTGGCCCAGTGTAGCAGCACCCACATCTGGAGTTTCACCGCCTTCACCACCACCTTCACCAGGCAGATGTAGTTCACCATCAGCAAGGGAGAATATACTAGTCGTAGATTCTTCCTCATCACCAATAGCAGCATCCTATTTTATTTTAGATTCTATTTTTTCTTCACCTAGTTTGGACAACACTGTATGGACTGATTCCGGTTGTCCTTTTGTACATGAGGATTCTACTTTGAATAATGTAAATAAACGTTCGCATGTTTATTCTGATTCTGTGCCATTTCCTTCTGCTCTCAAAGTTAAAAAATTCAAAAATTAAAAACTGCACTATCTGATCCTGGAGTGGTTGAGATCTTACAAAACATCTTTTTAAAGATTCCACTACTTAAGGTCATGGAATACATGCCTACAGTAAAAATGGAATGAAAGAGGCATGTACACAAAAGCATCAACCAAAGAAGAACAGACGGAAGGAAACATAGAAACACATTTTGAGATAGTTCATGCCATCAGTAACCTTCCGCCTAAAAAGAAAGACAAGGGAGCACCTCACATCCGTTGCCATATATTTGATCAAGAATTTGATCGTACTCTTCTCGATAGTGGTTCCTCCATTAATCTCATGCCTTCCTCTTTACTAACTGAATTTCGGTTAGGGCCTCTGAAAACAACTAGAATGATCCTTCAGTTTGCTGATAGATCGATTAAGAAGCCAAGAGATATTTTAGAGGACGTTATTGTAATGGTGCAGGGAATGAAATTCCCTCCTGATTTTGTTGTCATGGATATGGACATACCTGCACCGTTACTCCATACCCTGATCATACTAGGTCGATCGTTCCTCCGAACGACCGAAGAAGATGTTGTTATGGTACTGGAGAGATCATCTTTAACTCTCGTAGTGACAAGGTGAAAATTGAGACAATCTCTGATCCTAGACCATCACAGCCACCAGCAGCAGATGATACAAAGAAAGTTATATCAGAGCCATATGATTGTGATTTCCTTACTAAATTCAAAGAGACCTTTCTTTTCACTAATTTTATAGATACTCAAGAGTTCCTTTCCCAAAAAGACTCTCTAGAAAGCACAGTCGACATGAGTTCTCTTAGTGGTCCAATTGAGATAGTTGCCAATGAGCAGTTTGAGCAGGGTTCTGAGGTCCAGATATCTGAGCCATTCGTTGTTTCCTGATTTATGCACAGATGTGAGACATCTTTACAAGATTATTGCTGAGATATCTGAGCCATTAATTGATAAGAATATTGAACATCCTGATGAGCCCTTCCTTTCTGAGCAGAAATCATTCATTGCAGATCTATCACATATTCTATTTGTTGAGCCATCAGTAGCCAAGGTGGACAATTCATAGAGTACAGATCACATATCGTCTACCAGTACAGTGGTAAGGTTACTGTAGAGCCGATTCAGACCCCACCTGGGCTCAAAGTTTTACCATCAATGTTGAAATATGCCTTCCTTGCGAGTCCCCCCCACCCCCCAAATGTTCCCGGTCATCCTCAGCTCGCAGTTGACCGCTGAACAAGAATATCGCATGCTAGAGGTTCTTGAGAGAAACCACAAGGCCATAGGATGGAATATCTCGGATCTCCATGGGATTAATCCAGCATTGTGCTCGCATCATATCTACCTAGAGGATGATTGTATACCCTCTCGTGAATGTCAGTAACGTCAAAATCTAAATCTAAGGAAGATTGTCATGAAGGAGATCAGAAAATGGTGTGATGCTGGCTTTATATATCCCATCTCAGATTCCAAGCGGGTCAGCCCTTTACATGTGGTCCCAAATAAATCCGGGGTTATGATCGTAAAGAATGATCGTGGTGAAGAGATTCCGACCCGGGTACCTGCTTCATGGTATGTCTGTGTAGATTACCGATGCCTGAACTCAGCTACCAAGAAGGATCACTTTCTACTGCCCTTTATTGATCAGATTATTGAGAGGTTGGCAGGGAAAGAGTTCTTTTGCTTCTTGGATGGGTACTCGGGATACAACCAAGTTGCTATTGCTCCTGAGGATCAGGAGAAAACTAGTTTCACTTGTCCGTTTGGCACCTATGCCTTTAGATGAATGCCCTTTGGATTGTGCAACGCCCCCTCTACATTTCAAAGGTGTATGTTGGTTGTTTTTGCTGGCATGGTGGGTAATTTTCTTGAAGTCTTCATGGACGATTTCTCGGTCTACGTGGATAGTTTTAACACATGTCTTGCTTATTTAGACCGAGTTCTTCAACGTTGTTGTGAGGTAAACCCAGTGCTCTCGTGGGAGAAGAGTCACTTTATGGTGACTAAGGGAATTGTATTGGGCCATGTCATCTCCAAACATGGTATGAAGGTTGACCTGGCTAAGATTGATGTGATTTCAAAGTTAGAGCCAATGTAGAATTTGAAGAAATTTAGGTCATTTTTGGGACATGTAGGATTCTATAGGCGATTCATGAAGGACTTTAGCAAAATCGCCAGACCTTTGACTGAGCTTTTGTGTAAGGACACTTATTTTGTCATCGATGAGAAAGTCCTCCTTGCATTTAATCAGATGAAAGAGATGATTACTAGTGCTCCTGTCTTACAGCCACCGGATTGGTCTCTTCCTTTTGAGATTATGACGGACGCATCAGATTTCGTAGTTGGAGCTGTTTTAGGACAGAGAAGGGATGGGATACCATTTACTATACACTATGCTAGCAAGACTCTGGATGAAGCACAATGGAATTATACAGTTACAGAGAAGGAGATGTTAGCAGTGGTGTTTAGGTTAGAAAAGTTCAGAATTTACCTCATCAGTTCACATGTAATTGTGTACACGGATCACACTACCATACGATACTTGCAGGTAAAGAAGGATGACAAACCATGCCTTATCAGATGGATCCTTCTTCTCCATGAATTTGATTTAGAGATTCGAGATAAACCTGGAGTGAAAAATGTTGTGGCAGATCACCTTTCCCACAGATGTAGAGACCTCTGAGCAGAACATGATCCCTATTTTTGAAACCTTTCCAGATGAGGCCATCTTATCTGTGGACTCACTCCCATGGTATGCTGATATTGTGAACTATCTTGTCTCCAAGAAAGTTCCACAAGATTGGCCGAAGTACAAGGTAGACAGATTTCTGTCAGGATTTATTATTACCAGTGGGAGGATCTATACCTATTTTGCGAGGGTACGGATTGTATCTGGAGAAGGTGCATTCCTCAAGAGGAACACACCAGTGTACTTGAGCACTGTCACAATCTAGAATCTGGTGGGCATCATTCAAGGAAACGTACGGCAGCAAAGATTTTACAGAGTGGCCTATGGTGGCCCACATTGTTTAAGGATGCTACAGAGTATGTTCGAGGTTGTACTGACTATCAGAAAATTGGAGGAACTATTGGTTCCAAAGATACCCTGCCCCTAAGATATATTCATAATTCTGATGGTTTTGATGCTTGGGGCATAGACTTCATGGGCCCATTTCCTGTCAGTCAAGGATTTTCGTACATCCTGCTCATCATGGATTATGTTAGTCGATGGGTGGAGTCTATCCCCACCCGAATCGCATATAGTCGTGCAGTGTGTTCCTTTCTCAAGGACAATATTATTGTGTGGTTCGGTATTCCCAAAATACTGATTCAGATGGGGGAAGCCATTTCATTAATTGAGAAGTAAAGAAGCTTGTGAAGGAGTACGCCATTGAGCACAGAGTTGCGCCTCCTTACCACCCTCCGACTAATGGCTTGGCAGAAATTTCAAATAGGGAGATCAAGACGATATTGTAAAAATGTGTATGTCTAGATAGGAAGAACCGGTCCCAGATGCTTGATTTGGTTCTATGGGCTTATCGGACGGCGTACAAGTCTCCTTTGGGTATGTCTCCCTACAGATTGGCGTATAGAAAGCCTTTCCACCTGCCAATGGATTTAATTCACAAATCTTTATGGGCACTCCATGTATTTAATCTAGATTATGAGAAGGCAGGAAAGAACAGGAAGTTGGATTTGAATAAATTATTGGAATTCCGAGACTTTGCATATGATAACTCACTCATATATAAGGAGAAAGTCAAGCACTGGCATGATAAATACATTCAAAGGAAGACTTTCTCCCCTGATAAGAAAGTTTGGTTATTTGATGCTAGGTTGAAGTTGTTTCCAGGAAAATTGAAAAGCAAGTGGTCAGGATCGTTCATCATGAGAGCTGTGCGTGACAATGGGAGTATTATCATATCTGGGTTGTCCTGAGGCACAACCATTTATTGTGAACGGACAGTTGCTGAAGCCATTTCTAGATCATGATACATTCATGTTCGTCGTTGATTCGGTATATGTGGTACCAAACAATGATCTTTTGATTCCATTTTCTGCGTCTGATACAAGAGCATCCACTCCTCTTGTATATCCTTTCGTTCCGCTCTTTCTTCTTCCATTTTATCATTCACCCCTTTTCCGTGTGTGTGTGTATATGTTGTACTTAGTGTTTTATCCTAAGTATAGGGGGGTGAATGATTTGTGTTGTTCATATTTGTCCTATTCATCACTCTTGTTGCTGACTATACTTAGGGATACTCTACCCTAAGTATAGGGGGTGATGTTGTTCATATTATTTTTTATTATTAATCTTTGAGCATGTACATTCTCTGCATCGGTTTTCCCCTTTTGTACGGTCTATTATACTTAGGATTACTTGATCCTAAGTATGGGGGGGTCACCAACTTCTCTTCTTTTTATTTTTTTTCTTTCAGTTGTTGTAGCATAGGAGTCTTTTCACTTTTCTATACTTAGCACGAGTTATGTCTTCCTTTGTCGCTCTCTAATCACTAGGAGGACATAGTTCGAGCTAAGTATAGGGGGTGTCATATATATTGTATATATACTTTAGACATAACTCATACTTTTTAAGATAATAATACTGGGGATATGTATATAATTTTGTAAAATCCACGTATGTAAAAAAACAAAACAAAAACAAAAATAAAAAAACAAAAATAAAACAAAAACAAAACAAAAAACAAAACAACAAAAACAAACAACAAAAACAAAAACAACAAAAACAACAAAAACAAAAACAAAAAAATATTGTATATACTTGTATATATATTACTAACCCTTTTTCCTTTTTGAAAAAAACTACAAAACAAAAAACCTATAAAAACATGCATAATTCAAAAAAAACTTTCCTCTACATCTGCATTTTTCTCCAAAAATCCATAAAAAGTTCAAAATTAGAAAAATGTTTAAAAAAATATTCTTTTCACAAGTGCATCATTTTTCAAAAAAAACTTTCTTTGCATTGTTTATATTTTCTTTCATTTGCATGTGCATTTTTCAGGATAGTATTAACATTTAAACTAAGTTTGGAATAAAATTGAAGAATGGAGCTTAGTTGGGCCTTAATCCACTTAATTTCAGAAGAACCTTATAAGAAATGGAGTTAAGACTTTTCAGGTCCTGGTGACTTAATTCTTTGAGTCCATAAGACTATGTTCACATGTCATCTTGATTAGTCTAAGTAGAACATTTAACAACAGACGCATAATTCTTTCAGACCGTGGCTTATCTTGGACAAGCACTCTACACGTAGCTCTTCATGGTAGTGAGGAGGCAGAATCTTTTAGCTTGGGGTAGCATATGAGGGTAGTACATCTAGGTGGAACCTCTCGTCTTCCTCTAGGGAAGGAATGCGTCTCAACCTGGTCTAGCGATGTTGAGGTCTAAAGACAGGATGTTGTGGGGTTGCAATAATGCTTCAAAAGAGGGACAGTCTACTGGCTCAAGAGGAAAAACTCCTTATGTACTTGTTGCACCTTGTATATACTTCAAAAAACAGAGTATGGAAAAATACAAAATCTCCAAAAGTGGACATGCCTGATTGAAAAGTAAAATGTCTGTCGGAGTGTATATACAAGGATATAAAAAAAATTAATTACAATAAAAGATTCAAAGATAAATTTTTGTAAGCTTGCAGCGGATGACTTGGCTACACTGGTCATGCATCTAAGGATAGGTAGCTACACTGGTTACCGTCCATTCTTTTCTCCATCCCCTCTTCTTGAGCTGGTTGTGTTGGACATGCGAGCCCACGACGAGCCATTATGCAATAAATGTTATTGCAATTCACACCTTAATCTGAAATAAAGAGTACATAGTTTGCATAATAGGTTCCTTGGTGCAATTAGGGTTATGTACTATGGCCATCTTAATGATCATACAACTGTTGATTCAATTATTTAATCATAGAGGCTGGTGCTTAGATGAATATCTAATGAGTTAGATTGAGGACTCATCAAGAACCGTCAAATGAATATTAAGAGATGATCTCCAGCCTGAGTAGGAGATGGCAATCCTTTCTCAGTTAGGCTGATATCTGACCGACTTCTTGATGCAGGTCCTCTGCATAGGAACAGAGGTTCGGAGGTGTCAGATTACTTAGGTCAAAGAGTTGACTTAACGAGATCGAGATAACCAAAGTCCTATATCGTATGCTATCACGATACAGGCACACATCCTCTGACCAGAGACAGATGTGTTACTATATGTTTGAGTATGTACATTTGGCAGACCAATAGGTTGATGACCTAATCAAGGTCTATACACCGGCGCGCTGGTGTGCATATAAGGGCATATGAGTAATACGATCTCTCAAAGGGATCATACAGGTTCAGTTACTGAACCGGAAGACATGAGCTCACTCATGAGATATTGGGAAGAATCAAATTCCGTGCGCACGGTCGTCTCGCTTTGGAAGCTTGACTGAATTTGTTGGTTTGATATATACTTTTGGAAAGTATATGATCAAGACCTAGGTATGATATATGCTTTTGGAAAGTATATGATCAATACCGACTCCCAATGATCGAATGAGAATCTTACTGATAAAACCATGAAGTATACAGTATAAAGTTGATCCAATACTTCGGGTTTAATCTGAGTCTTCCAGTATGCAGGATGTACAGGTATTAGGAATACCTAAGGGTGATGTGATCATAAACGATTGTATAACCATGACGCTTCCATTCCTTGGGAGTGATGAAACGGATTTGGATTTTAGTGACTCCTCTCAGTAGAGAAGTAATCTAATCTTAGTCCAAATGTTGGACATTGATCTGAATGTGATTCGGATTCAATGAGAAGATTAGATTTACGGTCTTGATTTAATCAAGCATCTATGGGAGGCCCGAGATCTGGATTTGAGATGTGATCTCAATATCCATGTCACTATACGTGGAACAATACAATTGCCCTGTCCTTATCTCCAAGTATTCACGGAGAAAACGCATTATCCTTGAAAGAGTTCATGGATAATTCTATTGTTGATATATGTATCCGAGCATTGAGAAAATGGATAATTAAATGTGATTTAATTATCATGAATAATATGAATTTGATTCATATTATAAGGAGAGTTATCTTAGATAATTAAATGTGATTTGATTATCAAAGATGTAAATAATATGAATGTGATTCATATTATTTGAGCACATGAGAATAAGTTATCCAATATAATTAAATGTGATTTAATTATTATGGATAAGAATAATGTGGATAGTAATATCCAATTATTCATAATATATTATAAATGTGATTTATAATGTATTAGAGATAGTTAAATATAATTTATATTAGTAGATTAATTATTAATGTGTATTAGATACACATTGTCTAATTAATTGAAAATGTAAATTACATGTTGTTTTGGGTTGTGAATATGATTCACAATATTCCAATGTCAAGATTGCAATATTCCCAAATTTAATTGAGAATTATTTTGGTGAATAAAAATCCCAACAAATAGTTGTTGGAAAATAAGTAGAGAGAAAATCAAGGAGATGTGCAATCTCATGGGAATCCATGAGATTGCCCTCTAAAGGGGAAGGTTGATCTCCTTTGTATTTTCTCTCCTTATTTGATTGATTTAATTTGGCATTAACATTTATTTGATTTATCAAATATATTTTATCAAAATTAAATCACAAGTTGTTGGTTTTTACCAACAATAATCTTGACCATTGGATTGACATAAATCAATCTCAACCATTGATTTTATATGTCACATGGATTGAGATCCATCGATCCCAAAACCCTATAAATAGAGAGGCATACCATGCTCTCTATTTAACACACAATGCTTGAGAAGCATCTCTCTCTCTTCTCTCTACTCGACAGCCCTCTCTCCCTCTCATGTGGCCGTCCACATGGATGACCTAAGAGAGGTTCTCCAACGCCGCAGCATCGTCGTTATGCTGCCCGTTCTTCTGCTCGTGGATCTCCGTCTCCTTCGGTGCGCCTCGCTCGTGAAGAAGACGTCGGATCTCGTGTGTCGAGATCAGGAGATCCGCCGCTTGGATCATCAACATGGATTGCGAGAAGCACGCGGTTCATCCCCGCGCTCGCAAGCGTCTCCTCCGTCGGATCGGACTTGAGACAGGAGGTCTCTTTGTTTAGAGACTCGATCGCAACCACGCTTCAAGAGGTAATCCTATTACTTGTTTTTGGTTCAGACGAAATGATCCGAGAAGTGTTCTTGGATCATGTGGTTTCGTCGTAAGAAAATTTTTTAAATTCCGCTGCATCGAGCAACTAGTGCGACTAGTCGCTCTTCGTCGTATTCGATACGACGCTCACGCTTCCGTGATGCGCTTGAGGATCTAACCATATCCTTCAAGTGGTATCAGAGCCAGGTTGACGGTTTCGAATAGTGATTCGCTAATCGAGGACAACTTGGGTTCGTTAAGGTCGCGAAAGTTTTCATCGCATTTGATTTCGCAGATCTGTTTGGTAAATAAATTTGGCACTGTTTAATTTGTTTAAACACGAATTTAATACTTGGATTTTGTTCCCCATTAAATAAGGAAACCATAGGATCTGAGTTTGCGTAAATCGGATTTCGTATGCTCTAGATATGGTAGTTTTAATGAACATGTATTCACTGTTACGGGAACTGCGAATCTTAACGTAATTAAGGAGTTAGTTACTGTTTAGAGACGCCTCGAAATGCGTGCAAATCACATAGGTTCTGTTGTAAATCAAGTTAGCAAACTATGGAAACTTACTTTGCTTAATTTGGATTTAAATTGATTGAGATATGCTAATTTTAGTAAGTAGGGGTCACTGCTGAAATTACTTTCCTAATCAAGAACCATGTGATTGTCAATTAATGAAATTAATTGTTAATTTTGAGAAATAATTATGAAAAATATTTGAGAAATATTGGAAGATGATTATTTTCTTAATTTACTTGGCCTCAACCAATTAATTGATTAGATTTGATCTAGATCATAATTGGAAACACAATCAACAAACTCCTTGCTTGAATAGGATTGGGAATTTGTCTAGCAAATTTGCTTATAATCAAAATTGTTTTGATTACTATATGGTATAATTTCGGTTGAAGAACCGATGATCATCTCAAGTACAAATTAATCAATTTGGCATTATCCTTTCCCGAGGCGGATATGGTGTCTAGTCGGGGATCGCTGGAGTAGCGGGTTGCAACGTATGCGGTCCGTCCTACTCCCGCCGGTACTGTCCATGACAGCGGGTAGGGCCGGGATAATGTCCGAGGGATTAAGATGTATTTTTCTAATTATTAAAATACGAATTAATATGTACTTTGAGAATAATACCATATATATTCAAGTAAGATAATCAAGTTTGATTGATTGAATTGGATTGATAATTAATTTAATATGATTAAGTTAATTATGTCCAATTAAAAATACTCTAATATGATTGGAGTTAATAATTCCCTTGGAAGAATTAATTGTATGAATGTGATTCATAGTAATTAATTAAATTTGAATAAGAGATGGAGGATCACATAAGTGACATCCATGGTCTCCCGTCAAGGCGAAGGGTTTCGTCGCCAGATATTATATGTGGGAGACGCCTGTCCGAAGTGACAGCTCCTGCATATGATCCATTTGGATCGGGCTCGTCGCTTCTCTAAAGAGTAAGGACGTATGCGTAGTGACCCCAATATCGGGTCCTCATATTATTGGGGCGATATTGGATTGCGCATAGCGAGTTGTATTCCTGTTGACGGTTTGTTCAATTAATGACGGGTCAACATCACCTTAGGGGTGGTGGGCCTGGGTATTAAAGACCGAATTGGGAGATGCAAGTTAGACTTGCAAGGCGGAATGTGTTCCCGCTTCTTTTTATCCGAGTTGTAGGTTCTCATATTATTGGGATGCAACAAAGATAAGGAAGGAGATCCCAGATCTTGCTTGAGATATAATGGTAAGTATATCTCTTACACTGAAAGTGATTAAGAGAATGAACTTTCATTGTTGACATGGCAAGACAACTTTGATATAAAAATTCCTAAATCAAAGTAAATTATATATTTATATAAGTTTATGCAAAAGTTTCTTATTTCAGATAATCCGTCATTAATCCCACTCAATATTATACTCAATAATAACCAGTAGAATATCATGGATTGGACGCTTGATCCAGATATTGTACTTGCGATTGGACACATAATGTATGTGGTTGCAATGTGCAAGTTTCCTCATAATAATGAGAAGTGATAATTAAATAAGACAATAGGACTAAAACTCTAGGGTTTGTATGTCTCTATAAGTCTTGATCTCATCGAATGTACTTTTGAAGTGACATGTCGATAATGATCGTAATTGTCATATAATCCTTATAAAATCAATAAAGATATTCTGGCATACATATGCTCTTGACAGTTAATCATGAATGACATGGTTCTCTGCATCATGTAGAATGGTAGCTCTATTAGAGATAATGTATTCAAATTGTTTGAGTACCTACCTGAACCTATGCTTTAAGAGTTCAGATGGATGTAGATGATAAGTGTCATCATTCTACTATCTATACTCTAGTCATTCATGAAGCTTCATAATATTCATAATGTATGAACTTAAATGAAGCTTGTATAAATGTTGAAATACTCTTATATTGAGATTTTTGATTTTAAGATAAGAGATCCTTGGTCTTGAGCAATAGTTGCTTATAGACAAAGGGAGCGCAGTGGAAGCATGGGTTGGACCCACTTAAGAGATTTAGTCAAAGAGTTGACTATACTTCCGTGACTTCCATATGACATCCAAAGAGTTGGATGAATGCCAAGTCTGCAATAAATTAATGTGTTGATAGTATGACTATCAAATCTATCTAGAATCCTTAGAAAAAGAATCGGATAGTACATCAGAAAAAACTACATATAATCATTGAAATTGACTTACTTATTTGATAAGATAAAGTCTAATAATTGTATCTCAATCTTCTAATGACACTTGCAATTGGTTGCATCTGTATTAGAATATTAGAAATTTGATCTTAAGGTTTAATGGTCATCCATGTTGGAATTGATGCAATCATTGCAATAATTTCCACTGGATGAATAGACTTCATATTTTCAGTGGGAGCCCTTAGTCTTAGAGAATGTCTCTATGACCTAGATATTAGAATACACTCATTGTTTATTTCTAAATGTTGGGAATAAACATGAAATCTGGAATAGACCTATCATAAAGAGTTATGATGGATATATTTCAGATAGTAATCTTACATCTAGTGGACTCCACTAAATTAGAAAATTAATGAATGGTTCATTAAGATTTCTAATACTGAAAATTAAACCTTTAAAGATCAATAGGAGGATAAAGATCATTTGACAATGATCTGACATAATGTTTTGGATATATGTCTGTTGATGAGATCAATGGACAAGTAAGAGATGAAACTTTAGAATGTCTGAAATTTCAAAACTTGCATACTTATGAATATTGTATTCAAAGTAAAATGTCCAATACACCCTTCTTTTGGAATGGTGTAAGATGTTAAGGTATTCAAGATCTCATACATATTGATGTATGTGAATCATCCATATCAGAATAAATACTATGGATATGTGATATCTATTAATGATTATTTGTGATATGAAATTTCTTCTCTTCACTTAGAAAACTTTGAAATGTTCAAAGATTTCACAATTTTGGTTTAGAACCAAAGTTTGAAGGAAGATGAAATGAATTTGATCTAATCAAGGTAGCTTGTACCTATTAGATGAATTCAAGGAATACCTTATGGAGATGTGAATATCATTTCTATCTCACCCCTCCTAATGAGCCTTAACTCAATAGAGTTGTAGGGAGATGCAATTGATCATGTGTGACGTGATTTAATTAATGATTAATCTTAGCATAATTATCTCTTAGTTTCCAGGTATATGTGGTAGAGACTACATTATACACTTAATAAGGTCCCAAGCTGGTAAGCTGGAATCTAGCACCAGAGAGTGCTACTTTATTAGGAAAATAAAGGATGGTATTAGATGCCTACTTTATGACCTTGAGATTCTTAAAAGATCTCATCTTTGAGAATATGATTCTTATAGGATGACTCTCTTGAGAATCAAGATGAAAATGAAGTAAAGGAACTCATTTAATCTTGAAAAGATAATGAGGCTCCTGAAATCGGAAACTAAAATAGATAATTAAAGATGAAACATTAATACCTCTTCGAATAAGTTTGAGGATGGATTCCATGTGTCAGTTAAATCTGAAAATGATCGGACTTCATGTGATGAAGCTCCTGAGGATCATGACATGGAAAGATGGATGTTAGCAATAAAAGTCTAATGTAGACTTCATATACAAGTGTTGTATATGAACCCTCGAGGATCCACCTATGTGGGTCAGACCCATTAAGGTGTAAATGGCTCTTCAAGAGAAAGAGGGAACCTGATGAGAAGGTATAAACCTTCAAAGCACAGTTCGTAGCCATGAGCTACACACCGAAGAGAAGGCATCGCTTGCGATAAGACTTGCTCTCCAGTGACCTTGCTTTAATCCATCAGAATATTGCTAACTATAGCTACACAACTTGTCTATGACATCTTCATGGTGTGAGTCAAGATTGCATTCCTCTATGAATACCTCTCTGAGGATATTCATATGAAAAAGCCCCAGGGCTTCATGGTTGAGGAAAGCAAGGTGTGCTAGCTGAAGAACTCCATCTTTGGACTCCAATAAGTTTCTTGTAGTTTGAACATAAGATTTGATGAAATTATAAATGTTGTGATTTCAGATAAAATCTTGATGAACCATGTGAAGCTTAGTGGGAGTGCCATTGTGTTCATCGTGCTAAATGTAGATATTATCCTAATCATTTGGAATGATCTAAGGATGATAATAATAAGTATTTTTATAATCTGGTTATCCCATACCTCGAGATATGATCTCAAGGATACCTCTTAGATCTTAGTTCTGAAGTTGTTCAAAAGCAAAGAGAAGAGGATATTGGGACCGTCACATTAGTAATACACCTTGGACTTATTCCATTTTCTGGAAAATTCCAAGAAAGGCTTCCTTCCCTTAATATGTAGTAGTGACCTGTCTAAAGGGATAGCACCTCAAAGAGTTGAGGAAGTGAATGCTAGAACTGCTTGCACTTGTGCATCAGTTATGAGAAGCTGGGTATATGCTAGATGTGTACAAGAGCCAGATGTCTGCCATGCAGTGGGAGTAGTAAACTGTTACTAATCCTGCTATGGAGATAAAGCACTTGATTGTAGTAATAATAATATCTTCAAAGATGATAAAACTTAGAGATAGTGATCTCAAAGTCTTATCTTCAAAAGTTTAAGATCTTGTAGATAGTGATCTATAAGGGTCTTAATTGTAGATACCTTAGGAGACAGAGATCTCCAGGAATGAAGGTATTCTAATAAGGATTATGGGAATACTGGTTATGATAATTAATAAGATGTAGTGTCAAGGACACTATAACCAACAAAATTGAGTATCGGTTGCATGAGATGCAACATTCGCATTGGATGCGAGCACTGTTACTAGGAGATATGCAAGTGTCGTAAAAGGACTTGGCGTAGTCTCTTGGGAACGGAGTGACTGATCAGCTTACCTAGCTATTTTCTAAATAGCCTATGATTGTCACATGAGTGTGGGTTTAAATGATTAGCCCATTAATGGCTCTTTGGGCTAGTGGGAGATTGTTGGACATGCGAGCCCACGACGAGCCATTATGCAATAAATGTTATTGCAATTCACTCCTTAATCTGAAATAAAGAGTACATAGTTTGCATATTAGGTTCCTTAGTGCAATTAGGGTTATGTACCATGGCCATCTTAATGATCATACAGCTGTTGATTCAATTATTGAATCATAGAGGCTGGTGCTTAGATGAATATCTAATGAGTTAGATTGAGGACTCATCAAGCACCGTCAAATGATTATTAAGAGATGATCTCCATCCTGAGTAGGAGATGGCAATCCTTTCTCAGTTAGGCTGATATCTGACCGACTTCTTGATGCAGGTCCTCTGCATAGGAACAGAGATTCGGAGGTGTCAGATTAGTTAGGTCAAAGAGTTGACTTAACGAGATCGAGATAACCAAAGTCCTATATCGTATGCTGTCACGATACAGGCACACATCCTCTGACCAGAGACAGATGTGTTACTATATGTTTGAGTATGTACATTTGACAGACCAATAGGTTGATGACCTAATCAAGGTCTATACACCGACGCGCTGGTGTGCATATAAGGGCATATGAGTAATACGATCTCTCAAAGGGATCATACAGGTTCAGTTACTGAACCGGAAGACATGAGCTCACTCATGAGATATTGGGAAGAATCAAATTCTGTGCGCACGGTCGTCTCGCTTTGGAAGCTTGACTGAATTTGTTGGTTTGATATATACTTTTGGAAAGTATATGATCAAGACCTAGGTATGATATATGCTTTTGGAAAGTATATGATCAATACCGACTCCCAATGATCGAATGAGAATCTTACTGATAAAACCATGAAGTAGACAGTATAAAGTTGATCCAATACTTCGGGTTTAATCTGAGTCTTCCAGTATGCAGGATGTACAGGTATTAGGAATACCTGAGGGTGATGTGATCATAAACGATTGTATAACCATGACGCTTCCATTCCTAGGGAGTGATGAAACGGGTTTGGATTTTAGTGACTCCTCTCAGTAGATAAGTAATCTAATCTTAGTCCAAATGTTGGACATTGATCTGAATGTGATTCAGATTCAATGAGAAGATTAGATTTACGGTCTTGATTTAATCAAGCATCTATGGGAGGCCCGAGATCTGGATTTGAGATGTGATCTCAATATCCATGTCACTATATGTGGAACAATACAATTGCCTTGTCCTTATCTCCAAGTATTCGCGGAGAAAACGCATTATCCTTGAAAGAGTTCATGGATAATTCTATTGTTGATATATGTATCCGAGCATTGAGAAAATGGATAATTAAATGTGATTTAATTGTCATGAATAATATGAATTTGATTCATATTATAAGGAGAGTTATCTTAGATAATTAAATGTGATTTGATTATCAAGGATGTAAATAATATGAATGTGATCCATATTATTTGAGCACATGAGAATAAGTTATCCAATATAATTAAATGTGATTTAATTATTATGGATAAGAATAATGTGGATAGTAATATCCAATTATTCATAATATATTATAAGTGTGATTTATAATGTATTAGAGATAGTTAAATATAATTTATATTAGTAGATTAATTATTAATGGGTATTAGATACACATTGTCTAATTAATTGAAAATGTAAATTACATGTTGTTTTGGGTTGTGAATATGATTCACAATATTCCAATGTCAAGATTGCAATATTCCTAAATTTAATTGAGAATTATTTTGGTGAATAAAAATCCCAACAAATAGTTGTTGGAAAATAAGTAGAGAGAAAATCAAGGAGATGTGCAATCTCATGGGAATCCATGAGATTGCCCTCTAAAGGGGAAGGTTGATCTCCTTTGTATTTTCTCTCCTTATTTGATTGATTTAATTTGGCATTAACATTTATTTGATTTATCAAATATATTTTATCAAAATTAAATCACAAGTTGTTTGTTTTTACCAACAATAATCTTGACCATTGGATTGACATAAATCAATCTCATCCATTGATTTTATATGTCACATGGATTGAGATCCATGGATCCCAAAACCCTATAAATAGAGAGGCATACCATGCTCTCTATTTAACACACAATGCTTGAGAAGCATCTCTCTCTCTCTTCTCTCTACTCGACAGCCCTCTCTCCCTCTCATGTGGCTGTCCACCATGGATGACCTAAGAGAGGTTCTCCATCGCCGCAGCATCGTCGTTATGCTGCCTGTTCTTCTGCTCGTGGATCTTCGTCTCCTTCGGTGCGCCTCGCTCGTGAAGAAGACGTCGGATCTCGTGTGTCGAGATCAGGAGATCCGTCGCTTGGATCATCAACATGGATTGCGAGAAGCACGCGGTTCATCCCCGCGCTCGCAAGCGTATCCTCCATCGGATCGGACTTGAGACAGGAGGTCTCTTCGTTTAGAGACTCGATCGCAACCACGCTTCAAGAGGTAATCCTATTACTTGTTTGTGGTTTAGAAGAAATGATCCGAGAAGTGTTCTTGGATCATGTGGTTTCGTCGTAAGAAAATTTTTTAAATTCCGCTGCATCGAGCAACTAGTGCGACTAGTCGCTCTTCGTCGTATTCAATACGACGCTCACGCTTCCGTGATGCGCTTGAGGATCTAACCATATCCTTCAGGTTGTACTTGAACTTAGAAGGGAATATCTCCGCTCCTCGAGAAAAGAGTTGCAAGATTGGGGAACTAGAGTTACCTTGTTGAGGGAGGCTGTTTCTTTGCTACTTTTGAGATGGGGAGCTATACTTCACTTAGACTGTACAAGTAAAGATTCATAGTCATAAGAATTGGTGTATGTAGACTTGTTCTGACCTGACTGTTGAGGTGACCTGAATAGGAGTCCTGTGGAACTTAGAGGTTGTTAGGTTTTAAATCATCCTCCCATTAAGGTTCTAACATACTAATAATCCAAAGGTCTGACAGAGCTCCAAGCTACAATTTTATGAGGAAAAGTTTAATACTCAATATTGTCCTAATTTCTTTATTTTCCCTTTCTTTTTATTCACTTATTCTTTCAAATAAGTGTTTGCTAAGGGACTAGCAAATGTAAAGCATAGGGGGATAATGAATCTGTGATTCATCATCTTTATTCGTTTATTTTAGCTTAAAATCTCTTATAAAACACATGTATATAATACTAACTCCATGCTCTTACTAGCTTGCATCTGTGTGTAAATATTGTATATTTGTATATTATTTTAACCTAAAATAAATAAAGAAAGAAAGAAAGGAAAAATAAAGAAAACAAAATAAAAAAAGAAGGAAGACTGTATATATGTCATAGATACAGGCTGATCCGAACCCCAAGAGAAGGTCAAGACCTGAACTGATCGACCAGCAATAAAGTAGGGGGGATAGGGTCTTTATTCTAGAAAATCCAAAAAAATTGTGTGTTTTGTATATTTGTAAACTAACACTATTTTATTTGTACATAAATTGACGACAAACAAAATATTTTCAAAAACATTTGTGAATAAAAATGTGTCCTAAACTATAAAAAATAATTGCACAATCAATTCTTGTACAGAATAAAAACAACCACACTTGGAAAAAGCCACTAAGCGATAATTGAAAGATCAATTATGGCTCCACATGAACTCAAATTGAACCAAACTCACTTCCATTATATTCTAAACTAAATTATCTTTAAAATGGTTGTTATTTCATAATTTTTGGAGTTACGAGTGAAAAGTTGATTTTCTTCAGTGGTTTTGTGCAATTTTCCCATTTGTTTGTACATATTATATTTTGTAAATATTTGTAAATATTTCTACTAATTATTTAAAATAAAAATAAAAATTTTTAAAACAATTAATTAATTTTCTTATTTACCTATGTAGATAATGTCATATATGTATATGCATATCTATAAAATTAATTTTCATAACTAACTACCACAAAAAATTAACACTTATTTTTCAAATAAATAAAGCGAAGAAAATACAAAAAATAGTTAATTTTTGTAAATATTTATCTTGCTAATTTATCTCATTTCAATTTTTCTTCTCTCTTATCTCTTATCTTCATCCAAAAATTCAAAAAAATCAAATTTCAAACTCAATTATCTTTTCTATTTATATGGCTCCTTCTCCATCATTTTAATTTGGTCAATCTTTGGTGAGAAGAGCCCGATCTCCGAGAGTCTTCTTGTCGTAGAAGGGTGCCTAGCCTCCAAACCGTCCATTGACAGCGAGTCGGTCTTTGTCGAGGTGATCAAGGTCTTTTCCGCTCCTAAGGTGAGATCCACGATTTCCCTTGTTTTATCCTAGATTAATCGTAGTTTTATCTTCTCGTATTTGTTCTTCGTTGTCATTATGTTTTTTCTAGATCTTAAAAACCCATCACGATTTGATCCTCCACCATCTCGATTTTTCATCCCATTTTCTTGATCCTATTGCATTCTTTTCTACCTCGCACGATCTCTCAACTCCGGCCACGCACGGTGGCCAGAGACTCGGATCCATCTTCCACATCGTAAGGATCCATATCCACTCACGCAGTCAGACTTGATTCTGGAAACGAGTTATCATACTCGCGTCCTAATTTGTTGATAAATAAACATTTAAAAATAAAAAATATTTATGTTTTCTTTTAACATTTGTTTTGTAGGTTAAAAAAGTAAAAATAAAAAAAGGGTTATTTACAGTTCTTGTATAAAAAACAAAATAAAAAAAAAGTTTTTTTCCATGTTTACATTAACAATGAATAAAAAATAAAACAAAATTAAAAAAAATAAAAAAATCTACAGCCACCCTCCAGGAACCACGAGCGGTGCCACCGCCAGTGCTCCTCCCGCACCGACCGTGCGCCACAGCCGCACGCCCGCGCCTCCTCCGTCTGAAGAACTCCACGACCGTGTGCATCCTCCGCCCGTGCGTGCCCCTCCTCTACCGAGCGCGGCGGAGCCGCATAACCTGCGCCACCGCGCAGGAACCCTAGCGTCGCGCCATCGTCGATCAAAAGTCCTCCACCGTGTGCCCTGTGCGTGAGCCCCGCATCTCGCTCCTCCGGCCCCGTCCGACACCCGTTGCCCCCTCCTCCTGAAGTATTCCATGGCCACGTGCATCCTCCGCCCTGTGCGCGAGCCCCGCGTCACGCTCCTCCGGCCTCGTTCGATGCCCGCTGCCTCCTGCCACTAGATCCGCCTGCCACCCTTGCTTATAGGAGAAAGCAAGGGGCGACGGTGTGCAGCTCATGCCCCTTTGCTTGAGAAGAAAGAAGAGAGAACCCTAGGGTAATAAAGTATTGGAAAATTTTCAACTCAGCCCTCGAATATAATTGATATTGCACGAAGATCCCTTCCAGCTCCTATTCAAACTTTATTGGGCAAATTGTAGATCCACCCCCAGACAATTCTCAAATTTCAAAAAGTCCCTTGCTCCAGAAGTCACGTGCATCATGCCATCTCAATTGGGTAATTTACACTTTTTATCCTTAATTTTATTTCGTGTTATTTCTTTATTCAGTCCTTGTGTTACAGACTTAATCTAGCATGATCTTTTTATTGAAATAAATGTTTACTTTAGTCAATAAAATTCCCAAAAATCATGTTATGCTCTTGATGTGCTTTTCTTTCTAGCAAATTTCTCATTGCATTTTATCATCATTTAATATTACTAAAAAATCAAAAATAGTGTCTTTTTCTCTTTCTGAAATTCAAAAATTCATAAAAATTGGAATATTACTCCAAAAATTCTAAAACAATTAGAGTAATTGTATTTCATTGCCTTTTAACTTATTTCCAAATTCCATGCATTGACTAGTTATAAAACTCAAAAAATGAAAACATCAAAAATCTTATAAAAAAATCACAGAAAATTCTACAAAAATCCAAAAATCATGATTTCAGATCCTATTAGTAGATATTTGCATATATTTCATCATAAAAATAATTAAACGAGTTTTGGGCATTAAAATATTTTTAAGTTGCAAATTACTCCAGGTTGTGCATTGTTTCTCATTTTTGCCACTTTTTGATTTTTTTAGAAATACAAAAACATCTGAAAATTCCACAAAAATTCAAAAAAACATTTCAAAATCTTTAAAATGCAAAAATATTTTCTCTGGATTTTTCTGAGCATTTTTGATATAATTGAAAAATACAAAAAGAGTTTGGAGTGCGTAGTTCTTATTTTGTGCATATTGTTCTTTATTTAAAAAGTAAAAAAATTGCAAAAATAAAATCACTAAAATTTTGAAAATTAGATAATAAAAAATAGAAATAAAAAATAAAAAAGAGGAAAATTCCACAAAAACCAAGGATAGTTTGCCTTTGAGATTCCTACTTTTTTTAATTGATTTTTTGATTAATCGAATAACCCTCGGAAATTGTAGCCTCCCTGAGTTTGATCCTGTCTGCTATACAGGTAAATAAGTAGCAAAAATTTCTCTTACTCCACATTATTTTCTGTAATTATTTTGCAGCAAGAGAAGAAGAAAAATATTGTTTGTTTGTCGCGGGATTTTTGGGGATAACGATGACTTCATTATCATTAATAACCAAATCTCGAAGATCCCGCAGCAACAGTTACCGGTCCCTGGTTTAGTTTTCGATCTCTTGTCCCTTGTAGCTGACACCCATTTGATTGCATACCCGGGTGTCTTTTCACTTTCTGATTGTGTCCTTGTTCTCACAGGGAGACGACGACAAGAGCACGGTATTCGCGTACCAGATATCATCTTATACTTCACACTCTTTGCTTGTTGTATATATGTGTTGTGTATTCTATTCCTTCTTTCTTCCGTATGTCTTGTGTGCTCTAGATCTTGTGCCATATTTGTGGCTTCCATACTTAGGGCGTACCATGTCCTAAGTATAGGGGGGTACACATTGTGTTGTTCTATCTCAGTTCTTATTCATCACTCCTGTCGTTTCCTTTACTTAGAAACATTTCACCCTAAGTATAAGGGGAGTGATGCGTACATTCTCTGCAATCTTTTCACATATCTGTATATAGTTGTCTTTTTCTTCTTTTCTTCTTTTCATTTTCATTTTTCTGTTTCTGCATAAAAGGTGTCTCCCCTTTGTGTCAGTTTTCTGTATTTAGGACGTGCTTGGTCCTAAGTATAGGGGAGTGCACCCCTGATTCATTCATTCTTTCATCCCCTCCACTGTCTCCTCTCTTGTTGATTTGCTCTGCTATACTTAGGGATATCTTACGCTAAGTATAGGGAGAGATAGACCGAGCCGTGATCTGTTTATTCCCACCCTTGATCATCCCTGCTTTGTGTACAGATTGTTATACTTAGGGTTACTCGATCTTAAGTATTGGGGGGACGATCACCTTCTTATTCATTTATCTCTTCATTCTTTCATTTTGTATTCTTTCATTCGTTGTAGTATACGCTTTTCTATACTCAGTACGAGTTATGTCTTCTCTTTCTCTTTTTTGATCTATGAGGACATAGCTCATGCTAAGTATAGGGGGTCGTATATACCCTGTATATAATTTAGCCATAACTTGTATGTTCAAATATTTATTAATAAATATGGCTAAAAATACTATTTATACACATATATAATTCATTAAAAACCCAGTAATAATTTTCCTTATTCCTCAAATTAATTTTATATATACTGATTAATAAATTAGGTTAAAAATATTTTTGTAAAATGATTTGAAAAATGGTGTGACCCTCTGGAAAACTTTTGTGAAATATTCTCAACCTTTGTAAAAAAGTTTTTTATTACAAAAATTCTTTTCTTTTGTGAAATAAAGTATTTGAAAACCTATTTGCAAGTGATTTTGAAAATGTTTGCAAAATTATTACATATCGTTCGAAAAATCTTTGCAAAATGGCTTTCAAATGTTTGTAAATGTTTGAAAAAAATATTGTGTACTGTAGTTTTCAAAATTGTTTCCAAATAACTTTGAGGAATAAAGTCGTCATTAAAATATGAATAAAATGTGTATATAAATAAAATCCTTTAGCAATTGAATATACCAATAAAAATAACTTGTTAAAACATGTAAATTCTTGTAAATTGCTAAGTCCTGTAAAAAAATAAAAAAAAAGCATGCCCGTGTAAATAGTTGTACATTTTTTATACTTTGTATGCTAAAATTCTTTTTATTTTGTCTAAAAATTCTTTTCTTTGTATTTTTTTTTGAAAAATTGCGTCATTCTTTACATTATTGAACATAACATTTGCATAGCATTCATATTATTTTCAATTGAGCTTGATGATTGAACTAGTCCAATAAAGTCGAAGATTAGAGCTTAATTGGACCTTACTGCACCTAACCACACTAGAACCTTACAGGAATTAGGTTTAAGGTACTTCAGGTCCATTAGGACTTAATTTTTTGAGATTCATGGCTAGATTCAAGTCACCTCAACTGACTAACTATAACTTTTTGAGACGCACGCATAACTCTTGTCGATCGTGACCTAACTTGGACACTTGCACCTTTCACTTGGCTCAGCTCAATTGGAGTGGTGAGGGGGTTGGATTTGCCAGTCTGAGACGCACATGGGTGGAAACATTCATCTTCGTCTAGGGAGGAGAGTGCACCCCAACTTGGTCCACTTACAATGAAGTCGAATGACAGGAAAGTGTAGGTTGCAATAAAGTTTCAAAAGAGGGATAGTCTTCTGGATCAGGAGGAAAAACTCCTTATGTAAATGTTGTTGTATATAGTATTTCAAAAAAACTCCAAAAAAGTGGACAGTTCTGCAAATAAAAATAAAATGCCTGCCAGAGTATGTATATATGTTGTAGAGAAAATAAGCAAGCTTGAGCATCAAAGTTATACCATGTGAACTTGCATGACTACACTAGTCATGCATCCCAGGATAGGTAGCTACACTAGCTATCGTCCATTCTTTTCTTCACCTCCTCCTCTTGAGTTGGATGCCACTTGAACTTAGAAGGGAATACCCCGCTCCTCGAGGGCAAGGTGTTGGATTGGGGAATCATTGGGTTGTCATTCTGGAGAAGTCGGTTCTTTTGTCATTTCAATTGGGGAGAGACACTATCACTTACACTGTACAAGTCAACTTCATAGTCATAAGAGTTTGCGTATGATGTAGGCTAGTTCTGACCTGGCTATTGAGGTGATTTGAACCGAGTTCTATGACTCTTGAGGGCTGTTGTATTTTAAATTCGGTTCCGAACCAGGTTCCACACACATTTTCACATCAAGGTCTGACATGAGCTCCAAAATTTGATTTTGTGAAGACAAGTTTAATTATTGGAATCATTCATCATTCTTTGTTCTATCATAAAAACCCTAGCAAAAGCATGTAAGTAGACTCAATTTGTGCATAATAGCATTCATTATTTATTGTATTATTTATATATAAAATAAGGTTTTTAATGCCAAAATTATAAAATAAAGAGAAGAAAAGAAAAAGGAATAAAATATTGAAAATATTTTATGACCCTAAACCTCGAGACCAAGCCAAGAATTGAGTTGTCGATAAGGAATAAAGTAGAGAGAGATAAGGGCCAAAAATACAATAAAACCCAATTCTTCTATTCATTATTTAAGTATTTGTGGCATCTATTTTATTCTTTTATATTTATTCATCAAATGAAGAAACTTTGAACATGAAAGTTGTAGATAATAATGTAAATAAAAATATAAAATTGAGTTTGCACAAAAATAATACACAGTATACATTTTATATACAAAATAAAAAACCAGAAACCAAACTTCCCAGACCCATAACTTTCAAATAAAAACTCAAAATATATAAAAATCACACTCTAATTGTATATAGCTTTTCACGAGCTATTTAATGGTGGTGGTTTTATATTTTTTGGAGTTACTGTGTGAAAGTTAGATTTTTGACCCCTATTGTACATTCTACCGATTAAAATATTCAATTTATTCATTATTCAATATTTTTACAAATTCATATTTTTATATTGTTGTAAATATTATTTATACCATATGTGTATATTAAAACCAAAAAGAGAAATAAAATAAAATGAATCTATGTGAAAACATAGATAAAACACCTATGATTATATATGTATATAAATAAGAGGGAAATATATTCTTTTATCCCTTTATTCTTTACATTTTTATACTATTGTAAATATTATTTATATTTTATTAAAAATACAAAACTAAAATAAAAATTATCAAAATACACTAATTAAAAAGATGTATATAATACATAGGTGAAATACCTATAACTATACCTAGATAATAAACATATCTATTTGTTTAAGTGTACAAATTACATCAAAAAATAAAATAAAAATATATTTATACTCACAAAAATATAAATATAAAAAAAGAATAATAAAATATAATAAAATATTCAAAATAAAAATTAAAATTCACAAAACATAGATGAATATACATATAAATACACTAATGAAAATTAACTACTAATAAACAAAGCCAAAAAAATAAATAAAATTCATAATAAAATACTAAATAAAATAACAAACATTTTAATCTTATAATAAAAATTAATAAAATCATTTACTATTTTTAAATAATTATTCTTTATTAAACATGTTATTTTGTCGTTTAGCGGGTCTAGTTGGACCAATTAGAGGCTAGGGATTGTTGAACTCTGGTCAACTTCCCCTGCGCCTCTGACTGTTGTCATAACTATCAAATCTCCAACTTCCGCTCTTTTTCTCGGTTGATCCATCGATCAATCAGCTTCGATTTCTTCTTGACATTTGATCATCACTCCTAGTACATACACGCCAGCTCTATAGATCCATTGTAAATACCACCGATTCTTCGATTTCCGCCGGTCAAATAAGGGGGCTCTAATGTTCATAAATAAACCTCCTTCGTCCTCCTTGCAAATTTGTTCACTTTCTAAGTCCTAAAACCCCTCTACTCTGACCTAGTGTGCATCCTCGTGACAAGGGTAGGTCCCCTAGAGCTTGGAGGTGGCTGAGGGATGAAGGAGTGCACCCACAGCGGCACTTCGGCGATGTCTCTACTCCCTGGTGTCACAACCAGGTACGAGCTATGCCATTTCCATTTTTAGTTAGCTTTTTATGCCCGCATTTTAATCATGCATTTAGTTTAGTGTTTAGTTGTAGATTTAGCGTCAAAATATCCGTTCGTAGTTCGTCGGAGCTCCGCTCCGACGAACCTTTCCTGCTGTTCCACGCTTGTTTTTCGACGCGCCGCCACCTTCTTTTCCTTTCCCATCATTTTCTCCACCGCCCAGTCACCTTGGACCAACAAGAACCTCTTTGGTTCTGCGAATCCATGCTCCACCTCTGCCGCTTGCCGGAGCAGGGTCATTCCACCTCACCTCGCTTCGATTCACCACCAAATAAATGCCAGGACCTTCCCCTTCCTCCCGCAAATATTTCTACCATTTTTGAAGGTCCTGAAGAGGGCTACTAAGCCCTATCGAAGTGAAGAACTGGAGCCCCAGGTCTGAGGCTCCGTCCGAGCTCTTGGCTGCTTCTCTGGCCATGTTGTGGGGTTCAATAGACGTGGAGGACTTCCAGGAAGGAAGAGAGATTCTCAGCGGCGACGTAGAAGGCCGGAGGAGCTCGCACGTTCGAATCAAAACTCGCCCGAGGCGAGTTCTTGTTCAGTTCTTCCAGACGCCTCCATTGCCATTGGATGAAGATGAAGCCTCCAGATGCTACAGTTATCGTTGGATGCACGCCTTCTCGACCGTAAGATCGTGCCACACGATCTAATCTTAGCCCTCCAACGTGAAACGTCATCGCACCACCAGGACTCACCGCGTGCCAAGTGAACCACATCGAACTGTCCATTAGAGCGTGCTTTAGGGGTAATTTTCACATTATACCCTGCATCTTTTGTATTTATTGTTTAATGCTGTAAATAAAATGTAACTTCTAATAAATTGGGATTTTTTCATATGGACCTCTGGACTTTCTGGAAATTACATTCCGGTCCCTCCAAGCCTCACATGCAGTACCATGTGAGGGTTGAAATTTTGCACTTAAGATCCTGGCCATTTTTGTACTTGTAAAATAGTTCCATAAATTTTTAATTACATTGTAAACTTTTGGCACTTTTGCACAGAGCACCCTGGACTTCATTTTATTTGCAAAAATGCCCCTGCTAGGATATATATTTTTATAGCTTTTATCTATTTATTAAAAAACCAACTATACTCTTAAAAATTTTCAAAAATAGGATTAAATGCTCTATGATATGTAGTTTCACGCCCCTATTTTTAATTATCATTTTTTTGCATTTAATCTATTTATTAAAATTAAAAAGGAGCCTAAAAAAATCCCTATCTAATTTATAAAATACAAAAAAAGAAAAAATCATTTTTAAAATTTCCAAAAAAATTATATATAGTGTATTTCAGTATCTATTGAGTCCAAAAAATAAAAAACCCTAAAAACAGCTAAAGAAAATGATAAAAATCAGAAAGCTCCAAAATCCAACAAAACGTATAAAAATTCTACAAAAAGACCAAAAAAATGTTTTTCTTTTTTATAGTTATCTACATATTATTATTTATAGATTAAATTAATTTGGGTAATTTTGGGAACTAATTCTTATTTTTAAAACCCAAATTAATTTTGTATTATTTATTAATCACGTACGTGGGATATTTTTTATTTTCAAAATACATAACAAATTGTAAAAAATTCCAAAAAAATACCAAAATAGAAAAATATTAAAACCCAAATAACAATTTGCTTTCTGAATTTTACTTATATTTTATACTATTTATAAATACACTACCATACATTGTGTATATATATATCCTTATATATGCTATATTATTTATATAGAAGAAAAAGGAAATAAAAAAAGAAAAGATAGAAAAAGAAAATAGAAAATCAGAAAATGAAAAATAGAAAAATATAGAAAAATAAAATTAAAAATAATATAAAATTAAAAACCCACAAAAATAATAAAAATGGACAAGAGATAAAAGATGAAAATTTTCCTCCTCCTCCTGTTTGCTCACAATATTCGACCTCTACACGTACTTACATGCTATACACGTTGTTGTAGAGTTATAATAAATTTTAACTCGCATTTTTTTATATTCATTGATTTATTATGGTTGTTGGTTAATTATTGATTAACTGAGATTTATTGAGCGGTCAACGAATCGACTATGGATCTATCGCCTTGTGAGATTTCCAGACCCTCAATTTTATCTCAGTTATCAAGGAGTCACTAAAATCTAGACATGTTTCATCACTCCCTCGGAATGGAAGCATCATGGTTATACAATCGTTTATAATCACATCACCCTCAGGTATTCCTAATACATGTACATGGATTTATCACTAAGTTTCTCATTTGACTATTGGAAGTTGATATCGATCATATACTTTCCAAAAGCATATATCATACCCAGGTGTTGATCATATACTTTCCAAAAGCATATACCATACCTACAAATTCAGTCAAACATTCAAAATGAGATGACCGTGCATGGAATTTGATTCTTCACAATATCCCATGAGTGAGCTCATATCTTGCGGTTCAGCAACGAACCTGTATGATCCCTTTGATAGATCGTATTACTCATATGCCCTTGCATGCACACTAGCGCGTCGGTGTATAGACCTTGGTTAGGTCATCAACCTATTGGTCTGCCAAATGTACATACTCAGACATATAGTAACACATCTGTCTCCAGTCAGAGGATGCCTACCTATATTACAACAACATACAACATAGGTCTTTGGTTATCTCGATCTCGTTAAGTCGACTCTTTGACCTAACTTATCTAACACCTCCGAATCTCTATTCATATGCAGAAGACCTGCATCAAGAGGTCAGTCAGCTATCAGCTTTTAGAGAAAGGATTGTCATCTCCTTCTCAGGCTTGAGATCCTCTGTTAATAATCATTTGACGATGCCTAATGAGTCCTCAATCTAACTCTTTAGATATTCATCCAAGCACCAGCCTCTATGGTTCAACAATTGAATCAACAGCTGTATGATTATTAAGATGGCCATGGTACATAACCCTCATTGTATTAAGGGACCTATTTTGCAAATTAGTTATCCTTCATTTCAGATCAGGGAATGATATTTGCAATACCATTTATTGCATAATGGCTCGCTATGGGCTCGCATGTCCAATAATTTTTACCAGGTTATCTTCTTTCATGTTGAATATATGGACAGTTTTCATTCGTGATGAAATTGGTTATGTTTGGTTATGTAAATATTTCATATTTGATGTTGGATTACTCGATTTTGGGTTGATTGATGAGATTAACTCCCCGAATAGGAACATTCGGACATGATCTGGATCGTCCTGGGGTAGGATATTACAATAGGCACAATGCACTACCACTAAACCATTTCACCAAGCACTAGTAATTAATACCCTCCCCCCATTTCACTGCAGAGAAAAGTTCATTTATATGTAATTTACTATTTATGAATTTTTGAAGAAAAATACTACCGTCTATAATAAATTTAATATAATGCATATCCAAAGTGCGAGGGTACTATATCTTATTTGTTAAGCACGCATTGGCATCCACTACAATAACATTGACCTAAGGCAATAAATAATTTATATATCTGTTGCTCTATCTCTTGATGTTCAATACATAATTCACAAAATTTAGTATAATACATAAATATTTATATGATTGTGATTATTCATTGACATTTTCATTTAAAAATGTGTATTAGTCATTACTAATTTAGCAACACTTAGAAGAAATATAATAGATTATTGTTGCTACAAATACGATATTTGTTGTGAATTTAAAAAATCAAGTAATGAATAATATTCATTGCTATGCATTTAACTAAGAAAGATATGCAACTAATATTAAAATACATTGATCAATTTTGTTGTAATGCTATATTTTCACCTTTTTAGAGGAATGCCCATATAATAATTTATTTAAAAAATTGTTTTTTCTTAATTCCTATAATTCGTAAAATAAGAATGAATAATAAATACATCATGCTCCGAATTAAACATGTTTATTTCAAATAGCATTCATTGATGTTAATGGTGGTAGAGAAATAGTTAATTGTTGTGATGCATAACATAAGTATTTTAAATTCATTTTCAGATTAAAATTTATTTTTAAAAACCACAACTTCATGTGAAAATTACTTTATACATGACGTTGAAATTAGTTTGATGAAATATTATTTGATGTGAATTTTTTTGATTAAATAAACATATAGCTATTTTTTATGAATGGCTAAATTATAAATTTACTTAAATTTTGTAACAGTTAGCATTTTATTTATAGCAATTTAATTTGTAAAATTACTCTTATAAATATATATATATATATAATATAAATATATACAAAGTTAATGTATAACATTTGTAGCCGAATATGCACATTTTTATTTTTTTATAGTATAATATCAACAGCTTTGACATCAACCTACTATAAAAAAAATCTTATGAAATGAGAGAGGGAGAGAGAGAGAATGGGAAAGAAGTAATCACGGAGAGAGGAAGGCACATGAGATCGAGATAGAGGGAGCGAGCAAGGGAGAGGCAAGAGAGGGGGAAAACCAATTTGGTGAGAAATGGGGCCACTATGGCAACAGGGAATATACATCAAGGTCCATGGAAGTTTACCATGAGGGTTTCTTTGAAATGAAACCTTGAGGGATTTAGATAACAGTATGTCACCATTATGTTATTTCAAATTCAACTTAACTTGAAACTTATATCACATTCATCAATATCACATATACTAATCAAATTTGAAATGTTACTTCTAGATAGACATGTTAGAGATACTTGTTTTAACGAAATTTGAAACACATATTCTACTTATCATTCTAAGTAAATCCCTCAAATTTTCATTTTTAAAAAGCAAAAACAACATATGCTTGCGGAACCAGAGCATGTAAACTTACATGGGCTTTGGTGCATACTCCATGTTCCCATATATTAAACTGCAAACATTGATTGCAATTTGTAAAGTAAACAATTGATTCCAATCTTAACTAGATAAGTAGAACCCCATGAGCACTTGATTTGAAGGTCCAGTATTATTCTATCAAATTTGTAAAAGGAAACTCCACTCGATGTCAAAGAACAGTTTCAGCATATATCCATCCCGGGCTAACGGTTACATCGTTTAGATAATTGCTCTTCTTCGAGAACCAAATGTCATGTCAGAAATTCTTGATTGAAGTATATTGAAACTCGTGTAATGAGCAATACATAGTGTTTCCTCAAGACCCTTTACTTTACATCGTAAATTCCAGACAGCATCCAGAATACGCGTTCTCTACAATGTAATTCCCTCGTTGCTACCTATCTTAAATAGTGTTTACCCCTAAGATTACTTACAATTTACATATTTTCAAAAAAAGGAGGGCAAAAGCAGAAGGAACCATCTACGACCTCATTTGATCTCATCTCCAGTCACCAGTTCACATGCTATCCCCATGATCCTTGGAGAAATCGGGCTCCGTTGGCTTCATCAACTTGGGCATCTTCAAACTCGGCTCCGATGGCAACACCACCTTCACCATCTTCTGTTGAGCTCCTTTCTTTGTGTTCTTTGCAAACCTCGACGCTAGTATGGTTGCTCCAATGTGTTGGTAGTTGTTGGAGTTATCTGGCGTGCCTGCCATCGCCCCCTCATCATAATCCATTATAAGAGGGATGTTCTCCTCACCATACTGCTCCTGCATCTGCAGTAGTAAAGGCTCTCCTGCTTGGCGAGCTCCTTGGCCAGCTTCCGCTTCTTGTGCCGCCGCCAAGCTGCTTGTATGAAGCAAGCCCCCCAGGTTCTCCACTGGTGGGAGTAGTACCTGAAGGCATGTTGTAACTTCTTGCTGTGCAGCCTCTTGAATTGGTTGGCCACGTACTTGAGCTCCTCCGCTCGGAGTGCAAATGCTTCGACCTCAGTTAGCGCACGGACGGTCCGTGTGGAGGACGGGAAGTTGGCATTTTGATTGGGCATGAGGGCCCATGTGAGCAATTCTTCACCACAGAAGTCCCCTGGCCTGAGGGTGATGGAGTTGAAGAAGCCACTTCTTCCGCCATTGGTGGTGGAGCTTTCCAATTGCCCCCTGATGATGAATAGCATCTCGCTTACAGGGTCCCCCTCCTTGACAATGTAGGTGCCCGGAGTGCTCAGGGATGAGACCAGCCGCTCGCATATGGCGTCAAGGAGCTGGTCATCCATTTGCGAGAAGAAAGGCACCTGCATGACATCAAATATTTCAGTTCAATCCAGCAGTGGTTTTCTAAAATTACTTTGAAATTAAGGAATCTGTATTAAAAACAAAAGATAAATTTAGATCGAACTCCAGATATCCTCTGAGCATTGGGTTCATTCCAAAGTTAAGAAAACTTTCATTTGCAAATTAATCAACCTTATAAAGTACCAAGTGAAGGGGTAGATGGCCACACTTACGCGACGAACAAGGCCCAAGCAGAGATGGCGCTGGATATCACGGCGAAGGTCCAGAGGCAAAGACCGCAAGATGGACTCTTCATCAACGCCTCTTGTAGCCAACCACTTATATTGTTCAAAACGTCTCACTCTCTCTTGCAAATCTTCTGGTAATTGCCTATGTCTCATCCACTCCTCCGTGTCTCTTCTTTTCACGCGCCATTCTTCCACTCTAACCGTCATTGATTGCAAATATTGCTATTATAGTAGAAAGAAGCATTTTATCAGCACTAGATAAACTCTGGAGAGCTCAAAAGAAAGGTAATATTGACTATCCGCACAAAGTTGTGAAATTGTAGACTTTAGCCCTAGGAACATCCGACTTATGTGGATTGAAAACTTCTTATATGATATACTCCTATATTTCTAGGGATAGATACACATTATCTCCAGAAAGTAAGAAAATGGGACAATTTAGCCGCATATTTTTAATATATGATTATTTCATCTCTGAAATTCTATATTGCAGTATACCATATGTTTGGGAAATTTGATGTTTTTTTTTGAAACCAAGAAAAAGGGGGATACACTCAGTGGTGTTCACTCCAATATATTAGAAGTAAAAAAGAGGGTCGAATGTACAAAAAGCCCAAAGGCCATACAATGAGGCAAGAAAGCCTCCAGCCAGGGTGAGGAAACACAAAAAAAAACTAACTTCCACTCCAGTCGTCCACCAGTCTTGCAGCGCGAATGATCACGTTCTCCTTGTAAAAGCGTTGTGCGGAGAATATGGCTTCATTCCGACCAAGCCAAATCGACCATAATCTTGCCACCGGAGTCAAAAGTCACCTTCTATCCGAATGTATGTTTATGAATAAGGAACCACAGAAGGCAACCACGTCAATAGCTCGCACCCAATCCACAATCGGATCCTCCCACAGCCCACGAACCATAGGGCACTCGAAGAAAACATGGTCAAGGGATTCCACATCCGAATCACAAAGCGCATAGATATTAGAAACAGATGGCAACATTCTGGAGCAACGGTCTCTCGTCAAAAGCCTCTTCCAAGGAGTCAGATGTCACTCGAAGAAATTTGATGTTTTAGTGCACAGAGGAATTTTTTTCCAATCTAATATGCAACTAGTTTATGAAAAAATGGATTTTACATGATTTTTTTATATATCTACTTCTTGATCTTGTGATAACAGTAATTGAGAAGCAAATATGCAACTAAAATATACGGGTGGAAGCTAACTCTGATAAAACTGGACGACAGACGTGACCCTTTGAATTTTTGATTGACATGATATAAAGTTTAGATTCCACACTAAGTTTGATCCGTAGTTTTGGAATACTTGTGTGTGTATCTCCTTTACGTACCATAATCTTCTGCATTTTAGCTTAAAGATTGCAACACTCAAAATGCATTGGACGCCTGTGATGCAGCTAAAATATCAAGTCTACACTAATTACATTTGTAACCCAACAACACTAATAGGCATTACATTCATATTGAGACACAACTGGCTTTGGATATCTCCTTTACATGCAACAAATTGACATTATTTGGAAAGAACAATGTGGGAGAATTTTGATTCTAAGGACCATTCATTCCCCTGCTAATGTGCTATCCGCATGCAAAACTTTTCTTCATGATTATTATGAGGCAAATAAATACCTCACTCAAAACTTTAAATATGTTGTCTTTAAAATACTTTACAAGTCCCCTCATAAAGATCAGGAATCTGTGATCCAGAATGCAAACATGTGAGTGCTGAACATGGATCATGGAGCACTAAGATATCCTTCACTTTTGCAGCTCCCTTATCCTATCCTTAGTTATAATTTCTGTGTTTTTTGTAATGGCGTTTGAACTTTATGCTAATTTTGAATAGCGGTGTGGCAAAATATTGAGTGTCACCCGTTTGTTACTTTGATTGATCATAAGGAATGAAATATCTAATGGAAAACTCTCCCCTTTCTCTGCAAAAAAAAACTCTGATAATTTCCAATCAACTATCATGTTGTCCTGTCAATTCTGAGCCTGCCCCCATATCAAGTTCGGATATCTTCTTTTATAAACGTAACAAGCTTCTATACCTCTGACAAAGTGAGTTTTTAGACTTGTATACAGTGGGTGATATTAGGGTTTTGCGGCCATATGCTAGATATCTTATATAAGATTCACATGAATATAGAATCAAAAAAGAAATTTGAAAGAGGATTACTTGGATGCAATAGCTGGAAAATGTATAAAAATGCAACATTTAGAAATACGCTTAGATTTGAGAGTGAAATAAGTATGCGTTTATCAAGCATTGTTTATTTTGCCATGAAGATACCTGCATGTTTCCTATCAAATGTGAGAACAGAACAAGCCCCACAATACATATAAGAATGCAAAATGCAGTCTCCCCGATATAAGTACTTGTTCCAAGGTTCTGTCCATATGAGCTGTAGATTCAAAATAGGAAAATTTCATCATAATTCAACCATAATAAACTAAAAGTCACAATATGCATATTTTTCAAAGGAAAGGATTCTATGTCAAGGAAAAACAAAAGGCATTAAAAGTTAATTGGCTGTCTTTGCCTGAGATCAGCACAGCTATGCATATTTGCATGTGGCATGGAATGGAGTCATGGACTGCCAGCAGAACAGCTTGGAGATAGATATGAAAAAAACATCACGACTGTTCCACTGATTGTTTATGGAGAACGAGTGAACTAGTTTTTGAAACAACACTTCGCATTAAAGTTGATGTGGGAAATATTAGCAAAGAAATCTAGCAACCATAGAAAGATTTGTACATGGTTTAGTCCAAATTTCCCTTCACACTTACCTTTGAATGATGACGATGCGCATTTAAATGATCCCAAAACAATAACCATCCATCGAAAGTGTATATTAAAAGAAAAAAATCAACTTTGAATATAGAAAACTATAAATATCAAATTAAATTGCTATTAGATTGATGCTATATCGAAATCTAAATCAAGTGCATATTTCCTACAAGACTCACCTTAGATTTCTCAAGCCCCACCAAAGGCAATAGAGGTATTTCTCCAAATAGGAAGCTGAAATGAAGTCATTAGTCAGTGCATCTGCAAACATCCCAAACTGGAATGTAGTAGCTTTGTTTGTTGCATCGCAATTATCTAGGACATTAGTTGCATTTAGCCAGATGTTTCTCTCTGGCAATTCTAAACTTTTACAGTCCAAAAATGCAGGATTACAGAACGGTCCCGGCATGGTGGTATTTTCCTTTAAACATTCCTCTACCCAACAATAATTTTGTCTTTCCATGGAGAGGAGATACCATAAAGCTCCAAGAACCTGCAAAATAATGTTCAGTAGGAATCAACACCAAACAATTCACCCATCACAGTTAGTAGTACAAGATGGAACATCAAATGGGACATCATGAAAAACACATTACATGGCTGGCCAACATGTAGAGGAGCAGATTATATACAGCACCAGCCCATGCAGTTCTGGCGACAACACCGGTGGCCTTGACAATCCGTGCATTCAAAGGAAATATGAGGAATAACCTTGGGACATACTGGATGAGAACAATTAAGGAAAGAGTATTGTTCGTATGTGCAGTAGAACCGCTCACTGCAGGTATTACAAACCAAACAATAATCTGCAAGACAACATGGAAAAATGATAATAAATCCCTGATTTCAAACAAAGTTAATGTAATGTTATCAGATTATTCATTCTATATTAATAGAAATAAGTTCACATGTACTGTTGATAGTAAGAACAAAGAGCAATCACTAACAAACTTATCTGCAAGGTTCACCCATAATTAGGTTACATCCTTGGATAGTGATGATCATTTTACACTATGTTGAAAAAGAAAAATAGTATAAAGGATTACAAAAATAGGTAAATTAAAGTCATAACTCTGACGAAACCCCCATTTCAGATGGGGGCATCATCCCCATTACTGAGGGAGGGGATGGAACATCACTGGAAATGGTGGGTTAGGATTCAAAGCATATCTACAATGATTATGAAGTATGATTCAACCATAGAAATCTCAAATTAGAAGTGATAAAAAAACATTGAAACAAATGCAATTCTCTATTGACCATATTGGATTTTGGTTGGATAAAACAATAAACCAATTTGTTGAAATCTCTTAGATTATGTACAGAAAAGGTTGTTGTGGTCCATTAATTTGTATACAACGCAGACAAAACAAAATTTCTAGCTATCTAAAGGATCCACCATACAGACGTTTCCATGTATTTTCTAATTGGGGGACGTTCCATAATCGTGATAAAAAGTAAGAAAAGCTGAAAATTGATAATATATCCTAACTGAAACTGAAGTATTGGATGATTAAAAAAAATGTTTTTTCAGCAATATTATTAGCACCTGAGGAATCGGAAGCATGGCGGCAAGATCGATAACGAAATCGTTCCGGAGGTAGCGGCGGGCGATCTGCTTGGGGTCCTTGACGAGCTCGCCCTTGCCGAAGACGCGAGAGCTGGGGGCGACGAAGGCGATGCGGAACTTGAGGACCATGTGGGCGAGGTAGAAGAGGTCGGCGATGGTGCGGAAGAAGGTGACGATGATGGCGAGGTTGAGGTCGATGGCCATGCAGGCGGGGCCGCGGACCTGGAGGATGTAGAAGTAAAGGGGGTCGAGGGAGAGGGCGGTGAGGCAGGAGACGAGGAAGAGACGGTTCCACTGGAGGACGAGGTCGCTGCCGGGGTCGAGGATGCGGCGGGGCTCCCAGGGACGAGGGCGGAGGGGGATGGGGAAGGGGGGCTTGATGTGGAAGGGGAGGTAGAAGGCGGAGGAAGGGGAGGGGGAGGCCGTCACGACGGCGGGATCGGCTACGAGCCTATGCATCATCGCTGCCGTCGCCGTCGGGGGCCATCGCAGGGAAGGAGGAGGAGGAGGAGGAGGAGGAGGGGATTACGGGCGCGGGAGGGGCATGAGATGGGATGTGAGGAGGAGAGCAGCGCGCACGGAGAGGAGGAAGCCCACCTATTTTTGGAAGATTGGCGGGAAGAGTTTGTTCGGTTGTCTCTGCTCAGCTACATGGGGAATTTGTCATTTGTTATTTTTATTAAGGATGCCAATAAAAGTTGCATGGATACTTGTCATATATACGTGGGATTTCTCCGTTGGATTACAATTGCTTGGGATCGATGCAAATACGACTACTCAAATAAATAAAACTCGTTGCATTGCACCACGCAATTAAAAAATGCAGAAAGGATCCATCAACCGCAGCACACAAGGATTTAAAAGGACTATCTACAAACTACATTACTCATGCAGGAGGTCCAATCGTATTACAATGGGTTATATACATGCGGACAACTCTAATTATTACAAGTTATTTAGGTAGACAATTCTAACAATATTAAGAGAAGTGTGATACTCATGTAAACATCAATATAAAACATGTATGAGTAGTAATGCAGAGTAGTGAAATGATCTAACAAACTACGAGCATATCTACCCATAAGATTGTCGTCAACTCTACAAGAGTTGTGAGTGTGAAGTATGATGATAAAAGTAGCTTTATAACAATTTTCATAAAGATGGTAGTGAAGAACGTGAGTATAGAACTTTGGATGTGATTTGCTTCACATAGATATTGATTGAGTTATAATGGTTAAGTAGCTATTTGATTGAGTTAAGTAGCTATTTGATTGAGTTAAGATAGTTATGTGAAAGATAGCAATAACTAGTAAAGAAATACTACTTATCAACCGAGAAAAAATTATTTAGTTATAAAAGTGAATCAGTCGATTGAAAGTTGTAATTACGGTGTTAGTTGGAATCAATGTTTTAATATTTGACCACTAGGATAAAAAAGTATTAGTAAGATCAATTAGTTGACTGAAAAACAAAGATATTAAACATATTCTTCAAATGAAATTTTAGTCACTTATCATTTAGGATATTCAACTAAAAGGAAGATATTAGTCGACAACGAAGAAGTTTAGTTGAAGAATTAGAATCCATAAAGGTATTGCAAATAGGATTTGAGTTAGTCAATTAATGAATAGAATATCAGATCAATATAATTTCAGTCAACTAAAAATTAGGTTAGTCAACTTAATTATTTTGACTTGATTTTTACTTTCATGGTAAGAAAATATACTGCTCTCAACACAGTTTCTACGTAAAAATAAAAAATAATATAAGTAATCTTACTTTCCTTTTCCTTTTACAAATAGCAAATACTAGTTCCCCCTTTCATGTTAAGCTTCCTTGATTCCTTCACTTCAGGTTTTAGTTTTGTACATGTGATCCCATGGCGAACATTATGCAATAAATGTTATTGCAAATATATCATTCCATTATCTAAGGAATAAGATATAATTAAATTTTAGACTAATAAGGTCGTATTGATAAAATTGAGTTACGTATCATGGCATCTTGATATCATATATATGTTGATCAAAAAGAGTTAGATCATATATGTTGATGCAAGATTATAGATCTAAAGAGATAGATCAAAGACACAATTGGTATCGTCAAGTGATATTCAAGAAGGATGTCCAGTTTGAGCTGAGATTGATATCCAGCTAATATTGTTGATGCAAGTCTTCTATGTAGGAATAAAGAATCGGAGGTGTCTGATGAGTCAAGTTGAAGAGTTGACAAAATCGAGATACTAAAGACGTGTATTGTATACTATCACAAACTTCCACACATCTTTTGACCAGAGACAGATATACATATATATATATAGCCATCGTATATTTTGCAGACCAATAGGTTGATGGCATGTCAAGGTCTATATTGGTGAGATGGTATGTATTTAAGGAATATGAGATATATGATCTCTCAAAAGAATCATATAGGTTCATAATTTCTGAATGAGAAGGTGGAGTTCCCTCACGAGACATTAGGGTCATGAAGAATTCCATGCATGATAATTTTATTTATGAAACACTATATGAATTCGAGAATATTAATATATGCTTTGGAAAGCATATGGCAACGATCGAATAAGGAATCTATTAATAAATCCTCAAAGGAAGCATCAAAATATGATATTAAACTTTGGGTTTATTTAAAGTCTTCCAATATGTAGGATGCTTGAGTATATGGAATACTCTAGCCTGATGTATTCATAATGGATTATATACCGTGACACTTCCATCCTAATGTAATGATGAAACCAAGTGGATTTAATTGATTCTTCTTTGAGGCTAAATGAATGAGAATTAATAAGATTAAATATCAATTCATAAAATTAATTTATATATATGAAGAGTTAGAAAATGATCTGAAATGGTTTGAAATCAATTACAGAAATGGTCTAATAATCAAACACAAGTAGCAATTGTTGCACGACCAAGTATGCCTCTAATCAACAATCAACCCATAGAAAATTCAAGCGATCAATGTGCATGAGTTAACATTTATTATAACTCTACTATATACGTTTGTAAGTGTAAGTATGGCAGAGTATTGAACATAGGGAGGAATATGTGGTAGCACTAATTATTATTTATAAATAAATAATAATGTGTAGTTTTATAATTATTCAATCAATCAATTAATTAATTAATGTTTTTATGGGTTTTTAATTAGATAAAAGAATTTTTATATTTATATATAAGACTTTTTATATTTATATATACATATTTTCAAATTTTTAAATTTTAAAATTTTGTTTTTTATAACTTTCTATTTTTTATTTATTTTTCTTTTTAATATGTAATATATTTATATATGGAAAAAATGGGGCTGCCTCGCGCTAGTTTTTGGCAATTTTTTTATTTTTTGAAAAATATCACCATGTATATTCATCTATCTATATATCCCTCCAATATGCCATTCGAATTTCGTCAGAAATGTATACTTATATGCCCTCTATCTAGAACAAGTAATTTTAACGATCTAAACATTGTTGTAATCAACCTGTTTAGATGGAGGGCATAGGAGCCTCTGTTTTTGACGAAATTCGAGTGACATAAAGGAGGGACATATAGATGAATATACAAGGTAATATTTTTCAAAAAAAATAAAAAAATGTGAAAAGTGGGGTAGGGCAGCCCCATTGAACCATATATATGTGTGTGGGAGGGGGTGTGTGTATACGAAATATATAATATAGAGGATATATATTATAAAATAGATAATAAATAAGCAAAAACCAGTCAATATAAATAAGTACAGTCCTTTTTCTTTTTTAAAGGGATTAAAATAATTATAGGGTATTTATAATAAATATAAACTATATGTATTTCTATATAGAGATATAATACAATATAGGGTATTATAATGATACATAGATATATAAATAATAAAAAGTACCAAATAAAATATTTTGAGTTTTTTATATTGTTCCAATTTTTTATGATTTTTCATCGATTTTTGCTAATTTTTAAGTATTTTTAAAGTCCAAAATAGTTAAAAACAGTGACTAATTAAATAGGCCATATTGTTTTGATTTTTAAAAATGCTAATTAAAGTAAAAATATCAAAATTAATTTTAATATGTAATAATATATATTAAAGACATAATGAATATTTTTAATTTTTCAAAGATTTTTTATAAATTTTATGAGGATCTTGGAGCTTTTTTATTTTTTATGATTTCTTTTTCTATTTTAGGGATTATTGTCTTAAGGTACTAAATACAATAATCAACAACTATTAATTTTTTGTAATTTTAGAGACATTTTGATTTTTTTGGCATTTTCTGTTTAGATAATAAATAAATTTGCTACTTGATTTTTAGTAAATATAAAATTCCTCAAAATGCAAAATAATAAATGTGGCATGAAAGTATATCATTGTAAGCATCTACATTAACTTTTGCAAAATAAAAACCAAACATGAGCTATTTTTAATAAAAAAGAACATAAAAATAAAAATACAGTAGAGGTAGGGACCTCTTGGAAATTAAAAATAAGTTAAAATATGTTTAATAATAAAAATACAAAATCCAAGGGTACAAGTGCAAATTTTCCAACAATTATACATATTACATGCGCCTGGTAGGGGTATATTTGCAATTAAAATAAAAGGCATAAATTACCCCAAAAATTTATAACTGAAATTCATAATTTCTAAATTAAACAATAATTACAAAAACCCACGTATATCTCCAAAATACCCAACTCACGTGGGGGACCATGTTAGATGAGTTGGCAAGGACCTAAATTTAAATAACCAAAAGCTTGAGGATCTTCCTGTGATTATTACAAATTTTTTAAAATTATAGAAGAAACTTTAAATATTAAACATAAATGTACATAAAAGGCAAGGGGTACTTAGATATTTACCCCCACATGTGCGCAGATGGACGGTCAGGAGTGCGCCATGTTGGCGCACTTATGTGGACCGGGTGGTTGAGGTGAGGCATTGTTTTCGCTTGAGATCAACGGCTCAGATTAGATCTGGGTCGTGTGTGGCATCCGACTGATTTGAATGTAGAAGAAAGAACAGGGAAGAACACTTCCCTATCCTCGCTTCGATCGCGCATCTATCCTCGCTCTGACCACTTGGGGCTTCGTTGATCATCTCCTGAGCTTCATGGAAGCACTCCGCGCCGACTCGTACCGACAAGAAAGTCCATGCCTCGCTGGGGAGAGGCCTAGAGCTCAATGAAGGTCGGGGAACCTGGGAACCTCCTCATGCTCTGGAATCGACCCTTCTTTGATCTTTGGCGTGATGTACCTACAGAGGAAGGTTCAGCATGAAGATAGGAGTGAGCAGAGGGTCTCGTGCTAAGGGTGAAGGATGAGCCCCGATTCGCAGATCCAAGAAGGACCTGGTTGGGTCGAAGGGTGGAATCGATGCAGAAGGTGTCGAGGAATGAAATGGGCATGTGATGTGGGATCGGAACACTCGCGAACACAATGAAACATGGCCAGAGCAGAGAGCTCTGGCGATCGAAGATACTATAATTTACACGAGATTACTGCTAACTTAACTAAACTAACCCTACAACTATCTTAGGAATTGAAAAAGCAAGCTAAAATGCTAAAAATAACAGCTCTCACATGGCTATTCTAGGGAGCAGAGACCTCATCGGAGCAGCGACGTTTAACGGCGGTGGACCACCTCTCCTCCTCCTTTCTCCTTACCGACACCTGGGGGGGCACTCATGTTGTCACCAGGAAGCACGAAGGTACATAGGATTGGGGTTATAGGGCTCTTAGAGGGATCAAATCGAGAAAGGAGGGAGTTGGGTTTTATTTATAGATAGGGTGGAGGAAGCTCTTTGATCGAAGATTATGGTCGACTCAAGGATAGTAGATTGGATCTTTGGCCATGGTGTGATCTAGGGGAGTTCAATCTCCAGAAATCAAGCAGCATGCCATGACAGATCATCATAAAATCATCAGCAAAAATGGAGCAAAACCTGGGTCCTAAAAAACTCGCAGCTCCAAGAAGAGAGATGGGGGGTGTTGACCCAGGCCAACACGGGAAAAAAATCAGGTTGGTCCACGTGGACCAACTAGATAAATGCAAGGAAAAAATTGCTTGTAAAATGAATAATAATAATAATTAAATCAATTGATTATTTTTTATTATAAAATAAAAATGTTTATTATTTATGTAGTATTTAATTCCTATTTTTATTAATTTTTAGGGATTTTATCACTTGTGCCCCTCCGAGATCTCGCAATATCGGTTATGCCCCTATCTTTTTGGTAATATCAGTTGTGCCCCTCACTTCTTTCTCCGTCATCAGTTGTGCCCTTCCGTACTCAAACCATGGTGTGGTTAAGAGGGGTATTATGGTCAAAATAAAATCAAATGAGGAGGAGGGATGGGGAGGATGTGCGAGGCTGCGGAGGAGGTGCGGGCTGGAGCATGGGCGGCGAGGGCCAGGGGAGGTGCGTGGCTGCGGGAGGAGCGCAGGCGGCGGGGGACGGGGGCGACGCGTGCGGGGGAGGGGGAGGGGCGGTGTGGGGAAGGGGGAGCAGGAGAGGCGAGTGTGGGGAGGGGGAGCAGGTTCAGGGTAGGGGGGAGGGGGAGCACTCTGGTATGTGTTCCTTGATATGTTCATATGTATAGGAATCGTCTTTGCCTTCGGTTAGACTGGTGAAGCACTTCTCTTCGATACTGTCATTAATCTTGAAAATCGGTAGAAATAATTCAGCAAGCTATTGGGTATGCACGATATGCAGACGAAGCGTTCGATTTGAACCTCATAATAGAACACGGAAGCTCAACTTTCTGTCTGCTTATGATCGTCTCCCCAAAAGATAAATAAAACCGGATCATGCGCACTGCATTCTGGATTGATATGGATAGGAGTAATGCAGCGGTGAAGGTCCACCAAGAGGGACAGCGTAGGTGTACTTGTTGGATCACGTCTCTGTCCTATCCTCTACTAACCACGTTCAATGTTCCGCAAAGAAAAGGGTGGAGGGGACTAATCTTGGTGTAATGGGATCCTCTGCCGTGTATGACACATGTCGTGAGAAAGTAGTCTCATGTTGTGGGGAACCGATCCGTTCGATCTGCATCGGCTGATATACGGATTCGTGAGACACGTTGTCCCTTAGCTATGTCGTGATGCGGTCCTCGCATGTAGGCGCGGGGAAGGGGAGGGGGAGCAGGTGCGGGGCAGGGGAACCGCGTGCGGGGGAGGGGGCGGTGGACGGGGCGGAGCTGGGCAGCGCGTGCGAGGAAGGGGGCGGTGGAAGGGCGGAGCTGGGCGGCGCGTGCGGGGAGGGGGACGGGGCGGAGCTGGGCGGCGCGGGGCAGGGGCAGGGGCAACGGGCTGGGAGGAGGTGCGGGGAGCTCGGGGCGGAGCTGGGAGGAGGTGCGGGGAGCTTGGAGCGGAGTTGGGAGAGGTGCGGGCTGGGGAGGATTTTCGGGCGGAGAGGAGGGAGGAGGAGGTTGGAGAAGGAAGAAGAGGATGGGGGAAGAGGAAGAAGAAGAAGATGAGGAGGAAGAGGGTAAAATGACCATATAACCCTTTTTTCTAAATTAATACTGCTTATGTCCTCAAAGTTAACGTCCGTTTGCACTGTAGATGGACGGTCACTAACCCGAGGGGCACAAGTGATAAAATAGCAAGAAGTGAGGGGCACAACTGATATTACCAAAAAGATAGGGGCATAACATATATTGCGAGATCTTGGAGGGGAACAAGTGATAAAATCCCTAATTTTTATGTGTTGTTTATTAGGAGTTAATATTTACAAGTATAAATATGTGTATTGACATATGTTTTTGTTTGTTTTTATTTTTATTTATATTTTAAGTTTTACTATTTTATATACATATATATTTATATTTATTTAAATATACATATATATTTTTATTATATTTTTCTGAAGTTATTTGCATACTTAAATAAATATATGGGTTTATGATATAGGTATAAGTATAGGAATCTATGTATTTGTGTACGATTATTTATTTCAGTGTATTATTTATGGTTTTATTTTATTTAATTATGTACATATACTATAAATAATATTTACATAATTATAAAAATATAAAATAATCTAAAATAAAATGAATAAATAAAATGAATATTTTATTCAGGTATATTTTACAATAAGGGTCCAAAACCTAACTTTTGCATCTTAACACTAAATTATATGAAACCATCTTCATTAAATAGCTAATAAAAAGTTATATACAAAAAAAAGTAATTTTGATGAATTTTGAGTTCATAGGGAGAAGAGATGGGTATGGGATGTTTGGATTTTGGATTCTTATTCTGAGTGTATAATGTACATTGTATATTCTTTTAATGTGAAATAAATTTTGTACTTTTCTACATAATTTTATCTACAACTATATACAAAGTTTTTTGATTTGAGGTATAAATAATAAAGAATAAAATAGGTGTTAAAACTGAATTATTGAAGAATAAAAATTAGCATTTTTTTCTATTGGCCCTTGTCTCCCCTTACATTATTCCTTGTCGACCCAATCATCGTGATGCCTAGGTCTCGGGGTTTAGGGTCATAAAATCCTTTGGCATTTTATTCCTTTTTCTTTTCTTCCTCTATTCTTTTATTTTGTCTTTAAATACAATACTTTATACCATAAATACAATATAAATAATGAATGTTATTTTATACAAATTAATGATATTTTTACGTAGTTAACTAGGGATTAAAGGCCAAAATAAAAGAATAAAGGTGATGAAATGGATATTCATCACCCCCCATACTTGCCTTTGTTAATCCCTAGCAAACGCTTATTCCTATAAGTGCAGAAAAGAAAATAAAGAAAGAAAAAGAAATAACCTGGATTGATTTTAACTCCTAAACTTGTCTTCACAAAATCAAAATTTGGAGCTTTAGTCGAACCTTTGGACTTTTAAGTTTGGTCAGAACCTTATTGAGAACTGGACTTGAAACACAATAGCCTCTAAGACCTACACCCAAATCTCCTCAAAAGACATTTCAGAACAGATCGATGTCATACACAATCCCTTATGAGTATGAGTCTATATTGTACAATGTGTGTGATATATAGATCCTCTCGACTGAAGCGGTAAAAGTCAGTCTTCTCCAATATGGTGACCTTAATTCACCGATCTAACAACTCTTTCCTCCAAAAGCGGGGTATTCCCTTCTAACTTCTAAGTTGAGCAAAGTGCAAGGTGCAGGTGTACAAGCTAGGTCATTATCAACAAGAGTCATACGTGTGTTTCGAAATCTTCTACTTAGGTAGTCAAGACAACACTTAGCTAAGTCTTGTGGTCTTAAAGAATTAAGTCTAGAAGACCTGAAGCATCTTAATTCCAATTCCTATAAGGTTCCTATGATTAAGTGGATTAAGGTCCAGCCAATCTCTAATCTTTAGATTTTACGTGGACCAGTTCAATTATTAACATCAATCCAAAAAATGCAAATGCTATGTACAATGCAGAAAAAATTTGTGATGTAATTTTCTGGTTTTGAACTTTTATGGATTTTTGAAAAAGTTTGCAAATTTTTATGCAAGTGTTTGAAAACATTTTGCAATTTTTATGGATTTTTTTTGCAAAATTTTAGTGATTTTTTAAAAATAAAAGATTTTGGCAAATAAATATGTGCATCTATTGACACAGGAGTGCATCTTGTTATTTACAAGAATTCAGGTTAAGAATTTATACAAGTTATAAGTTTTATTTATAGAGTTTGTAAAGATTTATGCTTGAATTATATACAGGGTTCTCAAAGTATTTAGAAAAGATTTTCACAAATATTTTGAAAACTTTATTTTGAAAAATAATTTGCCAAATAATAATTTTTGAAAACATTTACAAAATTTAAAAACTATTTTGCAAATATTTTTCAAATAAGATGTATAGATTTTTCAAACTATTTTTACAATCATTTCAAAACCATTTGCAAATAGATTTTCAAAATATTTTATACAAAAGGAAGAAATTTTTACAATCAAAATATTTTTACAAAGGTTGAAAACAATTTACAAAATATTTTTTAAACGGTTTTCAAAAGACGTTTTCAAAAAGATTTTCCAACCATTTTTCAAACATTTTGCAAAACATTTTGAACCAGTTTATTAACCATAATTACAAAGAATTTTGTGTGTTTTAATTTATTATTAATTAGACATGTTATTAAAAATACGAAAGTACGAGTTAGGGATAAAGTATACACAACTTTTATACAACCTCCTATACTTAGCTTGAGCTATGTCCTCATAGATCGAAGAGAAAAGACAAGACATAACTTGTGTTGGGTATAGAAGAGCCTATACTACCACAAGTGAAGAACAAAGAATGAACTAACGAGAAGTCGACCATCCCCCTATACTTAGGATCAATTAATCCTAAGTATAGCAGATTGTACACAAACGGGGATGATCGAGGATTAGAATATACAAAATCAATGGCTCGACCTGTCTCCCCATATACATAGGGTGAGATATCCTAAAGTGTAGACAGAAAGCCAAGAGTTGAGGAGACGGGAAAGGGATCCAAGAGTGAATAGATGGACCCACTCATCCCCCTATAATTAGGATGAAGCGTATCCTAAGTATAGCAGTGATGACTAAGATGAATGAAAGAAAGAAAGAAAAAATGATAAGAATAAAATAACAAAAGAAAAGAAGAAAAGAAGAAAAGGAAGAAAACTAAAGAAAGAGTTTTAGACGAACATTATCTGAATCTTTCAATGATGTCATGGTTGCCGAGGAATTTCCATTGGCGATCACTTGAACTGCATCGACAACGACCAAAAAGTTATCATGCTCAATGTATGGCCTCAATAGCTGATCATTGACGACAAATGGTAGTGCGTCAGATGATAGCTCTGATATCAAGATGCTTCTGTTGTTACGTATTTCTCTTACCATGTAGAGAGGCATACCATGCTCTCTTGGTACACATGCTATTGAAGCACATCTCTCTCTCTCTCTCTCTTTCTCTCTACACGCCTACTCTCTCTCCCTCTCATGGCTGTCCACCATGGATGCCCTAGAGAGAGCCTCCACCACCGTAGCGTCGTCGTTATGTTGCCCCATTGTTTGCTCGTGGATCTCCGTCTCCTTCGGTGCGCCTCGCTCGTGAAGAAGACATTGGATCTCGTGTGTCGAGATCAGGAGATCCGCCGCTTGGATCATCAACATGGATTGTGAGAAGCACGTGATTCTTCCCCACGCTCGCAAGCGTCTCCTCCGTCGGGTCGGAATTGAGACAGGAGGTCTCTTCATTTAGAGACTCGATCGCAACCACGCTTCAATAGGTAATCCTATTACTTATTTGTAGTTTAGACGAAACGATCCGAGAAGTTTTCTTGGATCATGTGGTTTCGTCGCATGAAAATTTTTAAATTCCGCTGCATCGAACAACTAGTGCGACTAGTCATTCCTCGTCGTATTCGATATGACGCCCACGCTTCCGTGATGCGCTTGAGGATTATCCCATATCCTTCAAGTGGTATCAGAGCCTTAGGTCGAAGGTTTTGGATATGATCCATAAAATCGAAGGCGACTTGTACTCGTTAGGGTTGCGAAAGTTTTATCGCATTTCAATTTTGCATCTCTGTTTAGTGATTATTTTCGGCCCTATTTAATTTGTTTAAACACGAAAATAAAACTTGGATTTTGTTCCCCTTTAAATAAGGAAACCATAGGATCTGAGTTTACGTAATTTGCATTATGTTTGCTCTAGAAATGGTTGTTTTAATGAACATGTATTCACTGTTGCGGGAACTGCGAATCTTAACATGATTAATGAGTTAATTACTATTTTGATACACCTCGAAATGCATGAAATATCATTTAGGTTCTGTCCTAAATCACATTAGCAATCTTTGAAAATTGATTTTGTCTAATTTGGATTTAAATTGATTGAGATATGTTAATTTTAGTAAGTAGTGGTCACTACTGAAATTACAGTCCCAACCAAGAACCATGTGATTGTCAATTAGTGAAATTAATTGCTAATTTCATGAAGTAATTATGGAAAATATTTTAGAAATATTTAATGATAATTATTTCTTTAATTGACTTGGCCTCAACCAATTGATTAGATTTTATCTACATCATAATTGGAAACACAATCGCCAAACTCCTTGCTTGAATAGGATTGGGAATTCATCTAGCAAATTTCCTTATAATCAAAAATGGTTTGATTATTACTATATGGTATAATTTCGGTTGAAGAACCGATGATCATCTCAAGACAAAGTGATTGACTCGGCATTATTTTTTCCTGAGGCGGATATGGTGTCTAGTCGGGGATCGCTGGGGTAGCGGGTTGCACCGGATGCGATCCGTCCCACTCCCGCCGGTACTGGCTATGACAGTGGGTAGGGAATGAATGATGCCTGAGAGATCATGATGTATTTTCTAATTATTAAAATTTGAATTAATATATATTTTGAGATAATACCATATATTCAAGTAAAATTAAGTTTGTTGATTGAATTGGATTGATAATTAATTTAATATGATTAAGTTAATTATATCCAAATTTAAAACACTCTATTATTATAGATGTTTTATTTCCCTTGGAAGAATTAATTATGTGAATATGATTCATGATAAATAATTAGAATTTGAATATGATATGGAGGATCACATAAGTGACATCCATGGTCTCCCATCAAGGCGAAGGGTTCCGTCGCCAGATATTGTATGTAGGAGACGCATGTCTGAAGTGACAGCTCCTGCATATGATCCATTTGTATCAGGCTCGTCGCTTCTCGAAAGAGTAAGGACGTATGCGTAGTGACCCCAATATCGGGTCCTCATATTATTGGGGCGATATTGGATTGCGCATAGCGAGTTATATTCATGTTGACGGTTGGTTCAATTAATGACGGGTCAAAATCACCTTAAGGGTGGTGTCCCCGGGTGGTAAAGACCGAATTGGGAGATGCAAGTTGGACTTGCAAGGCGGAATGTTTTCCCGCTTCTTTTTATCGGAGTTACAGGTTCTCATATTATTGGGATGTAACAAAGATAAGGAAGGAGATCCCAGATCTTGCTTGAGATATAATGGTAAGTATATCTCTTATATTGAAAGTGATTGAGGGAATGAACTTTCGTTGTTGACATAGCAAGACAACTTTGATATTCAAATTCCTAAATCAATGTAAATTATATATTTATACATGTCTATGCAAATTTCTTATTTCAGATAATGCTTCTTTAATCCCACTCAATGTTATACTCAAGAATAACCAGTAGAATATCATGGATTGGACCTGTGATCCATATATTGTACTTGCAATTGGACACATAATGTATGTGGTTGCAATGTGCAAGTTTCCTCATAATAATGAGGAATGATAATTAAATAGACAATATGACTAAAACCCTAGGGTTGGTATGTCTCTATAAGTCTTGATCTCATCGAATGTACTTTTGAAGTAACATTTCGATAATGATCATAATAAATAAATAATCCTTATAAAATCTAAGAAGATGTTCTGTCATACATATGTGCTCTCGACATATAATCATGAATGACATGGCTCTATGCATTATGCAGAATGGTGGCTCTATAGGAGATGATGTATTCAAATTGTTTGAGTACCTATGCGAACCTAAGTTTTTAAGAGTTTAGATGGATGTAGATACGATGAGTGTCATCATTCTACTATCTATAGTCTAATCATTCATAAAGCTTCAGAATATTCATATCGTATGAATTGAATGAAGCTTGTATAAATGTTGAAATACTCTTATATTGAAATTTTTTGATTTTAACATAAGAGATCATTTGTCTTGAGCAATGGTTGCTTATAGATAAAGGGAGCGCAATGGAAGCATGGGTTGGACCCAAGTAAGAAGTATACTCAAAAAGTTGACTGTACTTCTGTGATTTCCATATGACATCCAAAGAGTTGGATGAATGCCAATACTGCAATAAGTTGATGTGTTGATAGTATGGCTATCAAATCTGTCTAGAATCTTTAGAAAAGGAATCAGATAGTACATCAAAATAATCTACATATAATCAATGAAATTGACTTACTTATTTGAAAAGATAAAGTGTAATAATTGTATCTCAATCTTCTAATAAAACTTGCAATTGGTTGCATATGTATTAGAATATTAGAAATTTGATCTTAAGGTTTAATGGTCATCCATGTTGGAAGTGATGCAACTATTGCAACAATTTCCATTTGATCAATAGACTTCATATTTTCAGTGGGAGCCCTTAGTCTTAGAGAATGTCTCTGTGACCTGGATATTAGAATACACTCATAGTTTATTTCTAAATGTTGGAAATAAATATGAATTCTGGAATAAACCTATCATAGAGAGTTATGATGGAGATATTTCAGATAGTAATCTAGCATCTAGTGGACTCCACTAAATTAGAAAATTAATGAATGGTTCATTAAGATTTCTAATACTGAAAATTAAACCTGTAAAGATCAATAGGAGGATAAAGATCATTTGACAATGATCTGGCATCATGTTTTGGACATATGTCTATTGATGAGATCAATGGAGAAGTAAGAGATGAAACTTTAGAATGTCTAAAATTTCAAAACTTGCAAGCTTACGAATATTGTATTCAAAGTAAAATGTCCAATACACCCTTCTTTGGGAAAGATGTAAGATGTCAAGGTATTCGGGATCCCATACGTATTGATGTATGTGAATTATCTATATCATAGTAAGCATTGTGGATATGTGATATCTATTGATGATTATGTATGATATGAAATTTCTTCTCTTCACCTAAGAAACCTTTGAAATGTTCAAAGATTTCTCAATTTTAGTTTAGAATCAAAGTTTGAAGGAAGATGAAATGAATTTGATCTAACCGAGGTAGCTTGTACCTTTTAGATGAATTCAAGGAATACATTATGGAGATGTGAATATCATTCTTATCTCAATCCTCTAATACACCTTAGCTCAATAGAGTTGTAGGGAGATACAATTGATCATGTGTGACATGATTTGATCAATGATTAATCTTAGCATAATTATCTCTTAGTTTCCAGGTATATATATGTCGTAGAGACTATATTGTATATCCTAATAAGGTTCCAAACTAGTAAGCTGGAATCTAGCACCAGAGAGTGCTACTTCATTAGGAAAACAAAGGATGGTATTGGATACCTACTTTATGACCTTGAGATTCTTAAAGGATCTCATCTCTGAGAATGCGATTCTTAGAGGATGACTCTCATGAGAATCAAGATGAAAATGAAGTAAAGGAACTCATTTAATCTTGATATGATAATGAGGCTCCTGGAATCGGAAACTAAAAAAAGACAATTAAAGATGAAACACTAATACCTCTTCAAATAAGTTTGAAGATGGATTCCATTCGTCAATTGAATCTGAAAATGATCTAACTTCATATGATGAAGCCTCTAAAGATCATGACATGGAAAGATGGATGTTAGCAATAAAAGTCTAACGTAGACTTCATATACAAGTATTGTATATGGACCCTCGAGGATCCACCTATATGGGTAAGTCCCATTAAGGTGTAAATGGATCTTCAAGAGAAAGAGGGAACCTGATGAGAAGGTAGAGACCTTCAAAGCACGGTTCGTAGCCATGAGCTACACACCGAAGAGAAGACATCGCTTGCGATGAGACTTTCTCTCCAGTGACCTCGCTTTAACGCATCAGAATATTGCTAACCATACCTACACAAGTTGACTATGACATCTTCATGATGTGAGTCAAGATTGCATTCCTCTATGAATACCTCTCTAAGGATATTCACATGAAGTAGCCCCAGGGCTTCATGGTTGAGGAAAGTAAGGTGTGCAAGCTGGAGAACTCCATCTTTGCACTCAAATAAGCTTCTTGTAGTTGGAACATAAGATTTGATGAAATTATAAATGTTATGATTTCAGATAAAATCTTGATGAACCATGTCGAGCTTAGTGGGAGTGCCATTGTGTTCATCGTGCTAAATATAGATATTATCCTAATCATTTGGAATGATATAAGGATAATAATAAGTGTTTTATAATCTGGTTGTTCAATACCTCGAGATATGATCTCAAGGATACCTGTTAGATCTTAGTTCTGAAGTTGTTCAGAAGCAAAGAGAAAAGGGTATTGGAACAGTCACACTAATAGTACACCTTGGACATTTCCATTTTTCTGGAAAATTCCAAGAAAAGCTTCCTTCCCTTAAGATGTGGTAATGACCTGTCTAAAGGGATAGCACCTCAAAGAGTTGAGGAAGTGAATGCTAGAACTGCTTGCACTTTTGCATCAGTTATGAGAAGCTGAGTGTATGCTAAATGTGCAACAGAGCTAGATGCCTGCCATGCAGTGGGAGTAGTAAGTTGTTACTAATCCTACTAATTGCAGCAATAACAATATCTTCATAGATGATGAAACTGAAAGATAGTGATCTCAAAGTCTTATCTTTAAAGGTTTAAGACCTTGTAGATAGTGATCTATAAGGGTCTTAACTGTAGATACCTTAGGAGATAGACATCTCCATGAATAAAGGCATTCTGATAAGGATTATGGACATACTGGTTATAATAATTATCGAGCTATAGTGTCAAGGACACTGTAACAAAATTGAGTATTGATTGCATAAGATCCAACATTTGCATTGGATGCAAGCACTATTACTAGGAGATATGCAAGTGCTGTAAAAGGACTTGGCGCAGTCTCTTGAGAACATAGTGACTGATCAGCTTACCTAGCTATTTTCTAAATAGCCTATGATTGTCACATGAGTGTGGGTTTAAATTATTAGCCCATTAATGGCTCTTTGGGCTAGTGGGAGATTGTTGGGCATGCAAGCCCACGGTGAGCCATTATGTTGTAAATGTTATTGCGAATATCATTCCTTAATCTGAAATGAAGAATACATAATTTGCATAATAGGTCCCTTAGTACAATTAGGGTTATGTACCATGGCCATCTTAATGATCATACAGCTGTTGATTCAATTATTGAATTATAGAGGCCGGTGCTTAGATGAATATCTAATGAGTTAGATTGAGGACTCATCAAGCACCGTCAAATGATTATTAAGAGATGATCTCCAGCCTGAGTAGGAGATGGCAATTTTTTCTCAGTTAGGCTGATATCTGACCGACCTCTTGATGCATGTCCTCTGCATAGGAATAGAGATTCGGAGGTGTCAGATTAGTTAGGTCAAAGAGTTGATTTAACGAGATAGAGATAACCAAAGCCCTGTATCGTATGCTGTCACGATATAGGCACGCATCCTCCGACCGAAGACAGATGTGTTACTATATGTCTGAGTATGTACATTTGGCAGACCAATAGGTTGATGACCTAACCAAGGTCTATACACCGACGCGCCGGTATGCATATAATGGCATATGAGTAATACGATCTCTCAAAGGGATCATACAAGTTCACAACTGAACCGGAAGACATGAGCTCACTCATGAGATATTGGGAAGAATCAAATTCTGTGCGCACGGTCGTCTCGCTTTGGAAACTTGACTGAATTTGTAGGTTTGATATATACTTTTGGAAAGTATATGATCAAGACCTAGGTATGATATATGCTTTTGGAAAGTATATGCTCGATACCAACTCCCAATGATCAAAGTGAGAAACTTACTGATAAAACCCTGAAGTAGACAGTACAAAGTTGATCTAATACTTCGGGTTTATTCTGAGTCTTCCAGTATGTAGGATGTACAGGTATTGGGAATACATGAGGGTAATGTGATCATAAACGATTGTATAACAAGGACGCTTCCATTCCTATGGAATGATGAAACAGGTCTGGATTTTAGTGACTCCTCTTAGCAGAGAAGTAATATGATCTTGATCCAAATGTTGGACATTGATCTGAATGTGATTCAGATGTAATGAGAAGATTAGATTTGCGGTCTTGATTTAATCAAACATCTATGTGAATGTGATTCATAATTTTCCAATGGCAAGATTGCAATATTCTCAAAATTAATTATGAATTATTTTTGAGGAATAAATCACACAAAAGTTGTTGGAAATTATGGGAGAAATTCATGGAGATATGGAATCTCATGAGATTGCCTCCACTATGAGGATATGGTGGACGGCTACACATTCCCACAAGGAATGTGGTTGTTGTCCCCCCCTTTCTTATGGGGAGTGATCTCCATGCTACTCTCTCCTTAATTGCTTGATCTAATTTTGGATTAATGTATATTTGATTTGTCTAATATATTTGATCTAAATTAAATCACAAGTTGTTGGCTTTTACCAACAACAATCTTGACCATTAGATTAGACATAAATCAATCTCATCCATTGATTTTATATGTCCCATGGAGATCCATGGATCCCAAAATCCTATAAATAGAGAGGCATACCATGCTCTCTTGGTACACATGCTATTGAAGCACATCTCTCTCTCTCTCTCTACACGCCTACTCTCTCTCCCTCTCGTGGTCGTCCACCATGGATGCCCTAGAGAGAGTCTCCATTGCCGCAGCGTCGTCGTTATGCTGCCCGATCGTTTGCTCGTGGATCTCCATCTCCTTCGGTGCGCCTCGCTCGTGAAGAACATGTCGGATCTCGTGTGTCGAGATCAGGAGATCCGCCGCTTGGATCATCAACATGGATTGCGAGAAGCACGCGATTCATCTCCGCGCTCACAAGCGTCTCCTCCGTCGGATCAGACATGAGACAGGAGGTCTCTTTGTTTAGAGATTCGGTCGCAACCACGCTTCAAGAGGTAATCCTATTACTTGTTTGTGGTTTAGACGAAACTATCCGAGAAGTGTTCTTGGATCATGTGGTTTCGTCACATGAAAATTTTTAAATTCCGCTGCATCGAACAACTACTGCGACTAGTCGTTCCTCGTCGTATTCGATACGACGCTCACGCTTCCGTGATGCGCTTGAGGATTATCCCATATCCTTCATCGATCTACTTCACTGCTTGGAGAACCTCCTATCATAGGGCTCCAGATTTAAGATGCAAGAAGGGGAGAGAAATCGGGGCCAAAGGGATTCAAAATTCAAAAATGGAGGAGGAGGTCTTATGTACATGCTGGTCATGGATAAGTCTTTGAGAAAGGATTGTGAGCGAATCGAAGGGATCCAACCTGAAGCAAGGAGTCGGTGAGATTCTAGGAAGAACAATGTCAACTCCTATGAAGGGAGAACAACCCCTCGATCGACTTATAGAGGGGAAAAAATCGAGAAGGAAGGTAGGTAGAGCTAGTCTGTTGAGCCTAGGGCTCATGTCAGACAGTTGATCGAGGTCAAGTAAAGATGCAATCTGGTTCGTCCATGTTGACCAACCATGAAAAACTAGCCCCAAAATAGTTGTAAATTCAATATTAAATACTAAATGATTTTTTTAATTTTAAGTTATTAAATAAAAAATGTTTATTATTTTTTTTAAAATTTTAATATAATTTTTATATTTTTATGAAGTAATTTATTATAAGTTAGTTTTTAGGGTTTGACTATGTTTTGAGTTTTTTTTATTTTGTATTTTGTATTTTATTATTTTATTTTCTTATTTTATATATTTATAGCTTATTTTTATATACATAGATATGTTTTTTTTAAATTTTTCCTATATAAGATGTACACTTAAATAAATAGGTATACTTATTATATAGGTATATGTATAGGTATTTCATATACATATATATATATTATACAGTATTTTATTTTAATGGTTAATTTGTGTTTTTATTTCGTTCTAAATATGTACAAGTGTTATATAATATTTGCAAAATTATAAAAAATATGAAATTATAAAAATAATAAAGAATAAATAAAATAAATATTTTATTCAGGTATATTGTATAATAGGGGTCCAAAACCCAACTTTCACACCTTAACTCCAAATCAAATGGAAACGCCTTCATTAAATAGCTTCTTAAAAGTTATATACAATTAAAGTGATTTTGATATATTTTGAGTTTTTTTGAGGAGATATGGGTTTGGGAAGTTTGGGTTTTGGCTTTTTATTCCGAGTATAAAAAGTACACTGTATATTTTTTGTATGAAATTAATTTTGTAATTTTATTTGTATTTTTATCTACCACTTTCATGTACAAAGTTTCTTTATTTGAGGTATAGAAATTAGAAAAAATAATAGGTCCTAAAAAGGACTTATTGAAGAATAAAAGAATGAGATTTTTGTTGATTTATTGGCCCTTATCTCCCCCGACTTTATTACTTGTCGACTCAGTCATCAAGATGCTTGGGTCTCGGGGTCTAGGGTCGGAAAATACCTTTGGAAATATATTCCTTTTCTGTTCTTTTCTTTGTTCTATAATTTTGGCGTTAAAAACTATATTTTATACACAATAAATGGAATAAATAAAGAATGTTAATTTGTACAAAATAATGCTATTTACATGCATTAGCTAGGTTTTTTAAGGCCAATATTATAGAATAAAGGTGATGAAATGGAGATACAACAGTGGTGGATTACCGTCATCTAAATGCCGCAATAAGGAAGGACCACTTCCCCTTGCCATTTATTTATAAAGCATTATAAAGATGGGTTGGCAAGGAGTTCTTCATTTTTCTTGATGGGTACTCCAGGTACAACGATTTGGCAATCACCCCATAAACCAAGAGAAGACCACCTTCACTTGTGCGTTCATCACTTATGCTTTCAGGAGAATGCCCTTTGGTCTGTGCAATGTACTTGCCACATTTCAGAGGTGCATGCTTACAGTTTTCGTTGATATGGTTGACAGTTTTCTCGAGACGTTTATGGACGACTTCTCGGTCTATGGTGATAGATTCAATTCTTGCCTTGAGAACCTAGACTGTGTAATTCAGAAATACCGTGAAATAAATCTTGTGCTATCATGGGAAAAGAGCCACTTCATAGTTACCAAAGGAATTGTGCTGGGCCACGTCGTTTCCAAGCGTGGCATGGAAGTCGACCTGACAAAGGTGGATGTTATTTCTAATCTAGAGTCACCTTAGAATATCAAGGGCGTGAGGCCATTCCTAGGGCATGTTGTCTTTTACAGATGATTCGTTAAGTATTTTAGTCGCATTGCCCGACCTCTCACTGAGCTACTCTATAAGGAGACCGTGTTCAATGTTGATCAACCGATTCTCCAGCCATTCAATCAATTAAAAGAGCTAGACACTCAGGCTCCCTTATAGCCACCAGATTGGTGTCTCCCCTGATATCATGACTAATGCATCATAGTTCGCAATCGGGGCTATCTTGGGATAAAAAGAAATAAGATGCCCTATGCCACTCACTACTCCAGCGAAACATTAGACGGAGCTCAAAGAAAATACAATGTTATAGAGAAAGAGTTGCTGGTTGTGGTTTTCACCCTTGAGATGTTCAGATCCTATTATCTTGGATTTAAAGTCACAATTTAGACTAACCACTCTGCTATCTGGTATCTACAACAGAAGAAGGATGTGAAGCCCAGATTGATCAGATGATCCTTCTCCTCCAGGAGTCTGACTTGGAAATCAAGGATAAACCTGGAGTTCAGAATGTGGTAGCAGATCACCTCTCCAGAATTGAATGTCAAGAGACTTCTCTAAATAGTACACCCATCACAGAAACCTTTCCTAACGAGTCAGTTCTCATTGTGACATCTCTCCCTTGGTATGTCGATGTTGTGAACTACCTCGTATCCGGTGTAGTCCCACAAGATTGGACAAAAATAAGGAAGGACAAGTTCTTATCCACCATTCATTTTTACCAATGGGAAGACCCATACTTATTCAGGGAAGGAAGCAATTGTATTTGGCGTCGGTGTATCCCTTAGGAGGAGCACAATAGTGTCCTCAAGCATTGTCATTCGCTCGAATCTGGTGGACACCGCTATGAAGATCAAATGACAACAAAACTATTGATGTGTGGCCTATGGTGTCCCACACTATTCAAGGATGCCATAACATATGTCAAAGGCTGCACTAACTATCAGAAAATGGGAGGAACCCTCACTACTAAAAACTCTATGCCCCATAAGTTCATTCAGATTTCAGACGTCTTTGATGCATGGGGCATTGATTTCATGTGACCTTTTCCTAACAATCAAGGATTTGAATATATTCTTCTTGTCGTTTATTGTGTGAGTCGAAGGGTAGAAGCTATCCCCACCCGAGCCGCTGATAGCCGCACCGTGGGCCGATTTCTGAGAGATTACATAATGTCACGGTTCGGGATATCGAAGATTCTCATATCAGATGGGGGTAGTCATTTCATCAATAAAGAGGTTAAAAAATAGCGAAGGAGTATGACATTGAGCATCATTTCGCTTCTCCATATCATCCTCATATCAATGGCTTGGCCGAGCTGTCCAACAGAGAAATCAAGACTATCTTGCAGAAGCTTGTAAAGCCTGATAGGAAGAACTGGTCTCAACTCTTGGACTATGTTCTCTGGACATACAAGACCGCTTACAAGTTTCCCTTGGGCATGTCACCCTACCATCTTGTGTATGGAAAGCCCTACCAATTTCCCGTAGAATTAATTCATAAATCGTTATGGGCAGTGAACATTTGCAATATGGATTCACAAAAAAGTGCTCATCAACGAAAAGTGGATCTAAACAAGCTCCTGGAATTTAGAGAATACGCATAAGATAACAGCTTGATGTACAAGGCGAAGGTTAAACATTGTCACGACTGGCACATCGGATAAAAGACCTTCAAGAATGGGTAGAAAGTGTGGTTATTCGACGCAAAGTTGAAGATATTCCCGTACAAATTAAAGAGTAAATGGACAAGGTATGGAATCCATGGATCTCAATCCATGGGACATATAAAATCAATGAATGAGATTAATTTATGTCTAATCCAATGGTCAAGATTGTTGTTGGTAAAAGACAACAACTTGTGATTTAATTTAGATAAAATATACATGACAAATCAAAAATACATTAATCCTAAATTACATGAAGCAATTAAGGAGAGAGTAGCATGGAGATCACTCCCCATAAGGAAAGGGGGGACGGCTACCACATTCCTTGTGGGAATGTGTAGCCCTCCACCATGTCCTCATGGTGGAGGCAATCTCATGCAATCTCATTAGATTGCATATCTCCATGAATTTCTCTCATAATTTCCAACAACTTTTGTATGATTTATTCCTAAAAAATAATTCATAATTAATTTTGAGAATATTGCAATCTTGCCATTGGAAAATTGTGAATCACGTTCACAACCCAAAACAAAATATAATTTACATTTTCAATTAATTACACAATGTGTCTCCAATACACATTAATAATTAATCAACGAATATAAATTATAATTAACTCTCTCTAATACGTTATAAATCACATTTATAATATATTATGAATAATATGGATAGTGCTATCCACATTATTCATATCAATGATAATTAAATCACATTTAATCATCTTGGATCTCTATTCTCGTGTGCCCGAATAATATGAATCACATTCACATTATTTACATCTTTGATAATCAAATCACATTTAATTATCTAAGATAACTCTCCTTATAATATGAATCAAATTCATATTATTCATGATAATTAAATCACATTTAATTATCCATTTTCTCAATGCTCGTATACATATATCAACAATAGAATTATCCATGAACTCTTTCAAGGATAATGTGCTTTCTCCGCGAAAACATGGAGATAATGACAGGGTGATTGTATTGTTTGACATATAGTGACTTGGATATTGAGATTACATCTCAAACCCAGATCTCGGGCCTCCCATAGATGCTTGATTAAATCAAGACTGCAAATCTAATCTTCTCATTACATCTGAATCACATTTAGATCAATGTCCAACATTTGGATCAAGATCAGATTACTTCTCTACTGAGAGGAGTTACTAAAATCCAGACCCGTTTCATCACTCCCTACGAATGGAAGCATCATGGTTATACAATTGTTTATGATCACATCACCCTAAGGTATTCTCAATACATGTACATCCTGCATACTGGAAGACTTAGAATAAACTCGAAGTATTAGATCAACTTTATATTGTCTACTTCAGGGTTTTATCAGTAAGTTTCTCATTTTGATCATTGGGAGTTGGTATCGATCATATACTTTCCAAAATCATATATCATACCTAGGTCTTGATCATATACTTTCCAAAAGTATATATCAAACCTACAAATTCAGTCAAGCTTCAAAAGCGAGACGACCGTACGCATGGATTTTGATTCTTCCCAATATCTCATGAGTGAGCTCATGTCTTCCGGTTCATTAGTGAACCTATATGATCCCTTTGAGAGATCGTATTACTCATATGCCATTATATGCATACCAGTGCGCCGGTGTATAGACCTTGATTAGGTCATCAACCTATTGGTCTGCCGAATGTACATACTCAGACATATATAACACATCTGTCTCCGGTCAGAGGATGCATGCCTATATCATGACAGCATACGATATAAGACTTTGGTTATCTCGATCTCGTTAAATCAACTCTTTGACCTAACTAATCTGACACCTCCGAATCTCTATTCCTATGTAGAGGACCTGCATCAAGAGGTCGGTCAGATATCAGCCTAACTGAGAAAGGATTGCCATCTCCTACTCAGGCTGGAGATCATCTCTTAATAATCATTTGACAGTGCTTGATGAGTCCTCAATCTAACTCATTAGATATTCATCTAAGCACCAGCCTCTATGATTCAATAATTAAATCAACAGTTGTATGATCATTAAGATGGCCATGATACATAACCCTAATTGTACTAAGGGACCTATTATGAAAATTATGTATTCTTCATTTCAGATTAGGGAATGATATTCGCAATAACATTTACTGCATAATGGCTCGTCATGGGCTCGCATGTCCAATAATCTCCCACTAGCCCAAAGAGCCATTAATGGGCTAATCATTTAAACCCACACTCATGTGACAATCATAGGCTTTTTAGAAAATAGCTAGGTAAGCTGATCGGTCACTCTGTTCTCAAGAGACTACACCTAGTCCTTTTATGGCACTTGCATATCTCCTAGTAACAGTGCTTGCATCGAATGTGAATCTTGCATCTTATGCCACCAATACTCAATTTTGTTACAGTATCCTTGACACTATAGCTCAATAATTATTATAATCAGTATGTCCATAATCCTTATCAGAATGCCTTTATTCATGGAGATCTCTATCTCCAAAGGTATCTACAGTTAAGGCCCTTATAGATCACTATCTACAAGGTCTTAAACCTTTAAAGATAAGACTTTGATATCACTATCTCTAAGTTTCATTATCTATGAAGATATTATTATTACTGCAATCAAGTGTTCTGTTCCATAGTAGGATTAGTAACAGCTTACTACTCCCACTGCATGGCAGACATATGGCTCTTTTGCACATCTAGCATACACTCAGCTTCTCATAACTGATGCACAAGTGCAAGCAGTTCTAGCATTCACTTCCTCAACTCTTTGAGGTGCTATTCCTTTAGACAGGTCATTACCACATCTTAAGGGAAGGAAGCTTTTCTTGAAATTTTCCAGAAAAATGGAAATGTCCAAGGTGTACTATTAGTGAGACTGTTCCAATACCCTTTTCTCTTTGCTTCTGAACAACTTCAGAACTAAGATCTAAGAGGTATCCTTGAGATCATATCTCGAGGTATTGAACAACCAGATTATAAAACACTTATTATTATCCTTATATCATTCCAAATGATTAGGATAATATCTACATTTAGCACGATGAACACAATGGCACTCCCACTGAGCTTCACATGGTTCATCAAGATTTTATCTGAAATCATAACATTTTTATATTCATCAAATCTTATGTTCCAACTACAAGAAGCTTATTTGAGTCCAAAGATGGGATTATCTAGCTTGCACACCTTGCTTTCCTCAACCATGAAGCCTTGGGTCTACTTCATGTGAATATCCTCGGAGAGGTATTCATAGAGGAATGCAATCTTGACTCACATCATGAAGATGTCATAGTCAACTTGTGTAGTTATGGTTAGCAATATTCTGATGGGTTAAAGCAAGGTAACTGGAGAGGAAGTCTCATCGCAAGCGATGTCTTCTCTTCGGTGTGTAGCTCATGGCTACGAACCGTGCTTTGAAGGTCTCTACCTTCTCATCAGGTTCCCTCTTTCTCTTGAAGATCCATTTACACCTTAATGGGTATTACCCATATAGGTGGATCCTCGAGGGTCCATATACAACACTTGTATATGAAGTCTACATTAGACTTTTATTGCTAAAATCCATCTTTCCATGTCATGATCTTTAGAGGCTTGATCATATGAAGTTAGATCATTTTCAGATTCAATTGACACATGGAATCCATCTTCAAACTTATTTGAAGAGGTATTAGTGTTTCTTCTTTAACTGTCTTTTTTTAGTTTCCAATTCCAGGAGCCTCATTATCATCTCAAGATTAAATGAATTTCTTTACTTCATTTTCATCTTGATTCTCAAGAGAGTCATCCTCTAAGAATCACATTCTCAGAGATGAGATCCTTTAAGAATCTCAAGGTCATAAAGTAGGTATCCAATCCATCCTTTATTTTCCTAATGAAGTAGCACTCTCTGGTGCTAGATTCCAGCTTACTAGCTTGGAACCTTATTAGGATATAAAATGTAATCTCTACTACATATATATACCTGGAAACTAAGAGATAATTATGCTAAGATTAATCATTGATCAAATCATGTCACACATGATCAATTGTATCTCCCTACAACTCTATTGAGCTAAGGTGTATTAGGAGGATGGAGATAGGAATGATATTTACATCTCCATAATGTATTCCTTGAATTCATCCAATAGGTACAAGCTTCCTCGGTTAGATTAAATTCATTTCATCTTCCTTAAAACTTTGGTTCTAAACCAAAATTATGAAATCTTTGAACATTTCAAAGGTTTCTTAGGTGAAGAGAAGAAATTTCATATCATACATAATCATCAATAGATATCACATATCCAAAATGTTTACTATGATATAGACGATTCACATACATCAATATGTATGAGATCCCGAATACCTTGACATCTTGCACCTTTCCCAAAGAAGGGTGTATGGGACATTTTACTTTGAATACAATATTCATAAGCATGCAAGTTTTGAAATTTTAGACATTCTAAAGTTTCATTTCTTACATGTCCATTGATCTCATCAATAGACATATGTCCAAAACATGATGCCAGATCATTGTCAAATGATCTTTATCCTCCTATTGATCTTTAAAGGTTTAATTTTTAGTATTAGAAATCTTAGTGAACCATTCATTAATTTTCTAATTTAGTGGAGTCCACTAGATGTTAGATTAGTATCTGAAATATCTCCATCATAACTCTCTATGATATGTTTATTCCAGAATTCATTTTTATTTCCAACATTTAGAAATAAACTATGAGTGTATTCTAATATCCATGTCACAGAGACATTCTCTGAGACTAAGGGCTCGTTTGGTTGCAGGGTTGGGCAGGGTTGGGTTGGGCAGGGGTACCCCTCTGAATAGTAAACTGTGAGGAGGATTGGGCCGTTTGGTTGGAGGGGTAACCCGGGTTGGGCCCACCCAACCCTGCCCAACCCTGCAACCAAACGAGCCCTAAGGGTTACCACTGAAAATATGAAGTCTGTTGATCCAATGGAAATTGTTGCAATAGTTGCATCACTTCCAACAGGGATGACCATTAAACCTTAAGATCAAATTTCAAATATTCTAATACATATGCAACCAATTGCAAGTGTTATTAGAAGATTGAGATACAATTATTAGAATTTATCTTATCAAATAAGTAAGTCCATTTCAACGATTATATGTAGATTATTCTGATGTACTATCGGATTCCTTTTCTAAAGATTCTAGACAGATTTGATAGTCATACTATCAACACATCAACTTCTTGCAGTATTGGCATTCATCCAACTCTTTGGATGTCATATGGAAATCACAGAAGTACAATCAACTTTTTGACTTTACTTCTTACTTGGGTCCAACCCATGCTTCCATTACGCTCCCTTTATCTATAAGCAACCATTGCTCAAGACAAAGGATCTCCTATGTTAAAATCAAAAATTTTCTATATAAGAGTATTTCAACATTTATACAAGCTTCATTCAATTCATACAATATGAATATTCTGAAGCTTTATGAATGATTAGAGTATAGATAGTAGAATGATGACACTCATCGTATCTACATCCATCTAAACTCTTAAAAACTTAGGTTCAGGTAGGTACTCAAACAATTTGAATACATCATCTCCTATAGAGCCACCATTCTGCATAATGCAGAGAACCATGTCATTCATGATTATATGTCGAGAGCACATATGTATGCCAGAACATCTTCTTAGATTTTGTAAGTATTATTTGATAATTACGATCATTATCGACATGTTACTTCAAAAGTACATTCGATGAGATCAAGACTTATAGATATATACCAACCCTAGGGTTTTAGTCCTATCGTCTATTTAATTATCATTCCTCATTATTATGAGGAAACTTGCACATTGCAACCACATACATTATGTGTCCAATTGCAAGTACAATATCTGGATCACAGGTCCAATCCATGATATTCTACTTGTTATTCTTGAGTATAACATTGAGTGGGATTAAAGAAAGATTATCTGAAATAAGAAATTTGCATAGACATATATAAACATATAATTTACTTTGTTTTAGGAATTTGTATATCAAAGTTGTCTTGCTATGTCAACAATGAAAGTTCATTCCCTCAATCACTTTCAATGTAAGAGATATACTTACCATTATATCTCAAGCAAGATCTGGGATCTCCTTCCTTATCTCTGTTACCTCCCAATAATATGAGAACTTGTAACTCCGATAAAAAGAAGCGGAAACACATTCCACCTTGCAAGTCCAACTTGCATCTCCTAATTCGGTCTTTAACACTCGGGCCCACCACCCCTAAGGTGATGTTGACTCGTCATTAATTGAACCAACCGTCAACAGAAATACAACTCGCTATGCACAATCCAATATTACCCCAATAATATGAGGACCCGATATTGAGATCACTACGCATACGTCCTTACTCTTTCAAGAAGCAACGAGGCCAATCCAAATGGATCATATGCAGGAGCTGTCACTTCGAACAGGCGTCTCCTACATACAATATCTGGCGACGGAACCCTTCGCCTTGACGGGAGACCATGGATGTCACTTATGTGATCCTCCATATCATATTCAAATTCTAATTAATTATCATGAATCATATTCACATAATTAATTCTTTCAAGAGAAATAACACATCTATTATAATAGAGTGTTTTTAATTTGAATATAATTAACTTAATCATATTAAATTAATTATCAATCCAATTCAATCAACAAACTTGATTTTACTTGAATATATGGTATTATCTCAAAATACGTATTAATTTGAATTTTAATAATTAGAAAAATACATCATGATCTCTCAGGCATCATTCGTTCCCTACCCGTTGTCATGGCTAGTACCAGAGGGAGTGGTACGGACCGCATCCGGTGCAACCCGCCACTCCAGCGATCCTCGACTAGACATCATATCCGCCTCAGGAAAAATAATGCCGAGTCAATCACTTTGTACTTGAGATGATCATCGGTTCTTAAAATGAAATTATACCATATAGTAATAATCAAAATATTTTTGATTATAAGGAAATTTGCTAGACAAATTCCCAATCCTATTCAAGCAAAGAGTTTGGTGATTGTGTTTTCAATTATGATGTAGATCAAATCTAATCAATTTATTGGTTGAGGCCAAGTCAATTAAGGAAATAGTTATCACTAAATATTTCTCAAATATTTTCCATAATTATTTCATGAAATTAACAATTAATTTCACTAATTGACAATCACATGTTTCTTGGTAAGGATTGTAATTTCAGCAGTGATCCCTACTTACTAAAATTAACATATCTCAATCAATTTAAATCCAAATTAGACAAAATTAATTTTCAAAGATTGCTAATTTGATTTAGGACAAAACCTAAGTGATATTTCACGTATTTCGAGGCAGATCAAAACAGTAATTAACTCATTAATCATGTTAAGATTCGCAGTTTCCGCAACAGTGAATACATGTTCATTAAAACAACCATATCTAGAGCAAACCGAATCCAAATTACGTAAACTCAGATCCTATGGTTTCCTTATTTATAGGGGAACAAAATCGAAGTTTTATTTTTATGTTTAAACAATTTAAACAGGGCTGAAAATAATCATTAAACAGAGATGCGAAATTGAAATGCGATAAAACTTTCGCAACCCTAACGAGTCCAAGTCGCCTTCGATTTTATGGATCGTATCCAAAACCTTCGACTTAAGGCTCTGATACCACTTGAAGGATATGGGATAATCCTCAAGCACATCATGGAAGCGTGAGCGTCGTATCGAATACGACGAGAAACGACTAGTCGCACTAGTTGTTCGATGCAACGGAATTTAAAAATTTTCATGCGACGAAACCACATGATCCAAGAACACTTCTCGAATCGTTTCGTCTAAACCACAAACAAGTAATAGGATTACCTCTTGAAGCATGGTTGTGATCGAGTCTCTAAACGAAGAGACCTCCTGTCTCAATTCCGATCTGACGGAGGAGACACTTGCGAGCGTGGAGATGAATCGTGTGCTTCTCGCAATCCATGTTGATGATCCAAGCGGCGGATCTCCTGATCTCGATACACGAGATCCGACGTCTTCTTCACGAGCGAGGCGCACCGAAGGAGATGGAGATCCACGAGCAAATGATCGGGCAGCATAACGACGACGTTGCGGAGATGGAGACTCTCTCTAGGGCATCCATGGTGGACGGCCATGAGAGGGAGAGAGAGTAGGCGTGTAGAGAGAAAGAGAGAGAGAGAGAGAGAGAGAGAGAGAGAGAGAGATGTGCTTCAATAGCATCTGTACCAAGAGAGCATGGAATGCCTCTCTATTTATAGGGTTTTGGAATATATGGATATCAATCCGTGGGACATATAAAATCAATGGATGAGATTGATTTATGTCTAATCCAGTGGTCAAGATTATTGTTGGTAAAAGTAGATCAAATATATTTGACAAATCAAATATACATTAATCCTAAATTATATCAAGCAATTAAGGAGAGAGTAGCATGGAGATCACTCCCCATAAGGAAAGGGGGGATGGCTACCACATTCCTTGTGGGAATGTTTAGCTGTCCACCATGTCCTCATGGTGGAGGCAATCTCATGCAATCTCATGAGATTGCATATCTCCATGAATTTCTCCCATAATTTCCAACAACTTTTGTTATAATTTATTCCTCAAAAATAATTCATACTTAATTTTGAGAATATTACAATCTTGCCATTGGAAAATTGTGAATCACATTCATAACCCAAAACAAAATATAATTTACATTTTCAATTAATTATACAATGTGTATCCAATACACATTAATAATTAATCAATGAATATAAATTATAACTAACTCTCTCTAATACATTATAAATCACATTTATAATATATTATGAATAATATTGATAGTGATATCCACATTATTCATATCCATGATAATTAAATCACATTTAATCATCTTGGATCTCTATTCTCACGTGTCCAAATAATATTAATCACATTCACATTACTTACATCTTTGATAATCAAATCACATTTAATTATTTACGATAACTCTCCTTATAATATGAATCAAATTCATATTATTCATGTAATTAAATCACATTTAATTATCCATTTTCTCAATGCTCGAATACATATATCAACAGTAGAATTATCCATGAACTCTTTCAAGGATAATGCGCTTTCTCCACGAATACTTGGAGATAAGGACAGAGTAATTGTATTGTTCCACGTATAGTGACTTGGATATTGAGATTACATCTCAAATCCAGAACTCGGGCCACCCATAGATGCTTGATTAAATCAAGACCGCAAATCTAATCTTCTCATTACATCTGAATCACATTCAGATCAATGTCCAACATTTGGATCAAGATCAGATTACTTCTCTACTGAGAGGAGTCACTAAAATCCAGACATGTTTCATCACTCCCTAGGAATGGAAGCGTCCTTGTTATACATTCGTTTATGATCACATCACCCTCAGGTATTCCCAATACCTGTATATCCTGCATACTGTCAGAATAAATTAGACGTATTAGGTCAACTTTATACTGTCTACTTCATGGTTTTATCAGTAAGTTTCTCATTTTGATCATTGGGAGTTGGTATCGATCATATACTTTCCAAAAGCATATATCATACCTAGGTCTTGATCATATACTTTCTAAAAGTATATATCAAACCTACAAATTCAGTCAAGCTTCCAAAGCGAGACGACTGTGCGCACGGAATTTGATTCTTCCCAATATCTCATGAGTGAGCTCATGCCTTCCAGTTCAATAGTGAGCCTGTATGATCCCTTTGAGAGATCGTATTACTCATATGCCATTATATGCATAACAGCGTGCCGGTGTATAGACCTTGGTTAGGTCATCAACCTATTGGTCTGCCAAATGTACATACTCAGACATATAGTAACACATCTGTCTCCGGTTAAAGGATGCATGCCTATCTCATGACAGCATACGATATAGGACTTTGGTTATCTCAATCTCGTTAAATCATCTCTTTGACCTAACTAATCTGACACCTCCGAATCTCTATTCCTATGCTGAGGACCTGCATCAAGAGGTCGATCAGATATCAGCCTAACTGAGAAAGGATAGCCATATCCTACTCAGGCTGGAGATCATCTCTTAATAATCATTTGACGGTGTTTGATGAGTCCTCAATCTAACTCATTAGATATTCATCTAAGCACCAGCCTCTATGATTCAATAATTGAATCAACAGTTGTATGATCATTAAGATGGTCATTGTACTTAACCCTAATTGTACTAAGGGACCTATTATGCAAATTATGTATTCTTCATTTCAGATTAGGGAAGGATATTCGCAATAACATTTACTACATAATCGCCCGCCGTGGGCTCGCATGTCCAACAATTGAGGAGGTGTAGAAGGCAATTCCACCATCTCCGGACACTTTGGCTGTGAGGTACCCCATCTCCTTAGTTTTGGCCAAGTCGAGGTGCTTTTTATAACTTTTTAGTTAGCCGTTAGAAATAGGTTTCAGTCCATGTCTTTAGTTTTAATTTCAATCATTTGCGGTAGCTTAAATTAGCTTCCTCGTAGTTCATCGGAGACTAACTCCGGCAAACTCTCCAAAGTACACACCTTGTTCTCCAACCCGCCATTCCACCTTTACTTCTCTTCCCTTTGTTTCTTGTCATCCCACGCACCTCCAGCTCCCCAGATTCTCACTGGGTTAGAACTACGGTGCTCCACCACCACCACCTCACCGGAGCAGCCGTTGCACAACCCATTTCACCTCCATTCCACCACCTGAAGGGTTGAGGCAGTTTTCCCTCGACCCCGTAACCTTTTTGTGTAGGTCCCTTGAGCCACAAAGCCCTGTCGGAGCATTTTTGAAGTCGTCGGAGATACCTAGAGCACCGTTGCTCCTCCGTCCTCCTGGAGAACTCCAATGATCCCCGAGCATTTTGAAGCCACCGGCAGTGAGAGAACATCATCGGGAACCTTTGGAGCATCTCCGTAGCAAGGGTGGAGGTCAGAGGCTCGCGCTACAAAAAATCAAAGCTCGGAGGAACGGGGGTTCTTCCCTATTCTTCCAAGCTCGTCCATAGCCATCTGATCATCTTTCACGCCCAGATCGAGCAATCACTGTTAGATTTTATGTATTTTTGTATTTTGAGCCTTCTGACCAAAAACCACTAAAAATAGAAAAAGAAAACTTGTAAAAATTAAAAAGCTCCAAAATCCTTTATAAAAATCTAAAAAATTCTCAATTCCAAAAATACCTTTTCCATCTCTGAATTTTCTTTTTATTATATATAGATAATTAAAAATAGTTTTGGAAAACTTTAACTTTATTTTCTATTTTTAATTTCCAAAAAAAAAGCCTATTTATTTAATCTTTATTTTGGGATATTTTTTACTTTAAAAATATATTAAAATTAGCAAAATTATCTAAAACCACAAAAATAGTAAAAACAGGTATTTAAAATCAAAAATATTTTATTTTGCATTCTTTGTTTATTTTAGCAGTATTATAATTATATTACCTTGCCTTGTATATATAGCCTTATATATTCCTTTATTCTTTATTTTAAAAGATAACGAAATTAAAAATCAAGTAAATATAAAAAGAAAATAAAAAATTATAAAATTAAAAACAATTAAAAATATAAAATTAAAATCCCATAAAAAATACAAAATCAAAAAACTCACACAAAAACATATAGACAAGAGGAACACAAATTTTGTGCATTTATTGCCAGATCTATCTTGTTTGCTCCATGTGTTCGACACTCTACACATACTTACACCTATATACACATTTGCATAGTTATAATAAATTTTAGCTCCACATATTTTGTCTTTCATTGCTTTACATATTTCGTGAGTTAATTGTTGAATTTAACAACTTTTGTGAGAAGTCGCTTCAACGACAATGTAGCTCCCGCCTTGTTTAGACTACATTAGACCCTCGTGAAATTCGTTATTTCAAATTGCATTATTGCCAGGGAACAACGTTGCATAGATTGGCTTTATTTGTCTATGCCTTCTTGTCTATCATTTTTCCCTTTGTTTATTCTCTATTTTATCTGATATAATTTTTGAACTGTCTGACCTCCTTCGTGTTTGACTTTGATGCGAGGATCACGGATTGAGAGAGGATCTCCTAGGAGCACCTATACACCCACATGAAATGACTCAATTTTTTGACCCTAGCAGCAGAAGAGGACTTGGTGGATTTTTTAGAGACAGTGCACCTTGCTTTGTATTTTAGTCTATTATGTTTTTATTTGTAATTTAAGTGAGAGAGAGAGACACTATTATTGTAATAACTTGGACTCTCCAAGACTCCTCACACTTCACGAGGTCCAGTGCTCAAGCGATTGTTTGCTTGGGGGCCTCATCATTTTTGTCGTGCTTTCATCGCTTTTATTCTCTTTGTTTTTAGCTTTTATTTTTATTTGTTTTGTGTAATTTAGCCCTAGCTTAGGAATTGTTTGTTCGATAGATTAAGGTCCAAATCTCTAATATATTTGCATGTACCTATAAATTCACTTTTGGACTTAGTCAAATTGTAATTGTTGGCTATTTAGACTTGAGACTATGTGCTGAAAGAGGTTGCATATACTGCTTGCAGGACCCATTGTGACGGACACTGAGTGGTATCGAAGACCAAACTTTTGGTCTCATATCTAGATAGTAAGAATCTAGTGCTTCATGCTAATAGAGATTACTATTTTAGGACAATTTCATCGGATTGCATTTGCATATAAATAGGTTTCAATTCTGGTGAGCATCCTTATGGAGGCAAGGTGTATCAGACATGCGAGCACACAATGAGCCATTATGCAATAAATGTTATTTCAAATATCATTCCCTGATCTGAAACGAAGAATAAATAATTTGCATAGCAGGTCCCTTAGTACAATTAGGGTTATGTACCATGGCCATCTTAATGATCATACAGTTGCAGATTCAATTGTTGAATCATAGAGGCTAGTGCTTGGATGAATATCAAAAGAGTTAGATTGAGGACTCATCAAGCACCGTCAAATGATTATTAAGAGATGATCTCCAGTAAGAGAAGGAGACAACAATCCTTTCTCTAAAGGTTGATATCTAACCGACCTCTTGATGTAGGTCCTTTGCATATTAATAGAGATTCGGAGGTGTTAGATAAGTTAGGTCAAAGAGTTGACTTAACGAGATCGAGATAACCAAAGACCTATGTCGTATACTATCATGATATAGGCATGCATCCTCTGATCGAAGATAGATGTTTTACTATATGTCTAATTATGTACATTTGGCAGACCAATAGGTTGATGACCTAACCAATTATGTCTATACACTGGCACGCTGTGTGCATGCAAGGGCATATGAGTATTACGATCTCTCAAAGGGATCATACAGGTTCATTGTTGAACCAGAAGACATGAGCTCACTCATGAGATATTGGGAAAGATCATATTCTGTGCATGTTTATCTCGCTTTGGAAGCTTGATTGAGTTTGTAAGGTTTGATATATGTTTTTGGAAAGTTTATGATCAACACTTACATATTATATATGCTTTTGGAAAGTATATGATCGATACCAACTCCTAATGATAAAATGAAAACTTGATGAAGAAACCCTGAAGGAGAAAGTCTAAATGAGATCTAAAACTTCGGGTTTATTTTGGGTCTTCCAATGTGCAGGTGTTGACGCGGGATCTCGAGGATTCGTTATTATTAATGGATATGAAAGTCGTCGTTATCCCCAAAAAATCCCGCGACAAACAAACAATTTTTTTCTTCTCTAGCTGCAAAATAATTACAGAAAATAATGTGGAGCAAGAGAAATGTTTTTGCTACTTATTTACCTGTATAGCGGACATCATCAAACTCAGGGAGGCCACAATTCCCGAGGGTTATTCAATCAATCGACGAAACATCAATTAAGAGAAAAACAGGAATCTCAAAGGCAAACTATTCTCGATTTTTGTGTAATTTTTATCTTTTAATTTTTTTATTTCTAATTTTTTATTTTCTGATTCTTAAATTTTTAATGATTTTTAATTTTGCATTTTTTTGTTTCGAATAAAGAACAATATGCACAAGATAAGAAAGACGAACACCAAAGTCTTTTTGTATTTTTCAATTATATCAAAAATGCTCAGAAAAATCCATAAAAAAATATTTTTGTGTTTTAAAGACTTTGAAATGTTTTTAGGAATTTTTGTAGAAGTTTCAGATGTCTTTTGTATTTTTTTAAAAATCAAACGATGGCAAAAATGAAAAAGAATGCAAAACCTGGAGTAATTTGCAACTTAAAAATATTTTAATGGCCAAAACTCTTAGAAATTATTTTCTTGATAAAATATATGCAAATATCTACAAACAGGAACTGAAATCATGATTTTTGAAATTTTGTGGAATTTTCTGTGATTATTATAAGATTTTGTAAGTTTTTCATTTTTTTGGGTTTTGAAAAGAATTAATGCACAAAATTTGGAAAGAAATTAAAAGACAATAAAATAAAACTACACTATTTTTCTGGAATTTTTAGAGCAATATTCAAAATTTTATTAATTTTTGAATTTTAGCAAGAGAAAAAGACACTATTTTCAATTTTTTTAATAATAAGAAATGATAACCAAATGTAATGAAAAATTTATGCTAAAAAAATAAGCACTTCAGGAGCATAGCATGATTTTTGAGAATTATATTGACCAAAGAAAACATTTATTTCAATGAAGAGAAGCGAGCATAATAAAGGTCTGGAAAGCAAGGACTAAAATGAAAATATTCAAAGTTTTTCCATCAGAATATAACAAAGAATAGACACGTGCCAAACACGTGCTTGAGTTGGAGCAAGGGCTCTTTTGAAATGTCAGAAACCTTCAAGGTAGATTTGAAATTTTCCCGAATCTTTTTATTTAAGGCCTTATGGTTCTTTCGTTTCCAACCTTGTTCGTTCTTCAAGATGGGATGAGTGTCGTCTCCGCCCCTCTCGTTCCTCCAAAGGGAGATCGATGGTCGGTTTTCTCTGGACGGCTTGGAGACGGAGGTCAGGGGTCGGCGGCTCACAAGGCCGTAGTTGATGCCAATGGCACGATGCTCTCCAGAGGTCATGGCGGCATTGGAAGATGCGTCGCGACGATGAAGGCATATTGGTGGAGGCTCTGGTGGTAGAGGGAGCACAAAGGGGGGCTGGAGCGCTAGAGAAGAGTACTGGGGCTTCGTGCGAGCTTGCTGTGTGCCCAGATGGCGACACAGAAGTGGCTCCGCCCCAGGCGGAGGTCGATGGAGGTCTGTGATGGAGGGGGCGGTGAAGCGCGGTTGGGAATGACCGGCGGAGATGGCTGGAGTCGAGGCAGTTGAGACGGGGGAACCGCCACCCAAAGCCAAAGGGGTTCTGGCGGTTGGCGTGATGGTGCAGCACAGGCGGTGTGGCTCCACCGCGCACGGTGGTGGAGGCTGGAGCGGCTTCGCCCCTTGGCGGAGGTCGATGTTGATGGAGGCTTCGTCGCAGATCCTGCAACGGAGAGTTATCTTCGGGCAGTGGCGAATTGGTGGTTGTCCTGGGCTGTCTGCAGTGGGGCGGATGGGCGGCGGCAGTGTCGTCTATGTTTTTTTATATTTTTTTTACTTTCAATTGTAAACAGTAATCCGAAAATTTTTTATTTTTGTTTTTTTAAATCCAAAATAAAAAAATAAAAATAAAAAATAAAAAATGTTTTTTATTTTTATTTTTTTATTTATATTTTAGATGATCCTGCAAAACAAATGTTAGAGAGAAAGAAAACAATAATATTTTTTTGTTTTTTTATTTATAAACAAATGAGGATGCAAGCATGATGACTCGATCCCCAAAATCAAAACAGAATGTGTGAGCGGGGATCCGACGAAAAATGAGGAATAGATCCGAGTCTCCGGCCGCCATGTGTGGTCGAAGTTGAGAGATCGTGCAAGGTAGAAAAGAATGCGTAGAGATCGAGAAAGTGAGATGAAAAATCGAGTCGGTGGTGGATCAAATCGTGATGGATTCTAAGATCCAGATAAAAAAATTGACAATGAAGGGAAAAAATACAAGAAAATAAAACTATGATTAATCTAGGATAAAACAAGAGAAAATGAATCTCACCTTAGGAGCGGAAAAGACCTTGATCACCTCGACAAATGCCAACTCGTTGTCACCGAACTGCTCGGAGGCTAAGTATCCTTCTGCGACTAGAAGACTCTTGGAGATCGGGCTCCTCTCACCAAAGATTGATTAAGTTAAAAAGATGGACGAGGAGCCATATTAATAGAAAGAATGAAATTTGAATTTTTAAATTTTTGGTTGAGGATAAGAGATAAGAGAAAAGAAAATTTGAAATTAGATAAAGTAACAAGATAAGTGTTAATAAATATTTATAAAAATTAACTATTTTTTTGTATTTTTGTCACTTCAGTTATTTGAAAAATAAATGTTAATTTTTTTATTTTTTTGTGGTACTTAGTTAAGAAAATTAACTATATACATATGCTATATACATATATGACATTATATACATGGGTAAATAAGAAAAATAGTTTTTTGTTTTAAAATTTTTATTTTTTTTGTATTTTTTATTTTAAATAATTAGTAAAATATTTACAAATATCTACAAATACAATATGCATAAAAACAAGGGAAAATTGCACAAACTACTCCAGAAAACCAACTTTTCACCCGTAACTCTAAAAATTATGAAATCACGGCTATTTTAAAGATAATTTAATTTAAAATACAATGAAAGTGAGTTTGGTTCAATTTGAGTTCATATGGAGCTGGAGTTTGTATTTCAATCATCTTTAGTGGCTTTTTCCAAGTGTGGTTCCTTTTATTCTGTACATGATTTGGTTGTACAATTATTTTTATTATTTAGGACACATTTTTATTTACAACTTTTATTTTGAAAATTATTTTGTTTGAGGTCAATTTATGTACAAATAAAATAGTGAAGTATACAAATATACACAGCACACAATCTTTTAAGATTATTCTGAATAAAGACCCTATCTCCCCCTACTTTATTCTTGGTCGATCAGGTCAAGTCTTGACCTTCTCTCGAGGTTCGGGTCAGCCTATATCTATTACATATATACAGTCTTCGTTTTTTTATTTTATTTTCTTTATTTTTCTTTTCTTTATTTCTTTATTTAGTTTAGGTTAAAATGGTAAGAAGTGTACAATATTTATACGCAGATGCAAGTTAGTAAGAATATGGAGTTAATGTTATATACATGTGTTTTATAAGGGATTTAAGCTACAATAAATGAATAAAGATGATGAAATGCAGATTCATCATCCCCCTATGTTTTACCTTTGCTAGTCCCTTAGAAAACACTTATTTGAAAGAATAAGTGAAGAAAAGAAAAAGAAAGGGAAAATAAAGAAATTAGGATAATATTGAGTATTAAACTTATCTTCATAAAATTATAGTATGGAGCTCTGTCAGACCTTTGGATTATTAGTGTGGCGGAACCTTAATGGGAAATGGATTTAAAACCTAATAGCCTCTAAGTTCCACAAAACTCCTATTCAGGTCTCCTCAACAGTCAGGTCAGAATAAGTCTACATCCACAACTTCTTATGACTATGAATCTTTACTTGTACGGTATAAGTGAAATATATAGCTCCCCATCTCAAAAGTAGCAAAGAAACAACCTCCCTGAACAAGGTAACTCTAGTTCCCCAGTCTAGCAACTCTTTCCTCGAGGAGCAGGGATATTCCCTTCTAAGTTCAAGTACAACCAGCTCAAGAAGAGGAGATGGAGAAAGAATGGACGGTAACCAGTGTAGCTACCTATCCTTGAATGCATGACCAGTGTAGCCAAGTCATCTAGTTGCAAGCTTACAAATATTTGACTTTGAAGCTCTTATTAATTTCTTTTTTCACCCTTGTATATACATTCCGGTAGGTATTTTACTTTTCAATCAGGCCTGTCCACTTTTGGAGATTCTGCATTTTTCCATACTTTTTTTGAAAGTATATACAAGGTGCAACATGTACATAAGGAGTTTTTCCTCTTGAGCTAGTAGATTATCCCTCTTTTGAAGAATTATTGCAACCCCATAACATTATGTCTTTAGATCTCAACATCTCTAGACCAGGTTGAGACGCACTTCCTTCCCTAGAGGAAGACGAGAGGTTCCGCCTAGATGTACTACCCTCGTATGCTACCCCAAGCCAAAAGATTCTGCCTCCTCACTACCTCATCCATGAAGAGCTACGTGTAGAGTGCTTGTCCAAGATAAGCCACGGTCTAAAAGAATCATGCGGGTGTTGTTAAATGTTCTACTTAGACTAATCAAGATGACATGTGAACATAGTCTTATGGACTCAAAGAAATAAGTCACTGGGACCTGAAAAGTATTAACTCCATTTCTTATAAGGTTCCTCTGAAATTAAGTGGACTAAGGCCCAACTAAGCTCCATTCTTCAATTTTATTCCAGACTTAGTTTAAATGTTAATATTATCCTGAAAAATGCACATGCAAATGCAAGAAAATATAAACAATGCAAAGAAAGCTTTTTTTTTTGAAAAAATGATGCACATGTGAAAAGAAAAATTTTTTAAAACATTTTCCTAATTTTGAACTTTTTATGGATTTTTGGAGAAAAATGCATATGTAAAAAAAGGGTTTTTTTAATTATGCAAGTTTTTATAGATTTTTTGTTTTGTAGTTTTTTTTTTCAAAAAGGAAAAAGGGTTAGTAAAATATATACAAGTATGTACAAGATTTTTTTGTTTGTTTTGTTTTTGTTTGTTTTTTTTGTTTTTTTATTTGATTGATTTTTTTATTTTTTTCAAGGTGATCAATGTCTATATATACACACGTGGATTTTATGGATTTATATATATATATATATCCCCCAAAAAAATTATCTTAAAAAGTATGAGCTATTTCTAAAGTATATATACAATATATACGGCACCCCCTATACTTAGCTCGAACTATGTCGTCATAGTGATCAGAGAGAGACAAAGGAAGACGTAACTCATGCTAAGTATAGAAAAGTGAAAAGACTTGTGCTACAATGACTCAAAGAAAAAATGGAAAGAATTGAGGTCGGTTATCCCCCCTATACTTAGGATCAAGTAATCCTAAGTATAGAAGACTGTACAAAAGGGGAAAACCAATGGAAGGAATGTACGGACTCAAAAATAAAAAAGACGATATGAACAGCATCACCCCCCATAGTTAGGGTAGAGTATCCCTAAGTATAGGCAACAACATGAGTGATGAACAGGACGAATATGAACAACACAAATCATTCACCCCCCTATACTTAGGATAAATCACATCTTAAGTATAGCATATATACACACACGGAAAAGGGATAAATGATAAAATGGAAGAAGAAAGAGTGAAACGAAAGGATATACAAAAGTAGTGGATGTACAAAGGTCAAGAAGGTCGAAAATGAACCTTCTTGTGGGACGGTTGAGGTATGGATCTAACAAGGTGTAGGTCGATATTGGGGTTATCATTAGATATGAACTGATCAGGATCTACCAATAATGTATCCTCAGCGATTTCAGATTGTGCAGGCCTAAAATGATTAGTAGAAGTAGTATGGTCATGTCCGTCCTGGGAAGTCTCGCAAATATCAAAGTAAAAAGGCTCGATTCATTATCCGAAAAAGTAGGATCAATTTCAGCCTGGCGAGCCTCTACTGGATCTTCATCTTTATCAAAAGGCCCAAATTCCTTTATAAACGCAATCAAATCAAATTTGGCCTAATCGGTCACGTCTAACTCAGGGTGAATAGGAACGGACTCATTAGTGAAAGCAGTCAAATCATGTTCGCCATGTCTAGTCTCAGAGTCTGCCTTTTGCTCTAGGGTGTCTATCGTGTAAATCCCACGGATGTCATCAATGCATCGCCACGTACCAGAAGGGGGAACTCCAAGGTCTATGTTTTCCTAGTCTTCCTCCTTGAAGAGGAATTCCTGGGTTTCATTATCATCCAACATAAAACAAGAATCTATGATATTATCATCAAGGTCAAGGTCCTTGGGGTTGGCTAACGCAGGCACACTCTCATGGGATGCAGGTCTCTGGTCAGTGGTGGGTGTAGTGATCAACATATCGCTCCCTACATCAGAATGGAAGCAAATCATTCTTGAACCATAATCAATAACGGCTCCCGCTGAGGTGAGAAAAGGTCGTCCCAGGATGATTGGAGGGTGCTCCAAAGGGGTAGAGGTCTCCATAGGCATTACGATAAAATCAGAAGTGAATTTCATGCCCTGAATAAAAATGACAGTGTTTTCTAGAATACCCTTTGTCCTCTTGATAGATCCATCAGCAAATTGAACTATCATCCTGGTTTTCTTAAGAGGCCCAAGATGGAGGGATGCACCATAGAGAAGGGTATTATATTGATTGATGAACCGCCGTCAAGGAGAGTGTTATTACAAGAATGTTCAGAGATGGAGTAGCTCATAAGAGGTATGGTAGTGTTCCCTTTCTTAAAATGTGGATAGTGAGAGATGGTGTAGGCAGTGGCCATGGTCAAGATGTGATGCTCAGATCTTATCCTTCGCTTTCTCTTCTTGTGTTGAGGAGTAGATAAATATGTCATGGCCTGTTGAAGTGGAGCTTTAATGATCTCATGAATAGTGGCCACCACTTCGGGTTCAGTCAACATTTTTTGAATTTTTGGACCTCCTCCATACGAGGGAGGAGATCGGAATCAGCATATACATGAGGATTTCCAAGAGGAGTCTGTATAGTGACATCCTCGGGAGCAAGGTTGGGACATGTGGTGAATGACTGTGTGGGAAAATGATTTGGCATGGGTGCCCTCTCCTCACAAAATGAATCAATAATGTGTCTCCAAATTTCTTTTTGGATTTTTGAAATTTTCTCATTTTTTTGTATTTTGGGCAATTGCAAGATCTTATGAATATCCTCAAGTGGATACATATCCTCAAATAGTGGAGCAGTGTTCTGGCTCTCATTTATGTCAAATAGATTGCTAATCCTCGAATTCATATGCTCCATCATCTGGTTGAGTGTCTCAAGTGTGGAAATCATGAAAGGTGACTCCAAACCTAGAATCAGGTGGGTTGAATGAGGGTGGGTGAGAATCAGAGTCCGTCTCCTGAAATAATGGGTTAGGTGGATATGTAGAAAAATCAGGAGGAAAGTCCTGGAAAAAGGAAGGTGGATCGTCTGGAGAGTGCGAGAAGTCCGTGAAGAATGGATTAAAATAACTCCAGTCAGCCATCTTCGAAACAAAAGATGGGATCGGGAGAGCATGATGATCAAGTCAAAAGATGTGGAGAAAAGGGTGCAAATGCGCAGAAGGATTGAGTATGCACACAAGCAATCAAACACAATACAAACCCCCAGTTCACTAACTCAACTCAATGTGAAGACCGTGAAGGTTAGATCAATTATCTTGTCAATTTTAGAGTTTGGTGAGAATACAATCTATCAGAGCTATTAAAGCGGGATGTTAGGAAGCCAATGCTCCCGAGAGACTGGCCTAATCCCAAAGTTAGATCTTTCCCAACCAGTATGAATTGCGGACCATTTACCATCTACCCGATCAATTCAAGCTGCTAAGGACGTCATGGGTCGCTTTACCGGTTATCGGAGAGATCCTCACTAGAGAACGACTAACCCAAGATAGTAGTCTGAAAAGAGTTCGGGCGTGGTTCTATCCTAGTCTGCAAGTCTCTCTCTCTCACTATATACAAACCAAACAATGAGTGGGTTAATCTCCCCAAAACAATGATTTTTCCTTGTGTTTATTTTAGGGTCGAGTTTTCTTTAACAGTCCTGTATTTTAGGCAGTTGTCGCTTGGTTAAAATACTTTCAAAGAATCGCCTACCGAGTGTCTTATTTCCTTTTTAACTTATGTAAGTGAAAACAAGGAAGGAGATCGAAAATGCCAATGCGCAATTAAACACAATGATGCATGCAGGGGTTAGATATGCGTACCTTGTCACCAGCACTCTACATGCAAAATGATCCGTGCAGAATTTAAATACAGAAAAGTAAACTATCCTATATGATGCAAGTGAACCGTCCTAGATGATAGCTTCTATTAACAGGCAAGAACAAGTTAATTTGACTAAGTCCAATTACGCTCTACTCTATAGGTACAGAAATTCTCGTTTATGGTGCTTGGACATAATTAATTACCTGGCTCAAGCAATTAAATAAAGCAATCATTAGGTAGCTCACGAAATCCGCGTGAAACAAAGAAAAATAAGGCGATGAAAAAAAAACGGTGAGTTCCTCCAAGTTCACCAGCGCTTGATGAAACAGACCCCGCAACAAATGAATGTCCATTTACAATGGTTCAAATGCTAGAAAAAAAAGTCTCTCTGTCTCTTTGATCTCCTTCAATTCTTCTTCTTCTATTCTCACGCTATCCTATGGCTCGGTGAAGAATCAAGCTACCTCCATGTCGCTTGGGTGCTTCGGCTCTCCTAGGATCGCCTCCTTCGCTCCGCGGGCCCTCGCAAGAAAAAGAAAAGAGAGAATATGTAAGAAACACAATTATCAAAATATAAGCAAAAAATGAAATGAAACAGTGAATAGGAACAATGGAGTGAATATGGCAAAATATAAATAGATATTTACAACCAAGAATAGCACGTCAAAAGAGAAACCTAACTACCCTCGCCATGCCTCCCCGACAACGACACCATTTTGTTGACACGGGATCTCGAGGATTGGTTATTATTAATGGATATGAAAGTCGCCATTATCCCCTCAAAATCCCGCGGCAAACAAATAATTTTTTTCTTCTCTCGCTGCAAAATAATTACAGAAAATAATGTGGAGCAAGAAAAATGTTTTTACTACTTCTTTACCTGTATAGCGGACATGATCGAACTCAAGGAGGCTACAATTCCTGAGGGTTATTCAATTAATCGACGAAAAATCAATTAAGAGAAAAAGCAGGAATCTCAAAGGCAAACCATTCTCGGTTATTGTGGAATTTTTCTCTTTTAATTTTTTATTTTTTTATTTCTATTTTTTTATTTTCTGATTTTCAATTTTTTAGTGATTTTTAATTTTACATTTTTTTAATTTCAAATAAAGAACAATATGCACAATATAAGACAGATGCACACCAAACTCTTTTTGTATTTTTTGATTATATCAAAAATGCTCAGAAAAATCCAGAGAAAATATTTTTGGGTTTTAAAGACTTTGAAATATTTTTTGGTAATTTTTATAGAATTTTCATATGTTTTTTATATTTTTTTAAAATCAAACAATGGCAAAAATGAGAAAGAATGCACAGCCTGGAGTAATTTGCAACTTAAAAATATTTTAAGTGTCCAAAACTCCTAGCAATTATTTTTATGATGAAATATATGCAAATATCTACAAAAAGAACTGAAATCATAATTTTTGGAATTTTGTGGAATTTTCTATGAATTTTAAAAGATTTTTGATGTTTTCTATTTTTTAGGTTTTGAAAAGAATTAATGCATGAAAATTAGATAGAAATTAAAAGACAATAAAATAAAACTACTCTATTTTTTTGAATTTTTAGAGTAATATTCAAATTTTTATTAATTTGTGAATTTCAGAAAGAGAAAAATACACAGTTTTTTATTTTTATAATAAGAAATGATGACCAAATGCAATGAAAAATTTATGATAAAAAGATAAGTTCTTCAGGAGCATAGCATGATTTTTGGGAATTTTATTGACCAAAGAAAACATTTATTTCAATGACGAGAAGAAAGCAAAATAAAGCTCTAGAAAGCAAGGAATGAAATGAAAATATTCAAAGTTTTTGCATCAGAACATAACAAGAGAATAAACATTGGGAAGTTTATGCAAAATACCCAATGAATGCTTGCCACACACGTGCTTGAATTGGAGCAGGGGCTCTTTTGAAATGTCAGAAACCTACAGGGGTAGATTTGAAATTTTACCAAATTTTTTTATTCAAGGCCCTAGGGTTTCTTTTGTTTCCAGCCTTGTTCGTTCTTCAAGATGGGATGAGTGTCGTCGCCGCCCCTCTCATTCCTCCAAAGGGAGGTCGGCGGTCAGTTTTCTCCATGCGGCTTGGAGACGGAGGTCGGAGGTCAGCGGCTCACACGATCGTAGTTGATGGCGATGGCACGATGCTCTACAGAGGTCGTGACGGCAATGGAAGATGTGTCGCATTGATGAAGGCGTATCGGTGGAGGCTCTGGCGGTGGCAGGAGCGCAAAGGGGGCTGGAGCGCTAGAGATGAGTACTGGGGCTTTACGCGGGCTTGCTGTGCGCCCAGATGGTGGCACAGAAGTGGCTCCGCTCTAGGCGGAGGTCGATGGAGGCCTTTGGCAGAGGGGGCGGTAAAGCTCGGCTGGGAACGACCGGCGGAGATGGCTGGAGTTGGGGTGGTTGAGATGGGGGTACCGTCGCCCAAATCCAAAGGGGTTCTGGCGGTAGGCACGATGGTGCAACACAGGCGGTGCGACTCCACCGCGTACGATGGTGGAGGCTGGAGCGACTCCGCCCCTTGGCGGAGGTCGATGTCGATGGAGGCTCCGTCGCGGCTCCTGCAGTGGAGAGGTACCTTCGGGCAGTGGTGGATTGGCAGTTGATTAACCTCAGATCTACCCTTTTAATGTGTCGAATTGACGATTTTGTTGCAGTTGGGGAAATTCGGATCGATCAAAAATTAACTACACATATCTATGAATCGTCTAATGAAATTAAGTACGGTTTTATATTTGTTTAACCTGGGCAAGCCCCAAGGTCGACTCAAGGAGGCAAAGGAACAACTCGGGATCACGTTCGAGGGATTAGATCGTGGTTTTCTGATGAAATTAAGCTAGGCTAATTTTTTTAGAATTTTCTGACACTTTATAATTTTTTATGAATTTTTTACTGAAAACGGGGCGACTGTGAGTATTTAATTCATATTAAACCACGAAATCAAATTATCCAGAGAGCTATTTATCTCAAATAGATATTTTAATGAGCAATCCAGGAGACTTTAAATTTCTCAAAAATCTTATTCATGAATTTAATTAAAAATCAATTACAGAAATCACCCTAGAATTAATTTCATGCAAAAGACAACTCCAATTTTGATGAAACTTGGACAATAATTAAAGCACAGAGAGAGGTGTCATCTATAATTTTTCACAATTTTTAGAGCAATAAATATGGTTGTGCAAATTTCAGAGCTTAACTGGGCAAAATGTCACTGATTTTTAATCTCTGATTTTTAATAAAATATCCAAGGCACAGAAAAAATGCAAATAAATAGTCACAAGATAAAGATTTAAATGCTCATCAACATGTTATTTTTCATTAAAATAAATGATGCAAAAATATTGTCCAAATTAATACTCAAATCCAGGGGTGTCTTCGCAATACAGAAAATAAAAGTCTATAATGAAAAAGTGCACAAGGGCACTTTTGCAAATAAAAAAATTAGAGGACAGACTATGCAATTTTTACAACTAAAATAAAATAAAAAAGGAAATGGACCTTCTTTCTCATGGAAACATGAGTTCCCTAGGGCACAACAAAGAGGGCGATGGCTCTAGGGCGCGCAGAGCTGGTTGGAGGGCGCGGCGGGTCGTGGCCGGAGGGGGTGCGGAGGGCTGAACGGTGTGCGGCGCGCGGCTTAAGCGCGAAGAGGAGGACACGGCTGCAGCAGCGGTTTCGCGCGTCCGCTGGTGAAGCGGCTAAGGAGGCGGGCGGCTGTGGCACAATGGCGCGTGGGGCCTTGCGGCTGGCCTGTTGTCGCGGGCTGAAGAGGGGGGAATGGCACGTACGGTGGCACCTGGCAAGCAGGGCGGTACCGCACACTAAGCGGGCAGGAAGGCTAGAGAGCCGGCGTTGGAGCGGGAGGTCGGCGACGAGCGGCCTGCGGCAGGCCGCAGGAGGTCGGTGGAAGGCGGAACGTCGCGAAGTCGATGGCGGCGTGCGGCTGACCTTCAGTGGTGGGCTGGTGCATCTAGAGGGGCGCGACCAGCTGAGGAGAAGCTGGAGGGTGGTGGAGCGCCGCGCGAGGGCGGCGTGGCTGGGAGCGGCCGGTTGTCGACGGGGCGCAGCGGTGCGTCTAGAGGGTTGCATGCACAGGTGGTTGGTGGCGGTGGCGATGATGGTTACAAGGATGTTGGCGTTGGGGATGTTGGTGAAGCTGCTGCCGCGGTTTCCTGGAGTGCAATTGTTTTTTGTGTTGTTGTTTTTTTGCATTCTTTTTTGTTTTTATAGTTTGTAAACAGGAATGAAACTTCAATGAAGAGGTGGTGTGGTGTGTGATGTATGGTGATGATGAAATAAAATGAGGATGATGAATGATGGTGGTGAATGAAATGATGGTGAAAATATAATGATTTGTGGATGAAACAACTAAGGAAAAAATCGTTAGATAAAATAAAATAAGTAGATGAGGATAGAAAATTTACCTATGTGGTTCACCGGATTGTGGAGCCACAGTGTGTGGCTTCCGTTGTCGCCTCGAGGAGATGGTGGGTGCTCCGAAGCTTGAGCAGCTTGTGTGGAAGCTGCAATAAGGAGTTGTGAGGCTCCTTGGATCTCACCATGGTCGAAGATGGCCGAGCTCATCGTCGCTCAAATCGTCTCGTCCATGTTGTCACCAGGAACGATACGAGGGATGGGGCTCTCTCTCTTAAGATCGGTGGATGATGGAAAATGATGGAGGTGGTGATGAATAAAAAAGAAGGGAAGGGAGTTAGAAAATGAGTGGAGAAGATGGAGGAGGTGGTGACTTGGAGTGGAAGACAAGTAAGGAAAAGAAGTAAAAAGGGGAATAAAATAATTAATTAATAAAGTAATATAGTAGGCTACTAAAAATATATAAATATTAATAATAAAATAATATAATAAATCCGAAAATAATAAAATAAATTCGAAAAAAATGAAAAAATGGGGTGACATGTGGTGGCTCCAGGAGCTGCCACATGTTGCTCCTAGAAAATTCAAAAATTAAATGTAAAGAAAAAATAAAAAAGAAATGACAAAAGGGCTTAAATCAAAAAGTGGTCAACACAAAAGTTACTCGTCTTGTCGAGATCTACAACTTTTGTGAAGGACTGAAAATCAAAATAAGTCATATGTACAAAGTGTATTTTGGGTGGTACCTTATAGATATAAAATACTGCATTTATCTTTTGTAATTTTTTGTCATTTTTAATTAAGAGAAAAATCAAAATAAAGTTAGAAAAAATATGAAAGAAATATTTACAACTTAATCTAATTTTTTGGATTTTTAATAATTAAGAAAATAAAATGATAAAATGAAGGGCAAAATGGTCAATATGTACAATATACAAAAGGGGTCCAAAACCCAAGTTTTGCATACGAGCTCCGATTTTAATGAAATTAATCTTGTTTCGAAGGTCTTTGAATGTATATTACTTTAAAATGAGTACGCCTAATTCATAGGTTGTATGAGAGAGATATGCGCATTTTAAGGTTCATGGTCTCAAACTTGGATTCAGTAATGTTAGTAATATATACACTATAGAGTTTGTTTTATTGTATTTAGAGTTGGTAAGAAATATATACAAATAGGTGAATATGGTGAATATACAGGTGATTATTTACAAGTGGATTGGACTTCTTATTTAATGCAAATATGAATGCTAAAATGCATGTATTATGTATGCATGCATGAATGCTAATTATGCAATATAAGTGGAAATATGATGTTATTTACTCGGGAACAAGACTCTATTTTCAACTTTAAGAGTGATGAATCACAGATTCATCAACCCCCTATACTTAAACATTGCTCGTCTCTGAGCAACTAAAATGGAATGCAAGAGTGAAATGATTTTGGGTTCCATATCAAGGTCATGAACAAAAGTTGAAAATGGAGCTTGACTCGACCTTTGGATTAATTATGTGGCGGAACCTTATTGGGATCTGAATTTAAGACCTAACAGACTTCAAGTTCCACAAGTCTTCTATTCAAGACGCCTCAACAGTCAGGTCAGAACAAATCCTCAAACGTAAATTTCTGATGATTATGATTCTTACGTGTACTGCGTAAGTGTAAGATAGCTCTCCACATCAAAAATGGCTAAGAACCAGCCTCCTCTAAAAAGGTAACTCTAATTCCCCAGTCTAGTAACTCTTTCCTCGAGGAGCGGGATATTCTCTTCTAAGTTCAAGTGCGACCAACTCAAGAGGAGGGGGTGGAGAAAAGAATGGACAGTAACCAGTGTAACTACCTATCCCGAGATTCCTGACCAGTGTAGCCAAGTCTTCCAGCTGCAGACTTCTTGCTAATACATACTTCGACGGGTATTTTATTTTCTATCTGGCATGTCTATTTTTTTGGAGTTCTTGCCTTTTTTTCTTTTTCTTTTTCTTTTTTTTTTGAACTATATACAAGGTGCAGCATGTACATCAGGAGTTTTTCCTCTTGAGCCAGTAGACTATCCCTGTTTTGAAGCATTATTGCAACCCACAGCATCCCGTCCTTAGATGTCAACACCACCAGACTAGGTTGAGATGCACTACCCTCCCTAGAGGAGGACGGATGCTTCCACCCGTGTGCTACTCCAAGCTAAAGGATTCTACCTCCTCACCACCTCATCAATGAAGAGCTACGTGCATTGTGCTTGTCCAAGTTAGGTCATTGTCTAAAAGAATCATGCGTGTGCACGAGATATTCTTCTTAGACTAATCAAGATGACATGTGAACATAGACTTTCGGACTCAAAGAATTAAGTCACTTGACCTGAGAAATCTTAACTCCAGTTCATATAAGGTTCCTCTAAAATTAGGTGGATTAAGGTCAAATCAAGTCCCTCCTCAACATCTACTCATAACTTGGTTTAGAACCCACTAGCTTTTCACTTTGTATATGCAAGATATGTAGATGAGATGCATATGACATGCTATGTAGATGAATGAAATGTAAGACTCTTTTTTTTTGCAAGGATGATATGCAAGAGTAAATAAGAAGCCTATTTTTTGTGTTTTTCCAAATTTTTTTTCAAAAATTTGGTATACCTCCTATGTTACAGCAATTTATAAAAGTTTGATAAGTATTATACAAGTGTTATACAATATACAAGTATACATGTATTTTAATGTTAATATTTTTTCAATTTTTTTACCAAAGTTTTACAAGTATTATACAACAAGTAAAAAAATTTCAATTTTTACTCACCCGTAATTATTGCAAAATATATACAAAAATACGTGAAAATACACAAAAGTACGAGCTATGGGTAAAGTATATATGTAATATATACACAACCCCTTATACTTAGCGTATGTTATATCCTCAGAGCACGAAAAGCGAGGAAAAAGACAGCTCGTGCTAAGTGTAGGAGAGCTAAAATAATAAAAAGTATAGAAGTTGTCCCGCCTCCCTATACTTAGGCTTTGGCAGCCTAAGTGTAGAAAAGGATCAAAAAAAGGGGTGGGCGAGGTTAAGATGGGAAATGGAGGAGTATATACACGGTGGGCATCGGTCGCCCCTATACATAAGCTCTGGTCAGCCTAAGTATAGGGCAGGAGTGAGTGTGAGAATCGATGAGATCTAGAGAATATACAACGAATGGTGAAGAGACTCGGGTCACTCTCCCCCCTATACTTAGGATCTGATCATCCTAAGTATAGCCATAAAATGAAATGATGTGGATCCGGGGGGAGTGATTCGAATCACTGGGGAGGGAGGGAAAAATATACAAGGAGGATTGAGAATATACAGAGATCAAGAAGGTTTGTGATGAACCTTCTTGCGGGATTGATGAGGAGGGTAATATACAAGTGTGTCGTTGTCAGAATCGTCCTCAGATGAATAGTAGTGAGGTGAAGGGACCGTCCAACGAGGGTCGACACACGGCTGATTGCTTAGATACGGCTTAAGAACAGCCGAACTGAGATCACTCATATAGATCACCTTATCCGGACCAGATGAGGACTCCTCAGAAAATTCCTTCTCCAGTATGTTGAAGAAAACTTTCTTAGTTGGTTTTCTAGAACTTGAATCATTGAGAGGGAGATGAGAGTGACGCGCCTTGAGAGGTTCAGGGGAACACCTCGAGGAATCAATTCTCAACTTCCTCTCACTAGATAGCCGACTAGAAGAGGGAGCAATCATGTTTTTATGTGGAGTCAATTTAGTCTTGGTTGTTTCCTTTGACGGTCCGGGATGTGGTGCAGTACTGAACATGGGTTCCTCATCAGACGAGTCACTATATAGATTGAAATATTCTTGAAGAGTCAGCACACGTCTCGAGGAAGTGCTAGTGATCTCAGTTGGCTTGGCATTATTGGACTCTTGTGTCGGATCATCGAAATGGTCAAGGCAATCAACAAAGGTCATGTCCGACTCAATGATAGCTTCTGGTCGTGAGTCCTCCTTAGAAGCTGTCACGGTGGTGGTGTAAGCAGTTGATGAAGTGGAGGTGTGGGGAGCCTCTGAACTAATGGTCGTACAGACAGTCGGTCTTTCAGGTGTAGCAGAGAGGTGGGACTCATCTACCTCTCGATGGTCATGACGGTCAGCAGATGTGCGGGTCACCTTGGAGTAAAGTGTATCAAAGAGTTGGTGAGGTCGAAGCGCTTCCATTGCTGAAAAATCGATCTCGCGAGTCTCGCAATTTATAGTCGCCTTAGCCAAGGCTAAGAACGGCTTCCCGAGAATAATCGGAGACATGGAGAACTCTCCTTGGTTCTTAATGTCAATGACTGTGAAGTCCATCTGGAGTAGAGCACCTTGGAAAGTAACGATGATTAAAATGTTTCCTCTCACCCTTTTGATGGATCGATCGGTCAGTTGAACGATCTCTCTCGACTTCCTAAGTGGCCTGAGTTTGAGCTTCTCAAACACAGAGGTCGGGAGGATATTTATCGGTGAGTCATCATCGATTCTTGCATGGGTAAAGATGTGTCTTTGATTTCACAATCAACTCTGGGCAATCGCTTCACTCTGCGGCTTTTGGTTTTTCTCCCCATCACCAAGGAGGTGGCCATAGACACTATGTGTCTTTCAGTCCTTGTCCTCTTATTTCCCGACTTCTTGGGCATCATTTTACTCTTTACAAATCTCTTGAGGTCGGGGAAGTGATCTATGGCCTTTATTAAGGGAAGTTTGAAAATCAGTTCTTCATCAAGTGCTTCCCTTTGGGCAGGATCCAATTTTTTCAAGTCTTTTTCATTTTCTATTTTTATGGATTTTTCTGATTTTTCGATGTTTTTGTTCTTTTTGGGATTTTTAATTTTTTGGTGTTTTCGGTGGATGAATGATCAGACTCTGGATTGGAAGGCAAGGGGTTAGTAGAAGAGGGAGATAGAGTGGACTCCAGTTGTACATGATGTGTGGGTTCCCTAATGTTTGCTCTATTTTCAACCTCAAAACTACTCATGTCCTTTTCCACTTTCATTCCCAGGCTGGCAGAAATTGAGTTCAATATTTCTGTGACATCTCTCAACTTATTACCTAATGTTTCATTTTTCTCAATAAGTCTGGAAATGTCATCCTCCAAAATGTTATCATGACAAATCATGGGACAATTCTGCTCAATTGGAGGATACTGCTGAGATGTTGGGGTCTCATACTCAACATACCTAGACTCTAGCATGTAATGCTGGGTCGAGTATGAGCCATCCAGGAGCCTCATATGATGGAGTCAATGATACAGAGACTGATTAGTCTAGCTCATGAGTCCACTCCTGTGAATGTATAGGGTCTCCGAATGAAGGCTGGTTAATGGAAGCTTGATCACTAAAGTCAATCAAGTCTGGGAAATCATGATGTGCAGGCCTCTCCATTCGGGTTGTTCGATCGACCATGTTATGCCCTAAGGTCAAGTCGGGATGTGTAGTGAATTGTTGTCTGGTCCCTACTTGAGGTGAGAATGAAGTATGTGGGGGCTTATAATTTTGCCAATCAATTGTCCCAGCAGTGGCTTGCTCTTCATTCGATTCTTTGATTCTTGCAAGCTCTCGAGAATAAGGAAAGTCAGCCCAAGATGGAAGTGGATTTAGAGTGTTGGAATATGAAGTAGGTGAGAAATGCGAAGAAGTGGAGAAGCTAGTCAAAGTTCTAACTTCATAATCAGGTTGAGGTGGAGCTGACCACGGGTAAGGGTCTCCCGTGGGTGGTGGAGGATACATGGAAGAATGAGAAGGTGAAGATGATCGGTATATGGTCGATGAGGAATGACTAGAGGCTTCAGGGTATCGGGACCAATATCCCGACATCTTGAAGAGGAAAGGATGAATGTAAGCAGATTGAGGTAGAAAATATGCAATTACACAGGATAACACACACGGACAAACACAAAGACAAATGCAAGAGCAAACCCCGAGTTCACACTCAACACGGTGAAGGACCCGAAACCGAGTCCGATTAGTCTTGTTGATTTTAAGTGTGGTTTTCAAGCAAGATAGCGAGGAGTTTCGTGGCCTATAGGGAAGTCGGCTCAAAGCCGGATGCGTCTTCCCTGTTTAACATGTCGCCCAAGATATCGATGTCCTTCCTTTCTTTGCTCCTATCCCAAGTTGATGGATTCAAAGACCTGCCCCTATCTACCTGCAAGCATGCGGAGGCTGATAAGGCCGGAACTTCACCCCGGGGGGTTACTGGCAACTTGTCGCAAAGTACCGCAATTTCGCCCCTATCTACCTTTGACAGGATGAGGCTACTTGGTACTAGTCAATGAACCTGAATAATTCAACTTGTGATATTTTCTAGGATTAGTCGGAACGTGATATGGAAGGTGGGGATTTGGGCTCTGCCTTAAGGTGTTCACACACACTCAAGTACCATCACTTAGCCTGAAAACAATATCGGGGTTAATTTCCTGCAAACAAGGGTTAATTTGAGTCAATTTTTTGGTTCAATTCAATTAGCAGTCCCGATTTTAAAGATTAGTTGTCACTGATATTAATTTACACAAGCAATCACGTCTACCGTACAGCCCCAATTCTTTTATCCTAGGTTTAGAAAACCGATAGAGAGAGAATCAGAAAAAGCTGATGCAATCGAAAAAACGATGATGAATGCTTGAGTAAGAATACTTACAGTGCCTCCATCTCTCTATAATGCAGGATGCAATACTGAATTGAAATTTTTACAGTAAATGAATGCAAACAAAAAAGCCGCTCCTAAACAGGCAGTTCTATTAACGATTGAAGAACAGATTGATTTTGGCTAAGATATGTAGTCTAAGTGTGTCTTTTAACGGTGAAGTGTGGTCCTAAATATTACGAGCACAAACAGTTCCTAAAATAGCTCTAAGAGCCCCAAGTGAAGGTCCTATTCTACGTAAAACAACCACACAGCACACGGGGACACGTTTTATTATGACTTACACGCATGAGATCCCAAACGAGAACCGTTGTAAGTGCAGACATTTTTTTTACAAGAAAAATCCTTTTGGCATCTCAACAGCCGACTTGATCCACGAATCATCGGCCTCCGATGTACTTCGAGATGCGTCGACTTCAAGAAAGTTGCTCCAAGTCCACCGGGCGCTTGCACAAAAAGATATAAAAATGTCAGAGAGAGAAAAATAAATAGAAAAAATAATTGGAAAAAATGGAATAATTACAAGGTGGTTCGGGGATCAGACTACCCGAGCGAGTGGAAAACCAAAATATAATTTTCTAAAGTGATCCTAAGTCGTTTGCCTCCCCGGCAACAGCGCCATTTGATTAACCTCGGATCTACTCTTTTAATGTGTCGAATTGACGATTTCGTTGCAGTCGGGTAAATTCGGATCGATCAAAAATTAACTGCACAGATTTATGAATCATCTAATGAAATTAAGTGTGGTTTTATGTTTGTTTAACCTGGGCAAGCCCCAGGGTCGACTCAAGGAGGCAAAGGAACAACTCGGGATCAAGTTAGAGGGATTAGATCGTGGTTTTCCAATGAAATTAAGCTAGGCTAATTTTTTAGAATTTTCTAACACTTTATATTTTTTATGAATTTTTTACTGAAAACAGGACGACTGTGAGTATTTAATTCCTATTAAATCCATGAAATCAAATTATCAAGAGAGTTATTTATCTCAAATAGATATTTTAATGAGCAATCCAGGAGACTTTAAATTTCTCAAAAATCTTACTCGTGAATTTAATTAAATATCAATTACAGAAATCACCACAGAATTTATTTCATGCAAACGACACAGAGAGAGGCATCATCTACAATTTTTTCACAATTTTTAAAGCAATAAATATGGTTGTGCAAATTTCAGAGCTTAACTGGGCAAAATGTCACTGATTTTTAATCTCTGATTTTTAATAAAATATCCAAGGCACGGAAAAATGCAAATAAATAGTCACAAGATAAAGATTTAAATGCTCATCAACATGATATTTTTCATTAAAATAAATGATGCAAAAATATTGTCCAAATTAATACACAAATCCAGGGGTTTCTTCGCAATACAGAAAATAAAAGTCAATAAAGAAAAAGTGCACATGGGTACTTCTGCAAATAAAAAAATTAGAGGATAAACTATGCAACTTTTAGAACTAAAATAAAATAAAAAAAGGAAATTGACCTTCTTTCTCGTGGAAACGTGAGTTCCCTATGGCACAACAAAGAGGACGGCGGCTCTAGGGCGCACGGAGCTGGTTGGAGGGCGCGGTGGGTCGTGGTCGGAGGGGTGCGGAGGGCTGAACAGCGTGTGGCACGTGGCTGAAGCACGAAGAGGAGGACACGGCTGGCAGCAGTGGGTTCGCGTGCCCGCTGGTGAAGCGGCTGAGGAGGCGGGCGGCTATGGTGCAAGGGAGCGCGGGGCCTTGCGGCTGGCCTACTGCCATGGGCTGAAGAGGGGGGAGCAGCACGTACGACGGTGCCTGGAGAGCAGGGCGGTGCCGCACACTATGCGGACAGGAAGGCTAGAGAGCCAGTGATGGAGCGGGAGGACGGCGGCGAGCGGCCTGCGGCAGGTCGCAGGCAGTCGGTGGAATTCAGAACGTCGCGGAGTCGCTGGCGGCGTGCGGCTGACCTGCGGTGGTGGGCTGGTGTGCCTGGAGGGGCGCGACCTGCTGAGGAGAAGCTGGAGGGTGGCGGAGCGTCGTGCGCGGGCGACGTGGATGGGAGCGACAGGTTGTCGACGGGGCACGGCGGCGTGCCTGGAGGGTTGCGCGCGCACGTGGTTGGTGGTAGTGGCGGTGGCACTAGTGGTTACAAGGCCGCCGGCGTTGGGGACGTTGGTGAAGCTGCTGCCGATGTTTCCTGGAGTGCAAATTTTTTTGTGTTGTTGTTTTTTTTTAACATTTTTTTGTTTTTATATTTTGTAAATAGGAATGAAAGTTCAATGAAGAGGTGGTGTGGTGTGTGATGTATAGTAATGATGAAATAAAATGAGGATGATGAATGATGGTGGTGAATTAAATGATGGTGAAAATGTAATGATTTATGGTTGAAACAACGAGGGAAAAAATTCGTTAGATAAAATAAAATAAGTAGATGAGGATAGAAAGTTTACCTGTGTGGTTCGCTGGATTGTGGAGCCACGGTGTGCGACATCCGTCGTCGCTCGAGGAGATGGCGGTTTCTCCGAAGCTTGAGCAACTTGTGTGGAAGCTGCAACAAAAAGTTGTGAGGCTCCTTGGATCTCACCACGACCGAAGATGGCCGAGCTCGTCATCTCTCAGATCGTCTCGTCCGTGCTGTCACCAGGAATGATACGAGGGCTGGGGCTCTCTCTCTCAAGATCGGTGGATGATGGAAAATGATGGAGGTGGTAGCGAATAAAAAAGAAGAGAAGGGAATTAGAAAATGAGTGGATAAGATGGAGAAAATGGAGGAGGTGGTGACTTGGAGTGGAAGACAAGTAAAGAGAAGAAGTAAAAAGGGGAATAAAATAATTAATTAATAAAGTAATATAGTAGGCTACTAAAAATAATTAAAATATTAATAATAAAATATTAATAATAATAATTCCGAAAATAATAAAATAAATCCAAAAATAATGAAAAAATGGGGTGACATGTGGTGGCTCCAGGAGCTGCCACATGTTGCTCCTAGAAAATTCAAAAATTAATTGTAAAGAAAAATCTAAAAGAAATAACAAAAGGGCTTAAATCAAAAAGTGGTCAACACAAAAGTTGCTCGACTCGTCGAGATCTACAACTTTTGTGAGGGCCGAAAATCAAAAGAAGTCATATGTACAATGTGTATTTTTGGGTGGTACCTTATAGATATAAAATACCACATTTTATCTTTTGTAATTTTTTTAACATTTTTAATTAAGAGAAAAATCAAAATAAAGTTATAAAAAATATGAAAGGAATATTTACAACTTAATCTAATTTTTTAGATTTTTAATAATTAAGAAAATAAAAGGATAAAATGAAGGGCAAAATGGCCAATATGTACAATATACAAAAGGGGCCCAAAACCCAAGTTTTGCATACGAGCTCTGATTTTAATGAAATTGGTCTTGTTTCAAAGATATTAGAATGTATATTACTTTAAAATAAGTGGACCTAATTCGGAGGTTATATGAGAGAGATATGCGCATTTTAAGGTTCATGGTCTCAAACTTGGATTCGGGTTTTATTGGTCAAATTTACAAGTTAATATTTTTTGATATTTTTCTTTTATTAGTGTTAGTAATATATACACTATAGAGTTGGTTTTATCATATTTAGAATTAGTATAAAATATATACAAATAGGTGAATATGATGCATATACAGGTGAATATTTACAAGTGAATTGGACTTCTTATTTAATGCAAATATGAATGCTAACATGCATGTATTATGTATGCATGCATGAATGCTAATTATGCAATATAAGTGGAAATATGATGTTATTTACTTGGGAACAAGACTCTATTTTCAACTTTAAGAGTGATGAATCACAAATTCATCAGCGGTTGGCCTGGGCTGCTTGTGGTGGGGTGGATGGGTGGCGGTAAAGCCGCCTTTGTTTTTTAATTAATTTTTTACTTTCAATTGTAAAAAATAATCAGAAAAAAATTTGTAAATCCGAAATAGAGAAAATAAAAAAACAAAAAAATATTTTTTTTATTTTTAGATGATCCTGCAAAACAAATGTTAGAGAGAAAGAAAACAAAAATATTTTTTTGTTTTTGTATTTATAAACAAATGAGGATGCAAGCAAGATGACTCGATTCCCAAAATCAAAACGGAATGCATAAGCGTGGATCTGACGAAAAATGAGGAATGGATCTAAGTCTCTGGCTACCGTTCATGGTCGGAGTTGAGAGATCGTACGAGGTAGAAAAGAACGCATAGAGATCGAGAAAGTGAGATGGAAAATCGAGTCGGTGGCGGATCAAATCATGATGGATTCTAAGATTTAGATAAAAAATTGACAATGAAGGAAAAAAATACGAGAAAATAAAACTGCGAATAATCTAGGATAAAACAAGAGAAAATGGATCTCACCTTAGGAGCGGAAAAGACCTTGATCACCTCGACGAATGCAGACTCGCTGTCACCGGACAGCTTGGAGGCTAGGCACCCTTCTGCAACAAAAAGACTCTCGGAGATCAGCCTCCTCTAACCAAACATTGGTCAAGTTAAAAAGATGGATGAGGAGCCATATTAATAGTAAGAATGAAATTTGAATTTTTAAATTTTTGGATGAGGATAAGCGATAAGAGAAAAGAAAAAATTGAATGAGATAAAGTAAGAAGATAAGTATTAAAGAATATTTACAAAAATAAACAATTTTTTTGTATTTTCGTCACTTTATTTATTTGAAAAATAAATTTCAATTTTTTGTAGTAGTTAGTTAAGAAAATTAACTATATACATATGCTATATACATATATGACATTATATACATGGGTAAACAAGCAAATTAGTTTTGTTTTAAAAAATATATTTTTTTATTTTTTATTTTTATTTTAAATAATTAGTAAAGATATACAAATATCTACAAATACAATATGTACAAAATACATGGGAAAATTGCACAAACCACCCCAGAAAACCAACTTTTCACCTATAACTCCAAAAATTATGAAATCACAACCATTTTAAAGATAATTTAATTTAAAATATAATGTAAGTAAGTTTGGTACGATTTGGATTCATATAGAACCGGAATTGGTATTTCAATCATCCTTAGTGGCTTTTTCCAAGTGTGGTTACTTTTATTCTATACATGATTTGGTTGTGCAATTATTTTTATTATTTAGGATCATTTTTATTTACAACTTTTGTTTTGAAAATTATTTTGTTTAAGGTCAATTTATTTACAAATAAAATAGTGAAGTATACAAATATACACAACACATAATTTTTTTGGATTTTCTGAATAAAGACCCTATCTCCCCCTACTTTATTCCTGGTCGATCAGGTCAAGTCTTGACCTTCTCTCGGAGTTCGGGTCAACCTGTATCTACTACAAAGATGTCAGTTCTCATGTGACGACATCAGGGGATTCACAGCTTGGATCATCAACATGGATTATGAGGAGCATGTGTTTCATCAACTTGCTCGTAAGTGTCTCCTCCGTCGGATCAGACTTGAGACAAAAGGTCTCTTCATTTAGAGACTCAAGCACAACCACACTTCAAGAGGTAAACCTAATACTTGTTAGTGGTTTGGATGAAACGATCCGAGAAGTGTTCTTGGATTATGTGATTTCATCATTTAAAAAATTTTAAATTCTTCTTCCCCGAGCACCTAGTATGACTAGTCGCTCCTGATCGCATACGATGCGATTCTCATGCTTTCATGATGTACTTAATGATCTTTCCATATCCTTCAAGGTGAATATTCTCACTTTACATTCATTATGAATTCCACTTGCATTACTTTCCGTCTCTCCCTTTGATTTTGTCACCTATAATCTAAAAATAATTGATTTCTGTTAGGTTCATGCATTTTTTTAAAAAATACAAAAAAAAGTGATAACAAATAAAATTGGGACTGCTAAGATTGCTCGGCCCTAAAATTCAAAAAAGAAAAATATATTGTCTTGGGGAGAGTAACCCCCTCATTGTTTGTGCATTTTATTATACGTATACACTAAGGATTAGTACCCAAATCCCAGGACTTCCTATATGTTTGTACAAATTTGTTATCACATAACTCTAAAGTTAGAAAAGATAAAAAGATCTAACTTTCACGGTCCTCATTGTGTTGAGTAGGTGAATTGAGGGGTTTGTTTGGTGTATATTTGTTTATGTTTATGCATACTCGATCTTCTCTGCACATTTGTGCCTTTCTCTTTGCATATCTTGATTTGATTATCGTGATCTCGATCTTTTTTTATTTCAGAGATGGGCGTTTGGAGTGCTTTTTATCCGAACTTTGTGGATCCCTCATACCCTCTAGCTGGTCCACCTCCATTTTATCAGGAAGACTTTGCTCCTGGCTTTTCTTTTTGTACATATCCACCTCAGCCACAGTTTCAGGCCTCGAACTTTTACCCACCACCACCATCACATTGCCCTCCATCTCACCCAACCAAGATTGATCTGTTGGAGTCACCTCTCATGGAGTCCACCCTTGAGCGCTTGACCAAGATAATGGAGCAGAAGAAGTAGAGGACTGATGAACTCATGAACCTAAATCAGAGCCACAATGTCATTTCACCATTTGATGATATGGGTTCATTCGAGGATGCCTATGAGAGTTGGCATATACCCAAAATACAAAAAATGAGAAAATTTAAAAACACAAAAAGGATTCAGGAGACATACAGTTGAGTCATTTTGTAAGGAGATAGCCCACTTGCCAGATCCTATACTCACACAGACACACACATCAGTTCCCACCCTTGACCTCAAGGATGACATGGTACAGATTGTTCTTAGTCATCCTTGTGTAGATGATGAGTCTGATCTTCTCCCTTGTATGGAGGAGATCCATAATTTCAAAAAATGTTGACTGAACCTGAAGTGGTGGTAGCTATTATTGAGATCATTGAAGTCCCACTTCTCCAGGCCATGACTCAATTATTTGCTCCTAAACCCAAGAAGAGAAAGAGAAGGAGCAGATCTGAGCGACACATTTTGACCATGTCCACTGCCTATGCCATCACTCACCTGCCACACACTAGGAAAGAGAACATGGTCACACCCCTTGTGAGTTGCACCATCTCTGACTATTCATGTTATCATACTCTCCTTGACGGTAGTGCTTCAATTAATATAATACCATTCTCGTTGGTACAGTCTCTTCACTTAGGGCCTCTCAAGAAGACCAGGATGATTTGTCAATTTGCTAATGGATCAATAAAGAGGCCGAGGGTATTCTAGAGAATGTTGTCATTCAGATTCATGGCATGAGATCCACCGCTAACTTTGTCATATTGCCCATGGAGATCTCCACCCCTGTGGAGCATCCTCCAATCATCTTGGGATAGTGTTTCCTTGCCTTTGTGAGAGATGTTATTAATTATGGATCTGGAGAGATTCGCTTCCTTTCTGAGCGATGTGTTGATCACTGCACCCACTATTGACCAGAGACCCGCATCTCACGAGAGTGTGCCCGTGTTAGCCGATCCTGAGGATTATGACCTATCTATTGATATCGGACATGTTTGTTTTTTAATGGATGATTTTGAGACCCGAGGATTCCTCTTCAGTGAGGAAGGCTCGGAAAGCATAGACCCCGGAGTTCCCTCTTCGGGTAAGAGGTGATGCATTGATGACATCCGCGGTATTTACACTGTAGACACCTTAAAGTGGAGGGCAGATGTAGTAGAGACTACATAGGTTGAATTTGACCTTATCGCTTTCATCAAGGAATTTGGGATATTTGATGATGACCTAGCGAAGACCCCCCAAGTTGAACACGACCACACTACTTCCACTGACTACTTCGTGCCTTTCCGCTTTGAGGATCTTCACGAGGTTGATCTTCATCGGTTTGCGTCCGCTGATGACCCTGATATCGACCTACATCTTATCCAATCCATTCCTCAACGATCACGCAAGAAAGATCACTTTCGACCATCTTGGTATTTGTACATCCACCTCTTTGTATATCCGCCTTCATTTCCAGTCTTCCATCTACTATTTTTGCTCCTCTACCTCGTTTTGTGTGTTGTCTTTCTTAGAACGTACTATGTGCTAAATATAGGGGAGGTGGATGAGTAGTGTGATCTTTCTTCTTTTCTTCTTTTCATTTTAATATTTCTTTTTCTCCTCAAAGGTGTCACCCATTCCTCAATGTTAAAAGTAGGATGTACTTCGTCCTAAGTAGAGGGGGTGTGCACCCCGAGTTGTTCATTCTTTTGTCCCCTCCACTATCTCCTCTTCTTGTTTATACTTAGGGATATCTTACCCTAAGTATATGGAAAGACAGTTTGAGTGTGATATGTTCATTTCGACCCTTGACCCTCCCTGCCTTGTGTACAGTCTGCTATACTTAGGATTAGTTTATCTTAAGTATAGGGGGGATGGTCGACTTCTCATTCATTCGTTATTCGTTATTCTTTAGCCTTTTCTATACTCAGTACAAGTTTTGTCTTCTCTTTTTCTCTCTAGTCTATGAGGACATAACTCAAGCTAAGTACAGGGGTTCATATATACTCCATATACACTTTAGACATAACTTGTACTTTCATATTATTAGTATTAATATGGCTAACTAGTAAAAATTAATACAAATATACCCAATTCCTTGTATTTATTGATAAAAAATCTGGTTTAAAAAATTGCTAAATGTCAGAAAAATAGTTTGAAAAATCTTTTTGAAAAATCTTTTGAAAATTATTTGGAAAATGTTTTGTTAAATATTTTCAACCTTTGTAAAAATTTGTTTGTAAAACCTTCTTTTCTTTGTGTGAAATAAAATATTTGAAAATCTATTTACAAATGATTTTGAAAAATGGTTGCAAAAATAGTTTGAAAAAACTATATATATTGTTTGAAAAATCTTTGCAAAATAACTTTTAAATTTTGTAAAATGTTTGTAAAAATTATTTGTGAAATTAGTTTGAAAAATAAAGTTTGCAAAATGTTTGCAAAATTCTTTTCAAATATTTTTTGAGAATTGGGTATGTAAAAAATCCTTTATAAAACATGTATAAACCTATAAATTCTTAAAAACCCAACTCTTGTAAATATGAGATGCACTCCCATGTAAATATTTATACCTATGTTTTATTCAAAAAATCTCTTGTTTTGAAAAATCCTAAAAACATTTGCAAAATCTTATAGAAAATTACGTAAAAATTGCAAAACCTCTTCAAAACCCCATGAAAAGTTCAAAAGCTGAAAATTGCATCACATAAAGATTTTATGCATTGTGCGTAGCATTTGCATTTTTTCAGATTGAGTTTGATAATTGAACAAGTCTAAATAAAATCTAAAGATTGGAACTTGATTGGACCTCAAATATACTTAATCACAGAAACCTTATAGGAAATGGAATTGAGGTACTTTAGGTCTAGTTGACTTAATTCTTTGAGATCACAAGACTTAGTTCAATGTCATCTTGACTACCTAAGTAGAGTATCTCGAAACATACGTATGACTCTTGTTGATAATGACCTAGCTTGTACACCTGCACCTTGCACTTTGCTTGCCTCAGTTGAAGTGGTAGAAGGATGGATTTGCCGGCATGAGACCAAGTCAATGGAAACATCAGTAGGCGCACATTTATGGCCATTGTACCCCAACCTGATCCAAAAGCGACGAGGTCTAAAGACAGAAGTTGTGGGGTTTCAATAATGCTTCAAAAGAGGGATAGGATAGTCTACTGGCTCAAGAAGAAAAGCCCTTATGTAAATGTTGTATATAGTATTCAAAAAAATGGAAAAATCAAAAACTCCAAAAAAAAGTGGACAGGCCTGATTGAAAATAAAATTCTTGTCGGAGTGTATATCTTTGTATATCAATAAGCAATCTTGAGCTTTAAAGTCATATGTATATGAACCTGCATCCGGGTGACTTGACTACACTGGTCAAGCATCCGAGGATAGGTAGCTACACTGGCTACCGTCCATTCTTCTCTCAACCTTCACTTCTTGAGCTGGTTGTACTTGAACTTAGAAGGGATACTCCGCTTCTCGAGGAAAGAGTTGTTGGATTGGGGAATTAGGGTCACCATGTTGGAGAAGACTGACTTTTACCACTTCAGCCAAGGAGAGAAACATATCTCACACACTGTCCAAGATTTATTCATGGTCATAAGGGTTTGCGTACGAGTTGAAGTATTCTTACCTGGCTATTAAGGAGACTTGAGCAGAGTCTTGGGATTCTCAAAGGTTGTTGGTTTCAAAGCTGCTTCCCAATAAGGTTTCGACCGCACCTAAAATCCAAAGGTCCGACTAAAGCTCAAAACTATGATTTTGTGAAGACAAGTCTAAGAAGTAAAATCATTCCATGTTCTTTCTTTTTCTTTTTTTTATTTTCATTTCCGGTACATATTACATAAGTGTTTGCTAGGGACTAGAAAAGGCAAGTATAAGGGGTGATGAATCTCTGTTTCATCACCTTTATTCTATCATTTTGGCCTTAAAAACCCTAGCTAATGCATGTAAAGAGCTTTATTTGTACAAATCAACATTCATTATTTATTCCATTTGTTGTGCATGAAATATAGTTTTAGTGCCCAAATTATAGAATAAAGAAAAGAAAAGAAAAAGAATAAAATGCCAAAGGTATTTTCTGACCCTAAACCTCGAGATCCATGCATCTTGATGACCGAGTCGACAAGGAATAAAGTAGGGAGAGATGAGGGCCAACAAATCAATAAAAATCTCATTCTTTTATTCTTCAATAAGTCCTTTCTGGGACCTATTCTATTATTAATTCTATGTCTCAAATAAAGAAACTTTTTACATGAAAATTATAGCTAAAAATTGATTTAATACAAAAATAATATATGCATTTGTACTTTTTATACTCAAAATAAAAAGCCAAAACTCAAACTTCCCAGACCCATATCTCCTCAACAAAAACTCAAAATGTATCAAAATCACCTTTAATAAGCTATTTAATGAAGGTGGTTTCGTTTTTTGGAGTTAAAGTGTGAAAGTTAGGTTTTGGACCCTTATTGTATAATATACATGAATAAAATATTCATTTTGTTTATTCTGTATTATTTTATAATTTTTAAAATAATATTTATAATACTTGTACATATTTAGAATAGATAAAACCATGACTTAGACACTAAAATAAAATACAATACAAAAATACATAGATGAAATACATATACTTATTCCTATATAATAAGTATACCTATTTATTTAAGTGCACGTGCTATATCAGAAAAATAAAATAAAAACATACCTATGTATATAAAAATAAGTTATAAATATATAAAATAAGAAAATAAAATGATAAAAACAAAAATACAAAATAAATTAAAATACTCAAAACATAGGTAAGTATACCTATAAATCAAACCCTGAAAACTAACTTGTAATAAATAACTTCATAAAAATAAATAAAAATCATATTAAAATGCTTCATAAAATAATAAACATTTTTATTTTATAACTTAAATTTAATAAAATCATTTAGTATTTAATATTGAAATTATAACTATTTCCAGGCTGGTTTTTCTTGGTTGGTGCACGTGGATCAACCAAATTGCATCTTTAGTTGACCTTGGTCAATTATCTGACTTGAGCCCTAGGCTCGTTAGACTAGCTTTTCCTGCCTTCCTTCTTGATTTTCCCCCCTCTATATTTTGATCGAGGGTTTATACTCCCTTCATAGGAGTTGACCATTGTTCTTCCTAGAATCTCATCGACTCCTTTCTTTGAGTTGGATCCCTTCGATTTGCTCACAATCCTTCTTTGAGGACCTACCCATCACCAGTCATGTACATAAGACCTCCTCCTCCATTTTTGAATCTTGAATCCCTTTGTCCCTGATTTCTCTCCCCTTCTTCATCCTAAGTTGGAGCCTTGTGACAGGAGGTTCGCCGAGCAGTGAAACATATCGAAGAGGACGAGTGGAAGGCGATTCCACCATCTCCGGCCACCTTGGCTGTGTGGTACCCCATCTCCTTGGTTTCGACCAAGTCAAGGTACTTTTTATCGCTTTTTAGTTAGCCATTAGCAGTAGGTTTAAATGCATGTCTTTAGTTATAATTTCAATCATTTGCAGTAGCTTAAATTAGCTTCCTCATAGTTCGTCAGAGACTAACTCCGGCGAACTCTCCACAGTATACACCTTGTTCTCCGACCCACCATTCCACCATCACTTCTTTCCCTTTCGTTGCTTATCATCCCGAGCACTTCTAGCTCCCATGATTCTCATTGGATTAGGGCTACGGTGCTCCACCACCACCTATACGGAGCAGTCGTCGCACCACCCATTTCACCTCCATTCCACCTCTGAAGGGTAGAGGCAGCTTGTCGTCGACCCATTAACCTTTTTGTGCAGGTATCTTGAGCCCCAAAGACCTGTTGGAGCATTTTTGAAGTCGTTGGAGGTACCTGGAGCACCTTTGCTCCTCCATCCTCTTGGGAGAACTCTGATGATCCCTAGAGAGTTTTGAAGCTGCCAGCAGCATGAGGAGGTCACCAAGAACCTTTGGAGCATCTCTATAGCAAGGGAGGAGGCCAGAGGCTCGTGCTATAGCAAATCGAAGCTCGAAGGAACGGGAGTTCTTCCTTGTTCTTCCAAGCTCGTCCACAGTCGTCCAATCATGTTTCATGCCCAGATTGAGCAACCACCGTCAGATTTTGAGGAGCATTACCGTACGATTCCATTTAGGGATGTAATCGTGGACATTGGTGATCGAAGAGGTATCGTGCATCGTGGTGGCACTACGCATCAAATGGAAATCCAGTAGCCGTCCGATTGTGTAGCTTTAGAGGATATTTTGCACTTTTAACCCTCTATTTTTGTATTCTATCGTTTAGTGTATAAACTTTCATGTGACGTTTAATATTTTTGTAAAAATTGTATTGGAACCCTTGTAGTTTATTATATTTACCTTTAGGTCCAGTCCACGTCACCTCTCGTGTGGTCCCACGTGAGATGGTGATTTTGCATGTATACCCTTGCAAGTATTTATATTTCTATTTAGTCAAGAACTTTTAATATTAATTGAATTAGTTTGGGTAAATTCCATTTTTTATTTTTGCCTTTAACTTTAATTATAAAAATACCCTTCACAGCTCAATAATTTTGTGCATGTTTTCTATTTACTAAAAATTTCATCTACTCTTCAAAAAATCTAAAAAAATAAGATTAAGCGCTTGCTTTCTTGTAGATTCATGTTATATTTTTGTATTTTAATTTTACGCAATTTAAATCTTTATTAAAAATAAAAAGCACATTTTTATTCTTATTTGACTTATAAATTCCAAAAAATACAAAAGTATTTTGAAAATTTTCCAAAAAAATATATTTTCTGTATTTTTATATATTGAGCCTTCAGACTAAAAACCAATAAAAATAGAGAAAAAAAACTTGTAAAAATTTAAAAGCTCCAAAATTCTTACTAAAAATAAAAAATTCCCAAAATTTCCAAAAATACCACGCGTGAACGTAATCCATTGCCTGAGTAGACAAAGCGTTCACTCTCACTTGGAGTCATGTGGCTTTTGAAGCCCTGCAAGGTGCACGTGACAAATGGAACCTGAGTCAATCCACCAGGTATATCTAGGAAGAGTACAATTCAGCTTATCGTAAACAGAGACAAAGTTTTGACCTTTCTTTGCCGTCTCGTACTTAGGACTGTTTTTCGCCTGACTCCCACCTTTTTTAAGCTTCTTGATAGCTGGGTTTTTCTTGCCTTTCTTCTTAAATGAATGGTCTTTCGTCTCAGTTCGAAAGCCTCGACTCGATCAATGACCTCAGGCATGATTTGAAAGCAAGAACCGTCGAACAGCTCGAACTCTCCACCGCAACATTTTCTTCTTTTTCAAAACCCGCAATAAATAGTAGATCATCTTAGTTGGCTTAATGCCGCTCAATATTTCAAATAGGTTGACGAAGCAAGGATGGAGCCCTAATATATAGTTGGGAGCTGTAGTCCAAGACGAAGGGAGGGAGAAGGAGGTACGAAGCCTTTTATGCAATTATGAAACAGACTTTCCCCACGACCTTAAGCAAAGCAAAAATCCCTGTCCCCCGAATTCAAATCAAATAGAAAGACGGTGACTTAATTTTCTTTGTAATATATATTGCTAATTAAATGTTTTTGAAAATTTTTGACTTTATTTTCTATTTTTAATTTCCAAAAAATCACCTTTTTATTGTATCCCTGTTTTGGGATAATTTTTTACTTTAAAAATATAATCAAATTAGCAAAATTATCTAAAAATCACAAAAACTGCAAAAAAATATTTAAAACCCAAAAAAAATTATTTTGCATTTTTTGTTTATTTTAGTAGTATTTATAATAATATCACCTTGGCTTGTGTATATAGCCTTATATATTCATATATTCTTTATTTTAAGAAAAAGAAATTAAAAATCAGAAAATATAAAAAGAAAAAATATAAATTAAAAATAACTAAAAATAGAACAATCCCATAAAAATATAAAATCAAAAAAAAACCGACACAAAAACATTTAGATAAGAGGAACACAAATTTTGTGCATTTATTGCCCGATTGATAAATCCCATATCTATCATAATTAAGCACTATTATTATCTCTCATGTTTAAGCTAATCGCATGGTTCATTGACTAATTGACAGTAATTATTAATTTATGTGTTGTTGATAATTGACACTAATTACATTATATTAATATAACCCTATTATTGTGCTAACATTTTATGTATTTATTCCTCTTGAAAAATCAAATAAAAATTAGTATAATATTGTATATAAATAAATTAACATAAAAAGAAAATAAAAATATAAAAAACAAGTAAAAGAAAAACCAAAGAAAATTATTCTATATTATTTTAATTAGTATTTAATTTTTATCAAGGTATAAATGATATCTGATCTCTTTGACTTCTACATGAAATTGTAGATCTCATCGAGATATACAACTTTGATTTTCATGGCTTTTTTTATTCTTCTTCTAATTAATTCTTTTCGATTATTCTTTAGTTCCTTTAAATTCTTCAATTCTGATTAGGCCATGTGGTACTTTAGATGTCTGCCACGTAGCCCGTTCTTTTGGAGCCACCTGATTTATCTTCATCAGACGAATCAGGTCGTTCTTTGGCGCCCTATTTTCAACTGCAGGATATGCTTGGATCAGCCTCATCCAGTCGTTGATCTACACATCTTTGTGAGCCACACGATGAGGCAGGTTCTGATTCAAATCCAGCCATTCCTTTCCTCCCTAGCCTATTCGTTAGATCCCGATCGAATGGTTGAACCATCGTCGTTAACCTCCATCCACCTCCTTGAACAGGTGCATCTCTTCGCAATCCTCCAACTTCTACATAATATTGCAACCGTCTCCATCAACAACTTTGATAACTTCCATCGCCCAGAGATTCTTTGTTCGATCCTTATTCACTCCATGCATCTAACCTCTCCTCTCATTCTTTCTCTTAACCAGTGGTGGAGGTTGAAAGCACCACCTTCATACAGAAACCTCCAAACCTCCATCCCATTAAAACCTTTATGCTAATTAACTTCTAAGGTATCCGCCACTTTGTTAGTCACCTCCTAGCTTCTACCTTGCTTCTGTGACAAAGAGAGAAAGCTTAGACGAGCCATGACGGAGAGAAGGCTCCAGCGAGATCCTTGGTTCTTGACCAAGTTGTAGACCGGCCACCGGTGTTGCTAGAGCTTCCGCCATAGCCACGGTGGTTAAGCGAAGAACAACAAAGCTTGTAAGCTTCAATTTGGCTTAAGATTTAATCGGAATAACTCTTTCGTCTTCCATCAAATATCAGGTAAGCTATCATATCTCTTTCTTTCATTTTTTTAATATTATTTTTCCGTATGTCTCAGTCATTCAATCAGTCGTTTGAATCATGGGAAACACTCGCATTCGATCCATACTCCACGCATTAATATCCAGTTCTACTAATTATTTATTCATTTCTGTGTCCACCACGATCCAAATCCTTGCTATTCTCGAGCAAGGGTTAAAGCAAGGCTCATCTTCCCATCTTCGCAGAGCCTTCCATTTCACCTCACGCCCACGGTAGAATAGTCGCTCTATGTCCATCGGTATGTTGGATTAACATTGCAGGGGAATTGATCTTCAATGACCGGAGATTGAATCACATCTTCGATCTCCATTTTCCACTCTGACAGTACTCCATCGACATAGCTATACAAGGTGTCTCGCCTCTTCTTTCACCCTCAACCAACTTCGCAAAGCCTTTACGAAGGTCATTCAACCTTCAATGGTAGCATAGGAGAAAAGAGGAGCAATAGAAAGAATGTCAGAGCAAAGTCTAGGCACCGCCGCGTGCGGAGGAGCTGGAGAATGGAGGAGAAGCAGTTGTCGTTGTATCCCTTCTATTGGGCATGATCCAATGATTGCAATCATGCCACGTCTACTACTCGAAGTAGTGCTTTAACCCTGAGGTCCAGAGTCTGAGCCTCGTGTGGAGCACCATACGTTTGACACGTGGTCCGAGCCTCATTACCAAACCTCGCTAGATCATGTGACTTGCGCACATGACTATGAAATTTGCAGCACCAGCCCCCGACTTCTCAGGAATTGCATATAAGTGCTCTCGTACTATGAAAATTTCATAATACCCCTGCAGGTTATTGCATTTGCATTTCAATCCCTGTTTGTCCTTATTTGTAATAAAACTTGGAGTTTTTCTTGCAAAAATGCCCTTGGATAGTTTGTTCAACAACTTTTTATTATAAATTCAATTAAAGTGATTTTGGTCTCGTTTGAAAACTATTTTGTTGGTATATCTATTTTATATTCTAAATGCTTAATTAGGTCATTAATTAAAGTTGAAATTGTCATTTTTTTGTATGATTGATCTTGATATATTTTGTGCTTCTTAGTGGATAATAATTAGTTAATTGGGATCATTACCATTAAGTTAATAATTGGTTTAAGTGCTTGTTAATCTAAATTGAGTAACAAATTGAAATTGACTGTAACTATTACTTTGAAACTGCTTTCGAGAAGAATTGATTAAATCTATCTTAGGATTTGATTTTAGACCTCGTTCGATTTTCAATTATTCTGGGTAATTCTTGTTATTAACCCCAATTGTTCATCGTATTTTTAATTGCATTGTGAATGATATAAGCTTATAACTTATGCATTATGGTTTCGTATAATTTGAGTGCATAAAAAATGTGTTAAAACCATATCTTTTGTGAATTGTGCATTTGCTCTAAATAATTAACCTATAAATTGTCAATTAAATCATTTGATAGTTAAATTTCGTCACTAAATTGTTCGCATCTTTATGTTCGACCCTGAACTTCCCATATTAAAAATAAAAGTTGAATCCTCCTCGCGGAGATTATTTATTCAGTTTTGTATGACACGCTAAGTGCTCGGGCTATAACAGATCCAAATTAACTTATGCATTTAGCGATTCATCACCGATCTATCTTGTTTGCTCCCTGTGTTCGACACTCTACACATACTTACAACTATACACACATTTGTAGAGTTATAATAAATTTTAACTCCACATATTTTGTGTTTCGTTTCTTTACATATATAGCAGGTTAATTGTTGAATTTAACGACTTTTGTGAGTGCTCGCTTCAGCGACAGTGTAGCTCCCACCTTGTGTGGACTACATTAGACCCTTGTGAAGTCTGTTATTTTACTCACACATGCCATGATGTTGGTACCCGAGTAGAAATCTCCTCTCCTTTTTCATTAATGACCACAATGATCCCTAATTTCTTTGGAACTACATGCAAGGGACTCACCCATTTGGAATCGAAGATGGGATAAATGAATCATGTGCCACACTATTTCGTGATTTCTTTCATGATGACATCCTGCAAATTAGGGTTCAGTCTTCATTTAAATTCTCGAGACGGCTTGGCATCATCTTCTAATAAATGTGGTGTAAACATAGGGCAGGATTGATCCTGTAGAGGTCTGATACATTCCAACCAAGTGCCTTACGATTTTTCTCTAAAACCTCGAGCAATCGAGATTCCTAATCTGAAATCAGCCTACTATTGATGATGTCCGGATACATTTTCTCTGCACCCGCAAGGAAAGCGCACTTGAGGCCTGCCGGAAACTGCTTAATTCTAGTTCTAATCAAACTTGATTCTCGAACACTTCAAAAATAGTGATGGTAGGTGATTGATCTGCCAAGATTTTTGAGGTGTTGCTCACTCGGTCACTTGTGGCTAAGATGACAAAATGGTGAACAAATCATCAAAGAATTCATCATGTTCAAACTGGCTTGAATTTTCTGAATCAAGAAGGCTCATTAGCGAATAAGAATCGATCTCTCAATTGATATTGAGCATGTATCGACTGTGACTTCCAGGTCCTCTACAGGAGAGAGTATTTCCTAGGTTCATATGTCATTCAAAGATATATATGTGTCTCTGATTTCTGTAATAATGTTGCAGTCTGCTACAGGTGGTTCTACTCGGATTTCATCAGATACAACTTTCGCCCCACTGATCATATCCATGGTGACTCTCTTGTTGCATGAGTTGAATGTGATCTTCATATACCCATAGTCAACAACCGCTTCGGTTGTTTGAAGGAACGACTGCCTAAGGATAATGGGTGTCGAGAGTAACAATGCAGACGAATCCATGTCCAAGAGGACAAAGTTCATTGGGAAGAGCATATCATGTAGGGTTACAATAATGTCCTCCAATAAATCTCTGAGTCACTTAATGGATCGATCAACAAATCGAAGGATCATGTGTGTCGGCTTGAGCAGACTCAGCCCATATTTTGTGAGTAATGAGCGAGCATGAATTGATTGAAGAGCTGTTATCAAGAAGAGTTCGCTCGAATACTTAATCAAAAAATTTGCATCTGATCAAAGGAACTCATTTCTCTATCTTTTTCTTAGGGAGGATGTTGATGGCACTGACTGTAGCCATGGCCAAGACGTGCTTTTCGACTCTGTTACATTAGTTCGTGAGGGGTTGATGCTTTGTTGTACATGTCTCTTTCAATCCCTTCTTAATTGCAAGCATGTATTCCATGGCTTTCATTAAAGGAATTTCCAATACCAAATTCTGAATAATATCCACAACTGAGGAGTCAGACAATGCATTTTTCATTTTTTTAAATTTTTTTGGATTTTTTAATAGCATCAGGAAAAGGAACATTCATAGAACTGAAACCATTATTCTTATGTACATCAGAATCAGCATTTACAAATGACTCGCTAGAAGAGGGTAAGCAGTCAACTAAAAAGGTAGGTGATGCAGGAAGAAAAGCAGGAAATTTGGCTTCGTCAATCGGCACGGGATCGGTTGTTGGTGCTAGCGTCACTATGGTTGTCTCGACTCAACCTTTGTTGTTATTCTATTTTTTATTTTTTGCCTTTTGCTGCTTTTTTTAATCTTGTTGCTGGTGATGGTGACTAGTTGTAGCTGGCGCGGCTCCTCCATCTTCTTTGTCCCCACCCAGTCCTGCAGCTGGCATGGCTGATGCATAAGATGATGATTCACCAGACGATGCTTTATTCTTTCCCATGATGGTGGAAGACGATAGCAAAGTCCTACTAATCCTAAGAGTAACAACATTAGAGTGCTCATTTCTTTTAAAGTTATTGGGGCTACCTTCGACCTGCACTGCGATAGAAGTTTTTGTGGTGGTGAGATCATTGAGCTTCTAGCTCATCTCAGTAAGGCTCTTTACCAGCTAAACAAACAGTCGAGGGTAGGGTTCACAGGAACTATTTGATGAATCCGTGATTCTTGCCTTTATTCATTCATTTTGGCTAAAATCCTTAGTAAAATGCATGTAAATAATCACTAATTCCAACTAATTATCATTCTAACCACAAATATTAATATTATATATTTAATACTTATTTTATCCAAAAAATTTAATAAATATAAAAATAAAAATAAAATAAAATAAAATAAGGTTGTAATATAAAATATATACAGACTGATCCAAACTCGGAGATCGGGTAAATACTAACTTGGTCAACAAAATAAATAAGTAGGGGTGATAAGGATTCTAAGTTATAAAAATATCCAGAAAATCAAGACCAAAAATATAATTAAACAAATTTTTCACTTTCTAAATATTTCACCTATTTGTTTATCACTTAGATCGTTCCAAATCAAAATACTTCTTTTATAAAAGTTATTCATGAAAATATATATTTTTTTATAAAAATGTCAGAAAAATAATTCAGCATAAAAATAACATATTACAATGAATCGAAGAAGCCGCAAAAGCTAACTTTCAAGGTTCATAACTATTTATAGAAAACTCCAAACAGACCAAACTCACTTTTAACCTTTGTTCTATTAATAATACTAATTATTAAAAATATCAAAAAATTCGAATAAAACAGGTGAGTTTTAGCGTTTGGGACCCGTTGTCTATGTGTACTATATGTAGAAACTTCTCATATTTTTAATTAATTAACCCTAAATCTGGTTAACCTAATTTTTTTTCTAAAAATCATCTAAAAATGTATAAAAATATAACTAAGTCAAAATACTAATAAAACCTGAAGCCACAAAGCCGCTACCTAAATTTTCTGGACCTAATAACTCAGTCATACAGATTCCGAATTAGGCAAACTCAGCCTTAAAATTCATTTATTTAACTATCTACAAAATGACACTAATTTTGCTAAAATCGGAGTTAGTATGAAAAATGTAGGTTTCGTGACCGTATTGGTACATTATACGATGTACAATAAATTATTATTATTTAATATATGTTATTTATTATATTTATATAATTTAATAATATTCCATTAATAAATTAATAATTAAATTTATTTAGTTATTAATTAATTATTTTACTTACTCATTATTTAATTACTAATTATCATTTAATAAGTCATTAAGTCATTTAATTATTTCACTAATTATATAGTTAATTAATTATTTAATCATTAATTACATATTTAATTACTTAATTAACCCTATAATTATTCCTTAAAATTAATACCATAGTAATTTATTAATTTATTTTAATTTTTTATTTTTATTTCCCTCTCTCTCGACCTTTCCCTTCTCTCTCTTCTTTCTTCTTCTTCCCTATTTCTTTCCTTTAACGCCATCCGTCTTCCCTCCTCCTTGTAACCTCCGCCAACTGCCCAACGGCCGGTCGTTGGCTGGCCGTTCCTCCAACTACCCTGCTTCCCATCACCTGTCAATGGTGACCACACTCAACCTCTCCTATTTAAGCATGTCGACCCCCTCCGAGAAAGAGATCTGCCATTTTGCAAACCTCCTTCCACTCGTGAGCATCGAGTGAGAGAAAAGACTCATGACAGGAGTCGGCTTCATCGCCGATCGACCAAGATTCGAAAGTAAGATTTAGGCGAGATCTCCGACGTGGAAGCCTCCGCTCTGCCGCGAATAGCCTCTGCCTCTGCCGAGCGTAGAGGTGAACATCTTTCCCGAGGCATTCATCCACCCACAGGCCACGAACACCATCCATGTTTTCCACTTCCAGGTTAGTTAGATTTTCCTTCTCTCCTCCTTTGATTTCTCTTCCTGATCTCTCTGCTCTCCTTCATTTATCTGTTGATTTCTACCAATCCGATCAAAATCCATCACCTCCTCTTTCGATTCCGCTTTTCCATTCCATCTCAAACCCCTCCATTCACCTCAAATCAAACCCGATCTGAGATTTGATCCTATCCTTCATATGCCAAGGATTAATCCATCCATGCCCCTATATATGTTGACAAATAAGTCGAGGATGAACCTTGAACCTAAGTTCCTTATTTACAGGACTGCGAGCATCAGAAACATCGAGCAGCATTGTATGCATAGCCACTACAGCCGCTCGATTCTAAATCTCCATCACCGATCGAGCTCCATCTACTAACGTGATTTTGGGAAGAGTTTTTAGAATAGCAATAGCACCCTACACTTCATCGACTACCTTCCGTTTCCATTTGAGCTGCGAGATAGCATGCCATCTGAAATTGAGGAAACAAATAGCAATCGTCGATTTAATTATCGATGGGTTGCATCTACAATTGAAGACAAAAATTTTTCCACCACCGTTTGGAGTGAGAGGCACCAAAACCTCTCCAGCCAAAGTTGACCGCCGTCGTGGTATACGATCAGAAATTCTCGGAACTCTGCTTTAATCCACCTTCGCCTCGCCCGTGAGAATCGCCTGGAACTGATCTGAGAAATTGGGAAAGAACCCAAGTTACAGTGACCAGCTGATCAGAGCTGATCGGACTGATCAGATTGCAACTCCCACCGCTCAAGCAAAACACGTGCATGGCATGTATTTCTCAGACTTTTTTGATATTTGCATTTTGACACCCAAAACTGCTTGATATCATGCTCAGGTCCTGATGCAGCTTTTGCACATGATTCAGCACGTGGTATCTAGGGTATTTTTATGTGAACGCCCCCAGAGCTTTCGTCATTTTTGATCAAGTTCGGAATAAGGAATATCACGTGCAGGCGCATGTGTAGCTTGCATATTTTGTGCCAATCACCTCTACATTTCTAATGCGCACTCACCCTAGATTTTCATAATAATTACATCCATACCCATAACCTGTATATATCATACTATACATACCATCTAAAAATAAAATAAAATACAATACATAAAAAATATAAAAAATACATATTAATTACCAGTATTATACTATATACTATATTAAATAAGTTTTGCAAAATAAAAATATTTTTTATTTTCAATAAATCATTAAAAATACCAAAAAATATAACAAACTTGAACATTCAAAAAAATATAAGAACACCTTTAAAAATCTAATAAAAAGTACATGTAGTTTATTTTACTTTCTTTCGCATTTTAAACCAAAAGCTAAATAAAAATTAAATGATAAAACTAATAAAAAAATATAAAATACATAAAAACTTTAAAAAATCACAACTAATTCAAGAAAATCACAAAAATATGTATTACATATCTTTTTAAAGATAATTTCACCAATTTTGCAAAAAAATAAACTAAAAATATTTTGCTACTATTTTCTACCTTAAAATTTGAAAATAAAAATCTATTTTTTAATAAAATTTCATTTGTCACCTTAAAATTAAACTGAAATGCATAAAAACAGAAAATAAAAATAAAAGCATAAAATAACAAAAATAAAATCAAATAACAATTACAAAAAAATCATAAAACAAATAAAAAATCATAAAATACTTAAAATCATAAAAACAATATAAAATTCATAAAAATTAAAATAAAAATCCACAAAAATCCCTAAAAATAAAATAAAAATTAGGAAACCTTTTATCTTAGGATTTCTATAGTTTAATCCTAGTTTTCCAATAGTTTGCCTCTGTGAGTTCGACACTCCTGTACTTGACACAATACGCATCATGTTTAGGAATATAAATGAAGAAATAATAAAAAAGTAACTAAAAATTATCTTTTCTGCAAAAATTTCACCCAATCGATTCAGTGACATTTTTCTTCTTTTGGAATAGTAGATTGGGTGGTTTTTCACTGCCTCGTATGATTCAATGTGTTGACCACGCTGAGATCGATGATTATACCGAGGTTGTTGGTTGTTGCTCTGATGATGTTGAGGAAGAGGGAACTGATATTGTTGATATGGAGGAGGGTACTGCTGATGCGGAGAAGCCGCGTAAGAGATATATGGTTGACAGTACTGCGAATGCTAGTAAGGTTGATCCTATCTCTAATTATTCTGATTCTATGGAGACTAGTGGTGTTGTGGATGTTAGTTATGTTGGACATATCTACCACCCTGAGGCTAGTGGTACGGACGAATGGCAGAAGACTGACCCTATGGTTGTCCATCAGGACAGGTCAGTTGTGAATCATTATTCCATATGCCATTCACTTCTTGGATCTAGGGTGGTGGTGGGAAGACTAGATCGTATGAAGGCTGGAGGTATGGCTGGTATACCACCAACTGTTGTAGGAGCGGGGCATGTTCGGGAGCATGCACGTAGTATACGTGCTGGACTGCTGGCTGCAAATTGGGTTGAGGATGATGATGCATGGGTTGCTCTTCTTTCTTATCAAATGGAGTCTCAGAAGATGGGTTCGATGATTGGCAAGCATTGATGTCACTGACAAGTAGCTCCAATTGCTTGGTGATATGATCCAACTTGTCCAAATGATGAGCTCTTTGTTTGATCACTGCTAGTTTCTCCAAATCTTGTGATTGTTTCTCAATGATGTCCACTTTGGACAGATGGCCCCCAATGATACTATGGTTGGAGCTTTCATCTCTGTCCACTTCTTCAGATGTTGCCATATGGACAGGCTTGTGGAGGATCTGGGGCTGCCTCTGATATACACGGCCTCTCCTTCAGCCATTTCCTCGAATATTTCCCAGACAACATCTTCATCCTTGTTAAAGTTAGATCCACCATAGGTGGCATCTACTGGCATTTGACTCTCAGTAGTCAGGACCTCGAAGAAGTGTTGGACCAAGCTGGTCTTCAATATATCATAGTGGGGACATTTCTCCTACAGATCTTTGAATCGCTCACATGCCTCATGAATAGATTCGTGGGTATCCTAGGAGAAGTTGCTAATCATGGCTGGCGTTTCGTTGAGGTGATCGAGAGGATAAAACTTGTGAAGGAACGTGGACTTAAGGTCCTACCAGATCGTCACGACCTTCCCTAGATGTTTGACCCAATACAGGGCCTTATCTTGGAGGCTGGAGGGAAACGCGGTCATCTTGACTACGCCTAACGGAATGTTAGGGTAGTGCGTGGTTCCGCAGATGTGGGAAAACTACTGCAGGTGAATGTAGTGTTCCTCGTTAGTGTTTCCATGAAAGGTGGGAAGAAGAGCAAGGAGCTGAGGCTTGAGCTCGAAGTGGGCATGCACCGGTGGAATTCGTATCCACTCGGTCATCTAGTTGTCTCCAGGATTGTAAGTCTATTTCAGCATAAGCTTTGGAACCTCGGGTATTTCTTCTTCCTCTCGATCATTGTAGGGTATTTCATTCACTCTTCCTCCTCTTGGTTTATACCTCAAATCATTCAACATCTATTAAAATGTAGTTTGGGCTAATTCTTTCTCAGTTGGCTATTGTTAGATGACTTGGATGGATGCGAGAAATTAAGCATTCACTTGATTTTGTTTGGGTGTCGGGCCCTGCTCCATAGAGGTTGTCCTTTTCCTTTTCCACCTGGAGGAGCCATCTCAAGGTCTGAGTCAGATGGCACAAATTCCAGATTGAGATCCAGGTTCTGACTTCAATCTGCAATATGAAAGGTATCCCAATCAGACCAATTGTAAAATTGAGCACCAACTGACTAGATGGATCTGATATTAGAGTCAATCCCAGATAGTTGTGAATGGAGCATTTGGTGTGGACTGTAATCAACCTCCATTCACAACGAGCGGTAATGGGACAAGAGTGATCCCAGCTTATTAAGGAAGTAGGAAGGAAAGAAGACGTGGAGTCTACAGATTGGTCTGCAAGATCCAAACCAAGTTCTCAAGAATCGCCTTGAATTTAAATATGACAGATTCATGGAATTGATGTAGGTCTCGGTGGAGTCCTGACTGAACCATCCATGAGTCGACATCTTGGAGGAATAAGAGGAAGATCGATGCTGAAAGAAAGATATGATGGTCAACAAGGAATAAAAGTAATGCAAAATAGTAGAAGGCTATAAGTGGGCAGGGGGTCAAAGAGAAGGAGACATGAATAAAATGTGCACCAATGTGTGGGATGTGATCTTTGAACCTTAATCTAGATCCATACAAATAAAATATAAAATTGGGTTCACCAACTCACAATGCGAAGCCGTAAGAGATCGACTATTTTTATCTTTTTAGTTTTATTGTTATTTCAAGAAAATATGATAGCGAGTCATTATCAGCTAACCCTATAGGAGAGTGTGTACTGCTAGAAAAGTATCTCGTAATTCTTCCACCTTCTTTGTAACCTCTACTCTACGTGCTTAAAGGTCCTTGATCTCGTATATGGGAGGCTACTCAGCCAAAGAATAAGAGTGGTGAAGCTGATGGTAGCGAGTCCAATACTTCAAACCAAGCTTGTAACGGAATCATCCATGAGCGTGCAAGGGCCAACTCAGACGTGAGACGATGAGACAGACACACCCATGTGGGCATGGCCTAAGCTCAATACTTTAGACTGGGTCGGCGTTCCACACAAGGTAGGAATGTCATCATTGACCAAGTCCTACTCATCCATGTACGATAGAAGAATTGGTACTTTATCGCACCCATGTGATAATCAAGGTGCCGTGACAAAACGGGTCGCTCTATCTGGAAGGTACCCGAAAATAGTGAGGTTTATAAACCCAAAATAATAAAGCCCATTACAGATTTTAATTAAGGTCAAGGTTTATTTAGCAGCCCCATTGTTTAATTTTTCTTGGTTTTCACTTTTTTGAGTATTTTTCAAAAAAAACCACTTAATGATAATTTTATATTTCCTTTGAGTCCTAAATGATATAAAACAAGGGGTAGAGACCAAAAAAGAAATTTAAATGGACACGAAAGTGTAAATCTTACTCTCGTACCAAATGATTCATGCAAAGTAAGAAAACTCACAGTACTTCCCAACGCTCTCCATGCGGGATGCAAGGCAGAATTGAAATATTTACAATATATGATGATATGCAACTAATGAAACTGTCCTAAACAATACTTGCCTATTATCGGGAAGAAAAAAATGCAAACTTCTCAAAAATGGGTCCTAAGTCTGGTCTTGGGGACTCCTCGGTGCCCACCACAGCGGGTCCTGTAAGCGTTGTATGGAGTCCCTCACGACGTGTGGTTCCAAATTCAAGAAGTTTGCAATTAATTAGTTGACTAAGTCCAAATGTAAATCACTATAGGTGCATGCTTCTATTAGGTGTTTGGACCAAGCTACCGATGCAAGCAAGCCTACATCTAGGGGCTTCTATCATATAAAACAAATGAAAAGAAAGGCAGCAAGCTCAAAACACGAGAAACAAATAAAGCAAGAAAATATGAAAATCGTGATGAGGCCCCCAAGTGAACAGACACTCGGGCAATGAACCTCTTAGATGTGAAATGTCTAAGTCCAAAATTATGACAAGTTATTTTACAAAAATAAAAAGAAAACACTCTCTCACTTAAAAATAAAAACAAATCTAAACTAGAATCTATGCTACAAGGCTCCTTATTTTGTTTGCTGCCTCTCCTACTGGACAGGGCAAGAAAGCCAGTCACCACCAAGCTTGGCTGCATCGACCTCCTAAGAAGTCGTCCTCGCATAGCGGGCCCTTGCATCAAACAACACAAAGAGATGTAGCACAAATAATCAAAAATATGAGATAAAATAAATAATCAAGACTACATAATGCATAAACTAGGTTACACTAGCACGTTGCTCCCCAACAATGGCGCCATTTGATAGAAGGCATTTTGCATCGATCTTCTAATCAAACACAATTAGCAATCGATGTATGACCAAGTATGCATCTAATCAACAATCAACCTACAGAAAATTCACGCGATCAATGTGCATGAGTTAAAATTTATTATAACTCTACTATAGATGTGTATACGTGTAAGTATGGTAGAGTATCGAACACAGGGACAAATACATGGTATCACTAATTATTATTTATAAGTAAATAATGAATAAATAATAATGTGTAGTTGTATAATTATTCAATCAGTTAATGAAATAATTAACTAATGTTTTTTGTGGGTTTTTAATTAAATAAAAGGGTTTTTATATTTATATATACATATTTTTAAATTTTCAATTTATAATTTTTATTTTTTTACAATTTCCTGATTTTTTATTTCTTTTTCTTTTTAATATAATATATATTGTGTATGAAATATGTATAATATAGGGGATATATAATATAAAATATATAATAAATATACAAAATACGAAAATATAAATAAATATAGTCCTTTTTATTTTTTAAGGGATTAAAAATAATTATAGGGCATTTATAATATATACAAACTATATATTTGTATATAGGGATATAATACAATATAGGGTACTATAACAATCCATAGATATATAATTAATCAAAAAGTACCAATAAATTATTTTTTAGTTTTTTTATATTTTTCCAATTTTTTTGTGATTTTAGGGATTTTTGCCAATTTTTAAGTATTTAAAGTCCAAAATAGTTAAAAATAATGACTAATTAAATAAGCTAGATTGCTTTTAGATTTAAAAATACTATGTAAAGTCAAAAATTCTCAAAACTAATTTTATTGTTTAATGAATATATAATTTAGAAATAGGAATAAATATTTATGGATTTTTAGAATATTTTTTATAATTTTTATGAGGATTTTCAAGCTTTTTAGTTTTTTTATGATTTTCTTTTTCTCTTTTTAGGGATTTTTGGTCCGGAGGTACTAAATCTAATAATAAACAACTACAAATTTTTTACAATTTTTAGAGGTGTTTTAATTTTTTGGTATTTTTTGTTCAGACAATAGATTGGATCTTTGGCCATGGCGTGATTTAGGGGTTTTCAATCTCTAGAAATCAGGCGGCATGCCATGGCAGATCATCATGAAATTAGCAGGAAAAATGGAGCAAAAGTCGGGTCCTGACAAAATCACAGCTCAAGGAAGAGAGGGGTATTGACCCAGGTCAACATGGGAAACGATCTGGTTGGTCCACATGGACCAAACAGATAAATGCAAGGTAAAAATTCCTTATAAGATGAATAATAATTAGTAAATGAATTAATTATTTTTTAGTTATGAAATAAAAAATGTTTGTTATTTTATGTAGGATTTAATACCTATTTTTATTTATTTTTATGGGTTTGTTCATTAGGAGTTAATTTTTACAGGTATAATTATAGGTATATCGACCTATGTTTTGTATGTTTTATTTTTATTTTGTATTTTAGGTTTTATTATATTTTATATACATATTTAATATATTTATAACTTGTTTAAATATACATAAATATATTTTTATTATATTTTTATGAATTTATTTGTATACTTAAATAAATATATGTGTTTATTATATATGTATAAGTATAGGTAATTCATCTATGTATTTGTGTACAATTATTTATTTTAATGTATTATATATCATTTTAATTTATTATAATTACGTACATATACTGAAAATAATATTTAAAAAATATAAAAATATAAAATAAAGTAAAATAAAATAAATAAATAAAATGAATATTTTATTCATGTATATTGTACAATAAGGGTCCATAACCTAACTTTTACGTCTTAACTCCAAATTAAATGAAACCATCATCATTAAATATCTAATAAAAAGTTATATTAATTAAAGGTGATTTTAATGGATTTTGAGTTCATATGGAGAAGAGATGGGTTTGGGATGTTTGGATTTTGGATTCTTATTCTGAGTGTATATTGTGCATTGTGTATTATTTTCATGTGAAATAAATTTTATATCTTTCTATATATTTTTATCTACAACTTTTATGTACAAAGTTTATTGATTTGAAGTATAAATAATAAAGAATAAAATAGATGTCAATACTGAATTGTTGAAGAATAGAAATTAGGGTTTTATCATGTGTATTGGCCCTTATCTCCCCCTGCTTTATTCCTTGTCGACCCAGTCATCATGATGCCTGGGTCTCGAGGTTTAGGGTCATAAAATACCTTTGACATGTTATTCCTTTTCTTTTCTTCCTTTATTCTTTTATTTTGGCTTTAACTAAAATACTTTATATAATAAATATAGTATAAATAATGAATGTTATTTTGTACAAATTAATGATATTTTCATGCTATTAACTAGGGATTAAAGGCGAAAATGAAAGAATGAAGGTGATGAAATGGAGATTCATCACTGGTTTTAAGCACGGTACTTGATAATACAGAAGTATGAGGTATGTAACGTCCAGTCTTCGACGGTATGTAGTGTCTGAAAGGTTAGATCCGGTAATCGCTATGTCGATTGCTCTCGTGGCACTTTGTACTTACATAATCCAGATAAATCAACAATCAACCCACAATCTATGATAAATCAATGAAAAGTGTTTAGGGAGAAATTTATTATACCTTGCAAAAAACATGTATAACAAGCAAGTGTAGGGGTCGAACTACTAAGAGCTACGAGGATAGGTATTTATTGTCAATTAATGAAAATTAAACAATAAATAATTTTGTATCTTTTTTTGTTTTTTAGATTTTTCTGGGCTTTTAATTACATTTAATTTTTATGGATTTTGAATTTTATAGATTTTTATATTTTTATATTTTTAATTTCTTTTTAATTTTGTAATTTTTTTTAATTCCTCTTTATTTTTAAGATATAATAGGTATATATATCAACATATAATAATATGTATAATATAAATAATATATATGATATTTATATAATATAATAAATATATAAAAAATCTAGAAATACTATTAAGTACACTCCTTTTTATTTTTTAAAGGTTTTAAAATATATTTAAGGTATTTATCATTAATATTATTATAAATAATATAGTGATAATATATATAGATTATAGAAGAGTTTATATTTATAAATATTTGTATATATACTCAAAAATTATAAAATAAATGTTTTGTGTTTTTATAATTTTTCTCTACTTTTTATGAATTTTCTTTTAAATTTTGCTAAATTTTAGGCCTTTTAATTGATTAAAAATATCAAAATAATGATTTATCTTAATACGATAATTTGTTTTGGGATTTAAAAATAGATAATAAGTTCAAAATTTCTCAATACTAATTCTAATATATAAGATATGATATATATATATATATATAATTATATAATATACAACTAACTTTTTCCTATTTTATATAATTTTTGCAATTTTTTATAGGATTAGGAGGGTTTCTCAATTTTAAGATTTTCCTTTTTTTTATTTTTGGTCTGTAGTTGTATTATATAGTAATATATAATGTATATATTTAGAATTTTTCGATAAAATTTTGTATTTTTTTATATTTTTAAAGCTAGATCCCTCTATCAACTTTCACTAGTGGATTAGAGAACTATCTTAGTTCGTGCGCACACCTAACACCCCTGGAATGCCTTTGTATCCCTAGTAAGCTGTTGTGATGCAGGCATAAATAGCTCCTAAATGATTTCTAATAAATGGAAAATTGCAAGAAAATGCTAAATAAAAATCATGGTATAACTAAGCATTAGATAGAGCATTTACTATAATCTTTCCACGAATTTACAAGCATAGGATCTATTTAAATAAAAATAAAAAGTCAAAAATTAATTTACAAGCCTAGGAGGCCATTTTTGCAATAAAATTAAAATAAAAGGGTTTCTGTGCAAAAACACCAAAAGTATAAGACTGTTATATAATTTTTAACTGCTAAAAAGAAATAAACAAAGCTGACGGAGGCTCCCTACACTTTTCCCACCTCACGTGGGCTGCCATGTGAGGTTAGCTAGCATAAGACCTATATGTAATAAATAATAAAGTGTGGGGGTCCACTGCAATTTCTACACAAGTTTTTAAACTAAATATTTATAGGACTGATTTGTAAATATAAAAGGATGTAAGGGACCTAAGTAACTTACCCACTTATGCCGCACGATCAGGCGATGCTCCGTTCGTCACGTGGAAGATATGACTACGAGAAAGGGCTTTGTTTCGCCTAGAATTGGATGGCCTAGTTAGATCTGAGTCATTACTTGGATCAAATGGTTTGGGAAGGGTCACCAAGAACATGTATGAACTTCTTCTTCCCCGGCCTTTGATCCCCCAGATCTTCACGCTCTAACATCCTCTTCCTCCTCTGATTATTGCTTCGGCTTCCTATAGTGCATACGCATCTATATCGGGGTTCAACTAGGTATGAACCCCATTAGAGGGGGCATGAATGTCTTGTTTCGCCTAGAGGTATAACTTGGACCTAGGCTTGTCTCCAAGGGGTCTTTTGAACCCAATACATACACAAAAAGTTTGAAGAAGATGAGGGGTTTTTTTCACCCTCACTTGAAGCAAGGTTCGCAAAGGAATAACGAATGTGTGGAGCTCCGGTGAAGGCAGAGGAGGAATCTCTGGTCCCTACTCAACCTGTGCAGGATTGACAGGAAAACAAGGGGACAATGGAGAAGGAGTAGGGGTTTGAAAATGAGGAGCAATGGCAGGGGGAAACAGTCGGAGAACAATAAATTTGGTGTTGGAGCCTAGTGCTCCGGTGATTTTAATTCCTAAAATTACGCTAAAGCTATGACTAGTTGACTAAATTAAAACTACATCTAAGTTACTGGAACGAATGCGAGAAGAAAATTGTACCTAGCAGCTCAACTTGATATGAGTCAAGGAGCAAACGAGTCATCGTCGAAGGAGCTCCGGCAGCACTTGCATCACAACTTCTGCTGCTTTATCCAGGCCAAGAAGGTATGGATCACCATGTTTTCATCACAGAGGCTCTACAGAGGAGTCTTAATGGGGTTATAGTAGCGAGAGAAGGATCAATACGCAAAGGTGGTGGAGATCTAATTATATAGACATGGTGATCGGGCAAAAAGGTGGAGAGGTTGTGTGCGAGGAGGAAGTTGTAGGTGGGATTTATGGAGTGGGCAAAGGTGAGGGGTGTGCGGGCTGTAGAGTGGTGAGGTGCTCGAGGAGCATGGAGGAAGGGAGATGGAAAAGTCAGAGGTCTCATGACCTCTGACACAAATGGGGGTGGGGCAAGGACTGTTCACCAGAGGTCAACAGTCGGGCGTAATGAGATTCAAATATCCCTTATAAAATAAATTAAAAATATTAAATGATTTATTTAGTTTTGGTCAAAACATGAAAATTTTCCTTATTTTATGAAGTATCTAACTCTCATTTATATATATTTACAAGTTGATTTATTATTTGTTAGTTTTCACATGTACAATTATAGGTTTATATACATGTATTTGTAGTATTTGATTATTATTTTGTGCTTTACATTTTATTATTTTATATACATAATTTTATATGTATTTTTTTAATTACGTATTTATATATTTTTAACCTATTTTTATGACTTTTTTTAATTACTTAAATAAATATGTATATATTATATAGGTATATTATAAGTATAGTTTACCAATAAGCTAAAGTACATTATTTATTTTAATATGTTTTTATTCTAATTTTAGTATTTACATGTATTTTGAATAATAACTACAAATATATGAAAAATATAAGAATGCTAAAGATTACAAAGAATCAATATATTGAATATTATATACAGGTAGAGTACATAATGAGGACCCAAAAGTCAACTTTTGTAAACTCCAAATTGAATGAAACCACCTTAGTTAAATAGATAATTTAATTTTATGAATAATAAAGGTGAGTTTTGTAAATTTTGGATATGTATGGAGAATATACAGGTCTGTAAAATTCTCTTTGCAGCTTGTTATTATATGTGTCTCAGGCACACTGTGCATTGTTTTTGAATGAAATCGATTTTGTATTTTTCTTTGTGTTTTTATGTACAATATTCATGTAGAGAGTTCTATTATTTGAGGTATAAAAATAAGAAAATAAAATAGGTCCCAAGAGCCTATTTATTGTCAAATAAAATTAGGATCTTCAAGTATTTTCTGTACAGTTTATTTGTCCTATCTCCCTTCTTTATTCCATATCGACTAAGTCATAGTGATTGGGTCTCGGGGTCTAGCGTCACTCATTATCTTTGACACTTCATTCCTTTTCTTTTCTTTCCTTTATTCTTTTATTTTGGAATTAAATATAATATTTTATACATTATTTATTATCTATTTATTGAGTGTTATTTTCACAAATTATTGTTATATGCATGTGTTTAGCTAGGGATTTAAGGCCAAAATGACATAATAATGGTGATAAAATGGAGATTAATTACCCCCTACACTTGCCTTTATGCTAATAATTACAGAAAAAGAAAATAAAGAAAGAAAAAGAAAGAACTTGGAATATATTTTCACTTTTGAACTGGTCTTAATAGAATCAAAGTTTGGAACTCAGTTAAGACCTTTGGATTCTTGGTTTGTTTGGAACCACACTAAGGTTAGGAAGTTTAACACAACAACCCTTAGGTTCCATAATCTTAACATTCAATTCAATCCACAGCCATGTCAGATCCATTCTTTCAGTCGCATACTCTCGCAACCTTGGAATGACATAACCATGTGTGTGAATTTGCTAGCTCTTCCCAGACAAAATGTTGAACTATTAAGGAGTATCCTTCTTTGAAAAATAAACCTCCGGGAGATATATATTTCCTTCTAAGGTCATTTGCGTATAGTTCACAACCAAAAGGGGGAGGTTAGAAGAATGGGAAAAGAAGTGTAAATCGACCAGTGTAGTCTCATCTCCTTGTGAAGCCGGTCAGTGTAACCGAGTCTTCACCAAGAAGCAGGTTTTTTTTGGAAGCTCGATATTTGAGGAATTTTTGATGTAGTCTTTTTATTTGGATTTTTCTTTGTATTGCATTACTCTGCATTCTTGTTTTGCTCCAGCGGATATAGAATCTTTTGGTCTTCCTATGTTTTGGGGTCTTGGAAAAATCTGTGCTAGCAGACCATTCCTCATTCGAAGCATTATTTCAATCCAGTCTCCGGTTGTTAGGTACCCTTGCAACTAGAAGTGTATTGAGGTACCGATTTCAGCAGTCCCCACAAATGGTTCCTAAGCCACCCTTGAAGAAGCCACCTCGTATCGTCCTGACTTAGACTCCAAGATTTTTCAACAATCCATTTGGGTTGAGCTAAGTGTTAAGTGTGAGGTTTCTAGTCAAGTCACTATCTCAAGAGTTGTACGGATGACATGAAGGGCTCTAGTTAGACATGATGAATAGACTCATGAACACAGTCTTATAAAACCTAAAGAATTAAGAAAAGATGACATGAAGCATCTCAATTCCAGTCCTTATTGGGTTCCTCTGAAATCAAGTGGGTTAAGGTCTAGACCAAGCTCCAATCTTTAGACTTCATTTTAGACTTGTTCAATGGTCTCGACCATCCTGAAAAATGTAAATGCTATGTACAATGCAAGAAAAGTATTTATGTGGTACTATTTTCTTATTTTTGAACTTTTATGGATTTTTGAAAAATTTTGCAAATTTTTTTTGAAATTTTTGAAATTATTTTGCAAATTTTTATGGATTTAAGAATTTTGAAATTTTTAGAGATTTTTTTATAAAGGTTGGTGAAAGACGTATTTACTTATATTTACACGGGAGTGCATCAATATTTACAAGAATTGATTGAAGAATTTACAGGTTAAGGTAGTTGTTGTTTACTATTGTTTATAGACAAGGGTTTTGTAAAGAGTTTGATTTACTATAGATATGTATAAGTTTCTAAAACTAGTTTGAAAACATTTAACAAACATTTTTTAAAACTTTATTTTTCAATTAGTTTTTACAAACATTTTCCAATCATCAACAAAATTTGAAAATCATTTTCCAAAGATTTTTCAATAAGTGTGTATAGATTTTAAACATATTTTTACAACCATTTTCCAAATCATTTGTAAATTAAATTTTCAAAAATTTTATTCAAACAAATGAAATAATTTTTTATAAAAGTTTGAAAAAGGTTTTTATAAAGGGTTTGAAAACATTTCTCAAAAAAAATTCAAACGATTTTCAAGAGATTTTTCAAGTCATTTTTCAACCATTTTTCGAAACATTTTGCAAAACATTTTTAGACCAGTTTATTAATCATATTTACAAAGAATTTCTTGAAAAAATTAAATACATAATTAAATTGTACTCTTTACAGTTAATTAATTGTATACCCTTCTCTTACAGTATATTAGCCATATTATTCAAAAAACATGAAAGTACGAGTTATGGCTAAAGTACATACAACATATATACGACCCCTGTATACTCAGATTGAGTTATGTACTCATAGCTATCAAAGAGAGAAAGGAGGACATAACTCTTGTTGAGTATAGGAAAGCCTATACTGCAACGACTAAAAGAAGAAGAAGTCAACCGTCCCCCCATACTTAGGATCAACTAATCCCACATATAGCAGACTGTATGCAAAATGCAGGGAGGGTCGAGGGTGGGAATGAATAGATCAATGACTCGGTATGTATAACCTATACTTAGGGTAATATATCCCTAAGTATAGAGCAGAACTATCAACAAGACAGGAGACAAGCTATGGTATCAAAATAAATGAAAAATAAATAACGAGAATAAGAAGGTAAGGATGAACAACATCACTCCCCCTATTCTTAGGGTAAGAGATCCCTAACATAAGCAACAACAAGAGTTATGAAATGAAACGAAGAAAGAACACTCGACTTGTCCACCTCCCCTATACTTAGGATAAAGCACATTCTAAGCACGTCAAACACATTGATCGAGGTGGATGAGTAAAACAAAAGATGAAATGAATAAAACGAAAGAGAATATACAAGGTTGTGGCTATACAATGATCAAGAAGGTTGAAATTGTACCTTCTTGTGCGATGATACACAGATATGTCAAGAGGTCAAAAAGTGTCGGCTGTAGGAACCGCTTGAAATAGATCTAATGATCAAACAGAACTAGACCAAAATCATGAGAGAGGGGACTAGAGAGGAAATGAGCCAAGTCAGTTTCTCTCCTAAATTCTGGTGTCTTACAATATTTTTATCCAGGCAAATATTCATGGGCCGAACTCAAGGAGGCAAAAAATCATGCTCAGGTTTTTCGAGTAGAGAAAATATTTATGTGATATTTTTATTTCTTTCTTATCTTCTTCAGTGAGAAAACTCTTTTCGATTGTTTTTTGTTTTTATTTTTTATTTCATTTTATTTTTTCCAATTTTTATTTAATTTTAAAAGGGATATTCTGCAAACAATCTCTCTACAATATAGTATGTGCAAATAATAAAGAATAGGATGATACTATATAGTAGATGAATTGCTCGAGCAGCGAGATTGAGAAGAACTCAAAAAGAAACCAAGACGGGTCAAAGAATTAAGAATAAAATCCAAAAAAATGCGATGAAAATCCTCAAAATACAAAGCAAAATAAAATGAAGTAAAATGCTACTCTAGAATAATGTCTAAAATAGGTGTCTACAATAGTTCAAAATGAAGAATGTATAAAAAAATACAAGAAGAAAAAATGCACTTCTTTAAATTAGGTCCTTAGTCAGGGACCTAATTGAAAGAAAATATACTGGAACTATTACACATAGGTCCGTTATTAGGGACCTAAATGTAAATAAAATGTCTTCTGGAGGTGGGTTATCAATTTAGAATCTGTGGGGTTTCTTTAGAAAATTTTCCACCCCTACAATATTGGCGGGTAGGATTATATCAGTGGGGTCTATCTGGACCGTCGGTTGAGGAGGCCATGGTAGAAACCCGGAGCTCGGTTGTTCATCGCTTGATCTTTCCCAAAGGTGCAGCGGCTAGGGTTTCCACTCCAGCGATCGACGGAGCGGCTACTGCAATGGAACTCCTTCAGCAGGGCCAGGAGGGGGTCGCCTACCCCCTCCTAGCTCACCTGCGACAGGTGGTCAAAGATGGCAGAGGCGACTTCTGATGGTAGTCGTCGACTAGGGTTCTGAAGGTCCTGGTATTGCCCTACTGCTTAATTAATCCACAAAGAGGATGGGATTGCTCTAGATTGTTAATATGATACTCCAGAAGCATATATTGATATGCAATGAAGTTCCTATTGCACAATTTGCAAGAAATCAGCCATAATTGTTAGGGAAGATGATGTTCAAGAATGCGTTCCAGAAATAAAGAATACCAGATGGAATTTGAATTGGTTTTGATTCGAATTGGATTGGGAATTGAAATGTGAATTGAAGAATGGGATTAGGACTAGCTGATGACTTTCTTAAATCGTTAATTAAGGCACACGGATCGAGGATCGAATGAAGGGATGAAGGATATACTTGTGGTTGCAAAGTATAAGACTCCACAGTTTGTAGCTCGACGGTTGGTAGCCGGAGCTTTACACTGCGCGCGGTTGTGATTCAAGGCCGACGAAGAGCCTTAGAACCTCCTCAGATCTACCTTTTTCCATGTGAGATCGACCTCGAGTGTTGTCACCATTTTGGATGGTCGGAGCGGCACGAGGAGATTAGGTCAATGGCTAGTTTGTTCTATAGCTTGTAGAGTTAGTTTCTAAGTGTCGATCTTTAGGTGGTTATATAGAGTAATCGATAGGGTGTTGGTTTAGATCCTAGGACTAGTGAGCATCTAGTTTGTGAGGACAATAAGATCAAGGGTTTACATGGGATTTAGGATGAAAGGGGACGGGGGAATAAAATGGTGAACATGGCCTGTTGCAATAGAAAGACAGCATCCATTATTGGGGAGAAGAGGGCCTCAGGTGTTGACACATGTCAGCACCTAGTAGGCCAGAAAATTAATAAATTATAGATTGAGTATTAAATAACAAATGATGTTATTTTAAATATATATATATATGGAAAAAGGTATAATTATATTATATAAATTGTGGAATAATTTATTTTTATAGATAGTATATTTTTGTATATTACAAATATAATATTAATAAGTAGTTATATAGTATAATTAATAAATAAAATATTAATTTTTAATTCAATAATTTGATAAATAACATATACTTTTATATTTTATTAATTACTAAGATAATAAATAGTAGGTGTATGATTTTCTATGGATTTTTATAAATTAATTTAGATATATAAATAAATACAGATATATGTTACATAATTCAATTTCATCTATAAATTAGGGTTTTGAATTATTTAAAATATTAAATAAAAGTTAAAATTTCTGAAATAATTTATACACATTCTACATGATTATAAAATAATTAAAAATCATAAAATGAACAATACTATAAATAATATGTTTAGAAAAAAATAAATAAGCAGAAACCTAATTATCAATAGGTCCCAAAACCGATTTTTTGCAAACAGATTCCGATTTGAATGAAATACCTTCACTAATTAGAGAATATTATTTTATGAAATTTAAAGATAAGTAGAGTGAAATTGGAATTTGTTTGAAGAAGTTATGAGGTTTAGAAGTCGAGAAATTGACCATTTGTAAGTTGGATTTCTTGGCATATATAGGGGTTAAGATTTTTTATGATTTTTATATTTTTATATACATTTTTAGAAATATTAGGAGAAGAGTTTGGTAAAAGTTATATATAAATGAATTAATTAAAAATCATTGAAATTTTGATAAATACGTGACAAATATGGAATAATGTTCTCTATATATAATTGATTCTTTTTTATAATTTTCTTCCTTACCCCCCCCCCCACTTTATTATTTGTTGACCAATCCATATTGACTTGGTCACGGAGGTTATGTTATATAAATATATCCTACAACTATATTTATATGGGTTCAATGGGTTGTCCCTACACCATTTTTTAGTGTTTTTTTTCAAAAATAACACCATGTATTTTCATCACTATATCCCTCTAATATGTCATTTCAATTTTGTCAGAAAAAGAGATTGTCCTTCATGTAGAACAAATCGATTACAGCAATTCTAAGATAGTTAAATTTATCTGTTCTAGATGGAAGGCATAGGATTCTATGTTTCTGACGAAATTGGAATGACATATTATAGGTATATAGTGATGAAAATACATGGCTTTATTTTTGGAAAATAACATCGAAAATGGGCCGAGAGAAGCCATGTCGAGGGGAAGCACCATTTTTCCTATTTATATTTAATAGTCATATTGTACATTATATACATATTTACAGTATGACTCTTTTTATTTCCTTTCTTTTTATTTTTTTTATTTATTTACATATTTTAATGCATAAAAATGCATTTTATTCATGAATGATATTTTTATAATAAGTGACAATTAATGGATATTTACATGCATTTGTTAATGATTTTAAGACAAAATGCACAAGAAATGTTAATGAGTTATGGGTTCATCAACCCCCTATACTTAAACTTTGCTAGTCCCTTAGCAAACCCTTGTTTAAAAAATAAGGGAAAAGAAAGAAAGTTAGAATGAATTTATTTTCCTAATTCAATTCATGAGAACAGACAAATGACAGAGCTTGCACGTGCCTTAAACAAGCATTTTATCAGAGCCTTAACTAGGATTAGGATTTTAATTTCAAAAGTCCTCAAGTTTCACAAATCCTTATTTAGGTTCACCTCAACAGACAGCAAAGATCCACTTATCCATGTTGATAACTCTATCAACCTTGAAATAAATTTGTATAGTGTGTGAATTGTGTTAGCTCTTCCTGCTTAAAGAAGTGAAGAAACCGTCCATCCCAATAATACACTCCATTTGGTTTCTCATCCAGCTACTCTTTCCTCGAGGAGTGGGGTATTTCCTTCATCGAATAGAGAGAGAATGTAGAAGAATGAGAAAAAACTAGAGTGTGCCTAGTGCAGTCACATCTCCTTGGGAAGCCCAGTTGGTCTACCTAAGTCTCCACTAAAATGTACATGCTTTTTGGAAGTTTGGACCATTGTGGTCATATTTATATTTGGTGGTTGGCTTATGTTTGGTAGTATTTGTAATGTTGCTTGCACTGCATCAATCTTTTGTGACCCAAAGGATATAGCATCTTTTCATTCCGTCCATTTTTTGGGGTCTTGGAAAATTGTGCCAGCAAATCCTTCTCTTATCCGAAGCTTTATTTCAACCTCACAACTCCCATCTTTATACATCTGCGTTTTTATGGATTTTAAAGATTTTGTAATTTTTATGAATTTTAGGACTTTGTATTTTTATGGATTTTTTTAATTTTATAAACAAGCATAATTATAAGAATTTTTACAAGATAATTTACCAATATTTTATTTGGAAAAATAGCATAATATATTTTACAAATTTTATATACAAGGAATTTTAAATATTAAGCTATTTACATATATTTTAATAAATAGAATTTTATATAAGTATTATACATATTAAATACATTATTTTAATACTCATTTTAAATTTAAAATTTTAAATAATAACTTTACAAATATTTTACTTATTTACAAGGATTTTATGAATAATAAATAAAAAGATTTTAAATTAACCCTTACCCACTTTTTATGGATTTTATAGACGTAGAAACTACATAAATATATGAGTTATGTACGCAAGTATATGTACAATATATACGCACCTGCTATACTTAGCTTGTGCTATGTCCTCATAGTGTCAAAAGAGAAAAAGGAGGATATAACTCATGCTAAGTAGAAGTGGGTGAAAAGAACGAAAAAAATGAAGTCGACGACCCCACCTATACTTACGACCGGGTCATCGTAAGTATAGGTGAAGACAAAAATTAAATGACTAAGGGAACAAAATATACAAACGAAGGAACAAAAGAAAAAGAAGAAACGAAGTCAACGAAATCACTCAGTTTACCTATACTCAGGATCAGGCATCCTAAGTATAGAAGAGAGTGTGGTCAAAAAATAGGGACCAATGATTGTTGTAAAAGAAAGGACAACAAAATAAAGTGAAAAGAACAAAATCGAAAACAAGAATCAATGGACAATCGGTCCTTCCATACTTCGGATCTGGAATCCTAAGTATAAAGACGAGCAAAAATGGGGATGATTGGGATCTAAGAAGAATATACAAGTGATGGTGTACTCCAAAAAACTGAATGCCTCACAGGTCTCTGTACATGACAAAATGAAGTGGAAGAGTAGACATAAGTCTTGTACAGAGTAGATCACCTCAACCTGGGTTATACGGAATCATCTATTGTGCAAGCATGTACATATCATGGGTTGTCCCAGTAGAATTGCCTCTATAAGTGTACATTGTATGTGGCATAGGTCTCTCTACTGTAGTATACGTCTCTAGAGTCGGACTACAGAAGGTGTCTATACATGTATCCAACACACCATCTGACTCTCTATGGCAAATAATGTATGATCTGTGAAATTTAATTAACTGAGTTTCGTGTTGGAATATGTGTACTCTCGATCTACAGCAATGAGATATCTGGTGTAACTGATTGCTCATATGATTTTGAAATAATCTATGTGTCAGCATGTGAACGGTCGTTTGAAGAACTCGGTACCATGTGATTTGCCACATCCTCGTGTAGGGTATCATGGGTATCAAAATAAACGCTTCAAGATCAAGAGAATGTGTCTCATATATGTATTGACAATCATATGCAAGGATGTTTCCTCTGATGTGAATGATAATATTGATCTGGGGTTACTACATCCTCGTGCCATCTTAATGTGTACTTCTCGATTGCCTGTGCGAAATGATACTCTCCCAGAATCATAATCAAAGAGGGCCTTCGCGGTCTACAAGAAAGGCCTCCCGAGAATGATTAGAGCAAGGTGAAACTGCAAAAGCCATGTCATGTCTAGGACAGTAAAGTCCACTGGAAACTACAAGCTCTGTACAGTCATGATAATGTTTCTTAGCATGCCTCTAGGTCTCTTCATAGATCGATCTGCAAACTGAAGTATCGCTTGTGAATTGTAAAGAGGATCTATCTTGAACTAATCAAGCAAAGAATATGGAAGCAAATTAATCAAGGAACCATTATCTAAGAGAGTATGATCGAATGTGGCATCTAAAATCGCACATCTGACATAGTAAGCTCCTGCATCTCTTTTTTTCTTGGGTACCCTGAATAGTACAAGAAGTCGCCTTGGTCAAAACATGCTTCTCAACTCATGATTTCCTTTTTCTACATGTGGTACATTTATTCCTCCATTATTGTTGAGCGTAAGAAAGTGATCCAAGGCATCACGTAATGGAATTTTCAAGAAAATGTGATCTTTCAATCATCGTTCGCTCTATGGAGTGACAACATTCTTTTGGAATTTTTCTTTCCTTTTCCATACAAATCATCGGAAAAAGGAACAATCTCAGGAACAATAAATTTTTCTTTTTTTAAAATCAACAAAAATGGGATCAGCATGTAAACCAGGAGTCTCAAAAGTATGTACAAAACTCTCGAATACAAGAATAGAAGTAGAATCATCGGTAGTGTTTATATGGTGTGGCGTTATTTTATCATCTGAGTTGCTTGTGTCAATATCAACGGTCCCTACATCGCTCCCCTAAATAACATCATCGTAGACATCATGCTAGTCCTCGTGGTGGTCCTCCTCCTCAGCATCAAAATGTGTAACATCATCATGGATCGGCTCTCGCTCATCATCATGTGCCCTCTCCTCCTCTAGGTTAGGTGCTCGTGGATGTTTACTGCTCCTGAGATGAATGAAGTTAGATAAAAAAACAGGAAAAGTGACCATACCTGTAGTGGTGTCTACTTGATCTGGACATGGCCTCTTGTTGTTCAGATTCATCAAAGACCGGGAGAGTGGTCTTGGGCATGGATAACTCATCCAGACGATGCTTAACCCACTCCATCTTAGTTCTTTGTGTATACTAGAGTGTGCGAATCATGTCTATGGTTGGGTTTAGTGCTAGGGACTGTGAAGATAACTCTGCCTTAGTGTTTTGTCCATGGTTGTCTACTCTATCCTGCCTAGGAGTGTGTTGTGGTTGTGATGTATAAGGATGAGGAGATCTTTGTGGGGTAAAAGAAGATTGTCATTGTCGGTGATGATGATAAGTATGTGAATGGGTAGAAGGATACTGATAAGAATGTGGTCTCTGATAAGCATGGTGGCAAGACTATTGTTGCGTGTAATGTTGTTGGTGATGGAAATGTAGAAATGGACGTCCATACTGTAGATGAATATGTTGATGCTGGTGGTGTACACTCTGAGTTGTAAAGTCTGTCGGTGACTGAACAGGAGTGTATCATATTCCGTTGATCTCAAGAGTGGAGTGAGGATCGACATCATCATCTATAGGGCTCGTGATCTGATTCTGGTTGGTGTTGAATGAATCCTCATGCCAATCTAGTTATGGATGCTCAGTGGGTTGTATCATCTCACTCCGAACATATTGAATCTGATAGGTAGGAGGAGCGGGTAAAGATCTCTGAACATGCTGAGAAGTAGAAGAAGCTTGCGACTTCTGGTACTGAAGCTGCAAGTCGCTCACCTTATTCGTCAAATCACTCAACTGTTGTTGAAGTGATTAGAGTTTCTCCAACTCTCGCTGCGGTTGTAAATCCTGAACTTGCTTCTGAATCACATCGACTAGTGTAAGCTTCTCACTAATAAATCCCATGTCAGATCGTGAATCAGAATCTGAAACATGTGCCACCTTTTGATGCTCTCGGTGGTGTGGTGGTTGTGGGCCCTTCTGGAATACCCGAGTAGAGTCAACAACATGTGAATTCCCCGCCAGCCCCTCAAAATGGACCAAACTAACTCTGCATCCCTATTCAGATAGCTACTGCCACATGCGACACTCACTAGGCCCTGAACATCCGGCTGGAGTCCTACAAAATAATTTTGAACTAGCACCTTCAATGGTATCTCGTGATGAGGGCATCTCTCAGTCAACTCCTTGAATCGATCCCATGCCTCATGGAATGACTCATGTGGAAGTTATGAAAAGTTGGAGATCTGACTCCCCATCATGTTCATCAACCCTAGAGAAAAATATTTATGTGGGAAGGTGGACTTCAGTTTGTCCCATGTAGAAATCTCCCTCCCCAAATGACTCAACCAGTAAAGCACCTTATCTCCTAAGGCGAAGGGGAATGCCTTGAAGCGTATAGCCTTCTGCGTAACTCTTGGATAACTAGTTGTTCCACATATCATATCAAACTGATGTAAAAAGGTGAATGACTCCTCTGAAGTGTTCCTATGGAACTTAGGAAGCAATGATATAAAGGACGATCTCAACTCATATGACCCTTGATTCGGTGGTAACTGAATCCAATAGTGTAGCGTCATAGCTCCCAGGTCATACTCATCTCTCAAAGTAGTGGGAACCATGGCAAGTAGTGATGGGTTCCTGACTCTTGCTCTCAACACAGTAATCTTAGATCTAAGCTCATCCTGGACTCTACATTGATCTTGAATATGTAAGTTCATCTGCTAGAGTGTATCTAGAATCCCTGCTGTGATATCCGAAGCTGGATCAGGTCTCTCATCTAATTGTCTCTCCTCAACATGTTTATCCTCAACAACTCTATCCTCGACTGGTGCCTTCCCTATAGCCATGTCCATGGAATCCTCTTGGAAGGAAAAAGTCTCATAAGAAATCATCGAAAAATATGCAGGAGAAGTAGGCAAAAAGTCGATGCGTAGGTCTGCCTTGACTAAAGGGTTGGGAGGTGAGGGAGTATCGATCTGCTAACCTCGTAAGTAAGTGGGACTGACTCAGGAGGAGGGTTATCCCGAGTCTGTGAAGACAAACGTAAGATGGTGGAAGGTCGAAGGCTCTCGGAGTCTGAGCGTAAAATCCATCTAGACATCATCTTCGATGTCAAGAGAGTACGGGAGAGAATACAAGGTCAAATCAAGAAGATGAGTGTGAAGTCATATAAGATGCTAAAAATGCACACCCTGCAAACAAACACAATGCAAACTCCAAATTCACACTTAACACGGTGGAGACCATAAGAGTTCAATCTTTTATCTTTTCAATTTTATTTTTGGTAATTAAGCAGTTGTATTAAACAGACTCATAGATTGTGTCACCATGTTGCCCAGTGTACATCCTCACAATCTCCCAAATAGTGGTACCATCTGCTTAGGTTGTTGGGTTATATCATCCTAAAGGGAACTGTGAGGCAGGGCACACCAAAATGACTTTCTATAGTCGGAGGCAAGTGCTTGCAATTGCAATGATGCACTGAAAAGTGGTGCACAGGTACTTAGGTCACAAGTCTAAGGATTTTTGGCTCTAATCCTTATGGTTGTTTCCTTACCCACTATGTCTGGAGTTATGTACTTGCAACAATGAGGGGTTTGCTCTCCCAATACAATTTAAGTCCATGTGTTTTTTAAATTTTTAGTTGAAGTTTCAAAAGATTTTTTATTTTTTAGGGTTTTCACTTTTTTGGATGTTTTTAGAAAATCCAATGGTGATCTAATTTCCTTTAATTTTTCAAAATGTATCTCACGGAGGGGGAATCACGGAATGCGGTGGAAAGCACTAATGAATGCAAAGATAAAAGACGTACATGTATTCAGCACTCTACATGCAAGATGATCCGTGCAAAAATTGAAAAACCTAGGCTAATGCATGAAAAAACAAAAAAAATAGTACCCTAAATCAACAGCTCTAGCGTAAGAGTGTAATATTTTAAAAAAAACCAGTTATTTATGCCTAAATGTGGATCAGGGTAGTGGGATTTACTTTAATCGTCTATTCAATGAAGCATACACCCTTAGGCTTTCATGAAATCGCATGAAATAAATGAAAAATGTCGGTAAATCAAAAATTGTGGTGAGGTCCCCCAAGTGCACCAGCACTTGGCGAAACATACCCTGAGAAAAAGTCAGAATGTTCGGTCTACGGTCGGGATGTCCTTAATGGATCCCTTTCTACAAAAATAAAAATGAGCAAGTGTCCCTTCCTCTCTCACCTAGAAAAACGGACAGAAAAAGAAAATACAACAAAAATTTACGGCTAGACTTGCACTACTCCTCTGTAACCAGCTCGTAGGATACTTTATAGGCGACTCGAAGGTCTAGAAGGATCGGTGAATAGCGCTAGACCCGAGAGCGATTCGGATCATCCAAGGAATCTGCGAGGATCACGGAGGTCCGAGGAATCATGGGTCCAAGAATCGAGGCCAAAGGAGCACGTAGTTGGGCTGGAAAATGTCGAGAAGGAGCCTCGACGGACATTATCTGAGCCTGACCCGGGAAGGAGGAACCGTTGACCGAAGGTCAACAATCCCAGCCAGCCAATCAAAAAATTAGGATTTACAAAATATTTACAAAATCAATACTCAGTCGATCTATGCACTCTCAGTTGTGTCGGTTTCCTAAGAAATCGGCTAATCTTGCAAGCCTTGGAACACGGTTTAGCACAGATAAAAACAAAGGAAAAATCAAACAAAAAACTCAAGAAAAATCAGAAACAAAAAACAACTCAAAAATTAAGAAGAAATCAACAGATAAAAATCGACAAAAACTAAGAAAAGAAAAAGAGAAAAGTCAAGAAAAATCAAAGAAAATAAAACACATAAAAAATAAAGAATGAAATCGTAGAAAAGAAAAGGAAAGGAAAGCAAAACCAGAGAAGTAAAATTAAGAGAAAAACAAACAATCAAAAAATCAAGGAAAATTAAGAAAAGAGAAAAACGAGAAGATGAGAAGAAATGAAAAAAATCACAAAGAATAAGACACGAAAAATAAAATGCGACTATGCCTCTCCAATAATGGTGCAATTTTGAGACACATGTTTGTCAAGCGATCAAAAAGTGTCGATTGTAGCAACCGCTTGAAACAAATCTAATGAATCAAACAAAAGACACCATAATCGGGAGAGAGAGAGGGAGAAAATAGAGAGAAAATGAGTCATGTCAATTTCTATCCTAAATTCTAGTGTTTCACTATATTTTTATTCAAACAAGTGTTCCTGGGTTGAACTCAAGGAGGCAGAAAATTGCGCTCAGATTTTTCAAGTAGAGGAAATATTTTTGTGATCTTTTTTATCTCTTTATTATCTTCTTCGGTGAGAAAACTCTTTTGATTATTTTTTTGTTTACATTTTTTATTTGACTTTTATTTTTCTAATTTTGTTTAGATTTCAAATATATATTTTGAAAACCATTTATCTACAATATAGTATGTAAAAATAATAACAAATGAGGTCTTGCTATATAGTAGATGAATCTCTCGAGCAGTGGGCTCGAGAAGAACTCAAAAAGAGACCAAGTTGGGTTGAAGAATGCAAGAATAAAATCCAAAAAGAAATGCGATGAAATCCTTGAAATACATAGCAAAATAAAATTAAGAAAAATGCTACTATAGAATAATGTCCAAGATAGGTGTCCACAATAGTCCACAATAGTTCAAAGTTCAATGAAGAATCTATAAAAGAATATAAGAAGAGAAAAATGCACTTCTTTCAATTAGGTCCCTAGTCAGGGACTTATTTGCAAGAAAATGTACTGGAACTCCTACATTTAGGTACCCGGTTAGGGACCTAAATGTAAATAAAATGTCCTCTAGAGGCAGGAATTCAATCTGGAATATGTGGGGGTTCTTTAGAAAAATTTTCTACCCCTTCAATGTCAGCGGTAAGAATTATATTAGCTGGGTCGATCTAGACCATCGGTTGAGGGGCACGTGGCAGAGACTTGGAACTCGTTTCTTCTTCGCTTGATCTTTCCCAAAGCTGCAGCGGCAGCTGTAGACCCCTCGTACTTGGATCTGGGTTTGTTTGAAAAAATTGCTTTTATACAGTTTTCAAAAAATGTCTGAGCATTCCATAGCATAGAGTTCGTCGAGACCTTCCCAATGAGCCCAAGAATGCAAAAATCTGAGTTTGGGAGCTCGAGTTACGGCTATTTAAGCGGCTCAGGGTCGGGGTCATATACGGATCCAAACTCGGATCCGAATCCGGGTTGCAACCATATAACTAGCTCTCCCTTTTCCAAAAATGCCCCTCTCCGAATTATAGCCCCTTCCTCCTCCATCCCCTTCGATGGGATGTCATCGGAGCTTGACTGAGCGTGTAGGATCGACGATCTAAGGCCATCCACGCATGGAGGAGGTCGAGGACACCTTCAAGAATGGTTTCACGTCGCGAACGGAGCTCCGAGCATGCCGTTTTCCACAAGTGGAGATTATGAGGTTACAATTTTTTTAGGTATGATGACACCTTCCTCTTGATGCAGATTCCACACGATTTTTGTATTATATTTGAATGTCATTAGAGCCTTCGACATGCTTGTGCAACAGATTTTGGGGTGGATGTAGGGGTTCCTTGCATATGGATTCGTCAGATATGTCCATAATGTATTGTCCATTTCCTGGAGAACACAGCTTAGGATAGCAATAGATGCCAGTCAAGGATTAGAGTATATGTATTTTGAATGTAGACCTGCCATTATTCACAGGGATATAAAACCTGGCAACATTCTATTGGGTCCGAATATGGAAGCCAAATTTAGATATTTTAGCTTATCGACATTTTTAAAAAAGGACATCCAAAGCCATGTTACAACTAGTGTAAAGGGTACCTCGGGCTATCTAGATCCAGAGTATCATTTAACCATGCATTTAAATGAAAGAAGTGATGTTTATAGTCTTGGGTTTGTCCTACAACTGATATCGGGATTGCCTGCAATTTTTGCGATGGATAAAGTGCATGTACTTCAGTTTGTGAAAGCTTCTCTCGACAATGGGGAATTTGGTGATGTGATCGATAGAAGGATAAGTGGAAGGTACAACATTAACTAAGGTACAACATTAACTATGTATCCAAAGCCATAGAATTGGCATTCGCTTGTTGGTCATCTCAATTAACACAAAGGCCATCCATCACCGATGCCCTGATTTGCAGAATGTGTGGAGCTAGAGGCCACTTACTGAAGATGGAAGAATCCAATAGAATATTACAATATTGATGATAATATACTATCAGCAAGAGATACATTTTAATGATTTTTTGTTTCAACTCTTTCATGATAATATATAGAGAATGCTTTGAGCGTACTAGAATCAGAAAATGCTAGGATTTGGACATTATTCCACTCCTTGTTTCATCCAAATGCCAAGTATTAATCATCCAGGGCACTAACGTAATACACGAGATCATGATCACTGGATGTGGAGACAACGGAAATTCTGTCTATAAATCACAGAAATCTTATCCATGTTCCCTACTTAATGAATATTTACAAGCTTTGACTACAAATTATGAAGCCTCATCAAGGTGGCTTCTACAATATCTTTTTAACTGTGATCCAGTACTTGCCCTTTTGCTTAGTTTCATGCTTTGATGAGGACTTTCTTTTATTGATACTTGAGAGAAAAGGGCACATACAAAATTATTGGATCTAGATCTAGATAGATTGAAGTTGGAGCTACATACTGATATTGGGTTGTTAAATATTTCGCTTCTCCTTGATGATGGCTCTCTGGAAAAGTGTTGATCAATTTCAGTTAATTTTTGGTAGTTTGATGCACCTCCCTGCCATGTTGTTAATCACATAAATGGCTACAAGAATCTAACCTGAATGTTGACCGCTTCATCTGTCAATAGGCTTTGTCAAGCATAAGACTATAGCACGGTAATTATCTTAAGTGGCAATGGGTAGTGGAGTAGTTACCTCCAAGGAAGGGGCATGAACCCTTGGGGTCTCGAGTAGAATCTTAGAGAGCTATGTTCCCAACCACTGCTATATAGTTACGACGGTTGGAGGACATGTATCTTGGCATACCGAGGAGTCACCACGTGGTGTTCAACCTCAGCACTTGCATGCCTTTAGCCTGGTGCTTCGAGTGCGGGTCAATTAGTCATGGTTGGTGGTCTAGTGTTTCGCTTTTTCACTTAGAGAACACTCGTGTAGTGGTTGATTTTGGCCACAATGGTTAGTATTCTGAGTGGGAGCTCTAAGTGGGAAGTTCCGAAAAATGTGTTTAATGAAGTTAGGAATGAAATATAATTCTCATGTGCATAAGGAGGATTGGGTTAGTCGTGGTGATTCGGATTATGATAAGAATGACATGATGATCAATGTTGTGACTTGTGCCTTACACCACTGTGAACTCTTACAATTGGGTGGTAGACTTGGGCGGTTCGCGATGATTCGCGGGTTGGAAATCCCTTTGGGAATCGGAATTATAATCTTATAAGTGAAGCCAATTGGACGTGTTGGGAACTTTGTTAGGATGCTTTGTACCCCATCACATGCCTACGGAGGTAGCCCAACCCTAAGGCCTTCTTCTTTCTTTAGAGTCATAGTGTGAGGTCTCACCCGGACCAAGATCACAGACTATCCACGAAGCTTGGGTGATCCATATCAAATAATAATGATTAGGATTTAATTAACTATGAGGATGGTTTACCCAGTTGTTTCTGTTGCACACTTTTTAATTATATCATGCTTGTTATAATTTTTTATATCGTACTGAGCAACTTTGCTCATAAGGTACCTACATATTGGATGCACAGGTTCTCAGCAGAAGTCGCAACAATGAAAAATACTTGTTTACTTGGACTACTTCTTTTTGTGCAGCTACACGGCTTCCTTTTTATGGTACAATTACTCATAGCTTTTACTATTTTTACTTTATTTGTAGTATTTTGGGAGACATAAGATGCATCATGCATGTGTGGAACATTTTTCTAAAAGCATACATGTAATATATTTTGAGGACATGGATGGGATTGTAATGAAATGCAATGATGGACATGTTATGAATGGATGGAAAATATTTATTTCTAGTCTTTTATATTATTTCTTCTACTTTATATTATATTGTGTATTTTGAATGTGGAATGGTATGTGCTTGGAATAGGTTTGTCGAGTACCTAGATCCTAGAGGAATGGTCTTCACAGTTTGGTATCAGAGCAGGGGTACTCTATTCCATTCCATGTGTATCATTTGTCATTGGTGTTCTAAATACATAATAGTGTTGGTAGTCTTCTGGACAGACACAAATTAAAAGGATATATGCATATTTTATATCCATGTCCATATGTCTCTCTTAATTAAAGCAAGTATTAATGACGTGGTTCTTTATGCAGAATCATGTTGCCTCGTGTAGATCCCGATGTTGCGCAGCAGCTGGCCTTCCTTGTACAGGCCGTGCAGGGCATCCACCAACACCAAGAGGCGATTGAGTAACGACTCCAGCAGCAGGATGACTCCTCCTAGCGTCCCTCTCATGACGGGGAGGAGAGTATCGACCTGTCATTCTCTATGGAGCATGAGAAGATGGAGGATATTGATGTCATGCAGAGGCATCAAAGCACATATGCAGCAAAACAGCGGGCAATGATACCACAGTTCTTCAGTACCACCACCCCTGACGATGCAGATATGTGGATGAAACATGTGGCCAAAGTTCTGAGGTTGATATGTGCACCCGATGACACTTGGATATCTTTTGCAGAGTACTCTCTTGTTGGGTACGCAGAGCAGTGGTGGAATGCTACCAAGGAGTACATGACCGAGCCCATCACTTGGGAGGTCTTCTTTGATGTGTTCTACACAGAATTCTAATCAGACCATTGGGTAGAGGTTCAGAGGAGAGAGTTTGCTAAGATGACACAAGGTTCGATGATGGTCTAAGAGTACATGATCTGATACACAGAGTTGTCTCTCCATTCCTCTGCTACGACAGCCTGCCCACAGGAGAACTTGCAGAAGTTCATCCAAGGGAAGAGTGAGTATGTTCAGAACGTACTCTCTACTTTGTATCTTACCTCCATCAAGGAGGTTACTGCAAAGGTGATGAAGTGGGAGGCTACACAACGTTGGTTATAGGGAGGTCGGTAACAATTACCTCCACCCCAGCCTAGCAGAGTTTCTCGTTGAGACTTCTCTTGGTTCAGTAGAGACCGATTCCACCACCTGACAGTGATGGCACCGCCATCTAATAGGTTTACACCATCCCCTACTTGAGGCAAGCCTTGGCAGACTATGGTTCAGTCTCTTCACATTCCCCTACGCAGACACAGAGTCATAGGCCTGGGCACGGTAGTTTTGCTTATGGAGGGAGCTTGTCATAGGCAAGCAGTCGTACATGTTACTATTGCAGATAGTCGGTGCATGCCAGCATCTCGGATGCACAACAGCAGCAGAGTGGAATACCAACTGGGTCTTCCAGACAGTTTTAGGGCTCATGACTTTAATGTGGGGGCCGTGACTTACAGCGAGCCCCACAGCAGACAGTCAGTGATGTGGGATCTAGTGCATCACCATGAGGATAACTGAATGTTGTGACATAGGAGCAGACTCGTGCTTCTGGATCGGTCATTAGAGGTATGATTTAAGCCCATGGGACTTCTTTAATACATTATTTGATTCAGGGTATACAAATTCCATCCTTGCACGTCATATGGTGTGAACATTGAGCAAGTATGTGATGGAGGTTTCTTCCTTGTACTACATTAAGGGACTAAGGGGCTAATTGTTTATCATCCGCCAGGAAGTGGAGGATGTAGTCGTGTAGATAGGTGGGCATGAGATGCCCGCATTCCTATTATTGATCCAGTTGAAGGACTTCTACATCATCTTAGGCATAGACTGACTGAAGAGGCACCACGCATGCTTGGATTGTTTTGGGAAGACGATGGTCTTCCATTTACCTAGAGTGTTGTCGATTCAGTTTGACGGGCGTACATCTGATGGCGAGATTGGGTGCATCTCTGTCTTGAGGGCTCACCAGTTTCTCAGCCGGGGTTGTATAGGTTGCCTTGCCAACGTGGTGGGCTCAGTGTCACAGGATCAGATGATCAAGGATGTTAGAGTTGTGCGTGAGTTTCCTGACATATTTCCAGATGACTTACCTAGACTACCACCAGTGAGGGAGATAGAGTTTGAGATCATGCTATTGCTAGACATACAACTGATCTCTATCCCTCCATACAGGTTGGCACCTGCTGAGCTCAAGGAGCTCAAAGTGCAGTTACAGGAGATATTGGAGAAGGGATTCCATATGCCCCTGTACATCACCATGGGGAGCACCGATCCTCTTCGTGAAGAAGAAGGATGGATCCTTGAGGTTATACATAGACTACAGATAGTTGAACAAGAGAATGGTCAAGAACCGTTACCCACCCCATGGATTGATGTTCTCTTCGATCAATTACAGGGAGCAGCAGTGTTCTTCAAGATTGACCTACAATTGGGATACCACCAGTTGAGCATCAAAGATGCAGATGCGATGAAGTCTGCATTTCATACTAGATAAGACCACTACGAGTTACTAGTGATGCATTTTGGACTTACGAATGCATATGCTGCATTCATGGATTTGATGAATCGAGTCATCTGTCTGTACTTGGATAGGTTCGTGATTGTATTCATCGACAATGTTCTAGTCTATTCCCATGATGAGTAAGAGCACGAGTCCATTTTGGACTTACGAATGCATATGCTGCATTCATGGATTTGATGAATCGAGTCATCTGTCTGTACTTGGATAGGTTTGTGATTGTATTCATCGACAATGTTCTAGTCTATTCCCATGATGAGTAAGAGCACGAGTCCCATCTACGCACGATGTTAGAGACACTTCGAGAGCATCGGTTGTATGCCAAATACAACAAGTGTGAGTTCTGGCTTTCTGAGGTGGTATTTCTAGGCCACGTGATTTCAAGGGTGGGGATATCAGTTGACCCTGCTAAAATTGAGGTAGTGGTGTCTAGGGGGTGGCCCAAGATAATTATAGAGATATGCAGTTTCCTTGGCCTTGTCGTATACTATAGGAAATTTGTTAGAGAATTCTTCTAGTTGGACCTACCCCTCACTTGACTGAACGTAGAAGGACGTGCCATTTGTTTGGAGTGACAAATGTGAGTTGATCTTCTGTACACTCAAGGAGTAGTTGACGACTTCTATGCCCATGCTCATCCTTCCTTCTGGTACCTTGGACTTCACGGTTTACACCTATGCTTCCAAGGAAGGGTTGGGTGTTGTGTCGATACAGAGAGGACAGGTTGTGGTTTATGCATCATGATAGTTGAAGAACCATGAGCGCAACTACCCCTTTCATGACTTGGATTTGGCAGCCATAGTATTTGCACTGAAGATATGGCGCCACTATTTGTATGGGGTGGCATTTGAGATATTCATGACCATAAGAGCCTCAAATACAGTTTTTATCAGAAGGAGATGAATATGAGGCAAAGGCGTCGGGTGGAGCTATTGAAGGACTATGACAGTACCATCTTCTACCACCCAGGTAAAGGGAATGTAGTGGCAGACACCTTGAGCATGTGGTCAAACATTGAGGGCCCGGCGACTTTGTTGTAGACTTGGGATGTGCTCACTACACTTAGTGAGCGACATCCATTTGAGGGTACATCCGATGCAGTGATCGTACAGGTGAAGTACAGTAGCTTTTGGGATAGGATTGTCTATGGGCAACAAATAGATCAAAGGATTTAGGACTTATACCACATATGCTTGAAGGATGAGTTCGATGGATTTCGAGTCTATGAATCCATCCTATGGAATGGGAACCATGTGTGTGTCCCAAATGATGAGGAGCTAAGGAGAGATATCTTGGATGAGGCACACGGTTAGAGACTTTCTATACATTCACGTGGCACCAAAATGTATCGAGACCTCCGCCAGCACTTTTGGTGGGAAGGCATGAAGAGGGACATAGCCGAGCATGTCAGTTGATGCCTTACTTGTCAGATGGTGAAGGCAGAGCACCAGAGACCCCATGATTTGCTACAACCTCTTCCCATCCTGATGTGGAAATAGGATAGCATTTCCATGGATTTTGTCACATCATTGTTACGCACCCCAGGTGGACATGATGCGATATGGGTGATCGTTGATCGAATGACCAAGTCAGCCCATTTTATTTCGATCAACATAACATGTACAGTAGTTGAGCTAGCCAGATTATACATCCAGTATGTCATTTGGTTGCATGAGATATCCAAGGAGGCAGTTTCAAACAGAGATTCACATTTCACTTCACACTACTGGGGAGAATTCATGAGAGCCTTGAGGATCGAGCTACAAATGAGTTCAGCCTACCATCCACAGACAGATGGGTAGTACGAGAGGACTATTCATACTTTGGAGGATTTCTTGTGGGCTTGCGTTGTTGACTGGAAGGGATCCTGGAAGGACTACATTCCACTAGTTGAGTTCACATACAATAACAGCTATCATGCCAGCATAGGCATGGCACCTTTTGAGGCCTTATAAGGAGGCGATGCACCACTCTCTTGTGTTGGTGGCACGTGGGTGACAACGCATTACTCACCCTACAAATCATAAAATAGACATCCAGAGTAGTGGAGACTGCCAGAAAGAGATTGCTGACCGCGCAGAGCCGTCCGAAGAGCTACGTCGACCAACGATGTCGAGACCTTGAGTTTCAGGTATAGCATCTTATTTTCATGTCTTAAAGGATATGATTCTTAACCAACCTTGTGTGTCTAAATATTCCTCATTAACCATAGGTTGGAGACTTCGTATTGCTACGAGTCTCTCCAATGAGAGGCGTTCAATGTTTTGTTGTCAAAGGCAAGCTTGCACCGCACTTTGTGGGACCGTTTGAGATTTTGGCCCGAGTTGGGAAGGTGTCGTATAGAGTGGCCCTTCCCCCACATCTTGAGGACATTCATGACATGTTCCATGTGTCAAATCTTCAGAAGTATATACGAGATCCTAGGCACGTGATCAGCTATGAGCACCTGGCGGTGGAGCCAAACCTCTCCTTCCCTAAGGAGTCGGTGCATATATTAGACCATGCGGTCAAGAGGTTGGGGCAGAAGGAGATCCCTTCAGTCAAAGTCCTTAGCGGAGTCCAGACGTCAAGGAGGTGAGTGGGAGCCTGATGCGGATATGAGGGAGAAGTATCCTCATTTAATTGCAGGTATGGAATCGAAACAATAGTCAAATTCCATTTGAGATTTCTATGGGTTTCACTCTCTTTGAGATTTTTATGAGCTCATCCCATTTTAGATGTTTATATGATGAGGTGGGTTTAGATTCAACTACAATTATACTAAGTCTCTAGGATGAGACTTCCTTTGAGATTTTTATGATGTCAGACCCATCATACTTTGATCTGAGTTTGTTTGCAAAAATTGCTTTTATACAGTATCCAAAAAATTATTTGAGTATTCCATCATGTAGAGACTGTCAAGACCTTTCCAATAAACCCAAGAATGCAAAAATCTGAGTTCCGGAGCTCGAGTTACGACTATTTTAACGGGTCAGGGTCAGGGTCATATACGGAATCAAATCCAGATCTGAATCCGGGTTGGAACCATATAACCAGCCCTTCCTCTTCCAAAAATGCCACCATCTGAATTTCATCCCCTTCCTCCTCCCTCCCCCTCATCGGAGCACCACCGGAGCTTGCCGGAACGCGTCGGATCGACGATCTGAGGCCATCCCCGAGTGGAGGAGGTCGAGGTCACCTTTGAGAGAAGTTTCGCATCGCGAGCAGGGCACCGAGCACGCCATTTTTCACAGGTGGAGATTACGAGGTTGTGATTTTTTTAGGTAAGATGACACCTTCCTCTTGCTGCAGACTCCACACGATTTTCATATGATATTCGAATGTCATTAGAGCCTTAGACATGATTGTGCAATGGATTTTGGGGTGGAATGTTGGGGTTCCTTGCATATGGATTTGTCAAATATATCCATAATGTATTGTTCATTTCCTGGAGAACACAACTACGAATAGCAATAGTTGCTAGTCAAGGATTAGAGTATATGTACTATGAATGTAGACCTGTCATTATTCACGGGATATAAAACCAAGCAACATTCTATTGGGTCCTAATATGGAAGCCAAAATTAGAGATTTCAGCTTACCAACATTTTTAAAAAAAAGACATCCAAAGTCATGTTTCAACTATTGTAAAGGTACCTCAGGCTAACTAGATCCAGAGTAACAGTTAACAATGCATTTAAATGAAAGAAGTGACGTGTATAGTCTTGGGTTTGTCCTCCTATAATTGATAGATGGATTGCCTGCAATTTTTTAGACGGAGAAAGTGCATGTACTTCAGTTCGTGAAAGCTTCTCTCAACAATAGTGTTGTGCAGGAAATCTCGGAGACGGAAATTAATGATAAACAATGTCGTCTTTGTTATCCCCAAAATCCCATGACAAACAAAAAATATTTTTTTATTTTGCTACTTATTAACCTGTATAGCAGACAGGGTCAAACTCGGGGAGGCTACAAATCCTGAGGGTTATTCAATTACTCAATAATTAATTAAGAGAAAACAAGAATCTCAAAGAACAACTATCCTTGGTTTATGTGATTTTTTATATATTTTTTTATTTCTAATTTTTTATATTTTTTATTTTCAATTTTTTAGTGATTTTGCAATTTTTTTATTTTCAAAAATAACGAACAATAATCACAAGAACGAGAAATACGCACACCAACTCTTTTTGCAATTTTTTTCAATTTATTAAATATGCTCAGAAAAATCCAAAGAAAATATTTTTGGGGTTTTAGAAGTTTTGAAATATTTTTTAGAATTTTTGTGGAATTTTCAGATGTTTTTGTATTTTTTTAAAAATCAAACAGTGAGAAAATAAGAAAATGTGCATAGCCTAGAGTAATTTGCAACTTAAAAATATTTTAATGCCCAAAACTCCTGACAATTATTTTTGAGACAAACTAGAAGCAATTATCTACAAACGAAAACTGAAATCACAATTTTTGGATTTTTGTAGAATTTTCTGTGATTTTTATAAGATTTTTGATGTTTTTAATTTTTTGGGGTTTTATAAAGTATCAATTCATGAAATTTGGTCAGAAATTAAAAGACAATAAAATACAACTACTCTAATTTTTTTGGAATTTTTGTAACAATTTTTGAATTATTATGAATTTTGGAATTTCAAACAGGGAAAATGACATGTTTTTGATTTTTTTATAATAATAAATGAAGGAAAAATGCAATGAAAATTTTATGCTAAGAGGATAATCACATCAGGAGTATAGCACATAGATCACAAATAACATTTATTTCATTCAAACGAAGCACGCAAGTTTTTGTTCTGCAGTTCAGGGACTAAAATGTAAATAAGTTATGTCTTTGCATCAAATAAATAATAAAAATAAATCACAAGGAAGAAAGAGCAATTTTGCCAATATGCCACGTACATGGCATGTGCTGGAGGCTGGCAGGGAGCTTCTTTAAAATTTCTGAAAACTTTAAGACCAATGTTGCAAATTGCCCAATTGTGCCTGATGTTGCTGGAATTGATTCGCAATTTATGGAATGTTCAGGGGCTTTAATGCAATTGTCCCCCTTTTTAATGAAAACCCTAGAAGGGTTCGTTTCTTTCTTTCCAAACCAAGAGAGGCAACAGGGGTGCCGCCCCTTGCTTCTTCTCCACGCAAGGGGGGCGGCGGCAGATGGTGGAGGAGGCGGCACGGGACCGCGCGTCGCGACCGAGCGCGGCGTCAGAGGGGCGGCCCAGGCAGTGTGGGCACGCGGTGCAGCGTCGCATGGCACGGCTGAAGGCACCGTAGTCTGGATGGAGGGCTGTATCGGAGATGCGGGTGCAGCGGCCTCAGGCAGAGGGGTCGCTCACAACGGGCGGGGATGAGGCTACTGCGGGCGGTCGGCGATCTATAGATGGAGTGGAGGCACGTTAAGGGTTCACCGACAGCGGACTGGAAAGCGGTCGAGGACTAGAGGAGGGGGCTGCGCCGGGTGCGCGGCCAAAGGCGGTTGACGGCAGGGGCTCTGGAGGACTGGGCCGCTGGGCTCAGCAGTTGGCCGCGGCGGCTGGCACGCACGGAGGCGCAGTGGACGGCCAGTTGAAGGAGGGGCGTGGCCTCGCTTCGACGGTGTACGGTGGCGCTGCCTGGTGCGGCTGGAAGGAGGAGGGGCGGCCTCGCTTGGAAGGCAGCCCTCCCCTTTTTTTATATTTTTTTTGTAATGTAAACAGTAATAAAAGAATTTTTTTAATTACTTTTTGTAAATCCGAAAAATGGAGAAAAAAGAAGAAAAAGAAATAGGATAAAGAAATTTTTATTTTTTATTTTTTATATGACCTTGTAAAATAAATGTTAGAGAATAAAGAAAACAAATAGCTCTTTTTTTATTATTTTTTATTACTTACAAATCGGAAAATGAATGGGGATCCGTAAGAAAAAAATGGAAGAATCAAATCCGATCTCCAGCCACTGTGCGCTGCCGGAGTTGAGAGATCGTGGACGATAGAAATAGAACGCGTGGAGATCGAGAAAGTGAGATGAAAAATCGATTCGGTGGCGGAATAAATCGTGGCATATTTTAAGATCTAGATAAACAAAAAAATGACAATGAAATAAAATGCGAGAAATAAACTACGATTAACCTAGATAAAAATAAAAAAATGTGGATCTCACCTTAGGAGCGGAAAAGGACCGTGATCGCCTCGACAAGGCCGACTCGCTGTCATCGGACGGCTTGGAGACTAGGCACTATTCTCGATGAAATTTTCTCTCGGAGATTGGGCTCCTCTCTCTAAAGATTGATGAAGTTGAAATGAGGGATAAGGAGCCATATAAATATAAAAGATAGAATGAAAATTGAATTTTTGAATTTTTTTGGATAGAGAGAGATGGAAATTGAAATGAATTTTTGAATTTTTTGGTGAAAGAGACATGAAAATTGAAATGAATTTTTGAATTTTTTTTAGTGAAAGAGATAAGAGAGATGAAATTTGAAAAGAGGTAAAGATAAAAAGATATAAAAGTATTTACACAATTATCTAATTTTTTTGAATTTTCGTCACTTTATTTATTTGAACTTAAAAATTTTATTTTTTTTTTATTTTTTTATGGTGGTTAAATCAAAATAGCAACTATATACATACATTATATACATATATGACATTATATACAAGGGCAAATGAGGAAATTAGCCTTTTTTGTTTTAAATAATTTTTTTATTTTTAATTTTAAATAAATTGTAAGAATAATTTATAAATATATATAAATACAATATTTACAAAATACATGGGAAAATTGCACAAACCACCTCAGAAACCGACTTTTCAACCGTAACTCCAAAAATTATGAAAATATAGCCATTTTAAAGATAATTTAATTTCGAATTCAATGGAAGTGAGATTGATTCAATTTGAGCTCATATGGAGCCGAAATTGATCTTTTAATTAGTGCTTAGTGGCTTTTTCCAAGTGTGGCTACTTTTATTCTGTACATGATTTAATTGTGCAATTATTTTTATTAATTAGAACACATTTTTATTTACAACTTTTGTTTTGAAAATTATTTAATTTGAGGTCAATTCAGGCACAAATAAATTAGTGTTAATTTTATACAGATATACACAAAATAAGTGAGACGTATTTACAACAACACACGCACAATTTTTTTGGATTTTCTTCTTAAGGACCCTATCTCCCCCTACTTTATTCCTGGTCGATCAGGTCAAGTCTTGGCCTTCTCTCGGGGTTCGGGTCAGCCTATATCTCTTACATATATACAGCCTTCCATTTTTTATTTTCTTTTCTTTATTTTTCCTTTCTTTCTTTCTTTATTTATTTTAGATTAAAATTAGTAGGAAGTGTACAATACACACAGATGCAAGTTAGTAAGAATATGGAGTTAGTGTTTTATGCAGGTGTTTTATAAGGGATTTTAAGCTAAAATAAATGAATAAAGATGATGAATCGCAGACTCATCAAATAGGAAAATTGATGATGTGATCGATAGAAGGATAAAGGGAGGTACAACATTAACTCTGTATCCAAATCCGTAGAATTGGCATTCTCTTGATGTTCATCTCAATCAACACAAAGTCCCTCCATCACCGAGGCCCTGATTTACAGAATGTTTGGGGCAAGAGGCCACTTACTGGAGAAGGCAGAATCCAATAAACTATTACAATATTGATGACGACATACAATCAGCAAGAGAGACCTTTTAATGGTTGTTTGTTTCAACTCTTTCATGATGATATAGAGAATGCTTTGAGCATACCAGAATCAGAAAATGCTAGGATTTGGACATTCCCGTGTATTTTTTATATGATATTTAGAAAATAGTATCATGAGTATGGCTTGAGACTATTCCACTCCCATGTATTTCATCCAAAAGCCTAGTATTAATCATCTAGGGCACTAATGTAATACACGAGATCATGATCATCGGATGTGGAGACAATGGAAATTCTGTGTACATGAATCACAGAAGCATCCATATTCCGTACTTAATTATTTACAAGCTTTGACTACGAATTACAAAGACTCATCAAGGTGGCTTCTACAATATCTTTTTGACCGTGATCCAGTGCTTGCCCTTTTGCTTAGTTTCATGCTTTGATGAGGTCTTTCTTTTATTGATACTTGAGAGAAAAGGGTACGTACAAAGTTTTTTATTCTAGATCTAGATAGATTGAAGCTAAAGCTACAGGATGATATTGAGTAGTTAAGTATTTCGCTTTGCCTTGATGATGGCCCTCTAGAAAAGTTTTGATCAATTTCAATTAATTTTTTGTAGTTTGGTGCATCTTCCTGCCAGCTTGGTAATCATAGAAAGGGCTACGAAAATCCTTCCAGAATGTTGATAGCTTCTTCTGTCAACAGGCTTTGTCAAGCATAAGACCATGCCACGGCAATTATCTTAGGTGGCAAATGGATAGTGGAGTAGTTACCTCCAAGGGAGGGGCATGCATTGTTGGGGCCTCAGGTAGAAGCCTAAAAAATCGTGATCCAACCACTACTATGTAGTTGCAATGGGCGGAGGACATGTTTCTTGTCACAATGAGGAGTTACCATGCAGTTTTCAGCCTCAGCACTTGCGTTCATTTAGCCAGATGCTTCGAGTGTTGGTCAAATAGTCATGGTTGGTGGTCTAGTATTTTGATTGTTCACTTAGAGTTAACACTCGTGTACCGGTTGGTGTAGGCCACATTGGTTAGTATTCCAAGTGGGAGCTCTAAGAGGGGAGTTCCGGAAAAGTTGGTTAATTAAGTAAGGAATGAAATATAATTCTCTTGTGCATAAGGAAGATTGGGTTAGTTGTGGTGACTCAGAATACGGTAAGAATGATATGGTAATCAGTGTTGTGACGCGTGCACTACGCCATTGTGGACTCTTACACGTGGGTAGTGTACTTGAATGGTTCACGATGATTCGCGGGTTGGAAATCTCTTTGGGAGTCGGAATTACAATCTTATAAGTGAAGTCAAGTGGGTGTTGGGAACTTAGTTAGGATGCATTGTACCCCACCGCATGCGTATGGAGGCACCCCAACCCTAAGGCCTTCTTCTTACCTTAGATTCATAGTGTGAGGTCTCACCCATACCAAGACCACAGACTATCCACGAAGTTTGGTGATCCATATCAAATAATAATGATTAGGATTCAATAAACTGTGAGGACGGTTTACCCAGTTGTTTCTTTTGCATATTTTTAAATTATACTTGTTATAATTTTTTTATATCGTACTAAGAAACTTTGTTCATAACTTACCTACATGTTGGATCCGCAGGTTCTCAGCAGAAGCTGCAATAATGAGTGGTACTTGTTTACTTCGAGCTACTTCTTTTTGTGCAGCTACACGACATCCTTTTTGCAATATAGTTACTCATAGCTTTTACTATTTCTACTTTACTTGTAGCATTTTGGGAGACATGAGATGTATCATGCATGTTTGGAACATTTTTTTAAAAGCATACATGCAATATATTTTGTGGACGTGGATGGTATTGTAATGAAATGCAATGATGGACAAGTTATGAATGGATAGAAAATATCCATTTCCAGACTTTTACACTAGTTATCCTACTTTATATTATATTGTGTATTTTGAATGTGGAATGGTATGTGCGTGAAAGCAATTTGCTGGTACCCAAATTCTAGAGGGACGGTCGTCACAACAACGGCTAGGGTTTCTATTCCGACAACCGACGGAGTGGATGTTGCAATGGAACTCCTTCAGTATAGCCAGGAGGGAGTCACCCACCCCCTCCAAGCTCACCTACGGCAGGTGGTCAAAAATGGAAGAGGCAACTTCTGATGGTAGTCAATGACTAGGGTTCTGACGGTCCTAGTATTTCCTTATTGCTCAATTGATCCACAAAGAGGATGAAGCTGTTATAGATTATTAATACGATGCTCCAGAAGCATATATTGATCTACAGTGAAGTTCCTATTGCTCGATTTGTAATAAATCAGCCAGAATTATTAGGGAAGATGTAGTTCAAGAATGGGATCTAGAAATAAAGAATACCAGATGGAATTTAAATTGGTTTTGATTCAAATTGGATAGGGAATTGAAATGTGAATCAAAGAATGGGATTAGGACTAGCTAATGACTTACTTAAATTGTTAATTGAGGTATAAGGATCGAGGAATCGAATGATGGGATGAATGATTTACCTAGGGTTGCGGAGTATAAGACTCCATAGGTTGTTGCTCGATGGTCGATAGCTAGAGCTTTACACCATGCACGATTGTGATTCAAGGTCGGGAGAGAGTCTTAAAACCTTCTCCGATCTACCTTCTTCCATGCAGGATCGACCTCGAGTGTTGTCACCACTTTGGATGGTCGGAGCAGCATGAGGAAGTTAGGTTGGTGGACAGTCTGTTTTGGAGCTTGAAGCGTTAGTTTCTAAGTGTCAATCTTTAGGTGATTATATAGAGTAATCGATAGGATGTTAGTTTAGATCTTAGGGATAGTGAGCATCTAGTTTATTAGGACAATAGGATCAAGGGTTTAGATGGGATTTAGGATGAAAGAGGATGCATGAATAAAATGGTGAACATGGCATGTTGCAATAGAACGCCAAAAACCATTCTTGGGAGGAAGAAGGCCTCAGGTGCTGACACGTATCAGCACCTAGTAGATCAGAAAATAAATAAGTTATAAATTCAGTATTAAATAACAAGTGATGTTATTTTTAAAAGTGATAAAAATTAAAAATATGTATTAAATTATCTAAATTATGGAACAATTTATTTTTATAAATAATATATATTTTACAAAATTACAGATGTAATATTAATAAATAGGCATATTATATACTTAATAAATAAGATCTTAGTTTTTAGTTCCATAACTCAATAAATAACATATTACTATTATATTTTATTAATTACAAAGATAATAAACAGGAGGAGTATGAGTTTTTCTGGATTTTTATAAATAATTTAGATATATAAATAAATATAGATATATGTTACAATGTTCAATTTCATCTATAAATTAGGTTTTTTAAATTATTTAAAATATTAAATAAAAATTAACAATTCTGAAATATTTTATACACAATCTACAAGATCAAGAAAATAATTAAAAATTATAAAATCAATGATATTATAAAATAGTATATTCAGGATAAAATAAATAGCCTATAAACCCACTTGTTAATAGGTCCCAAAATCGACTTTTTGCAAACAGACTCTGATTTAAGTGAAATCATCTTCATTAATAAGATAATATTATTTTATTAACTTTAAAGGTGAGTAGAGTGAAATTGGTGTATAAAGAAGTTATGAGGTTCGGAAGTTGAAAAATTGATAATTTACAAGTTGGAATTCTTAACATATATACATGTTAAGATATTTATGATTTTTATATTTCTATTTACAATTTTAGAAATACATAAGAGAATAGTTTGGTGAAAAATATGTACAAATGAATTAATTAAAAATCATTGAAGTTTTGATAAATAATGGATAAATATGGAATAATTTCCTATGTATATAATTAATTCTTTTTTATGATTTTCTTCCTACTATATTATTTGTTGACTAATCCATGTTGACTTGGTCTTGGGGTTAGGTTATATAAATCTATCCTTCAGATATATTTATATTTAATAGGTATAATGTATAATATATACATATATAGTCTGCATCTTCTTATTTTCTTTATAGTCATAATGTAGCATATATGCATATTACAGTATGCCTCTTCTTATTTTATTTCTTTTTATTATTTTATTTATTTACATATTTTTAATGCATAAAATGTATTTTTATTCATGAATGATATTTTATAACATGTAGGAATTAATAGATATTTACATGCATTTATCAAGGATTTTAAGACAAAATGCACAAGAAGTGTTAATGAATCATGGATTCATCAGGCGATCGTTGAGGAATGGAGAGAACAAGATGAAAGTTGATATAGGGGTCAATAGTTGACAAAACCCGATCAGGATCGACATGGTAAAGATCCTCAGTGATCTCAGAAGGAACATGCACGAACTCATCAGTGGAAGTAGTAGGATCAGATCTGGCCTGGGAAGTCTCTCCTAAATATACCCTCCGTGATAAGATATATATGGTGTAAATGATGCGGAGCTCATCAACACATCGCCACTCACAAGAAGAGGGAACTCTAAGGTCTATGATTTTCGAGTCTTCCTCCGTGAAGAGGAATGCTTGAATCTTAGTATCATCCATGGTAAAGCAAACATCTCTGATCTCAGCAGTTAGATCATAGTCCTCAGAATCGGCTAACATGGGTACCCTCTTGACTGGTGTGGATTTCTGATAGTAGGTCGGTGCAATGATCGTCTCAATCAGATTGCTCTCATTATAGGAATGAAAGCGCATCTCTCCAGATCTATAATCAATAAAAGTCCTTTGCCATAGGGAGAAAAGGCTGACCCAGGATGATTGGAGTGCGCTCCACAAAGGTGGAGGTCGTCGTGGACAATACAATAAAATCTATAGTGTAACTCATGCCTTTGATTTGAATGACAACATTTCTAAGAATGCACTTCAACCTCTTTATTAAACTATTAGAAAATTGACAAATCATCATGGTTTTCTTTATTGGCCCCAGATTGAGTGACTGTACGAGTACGAAGGGTATTATATTAATCGATGTACCGCTTTCAAGGAGAGTGTGATTAAAATGATGGTCAGAAAAGGAACATCTAATGAACGGTGTACTAATGTTCTCTTTCCTGTTGGGCAGAGGATGTGTGATGGCGTAAGTAGTGGCCATGGTAAGAAGGTGTCGCTCTGCTCTTCATTGTCTCTTTCTCTTCTTTGGTGGGGGTGTAGGTATAAGGTTCATGGCCTTTTGAAGTGGGGCATCAAAAATATCCTGAATAGCCGCCACCACTTCGGGGATGGTTAACGTTTTCAAAAATTCCTATCTCTCCCATGCTAGGAAAGAGATCGGAATCATCATGTACACAAGGATGACTAAGAGTAGTCTGTAAGCATCATCCTTGGGATTAAGGAGGTGGGAACTGTGGTGGATGCATTTGTGGGCAAAGGATGTGGTGTAGGTGCCTTCTCTTCATAAATTGGTCAGGCTAGGTGTCTCCCATTATTTTTCTTTTTGGATTTTCATCTTTTTCTCATTTTTTTTTATTTTTGGCAATTGTAATATCTCATGGTCGGCCTCTCGTGAATCCATGGTTCCAGAAGGTGAAGCTCCAATGCAAATCACTGTGTTAGATATATCATTGATCATCAATTATAAACATGGGTCACGTGTTCAAGAGTGGTGTCCATGAGGGGTGAATCCAACAGCTCGGTATCGGGTGGGTGAGATGGTGGGCAATATGGTAGTGGTGGAAAATATCAAAATCCTATGGACAAAATTGTGGTTGTGGTGTATATGTACAAAAAGAAAATTCAGGAGCAAAGTTCTCCTGATAAAATGGAGGTGGACTGACTGTGAATAAAAGAAGCAGGATTCGTAAAGTTCGGATAAAAATAGCTCCAGTCTGCCATCTCCAAAGCAAAATACAGGGATCGGGAGATCATGGCAGTCAAGTCAAGATATGCAAGAAAAAATGCAAATGCGCAGAGAATATCAAGTATGCACACAAAACAAACACAAGATCAAAACAAAAATAACCATCAATTCACCAACTCAACACAGTGAAAATTGTGAAAGTTCGGTTTTTTATCTTTTCAATTTTAGAGTTAGGTGAGAATACAATTATTTACAAGCTCACAGATGCAGTCACTAAAAAGGTTGTGTTCTAGTCAATGTAGCACACCTACTAGAACATCAAGACCACTTCATCTAAAGTCTGAGGCAAGTGCTTGCAGCAATAACAGGGTTCAAGAGCCAACACAAGCACTTAGGGCACAAGTTCAGGGATGGGGCTCTAGTCCTTATGTGTACATGCCTCACTCGTTCTGAAACGTATATGTGAGAATGAGGGGGTTACTCTCCCCAAAACAATGATTTTTGTCCTTTACATTTGGTTTTAAGGTCAAATATAATTAACAATCCTAATTTTATTGGTTATCACCTTTTTTGGTCTTTTTGAGAAAATAAAACATCTAGCGAATTTTTTGATTCCTTTTATTGCCTAAGTCAAAGAAAACAGGGGGAGGAGCTCGGAAAATCCGATGCACAAAAAATCAAATGAATGTGGATGCTAGAGATGAGGGTGCGTACCTAACTCCAGCAGTTTACATGCAAGATGATCTGCGCATAAAAGAAAATTTAACCTAAATGTGTGCAAGCAGGAACCGGTCTAGCAAGAACTTCTGCTCGGGAATATATTTTGACTAAGTCCAATGATCTATAGGTACAGAATTCTTTTAGCTGTGTGGACCTAAGTCTACCTTGCTCAACCAAATAAAATTCTAAAGCTAAGGGTTGTATGCACACAAAATAAAGGAAAAGAAGGTAAAAAACTCAAAATGTGAGAAACAAACTAAAAATAAAGGGAAATAGGGAGAGAAAAAAGATAGAAGCTAGAAAAACCACGAAAAATCCGATGAGGCCCTAGGTAAACAATCACCAGGCAATGGACCTCAAAAAATTCAAGTGTCTCTGAGTGTCAGTCCCTGTATATTACAATAATAATTACAAAAATAAAATTGTCTTTCTCAGAAAAAGAAAAAGAAAAAATCAAATAATTGTTATGATGGTCCTCTCTCCCTCCTTGTCTTCTCCTTAGCTTTCTCGTATTAGCTCTAGAAAATCGATCTCTGCTCTGTTCGGTTGCTTCAGCATCCTAGGAAGTCGTCCTTGCATAGTGGTCCCTCGCAAAGAAGTCAACAAAGAAATAGGTCAGAATAGATAAACAATTATTTGAAAAAGAAAAACAGGTAAAAGAGATAGCTAATATATACAAAAATCCTATTTGGTATTGCTCCCCGGCAACGGTGCTATTTGGCAATCCATAAGTATGAGGTACCTGGCATCCAATCTTGAAGGGTCTACAGTGTTCGACAGGTCGGATCCGACAATCGTTGTGTTGACCGCTCTCACGGCACTCGATACTCACACAATCTGAATAAATCAACAATCAACCCACAACCCATGCTAAATCAATGAAAAGTATGCTGGATGAAATTTATTATACCCTGCAAATAAATATGTATAGCAAGCAAATGTGGGGGTCGAACCACTGAGAGCTACGTGGATAGGTATTTATTGTCAATTAATGAAATTTAAATAATATATATTTCTGTGCTTTTTGGTTTTTTAGATATTTATGGGTTTTTAATTATATTTAAATTTTATGGATTTTTTATTTTATATTTTTTATATTTTTTATATTTTTAAATTTCTTTTTCCGTTTTAAGATGTGATAAGTATATATATAAATATATAATAATATGTATAATATAAATACTATATCTGATATTTACATTACAAATATAATGTTTTTATAATTTTTCTCTATGTTTGTGAATTTTCTTGTAAATTTTGCTAATTTTAGGTATTTTTAATAGATTAAAAATGTCAAAATAGTGACTCATCTTAATAGGTTGAATTGTTTTGGAATTTAAAAATAGATAATAAGTTCAAAAATTCCCAAAACTAATTTTAATATGTACTATATGATATATACATATATATAATTATACAACAGAAAACTAACTTTTTTGGATTTTATATATTTTTTGCAAATTTTTTATATGAATAGGAGGGTTTTTCTTTTTTAAGCTTTTCTTTTTAAAATTTGTGATTTTTGGTTTGAAGTTATATTTATATAGTAATATATATTATATGATTTTTTGGGGAAATTTTAGATAAGGTTTTTTAAATTTTTTGTATTTTTAAAATCAGATAGGGAATAAATAGCTCCTCAATGTGTTTTAATAAATGGAAAAAATGCTAGAAAATACTAATAAAAACATGACATGAATAAGCATCAGATGGAGTATTTAGTATAATTTTTCCAGGAATTTACAAGTATAAGAGTTATTTAAATAAAATTAAAAGGATATAAATTAATTTACAAGCTTGATAAGGGCATTTTTGCAATAAAAAAAGAAAAGGGTGTTCGTGTAAAAATACCAAAAATATAACACTATTATATAATTTTTAACTACTAAAAAAATAAACAAAGTCAACAGGAGCTCCCTGCAATTTTCCCACCTCACGTGGGCTGCTACATGAGATAAGCTAGCACTGGACCTATATGTAATAAATAATATAGCGCGGGGGTCCACTACAATTTTTACCAAGATTTTAAACTTAAACCTAATATTTACAAGACTGATTTGTAAATACAAAAGGGTGTAAGGGGGACTAAGTAATTTACCCACTTAAGTCATGTGATCGAGAGACGCTCCGTTCGCCACGTGGAAGATTCGACGACGGGAGAGGCTTCGTTTGTCGAGAATTAGATGACTCGGATTAGATCTGGGTCATAGCATAGATCGAACGGCTCAAGAATTGTCACCAAGAAGAGGGAAGAACTTCTTCTTCCCTGACCTTCGATCCCCCAGATTTTCGTGCTTCGACATCCTCTTCCTCCTCCGATGATCGCTCCAGCATCTTGGAGTGCATGCACGTCTGTAGGGGGTTCAACTAGGTCCGGGCTTCATCAGAGGGGGCCTGGATGTCCTGCTCGCATGGAGGTCTGACTTGTACCTGGGCTTATCTTCAGGTGGTCTTCTGAACCCAATTCTTGCACAAAAAGGTTGAGGATGACGAGGGGGTTCTTTTCCACCCTCGTTTGAAGCTGGGTTCGCAAGGGGTAGCGAATCAGTGAAGCTCCGGTGAAGGCGGAGGAAGCTCTGGTCCCTACTCAACCCATACAGGATCGAGACAGAAACAAGGGGAAATGATGGAGAAGGGATAGGGGTTTGAAAATGAGGCACAATTGCAGGTGGAAACAGTGTGAGAATAATGAATTTGGTGTTGGAGCCTAGTGCTACAGCGGTTTTAATTCCCAAAATTATGCTAAAGCTATGAGTAATTGACTAATTTAAAACTACATCTAAGTTAGTAAAATGAAATGAGAGAAGAAAATGGTCCCTAACAGCTCGAGTTGACATGAGTCAAGGAGCAGACGAGGCATTACCAGAATAGCTCCGGCAGCACCTAAATCACCACCTCCGCTGCTTTATCCATGCCAAGAAGTTCCGGAGCACCATATTGTCACCGTGGAGGCTCTACATAGGAGTACTAATGGGGTTACAGTAGAGAGAGATATCAAAATGCAAAAAGGGGGCAGAGATCTGATTTTATAGGCATGGTGATTAGGCAAAATGGTGGAGAGGTTCCGTGCAAGGAGGAAGTGGTTGGTAGGATCTATGGAGTGGGTGAAGGTAAGGGGTGTGCGGGTTGCAGAGTAGTGAGGTGCTCAAGGAGAATGGGGGAAGGGAGAAGGAAGGAAAAATGGGCGAAGTCAGAGGTCTCATGACATCTAACACAAATGTGGGTGGGCAAGGACTATTAACCGGAGGCCAAAAGTCAAGCGTCTCCAATTGGTCTACATGGACCAATCAGAAAAATGGGATTCAAAAATCCCTTATAAAATCGATTAAAAATATTAATTGATTTATTTAATTTTTGGTCAAATCATAAAAAATATTTCTTATTTTGTAGTATTTAATTCTGATTTTTATTTATTTTTACAATTTGATTTATTTTGTGTTAATTTTTACATGTATGATTATATGTATATATACTTATATTTACATTATTTAATTTTTATTTTATGTTTACATTTTATTATTTTATATACATAATTTTTATATTTACAATTTATTTTATTACATATTTATATATTTTTCTTTTTTTTGCATTTATTTAGTTAAATAAATATTTATACATATTATATAGGTAAATTATAGGTATAGTTTACATATATGTTAAAGTATAATATTTATTTAAATGTATTTCTAATGGTTTCGCCTGTGAACCATAGACATGTGCAGAGAATGGCTGTAGCAGAAATGAAAATGCTAAGATGGATGTGTGGACATACACGTAAAGATCGGATTCGGAATGATGCAATCAGAAAGAAAGTTGGTGTAGCTCCGATCGAGGATAAGATGCGAGAAAACCGCTTAAGATGGTTTGGTCATTTGCAAAGAAGGTCAATTGATGCATCGGTTAGGAGATGCGAGTGTTGGGATGTTGAGCCGGCTAAGAGAGGGCGAGGACGACCCAAGAAGTGTTGGAAAGAGACTATACGAAGGGATCTTAGTTTTTTGGATATAAGTCCGAGATTGACCCAAGATAGATCTGAATGGAGGCGAAGAATCCATGTAGCCGACCCTACTTAATTGTGGGAAAAGGCTTTGTTGTTGTTGTTGTATTTCCAATGGTTTCATTTGAATTTTATTATTTACATGTATTTTGAATAGACCTACAAATATATAAAAATATAAAAATGTTAAAAAATACAAAGAATCAATATATTGAATATTATATACAGGTATAGTGCACAATGAGGGCCCAAAAGTCAATGTTTGCATGTTAACTCCGAATTCAATGAAACCGCAATCATGAAATAGGTAATTTACTTCTATGAAAACATAAAGGTGAGATTGGTCAGATTTGGATCTGTATGAAGAAGATACAGGTTTGTAAAGTTTTCTTTGTGGCTTTTTATTCTATATGTCTTGAGCACACTATACACTATTTTTGAATGAACTCAATTTTGTATTTTTATTTTAATTTTTTTATGTAGAGGATTTTATTATTTGAGGTATAAAAATAAGAAAATAAAATAGGTCCCAAGAGCCTATTTATTGTCAAATCAAATTAGGGTTTTCAAGTATTTTCAGTACAATATCTATGTCATATCTCCCCCTACTTTATTCCTTGTCGACGAAGTCATCATGATGATTGGGTCTCGGAGTCTAGCGTCACTCGGTGTCTTTGATATTTCATTCTTTTTCTTTTCTTTCATTTATTCTTTTATTTTGGAATTAAATACAGTATGTTATCCAGTATTTATTGAATGTTTATTGAGTGTTATTTTTCATAAATTGATGTTATATGTGTGCATTTAGCTAGGGATTTAAGGTCAAAATAAAAGAATAAAGGTGATGAAATGGAGATTCATCAGTACCATATGTAATAAAAGCCTCATGTGAACATGTACCAACAAACCCCATCTTCCATGATCATATCTCCCTTCAATCCTAAAATTATGCTTATAATTTATCCTTCTCATTCTATCCCTTCCGTGAATTTCTCCCGAGAATATAAGAAATATGAAGATCTATAATTCACAATTTGTTGGGACATGCTCTCATGCATGCGTAGTTTTGGTGATGAAAAAATGGTATTCTTATATTAATTTGTAATTAATTTAGCAAAGTTTGTGATAACAAAAGATGATGTGATGAAGTTCAAGCTAAATATATTACAAATTGTGATCTGGCCAATATAGATACAAGAAAGTACATCAACATGAAGAACACAACTAAGGATGAATAGAAGACCAAGACAAATAGTTCTACGTTTTCTTGTAATTCATTTCATCAAAGTTGCACCATAAACCTCATACATATGCACTCTAGATCAATTCCATCAGTCAAATAAATATGATGACTGACTAGAGTTCTAATCGACTTGCTTTTGTTTACTTAAATTATGAATTTGACTAGTCGACTAATCTAGATGAACAATCGACTCAACGGTCACTTGACTAATGTCTACATTTGTATAACCAACCAGCCATCTGGCCATTTTGAGTAGTAAAATAATATTGGTTTCAGTCAACTCGAAGTTATTTCAATTGACTAAATTTAGCTAAGGTACTCACTTTGACTAGCACCGGCAGACAACACAACCATTCATCTAATATTGTTCAATAACCTTTTACAATTATTATTTTAGAGCCTTGGAAAAGGAAACCTAAGACATTCATTTCATCAACACTTAACATTCATATCATCAACACTTAACTCTTATTCTCCACATATTATGCACTCTTTCTAAGTGGTTAAGAGAGAGGTTCTCACTTGCATTCAAATTTGATCTATGTGAGAAAGAAGATGTACCGTGTATCATGCTTCAAGACTGACCTTACACAATTGATCTATAAGATCATTTTTATTATAGCTTATATTGCATTGCATATCATTTGAAGTGGATATTTTTTTAGTTACTTCTGTTAAAATTGTTTAAGGTGCCCATGTTGTGGGAGCATTTCTTCAATTTAGAAGATAAGTTTACTTTTAGAGGTTTTCTAGAACGGTATAGTGTTGCGGAGGAGATGCCTTTGTTGTAAATAGCTTGAATAATGGAAATGACCAAGTTATATAATCGATTGAGATCCCAAGTCAAGATGGCTTTAGTCAAGGCTTTTACCCGATTAGGTTTCCTCATAAACTACTTGTGCTCTTTATGTTTTTATTCCAGTATCTTTGAAATTGGATAGTATTATGTTTGTTTGTTTGTTTGTTTGGATTGATATGCATGCTCAAGGACCTTCACCAATTAATCTAATTAATATACGTTCAAAAATAAGTTATTAAATATTTTCATTTGGAATCAAAGCCTAGACCGCACCTATATCGTGATAGACTCAAGTGCTATAGCCTAGAAAATTGATTAAAGAACGAAGACAACTCTACCACCAGGCCAACTGCTCATAGTGGAAGACAAAGATGATGGTCTTCTAGCGCACTCAAGATATTGTTATATGTGGTACATGGATAACAATACCCTCAAATTGATTAAGGATAAAAATGTACATTGCACTGGTGCAGAGAAAAAGTAGATGATGTTAAATTTAAAGGCAACCAAACTCTCCAAAGATGAATTTGATTTGCTGTCACATCTCAAGATTCCTCATGAGATATGGAAATATCTCCATATCACTCATGAAGGTACGACAAAGTCAAAGAATCATGACTCTATATTCATACACATTGAGTGTAAGATCTTCAAGACATGCAAGGAAGAGAGTATCAAGGACTTGAATGCCTCAAATTCTAGGCTTGCACTTTTGTTATCATCGTCGTTGTAGCTAGAGTCTTCCCAAGTGAATTGGAATATCTTCTTCTTCCCCTTCTTGTCATGGTATTTTGTTATCAGCATAGTTATTATCGACTTCGATAATGAAGAGAATGAAAATATCGCATCTTATGATGAACTAATAAAGTTTCACAAGAACTTTACTAGTGCTTTAAATTAAAAAATGAAGTTTTACTTGGAGAAAAAGTTTCTTTGTAAGAAGAAAATCATTTCTTAAAAATGAACTTATAAAGTTATCTAGAAGATGAGATTAAAGATCTGCAAGTTAAATCTAATTCTCTATGAAAAGAAAAGGTTACTTATAGTGCTTATGGTTTTAGATCTATTAAGAAGAAGAAAGTAACTTATGTTTGGGTGCACAAGGATAAACGCCAAGGTAATCACTAGGGATCAAGACTACAAATGATAGTAGAGAGTACACTTATACGTACTAATGATCCGCAAGACTAAGAAAAGCATAAGGATGGCTACTCCATCAAATATGAAAATGACAGCAACTAAGTAAGAAGTTGACTTAAAGACATGGATGGATGCAACAACGAAGAAACTATAGTGCTTAGAGAAGTCCAACTTCGCCAATAATAATAATTGACTTCTTAACAATCTTATTTGGATAAGTTAGTGCAAGGTATGGTAATGATCCCTCTAAGGCCTACTTATTGGGAGGGTCGTAAGTATAAAACTATGGGGGGAGCTCTTAAGTAAAAGGTAAACTTGGAAGTTCTTAAACAAAAGAAAAGGGGAAAGCTCACAAGATAAAAAGGAAACAAATTGATAACAAGATAATTTTTGGTATCTAATAAAGTCTTTTTAAAAAGTTGAAATTACAACTTTCAAGTGATGATAATTTCGAAAGAGAGGGAAGTATATGGAGAAATGTTTTTCAAAATTTTATGTTTTTCAAAAAGAGGAAAAGTCATTTTCTAAAAAAAATTAAAGCACACACTAATTTTACCTTTTTGCTAAACTCTTCAAAATAAAATTGTCATCATCGAAAAGGAAAGAGTAAAATTGTTGTTATTATGTTAGCTTGTGTTTGAGATAGCAAAAATCATGATGATAAAAGACTATATGATGAAGTTCAAGTTAAAGTTATTACAAGTTGTGGTCAAGCTGATGAAAATACAACAATCTACATCAACTTGAAGAACAAGGACAAAGATGAAGGTAAGATCAAGACAAAGTCTTTTGAATTTTCTTGTATTTCATTCTCTGATAGAATTGCATTGTAAACCTCATGCATATCCATACATGCAATTTCATTTCAAAATTGTTTTTCAAAATAAATCGGTCGACTGCTTGGATTTCCAGTAGATTGATTCTTGTTCAATAGACCGATGAATTTGATCGGTTAATTAATATTAGTGAACAATTGACCCAACAGTTACTTGATTAACGGCTACATTTGTACTCAACTAGTCGGTTGGCTATTTTAACTAATCAACTATACTTTGGTTCAACCAATTCAAAATTATTTCAGTCACTAGTTTTGGCATGGGTACCATTTCAATTGGCAATGGCTTCTTTGGCCAACCAGCACACCATTTTTGTAATAACGTTTGTTAAATTTCTAAGTGGTTATTTTAAATCTTTATAAAAGAAAGCCTAAGATATGCATTTCATCAGCACTTAACTCTTATTCTCTACACTTTTTTACATTAATATTTATTAATTGAAACCATTCTAATAGTTTCTTTTTCGATAGAAATTCATTAATATCATCAATTATAATCTGATATGAGAGTCACGAAAATGGTCAATCGATGTTTAGTAAAACAACTTATGAAGCATCCTTACAATTTAAATAAGTCTTGGGAGGAAATTAGACATGCAGCCAGACCATAAATAATACCAATTGAGCGTAGGAATGTCATGGTTCAAATATCAAATATGAAAACAAACAAAACATCAAGAAAGCACGTAAATTAACAAGCATCTTGTTCTTATAATTTCACATAATTAACTAACATTATTTTAGGATAAGTATTAGAAAATAAGGATATGTGTACTGCACATATCAAGAATCTCTCAACTACTAGTGTCAAGTCATAAGTTGTTAAGGAAAAATGAAATTATGAGTGTCAATCTAATTATCTTACTACTAGCTTTAAAATATTTTGTTGAACTTATTATAACTTGTTTTAATTATATCCATCTTGTGATGAACTTGAGGGTCAATCATGTAAGAAGATAGTATTATTCAAAAACATGGGCATTGGACTTCTCCATTAACATGATAGATTTTTTACTTTTGTAAGTAATCATTTATTATTTTATAGACTAAAATTGTGGACATATGTATTGAGACTAATGCAAACGGGAGGTACATTATTGATGCTAAAATAGTTTAATATCATCTTATAGAATCAAGGACGATTTTATTGCCCCAATGGTAGGGGAAATAGATACATGAAGGGAGATTTGACCTTGCATATCACGAAAATGCGGAAAAATGAAAAAATTGAAAAATAATTTTTCTTATTATATGAGCGGCATGGTAATCTCTAACAAAAAAATCAATTGCAAATGTGAAACCACGTAGTAATAGATATTTCAAAAGATAACAAGAGTATATGAATATACGTTTGATACGTGAGTTTTTAAAATAACAGCCCTCTTGATTTAAGCCACATTTAGTGGGCGTTGCACTCGAGGGTACAACGATGACTTGCAGTACTTGCCTCGAACTTGGTAGTTGTGCTCCACCAAATTATTCACGCTAAGAGAGATCTTGATTAATCTCTATCTCTTGATTTCATCTCAGAAGATTGAGTCATTCTACTCGGTCACGAAGCATAGATAAGAATGTGGATCCTCCTGATATTGTCCTAGCTAATGGAGAAGAGGGAAGATTCTAGATGATGGTTGGCCTAAGGTATTGATGGGGTATATGTGACGGCTAAGGGAGAGAATGAAGAGAACTATTCCCGTCTAATTTCTCCTCTCACTTCTTAGGATTAGAAAGCACTTGTTGGGAGTTGTATTGAATGAATAGAAGAGAGAGAAAAACCAAGGCTTTCTTTATATAAGGGAGGGGATGGCTAAGAGAGACATTCTCTCTCAAGGTGGATGTCCAAAAAAGGAGTAGAGAGCCCATGATCTCTATTGTCTCATTCTCCAATTAGTTACAACTTCCAACTTTGACTACAAATATTTGAATTTTTGAATTAATGAAAAAGAATAAAATGAAAAATATTTTCTCCTTCAAATTCTCTATCACGGTAGACGTCCACCATGTGATTTCGGAGAGATATCATCTCCACGAATTTCTCTTTCAACAAATTCAAATCTAACTTTAAATTGGTTTTTGATAATTGTGGATATAATTAAAAGAGTTAATTTATCCCCAATTATAATGAGATAACTATAAAACCATTCTACTAATTAATGGATCCATAATTTTCTCAATAATAAATTGTAACTCAATTCTACATTTATTTAAGTTATGTGAATCATATTCACATGTGTTCTAAATAAATATGAATCATATTCATATTAATAGTAATTATTATGAATCCATATCTATTTTGATTAAACTACAAATAATGTGAATCATATATGTATATTCTCATATTTTATTTATTAATGATAATTATTATTATCTTGGTCATTATTTTCTCAATGTATGACTCCTAATGCAATTAGAACACATGTACAGCATTCGTGAATACTTAGAGATATTATCATGAAGATTATATAGACCATGTATCGTGATTTAAAAATCAGATTCAAATATAATATTAGGATTTAAACCACTTTGGGCTATCTCAGCCAGATATTTTTTAATCAATTTCCCCAATTGACTCCGGACTCTTTCGCATTAATTTCCAACTCTTTAGATATAGAAATTACTTCTATGAATTGAGATTTAATCCAATTAATTGTCATTCATTTAGAATCAATATCAAGTCACAAAAATCCATTCCACTTCATCATTCCCTCGAAATGGATGTGTCATGGTATACAAATTCTTACGATCATATCAACCTTGAGCATTCCCAAGACTTAAGCATCCTATGTACTGGAAAACTTTGAATAAACTCAAAGTTCAATTCCATATTTGATTATCTTCTTTGAGTGTTTATCAATAGATTTTTTGATCAGTCATTGGATGACAATATCAATAATATGCTTTCTAAAAGCATATATTATCTCGAATTCTTATCTAGTTTCAAAAATAAGATGACCATCATTGGATTTCGTTGTGACCCCAATGTCTCATGAGTGAGCTCCTTCATCCGGTTCAGCAAGTATGAACATGTATAATCCCTTTGAGAGATCATACATCTCATATGTCCTTATATGCACATCAACTCATCGATATATAGACTTTATATGATCATCAACCTAATTGTCTGTCAAATGTACATACTTAGTGAAGGATACGGGAAGATCCTTAAGTGCATCACGGAAGTGTGAGGATCGCATCATATGTGATCGGGAGCGACTAATCGTACTAGTTGCTCGAGGCAGTGGAATTTAAAATTTATAAACCGATGAAACAACATGATTCAAGAACACTTCTCGGATCATTTCATCTAAACCACAAACAAGTATTATGGTTACCTCTTGAAGCGTGGTTACGATCGATTCTCTAAATGAAGAGACATATCTCAAGTCTGATCCGACGGAGGAGACGCTTGCGAGCGCATTGATGAAACGCATGCTTATCACAATCCATATTGATGATCCAAGAGGGGAATCTCCTGATCTCGTCACACGAGGTCCGACATCTTCTTCACGAGTGAGGCGCATCAAAGAAGATGGAGATCCACGAGCAAACAATCCGGCAGATAACGACGATGTTGTGGCGATGGAGACTCTCTCTAGGCATCCATAGTGAACGGCCACAATGAGAGAGAGATAGAGAGAGAACGTGTAGATAATGAGAGAGAGAGAGAGAGATATAGAGCATATGTTGTTGTTGTTGTTGTAACTTTGAAGAGTAAGGGGTGTCTCTTCTTATATAGTATTTTGGGAGTCCATGGATCGCAATCCATGGACTACACAAAATCAATGGATGAGATTGATTTGTATTTTTTTCAATGGCCAAGATTTTATTGTAAAAACACAACAACAATTAATTTACTTTAGATTAAATATATATTAAAAATCAATATAAATTAAACCCAAATTAAATCAATCAACCATGGAGATTATGGAATGGAGATTGCCACCCTTTCCTAATGGGAGTGGGTGACCATCCACCATCCCAACTAAGAAGGAGGCAACCTCATGTAATCTCATGAGATTACATTATTACATGGAAATCTCCAATATTTACAACAACACTTGTTGTAAATTATTCTACAAAAATAATTCATATTTATTTTATAAATATAGCAGTCTTGCCATTAGAAAAATGTGAATCACATTCACAACCCAAAATAAAATGTAAATTACATTTTCAGTTAATTCTAATGTGAAACCAATTCACATCAACATTTAATGTGTAAATGGTATTTACAAATAGCTCTCTCTTATATATTATAAATCACACTTATAATATATGTTATTAATATGGATAGTGATATGCACATTATTCATGTCCATGATAACTAAATCATATTTAATCATCTTGGATCTCTAATCTCATGTTCCCAGATAATATGAATCACATTCACATTATCCACATATTTGATTAAAAATACATTTAATTATCTTAAATACTCTCTTTATAATATGAATTAAATTCATATTATTCATGATAATTAAATCACATTTAGTTATCTATTTTCTCAATACTTGGATACATATATCAAAAATGAAATTATCCATGAACTCTTTCAATGATGCGTTTTCTCTGCAAATACTTGGAGATAAGGACAGGGTGATTGTATTGTTCCATGTATAGTGGCTTAAATATTGAGATCACATCTCAAATCCAGATTCTACGGAGCTCTCATAGATGCTTGATTAAATCAAGACCACAAATCTAATATTCTCATTGCATCTGAATCACATTCAGATCAATGTCCAACATTAGGACCAAGATCAGATCACTTCTCTATTGAGAGGAGTCACTAAAATTCAGACATGTTTCATCACTCCCGAGGAATGAAGTGTCACGGTTATACAATCGTTTATGATCACATCACCCTCAGGTATTCCTATACATGTACAACCTGCATACTGGAAGACCAAGAATAAACCCAAAGTTTCATATCAATTTTACATTGTCTACTTTAGTGTTTTTTCATTAAGTTTCCCATTCAACTATTGGAAGTGGGTATTGATCATATACTTTCCCAAAGCATATATCATACCTCGGTGTTGATTATACTTTTCAAAAGTATATATCAAACCTTACAAATTCAGTCAAGCTTCCAAAGCGAGACGACTGTGCACAGAATTTGAATCACAATATTTCATGAGTGAGCTCATATCTTAGGTCATCAACATATTGGTCTGCCAAATGTACATACTTTGACATATAGTAACACGTCTGTTTCCAGTCAGAGGATGTGTGCCTATATCGTGACAGCATACGACATAGGTCTTTGGTTATATCGATCTTGTTAAGTCAACTTTTTGACCTAACTATTAAAACCTCTGAATCTCTATTCCTAAGCAGAGGACCTGCATCAAGAGGTCGGGTAGATATCAACCATTAAAGAAAGGATTGCCATCTCCTTCTCAGGCTGGAGATCATCTCTTAATAATCAGTTGACGGCACTTGATTAGTCCTCAATCTAACTCTTTAGATATTCATCCAAGCACCAGCTTCTATAATTGAATTAATAATTGTATAATCATTAAGATGGCCATGGTACATAACCCTAATTATACTAAGAGATCTATTATGCAAATTAGTTATTCTTCATTTCAGACCAGGGAATATTTTTTGCAATAACATTTATTGCATAATAGCTCCCCGTGGGCTCACATGTCCAACAATCTCCCACTAGCCCAAAGAGCCACTAATGGGCTAATCTTTAAACCCACATTCATGTGACAATCATAGGTTATTTTAGAAAAATATCTAGGTAAGATGATCAGTCACTCTGTTCCCAAGAGACTACGCCAAGTCCTTTTACGGCACTTTCATATCTCCTAGTAACAGTGCTCGCATCCAATGCGAATGTTGCATCTTATGCAACCAATACTCAATATTGTCACTTATAGTGTCCTTGACACTACAACTCAATAATTATTATAATCAATATGTAATTTCTACTATCCTTATTAGAATACCCTTATTATCGGAGATCTCTATCTCCTAAGGTATATGTAGTTAAGACATTTTAGATCTCGATCTATAAAGTCTTAATTTCTTGAAGATAAGACTTAGAGATCACTATCTCGAAAGTCTTATCCTCTTTGAAGTATTGTTATTACTGCAATCAAGTGTTTTATCCCCTTGGTAGGATTAGTAACAGTTTACTACTCCCACTACACGACAAACATCTAACTTTTTTACCCATCTAGCATACACTGAGCTTTCTAAAGCTGATGCACTATGGCATGTATCTTTGGTATTCACATCCCCAACTCTTTGAGGCGCTATCCCTTTAGATAGGTCAGTACCGTATTGACTAGTCATGAATCGCCCTCGTTAATTATGTGGAATTATCGAGTGTTTAAATTAATGTTGAATGTATCGTTGTCAGGCAATCGGAATCGGTCAAGAAATAACTACAATAAATTAATTCAATTTTCAATCGTGTGGTTTTTGTTTATTTTACTTGGACAAGTTCCAAGTTCGAACTCAAGGAGGCAAAGGAACAACTTAGAATTTTTCTATCAAAGTTCGTGCACGGTTTTTTGAGGCGGGATTTTTTGGTATTTTGTTTAATGCAATTTGGGATGCAATATGCAAATGTGGCCAGTTTTAGGGACTAAAATGCAATTTTCAATCAAACATTATCCGAAAAATATGAAACTTGGTTGAGATGTTAATTATGATGAAATGAATGCACTGTATTTTTTTTTTGAAATTTTTGAATGCAAGATAAAAAATTTATGAATTTATGAATGCAAACAAAGTGAATTTCAATAATTAATTATAATAAATCTTAAACCTAATTATTTTCAAGGGATAAAACTATCCAAGATCTATCACTAGGTGATGTATCTTAGAAAAATCCTCAACCTCAAAAATACTCGATTTAATACCTGCTAAGAATTAAATATTAAAATATAGAAAATAGTTTTTACATGGCAATCTATGCATGCAAATGCAATTCTGGGAACAATGTTAAATACAGTTAATTCTCAAATCATTGATTTTTCGACAATTTTCAAAGCTATGGTTAATTACTTATGAATTTTCAAGCATAGAATGGGCAAAATATGTAATTTTTCACAAGAACAATTATTTTTATTCACCACGGCTCACAAAAATATCAAACATATGCCATAATGTAGAGAATTAATTGAAGAACGCCATGTTATTTTTGAATAATAAAAATAATGCAACGTAGAGGTTCAAAATAAAAGGGAAATATAGGGGTAGAATTGCAATAATACAATAATTAAATAATGCAGGGAGGACTAAAATATAAGTACCAAAAATCCGAGGGTAATTACGCAAAATTTCCAGAGTGTCATGTGCTGAGCACGTGACCTCTGGTGGTGGGGCCTTTCTGAGAATAGGGGAACTCCGGGGGCTTTTGCAATTTACCCAAGTGGTCACCTGCTATGCACGTAACTCTGGGTGTCGGAGGACTGCTGCGCCAAATGGGAGATCTTCAGGGTGGCTCTGCAATGTTCCCCATCCAAACATGTGCACCTCACGTGTGGGAAGGGTCTCGCATCTCACGCCTTGTGGTGGCTTTGGCGGAAGGGGCGGGGTTGCCCGGCGATTTGCAGCTGGCGGAGGTAGTTGCTCTATGGTGGAGGTGGTTGGTCGTCGATGAAGGCGCGAGATGGTGTCTGCGATGGAGCAGGTGGATTTCTGCAGTGCAGGACGTCGGCTCCTGCTACGGTCGAAGGTGGTTGTTGGACTCCTGGCGGTGGAGGCGAGCTGGTGGGCCGAGGGCAGCCAAGGTGATGTCGATGAAGAGGTTGCGTCGTTGTTGATGAACGGAGGAGGAGAAACGTTGGGATTGAAGCAATCAGAGGTGGAGTTGTTGAGGTAGATGCTAGTGGACGTTGGAGGTATATCGTTGGCTCAACGCTCGACAATAGGCCGAAGTAGAGGCGGCAAGCGATTTGGGCTCAAGCTGCGACGGCCCAGAATGAAGTGAGGTCGGATCTCGCTGGGAAAGGAGAGAGGAGTGGCGCTGTCACCGTCGTCGATCCTATGTGAATAGCTATTAGCGGATGGGAGATCAAGGATGTGGTGGTGAGGGTTAAATAGGGATGGAGGGTGCGCGAGATTGGGAAGGGGATCTGATGACTGAGGTGACGAGATTTGCTTGATTGGGGATTCGTATCGGAAATTGAATAAGAGATTGATTTGCGGAAGGGGATCTCAGAATCGATGATTGAAGATGCGATGAGGGGGGGAAGGCCAAGAATGGAAGACTGCGGCGGCCGGGATTCGTAGGCGGCAGGAGAATTTGGGGGGAGGCAGCGGAGCTGCCCCCAAAAGGGGAAAGGGGGACGGGAGGAAGACGAGCTACAGGAACCGTCCGATCGACCGAGATCGGGCGGTCCTGATCATGCCACGTGGTAGCAAGAGGAGGGCGGATTGAGCACGTGTCAGGCACGTGCGCAGGAGGCACGTGCTCCGCACGTGCGAGGCTTTTTTTAATTATTTTTTTTATAAAAATGAAAATAAATAAGGCAAAAAATGGGTGACATGTGGCGGCTCCAGGAGCGCCACGTGTCAGCCCCAGAAAATTCGAAAAAATAAATAAAAAGATAATTCAAAAAGAAATAATAAACAACCTCGGATCGAAACATTTTCCTCACGGAAGTTGCGTCTCGATGAGATCTACAACTTTCATGAAGACACCAAAATTAAAATTGATCATTTGTGCAAAGTGATATTTTTGGGGTATCCCATATACATAGAATACCTTGATTTTTGGGTTTTCTATTTTTTATCATTTTTAAACCAAATAAGAATCTATAAAAAAAATATGATAAAATCAAAGATAAATATTTACACATTGATCTAATTTTTTTGGATTTTTAGTAATAAGAAAAAGAAGAAATAAATAAATATATGAAAAAGATCATTTTTGTACAGACAGTTAGTGAAGACTCGGACTCAATTAGTTTCTTTGATTTCAAGCTCAGTTTGGATTTGGGTTTTTACGCATTTTAATAAAACTTTTATCAAGGAAAATAAATGAAAAAAACTAAAATAAAATGAGTCAATTATGTACATAAAATAATAGGTCAAAAACTGCCAAAATACAAAATGTACAAAAGAGGCCCAAAGCCCAATTTTCACATATGAGCTCCGATTCACTTGAACTTGGTCTTGTTTTGAAGTTATTTAAATGTACATTAGTTCAAAATAAGTAGGATCAAATCGGACATTGTATGAAGAAGATATCGAGGTTTTAGTCTGGAAATCTTAGAACTTGGATTTGGGTTTTTGGTCCACTTATTTAGGTTAATGATTGTTTTATATTTTTCATTTATTCTTGTAAGTAATATGTACACAATGGAGGTGGTTTACGGACTTTTGGAGTTAGCATGAATTAGTTAAAAAATGGGGAAGTTAGGCTATTTTACAGGTCAATTGGGCTGAGATATTTGGCTTTTGTGCAATAATAAGTGATAAAATGCCATTCTTATCACAACATGCATGAATGCTAATTATGCAAAATAAATGAAGAAATGCCAATGATTTTTAGGGATATGAGCTTAATTAGTCATTTTTAGAGTGATGAATTTGAGATTTATCATCCCCCCATACTTAAACCATGCTTGTCCCTGAGCATCAAAAGAAATGTAATGAGGTGAATTGAGATTGGGTTCCATACAAAAACCATGAGCAGAAGGTGAAAATGAAGCTAGACTCGATCTTTGGATTATTAGTGTGGCGGAACTTCTGTGAGACTTAGAATTTTAAAATCAACAGCCTTCACGTTCTACACATCATTGTTACAGTTTCAGCTCAGAAGTCATCTTAGATCAATCCTCCTCCCAAGCATACCCCATTAACATTAAATAATCGACTCATGTGTGTGAAAGGTTTTAGCTCTTCCCATCCAGAATGTCGGACTACCATGCAAACCTCCTCTCCAGTAACGCGTCCTCGGGAAGTCAGGTATTTCCTTCTAAGGTCTGTCATGTTGTGTTCACAATTGAATAGAGGAAGAAATTAGAATAAGGAGAAAAGAACTGGAGGGTGGCCAGTGTAGTCACCTCTCGTTGTGAAGTCGGCCAGTTTAGCCAAGTCTCCACCAAGATCTGCAGGTTTTCTTGAAGCTTGGAGCTTTTTGGTCAGATATTTATTTGGTAGTGGTCTCTTTGTATTTGGATTTTTTGTGGTTCAGCTTGGATCTTGTTGTGCCCCTACGGATATAGAATCTTTTTTTCCGTACATGTTTTGGGGTCTTAGAAAAAATTGTGCCCAGTCATCCATCCTTTTTCTGAAGCTTTATTTCAACCCGTACTCCAGTCTTTAGTTGTCCACGCTACCAGAAAAGAAACTCACACAGTCTTCCAACACCTCGTCTAAGTTGAGCTAAGTGCATAGTACGAGAGTACAAATTAATTCCTTATTCCAGAGTCGTACCCAGAACGAAGAGACCAGGATAGACACTAAGAGTAAAACGTTGTACATTGTCATGTAGAACTCAAAGAATTAATTCAAAGACTTGAAGCTTGTAAAACCCTATTTCTCGGTGAAGTTCCTCTGAAAATTAGGTGGATTAAGGTCAAGTCCAAACCGCTCTCGATTTATGTTCATAACTCGGTTCAGAACCCAAGGCTTTTCACAAATGTAAATGCATGTAATGCTGGATGAAGTGTAGGGGTGTGAAATGCAGACACAATTTTTTTTATTTGTGAATTTTTTTAGAGTGTCTTTTTTTATGCAAGGATGGTTTTTTTTAAGATTTTTTATGCAAAAATGAATAAGAAGTCATTTTTTCACAATTTTTGGTCGGACAAAGTCAGTGTTAGTAGCCAAACTTTTTCTTTTTTGTTTTTTTGTTTTTTTTCAAGTTAGTTACCCATATAGACTTATGCGAAAGTATGAGATATGGGTAAAATATATACACAGTATATACACACACACCCCTATACATAGCGAGTGATGTGTTCTCAGAGCACGATAAGCGTAGAGAAGACATAGCTCGGGCTAAGCGTAAAAGAGTGAAAAAGAAAAAGAAAAAGATAGATCGGTCCACCCCCCTATACTTAGGTTGTGAACAGTCTAACGTATAGAAGAAGAGCAAAGCTAAGGGTGTCAGGAGATGTGAAAGAGAAGAGTATATACAGATGAGCATCGGTTCCCCCTATACTTAGGCTCTGGTCAACCTAAGTATAGAAGAAGGGTGGAAATGAGGCGATCGTGAGATGTGGAGAATGGTATGTACAAATGGCATCGGTCCCCCCCCCCATACTTAGGCCTTAGCCTAAATAGAGGAAGAAGATGTACAAGGAGACCGATGGAGTCAGGAGGGAGGGTGGGTAGCCGATGATTAAGGTGGTTTTCGATCGATCTTTTTTGTGAGCCTGTGGTGGGAGATCATAATGATAAGAAGGAGATGAAGCATATGATTCCCAACCATTATCAGTGTTATCCTCAGAGAAATCATGCTGGATAGTAGATGAAGTGTATGAGTCAGATGAAAGATAACCGTCGTCAGAGTTATCCTCAGAGACTCCAGATATTCTTGTTCTTTAATTTCTTCAGTTGTTTTCTCAGAATCTGTTCCTTCTTGAGATCAAGCAGTTCGTCATCAGATGATGAGTACTCTGAAGCACCAGTCTCATTAAGTTCATAAGAGATTATTCTAGTATATTTAATGAGACCAAGAGAATCAGCTTTGGATGAATAGTAGTGAGGAACAGGAGTAGTCCAACGGGAATCGAAGTTTGGATCCTTGCGAAGATAGGGTTTTAGGATTTCCAAGCAGACCTCACTCATGTAGATTACCGTTTCCAGACTTGATGAGGGATCATCGGGCGATTCCTCTTTGGGAAGGTCAAAGGTGACTTTCTTTTTAGATGAAGGAGCAGTCATTTTGTTTCGTAAGGTGTTGGTCCTAGGACTAAGGTGTTGACACTTAAGTCTCCAGATGAATAACTATTGAAATTTTTCTCCTTGGTCGGTGTTCGTCCCACGTATTTGTTCTTGGTTTTATTAATGTTGGTGCACTCCTGAGTTGGATTGATTTGGTCAAGGTAGTCAGAGAAGTTTGACTCAGGGTGAGCCCATGCATATGTCTCATGATCATATAAGAAACACTTTTTCAAAGCAGTGGGAAATGGAATAGTAGGGAGAGTCTATGCATGTCCGTTCTCAATTAACTTGATGTTGGAGCATTCCTGTGTCGGGTTGATTTGATCAAGGTAGTCAGAGAAGGTTTCGGCTGACTCAGGGTGAACCCATGCATATGTCTCCGAATCATATGTGTCATTTACTCGATTTTCCATGGTGAGAGCAGCTGGAAATGGAATAGTAGGGAGAGTCTGTAAACCAATAGTCTCATCAACAGTCGCTATCTTAGGTGTAGCAATGGGGTAGGGCTCATTTATCGCTTGATGGTGACGGTTGTTGAGGGCTTTGTGGGTTGCCTTAGAAAGTTGTGGTTCCTTAAAGGTTGGGTGAGATCGAAGTGCTTCCAATGTTGTAAAATTGATTCCCCGAGTCTCACACTCAATAATTACCTTAGCCAATGCCAAGAATGGCTTTCCGAGAATGATTGGAGACTTGTTGAATTCTCCTTGATGCTCAATATCAATGATCATGAAGTCCACTTTGAGCGGAGCACCTTGGAATGTAATTATGACCGAAATGGTTCCTCCCGGTTGCTTTATCGATCGATCAACCAGTTGAACAATCTCTCGTATCTTCCTGATAGGTCCGAGTTTGAGCTCGTTAAATATAGAGGTCGGGAGAATATTGATTGGTGAATCGTCATCAATTCGAGCATGGGTAAATATTATGTCTTTGATTCCACAGTCAAATCTGGGCAACCGCTTCACTATGCAGCTCTTGATTTTTCTCCTCAACACCAAGGAGGTGGCCATTGACAAAATATATCTTTCAGTCTTTGTTCTTGTCCTGCTCGACTTTTTCATCTTTAATTTATCTATTACAAATCCTTTAAGGTCGGGGAAGTGTTCAATGGCATGTATAAAGGGAAGTTCAAAAATCAATCTTTTCTCTCATGCTTCCCGTAAAGTAGGATCCAAATTCTTCAGATCTTCTTCGATTTCAATTTCTATGTATTTTTCTGGATTTTCAATTTTTGAGTGTTTTTTAATATTTCAATTTTTTTTGGTATTTTCTGTGTGGTGTGTGGATGTTGTGTTTTCTGTAGATGAGAAGGGGCTTTGATGTTACGAGTAAGAGTCAGAGTCATAGTCATCCTTGGGGGAGTAATATAAAAAAGTGTCGCTGTCAAGGTAGTCCCTCGGGTGATCGTAGTCTGGGGTTTCTGAATATCCATAAAATTTTCAACATGAGATCCAATCTTTTCCTCATCCATTTTTATATCCGAGCTGCCAGAGAGTGAAATTAGTCGATCGGCAAACTTTCTAAATTTATCTTCCATTAACTCAAATCTTTTATTTGTCCTCGAAATATCATCCTCAAAAATCTTTTCATGATCAATCATGGGAGCAGTGGATGTATGTTCTTGTTTTTGAATTTGAGATTCAGTAATTTCACCTTCCATTTTCCTGTATGAGCTAAGAGGAGATTCTCTTGGATTATCCAATATATGATTGTTATTTTCTGAAAATTTCTCCTTATAAATTATTGAAGGAGTCTGCTTAGTGGAAGGATTTTGCTGGAATCTGTAGGTCTCGTACTCAACATACCGTGACTCAGGTATGCAATGCTGGTTTGAGTAGAGTCAACTTCCATGGTCATGATTGATCATATTCCCAAACAATGGAGTCATACAAGGTGCATATGTGTCGACATCATTTGTTTGGTCCTCTATATGTGCGGGTTGTCCGAAAGAGTGGTATTCTGGTTGGTCAACAGGGATTTGATCGTTAGGGTCAATCCAACGCTGATGATCATTAGGTGCGGACCTCTCCATCTGGTTTGGTTAGATTTCCATATTATTCCTTGCGGTCCAGTCCGAATGTATTTCTGAGAATTGTGGACATGTCCCAACAGGATTGTGAGGAAAGAATGAAGGTGGTTGGTTTTGGTCTCTCAGCCAGTCATGAGTCTCAAGATTGATTTGATCTTGAAATGGTTCATTAGTTTCATCGAGAAATTAGGAATAAGATGATTCAGTCCAGGATGGCAACTGATCATGTGTATCGAAGGTTGAGGAAGGGGGCACATCTGGTGTATTGAATTCAGTCGGATGATTAGGAATTGTAGATTAGACTGGATTCATTCGGGGTTGAGTGCTTTCTGCAAATGTTGGAGTATATTTGATAGAAGAGAGTTTAGATGATTTGGGTCTAACCGAGACAAATTCATTTTCATAGTATAGCTCTAATGGATACTCGGACAAATGTTCTGTCATTTTTGAAAGAGCTGACATAATGGATAATGATTTGGGTTTGACCGAGATGAATTTATTTGCATAATACGAATATGGAGGGTACTTGGACAAAAGTTCCATAATTTTGAAGGAGGTTTATTGGTTGACATAATGGATCTTGGTTAAGTGCACAGGATATTCACAAGAAAAAAATTTATCAAGGAGAGTGATGGCACAAGTGTGCAGCTTTTGATCTTCGAAATCAGTTCATGCACATCAATGTAAACACAAATCAAACTCTAGGTTCACCAACTCATACAATGAAGCTGCAAGAATTCGGTAATTATATTTTCAATTTTAGTTGGTGATAAGACAATCTTGGAAAAAAATTTAACAAGTTGTTAGGTGTTGGAAATTTTCTTAATGACTGGCCCGAATTCTTACGACTAGTTGCGCCTACTTTCAGCCAGTATGGGTGTAAGTACGGACCGTAAAACGGCCACTTGTGTTACTTAAGGACGGAGCCTTACGCAACGTCCTTTAAACCACCCACTCTGCTAAGGAAATCCGGACCGTTTACCGGCTACCTGTAGATCCTCACTGAGAAGTAGCTAATCATTTTTATAGAATCAGTAGTCAATATGAAAATCCGGATTTGGGCTCTAACCTTAAGTGACATCTCTCCTCACTCAAACAAATACATATATCCAAGGTCAGGGTTGCTCTCCCACAAAAATTCTCGATTTTATGGGTTAATTAAAGTCGGATATATTTAGTAGTCTCAATTTTAATTAGGCAATCACTGAAAAATTAAGTGAGCACAAATACACATCTACCGTTCAGTCCCAATTTCCTTTAAAATTATGTGATAAAATAGGAGGGAGAAATTCGGGAAAAGCTGGTGCATGCGAAAAACGATGATGTATGCTCAGTTAGAAGACTTACAGTGATTCCTCGCAATCTCCATGTGGGATGCAATGCAAGAATTGAAATTTTATTCTAAATGAATGCAAGCCGATAAAAACCGCACCTACTAGAAAGTTCTATTAGCCAGGAAGAAATGAGTTAATTTTTTTAATAAGTTGAATGATCTAGTATGCATCTTGATTAATGTGCGGTGTGGTCCTAGGTTCTACGAGCAAAAACAATAAAATTCAAAAGCTCTAATAGTCATATGTATAGGTCTAACCTACGCGCCACTCAAGTGGGCCCCACCCTCACCAGAAAGTGAAAAAGGCCATGACACACCAAAGAAAAAGTTCAAGGTTTGTTACACGCGCGAGAGTCCAAGCAGACACTGCTATAAATGAGCAAATAATTGCAAAAATTAAAATTGCAGAAATAAATCCTAGACTCTACGCTCTCTCACGACTCAACTTGATCTTAATTTTTAATGCAACTTTTCAGAAGTCGGTGAAGATGCGTCGGTTCTCGAAAACCGCTCCACGTACGCCGGGTACCTTGCAAGAAAAATAAGAGAGAGTGTGTAAGAGAGTGACACAAAAAAATAAAGAAATAAAACAAGAAAATAAATGCTGAAAATAAAAAAATTAAATGTAGGGAAAAATGGGAAATTTATAGTGAAGATTCAATGGTCAAACTACTTGAATAAAGAAAACCAAAAAAATCAGGCAAAAAAAACTAAGTCGTTCGCCTCCCCGACAAAGGCCCATCTGATGAGTCGCGAATCTCCCTAGTTAATTATGCGGAATTATCGAGTGTTTAAATTAATGTTGAATGTGTCATTGTCGGGCAATCGGAATCGGTCAAGAAATAACCACAATAAATTTATTCAATTTTCAATCACGTAGTTTTTGTTTATTTTACTTGGGCAAGTCCCAAGGTCGAACTCAAGGAGGCAAAGAATTTTTTCTATCAAAGTTCGTGCATGGTTTTCGAGGTGGATTTTTTATATTTTTTAATGCAATTTGGGATGCAATATGCAAATGTGGCCAGTTTTAGGGACTAAAATGTAATTTTCAATCAAATGTTGTCTGAAAAATATGAAACTTGGCCGAGATGTTAATTATGATGAAATGAATGAAATATACTTTTTTGGAATTTATGGATGCAATAAAAATATTTTATGAATTTTGAATGCAAATAAAGTGAATTTCAATAATTAATTATAATAAATCCTAAACCTAATTATTTTCAAGGGATAAAATTATTCAAGATCTATCACTAGGTGATGGATCTCAGAAAAATCCTCAACCTCAAAAATACTCAACTTAATGCCTATTAAGAATTAAATATTAAAATGTACAAAATGATTTTTACAGGGCAATTTATGTATGCAAATGCAATTCTTTTTTGGGATAATGTTAAACACAGTTAATTCTCGAATCACTGATTTTTCAGCAATTTTCAGAGCTATGGTTAATTACTTATGAATTTCAAGCACAGAATGGGTAAAATAGGTAATTTTTTGCAAGAACAATTATTTTTAATTCACCACAGCTCACAAAATTGCCAAACTTATGCTATAATGCAGAGAATTAATTGAAGAACATCATGATATTTTTGAATAATAAAAATAATGCAATGTAGAGGTTCAAAATAAAAGGGGAACATAGAGGTAGAATTGTAACAATAGAATAATTAAATATTGCTGGGAGGACTAAAATATAATTACCAAAAATCCGAGGGTGATTACGTAAAATTTCCAGAGTGTCACGAGCTGAGCAGGTGACCTCTGGTGGTGGGGCCATTTTGAGAATAGGGGAACTTCGGGGGGCTTTTGCAATTCAAGTGGTCACGTGCTACGCATGTGACCCGGGTTACTGGAGGGCTGCTGCACCAAATGGGAGATCTTAAGGGGTGGCTCTCCAATGTTCCCCCTTATAACACGCGCACCTCGCGTGTTTGGGGGGGGGTCTAGGGTCTCACGCCTGGTGGTGGCTTTGGCAGAAGGGTCGAGGCCGCCCGGCGATTCACGGCTGGCGGAGGTGGTTGCTATGTAGCGGAGGTGGTTGGTTGTCGATGAAGGTGTGGGCTGGTGTCTGTAGCGGAGCATGTGGTTTTCTATGGCAGCGGACTCTGGCTCCTGAGGCGGTCAAAGGTGGTTGCTGGGCTCCTAGCGGTGGAGGCGAGCTGCTAGGCCGAGGGCGGCGAAGGTGATGTCGATGAAGAGGTTGCGTCACCGTTGATGAACGGAGGCGGAGAAACATTAGGATTGAAGCGATCGGAGGTGGAGTTGTTGAGGTAGATGCTAGTGGATGGTGGAGGTATCTCGTTGGCTCAACGGTCGATAATAGGCTGGAGCAGAGGCGGTGAGCGACTTGGGCTCAAGCTGCGACGGCCCAGAATGAAGTGAGGCCAGATCTCGCCGGGAAAGGAGAGAGGAGCGGTGCTGTCACCGCGTCCCTCCTAAGTGAATAGCTATCGGCAGATGGGAGATCAAGGATGCGGCGGAGAGGGTTAAATAGGGATGGAGAGTGCACGAGATTGGGAAGGGGATCCGATGACAGAGGTGATGAGATTTGCTTGATTGGGGATTCATATCGTAGATTGAATTAGAGATTGATTCCCAGGAGGGGATCTCAGAATCGGTGATCAGAGATGCTACGAGGGGGCGAAGGCCAAGAATGGAAGGCTGTGGTGGCCAGGATTCGTGGGTGGCGACGGAATTTTGGGGGGAGGCGGTGGAGCCGCCCCCAAAAGGGGAAAGGGGTATGGGAGGAAGACGAACTACAGGAACCGTCCGATCGGTCGAGATCGGACGGTCCTGATCTTGCCACGTGGTAGCAAGAGGGGTCGATGGAGCGCGTGTCGGGCACATGTGCAGGAGGCAAGTGCTCCGCACGTGCGAGGCTTTTTTTAATTAATTTTTTATAAAAACTAAAATAAATAAGGCAAAAAATTGGGTGACACGTGGCGGCTCCAGGAGCTGCCACGTGTCAGCCCCAGAAAATTCGGAAAATTAAATAAAAATATAATTCAAAAAGAAATAGTAAACGACCTCGGATCATAACATTTTCTTATTGAAAGTTGCTCGTCTCGATGAGATCTACAACTTTCATGAAGAGACCAAAATCAAAATCAATCATTTGTGCAAAGTGATATTTTTGAGGTATCCCATGTACATATAATACCTTGATTTTTGAGTTTTCTATTCATTTTTAAACCAGATAAGAATATGTAAAAAATATGATGAAATGAAAGATAAATATTTACACATTAATCTAATTTTTTGGATTTTTACTAAGTAAAAAGAAGAAGAAATGAATAAAATGTTAAAAAGACCATTTTTGTACAGACAGTTTGTGAAGACTCAATTAGTTTTTTTGATTTCAAGCTCAGTTTAGATTTGGATTTTTACGCATTTTAGTAAAACTTTTATCAAAGAAAATAAATGAAAAGAAATAAAATAAAATGAGTCAGTTATGTACATAAAATAATAGGTCAAAAACCGTTGAAATACAAAATGAATAAAAGAGGCCCAAAACCCATTTTTCACATATGAGCTCTGATTCACTTGAACTTGATCTTGTTTTGAAGGCTATTTTACAGGTCAATTGGGCTGAGATTTTTTGCTTTTGTACAATAATAAGTGATAAAATGCCATTCTTATCAAAACATGCATGAATGCTAATTATGCAGAATAAATGAAGAAATGCTAATGTTTTTTAGGGATCTGAGCTTAATTAATCATTTTTAGAGTGATGAATCTGAGATTCATCACATATCTTAAGGGAAAGAAGCCTTTCTTGGAATTTTCCTGAAAATCGAACATGTCCAAGGTGTACAACTAATGTGACGGTCTCAATATCCTCTTTTCTTTGCTTCTGAACATCTTCAGGACTAAGATCTGAGAGGTATCCTTGAGATCATATCTCAAGGTATGGAGTATCCACTCTATAAAACGCTTATTATTATCCTTATATCATTCCAAATGATTAGGATATCATCTACATTTAGCATGATGAACACAATGGCCCTCCCACTAAGCTTCACACGGTTCATCAAGATTCTATCTGAAATCATAACATTTATTATTTCATAAAATCCAATGTTCCTACTACAAGAAGCTTATTTGGGTCCATAGATGGAGTTCTTCAACCTGCATACCTTGCTTTCCTCAACCATGAAGCCATGGGGCTACTTCATGTGAATATCCTCAAAGAGGTATTCATAGAGGAATACAATATTGACTTCCATCTTGAAGATGTCTAAGTCAAGTTGTGTAGCTATAGTTAGCAATATTCTGATGGATTCAAGCATGGTCACTGAAGAACAAGTCTCATCGCAAGCAATGTCATCTCTTCGGTGTGTATCTTGTAGATACGAAGCGTTCTTTGAAGGTCTCTACCTTCTCATTAGGTTCCATCTTTCTCTTAAAGATCCATTTACTCCTAACGAGTCTTACCCTTATAGGTGGATCCTCGAGGGTCCATATACAACAATTGTATATGAAGTCTACTTTAGGCATTATTGCTGACATCCATCTTTCCATGTCATGATCCTTGGAAGCTTCATCATATGAAGTTAGATCATTGTCAGACTTAACTAACACATGGAATCCATCCTCAACCTCATTTGAAGATGTATTAGTATTTGATTTTTAATTATCCTTTTAGTTTCCGATTTCAGGAGCCTCATTATCTTCTCAAGATTAAATGAGTTCCTTCACTTCATTTTCATCTTGATTCTCAAGAGTCTCATCCTCTAAGAATCATATCCTTAGAGATGAAATCTTTTAAAGAATCTCAAGGTCATAAAGTAGGTATCCAATACCAACCTTTATTTTCCTAATGAAGTAGCACTCTCTTGTGCTAGATTCCGGCGTACTTGCATCCATGACAAAGTCATGGACCAAGCAACCTTAAATCCTCAAGTGTACAACACTGTGCTAGGTTCCAAACCCTAGCTTATGCGGGTTTTCAGGCTTAGATCCGCATGGAATCTTATTGGTGATATATAATGTAGTCTCTACTACATATATATACCTGGAAACTAAGAGATGATTATGCTAAGACTAATCATTGATCAAATTATGTCATGCATGATCCAATTGTATCTCCCTACAACTCTATTGAGTTTAGGTATATTAGGAGTGAGATAGGAATGATATTCCTATCTCCATAAGGTATTCCATGAATTCATCTAATAGGTATTGACTGCCTATATTAGATCAAATTCATTTTTATCTTCCTTCAAACTTTGGTTCTAAACCAAAATTGTGAAATCTTTGAACATTTCAAAGGTTTCTAAGGTGAAGGGAAGAAATCTCATATCATAAATAATCATCAATAAATATCACATATCATTAATGTTTATTATGATACAGATGATCCACATACATCAATATGTATGAGATCTTGAATACCTTGACATCTTACACCATTCTCAGAGAAGGATGCATTGGACATTTTTACTTTGAATATAATATTCACAAGTATGTAAGATTTGAAATTTCAGACACTCTAAAGTTTCATCTCTTACTTGTCTATTGATCTCATCAACAGACATATGTCTAAGGCTTGATGCCAGATCATTGCCAAATTATCTTCATCCTCCTATTGATCTTTTAAGGTTTATATTTTTAGTATTAGAAATGTTAATGAACCATTCATTAATTTTCAGATTTTAGTAGAGTCTACTAGATGTTAGATTACTATCTGAAATATATCCATCATAACTATTTGTGATAGGTCTATTCCAGAATACATGTTCATTTCCAACATTTAGAAATAAACAATGAATGTATTCCAATATCTAGGCCATAGATACATTCTCTAAGACTAAGGGCTCTCCCGCTAAAAATATAAAGTCTATTTATCTAATAGAGATTGGTGCAATAATTGCATCAATATCCATGTAGATGACTATTAGAATATAAAGTCTATTTTTCTAGTCTTCTAAAAAATATGCAACCAATTGCAAGTGTTATTAGAAGAATGAGATACAATTTTTATACTTCGATGTTATCAAATAAGAAAGTCAATTACAATAATTAAATGTAGATATAGATTATCCCGATGCACTATCTGGGTCCTTCTCTAAGGATCCTATATAGACTTGATAGTCATGCTATCAATACATCGGCTTGTTGCCGTATTGGCATTCATCCAACTCTATGGATGTCATGTGGAAGTCACAGAAGTACAATCAACTCTTTGATTTTCCTTCTTACTTGGTCCGACCTGTGCTTCCGCTGCGCTTCTTGCATCTATAAACAACCATATAAACAACCATTGCTTAAGACAAAGGATCTCTTATGTTGAATTCAAAGGATTTCAATATAAGAGTATTTCAACATTTATACATGCTTCATTCAACCCATATAAGATGATTATTATTAAGCTTCATGAATGAATTGAGTATAGATAGTAGAATGATGACACTCATCATATCTACATATATCTTAACTCTAAAATACTTAGGTTCGGGTAGGTACTCAAACATTTTGAATACATCATCTCTTATAGAGCCACCATTCAACATAATACAGTGAACCATGTCATTCATGATTAAATGTCGAGAGCACATATGCATGCCAAAATATCTTCTTAGATTTTATAAGGATTACTTGACAATTAGATCATCAACGACATGTCACTTCCAAAGTACATAAGATCAAGATTATAGAGACACGCAAACCCTAAGTTGTTGTCCTATTGTCAATTTAATTGTCATCCCTCATTATTATGAGGAAACTTGCACATTGCAACCACATACATTATGTGTCCAACTGCAAGTACAATATCTTGATCGTGGATCCAATCCATGATATTTTATTGGTTATTATTGAGTATAGTATTGAGTGGGTTTAATGAAGGATTATCTAAAATAAGAAATTTGCATAAATAAATGTAAATGTATATTTTACTTTGATTTAGGAATTTTTATATCAAAGTTATCTTGCCTTGTCAACACTAAAAGTTCATTCTCTTAGTCACTTTCAATGTAATATATATACTTACCATTACATATCAAGCAAGATCTGGGATCCCCTTTCTTATCTTTGTCACATCCCAATAATATGAGAACCTGTAACTCGAATAAAAAGAAGTAGGAACACATTCCGCCTTGCAAGTCCAACTTGCATTCCCAATTCGGTCTTTAACACCCGGGCCCACTACCCCTAAGGTGATGTTGGCATGTCATTAATTGAACCAATCGTCAACAGGATCAGAACCCGCTATGTGCAATCCAATATCATCCCAATAATATGAGGACCCGATATTGGAGTCACTACGCATACGACCTTACTCTTTCGAGAAGCAAAGAGCCCGATCCAGATGCACTTGTATGCAGGAGTTCTCACTTCGGACACGCGTCTCCAATGTTCAGGAAATCGGCCGAGTATACCGCATACTCGGCCGTATACTCGTATTCGGCAGCCTTGGCGCACCGAGTATGGTCAAATCGGCATCTAGGCGGGTCAGGCCGCATACTCGGCCGAGTATACCGTATATGCGGCCGTTTATGCGGTCGATTTTCAAATAAACTTTTTTAAAACCTTAACCTAAATTCGTACATCCGACTTAACGCTTTTTCAATTGATGTTTTTGCTCACTTGACTCTATTATCCCAATAGTTTTGTTCATTGTACCTTCAATTCTTTATTATTATAATCAAGAATATAATATTTAGAGGATATTAACATGATATTAAAAATTTATTTATATTTTTAATAATAAAAAATACCAAACCGCATAAAATCGCATACTCCCCGCATACTCTCCCGCATACCGCATACTCTCTATGCAGTGACCCCTCCGACTGAATACCGCATACCGCCTTCCTGAACATTGCGCGTCTCCTACATACAATCCCTAGCGACGGAACCCTTCGCCTTGATGAAAGACCATGGATGTCACTTATGTGATCCTTCATATCATGTTCAAATTCTAATCAATTATTATGAATCATATTCATTGCGATTAATTCTTCCAAGTGAAATAGCATCTCTATTCAAAATAGAGTGTTTTAATATTAATTGGATCTAATTAATTTAATCATATTAAATCAATAATCAATCCAATCAATCAACCAACAAACAATTTTTAATTGTTACTTTAATGATGGTATTATCTCAAAAAATACGTATTATTTGAGTTTTAATAATTACAAAAATACATCATGATCGCTTCAAGCATTATCCCTTCCTTTCCTATTGTCATGGCCAGTACCGACGGGAGTGGGACATACCGCTCACGGAGCAACCTACTACCCCAACGCTCCCGACGACTAGACACCATATTCACCTCGGGTCAGGACAATACAGATTGATCACTTTGTACTTGAGATGGTAATCGGTCTTTCAACCATATAATAATAATAGAAATCATTTTGATTTATATTATAAGGAATTTTGCTAAACAAATTCTCAATCCTATTCAAGCAACTTTGTTTGTTGAAAATAAGAACATGTAACCAATTTGTTATCAAGATCATGTCTAATCAATTATTCATTATGGCAATATCATTTAAGGAAATAATCATTATCAAATATTTCACAAAATATTCATCAATAATTATCCCAGAAAATTAACCATTAATTTCACTAATTGATTAAATGACAATCACATAGTTCTTGATTAGGAGTGTAATTTTCAACAGTAACCCTCACTTACTAAATTTAGCATAACTCAATTAATTTAAATCTAAATCATGCAAAATAAGTTTCGATGGTTTTCTAATTTGATTTAAAATAGAATCCAAGTGATTTGCACGCATTTATAGGCGTTTCAAATCCATAATTAACTCCTTAATCACGTGAAGATTTGCCATCCCTGAAAATGTGGATACATGTTCACTAAAATGATCATAACTTGAGCAAACGGATTCCAAATCATGCAAACTCAAATCCCATGGTTTCCTTATTTAATGGGAAACATAATACAAGTGATAATTTCGTGTTTAAACAATTTAAACAAAATGCAAAAATCACACAAAACATGGCTGCGTGAACAAAATATGATAACTTTTCGCAAACTGTAATGAGCCCAAGTCGCCTTAGGTTTATGGATCGTATCCGAAATCTCCGACCTAAGGCTCTGATACCACTTAAAGTATATGATAAGATCCTTAAGTACATCACGGAAGCGTGAGGATCGCATCGTATGCGATCTGGAGCGACTAGTCGTGCTAGTCATTCGAGGCAGCGGAATTTAGAATTTCTAAACCGATGAAACCACATGATACAAGAACACTTCTCGGATCGTTTCATCTAAACAATAAGCAAGTATTAGAGTTACCTTTTGAAGCGTGGTTACGATCGAGTCTCCAAATGAAGAGACCTCCTGTCTTAAGTCCGATCCGACGGAGGAGACACTTGCAAGCACGTTGATGAAATGTGTACTTCTCGCAATCAATGTTGCTGATTCAAGAGGGGAATCTCCTGATCTCGTCACACGAGATCTGACGTATTCTTCATGAGCAAGGCGCACTGAAGGAGACGTAGATCTACGAGCAAACAATGCGGCAGCATAATGACGATACTGTGGTGATGGTGACTCTCTCTAGGCCTCCATGGTGGACAGCCACAATGAGAGAGAGAGTGAGTGAGAGAGAGAGAATGTGTAGAGAATGAGAGAGAGAGAGCATATGTTGTTGTTATGTTTGTAACCTTGAGGAGCAAAGGGGGCCTCTTCTTATATAGTATTTTAGGAGTCTATGGATCACAATCCATGGGCTACACAAAATCAATGGATGAGATTGATTTGTGTTTCTTTCAATGACTAAGATTTTATTTTAAAAACACAGCAATGATTAATTTAATTTAGATGAAATATATTTTGAAAAATCAATATAAATTAATATCAAATTAAATCAATCAACCATGGAGATTATGGAATGGAGATTGCCCAGCCTTTCCTAATAGGAGTCGGTGGCCATCCACCCTCCCAACTAGGAAGGAGGCAATCTCATGTAGTCTCATGAGATTACATTATTCCATGGAAATCTCCAATATTTACAACAACACTTGTTGTAAATTATTCTACAAAATAATTCATAGTTATTTTGTGAATATTGCAATCTTGCCATGGGAAAAATACGAATCACATTCACAGCCCAAAATAAAATCTAAATTATATTTTCAATTAATTGTCCAATGCGAATCCAATTCACATCAACATTTAATTTGTAAATGTTATTTACAAGTAGCTATGTCTTATATATTATAAATCACACTTATAATATATATGGTTAATATGGATAGTGATATTATCCATATTAGTCATGTCCATGATAATTAAATCATATTTAATCATCTTGGATCTCTATTCTCATGTGCCTAAATAATATGAATCACATTCACATTATTCACATCTTTGATAATTAAATCACATTTAATTATCTTAGATAACTCTTCTTATAATATGAATTAAATTCATATTATTCATGATAATTAAATCACATTTAATTATCCATTTTCTCAATGCTCGGATACATATATCAACAACGAAATTATCCATGAACTCCTTTAAGGATAATGCACTTTCTTTGTGAATACTTGGAGATAAGGACAAGATGATTGTATTGTTCCGCATATAGTGACTTGGATATTGAGATCACATCTCAAATCCAGATCCTATGGACCTCTCATAGATGCTTGATTAAATCAAGACCGCAAATCTAATCTTCACATTGCATCTGAATCACATTCAGATCAATATCCAACATTAGGACCAAGATCAGATAACTTCTCTACTGAGAGGAGTCACTAAAATCCAGACTTGTTTCATCACTCTCTAGGAATGAAAGCATCATGATTATACAATCGTTTATGATCACATCACCATCAGGTATTCCCATTACATGTACATCCTGCATACTGGAAGATCAAGAATAAATTGAACTTTTAGATCAATTTTACATTGTCTACTTTAGGGTTTTTTTCATTAAGCTTCTCATTCGATTATTGGGAGTCGGTATTGATCATATACATTCCGAAAGCATATATCATACCTCGGTATTGATCATATACTTTCCAAAAGTATATATCAAACCTTAAAATTCAGTCAAGCTTCCAAAGCGAGACGACCATGCACAGAATTTGAATCCCAATATCTCATGAGTGAGCTCATGTCTTCCGGTTCAGTAAATGAACCTGTATGATCCCTTTGAGAGATCGTATTACTCATATACCCTTGTATGTACACCATTGTGCCAGTGTATAGACCTTGGTTAGGTCATCAACCTATTGGTCTACCAAATGTACATACTCAGACATATAGTAACACATTTGTCTCTGATTAGAGGATGTGTACCTATATCTTGACAGCATACGACATAGGTCTTTGGTTATCTCGATCTCGTTAAGTCAACTCTTTGATCTAACTTATCTAACACCTCTGAATCTCTATTCCTATGCGAAGGACCTGCATTAAGAGGTCGGTTAGATTTCAGCCTTTAGAGAAAGGATTTCCATCTCCTTCTCAGGCTGGAGATCATCTCTTAATAATCATTCGACGGTACTTGATGAGTCCTCAATCTAACTCTTTAGATATTCATCCAAGCACCAGCTTCTATGATTCAATAATTGAATTAATATTGTATGATCATTAAGATGACGATGGTACCTAACCCTAATTGTACTAAGGGACCTATTATGCAAATTAATTTTTCTTCATTTCAGACCAGGGAATGATATTTGCAATAACATTTATTGCATAATGTCTCGCCATGGGCTCACATGTCCAACACTTAGATATATATATAGATGTCGATCCGTCTTAGATCAAAGGATGTGTGCATGGTCTTGACAATATACGATACATGTCATTAGTATATCGATTTCGTCAAGTTAATTATTTAGCTTGACATATCTAATATCTCTCAACCTCTATTTCCATGCCAAGGACCTTTATCTTGAGTGTCAATCAGGTTAGACACAGATGGCGGTTGGTAGTATCTAGGTCGATGTGAATGAACATCGGGAAAATATATATCCATGTCGAAGGTAAAAACAAGTCAATCAAGGATTCACTGGTTCGACATTTATTACCGTCGAACTCAAGTTGGCAAGGTTGACATTTTGTAGAACCATGCTGTCAAGACGAGGCTAACAAAAGATGTGGATGTTTATAATCATTTACTATAAAACTTTGATCGATGTTTATATCGACCTAAGTCTACGTCTACAAGCAATGACAAAACATCGTATGTACTTATAGTATTGATAATTGCATCTGATTGTTCGTGTTAGGTGTTTATTTTGATACTTAAATATATTGTTAGTACTTAGACAATATTTGCAGGTCTTCATCTTGAGAAGCTCAAATCTCTGTGGGAAGGTTGGTGATGAGGTTCGAAACTTTCAGATTAGGTTCAACTTCTGTCGTTTGAGCACGAGACCTAAGGTTTGTGAGCAGGCGACTGTCAATGTTGCTTTAGATTCAGATCTGTTAGTTGATGTTTATGTGAAATATAACAAGAACCTCTGATAGATGCTCCTGTTGAGAATTGATCGATGATCAATTCATTCTTAGCTTTGCGATGCCATGCTTTCGATCGGTCTTGTCGGGTCTTGTATGGTGTTGGTCTCAGTTGTTCACTGATTTGTGATCAGCAATCAATTGCAGACTTCATGTTCTGACTCGCAGACCCAGATCTTATTGGACAGTGAGATGTTAATATCTTTCTGGCTGTAGCAGAGGTTGTTTTGTTTCAATTAAGATTGATAAAGTAATACTTAGAGTGGAAGTTTGGCAATCGTCCAAATCTTATCTGAGACGCGTCGATGTTTCTTTCAAATAGTGAGGAATGGAATGGCTTCTATTTTCAAGTGATTAAATAGGGTCTCATCCTTGTTCAGTGAGTGCCGGATCTCTGAGGTTTAGTTCTTAATTACATCAAATCAAAGGTGCTGTGTGGATTACTACAGAAATTTAAAGCCATTTGATCAACAAACTAACCAGACCCGGAGAACACCTGAATACTTGGAATAATTGCATGTAGATCTCCAGTTGTTCGAACATGTTTGACTTCTTATTCTTGCCATTTTGACTGAGATTGTACTATTGGAAGTGGATTGTTCGTCTTTATCTACTTTTGTTAATTAATTGTCCCTTTAGTTCTTATATCAGAACCCCCCCTGTAAACAACGCCGGTCATTTACCAGACACGCTTTAACGAGTTAATTATTATTAAAAAGATAAATTACAAAAAAGACCTCAATTACACCTCAACTCACAAGAGGTGCCGCATTTTACAATTGTAACAAATAGAGGCTTGAACTTTCAACTTAAGAGTTTTATGTCAACCTATAAGGGTTGCTGAAGCTTATGGAGGCCTGTATTTGAGTAAAAAATATAAGATCAGACCCTCTTTCTAACAATTGAAAAATGAGATCCCTAATTGAGAATTGAGGTGTAGTTGAAGCTCTTTTTTGTAATTTACCCTATTTAAAATCACACAAAGCTAGGGTTGCTTTATTGTGCTTATAAACACAGTTTCGTCAAACCCCAATTTTTCATATGAATTTTGAAATAGCGACAAATACAAACTTCGATGTAAATTTCAAAATGTCATTGATTTTGCAACGAATACTATTATGCGTTGAATATTTAATTAACATCTGCAGATATAACAACTCTCCGCGTAATCTGTGCACCAAGACTTCAACCAATTATTTTCAAATATATAAAACCAAGACCTAGGGTTTGTGAGCAGGCGAGGTTCTCACTCGGGATATTAAACATTGGGGATTGGCCACCCACAAGTTATAATCCATGCAATAATAAAACTCACTAGTTTATGCATCCGACATTCTTTAGAATATTCATATGGTTCTTCACTAAAATTTACAAGTGCATTTTTAGTACACCAAAAATTATTTTTTACATCGTTATGATGCGGTTTCACGCTGATTGGTACAATTAAGTGCTGATATGAACGAAGAAAATAGACACAAACATCTTTCATTTGTAACTATAAATCTAACATAACTACCTTCAATATGAATCTAAAGTGTCAACAATCTGTCAACTCTTATAATAAAAATCCAATTTTCTTAAGTTTTACATGCGCAAAAAAATGGCACGAATTTGGTTTTCCACCCATCGTATTTAAAAATACAGATCTACATATCAACAATGAGAAAGTATAATCAGCGTGAATACGCCATACTAAATGGCAACAAAATCGATAGAGGAAGATATCGACCAAACAAGAGGCAATCAAAGACTATCTGATAAGGGTGGTGGAATACAAATGACAGAATCCTGAATTGTAATCTGAAGTCAAGTACTTTAACAAAAACTAAGCACGTTAAAGGCATGATAAGAGTCACAGAGAAAGCATGAACTTCAGTAATACCTTCAACGAAATGGAAACATACAAAGGAAGATTTGTGGATCTAACAAAGAAAGCATCACCATAACTGTCAATCATGTTAAAAGGTGTTAGGGAAGAGTAGCAAGAGCAGACAATTCAACTGGAAGAGGTGGCCAGAGGGATAAGCGCACACAGGGAGGGCATGATCAACAAAGTGCTGCGACAGACAGGAGGGGTAGATGGGCAGAAGCAGAAAACATTGGCAAAGGGATGAGGGAAGGGCAACAAGATACGCTAATGTGTTTCTCTCATCCTTCAAGTTTTTTGCCTTAAACAGCACATCATCGATACCACACCTTGTGATAACACGACTGCACTAATGTGCCAAAAAAGTGGGCTTCCCCAATACCACCATTTGTTTCAGTGTGTGGACCTCACGCTGGGAGAACCTCCATTACTGCGAACCTAAGTCATGTGACTTGAAAAACTTCCAAGGGAAGGGGAAAAGGCTAAAAACACTTGATTTTTTTATCTAACTGGAGTCTCTCCCTAATAAAAGTACTTGAATTATAATCAAATATTTATTATACTTCCGAGTTTTAGAAATCCCGAGGATCACAGTTTTTAAATTGGCTGATACAAAGTAATCAAACAAGAAGCAATAGCTCTAATAATCATATGGCAGTTGGCTCAGAAAAAATCTTATGGCAGAGTGGAACCTATTTGTATGCTAGTATACTCAGAGTCATTGACAACCCTACAGGACATGCCCAAAAACAAAAAAGAAGTATCAGCAACTTCAAAATCAATAGTGTTTTTCTGTAGCCCTCAACCAAGGAAGTTCATGATAACCAAGTGTAGAACTAGATTGCACAAGACAAAATCTGCAAACGCACGCTCAGGTGGAAGATCCTGCAACGAATCAAATAATATTAACTACAGAATTCTCGTATTTTTAAGTGAAGACCATTTTCACTAACCAGCTACCTTGAATTCTTTGTTCTCTTTGTTAACTTGGATACGAAGACAGACTGCTCCAAATGCGATGAACAAGCGAGCAGCGTCAGTATTCATACAATACATCAGAAATACATCTAAAATGCATACGAATATTCATTACCTGCAAGCACTGCTGTCCCTACGCATGAAAGTACAGAAGACAAGAATGAGTTGAAGGGAAAAGATCCAACTATGCCCATGTATACCACCTGGAATGATGAGCATTAGTGTAGGTCGTTAACCTAGTTCAGTTATTGATTAGCTCAAGAAAACCATTGACCGTTATAGAATCCACAGCCTACTTACCACTTGTCAGGAGGTCACTTTTGGAAAATGACTCAGATAAATAAGTGAACATATTGAAGCCGCAAATGAGATATGTTGAAATAAATAAGTGAAAGCAAAATTGATAATCCGAAAAAGAACGTAAAGAAATATAACATGGAATGATCAGGATTTAACGTGGAACTCTACTCTCTACGGAGCGGGATGAACCCACGGGAAAATGTCTCAAAGCGTTGGAACTTGGATCATCTATTGCAATCTCTCAATGAGTACAGGGGATGCGGGGGTTCTTATATAGCCCCACAAATAAACCAAAATCCCACTAATAGTAGATGTGGGTCTAAATGTGAGTGAGGATAATTGCATCTTAAAGAGATCCAATTACCCCTCTATTACATACTCCAACACTTCCCCTCAAGCTGGAGCTGAGAAAGCTGCAGCTTTCAACAAAAAGAAAATGTACACAGCTCATCTTCACTCCATACATCTGAGAGGGATGGGGAGAGACACCCCACTCGGATGAGGATAGACACCGCGTCTAAAGAACCTCTACTGGTAGAAGATCACACTCGAGGGCGGGCCTGCGACTTTCAGGTAACCGAGAAAGAGCCTCAATCGTGCATGTAGTAGTCAATGCGACAACCAGGTCGTGCATGGGGTAGAGTAGATGTAGAAAAAGAAAGTTCAACAATGATTAGTAGTCAAGGATAGAGACATCCAGACAAAGGAGTCGATGCTCGGTGAAAACGACTGATAGCAGTAGTAGTCAGGAGTATGATATGTCAGTCGAGGACGGGCAGTTGTGGTCCTGTAGATACATCTCAAGAAGAAGAATATAACGTCTCTCACTCCCCATTTCTCTCATACTTGATAGAATAAGAGCATGGATCATCAAGTCAGGAGAAACAAAACATGTTTATTCTTTCTTTTTTGTGGGTTTTTTTTTTGCACAAATTTTTTTCCTAGATGTTTACTCTTCTTCCTTTTTCCGGCTATTTTTTCTCTCATCATACGGTTTTTGTGTATGACTGCTTTTTTTCCACACTGGCCACTTGGGCCCAAACATCCCCTTTCCTTTCTTTTTATTTTTTTTCATACATGGCAACCTAATGGGTTCAAATGCAATCACCTTTCCCCTATCTTTTTTGTAATACAACAAGCATCTCTCTCCGCTTTTTCTCTTTTTTGGTCTCTACTTTGTTTTGTTTTCAGCAACAGGACTTGTTTAGGGCTTTAACAATAGGATAGCCCCCTGTTAAAAAATGAGAGGATCGTGCCCCTCTTTTCTCTTCAGAAGACGAGTAGGGTTCCCGAAGAACCCAACTTTGTCGGCTCTAGTTCTCGAAGGGGGAGTCGCACGGGGCTTGGGGCATGGATGGTGGGTGGCGTGCGCATAGCCTGGGGCTTGGAGGAACACCACATGCTCGATCATTGTTGTTGTTGAGGAGATGGATCTCGATGGAAGGGAGTCGCAGCATCATCATCAGTTGATGGTAGGGTTTCACGTAACTCAATGGCGATGGTGATGGCGTGGTTCAATGGCGATGGATCTGTGGATGCTAGTAGGGCTTCACGCAAGTCGCAACATCGCTAGTTGATGATGTTGTCGAGTCAGTGGCTACTGATCGTGCACCCAAAAAGGCCTCAACTGCTAGGGCTTCGTCGCTAACTCACATGGCTTTGGAGATTGCAGAACCGCCTATGTGAGGTTGCACTTGGAGAGGGCTCGCGATGGATATTGTGGGGGCCTCATTGCCACTTGATGGGGATGGACCTGCCGATCTGGGGATGTTTGCATGAAGATGCACAAGTAGGGGGTTGTCCCTGATGATGCTTGAACTAGGGTTCGTGCATGAAGGAGATGTGCCCCTGATTCATCGTCGTGGAGATCAATTGGACGATCCGAATAAATGGTTGATGCCGTTGTCCAAGCGAGTCTCGTTGTCGCTAGGTTGACTGTTGTGGCTGCTTGACATGATTCATAGAATTAGAGTTTTGTGAAACCCTAAAGTTTGGAACAAATCTCCAACATAAAACTTTAAGAACAATCCAAGAATCAGAACTTTCTGCAGAACTGACTTGCTCCGATACCGTGTTGAAAATTTAAATAAATAGGCCGAAGCAAAATTGATAATTCGAACAAGAACATAAAGAAACATAATATGGAACACTCAGGATTTAACGTGGAACCCTACTCCGTAAAGAGCGGAATGAAACCAGGAGAGAATGGCTCAAAGAGTTGAATCGCCTATTGCAATCTATCAATGAGTACAGGGGGTGCGGGGTTTCTTATATAGCCCCACAGACAGACTGGAGTCTCATAAATAGTAGATGTGAGAGTAAACATGAATGGGGAAAATTGGCTTAGAGAGTTCCAATTACCCCCTATTAGATACTCCAACAAGATACAACTCGATAAACATCGATTGTTGCCAACTTAAGAGACGAGCATTAAGATCCCGACAAAACACTTAAAAAAGGTTGAGTAATGAGCGAGAAAAGGAACACTATCAATAAAACTAATTTGGGAGGAAGAATGATAGAGATACAACTTAATAAACATCAAGACTATTCTCACCTTATGGGAAGAGAGAATCGATATACAAGATGCTAAATAGGCTGGTAAAGAGTGATAATAGTGAACAGTGATAAAAGTAAACTTTAACATTTATATATGTTGAAAGAAAAGGCAGACAAAGGGAAGGTTGGAGAGTAGGGAGGAGCGGGCGGAGGAAGGGTCGAGAAAGCAAGCCTCCCTCAGTTGAAACTCAAGAAGATGGAACATAGAGGTGCCTAAGGGGACGAAGCGTCGTCATTGCCTAGTTTCTACACAACTATCCTGGAACATTCTCTACGAGGGCCATTCGCGAAAGAATGCTCTAGCGACATTATTTCATTTGGTAGCAAGGCTTTAAAGCACCGCAAAATCTCTTGCTCATAGCATGGCATTTAGCATAGCCACGTTCAACTCAGTGAGGGCATAATCGGTGGTTAAGATTGGATGGGTGTTCGTGCTTTGAGGAATGCCTCGTGGGAAACCTGATAGGGGATGCATTGATGAACTTTCATTTGTGGAGGCATGGTTCAATCATGAGGAAAGAAATCCATGTAGGGTGTTGTGCTAAATCTAAGGGTGGAAGCTCTCTATGCGAAGTGTTTAGTTGAGGGCATGCTGCCTACGATCAGAGATGGCATTGCCCACTCTAGATGATGTTTGTGCGCAAGAGCAGCAGTGATAGGTTTGATATGATGGGCTCCTGCTACGACGTTGAAGCTTCTCTGTGGTGAAGGAGGTGCTCTCATCGGTTGGTGAGATGACCCTGGTGGTGAAAGATCTTAACCCTAAGGAGCCAATTGACATGGTATGATGGTGGTGGAACTCTGAAGTCCTCCAAGCTTGATTCCACCAAGCATGGTCTTCAAGGTAGGTCACATAGGGTTCTTATTGTGTCCATTGTCAGTGGTGCTCGCTAATGTAATGGCGGCGTCGCCCTCTTCGAGGGTGGACATCTGAGATTCGAGGAACAAAAATCTCAAGAGGTTTTGAAGGTGAGAATTTCACCTTTTCATGGATTCTTGGTGTTAATGCAACTATTTTGTTCAGTGGAGGCACCGAAGAAACAACCTCGGCTACTAAATTCCAGTACACAGCTACTAGATCTGGGTATGATTTCGTGCATAGGACATATTTTCCTTTGAAACATATGCGGTCTCTCCATCATGCAGGGTTTAGGTCAAACCATGGGATTAAAGAGATTATGCCATGTCATTTTTCTTCCCCGTCAAGAAGCCACATGGTGGAGTTGGTTTGGTTGGGCTAGTGTGTATTGGCCACATAAGGAGTGGTGGAGACACGAATGATCATGCGAAAGTAGCGGTAAGAGGTTTTGAAAGGTAAGAAAATTAGGGCAATCAAGTTTTTCCCTTTTAAAGGATTCTCGATGTTAATGCATCCATTTTGTCTAGCAAAGTCATCGAAGATACATCCTCCGCTACCAAATTCTAGTATATGGCCACAGGATCGAGGTCAGATTTCATGCCAGGAATTAATTTTTCCCTTTGGGTCCAATGGGGTTGCTCCTTCATGCAGGGTTTGGGTGGCCATGCGGGCTAAAGAGATTCGTGCATCCCCTTTTTCTTCCACATCCCCCAAGGAGGAGCCACATAGTGGTGTAGGTTTGGCTAGGCTAGTGTGTACTGGCCATGCAGGGAGTAGTGGATACATAAATGATCATGTGAAAATAGCGAGGAGTTCTTGCCACACTTGCAACTTATTTTGGTTGGGCCCGTGCGGGAGTGAAAATGTGGAATATCCTACTAGTCTTGACTTCCGGGTCGACTGTGACGTGCAATGTTATCGACGTTGGCTCTGGCTAGCAAGATGGAAAGACTTAGGCATTCCCAAATGAGGAACGTGGCATGCAAGTCTTTACGCACAAAAGGTGTAGAGAAGGGAAGGCGGGCTAAGAAAATGTGTGACATTAAGGAAGGTGGGCAGTAATCCAAGGTCGAGCCGGTGATTGATGACTCATCAGACCTAGTCATATTTTCAGGATTACATTGAACTGCACAGAAGTAGTGTAGGTGGGGGAAGCCCCCGTAGTTGCTTGATGAAATTCATTTATTGGGATGTAAGGGGTCTGGAGCAAACAGAGAAATATGCAATGGTTGTGACGCTATTGGCCTCACAGCAGGGGATGTGGTTTACTTGGAGAAATGGAGATTAGCGCATGGGATAATTCATTGTAAAGTTGAATGGGGTCCGAGACTCATAAATTTCGGGTGATTAGTTCTATAGGAGCGTCAGCCCGAATCATGCTTCATTGGATTAGGGACGTATTGGAGCTAGAGAATGTGGTTGAAGCTCGATCGTATGTTCTCTACGATCTCAATGCGAAAAGCGAATGGCATTCTTCTATTGCTCTCCATCGGGAGCACTCCTATGGTTGTAAAATTATGGGATGAGCTTCAATTAGTGTGTTCATGCCTTCCATTGCTCTCGTGGATGCGCATGTGATTTTAATGTCACCTTGCTTGATGATGATCAGCCTAGGGAGAGAGATGGCATGGACCCAAACTTTTAGAGTTTTGCCAATTCTGTCGATGATCTGTCATTGGAGGTAGGGCTGCTAATCGAACCGAACATGTTCGTATTCGATTAGAGTTCGTTCGATAATAGTTCTAATGTTCGTTCGTAGCTCAATGAACTGAACATGAACATCAAATTGTAGTTCGATAACTTAACGTGAACATGAGCTTAGTATAAGTTCGTTCGATAAAGCTTCGGGTTCGATAACATATATATATAGACATATACATGTAAATTGTATCTACATTATATAAACATAATGTAAATATATTTAATTCCTAATATACATTAATATAATAATACATAACACACCCCAATCCACCTTATTACATACACAATATACATATTTTTATTAAATTTCCCACCACCCTTCCCCAATCCCCACCCCACCCGTTGTAACTTCTTTCCCATTACCTTTTATAATCCAGATTCCTAGGGACCCCATCACAATTTACCATGTTATAATTATCTCCAATTTCCAACCAATCACAACACAACCCATTTGTATCCCTCCCCTCCAATTTCAAACAGAACGCATGCACTACTCTAGCCCTAACGAGAACAGAGAAACCCATTCAGCCTCAAACGACTCTGCCTCCCTTGCATTGTTGCACGTCGACCGTCGTACGCCTCCCCTACTGATCCGCCTCCCCTGCTAGCCACCGCAGTTACGCCTCCACACCGCTCGCTGCCACTGCGGGTTGCTGCATGATCTCTAACGACTACGAACACGCCAGTGCCGCTTTTTCCTTGTTCTACCTTCCAGGTTGTTGCACGCTTGGTTGTGGTAATGATACTAACAAATCATATTTTTTACACTTGTTATTTTGTAGTTATTCTTTTGTATGGACCAGTTGTCGATAAAATGCTTGAGAAGAATAACATATAACAAAACTTTCGATAGAAGAGATCCAAACCACATTTGGCTTTTAAGAAGGGACCGGGTGATGATAAAAGTTTATAGAGGAATGATCATACATCATGTTCTGTTTATTTCAATCTTATGATGGATTGATTGAAATCTTTGGTGTTGGTGCAAGCCTTACACGTGATGCATAATGGGGTTGGTTTTCATGGGGAGAGATTCTCTATGGAAAAAGTAAGTGAGCATGCTAAGGATGTGCTTGAGTCTAGGACCATGTAATTCATGGTCGATTCTTATTAATATATAGCTTGTGTGTGCATCATCTTGGGTATCTACCATTCTTGAAAAAAAACTTATCAATAAAATCAAAAGCCTTTATCGAGACCTAGTAATTTTTTGGTTTTGATAGATAAAAATGAAATATTCAAGCCCACTCTTAGTGACTAGAAACTATGGCGTAGCTCGAGCTTTTCTCACTCTGATTGTAGCCTCTATAATGTCAATGCAATATTTCTCCAGACTAGTTACTATATGATAGTTGCGGACTTCTAATCTGATATGGATGATGTTATGTATGTAATCCATATCTCCCGTCTTATCCATCCAAATAATTGACACTTTACTTCTAGTAGCAGTCGACTAGTGTAACAATTCTCCAGACTAGTTAGTATATGAAAGTTGTGGACTTCTAATTTGATCTAGATGGTGTTATGTATGTAATCCATATCTCCTGTCTTATCCATCCAAATAACAGTTCCATGATTGATTCTTAATTTAGTTGTTATGTGTCGTATTTATGAGATGCTTTATGGTAATATAATTTGTTATATATGATGGATATGAAACCTAAATTCATGATTGTTTGAGAACGAGAACTTATTTTATTGATGTCTATCTTCTTTGTTACATTGATGTTCACTTTATATCATTACTTATTTTATATAAAGAATATCTTTTGAATGAGCGGTGAGAAGTTATTTTAGCTAATCACGTTCCATGTAGATGTCTACTTCGAAAATTCCTTCTTCACAAGATAGTGCATCTGTAATGCCTATCCAAGAAGTTGTTTGTGATGACATTAATGCAAAACAAGATGAGGGCCCCGAGTCTAATGGTGATTGTTTGCTTGCTAGAAAAGGAAGGAAGAAAAGATCTAAAGTACATGAAATATTTTCTCAGGAGGTAATTAGAACTGCATCTGGTTCTGAGTTAAGGTGGCAGTGTAGAGATTGCCCTAAATCATTCAAATTGGAACAACATCTCATTTAACCAGACACAGCACATTTGAGTGTATGGGGAGGAAGAATGTGGATAAAAAACAAAAAACCTTATCTTTCGGTGCACCATCTTCACAGTCTGCTTTTTTTAGCACATTGGCCTTATCTAGCACCAAGTTTGATCAAATGAAGGCCCGTGAACTTATTGCAAAGTTTATCATTGCACATAAACATCCTTTTAGTATTGTTCAAGAGTTTTGGTTCACCATTCTTCTTAAGTATATCAATCCAAACTTTACAAAAGTGTCCAGAGCTACCACCACAAATGATTGCATAAAGATTTTTCATTCTGAGAAGGAAAAATTGAGAAAAAGCCTTTCGAATATACACATGATTAGTCTTACATCGGATACATGGACATCAATTCAAACAATATGCTACATGTGTTTAACTGCTCACTATGTCTATTCAAATTGGAAGCTACAGAAACACATTCTCAATTTCTTTGAGTTGGAGCCACCGCACACTGGAATTGTCACCGCTGATGCTATTTTGAATTGCTTGGTTGAATGGGGTATTGACAGTAACGTCATTAGTATCACATTGGATAATGCTTCCAGTAATGATGTTGTTATGAGGACATTGGTTGATACTTTTAGGGGAAGAGGCTGCCTATTTTTTCAAGGAAAAATTTTTCATGTGTGATGTTCTGCACACATATTAAATGTGACGGTCCAAGATGGATTAAGTATGCTTGACAATGTTATTTCCAATATTAGAGAAAGTGTCAAATACTTAAAAAAGAGTGTTGCGCGTCTTAAAAAATTTGGTGATATTGCCAAGCAATTAAATATCTTAACTTCAAGGGGATTATCCATGGATGTTCCTACACGCTGGAACTCTACTTTCTTTATGTTAGATTCCGCACTTTCATACAGGTCCATATTTCAAAATTACGCAAGGGATGATAATTATAAATGGTTGCCATCTGAAGAAGATTGGGAGAAAGCAGAAAATATCCGATCTCTTCTGAAATCATTTTATGAAGTTACACAAGTTTTTTCTGGCACTTCATATCCAACTGCAAATTTGTTTCTTCCCAAAATATGGAAAGTAGCTGAAATTTTAAAAGAAAAAGTGCAATCGGATGATGAGTACATTAAGAAAATGGTTGTTGCAATGAAGGAAAAGTTTGATAAATATTGGAAAGATTGTAGTCTTCTGATGTCCATCGCCACAGTTCTTGATCCTAGATATAAGTTAAAATCAATTGAATTTATGTATGAAAGGATTTATGAAGTTTTGGATGCTCAGGAACATATTGCAAATTTGAGAAATGATATGTCAAATCTTTGTGAATTTTATGCTAACAGAATTGGCATGAATAATAAAGAAAGCAAGCTTCTTGATCAGAATGGAGAATCCTCTAATCCCTTCAAAAATGAAATGACAAGTGAAGTTGAATTAGATAATTATTTGGATAATGTAGAAAGTGAGCCTTCTGAAAAGTTTGATTTGGTTAGATACTTAGAAGAGCCTACATTGAGATCCATAAAAGGTGATCCTACTTTTGACGTGCTGGATTGGTGGAATAGTAATTCGTTGAAGTTTCCAATCCTTTCAGTGATGGCCAGTGAGCTTCTATCGATTCCAGTGACATCAGTTACTTCAGAGTCAGCTTTTAGCATGGGAGGGGGAGTTCTTACATATCATAGAAGTTCTCTGTTACCTAAAACTGTTGAAGCTTTGGTATACACAGCAGATTGGATTAGAAATTCTGAAGATGTTGCTAAATCTTCCAAAGTATGAATTTCAAATAAAATTACATTTGAATATTTTTACTATTATTTAATTAATATTATTGTTTTTCATAGATTGACATCTATCAGGATGAAAGTTTGAACGTCGTGATTCCCATTTAGAATATATTACCTACTTAAGAACAGGTTAATTTAGATATTTCATATTTGAATTTGATTCATTTTAATATGTACACTAATTTTTATGTTGACTAATAGTTTTTTCTTCAATGTTTTCATAGGGACTTTGGAATCCAATTAAGCGAGAAGACTATCCCTTGAAACATTGATGTGCGGCTTCATCTTGGAATTGCCTAATTTTTGTTGCTAGTGTGCTACTTGCTAGTGTTTTTATTGTTTTCTATTGTGCTACTTGCTAGTATTTTTTTTTGTCTATTGCGCTACTTGCTAGTATTTTTTGTTGTCTTTTGGGACCAATTTCTTAATTAAGATAATATAATGCCTTTTGGGATCGAGTATTTGCAAGAAATCAAGTCATTTTGTCTTGTATTTTTTGTAAAATCATTTCGTTAACATGTAATTTTTTTGAATTTATATTATTTGTTGAATCTGTCATTTACTAGTGTGTCTTCTTTGACATCGACGGACTAGTGGTTATACACTTTAGAGAAAAAACAAGAAGAGTATTCAAGACAGGTATGTATTCCTCCTTTTTTTTCACCACGTATAGCTACAAATGGAAAAATTTATGATGTGGTTGTGATGATATATTGTCAGAATCAAGTGGATTTCAATGCAATGATTGTCTATTGACAACAATATAAATGGATAAACATCAGAGGTACCAAAGAGGTAAGTAAAGTTTTTTTAATTTTTATCTTATATTGGTATTTTGATAATTTTATTATGCATAAATTTTTATGAAAGTTATATCTTGATAGTGTAAATTCTAAAATAATGTTGTATTGAATACAACTTGAAAACTATGAACCTAAATATCATAATACATCCAACTTAGGACTATCGAACTATCGAACTTTGTTATCGAACTTGTTCATTTTAAGACGTTCTGATTGAAAACTCTGGTAACGAACTATTATCGAACCGAACTCGAACGTTCGTTATGCAAACGAACTCGAACTCGAACATAAGAAACCAAACTTTTATCGAACTGAACTCGAACTCTCGAACTTCCTTATCGAACCGAACTCGAACATAGGTACGTTCGTTACAGTTCGATTCGATTAGCAGCCCTAATTGGAAGTATGGTTTACGACGTGGCAAATTCCAGATACTCTTGGAGGAATTCTTCTTTGTAATCACATCTTAACTGCTATCTTACACTTTTGCAATTTTTATTGTGTTCCATTTACATCCATTCCTTTGTTATAAGGTCGCACTCGAACGAGATGCCCATTTGTTGGAGCTCCCCTGAAGGACTACCACATGGGCAATGTTGTTCACTTTGAGTGTATATGGCTCCTCGAAAGTGGTTTTCAAGATCATGCAACACTTTGTTTTGAATCGATGGCGAAAGGGATTTTTATGAAACTTGTAGCATCGCATAAGATGTTTGTATCATTAATAAGGGAGACGCAGGCTTGAATGGAGCATAGGAGCTCCTAGGCAAAGGTGGTCAAACTGGATGAGCTGGAAGATACCCAGAGGAGGTAATTTCCATGTGAGAGCAACACATGATCGTCCTTAAAGGAGGACAAGGAAGTGCAGTACATGTAGCAATCGTAGCAGACGTGGTTGAAGGAGATGTAAATAGTCGTTTTTTCCATATTGTGGCGAGTGGTCGAAGGCGACGCAACATGATCCACTTCTTCCAACTGGGGATGAGCAGGTGCAGAGTGAGTGAGCCATCTATATTCATGTGGTTGGGCATTTATGGACGGTAAGTAAAAGCATTTGTTCAAGTGGAGCGAAATGGCTAGGCAGGGACATTTTCCAGTTGTCATAGGATCAAATTGCAAAGATGGTGCATGCTTAGATTGTAGCAAGAATTGTGAGGTGATTTTTACTCCGTGCATATTACTCATTGTGAGGCGATTTTTTTATTATGGACAAGTTGATAAGTCACATTCATGATGAGATATCTTGGTGTACGTTATTCGATGATGATATTATGTGGATTGATGAGACTAGAAATGGAGTAAATGAGAAGCTTGAGATCTAAAGACATGCATTGGAGACTAAAGAATCTCGTATAAGTAGGGCTAAGAATGGATATATGGAGTGTACTTTTGATGGAAGCAATGATAAGGAATCGAGGTGAAGATTGGTGAGGATAACATTCAGATGAAATATTCTTTTAGATACTTGGGATCTATTTTGTAACATGATGGGGAAATTGATGGATATGTTACTTATAGAATAAATGCAAGTTGGCGAAAGTGGAGAGGAGCCTCTACTGTTCTTTGTGATAAGAAAATTCCTTTGAAAATCAAAAGAAAGTTTTACAAAGCAGCCGTGAGACATGCTATGTTTTATGAATCTAAATATTGACCTGTGAACATAGATGTGTAGAGAATAGCAATAGTAGAAATGAAAATGCTAAGGTGAATGTGTGGACACACGTAAAGATCAGATTCAGAATGATGCAATCAGAAGGAAAGTTGGTGTAGTTCCGATCGATGATAAGAGGTGAGAAAACTGCTTAAGGTGGTTTGGCCATTTGCAAAGGAGATCGGTTGATGCACCAGTTAGGAGATGCGAGCTTTGAGATGTTGAGTCAGCTAAGAGAGGGCGAGAAAGGCCCAAGAAGTGTTGGAATGGGACTATACGAAGGGATCTTAGTTTTTTGGATCTAAGCCCGAGAAAAACCCAAGAAAGATCTGAATGTGAGGCAAAGAATCCATGTAGCTGACCCTACTTAATGTGGGAAAAGGATTTGTTGTTGTTATTGTTGTTGCATATAACTCGCCAAGACCAAGGGGTTTTTTATTTCATACTTCAAGGAGTTCTCGTATGTGTTGAAGGATGAAATTATCACTATGGTGGAGTAGTTCAAGGTGGAGAACTGTAGATTTGAGAGATTGAATCGATTCTTAATTTTATTTCCCTAAGAAGGATATAACACAAAAGCATGAGAACATCCTCCCTATTGTGCTGCCAGATGTTATTTATCTCAATATGATGAAGGTTCTCACTAACTTCGAAATGTTTATGTATTTGGTTTTTTAAAGGAGAAATGTATTGGGTTTTATCGTTGTTCCTGCTCAATCAGCCTTCCAAATCATCATACGACGGAAGTATGGCTATGGCATTAGAGAGTATTGTCGATTAGAAGATGATAATAATGAAGATTGAGGGGATGTTGTGGAAGGTTAATTTTTCTAAAGATTATGATTGCGTTGATTGAATATTTATCTGGATGTCCATCTCCTAATGTGGCATCCAAGAAGAGTGAATTGTCTGGAAAAAGAGATGTAACACGACGATATCTTGTTTAGTGTTGGTATTTAGATGACAAGAGGGGGATATCTTTACACCTCAGAGGAGTGTCAAGCATGAATGTCTACTGACATTGCTTCTTTTCATTCTTGTTGTCATAGCATTAAATATCGACAACACGTCAGCAATATAACAATATCATCGAATTGATGATATCGATGATATATAATATATATACATATCTTTTTCCTCGAATTCGAAGACATGTCAAATATATATCATAAATATAGATGAAATATCAATGATATGAAAATTCCTCTCATTTTAACATATTTTGCCAAATATTGGTGATATTCGTCATATGTTTCCTTCATATCACATTTCGTACAGTAAGCATTTGCAAAGGCCATCAATATGACGATATCGATATTAACGACTCGGTAAGCACGCATTATTTACGGCCATGAATATCATCGATATTTGAGGGCAATTATCCTTGGATTGACTTCCTTGCGCATTTAGTTGACTATGAATAAGCGTACAAAGCCATGTACCACTATTTGACATGGGAAATTTATGTATCATATATAGACTCAACAAGAGAAGGTACAAAGGAGGACAACAAACATTGTAGACGAATCCAGCCAAACACTCTTGGTTTTGACGAGTGTCGACTACATATATGTAGTAATAATTACATTTGTAGATGTTATAAGTTATGAGTTTTATTTATCATTCCAACTTATCTATGCATTCTTTAAGACTAAACTTATAGGTGCATACCTTATACAATATTGCATATAAGCATGTTTGGTGATTATGATATCGATACTATTACAAAACTTGTATGTATATTTATATTTTAGCAGCAACAACAACAAAGCATTTTCCCACATTAAGTAGGGTCGACTATATCGATTCTTTGCCTCCATTCAGATCTCTTGGGTCAATCTCAGACTTAGATCCAAAAATCGATCATCCCTTTGGATAGTCCCATTTCAACAGTTCTTGGGCATTCCTTGCCCTCTTAGCCAGCTCAACATCCCAAAACTCGCATCTCCTAACTAGTGCATCAGTCGAACTCCTTTGCAAATAGCCAAACCACCTTAAATGGTTTTCTCGCATCTTATCCTCAATCAGAGCTACACGAACTTTCCTTTTGATTGCATCATTTCTGAAACCGATCTTTATGTGTGTGTGTGTGTCCATACATCCACCTTAGCATTTTCATGTCTGTTATCGCCATTCTCTGCACATGTCTACGGTTCACAGGCCAACATTCAGATCCATAGAGCATAGTAGGTCTCACGACTGCTTTGTAAAACTTTCCTTTGATTTTTAAAGGAATTTCCATGTCATAGAGAACAATAGAGGCTCCTCTCCACTTTATCCAACCTGCATTTATTCTATTAATAGCATATCCATCAATTTCCATATAATGTTACAAAACAGACCCCAAGTATCTAAAAGAATGTCTCTTTTGAATTTTATCGTCACCAATCTTCACCTCGATTCCTTCACCAGTGCTTCCATCAAAAGTACACTCCATATATTCCATCTTATACGAAATTCTTTAGTCTCCAATGCATGTCTCCAAACCTCAAGCTTCTCATTTACTCAATATCTAGTCTTATCAATAAACACAATATCGTCAGCGAATAACATACACCAAGGTATCGCATCCTGAATGTGGCTTTTCAACTCATCCATAATCAAAGTAAAAAGGAATGGACTCAAAGCTGGACCTTGATGCAGACCAATGTTGATGTCAAAATAACCAATCTTCCCAACCTGGATCCTTGCACAAGATGAAGCCACATGCATATCCTTTATGAGGTTAATGTATTTGGACAGATACTTGTCTCTTCTTCAAAACTCTCAACAATCTCTTGTAGGACAAAATCATAAGCCTTTTTTTATATGAAGAGAGGGTGAACTCCTTACTGTTCTCCTCAACAAGTGGATGGCTTCAATACTTTAGCGACATGGCATCACTCAAATTGATTTTCTTTTACAGTGGAAACTTGCCTCAACCTTCTTTCGATAGCACGTTCCCAAATTTTCATAGTGTGACACATCAGCTTGATACCTCTGTAATTTAAACAATTTTGAATGTCTACTTTGTTCTTATAAAGAGGCATCATGGTGCTTCTCCTCCAATCTTCATGCATTTTCTTGCTTCTCAAATAACATTAAATAAATTTGTAAGCCAAGTCAAACCACGCTCACCTAAAACTCTTCATACTTCTATAGGAATTTCATCAGGATCTACACATTTTCCATGTCTAATAACCTTCAAATCCTCATTTACTTCTTTCCTTTGTATTCATCTATAGCTTATATGATTCAAGTAACTTTCATTACTAGCTAAATCTCCCAAAGTGACCTCTTTATTTCCTTCCCCAATGAAAAGCTTATGGAAATATTGCTTCCATCTAGTCGGTATCCTTTTGAGTAACAAGTACATGACCTTCTACATCCTTAGTACATCTCACCTGAGAAAGGTCTTTGGTTTTTTTCTTCTCTTTCTTTGACCAACCTAAATATATCCTTCTAGTCCTTAGAATCGAGATTTGTGTACAAAACTTCATAAGCTTTTGACTAAGCTTCGTTTACAGCCTTCTTTGCTTCCTTCTTCGCTATTTTGTAGTTTGTGATAGTTGCCTTTTATCTATCCTTAGACATAGCTTTAAAGCATGCTCTTTTAATTTTGAGCTTCTCTTACACCCATCCAACTCCGCCACCAAGCTTCCTTTTGGCTCGGATCTCCTTCCTTTGACTCGCCTAGCATCGCTTTGGCTACCCTTCAGATACAAGATGCCACCGCCTCCCACATCCCGTCTGCACTTCTGTTACAACCCCAAGATAAGTCTTATAAAACCTTCTCCCTGAAGCTTGATTGCTTCAATTGAAGATTCCACCATCCAGTTCTAGTGATCTTGGAAATCCTCCTTTTCTTTGTCATCTCTTTTAATTACACATTCATGACTAACAAGCGATATTGGGTTGTCAAACTCTCTCATGGGATTACTTTGCAGTTGAAGAAAGGAATGCTTTGTTGTGTTTATTCCAATGGATCTAGGGGTCCTTATATAGAAAAACCCTAGAAACCCTAGAGAGTACATGGAAGGGAAAAATACAGAACTGTCCCTTACTGGGGTTACAATAAGAAACGTCTCACAATTACTAACACTACCCCTCAAGTTGGAGCGTATTTATCAGTCATGCCCAACTTGGATACAATCCATGACAGGCGTTTCTTTGGTAATGCCTTTGTAAAGGCATCTGCAAGCTGTAGATCAATACTGATATGTGGAGTGGTGATTCTTCCAATCTTGACTTCATCATGTACGAAGTGGCAATCAATTTCTATGTGTTTGGTCCGTTCATGAAATACATGATTTGTGGCAATGTAGGTTGCAGATTTGTTGTCACAATACAGGGGAATCAGCGTAGTGACATTAATACCAAGCACTTGAAGAAAGGCCAATAACCACGTGATCTCACAAGTGGTTTGTGCCATTGCCCTATACTCTGCTTCTGCACCTTCTTGCTTCTCCAGGTAATAGTGTTTCCTCCAACCATCATAGCATAGCTTGTAGTAGAGTGTCAATCTTCTGGAGAGCTTGCATAATCAGCATCTGCATAGGCAACTATGTCTGTGTGTCCATTTGCTTTGTAGAAGAGACCACATCCTAGAGATTCCTTTAAATATCGAAGAATTTGGAGAACATCCTGCCAGTGGTTGTAACATGGCCATTCCAAATGTTGGCTTGCTCTGCTTACTGCATAGGAGATATCCGGTCTGGTTACAGTAAGATAGAGAAGTTTACCAACAAGGCTTCTGTATCGGGAGACATCCTCAAAGGCTGAATCAGATGAGGTGGCATGCTTCTTTGGATCAGCAGGAATACCAGAGGGCTTGCATCCAAGAAATCCTGATTCAGTAAGTATGTCCATGCAGTACTTCCTTTGTGAGAGGTGAAGTCCTTCGGTAGTGCGAAGTACTTCTATGCCTAAGAAGTAGCATAGAGATCCAAGGTCCTTAGTAACAAATACCTTTTGAAGGAAGGCATTGGTTTCTGATATCCCATTGTAGTCGTCACCTGTGACAACCATATCATCAACGTAGATGGCAAGTATAACGGTTCCAGTTGCTCTTTTCCTGGCAAATACAGAATAATCAGATGTCGTCCTCTGGAAACCAAGAGTGGTTATTTCTGTATTAAGCCTGTCAAACCATGCTCTTGGACTTTGCTTGAGACCGTATATGGCTTTGCGAAGTCGACATACATACTCCCCCTCGACTTCATAGCCCGGAGGTTGTTTCATATATACCTCCTCATCAAGATCGCCATAATGAAATGCATTTTTCACATCGAGCTGAAAGAGTGGCCAAGATTTGTTTGCAGCAATAGAGAGAATAGTTCGGATAGACCCCATGTGTGCAACAGGCAAAATAATCGACGCCATAGGTTTGTGTAAAACCTTTAGCCACAAGGCGAGCTTTTAATTTATCAATTGTGCCATCAGGGGATTGATTGGTCGTAAAGACTCATTTGCATGCTACAGGCCGAACACCTCTCGGACATTGAACAAGATCCCATGTCCCTCAGGAAGTACGTGCATTCATTTCTTCATTCATTGCATGTTTCCAACCAGAGTCCTATAGAGCACTATTGTGATCTCATGGAATGGAGACAGTCATAAGAGCATCAACGTACCGTCGGTCGTCGGAAGATAAGCCAGATGTGGATGTGTAGTTGGACATGGGGTAAGTAGCACAACGTCTTCTACTCTTCCGTTGAGCAATGGGAAGTTCTGGAGGATCATCCGGGACATTCTTGGAGGGGACAGTCGGAGAAGGCATATTATCCTGCAGCAAAGAGGAATTGCCGGTGGTGTAGGAACGTGACGTCGTTTATAGACGATGGGTGGAGGAGGAAGATCGAGTGGAATATCAGTGACAGAATCTGAGAAGAAGCTAGTTTGCTCAAAGAATGTTACATCAGCAGAGATGTAATACCGATGACCAGCAGGATCATAGCATCTGTAACCTTTTTGAGTTCGTGAGTAACCTAGAAAGACGTATTTGATAGCCCGTGGTGAGAGTTTGTCGATATTCCGAAATTTATGGACAAAGGACACACATCCAAAAATCCGTAGAGGGAGAGGAAATGGAGACTCATTGGGATAAAGAAGGGAGAATGGAGTGGACCCATGAATAGTAGGCGAGGGTACTCTGTTTATTAGATAGACGGCTGTGAGAATAGCATCACCCCAATGGGTTTTGGGGACCTTCATCTGAGATAGAAGAGACCGAGCAACATTTAGAAGATGCCTCAGTTTCCTTTCTGTTATCCCGTTTTGTTGGGACGTGCAGGGACAAGAAGTTTGGTGGATGGTTCCCTCAGAGGCAAAAAAGGAGGCAAGGTCATGTTGGGTGAATTCTAATGCGTTGTCAGAACGAAAAATTTGTATGCTAGAGGAGAAAACATTTTTAACATAATGAAAGAAGTTCTTTATGATAAGATTAATCTTCGAACGTTCTTTGAGCAGAAAACCCCAAGATAAACTGCTGAAATAATCTATAAAGACAACAAAATACTTATGACCACTTAGTGTTCGGACCGGACAAGGTCCCCAAATATCACAATGAACCAATGAAAAAGGAACAGAACGACGCGGCTCAGTACGAGCAGGAAAAGATGCTCGATGATGCTTCCCAAACTGACATGCCTCGCACTCAAAAGGCTTGAGCGATGAAAGTTCAGGGAACATCATAGAGAGGGCTTTAGCGAATGGATGACCAAGACGAAGGTGCCATAATAGAGGATCGGTGGAGATGGAAGCCGCACCCGGAAAACCAGAATCTGTAGGGATGTCAAGATAATATAGTCCATTCTTCTCATGCCCCCTACCAAAAATCTTCCTCGTCCGGATGTCCTGAAAATAACAGCAAGATTTATCAAATATCACTTTACAGTCAAGTTCAATGCATAGCTTATGAACAGATAATAAGCTTATGGGAAAGGCAGGAGCACAGTGAACCCATGTTAGTCGAAGTGTGGATGAGAACTCCATAGTGCCCACACTAGTGATAGGCGAATAATCTCCATTGGCAACCCGAACAGATTTCACGACCGAAGAAGGTCGGGAAGAGGACAGAGGACTACCTTCTCCTGTGAGATGAGTCGAGGCTCCTGAATCAATGATCCAGGCAGGTGCAGATGTCGAAGTTGTGCTGGCAGTAGTACCCGAGATTGTTGCAAGACTGGCAGTAGATGCAGAAGCAGTAGTATCAGTGGGAGTATTCTGCAGCAGTTGTCGTAGTCGAGCATATTTTGAGACGGTAAAAGAGGGCTGACTATCACTAGTAGGTTGTTCAAATGCATCATAGTAAGTATCAGAGAGGGCAGATTCATATGCACTGTTGGCATTAGGGGGCATGCCAAATTTGGCCCAACACCGGTCTGACAAGTGATTCATGCGGCCACAATGAGTACAAGGGGGAAAACGATCACGTCCTTGGCCACGTGATGAGTCTCGTCCACGGCCCAAAGTTCGGCCACGTCCCTGGCCAGAATCGCGTCCACGTCCTCTAGAGTGAAAAGATCTTCCCCTTGCAAAATGTGTTGATGTCTCGGCAGACGGAGGAGGAAGTGGAGACTCAAGTTCTTGTAGACGACCAAAGATGGTCTCAAGATTAGGCAACACTGCAACTGTTAGAAATTGATCTTTTACAGGTTTATATTGAGGATGTAAACCTGATAAGAACCTGTAAACCGGCCATTCTGCCCGTTCTCCTACCTGTTTATCACAACAGGCAGGTTGAAAGATAAGAAGCTCTTCAAATAGGCATGTCAGCAGCCTGTAATATTCGATTAATGATGTGTCACCTTGGTTTGTAGACCAAATCTTAGTATATATATCAGAAAGCCTAGATTTGGTTGTCTGTTGGGAATATGTATTTTCAAGGCTCTCCCACATCGCCTTGGCAGTCTCCTTGTAAAGGAGAGTGGATGCAATGGAAAGGTCAACACTGTTCGTCAACCACGTAATGACCTGACAGTTATCAGCATACCAAGTATCATAGTCCTTGTCCGTCGCAGCAAGCGGGACTGTGGTAAGAACATAGTTCTTACGATGGCCACCAATGAAAACCTTGAAGGACCGAGACCACAGAACGTAGTTCTCAGATCCCTTCAGTTTTATAGTAGTGCCATGAGCCATCATAGAAGGAGTCGGATACAGGGGCTTGGAGTCCATAGAAGTGGAAGTAGATGTCATAGCAGCCGAGTAGAATGAGCAGCAGAGAAAAGAAGAAAGACTAGATAATCTAGGCTATCTCAATGATCATGAGAACCTATGAGAACATCACCAGGCGATAAATAAACAGGCCGTCGTGCAAGGAGTACCGTGCGAGGAGGCGACCTGGTGATGAGTGCCGCACAGGAAGATGGCCTGGAGACGGCCAGGCAGCCCGCAGGTGACCTGGGCGGTCGGAGGGGATGGCCTGACGGCGGCGAAGAGGCGGCCTGGATGCCGTTGACTGCCTGGCGACGGGGCCCGGCGCCTGAAGGGGCGACAGCAGAGGTCTGGTGGTCGGAGGGCCGGTCTGGAAAGCCCAGTTGGGCAGCTTGGAGGCGAAGAGCGACTGCCTGGAGGCGAGGGTGTCTGTCGCGTGTCGCAAAAGGAGGGAGGCGCGGATGGCAGCACAGTGCCTGCGCGTGGAGAAAGATCACGGTGGCGGCGCGGGGTGCGCGGGGTGCGGTCGTGGGGAGGGAGGCGGATGGCTTGGAGGCGCGGGCGGGGTTCCCCTAGGTCTGGGGTTCGCGTATGGTGAAGGGGGTGGGGGCCGACGGGTGGGAAGAGGGGAGATTAGGTCAGAGCCCCAGTCTAGGACCGTTGCTCTGATACCATGAATAAGGGAATGCTTTGTTGTGTTTATTCCAATGGGTCTAAGGGTCCTTATATAGAAAAACCCTAGAAACCCTATAGAGTACATGGAAGGGAAAAATACAGAACTGCCCCTTACTGGGGTTACAATAAGAAACGTCTCACAATTACTAACAGCAGTCTTTGCAACACAACCGATCTCTTCTCCTCAACGCAAAGTAATCTATCAGTGTTCTAATTGGGCCACTCTTATAGATAATTAAATGCTCCTCCCTCTTCTTAAAGAGAGTGTTTGCTATGAAAATATCATAAGTCATTACAAAATCCAGAATGACTTTTCCCTCTTCATTTATATCCCCGAAGCCATGGCCTCTACGAACACTAGCATACACTGAAGCGTCATTTCCCATATGTCCATTAAAATCTCCGCTTAGGCAAATCATCTCTCTTTATGGAATTCCTTGCATAATCTTATCCAAATCCTCTCAAAAAACTTGTTTAATCCTTTCAGTTAAACCAATTTGCGTTGCATAAACTGAGATGATTCAGAATTTCTTCTTCGAGCACCAATTTTATCAAAATAATCCGATCCCCAAATCTTTGCACCTCAACCACACAATCCTTCAAATCCTTATGAATAATCACTCCAACAACATTTTCGCTATTATCATTACCTGAATACCAAAGTTTAAAGCATGTCTTCTCGATCTCTCTTGCTTTCTCTCGAACCCATTTTGCCTCTTGGAGACATAGTATCTAAACCTTACTTATTTCCATCGTATGTACAATCTCCATCGATTTGTCAATCAAAGCACCAATATTCTAACTACATATCCGCAACCTACTTTGCAACCTCTTCAGGACTAACTTCTTTACTCGCATGTGTCAATCACGCGAGAATCCTTGCAAATTTTGGATTGCATCCGGACGACGATGCAGCGAAACTAGCTTATTTACTTGCATGTGTTCCTCATGCAAGAACCCTTGCAAATTTTGAACTTTATCTGGACAGCAATGTAGCGGCCTTTGCCAACTTCTCATTGCATTCGGGCGACGCAATGTGTCGCTAGTACGAAATGCCCCCAACAAAATCTAAATGTTAGCTTAAATCCATGTTGAAAAGATTCGAACTGTTTTAAGACAAATTCTAAATAGTGTTCTTAAAAATAACACTATTAAGGAATTTATCTTTTTTACGCTGGATGTCATCTACCCAACGCGCAACCTCTTCAATTTACGCATGCTTCGAACTGGCCATGGCTGAATTATATATATATATATATATATTAGCAAATAAATGTTTATTTCTATCTTATTTATTGATTAAAGAGCATTAGAAATCTTATTTTAAAAGATGATTTATATAGTTATTTCCATGATTTCTGATGATATCGATGGCATGTTAGCAACATGCCCATTTCTGGTTGGCGAAATGACACTAATATCAACATTTAAGGCTATGCTTGCTACTGATGCTCTATCCGATGCAAGGGGAGATTTTGTCTAGGTTTCAGGCAAGATCTATCGATCACCATATTGCAGTATGTTGATGATATTTTTTCCTTGGTGGAGGTTGGGCTATCGAAGGCAAGACATATTGCTACGAACCTGGATCTTTTTGGCGATGCTTCATGCCTTAGAATCGATGGGACAAATCTCACTTTGTGCCTTTTAACATGAAGGCAGATATTATGAAATGTGTAACGGTGCTCCACACGCTTTGAGACGATCTTTGGATTTGTTTTAAAGGAAAAAGGATGACAACGATATAGGTGTGCGCCTAAAAACTTCGCCATAAATTAACAAGGTTGCAAATACACTTCAAGACGATAATCTGATTAGCCACCTAGTCATGCCTTTGGTTTGTGGTCGATTACATCAGTCTGACTAGATGTCGCTCATGGAGAAGACGGAGAAGAGGCTCGCGGGTTAGAGTAGTAGTTGTCAAGAGATGGTCCCCTTGAACTTTTAAAGGCAATGTTCTTGTTAGAATTATTATACTACAATTATATTTGTAACCTTTCGGGTTCTGTAACCCTTGACCTTTCGGGTTCCGTAACCCTTGACCCTTCGGGTTCCGTAACCCCTCAGGGGTATTTATGTATTTTTCCTCTTGTACTCTCTAGGGTTTTCTCTCTATATAAGAGACCCTAGCCCTATGGAATAGATATCTCATTCTGTCTCTCTTCTCCACATGGTATCAAAGCAACGGTCCTAGATCGGTTTCTGACCTAAAATCCCCACCGCCACCTTCAAGCCTCGTAAAAGCATGCGCAGGACTTCTTTCCTGAATTAGGGCCCCGCGCAAGGCCCTCCAATCGCCTTCAGTGCAGCAACCCTCCCGCTAGCGCTACCCTGCGCTTTCAGGACCTCCTATGAAGGTTGTTAGCCCCACAACTACCCTTCACGGGTAATGTAGGACTCTTTGGAGATCCAAAACTCATCACGGATCGCTTCCAAGAATCCAGATATGCTGTCCATTGGGAGTTTTCAGCCCTTCTTCAAGGACAAACGTGAGTTTTAGGGCATTTTTTAGCTCTTATATGCATCCTTAGTTGATAACGGGATTGTCTTTCTATTTTAAGACCACCATGGCGCCTTCTTCTACCGAGACAAAGCCCTTGGCCACGAATATTATGGCACAAGGCACTACTATCAAACTCAAGGGCACAGAAAATTACGTGCTCTGGTCTCGATATTTTATGGTGTTCATTGATGGTCAGAGGAAACTCTACATTTTGACTAAAGATCCTTTAGATGAAAAGGACAAAGAGTACGACAACTGGCAGACTGACAACTATTTGGTTATCAACTGGATGACCAATAGTGTTGAGGTTCATATTGCCTCAAATCTTCTTTATAAAAATACGGCCAAGGAAATGTGGGAGGATCTCAAGCAAACATACACCCAGAAGAAGACGAAGTCATGCCTTGCAGATATTTACAGGCGAATCTGTCGGCATCTCAGGGTGATTCCACCCTCATCGAGTATTACAGGCATCTATCCAGTCTGTATGAGGAGCTTGCAATATTCCAGCCCTTCATGTTACACCAAACAGATACAAGAGCGTTCTGACTGGCAGGTATACCGCTTCCTTGATGGCCTGCATTCTGGGTACCTTCAGACTCCAGGGCCTACCACCACTAGTAACACTACAACTGCTGCTCTGGCCACTCCTTCAGGTACAATAGCCAACTCTGCTATCACTCCTACTCCAGCTTGGATTATTGATTCTGGCGCCTCTACTCATCTCACTGGAGAAGGTAGTTTGCTCACCTCTTCCATACCATCTACCTCGGTGAAGTCAGTTCGAGTCACTAATGGAACTCAATCACATATTACTATTGTCGGAACTATGGAATTCTCTTCCAAGCTCCGACTTTCGGGGGTTCATTGTGCTCCTGATTTTCCTCTTAGCTTGTTGTCAGTTCACAAGCTTTGTGTTGAGCTTCATTGTCGTGTGATATTTGATGAGTCTTGTTGTTATTTGCAGGACATTCGGACGAGGCAGATTTTTGGTGGGGGTCATGAGAAGAACGGCCTATATTACCTTGACATACCCTCATACTTCAATTTTGTTGGTGCTGCATCTATCTCCGAAGATCCGCTCCTATGGCATATGCGCCTTGGACATCCCTCTGCCAAGGCCATCTCTATGATGTTTCCTGAACTCTCTGCTCTGAAGCCCTTTCAGTACGAGGCATGTGAGTTCGGGAAACACCATCGAACTTCGTTTCCTGTTCGTATTGAGTCTCGTAGTACTGCTGCTTTTCATCTTGTTAACTGTGATGTTTGGGGACATTGTCCGATCCGCACATTAAGTGGCCATCGCTACTTTATAGTTTTTGTTGATGATTATAGTCGATCTTGGGTCTATCTAATAAAGGAGCGTTCGGAGATTAATCAAATTGTCAGAAATTTTTTTCAACATGTTAAAACTTACTTTTCTAGCATTGTTAAGATCATTCGTACCGACAATGCTCTTGAGTTAACCCAACATGACTTGACCTCTTTCTTTACATCCCAGGGAACTGTTCACCAAACATCATGTCCATATACCTCACAACAGAATGGTATAGCTGAGAAGAAACTCCGACACTTACTAAATGTTGCCAGATCTATTCTTAATCAAATGAGTGTTCCTAAACAATACTGGGGAGATGTTATCCTTACTGCAGTGTATCTCATCAACCGTGTTCCTTCATCGGTTATCAAAGGGGCAACTCCATTTTCCTTACTTTATCCTACCGAGTCTCCTTTTCCTATACCTCTGCGAATTTTTGGTTGTATTGCCTTCGTCCATAACTTTCATGCAGCTGACAAATTATCCTCTCGTGCCATCAAATGCGTCTTTCTTGGGTACTCACGTACCCAGAAAGGCTATCGTTGCTATGATCCTGTTGGACGTCGATACTATGTATCTGTTGATGTCACCTTCTTTGAGCAAACAAATTATTTCACACAGACTGTATGTAACATTCCTCTGGACCTCCCTCCTCCACCAATCGTCTATACTCGCCAGTGTACCTCTATACCTTCTACACCAGTGTATGTACCTTTGCCTGTCCCTTTTATGCAGGATGATATGACCACTTCGAGTGCTCCCACCACTACTGTTCCGGATGTACCTGGGGAGCTTCCTATAGCTCTACGCAAGCAAAAAAGGAAATGTACGTATCACCCCATGTCACATTTTACAGATGGTTTATCTAGCTGAGACAAGAGATTTGCAGATGCTCTTAATGCTATTACCATTCCAAAAGATCATTTCAGTGCAATGCAAGATCAAGGTTCGCGACAGGCCATGGATGAGGAGAAGGATGCACTTACCTCCCGGGGAACGTGGGATCTTGTGCTGTGCCCCTCGGGAGTTCGCCCTATGGCTTGTCGATGGGTCTTCACGACCAAACAGTCGCCTGATGGTTCTATTGACAGGTTGAAAGCCAGACTTGTTGCCAAAGGTTTCACACAAACCTTTGGAGTTGGTTATTTTGAGACCTTCTCGCCTGTTGCCAGAATGGGGTCGATACGTACCATTCTCTCTGTTGCTGCCAACAAGGCTTGGCCCATTTATCAACTTGATGTGAAGAACGCCTTTCTTTATGCTGATGTTGAGGAGGAGGTCTACATAATGCAACCGCCGGGGTATGTAGTCGAGGGGGAGCATTTATGTCGACTACGCAACCTGAAGCAGAGCCCAAGGGCATGGTTTGACAGGCTCACTACGGAGATCAACACACTTGATTTTCAGAGGACAACATCTGACTACTCTGTCTTTGTTAGACGACGGTCTACTGGCACGATCATCCTTGATGTCTATGTTGAGGATATGGTTATCACAAGAGATGATGTAGATGGTATTCAGGAGATCAAGGCCTTCCTCCAGAAGGTCTTTGTCACGAAAGATCTCGGCCAACTTCATTATTTTCTTGGCATCGAAGTAATATGCACTACAGAGGGGCTCCATCTTTCACAGAGAAAGTATTGCCTCGATATTCTGACTGAGGCAGGACTTCTTGGATGCAAGCCATCTGGCATCCCTGCAGAAGTGAGAAAATATTCAGCATCTACTGATCCAGCATTTGAGGATGCAACACGATACAGAAGCTTAGTGGGAAAATTACTCTATCTCACTGTTACTAGGCCAGACATATCATATGCTGTGAGCAGAGCCGGTCAATATATGGAGAAGCCTCTTTACAGTCACTGGCAGGATTTTCTTTTGATCCTTCGATATTTGAAGGAATCTCCCGGGTGTGAACTTTTCTATGGGGTGAATGGACACACTAATATCTCCGCCTATACAGATTCTGACTATGCTAGCTCTCCTGAGGACTGCCGATCCACTACAGGATACGCCATGTTTGTTGGGGATAATCTTGTCACTTGACGAAGCAAGAAGCAGACAGTGGTATCCAGATCTAGTGCGGAAGCAGAATACAGGGCAATGGCTCAGGTCACATGTGAGATCACATGGTTTGTTTCTTTCCTAACAGAACTTGGTATGTCAGTCACCACTCATGTACCCTTATACTGTGACAACAAGTCTGTCACATACATCGCCACCAATCCAGTTTTCCATGAGCGGACAAAACACATTGAAGTTGATTGCCCTTTTATTCGTGATGCGGTACGAGAAGGACGAATCAACACTCCACACATCTCCACTGAACTTCAACTTGCAGACATCCTCACAAAGGCTCTTCCAAGGAAGCGTCTAATGTACTTAGTATCCAAGTTGGACATGATCGACAGATATGCTCCAACTTGAGGGGAGTGTTAGAATTATTATATTACAATTATATTTGTAACCTTTCGGGTTCTGTAACCCTTGACCTTTCAGGTTCCGTAACCCTTGACTCTTCGGGTTCCGTAACACCTCAGGGGTATTTATGTATTTTTCCTCTTATACTCTCTAGGGTTTTCTCTCTATATGAGAGACCCTAGCCCTATGGAATAGATATCCCATTCTGTCTCTCTTCTCCACAGTTCTCAACTATTTCAATCTTTTTCCATTACGCATGCCGGCTTACGATCGGGGTGAGGAGGTATCTGGCGTCTTACATGTGGAGATTCTTCGGGTCTACCTCTAAAGAAATAACGAGTTGCTTCTGGTGAGTTCGAATACGGTGATGCACTCCAATAAAGGATAGTGGTTTGGAGATGCTTAGCCTTAGAAGATAAAGAAGGATTTGCTTATCAAGTAAATTAGTCGCATCCGAGGCGATAGTTTTGATCTACTTTGTAAACTTATGCATAGCATCTACGTGTCACTACCAGGTTACCTGCTCAACTATGGGCCATCCAGTCACTAAATATTTTCTGAAAAGGGATATACACTATTATGGAGGACTTTTCGCCCCTTTTCCACCATATTCTTGGCGATGGTTATGGATTCCACTTTTGTCTGGATGACTGGACCATGGATAGGACCATTTTAACATATTTCCTCCTCGTATGTTTGTGATGGATGCAGATCAAGGAATCTGTGTTGGTGATGCTTGGGCAGATGCTTGTGATGGATTCTATTTTGATTTCTTCGATAAGAGTGTGAAGGTGTCGGAGTTCCTTTCCAGTGTTCACGAAATCGGCCGCACGGGCCGCATATGCGGCCGCAAATGCCCGTGCGGCATGCAGACCACACCGATTACTTGAATCAGTGCATTATGCGCCCTCCCCGCATATGTGGCCCGCATATGCCCTGCATACTGCTCCAGCAGTTCCAACTTTTCAATCTTCTCATTCTGGTCCTTAATTCCGTAACTCTGCCTCTTCATTCAATTGTTAGAATATGGCATGCATTTCTATACAATTGTAATGCATTATACCATTATGTATATGCAATGTTTTTCTCATTAATTGTTTTCACGAGTATATGCAATGTACAACAACAACACAAATAACAACAACAACAAAGCCTTTTCCCACAATTAAGTAGGGTCGGCTAGGAGTATATGCAATGTATCGTCGAATTTTATATATATATATATGCTGATTAAGGTTTTGCTCATGCAGTGCATGTATGTGTATTGAAGTTTTGTTATTACGAATCATATAATGTGAAGTTTTTATGGTAAATGTTTTTTTGTGATTAAATATGAGGCAATTAAAAGTATATATACACACCCATCTAACATGAATATTTTTTCTTATATCTTCTTTAACTCCACTTAGAGACATAACATCAGTGGTAATGTTATTCATAGATATTTTTTATTTTTAAATTAAAAATTAGAAAACCGCTTAGAATCGCATATACCCCGCATATGCCCCCGCATACTGCTTAATCAGTATTCGGTGACCAGTCCGAACGCATAAGCATACCGCTTTCCTGAACCTTGCCTTTCGTCATTACGAACCTTTCTAATGGGGTCAATAATTAGGCTTGGGAAGGAGGGAATTTATGGGTGACAAAGGCATAGAAAGTACATTATGCCTCGACCGTTTTTTATCCAGGGAATGGTAACATAGAATGTAAACAGACATGGGAATGAAAGGTCCTTTGTAGGTTAAGATTTTCCTTTAGTTGTTGAGGCGGGATAGAGTGATGTCAAATTCTCAGTGGGCCACTTTTCCAACGAGTAGACGACACTTGTCAGTAGTTCACTAAGAGTTTGGTGGAAAACATCCAACTTTTTAGTGTGTGTTACCTCGAGAGAATGAAAGACGAAGGCACCTATCAATAGGGTGACCATAGTTTCAAAAATCGTACCTTGAGGCAGTAAAGCGTAAGCCAATAGGCATTTTTTTATTAAAAAAACTCATACATGCTTAAGCCTAACCTAGAACTTGTGAGGCGTGCCCAAGGTTGCGGAAATCAATAGTCGATACTTGGTTGGTCAGGTCACTAAGGATTAATCACCAATCAAACGACTAATTGGATTTAGCCATCCTTTATTAGATTTTGAATTTTTAATTATTCTAAATATATATATCATTTTTATACATATATTCTTATATATTTTTATAGATTTATACATTTTCTATACTATCATAATGAATAAAAGTAATTGAATTTAAAATATTAAGCATATAAAAAAGTAAAAAATAAAAAATATATGGTATCTCCATGCAAAAATCAACCGACTAGTTGGTTGACCGACTACTGACAGATTAGTCAATCGCTAGCAAGGCACCCTACCGACTCAACTAGTCAGGCTATTCCACTGACTTTTACAACATTAGGTGTGTGTGTGTGTGTGTTTGGACATTGGAGAGGCGGTGAGGTGTGTGAGGCAATAGCGAAGAGTCGTCTAAGCCGTGTGAACCAAGTCTTCAGTTTTTAAAAAAATATCACAACTCTAAACACAAAAAAGCTTCACATCCTTGCATTATGATTAAGGTTCTTGTTCTAATTTTTATATTTAGACAAATGTTTGGTCGATATGGAGGCGTAAATAACTCAAATAACACAAAATTTTGAAACGAGAACGATACTATCGGTCGTTAGTATATATCAAATTTCATTTTCATCTAGTATATATGTATCATTCATCCAAAACATAAGCAACTAATAAAAATTTATTCCTACTTTATAAACTTCACCAACAAGGTAAGCTAAGTAAGCACTTTTCCACATTTAGGGATAAAATTATATGGTGGTTTCCGTGTTTCTCGTTTTGGATAGATCTTTTATCTTATTCCATGTATTTGTTTTGGATATGAGGATGACTATGATTAAGATATGTTTCTTTCAATGAGTACTTGAAGCTAAAATAGAAAGTCTATTAGTAGATACATACAAATATGAAGCGCATTGTAATAGCAATTAAAGAAGTTAGGATTCATTGTGTCATATGCAAACCCAAAGTAAGGAGATTTTTAAAGAAAAAAGAGCTCTCACCGTATAGGTGTGTGCCTAAAAAATTCACCATTTATCACCTCGTGGAAACAGTTAGCGCCTGAAAAGGCCAATTTTACAATTACATAATCCAGCTTTCCACCAACGCCCTAGCATGCGCAACAATGTTTTCCTCGTACCCTCTCCCTCGTCGAAAGACCATGTCATTTCTTACTAGCCAGATGGCCCAAACAAGAGCGATTGGTCAACCCGATTCTTTTCCAAACCCAACCCCCCCCCAACCTTCCCCGATGGACTCCCAGAAGCCATCCATCCCATCACTCCGTGGCCCCCGCCCACCGAAGAGAACCCAAGTGTTCGCCGAGCTACTGCACATAAAAAGAGATGGTCCAATTCCTCTGGTTCCTCGAGGCACCGCAAACAAGTTTGATCGAACCCCATAATGAACCTCGCCAACTGAGCTCCTGTCAAGAGTCTCCCCCTCCTGCATAGCCACATGAAGATCTTCACTCTAACTAGAACCTTCCAGTTCCATATTCTTTTGCAATCCGCATTATACGCTCCCAGATCGTGGATCTATGGACCATTCAGAGCTTTGTATGTCTTCCCCACCGTGAACATTCCATCACACCAGCATCAGTAGTCTCTACCCTCAGTGGGCCCTGCCACACTCTCAGGCTCTTCCGGCATCAATATGAACTCAACCGTCTGCTGGTCGGAAAGCCCAAATCTAAAGAGTAGAAAAAAAGAGTCATCATTCCACACCTCTGCCACCGAGGCCTCCTGACCGGTGGTCAATGCCATTAGGTGTGGATACTTTGTCCCCATCACCCCTTTTTTAGAACAGTCGTCTGTCCATAATCGAAAACTTGTGCCGATACCCAGAACTGGCCTCAAGTAAGGGTATGTCTCATGAGGCAAGCCACAGAGCCCGTGCCAAAAGTACGACAGAGCCGAACCCAGCTCCATGGGAGTGAGGAAAGAGGTGCCGACCTTGTAAATCCTATGGATGACAGTGCAGACCAAGCTGGAGTAATCCCCCCAAATTCGAGCAATCCAACCGCCGAGCAAGGCCTTGTTCATCTCCTCCGGACTTCAGACCTCGAGACCCCCTCATCCTTCGAACAAGTGATCGTCTTCCAGTCCACTAAATGGAAGTCGCCCGAGCTCCCGACGGAGGCCCAAAAGAATCTTCTCATAATGCTCTCCATTTTCGTCCTCACCCCAACTTGGAGATGTCTCAAGGAAATAAAAAATATCGAAATCGCCGAGAGGATGGACTTCAAAAGAACCAACCTCATGCCCCTCGATAGGCAGACCGATTTCCACCCAACTAACTTTTGCCCCGACTTCTCAATCACGAGGTTCCAGTCAGACTTAGACATCCCCCCAGGGGATCAGAGCCACCCTTCACAGCACGTGATTTCCACCTCTGACATCTTGAATGGGACGAACTCCGACTTTCCCCGGTTCAGTCTCGTGCCAGAAACGGAGCCGAAAAGATCAAGAACCACCGACAGACCTCTGCAGGTGGAGGGGCCCCCCTACCAAAAGGATCGTATCATTCGTATACTGCAATATAGGAAAGGAAACCTCATCCTTCGAGAATCCATTGAAAAGGCCATTTGTCAATGCCCGACCAACCATAGTCGCAAGAGCGTCTCATGCAAGGATTAAAAGCAACGGAGTCAGGGGCTCCCTGCCTAACACCCTGTTGCGGCTGAAAGAAACCTCCATTGGGTTGGTCATTTAACAACAGCGCGCAAGTGATGCACCGCTTCATCAAAGCAATCCAGCCATCCGGGAACCCGCGTCTGTGTAAGGAGGCCCGCAAGAAACGCTGGTCCACACAGTCATAAGCCTTAGAGAAATCTACCTTCCACAAGACCTACTTAGTTTTGCTTCTACGCCATTCCGCCACGACTTCAGACGCCAAAACAGTACTATCCATAAAATGCTTGTCAGTGAGAAAAGCACTCTGTACCGACGAGATGCTCTTGTTCAAAACCACCCTCAAACGGTTTGCCAAAGTCTTAGCCAGAATCAAGTAGATGGCATTTGATAGAGCAATGGAGCAGCATTCCTCAATCCTGGTCACAACATCTTTCTAAGGCAAAAGGAAAAGGAGGGACTTGTTTAGTCTTTCATATCCTTTATTCCCCTCTAAAAATTCCATTGCAATCGCCAATAAGTCCCCCTCAAGGAGGTCTCAGAACTCTTTGTAAAAAGAGACAGGGAAGCCGTCCAGGCCGGGGCACCCATCCTGGTTCAGATCACCCATGGCTCCTTACACCTCCCTTGCTTCGAAAGGTCTCATGAGTGACTTAGCATCACCCTCTGAGATGCAGCCCATCCCTGAACCCGTCCATCCCAAGCTGTCGTGTGGCTCCCTTCTGCTCATAAGCTTGAAATAGTTCGTGATTGCTCCTGCCATCTCCACCTCACCTTCATGCGTGGTATCCCCTACCTCGATCGAATGTATCAAATTGCGCCTCCTTCTGTCGTTGGCGATGTTGTGAAAAAAACCTGGTATTCACATCGCCCTCCTTTAGCCACCTCTGCCTAAACCTCCGTCTTCATTCCACCTCCCTTTTCTTATCCTCCTCTTCCAAAATCCTTTGTATTGCACCATTGTTTAGAACTTCCTCCTCGTCCAACTCTCTCTCATCCTCAATAGAATCCAACTGCATCAATTCCTCCAATGCTTGGTCCCTTCTCAAGCCGCGCTCTGCCTTGTTTAACCATCTAAACTCCAAGAGCTTGCAACGCAAAACTGCCAGCTTGGAGGTGAAGACCAGAGTCGTCGAACCCTCAACAACCACATCCGACCAAGTAGTGGCCAACAGGTCATGAAAACCATCTTCCGTCAGCCAACTTCTTTCTAATCTAAAATAGGAGTAGGCCGCTCTGCACGTGCACCTATCCAAACAGAGCGACGTGTGGTTTGATCTTGTTCAGGGCAAAGAGCAAATGGTCGCCAAATTAAACATTTGCAATGCTTCAACTGACAAAAGAAACATGTCAATGCACGATCTGGAGGAGGAGCTCCTCCACATGTATTTGCGGTTCGAGGCATAAATGATCTCCACATTCAACTCCTCAACCATCTCGACGAAAAGACCAGATCCGGTATCACGAGCTCCAGGAGTCGATCTTGGTTTCCTGTAGGCACACCACATCGATATTCCAATCTCATAGCAGACATCCGATGGCTGACCGCTTGTTAGGTTGGCCCAGCCTCCGCACGTTCCATGTCAAAACCTTCACCTTGACGCGTTGGGATGATACCCCGCCAAAGTTACCCCAATTGTTTACACGACCTCGGAAACAAAATCGGTTGATGTATCAATCCGTCAATTTGACCAACGAGCTATGGCGTTCAGCCTTCGAGATCAGTGAGGTCCCAGCACCCAGAGCGGTTACACCTCCAATAGCCAAGGCATATGATCCCGCCAATACAGCCACCCCCCCATACTTGACGCCTCCACCGTCTTCCTCAATTGCTCGTCATCCACGGTTTCGTCCTCCTTATGAATGCTTTTCATTCTCTCCATGTCTCATTCTGAATCATCAACATGACGTCGCTTGCGAGAGGTTCAACGATCAGTTGTAGCAGTTGAGACAGGAAGAGTCAAGATAAGACGGATCAATCTATCGACTAAATAATAGACTCGTGACTTTCCAGTGTCTGCCAATGCTTGACATAGTTCAGATATTCTAGTCAAATTTTCCATCTTTGGATGATGAGGGACATCAAGTTGATACTGCATCAATTGAAACTGTAATAAGTCTCGTTCACTATCGGAGAAATCATGTGGATAATAATTTGCTGCAAGAAACCAAATATCATTTATAGTAAATTTTTTATAACCATCTTGTGGGTGCAGCGCAGAACTAAGACGCAAGAGCTCCATAGCTGTATCATTAAATCTGTGATCCAACTCTTGAAGTTGTGAATTCAATGTAGCCATAAAAATATCAACTCGATAATGATGTTCAAGTGTAATGTTGTTTTTCTCATGGCAGGAACGTACTCGACTAGAATAAGGAAGCCTCATATCCGGAACATCGATATTTTGCTTTGAACAAAATGATTGTACATTATCAAAAAATCTGCTCCAAACATCTTCACGCATGTCTTGAATAAGAGATCTAGTGGTGGAAACCAAAGCAATTGCATTTAAAATATCTTGATCGGTATTTTGCAATGCACGACATAATACATCTGTAAATCCCAAAATCTCCTTCATCAAGTGTAAAATAAATATGAATTCAAAGGATGTTATTGAATTGTAAGCAGAATCAGCATCCCCACGTTCAGAATACGTAGAACCATCTTTCACGATTTGACTTAGTACATGGCATGTCGAATCGAACAATCTTATCAAACTAGAAATTAAATGGAAATGAGATCCTCATCTGGTATCTCCCGCACGTTGTAATGTTCCAATCTGATTAAGACCTCTTCCTATTTCAATTTCATTAGCTAGAATTTTTTCAGCCAATATAGATGCTTGAACATCTTGTAATTCGTCATTCCTCTTGGTAGAAGAACCAACAATGTTAATGACAAATGTGAATTTAGAAAAAAAATGATGAACGGAAACCACTTCTCTTGATGCTGCAATTAAGGCTAATTGGAGTCTATGAGCAAAACAATGTACATAATATGCATACTTGCAATCCACAGTAAAGAGTGGTTGGAGTCTCTTCCATTGTACCATCGTAACCTTGTCCACACATGTCTTGAATACTGAGATTATGATGAGAAAGGACATCTGAAATCGCTTTCTTTAATGTAGTTGCACTTATATCTTTGACATGTACAATATCTAAGAATCTTTCTCTGATAAAGTCGTTAGTATCAACAAAACGGATGACAATAGACATTTGTTCTCTCTTAGATTCATCACGAGCTTCATCAACAATGATGCAATATTTTGTATTTCCAATCTCATCACGAATAACCTTTTGTACTCTAGTGGAAATAATATCCAATATCTCCTTTTGAATTGTAGGAGATATATATTTTGCATTTTTAGGAGCATTATCTAAAACAACTCTTGCAAATTCTTCATTATATGATGCCAATAACTTTATCATTTCAATATAATTTCCCTGATTCTTGGAATCTGCAGATTCGCCATGCCCTCTAAAAGCACATGCTTGAAAAGCAAGCCATTTTGCGCAATCAATTGATGTTTTCAATCGCAATCTATTGCACTTAATCTCTTCTGATGTTTGTTGATTTATGGCATTATCAATATGGCTTGTTTGAATCATCAAATCTTTACAGGCTTGTTCAGCTATATTATGCGGTGAGCATGGATCACTTCCGATATGATGTAAAAATGCACAATCTTTTCCTCCAATTTTTTTCCAATTGCGAAATCCATCAACTGTGAAGACATTTGATCCAAATCGTCTAGTAGATATTTTATTGAAAACAAAACATGGCAAACAAAACATTGCATCCTTGACTGGAGAATATTCTAACTACGAAGGATATTTCTGAAACCAAGAAGCTTGAAATCGACGTTGATGATTTTCACGGCCAGATGCTGGATATTCTAGAAGATAATGTTGATATGGTCCACATTTAATATATACACGTCGAATCTTATCCCGCTCGTTAACTGGATATTCCCAAATTTGACGGCGCAATCCCGGATCACGAACTATAGAATATTCATCAACATGTTCATTTTGCACTTCTTGTAGATAATTTTGAACATGTATATCAAGAGGAGATGGATTGACGGTCCGAAGAGCATCATCTAAAATAGATGGAGAATTTGCAAAAGACTGCGATATATCTTTATCACAAATTTCAACCCTTGGTTTCTTGAAATAGGAGTCAATTGTTCTTTTAGCCATAAGTAAACTGTAAACCTAAATTCACATGACACAATGTAAATAACTAATATGTTATGAATTTATGTGTCAAGTAATTTATATACACCTCAAGAAAATTCTTATGCGGCAGTGCGAGAGGGATGATTTTAAAGATCACAAACTTCACTGGATACTATATGATGACAAATGTGGTTATGTACCCCAAATGTGGATACTATATTAATCCTCCGAACAAACATATTGCTCCAAGACATTGTAGCTTTATAATACTATCATATTAGAATTCTAGAGTACCAACTGATGTTTCTTTTTTTATGTTGACAATACGATTGACAGGGGCAACCACTGTCAACCCTCGTGCATGGCATATATATCTCATGGTTGTTGTTTCTCTTGCAGCGATTAGATTAAAATAAAGGATTAAAAGTTGATGAATGGCTTTGTTAATTCTAAGTTGAATACAACCCAGCACTGAAATCCGACAAGATACGGAAACAAATAATCGAAATCAAGACTCGAAAGATTGGTACCTCGTATGCGAAGAGATGGATTGGTTCATTCACTTCAGTGAGAAGGTGTTGTGGAAGGCCGTGTCACGCGCGATCGCGCGAGGGGAGGAGGAAGAAAGTCCGAGACTCCGGCGGTGTCGAGGCGGGGGGAGGGGGGATTAGGAACTGTCGTGGGGTGGGGGGCGTTAGTGCATGAAACTGGGAGGAGAGATTGCCGAAATCCCGATTCCAATTTGCCATTTTGGGGGGGGGACGATTGGTATTCTATGGCTGCCATGATCGTGTGGAGAAATTGCCAAAAGTAGATGCAGATTTTACAATTTAAAAACTAATAAAATGTAGAAACGGTGTAAATAATAGGGATGGCTGTGATATTTTTTAATTGGGAGGGGGGCCATGGCCCCTACCTGCCCCCCCTTGCCTCCGCCCCTGAATACAGCCACCCCCCCCATATTTGACGCCTCCACCGTCTTCCTCAATTGCTCGTCATCCCCGATTTTGTGCTCCTCACGACTGCTTTCCAGTCTCTCCATGTCTCATTATGAATCATCAACATGATGCTGCTTGCGAGAGGAGCAGTGTTGGATGCTCCTCCTTAGCCTCGCTCCTCCGACACACATGTATAACCCTACCCCTCCCTTTCTCGATCTGAGACGGGCGACAACCCCTTTCACCTTTGTGTGACGCGATGGGACATCCAAGACCCATTGGTGCCCCAAACCATCCTCCAGGAGCTGGGACTCCAGCTGCATATCGTCGGATGGTTTTGAAGCATCATCTTCGCCATCTCCAATCTTAGCCACCACTGCTTGATCACACGCACCTCCCTGCACCGCCGGTAGAGGATTGATTGGAGGAGCTTTAACCTCCATGGGGTCGAAGAACTCCAATTCGGAGGCCTCAAAGCTCGATCCGACGTCGATGCCTTAGCTCAAGGTTTGCCACCGGTCCAAGGAACGTGAAAGGGGAAACCCCGTACCCACAGCGGTAGTCGAATCTCGCAAGGCATCGAAGTGCAAAATCAAAACAATCAGGTCTTGGGCGAAGTCTAATCTAGTTGGAGGCAGGTCGAGTTTGCCAATAGTAATACTCGGGTCAAGGGAGATTTCTGTACCCAAATGGCGATGGGCCAAGTCCCCTTGACCCATGGACTTCGAGGCAGATGAGGAGTCGAGGCGTGCAGACACGATACCTCATGAGCAAAACCAGATCCCAACAGATCAGAGGGAATTAATGGTGTCACAAAACTCGATTGTCGTGCCCCAACCGTCGGCGACAGGTGGTACAACGGCTCCGACACCATCAAAGCTCCGCCATACGGTTTCACGCGCTCCACAAGTGGTACAATAGCCCCTCATGTCCTCAGGCAAGCATCCATCGAAGGCCCCATGGATGGCTTCACATGCTCCTTTGCCTGACAAACCCCTCACGCAAAACGAGCCTCTCGGAAGGGCGAGACAATCGACCGCTAGACCTGCTGACTTCACCCTCGCCAGCCAACTAGTATCTCCTACAAAGATTCGACATCTCCCTCCCCGATGAGATACCCCTCCAGCGGTGGCTCATCGGTAGTACCTTCCGATAAAACCGCCATGAGCGCAGTGATGTGCTCAGGTAGAGGCCGCAAAGGAAGCACTATGTCGACATTCCCTTCTCGAATACCCTCCCCCCACCCGCACCTGAAGGATATGAGAAGATCCTTAAGCGCATCACGGAAGCGTGAAGATCTCATCATATGTGATTTGAGCGACTAGTCGCACTAGTTACTCGGTACAGCGGAATTTAAAAAAAAATAAACGATGAAACCACATGATTCGAGAACACTTCTCGTATCGTTTCATCCAACCGCAAGTAAGATGTAGGATTACCTCTTGAAGCATGGTTGCGATCAAGTCTCTAAAGCAAGAGACCTCACGTCTCAAGTCCGATTCAATGGAGGAGACGCTTGCGAGCGCGTTGATGAAACGTATACTTCTCACAATTCGAGTTGATGATCTAAGCGGCGAATCTCCTGATCTCGTCACACGAGATCCGACATCTTCTTCATGAGCAAGATGCACTGAAGGAGACGGAGATCCACGAGCAGTCGAAGCAGCAGCACAACAATGTGGCGACGACGACGATCTTCTCTACGAGAAGAGGTGGGCAGCCACTCTTGGAGGAGAGAAATGGGGCACGTGTAGAGAATGAGAGAGAGAGAGCACTTGCAATTGTTGTGTGTTAAATTGAAGAGATAGGGTTGCCTCTTCTTTTATAATAGTTTAAGAGTCCATGTATCTCAATCCATGGACAACACAAATCAAATGGTTGAGATTTATTTGTGTTTCTTTCGATGGCCATGATTTTGTTGTAAAAACATAACAACAATTAATTTAATTTAATTAAATATATATTGAATAATAATCAATATAAATTAATTTCAATTAAATCAATCCACCTTGGAGAAATAGGAATGAGGAAAGCCTCATTCCATAAGAGGAGGGGGCGGTCACCAATTCTAAATAGGACTTGGTGGTCGTCCACCCTCTCTACAAGGAAGGTGGCTCCATCCTCCTATTATATGAGATTACATTAATCCATAATTTTCTTCAATATTTATAACAATATTTGTTGTAAATAATTCCACAAAATAGTTCATAATTATTTTGTAAATATTGCAATCATGACATGAAAAAAATGTGAATCACATTCACACCCAAAATAAAATGTAAATTACATTTTCAATTGAATGTAATGTGATCCAATTCACATCAACATTTAAATTGCAAATATTATTTACAAATAGTTCTCTCTAATATATTATAAATCACATTTATAATATATGTGATTAATACGGATAGTACTATCCACATTATTCATATCCATGATAATTAAATCATTTTTAGTTATCTCGGATCATCATTCTCATGCAGCAAATAATATGGATCAAATTCACATTATTTATGATAATTAAATCACATTTAATTATCTATATCATAATGCTTGTATACACATTTATCAATGAAATTATTCTTTGAACTCTTTCAAGAATAATGTGCTTTCTTCGCGGATACCTGGAGATAAGGACAAGGCGATTGTACGTTCCACGTATAGTGACTTGGATATTGAGACCGCATCTCATGTCCAGATCTCGAGGACCTCTCATAGATGCTTGATTAAATCAAGGTCGTATATCTAATCTTCTCATTGCATTTGAATCACGTTCAGATCAGTGTCCAACATTTGGACCAAGATTAGATTACTTCTCTACTGAGAGGAGTCGCTAATATCCAGACATGTTTCATCATTCCTTCGAAATGAAAGCGTCGTGGTTATACAATCGTTTATGATCACATCACCCTCAGGTATTCCTAATATATGTGCATCCTGCATACTAGAAGACCTAGAATAAACCCGAAGATATAGATCAATTTACACTGTCATTTTCAGGGTTTTATCATTAAAGTTCTCATTCGGTCAATGGGAGTTGGTATAGATCATATGTTTTCCAAAAGCGCATATCATACCTACAAAATCTTGTCATGCTTCCAAAGCAAGACAACTATGCATGGAATTTGATCAATCCCAATACCTCATGAGTGAACTCATGTCTTCCGATTCACACGTGAATCTGTATGATCCCTTTGAGATATCGTATTACTTATATGCCCTTGTATGTGCACCAGCTCGCCTGTGTATAGACCTTGATTAGGCCATCAACATATCTGTCTGCCAAATGCATATACTTAGACATATGACAATACATCTTTCTCCAATCAGAGGATGCATGCCTATATCATGACAGTATACGACATAGGAATTGGTTATCTGAACTCGTTAAGTCAACTCTTTGACCTTACTAATCTGACACCTCCGAATCTCTATTCCTACGCAGAGGACATGCATCAAGAGGTTAGCCAGATATCAACCAATAGAGAAGGATTGCTATCTCCTTCTCAGGCAGAGATCATCTCTTAATCATTTGACGGTGCTCGATGAGTCATCAATCTAGGGATGGGCATTGGGCTGGGCCGGCCCGGTCCAGCCCGAAGCCCAGCCCGAAAAGCCCTACCCGGCCCAAGCCCAAATAGATAATGGGCCGAGCTTGGGCCAAATTATTGGGCCCGAATTTTTTTTAGGTCGGGCTCGGGCTTGGCTTGGCCCAGCCCGATCCGGTCCGAGGGCCCGGTCCGATAGTAGCCCGTTGTCCGGCCCGACTCAGCCTTGCTTCAAGCTTTGCTCTGTTCTCTAATCCCATAGAAGCGTCAATAGTTTGGTCACCTTCTACCAATGCATCATATCGAATAGCAAGAGCAGCCTTTGCAGCAAGAGATCGAGGAATATTTCCCTTCAATTTTGGTGCAACTTGACCTATTAAGTATGCATGGTATATGAGCCCGTATATATAGGAATAGCATGCTTCGTCTTCAGAGCACGAAAAAGGGCCTTCTCAGCACCAAGGATCTGTACAGTACTCCCTGGTTGTTTAGCCAGGTTTAAGAGACTTCCACCATGAGCAATCAACTGAGCTCCAACAAGCTCGCCAACAAGTGCTGTTAGATTTGGTGCGATTGTGTTCGTTCTGCTGTTATGGTAATCGTACAACTGCCCCATGTATTCTGAAAGAAAGGCGACCTGATCACAGTTATCTTTGATATTTATCAAGTCCAAATCGTTGACTTCCATTCTCATCGAAATTACTGCAGCCTCCTTGAGCTCTGATTCAACCTCCTCGGGGCATCACCTCTGAAAAATCAAGATTAACAGCATTTGTTCGGTTGCCCGTTAGCTTCACTGCTTTTGCATATTGAATGTTGTCCGGGATAATCTTTACAAGTTCGGAAGAGTGCCATCCATACCACTTACAAGCTCTCATTGCATAACTATTCAACTCCTTATCGAGATCGCCCAAAAGCTGATGGCCTAAACAACAATAGTGTCTACCTTATCTGAGCTAAACTTAAGCTCGTATCTAGAGAGATTGTGAGAAAGACCCAAGCTCAAGGGTTGTAAATAGGGATGGGCATGGGTCGGGTTGGGCCGGGCCCTGAAGGGCCCAGGCCCAAGCCCATCTAATTATTTTGAACCTTGGGTCGGGCCTAGGCCCGCAAATCTTCTTATTGTTCGGCCCAGGCCCGGCCCATTTCCTTTGGGCCGGGCTTGGGCCGGGCCAGCCCACGACTAGACATGTTCTGCGAACCTATACAAACATACCTTGAGCTCCTCGTGATTAATTGACATGAATTCCTCCTGACAACATTCAATCCTTTCCTACTTCAAGAAATGTGACTACATGGATGATTTCTAGCCTGATAAAACCCATAGATTGAACATACATCCTCCTCACATGCAATATAAGACACAAAACATTAAACAACAAAATGGGGAATAATATTATATTACTTATGAAAAAAATATTGTAAAGTTGTAAATCAATCTCTTCAATTGTAAAACAATGACGTTCTAATGACAATACAATGTCAAAATTTCTAAAACCACCACATAATTAAATTCCAGTTGCTATCAAAAAATAAACAAAAGATTCTTCAACAATGATATAACTTAGCAACTAAGCTTGGAGCCTTGGAGGACAATACAACTTGGGGTTTTGGGAGTGGGATTTGGGTTTCTCGTGCATGAGGGGTTAGGAGCCTATGGCATCAACCGTGTTTGGCGTAGGGGAGAGAGCTGGGAGGAGACATATGTCCCTGACTAAGGCACGCGGACCACATTTGGGCTAGGTCGTGGGCTCAATCTCGGGCCATACTACGGGCCACCACTCGAGCCTATGTCAGGTCGGGCCTCGGGCCGAGTCAGGTTGGGCCATGCCAAGCCCGAGCCCGGCCCCAAAAAAAAATTTGGGTTGATCTTCCAGGCCCGGCCCAATGTCCTCTTGGCCTTGGGTTGGGCCGGGCTTTTTGGGTCGGACTTCGGACTGGGTCGGGCCGGCCCAGCCCAGCCCAATGCCCATCCCTAGTTGTAAACATAGATAGGTCGGTCCGGCCCAAGCCAGGCCCACTGGAATTGGGTCGGGTTGGGCTTGGGCCGAACAGAAAAAAAAATGCGGGCCCAAGCCCGACCCAAGGCCCGAATTTTTTAAATGGGCTTGGGCCTGAGCCCTTCAAGGCCTGGCCCAACCCGACCCATGCCCATCCCTACATCAATCTAACTCTTTAGATATTCATCCAAACACCAGCCTCTTTGATTCACAAGTTGAATCAACAGTTGTATGATCATTAAGATGGCCATGGTACATAACCCTAATTGTACTAAGGGACCTCATAATGCATTCATTTATTCAATTTCGAACAGGGAATGAAATAAACCAATAAGTTTTATTGATATATCAAACATTGGAATAACATTTATTGTAGGAATGATTCGCCTCGGGCTCACATGGCTAATACCACCCCCCTGCCGGAACCCCATTTCAGGCCAAGGACGATGGTCCGCATCACCTCCCAGATCAGGGCTTCCGACATCGTCCATGCGCTGCACCCTCGAACCCATGCCTTCCCATTTTCGGAGATCATCCGCTCATTGATGGTGGCCCTCCGCTCATTTTTGGTGGCCCTTAGCTCGTTGCGGGAGAAAGACTCGCGCTCCACAGCCAAACTCACTCTGCTCCCTCAGCTGCTCCCTCAGCTGCTCCCTCTCATTTTCATCGCAAAAAGTAAGGGGAGATGATGTCTACAATGTTATATATGTAATTATAATGCCTTAATATGATGTTTAGAATGGTTAGGAAGTTGTTTTCTCATATCTAGTAGTATTTCCATAATATTTGAACATATTATTTTTGCTAATTATAGTTTATATAATGCTTTTCCCTTATAAGTGAGGCTTATCCTCAACAGCCTCGAGGCTTACGCCTCGCCTAAATGATACGGGGAGCGCCTCATTATGCATCTTGTTTTTAAAAAATCGAGGGTGACACACGAGCATGCATCAGCTTTCTAGGAGTCCATCAGTAGATCATAGCTTGGCATGGAAGGTGAGAGGATCTGGGTCGCTGATGCCGCCAGCTATATGGAGAGAAATGGTGTTATTTTTTCAAAATGAGATTTTGTCATGGATGTGCTAAAACATGCTAGGATTTGACAGGTCCGATGTCATTGTAATTTTGTTAATTAAACAAGCAAATACAAAAGGCTTTTTTAAAGGAAAAAGGGCCTACACCATGTAGGTATGTGCCCAAAAATTTCACAATTTATCACCAAAAAAGAAATTTACAACTTTAACACTCTACGATACGAAGAAACAATTTACATATTCCACCCATCTGCCCACACCCTCGCATGAGCAAGAACATATCCCCCGTACCATTTGTCCCCACAAAATACCACGCCATTTCTAGCCATCCAAATAGCCCAGATGAGCGTTATGTGCCAAGATCGCTTCTTTTCAGTACCTCTCCAGCCTTCACCAAGGTCCTCCCAGAAACCATTCAACTCATCACACTCGATCGCCAGATTGCCAAACAAGGGCCAAACTTCTGCAAATGACATGTATTTGAGGTAACCCAAGTCTTTCGTTTCGTCATGGCATCTGGAGCAAATTGGGACGAACCCAAGAAATAGATGTGGCAAACTTTCACCTGTCAAGAGACTGCCCCTTTTGAGGATCCAAAGGAATATCTTCACCTGAGCCGGGACTTACCATTTCCGTATCCTTTTGCAATCAGCCCCACATCCTCTCGTGTTATAGGTCTCAGGACCCTTCAGAGCTTTGTAGGCCTTCACTGTGAAGATAATGTCCCTCCAGCACCAGCAATCTCTACCCTTCGAGGGTCCCGGTGCATTTCCCAGCTCCTCCAGCATCAGCACCAGCTCTTCCGCACGTTGTTCCGAGAGCTCAGACCTGAACATAAGGGAAAAAATCATGTCCATCCCAAATCTCAAGGATTGATGCCTCCGAATCGATAAAGAGCGCCAACAACTAATGTTATCTCACTCCAAAAACACCTCCCTCACTCCAGTCATCATGCCAGAGCTTGAACCCCCTGCCATCGCCAACCATCGATCTCAAGAACTAACCGATCTCCTGAGCAACCACACAGATGCCACGCTAGAAGTAAGAATGTGAGGGTCCTTGCTCCCGAGCATTGGATAGCGATGCGTATGTCATATAGATCCTCCGAATAACATTGCACACTATGATATCACAATCTCTCCAAATACGAGTCACTCATCTAGTAAGGAGAGCCTTATTCATCTCCTCCAAGCTACGGACACCAAAACCCCCTCCGTCCACTGATCTGGTTACCGACTTCCAATCAACCAACGAGATCCCATTTGATCTACCACTCGAGGCCCAAAAGAATCTATGCATGATGCCCTCCATTCTTTTTCGCACCCTGGATGGATGCAGTCTAGCTGAGAGGAAAAAGATGGGTATCGCCAAAAGGACAGTTTTCAGAAGCACCAGTCTACCACCCCTCGATAGGTAGACGAATTTCCAACTAGCTAATCTCTGTTCCATTTTCACAATTACAGGTAACCAATTCACTACCTTTTTCATGTCTGCAATCAAGGGAACTCCAAGATAACGCATCGGGAGCTGCCCACGGGGAGACCTTAACCACTCCTGACAGGTTCTCGACTCCTCTTCGATCATCCCAAAAGTTACGAACTCAAACTTCTCCCGATTGATCATCAAGTCGAGACCGACTCAAAAAGGTCCAACATCGCAAAAAGGCCTCGGCAGTTGAATGGGTTGCCCTCAGCCAGAATGAGGGTATCGTCTGTGTAATGCAAAATAGGGATCGTTATATGGCCCTTCGAATATCCTCCGAAGAAGCCCCCCGAGACAACGCAATTAATCATCACAAACAGTGCATCAGCAGCGAGGACAAATAGGAGTGATGTCAGGGGGTACCCCTGACGAACCCCACGTTGCGGTTTAAAAAAGCCACCCCTAGACTGCCCATTCACCAACGCGGTGCATGAGGCAGCCGTAACCATGGCCTCAAATTTCAGCGAAATTCGGTCGAATTTCTGTCGAATATCGATATCCAGTCGAAATCGAAATTCGACCAAAATGACCGAAATGACTGAAATATGGGGGTCCTAGTACAAAAAATGACCGAAATGACCGAAATTTCGGTCGAAATTCCACCGAAATTCCATCGAAATTCTGTTTTGGTCGGTACCAAAATGGTGACCGAAACCAACATTTAAGGCCTTGGTCGTAACAAACCTCTTCATCCAGGCAATCCACATGTCGAGAAAATCGTGTCAGTGCAAAGAAGCCCAGATGAATCGCCAGTCAACGCATTCGTAAGCCTTGGAAAAGTCCAGCTTCCAAAGAACTCCATTGGTTTTGCTTCTACGCCAATCAGCCACAATCTCAGAGGCTAGAACCACATTGTCCATAAGCTGCCTAACATGAAGGAAGGCACTATGATACGGTGAGATGACCTTGTTCAATACCCCCTTAATATGGTTTGTCAATGCTTTGGCAATGATTAAGTAAATCGCATTTGAGGGGGCGATGGGCCTGTAATTTTCCACCATCGAGGCCACCTCCTTCTTGGGAAGCAAGAAAATGAAGGCTCTGTTGAGTCTGTCAAACCCCTATTCCCTTCTGTAAACTCCAGCACCACCTCCAAGACCTCCTCCTCAAGCAAGTCCCAAAACTCTCTATAGAAGGAGATCGGGAACCAATCTGGACTGGGACACCCGTCAGGGTTCAATGCAAACAGAGCTTCTCTTACCTCCCTGATCCCAAACAGTTTCGTAAGAGCCTCTGCATCATCCTCACTGATGCTCTGTACCCCCAGCCCTAGCCACCATGTGCTCCCGTGTGGCACCCACTTGCTCATATTCTTGAAGTAATCCGTGATCACCCTAGCCACCTTTGCCTCATTTTGCACCTCTTCTCCTCCACCCCCCCCCACCTCAATGAGTGAATCATGTTCCTCCTTCTACCATTCGCCGCATTATGATAGAACATGGTATTTGTGTCTCCCTCTTTGAGCCACCTCTTCCTTGATCTCTGTCTCCATTCCGTCTCCCTCTTTTTATCCTTTTCCTCCAGGATTTTTCGCATCGCCGCCCCTCGGTTAATTATTTCTTCCATGTCCATGTCTCTCTCATCCTCGATCGAGTCTAATCTCACGATCTCCTCTTGATCATGACTTCTTCTCAACCCTCGCTCTGCTCTTATGACCCGTTTGAATTCAAGAAGCTTGTGTCACAACATCATAAGCTTTGTCGCAAAGACCATCGCAGCGAATCCCTCCCCAATCGTGCTCTTCCAGACAAAGCAGACTAGATCGCGGAACCCATCCTCCAACAGCCAGCTTTTCTCGTATCTAACGTAGGATGACAAGTCCCTGTTGCTGCATGAGTCCAGACACAAACGGTGTGTGGTCCGATCTCGATCTAGGGAGTGAACGAAAATCTGTCAAAGAAAACATTCCCAACGCCTCAATCGACAGCAGAAACATGTCAATCCGTGATCTCATTGAGGAGTTTTCCACGTGAATTTTACAGTTTGTAGCATCGAGGGTGTCCAAGCTTAGCTCCTCGATCATGTCCACAAAGCAAGCAGAACCGGGGTCATGTGCGCCTCTTCCACCAGGTATGCCTTCTACGTACAATGTGACACTGAAGTCACCCCCCACCACCCATGCAGTACCCATAAAGTGATCTCTAGTGCTTCTAAGCTCACCCCACAGAGCGTCATTTGTCGAGGCTCTTGAGATCCCATAGATTGATGACACCACGATACGTGATTGGTATGTCTTGCACTCCAGTAGAACAGAGATTGAGTGCGTCGTCTCGACTTCCTCAATCAGACCGAACAAACTCCCATTCCACGCCACCACAATACCCCAAAGGAGTCGTTAGCTAACACCGCTTTGAACTATGTAAGTCGAGGGCCGGAGACAGAGTTCCAACCTACACGCTCCAAAGAATCGACTTTAGTTTCTTACAAACATGTGACATCAATGCTTCAGGCTCCCAAAAGAGAAGCGATAACCAGTTGTTTGTCCGTTGGCCCAACCCCCGCAACATTCCACGTCAGGAACCTCATTGGTGAATGATAAGGAGACTCCCCGCCATTACAATCCCGACCCTATGAGCAATATCAAGATCAAAATCCTTCTCAGAGCCGACTCATGTCCAAGAATTATATGCGCACTGGATGTAACCATCGCACATTCCTCCCTCCTAGGCTGGCCCTTGGTAGGACTCTCATCGATGTCCACAATGATCGCATTCTCCTCCTCTTTTCAAATGTTCTCCAACTTGCTAGTCTCCCAATCAGACCCATCAACACAGTGTCGCTTACGGGAAAAGCATCGCAACTGGGTATTCACCCTCGATCCAGCAGACCCGACTCTAGAACCCGAGTCTCTCTTGTTGGCTATGAGGAAATCAACTCCAACAAGCACCTTTCTATGCTGTCGGACATGCCTCGCTACCGTCATACACCTTCGTTCATCCGCGGCACGACGTTGTGACCCAAGAGAAACCCTAAAAAAATTACCAGAGGGAGGCCCACCGCCACTCGGAAGCACACCAATCACCATATGATGGGGCGTCAGCGCCACCTCAGACCCATCGGAGCTGCTCGGGAAAGGGGTCACTGCCAGGAGATCGGCATGGGGGCATACCGCCAACTGCAGAAGAGGGGAACCTCCAGCAGCATCCTCCGTCGCCAAATCAGGCGTTGAGAGGAGACCGTCCATTGGGTTAAAGAACTCTTTGAGTTCAAAGATTACCGATCCAGCGGATCCAACTGAAGGAGACACAATGTGGATAATCCGGCGATCTGGTTGGGGGAGTTGGCTCGGGGCATCTCCAAAAGGCAGGGCTCCAGATAAACCAGGACTCGAGCCCTGACGCTCAGTCAAGACTCAACTTAGGGTCCAAAAAATTCAGGTCCAAACCACAATCCGAAAGTAAAGTCCCCGTAAGCGGTAAGGCACCTTTTGGGCCTGACCCCTCGAGACATGCACCACATGTATCAAATCTCTCAACTGCCATGTCCATCGAACCGTGTGCCACCCATCGAGTCGTTGCATCATCCACCGGCGCCGGATCACCTACCGGAGAAGCCACTCCATCAGTAAGCGGTCGCTTTACCAGTAGCGCCATGAGTGGGCACCCGCTACGCGGTCTCTCCTCAAGAGCAACAAGCCATATGGGGATGGGTCTGCACCCAACCCAAACAGAAGACTTGGTCGGGAAAGGGGGTCTCGTACCCTTCATCCAGACCACAACCTCCGCCTCCTCCCCAAGGTGAAGTCCCGAAGAGCAAATGTCAATTACCTCACCAACATGTTGCACTGCCTTCCATCCTCCGACATCGAATCCATAGACTAAAAATCTTCATCTTCCACTGCAACACAGTGGCACCCGGAGCGCCATCCATCGTTGGGCGACACCAATGAGATCGACCACTCAGCTTGGGCGACAGGCAAACATCAAAGGCTCCTCTAGTCGCCTCCATAGCCCCTTTTATTGAAAGACCCAAGATCACGAGACCTCCCGAAAGCTCAAGGAAGTCAATCGCGGTTCTGACTGCCCACGCAGTGCGAGCCCCTCAATAGTTGCTTGGATGGCATGCTCGTCGCTTTCGCCGATGAGCATGTCATCCAAAGGATGCTCCTCCGTCGCACAATCGGAGAGCAACGAGAACAACGCTACAAACTCCTGCGAGAGGGGAGGGATATGCAGTTGCGCCCCGGATGGGATCTCTCGCCTATAACCGCCGACACACATGCGTGTGCACAACCGTCGAAGGTGTCAAACAAGGCCACACCCAAAACACAGGGCCTGCGTGGCTGTGCATGACTTTGACATGTGCGCGGTACTCTCGCACCTGAAGCACCAAGATGGTGCGCCCTCTGTCTGCATCAGCCACCATTCCTCCCCTCGCATTTTTGCTCCACACCGTTGCCCGCGCTTCGCAAAGCCTTGGTCGTGGGCGGCCTCCTCCACGCCCATCGCCCGCACCACCGCATCCTCGCTCCCACTCCTTCTAACGGTGGCCCTCCGAACACCCTTCCTCGCGACCTCCACCCAACTCTCGTCGTGGGTGGTCCTCTAGCCTCTCTCTCTCGCTCCCGCACTTGCACTCGCAGTCCCTCCCGCACTCGCTCTCGCACTCTCCAATGCCAGCCCTCTCACTCACTCTTCAGTTGTCCAATTTGGTTTCAATACAAAAAGTTTTGGATTCTAGCATCCTTATCATGTAGCCTTTTTCCTTTCAAAAAAGGATAAAAGTTGCATATTCAATTAAACAAAATGGAGAGGAAGCATGATAGAAAAGTAGAGCAGATGTAGGGAGAAGAGATAAAAAAAAGGACAGTGCATGCTTGAAATACTTTAGAAAATACTACTTCCATAAGAAAATAAAAAAATTAGGCAACATTGAAGACACCGCTCTTTTTTTTCTTCACAATCATCCAATTATGTACGGATCTTTTATAAAGTAATTTTGTAACAGTTGAATAAATAGCTCTAAGGGAAACTTCTTAGCTGAAGCAGCTGCATGCTAATTCTACTAGAAAAAATAGGCCTATATTACCATGAAAAGAGCAGACACTATAATAGAAGATATAGATCGCACTCATACCGATCCATGCAGTAGGAACAAGCTAAGGAAAACCAACTGACCTGGATTAAGGATGTTGCAATAGCATAAACCACATAAAGATCAATGATCTGACCAAAATGCCAGAAAAATGATATATAATTCCATAATCTGTAAGCATAAGAAAAGGGAAAGTCAGTGACAAAGGAAGAAAATTGCCTACTTTCAGTTTGATTGGTGTAGCAGCATAAGCTGAACGAAGAGACTGCACAAGGGCCTGAGCATCACCGGTGGTCGATTTTGCCATCTTTTCTGCTGACATACAAGAACTAGATGCTAAGTAGTGGTAGAGAGTAATGTGATACTTCATATCCACTGTACAGGGAGATGCCAGATCCAGAAACAACCCAGACTCAAAACGCATTTCCCCAGAACAATATTAATGTGGCACAGATATAAACAAGACATGTATCTTTGTTAAAAACAGCACTTAGGCTAGGTAGAAGTCTGCTCGAATCGAAAGAATAAGCTGCTGTCAGAAAAATAAAAATAATTCCAAAAGTGACAAAAGCTATTGCAAGTTCAGAAAACCTTTTGATAGGCCTAAGTGAACTAAGAGAAATTATGAACTTGTCATCTGCACAGTTTTATATATTAACAATTACAGCTCGTGTAGCATTTATATGTGGGCATCTACCTAGACAAATTACATCACAAGCATGACAGAACGAATTGAATCAATTTAGCACCAGTAAAGAATATGAAAACATCCCATTACAAACAACAATTTCCCACATTTACACTTTGCTCAATCTAGCAAACCCAACATCCATGTGCCCCTACTATTGAAATAACATGTGGCTTGCAAGATGGAAACCTACTCCAAGTTCGAGAAGTTGGGGCTGCCTGAAACAAACTTCAAGGGAGTTATAGCATGGCCCTTCAAACACGGGCTTAGCTAATGAAGTGTTTGCTTCATAACATAAGCAAGACTTGGAAACTAGATCAAAAATTGAGGTTTTCATCCAATTTGAGTCCGCCAGAACTTTATTTTATTCTTCTCTGAATAAATCGAGATTAATTGAGATCTCTCGATAACTTAGTTATTTTACGTAGGAGTCGATCGGTTTGTTAAGGTTTTGTCGATTTTGAATTAGTTTTGTTTTGTGATTTTGTGATCAGAACCTCTCTCTATATAGAGGAGCTCAAGGATAATTTTTAAAAAGAAAGAATTGAGTACTACAAAATTTAAAGGTTTCTCCATCTTCTCTTCGTGATTCCTCTCCATATATCTCAAACCAAAATCCCATGCTATAGGCATGTCATCCTTTCTCTCTCGCGCCCTCTATAAATTTCTCCCATCTCAAATTCGTTCTGCATCAATTGGTATCAAAATCATCCAACAATCTGACAATCCTATGAAATTCATAAGGACGAACAGAAAAGGCACTAATCATAAATCATCATCTTATAATCACAAATGGAATGATATTTACAACTCAGATGTAGAGATACAGCAATCATTTGCATAGATTGCATACTCATTGCTGTTAAAAGATACTCTGAATTTTTGTGAGATTCAAATGTCATGAGGTTTCTGAGCCACATTAAAACCACCTCACAGGATTCTGACGTGTAACCATCAATATTGGACTCCATTTTGCAATAAGTTATCCAGATAGTGGTTCTGCAACCATTGTTATATGATCCAGAAATACGACCAATGAGCCCAATTGCATCACAACCAGTGTACCCAAGCACAATTGACGTTTGCGTGATAGCTTAAAATGCTTGTGGCCCCAGCTGCAAGGCTGCCCTTCTCATCAATCGACCTCTCCGGATCACATCGCCCTCCGCACTCCCAACATGGACACCAAGCCACAAACATGATTGGCATTTCTCCATGTGTGTCGCACGTGCAGAAACCATGAAGCATGCACTATCACGACTCCTGCAATCACGATTGCAAGCCTCGAGCAGGTGGATACAGCTACCACCACACATGGGCATCTCTCTCATACAACCATCAATATCGTGCAGTTCGATCTATGCCCATATCATCACCATTGTTACCACAAGATCGTCAACACCACACGCCACTTTGTTCCTAGCTTCTTACATTGACGCCCGCCCACCCCCAAGCCACGTGGGTGGTGTCACTATTGAAGACGATTGACGCAAAGTCAACCTTTGTTTGCTTCTAAAAGTTTGAATGGATTCCCTATTGCGACTATGAAATTATATTTTAGATGTTTCTAGGGGTCTACAAAGCTACTAATCATTCCAGTGAATGGATTGGCAATTACTGCTAACTTCTAGGATGTATTGTTCACTCGGTACACACTGTGAAGACTTGCAACTGTCGTGCACTTTGAACTTCATATAACCACAGCAGCGCGCTTAGCATAGTATTGCTCCTACTGATAGATATATAGACCCTGATTTGGTGCTCGATCTGCATAATGGATATCAGCACAGTAACTAGATATCTAGTCTGTGAAGTAGTTTAGATGAGATTGCTTTGCTTTTTCTTTGTTAGATTTCCTTTAAACAATACTTCTGTATTATTTATTTTCCCTTTACATACATGTCCAAGAATGGACATTCTTCTTCTCTCTTCTTTATTTTCCATGTATATACATGTATAGCCCAAGAAGGCTTTATAATGAAATTTTTCGAGTTAATGGAATGAATGTGATGCCTGGAACCCCTAAATTACCGGGTTTGTGAGTTCAAAAAAAATCATGACAAATGACCAAACAGGATTCGTGAGTAGTTGTATACAAAAGCTTCACCGCCACTTTGCATCCTCTAGATTGTTGCATAGGAATTGATATCCAACCAAGAAATGTTGAATTAGATAAGACCTCCCTCGATAATGGGCAGCAGAAGAAAATGTGCTCAATATTCTCATCCTACAGATTTTGCAAAAGTATATGCAGCCTACAAGAGAGCAGCTCAGCTTGAAAAACTTTGCAGCAATTATCTTCCTTCTCTGCCATAATTAAATCTTAACCGTGATGGAAGATTCGCTATCCATGACAATGGTAATGATGTAATAGAGAAGGAACAGTAAAAATCAGGCGTGAATAGAATTTTTTCTTAAGCCTCCACCACTCCATCAACAAAATCCCTTCGGCAAACCCAGCAGAATATTTCACCAAGCTATGACCTCAGGCTCCGAAGCAAGGATAGAAACCTCGGGATGCTTCTCAAAACTTTGTGCCTTAAGTCTGGAGAACAAAATGTTGGGATAAAGATCTCAAAGTTGTCAATAGCTTTACCCTACCATCATTGCCTCAAGTCAGTTGACAAAACCAAGTAATACAAGAAAATTCACCCAGCCTACCAACCCATGGCCAGTCATCCTTCTAGGAACAAGAGTCTCCGCCATCTCCAAGTCTCCTAAAGGATGCAGCCATGAGTGAGGTAACCCTCATGATACCTTTCATGAAGAGGCAAGGTCTCATCGGCAACTTGCCATGCTCCTCCAACTCCAAGACCCACCCATAGGAGGAGAAAATTATCGCTGTTCAGCCTCATAACCAACTTAAATAAAAGAGGTAAAGGCACATTCCAGTTTTGCAAGTCTTTAATATGAAATAATCACACAAAATCGGCATACACCTGATCCCAAGCTAGCGAGACAGATCTCAAGCTCCCTTCCAAAAATAGCTCCTTACTTAGAGATCCAGCCCATTCCATGCCTTTGCAAGAATGATGGATAAATTGATCCCCTTGACACTAATCTACTACTTATTGAAAAAGATTTCAAGCCCCACGCCTCCAAGTACCCTCCAACCCTCTCCGAATTGAGCCATGCTAACAGACTTTGCCCAGATTCCACTAATTGTAGGCCAAAGAAGGTGAAGAACAAGCCCCATGAGGCATGGAAAGAACTATCACGAGGTTTGCGACTTCAATCTCATGCATAGAAAAGGGATGAAACAAGACTTTTGATGGTTCACTGCCAATCTGGAAGCTCCCCAATCCCACGAGTGAAGTTAGTGATGTCATGGTGGAAACTCATCTTAAATCCCTTGAATGTTAACTACGCAGGATATCAACTACTGCATGAGAATCACTTGTAGGGTTGGAGACTCTGGGAAAGAATTGCACATTTCTTGTTCATCTTAGTCACAAAAATCATTGAAAACGAACTTAAAATTGTTGATAAGATAGAAGCTCTTGTTGTATCCTGCACCATGCCTAATCTTCTCCATCTGTAGCTCACTTCAAGCAATTCTATCGATATTGGGTTTTCAAAAATTCTAAAGAGCTAGAAAAACCAATTGGCTCCTTAACATCAGTGATTGTTAGCGTGCAAAAATGGAGGTTGCTTCAATTCCAAGGTATTACAATATTCATAAATTTAAGCATACATAATTGGACATGATAAATGATGCGTGACCTGAGTATGCAAAGACTTTTCCTCGATGTACTCGTAGTCATAGGATATTGTAATCTTTCACCTACACATGTTTGAGAGTACATAGAAGGGTCTTACAAGCTCAAGCCATGCATCAGTTATCATGTCCGACCATGAGAGTTTAATTTGTGAATATTGTAACACATGTAAACTGAAGCAACCTTCATGTTTATGTGCCAATAGTCAAAGATGTCAACTTCCATTAAGACCTATCTCGAGTCATTCCCGAGCTTAGATCCAAGTAACTAAGATCCCTTCAGATATTCGCATTCCAACCCTTCGTGTGCCTTCCTCATCCTCTCTAAGATGGCTCAACATCCCAAATCTTGCATCTTATAACCGGTGCATCAGTTGATCCCCTTTGTAAATGACCAAACCATCTAAAGCAGTTTTCTCTCAACTTATCCTCTATCGGAGCTACATCAACTTTCCTTCTGATTGCATCATTTCGAAACCAATCTTTTCATGTATGACCACACATCCACCTTAGCATTTTCATTTATAATACTATCATTTTCTGCACATGTCTATGGTTCGCAGGCAAGCATTCAGATCCATAGATTATAGCAGGTCTCACGGCTGTTTTGTAATATTTTCTTTTGATTTTCAAAGGAATTTTCTTATCACATATAATATGGAGGCTCCTCTCCACTTTAGCCAACCTACATTTATTCTATGAGTAACATCTCCATTAATTTCCCCGTCATGTTGCAAAATAGATCTCAAGTATCTAAAAAATATTTTTCTGAACGTTATCATCTCCAATCTTCACATTGATCCCTTTACCACTGCTTTCATCAAATGTGCACTCCATATATTCAGTCATAGCCCTAATTATATGAAATCATTTAGTCTCTAAGGCTTAAAAATATAAACTACATTCATTACAATTCATAGTAAAAAATTAGGACAATTTTAGGTATGTTTTTTACTCATAAGCGCAAAATATGCCACTTGGTAACCACTTACATTGATGTTTATAAAAGTTTACATGAAGCTTAATTTGATAGGATCGTGGCCTTTACAAGTAGAGATGGCCAACATGGCCTTGGACATAAGCCTTTTTCGGAACTAAGGTAAACTCGTCATTCCACAGTTGTCAAACTTCATGTATTTTCCCCTTACCTTATCCCCTTTGATATGACAAGGCATGGCTTGGATTTTTGTTTCATGATTCCAAAGGTGCATAGAAGTACTGCATTTCCTTGCTTCCCAACTTCCCATCACCTATCATAAGTCAATAACTAATTGCTCCATGAGAATACAGGCTATACAGCATGACAATGTAAGCAGGTATTGACAAAAGCAATAGAATGGTACCAACTATATACCACATCCTTACTCAGTAGAAACTACTACTTTCTTGATACCTAAATCCAAAAAATAGGATTTCTATCACTAAATGCAGTGGCAATGTTTTCCTGTCATTTAGCAAAGCAACTAATCCTTTTCCGAATTCCAGATCATATATAATGAATGCCAAATCTCAATCCCGGGCCCATCAGTGGAAGGAAGAAGCGAGTTAAAAAATCAATCTTACTTATCGTTCTGCAAATAGGAACCTCGATTTCAAGATCCACTATAATGTAATATCAGAAATTGCAGCAAAATATAATTTGGTCATAATTTCTTTACAGAATACTAGCTTCTTAATGGATGTTTGTATTCTAAATGAAACCAACTACTGGTGAGACATGATGGGAGAAATGCCACCTTGGGCAGAATCGGAGGGTCGAGGAATGCAGGGAAGTAACAATGCCGTTCAATGGGAGATCAGAAATGGTCATCGTACAAGGGGTTAAAAAACTAAAACCACATTCCACTGCCGGTCCTAAACCATAATTTACTCCATGAATCCCCAACGAAGACTTAAGACGATGAAATAGATTCAAACACATCCATCGTAATACAAGCAAGAGATCAACATAAAACCCTAAAACACCATCTCCATAAAATAACAACAGGAAAAGAGACCATCGCCTGATAGAAGGCATCAACTTCTAGATCCACCAAAAAGTAGCGAGAACGAATAAGAGAACATCCATATGGCAAACGGTAGGTATCAGATACCTCCTTCAAAACCCTAGAGCTGAGCGGGGTTTTCGGGACAAAGGACCGTGAGAGCGAGATGAGCTGTTGGGGGAGGGTTTCGTCCGATCCAGCGGGGAAGCCGATCGCGGTCTAAGGGAATGTATGGGTGTCTATGTGGTTTTGGCAAAGCGCCCCAGCTTTCCCATCCTTCACCAACCAGTCCCCCAAAAAAAGAAACATCTTTGAAAAAATGTACTCCGGTTCTCATATGAAATTTTGTTTCTATTCCCTACAACAACTTTAAATAAACTGAGAGCATGGATGATGAGATCCACCTAAGATTGTAAAAAACAACATTTGTGTGAGTAGCAATGGTGATACGTGTGACTGAGATTTTTATAAAAGTATGCAAATATAGTTAGTATACTTTGTCAAGTTTTTTTATATTTATGCCCCCTCTTAGATGTTGCAATATAAGTTATTACGTGTGTCCTTACCATCCATTCGCATCCTAAACAGACGTTGACTTTCGAACACATAGTAATTAGAAATAGATATTTAGGGTAGATGAGTAATTTTATAGAAAACACCTTCCTCTTCCTACTCCTCTCTAAACACATCACCGCCTCCTCCTACCCCTCCTGCTTTGTCCAGAGCCCCTCATCCCCATCCTCCTCCGTTGCCACCTCCTCCACCCCCTACTCCTTGAGACAGTTGGTGATGGTAGCTCGAGATGCAAGGGCTTCCTCCAATGATAGGGCAAGTTGCCTTCTGCCTCTTGTTTCTTCTTCATGGGCACAAAGGCTCCCCTTTTACGTGCCCAAGACCTCCCCCGAGCTATCCACCCTCTTTCCTACTACGAGCACGGCCACCTCAAGCACCTCTCCTCCTAACCTCTTGCACACTCCTCCCCCGACCTCCCCACCCCACCTCACCCCAGCCCGATCCGAGCTCAAGGTTTAACTTTGAAGCGATGCGAAACTTAGGACATTGTGCTATCCTATAATGGAGAGTGAGACGAATCTCATATCACCCCGATTGGAACCTTTAACTTAAATGCACTTCCTCTCGATTCGGGCGGAATCAGAACTCAAATATTACTCGACATTAATTCACAGTAGAATCAAAGCTTCAATCTAATGGCTTCTTCAGATTAGTTAAGCCTCAAAATTGTAGATATCAAATCCATTTGGCATATTCCGCACTGATAAGCTATGATTCAACATAGTCTTGATAAAGCCCTCATGAGCAAATGTCATCTTAACAATTCATATTGCAACTATCAAAGATTCTTTATTAGTCTCCGCCAACCGAAGCATGTGAATACACAGAACACACAACAACGAAATAAGCAGTTCAAGAGGATGGTGTGTGTGTGTTGTTTGCACACAACTGCCTAGGTGGAAGAAAATATAGGAGAGCAATTACGTGGAGGTGGAGAGCAACAGAGAGGGGGGAGTTGCAGTTGTGAAGTCTACAGTTGGTGAAGTATGTAGTGAGCGCTTCTCATGTGAGGTCTGTAGTTGGTGAGGTATGCGGTTGGTGAAGGAGCAACGGACAATGGAGGGCTGGGGGAGGAGGAGGTCGAGGACAATGGGTCTAGGGGGAGGATGAGGCAAGGTTTTCGAATTATGCCTCGCTTACACATGCCTTGATCTGAATAAATGTCACGACCTCAGTTCTGGGTCGTCGGATCCTCCCATATCCGAATCTGGTTACTCGACAATATTTTATTTAGCAGTCACAACTAACATTCAGAAACAGATTGTAGTTAAAAATACTAAGAAGGAAGTATTTAATACTTTTCCATTCGCAAAATAAAGTTTGCATGGTACATTATTCCACTATAACCCTTTACATGTGCATCAGTTGGAAAGGAGATACACAAAAAAGATTACCAACTACCTTACAGAGTGAGGCTACTATGACTGACTAGATGGCTATTATCCATGTGATGACTCCCCGATGCACATTGGGTTTTGAGAAATCATGGGAATTAGCGAGTACTAAGCAACGAAGAAGAGAAAAGTAACGAAGTGGTGTAGTTTAGCAAAACTTATTATACCAGAAAGTTTCATTTCTTCTCATTAGTTTAAGTCGTATTCCTTCAGTCCACATCAGGGATTAGTCTAGAGAATTTACCTCACCACTCATGGACTATGAAGCTACGGACACTTCGGGATTGGAGATTACGTTGATCTGGTGAGCTTATGATGTCGCACGTCATCTCAACCAATTCGTCAATACTACCCTGACAGTTTTCTTTTATTATCGACGCTTTCAACCCTCAGCCTGACAAATAAAGAAGCACACCATCCTCGAGGATATGGTAACTTAAAACTAAAGGCTAACCTTTAATCACATAATCTAGCAGCTTTAACAACATGTTATCGCGGCATCTCGCTAAATGAAGAAAGCCCCAGATCTGAACTGATTAACATAGATGGATAGGTATATACAGGCAGCTGTTAAAGTCAAGGGTTCTAGAGGGAAGGTGCAAGCCTCCACTCCCCTCTTCCGGCTAAGAGTCCTACCCCCACTCCCTGTGGCCCAACTGCTATCCAACCACCCATGACTCCACATGGCACGACAACATCTTCAGTCAGTCAACCTGCTTAATGGCAGTTGAGTACCACGTGTTGCAAATAATTTATTCTGCACGCTCAACATATCTAGGCAACCGTGTACCACCTAGGTTTATCCTACCAATACAGATGTTCTTCTGACAAACTTACAGGTTGCATGCCCGACCTATAGTATCTACTCCAAGTCATCCTTATCATAAAAGATAGTATGAAACTTGAAACCAGATCTCATTTATGCCATGTTAATTCTCAACTAGTATCAGTATCATTTTGCATAATTATCATAACAACTGCAAGGATGATTCATTTCACTAATTCTATTTTAGCAATTATTTTAGAGTAAATCATGATACAAGCATGTAAACGTTCTTCAAAATACCGAGCATGATAAGCATATATTCTTATCCATTTTAACTTGAAAACCCAACAGCAAGAGGCGGGATTTCGCAACCTAATAGAGCTCTCTCTCGTGTATGTAGTGTTTTATTGTAATTCTTTTCAGAAGGTATGATTTACATCTCCTGAAATGATTGAATTCACTTTCACATCAAGAACATCAAGAATGTGCCAAAAGTGCGAAGAATGAAAGAAGAACATGAAGAATGCGAAGAACGAATGAAGAATATATATGAAAAATGTGAAGAATAACGAACAACACGAAGAACACATTTTCTCTCGTAATTTCAGCAGAACTTCCCCCTACACGAGGTGATATTTCTAGGAAAAATTAGACTAAGTTTTCGCTTTTTATATTGGGACATATTTCTATGAAAAATCCGATAGAATTTCCTCTTATATCGGGACATATTTCAAAAGGAAAACAAACAGAATTTCCTATATAAAATCACCTAAAGGAAGACAACATAGAAACATGGGAAATATAATAGAACTGGAAGCGATGGAGTATCGATAGAGACCATGCGTCTTAAGTGAGTAAAGCGTGTGATGAATCACAGGGTTCACTGATGTGCCTAGCTTCCCGCACCTAAGTAGGTTGTTATACAGATTTCTCCACCAAAACAACTATAAAATTGATAAAAAAAATGCTAAATCGGCACGTCTCTTGTCAAGGGTGAGTGAGTCATGCGAAGAACATGTATGCTCAATGATGGCCTAGTAGCCCGCACTCGAGCAGGGATATGCTCAGATTCCTATTCGAACCATAACAAAAAGAAGGTGAATAAAAAACCTGGCTCGAGTTAGAGCTTACTTATGAAGCCAATTAGGATAGGAACGCATCGTCTTCCTCCTCCTCGTCCTCCCAGCAGCGGTTCGTTCGTGCTTCTTCCCCACCTCCCTCTCCTCCTACCGACCTCTCGACCCTAGCCTTCGGGGTAGTGGTGGTAGTGGAAATCGTAGAGAATGAATGGGTCGGGGGCTATTTATAGGCTTCATAAAATCGCTAACCATGGTTAATAAACCATGATTTAATCATTAACCATGATTAGCGGCCCATGGTTTTAGTCGAAGCTTATTCGAAACTTAAGACTTAAGTTAGAACCTTCTAGAAGATTCCAGATTCACTAACAATGCTTAATTGGTGCTAATCGTGATTAACTTTCACTGATTACGATTTAACTTTCACAACTTACAATTAACTTTTGCTGACCTCCGGCTAGTGTTCATTAATGGTGATTAATGATCCTTAATACATCATTAGTTTCTTTAGTCACGATTAATTAGTCTTAATTATGGTAATTAAGGGTTAATGACATCTTAAGCCTCCTTACTTCTCTTTCCCCTGAAAATCATAACAATTCAAAACAAAGTTCGATTCACATGAAATAAATTCCGTTGGTTTCCTCTTGACGAGTCGTATCTTATGATATAGGATACGAGAGGGGCCTAGTTTAAGGCTTTACAATAAATCATGGTTTAGTTCAAACCCATTGATGACCAAACTAATGGAAGGGCACAAGCGACAACGAAGCAAGAAGTCAAGAGCACGATCGATATCCAAAAAAAGAGGAGCATAACTGATATTGGAACATCTAAGAGGGACATAAATATAAAAAACCTACTTCGTTAGCATTATTACTTTGATTTTTAAAAAATGACGCAAGTGCTTATGGCTTTTGAAAAAAAAATGACTGAACTCCAAATATGACAAAATTATTAATACCCTAACTTTTATTATACTTATTTCTTGTTTTTTTGGTGTAAATATATTTATATACACTGCTATAACTAAAATAAATCCTAACCCTAATATATACATTAGTCTATGCACCTCGTCCTAAAAAAAGTGGATTTTGACCACAAGAATTAAAACACAAATATAATATTTAAGATACAATCAACAAACTTGCCCATGTTAACCTTGTCCACCTGTTTTCATAAAAAAACATGCATCCACGTACTGGATCCTCCATTCTTGTTAATCCTCTCCCATCTCTACTTGTCCCTTCTCTCCTTCATGATAACCCTCTTCCCCTCCTCCCCATATACTCTTCCACTTCCATAAAAAAAGCAAGTTATCGAAAATAACCACACGAAAAGTAATGATTCAATTAATTTCAATGTGGTTGATTTGTTTGTTTTACCTAGATGAGTTCCAAGGTTGAACTCGTGGAGGTAATACGAGGGTCTAGAATCAATTTTTAAATAAATCAGGGTTAGGTTTTTAAGAGATGAAATTTTTATGATTTTTGGATTTTTAACAACTTTTCATGGATTTTTAATAAAAGATGCAATGAACCAAAGAAAAAATGATATGAATATTTTTTTGTAAATTTTTTATGCAAGAAAATAAATGCAACGAGAGAAAAAAAATAATGCATTTTTTAGAATTTCCAAATGATGAAGATGAATGAATGCTAACAAGAAATTTAAAGAAATAAGCAGGCCAATCAATATGCAGATGGATTCAATCCCCAAGTCCCAAGATTAATCAATTCCATAGAATAGTTAATCAATAAGTCTTAATTTAATTTCCCAAGCAAGCCCCCAAGTTTATAAGAAATAAAATTAATTTAATGAATAATAGATGCTCGCAAAAGATGATTGAATTCCCAACAGTTAATTGATGCTCACAATATCTCAAAATATGAATTATAATATTATAAATGATAAACAATTAATTAAGGTTTAAAGAAAAAAAGAACTTAAAGTTTGAACTCCACATGCTCAAGATATTCACAAAATAGTGTAGGAGCATAGATGTAAATAAAATAAATAAAATTTATTATAAAGATAACCTTCAGGGGGCTTTGATGTCAGTTCTTGAAGTTGTAAGGGGCTCTTTGGAATTTGCCCACGGTAGGGGTCTTCACGTGGTTTCTTGGGAATGTTGGGGGTGCGACTGTAATTTTCACATCATGCTGCTTAGAGCATGCAAAGGAGGTCCTCTATTAATCTTTGAAAGTGGAGGGGCGTTCTTGCAAAATGCCCATGGCACGTGTGTTGCGCACATGACATGAGTTCTGAGTGACAGAGTAGGTACGGGTGGATGCCCTCAACAATGGCTTCTTCTAGTCGCTTCGAGGACCCCGAAACTACATGTTCGGTCCTGGTATGAAGAGATGCTCGGGTCCAATGGATCAAAATGGATCTAACGATAACTGTGTTTCTTGTTCTCCCTCTTCGTTCGACTGCTCCACCTGAGGTGATGGTTCTTGGCTCTGGTGGTCGACACACGGCTTAGGGACATCGATGTAGCTATTGTCCTTTGTGGTAATGTTTCTCATATGGTTCTTGGCTTAGACGAAGGACTCCGATGATGCTCTAGGTTCTTACAAGTAGAGGGAATGGACTCGACTCGAGGTGCAATATCTCAATCTAGATGTTAAGTACAAAGGGGGACGTGAGGCAGAGCTCCAGAGTCGGTGATGGAGGCGGAGCGAGGTCAGTGAAGGGTTGCGGAAAGGAGAAGGCAGAGAAGTCATGGTGATGCTAATGATGAGGGGTGTATTTGGTGATCGAGGTGGTGTTAAACGAAGAAGAAAGGATGGTGAATAGCAACGAGGAGAAGAACATGAAGATGAGGAAGAATAAGAGGGGAAGAAGAAAAGAAAAGTGGCTACTTGTAGGTTGAACGTTGCCTGAAGGTAGAGATTGCAAGGGCCTTCTACATTCTTTTCCTCGAGGGTCGGCAATGATGCCCTGATGAATCTTTGATTCATCACTCTAAAAGAGAATAATTAAGCACAATTACCTAAAAATTTATCCGCATTTATCAAATATCTTGCATATTTAGCATTCATGTATATGTAAATAATAATTGCATTTTATCATGCATAATTGCGTAAAATAAGAAGCCAAAAATCCCAAACCAATTAACATGTAAAATAAGCTAACTTCTTTGATTTTTAATTAATTCATGCTAACTCCAAACACCTGAAACCACCTCCATTGTGTACATATTACTAACAAAAAATAAAGGAAAAATAAAAAAATACTAACAAAAATAATTAAGAAATAAACCCAAACCCAAATTTCAGATATGTCAGACTGAAACATTGATATCTTCTTCATACAATAAATATTTAATCCTACTCACTTTTGAACTAATGTACATTCAATTACCTTCAAATCAAGACCAAGTTCAAGTGAATCGGAGCTCATATGTGAAAGTTGGGGTTTGGGCCTCTTTAGTACATTGTGTATTTTACCCAATTTTGACATATTATTTTATGCACATATCTAACTCTTTTTATTTTATTTCTTTTTTATTTATTTTCTTAGATAGAAATTTTACTAAAATTTATAAAAATACAAACCTAAAATAAAACCAAAATCAAAGAAATTGGCAGAGTCGGAGTGTTCACTAACAGTATGTACAAAAGTCCTCTTTTCGTACTTTATTTTATTTCTTCATTTTCTTAATTAATAAAATTCCAAAAATATTATATTAATGTGTGAATATTTATATTTAATTGTATCGTATTTCTACCAATTTTTATCTTAATTAAAAATGGAAAAAAATTACAAAACCCCAAAATTCATTTTTCTATGTACGTGGAGAATCACCAAAAAAATCATTTTGTGCAATTGATTTATTTTAGTTTTGGTATGTTCATTAAAATTGTAGATCTCATTGAGACAAGCAACTTTTGTGAAGAAAAAATTTCGATATGAGGTCGTTTACTATCCCTTTTTTACTTTCCTTTCTGTTTATTTTTCGATTTTTCTTGAGGATTGACACGTGGCAGCTCCTGGAGCCACCACGTGTCACTCATTTTTGCATTCAAATTTCATTTATTTATTAAAAATAATTAAAAATTAAAAAATTAAAAACCATGCCACGTGCTGGTCACATGACTCTACCGTACGTGCCCAGCACATGTCGCCTTCTCCCTCCTCTCCTCGTCTCTGCTACTCTCTCGCGAATCTCGCTGATTCCCTGCCCAATCGCGCCACCTCCCTCGCAAACCTGACCATCGCATCCTCCCTTTCCATCTACCACTGACAACCTCCTTACAAATCAAACCCCCCATCAGATCTTCGCTTTCCTCGTCCATCTCCAATCAAACTCACCGCCTTCCTTTCTCAACCCTATCGCCCCCCAATCAAATCCGATCCGATCAACCGTGTAGCCCCTACGTTTCCCATCCCTCTATTTCACATCGCCGCCTTCAATCAATCAATCTCACCTTCCATCGTCGGCATTGCCATCCTCCCTATTTTACTCCCCCTTTATCGCACATCCACTCCATCCGTCGTTTGCATTGTCGAGGGAAAGGTAAAGGTGGTGACAGCACCAGTCCTTTACCCTCCAGCAGTGAGATCCGGTCCCCACCTTCGGTGATGCAGCTCGATCCTCCATGCGCTCGCTGCCCTTGCTCCGACTACCTCCTATGTCATCGAGCCAACACAACTGCACGATACTCTCCATGCTACCACCTTCAAACCACCAACACCATTACCTCGTTCGCCTCTCCGCCCTTCGACGCACGCTCTGACTTCCATCACCTAGGGCCTGAGTACCATCATCAACACCGCTATGCATATTATGCTCCTCGCCTCCATTCAACCAGAGCTTTATTGGCATCCACTATCACCCCACTCCGCCTCCTCTGCAGTAGCACTTCGTCGCCTCCAAGGAGGTCTCACCCTACCCTCGTCTACTGTGCTACTACCCCGACGACCATTAGAGGTCTCTTCAGGTCAACCTGCAACGCCACCCTCCAAGCACCCTCTGGTGGTCAACCACCAGAGCTTGCGATCAAAGGCTGGGCTCACAACCTGAGACCCTCGCCGCGTGCACGACACGTGCGTAGAGGGGACTTTGCATCAAGGCCCATGAAGATCCATCAAATTCTCACAAAGTCCCCGCCAACAAAGGTAACATGCTTGGCACGTAACCCCTGCAAATGTTGCAACAAACCCCTATGGGGTCTCGGTAAGTCCCTTCAAGCCATGTTCTGCATTTCAAAATATTTATTGTATTTGCAGTTAGACCCTTGACTTTCATTTGTAATTTGAATAAAATTTTTGCATCTATTTATTATTTAAAAAAATAACACTTTGTTCTTCAATTAATTATGTACATTGTGGCAACTTGTTATATTTTTATGATTTGTGGTTAATTATTAATAATTGTTTTCATAGATAATTGCATATTTTACCCATTTTGTGCTCTAAAATTCATATTAAATTAACCACTACTCAGAAAATTACCGAAAATTCATGATAATAGAATTAATTGTGTTTTACACTATGCTAAAAAATAATTGCATTTGCATACATATTTTATCTTGTAAAAATCATTTTGTGCATTTCAGTCATTAATTTTTAATAGGTATTAAACTCAACATTTTTAGGGTTTAGGATTTTTTCTAGGATATTTTATTTATAATTAATTATTGAGATTCACATCGTCTGCATTCATTGATTCGTTAAATATTCGTATTGCATCAGAAAATTCCAAAAAAGTTACAATGAATTTATTTGATCATTATTCACATTTTGGCCAAGTTTTGTATTTTTTTGGACTTTGTTTCGTTAACATTAATTTTCTTGTCTGACCCATATTTGCATTTGCATTCAAAAATTGCATTAAAAATACCAAACAGATTTGCCTCGAAAACCGTGCATAAAATTTGAAAGATATTAACCTAGGTTGTTCCTTTGCCTCCTCGAGTTTGATATCGGGACTTGCTCAGGATAAATAAAAATAAAACCACTCAAATTAATTGGATTAAATAATTAGTGGTTATTTCTTGATTGATTTCGATTATCCGCCTACATCGAACGACACACATTATTAATTGTGTGTTAATTCCCACAAAATAACCAAGGGTTTTCTGGAATCATCATATGGCACCGTTGCCATGGAGGCAAATGACTTAGGTTTTTTGTCTAGAAAATTAGTGTTAGGTTTTCCACATATTCGGGTAGTCTGACCCCCGAGCCTCATCATTGTATATTTTCCATTTTTTATTATTTTCCTACATTTATTTTCCCCTTCTTTTCAACATTTATTTTCTTGTTTTATTTTTTATTATTTTTGTGCCACTCTCTTACACATTCCTTCTCGTATTTTTCATGTGAGGTACCCGATATACGTGAAGCAGTTTTCACGAAACCGGTGCGTCTTCACCGACCGCCCGAAAAGCCGCACTAAAATTAAGATCGAGTTGTGAGAGAGCATATAGTCTAGATTAATTTATATAATTTTATTTTTGTAATTATTTGTAATAATTGCTCATTTACAACGGTATCCGTTTGGACTCTCGTGTGTGTAACATGACTTGAACTTCTTCTTTGTGGTGTGTCAAACCTGTTTCACTCTCTGGTGAGGTTGGGGCCTGACTTGAGTGGTTCGTAGGATTAGACCTGTACTTACTTCTATTAGAGATACTATGATTATTTTTTGTGCTCGTAGAACCTAGGACCGCACTGCACTTTAATTGAGAAGCACATTAGCTCGTTCAACTTAGTCAAAACTTTAACTCATTTCTTCCCGTCTAATAGAACTATCTGCTAGTGTGGTTTTATCGGATTGCATTTCATATAGAGCAATTTTTAATCCTTGCATTGCATCCCACATGGAAACTGTGAGGAATTACTGTAAGTCTTCTAACTATGCATACATCATTGATTTCCACGTGCATCGACTTTTCCAGAATTTTCTCCCTCTTGCTTTGTCACTTAAGATCTAAAGGAAATTAGGACTGGATGGTAGATGTGTATTTCTACTCACTTAATTTCTCATTGATCACCTAAAAAAATTAGGATTACTAGACAAGACCGAATTTAAATTAAACCATGAAATTGAGAATTTTTGCGGGAGAATAACCCCGTCCTTGGATTCATTTCTTTTTCTGAGTGAGCGAGAAATGAACACTTAGGATAGACTCAAGCTCCGGAAACTTCATTTAGATTACTGATTTTAAAAAGGACTAGCTACTTCTCAGTGAGGAAACTAATGTCTCCCTTAGAAGAGTGGGTGGTTAAAGGACAACACAATTAGCACCGTCCTAAAGTAACACGGGTAACTATTTCACGGTCCGTACTTACACCCATGCTGGGTGAAAGTAGATGCAACTAGTCGTATGAATTCATGCCAGTCATTAGGAAAAACTCCGACATCTAATAGCTTGCTAATTCTTTTTTAAGATTGGTTTTATCACCAATTAAAACCGATAATATAATTGGCAGAACTCTTGCGGTCATCGTTGTGTGAGTTGATGAACTTGGGGTTTGAATTGTGTTTGCATTGGTGTGCATGAACTGAGTTCGAATATCAAAAACCGCACACTTGTGCCATCACTCTCCCTTCTTGATTTTAAAAAAAATTAAGGTTTCTTCTGGTGACTATCATGTACATTTACACGCTTTTAACCAAGACCCATTATGTCAGTTCTTCCATCTCCTCTGAAAGATGGGACATTGGTCCGAGTACCCACCGGATTATTTTTTTTCGATCAAACCTCGAGCATCTTAACCCTCTTCTTCCAGGCATCCTCCTACATTTGTAGAAGACTCTCACCCATGAATGAATATAATCCACTCTATGAATTCCAATCCATTTTACTCAGATCATCTGACTGAATTCAACACTCCTTCATATATGCCACCTCCCCAACCCGTTTCTACACATGATCAACCTCCATCCTGCGATGACCCATCTTATTCCTGATTTCTAGCTAAAACTCATGAACCATTTGAAGAACAATCTACTATTAAGATGAAAAACTAGCAGAAACACCAACCCCAACTGACTTCATTTTCTCATCACAATCTTATTGGGATAGGTCAATAATTCACAGAAACATTTTCGGACTGGACCTTAGGGAATAATATGATGACCCAACCAAATCGAATGCAGCAGCCCGCATTGGACGATCTTCTATACTGGATTGACCCCAATGATCAAATCCATATTAACCAACCTATGTACCACCCCTTCAGATAGCCTGCACATACAGAGGATTGGATTGATGATATCAACACACATGGATCATGTATGTTGACTTCACAGTATGAGGATCTGACCATTCACTACCTTAGAAATGGAGTCTACTCTACCCAGCATTGCATGCCTGAGTCACGGTATGCAGAGCATGAGACCTACATATTTCCGCAGAATACTCCTATAGAGCAGACCCTACCCATGATTGATCATGAAAAGCTTTTAGAGGATGAAAAGTTAAGAGAGAGAGAGAGGGGGGGGGGATATGTTGAGAGAATATCATCCCAGCTCATCGATGAAAATGGAAGATAAAATGATTAGATCTCAGGTTGAAAACCTCGAGAATACTCAAAAACCCATAAACTCGGTACACCATAGGGATGATTCTAAGAGCGACACCTCTACATATTACTCCCTTAGGGATGACTCTGACTTGGCATATCAAAGCCCCTCCTCAATTATGGAGATCATCAAATCTACACATCACATAAGAATAAAAAAGACTAAAAAAGCGAAAATTTGAAAACACATAAAAATTTGAAAAATCCGAAGAAAACCATAAAAATTGAAAGTGGAGAGGATTTGAAGAAATTTGATCTTGCTTAGAGGGAAACATTGGATCAAAGATTACTTTTTGAGCTTCCCTTAATGAAGGTCATTGAATACTTCCCTGACCTTGAAAGATTTGTAATGAGTAAATTAATGTCGAAAAAGTAAGGCAGGAAGAGAACAAGGATTGAAAGACACATATTGTCAATGGCCACCTCATTGGTGATGAGGAGAAAGACCAGGATCCACATAGTGAAGCGGTTGCCTAGATTTGATTGTGGAATCAAAGACACAACATTCACCCATGATGCTTGAATCGATGATGGCTCACCAATCCACATCCTCCCGACCTCCGTGTTTGACAAGCTCAAACTCGGGCCAATCAAGAAATCAAGAGAGATCGTTAGCTAGATGATCTATCTATAAAATGGCCGAGAGGAACAATTTCCATCATCATTACATTCCAAGGTGCTCCGCTCAAAGTGGACTTCACTATCATTGATATTGAGCATCAAGGAGAATTTACCTAGTCTCCAATCATTCTTGGAAAGACGTTATTAGCCTTATCTAAGGCAATTATAGAGTGCGAGACTCGAGAAATCAATTTTACAACATTGGGAGAACTTCGATCTCATCGAGTCTTTGAGGAAACATGATATTCTAAGGCAACCCACAAATCCATCAACAACTGTAACCATCGTGCGGTAGAAGAGCCCTATACTACAATTGAGATCACTCCTCCCATCCTCCCATTTTCTGTTGCTTGCATCTCAACCGCTACCATGACGAATCCTATGAAGGAACACTTGATGCATGAATTTTACCATCTATATGGTTCTCATGACGAGGACACAAGCATGAGCTAACCTTGAGTCAGACAAGATCTTATCTGAACGCCTTGACCCGTTTGATGATCCGACATAGGAACTCACCAATGCCAAGCCAACTGAGAACAGATACGCAGACGCCCGCTGATTAGGGAGGAATATTTCAATGGTTATTCATGTAATGAAGACCTACTTTTTAGCACCTCACCCCAAGGATCTCGACCTTTACAGAGGACAAGGAATAAATTGGCCAATCCCGTTAAATCGGTTGCTCCTTCATCTAGTTGGTTATCTGGTGAGAAGAGGAGTACTGATTCCTCGAGGCGTTCCCCCAAACACTTCAAACCATATCAATCTCCTCCCCCTCTTGTTGCTTTAGGTTCTAGAAAACTGACTATGAAAGTCGCCTTCAAAATATCAGAAAATAAATCTTCTGATGATTCCTCATCAGGTCTGGATAAGATGATCTTTATGAGTGAGCTCAGTTCGGCAGCTCTGAAGCCCTATCTAAGCAAGCAGCCAAATATCGATCCTTGTTGGATGACTCCTGCTCCTCACTACTATTCCTCCAAAGCCGATTCCTCTGGTGTCATTAGATATGTTGGAATAATCTCTTATGACCAGATTGAGACTGGTGCTTCAGAATATTCATCATCTAAGTTGACCACAAGACTGAGCTCATTATGAGAAAACAGCTTAAGAACAAGCTTAAGAACAATAATACGTGGAGTGCCTCCACCTTCCAATATTATTCTTCTGAGGATAACTCCGATGATGGTTGGGAATCATCTGCTTAATTCGCTTCATCTTATTCCCATCAATACACCATTCGGTATTATTCTTCTGAGGAAAAATCCGACAATGGTTGGGAATCATAGGCTACATCTTCTTCCTATCATTATGACCTCCCACCATAGGCTCACCAAAAGATATGCTGAAAACCTCCTTAATCATCGACACCCTCCCTATCGACCCCATCAGTTCCCTTATACTTCTTCGTCCTCTACTTCGGCCAAGGCCCAAGTATTGGGGAGGGGGGATTGATGCCATATGTATATAACTCTCTCCTCATCCATTCCTCTCGATTGCCCCATTTCCACCCTTCTTACATACTTAGACTGACCAGAGCCTAAGTATAGGGAGACTCGATGCTTGCTGTATTTACTCCCCTCATTCAATTCTCACGTCCTTTACTGCATCATTTTCGCTCTTATTCTATACTTAGACTGTCCTCGACCTAAGTATAGGTGGCAAACCAATCTCTATTTTTCTTTTTCCCTCTCTTACACTTATTCCGAGCTATGTCTTTTATGCGCTTCTTGTGCTCTGAGGACATAACACTCGCTAAGTATATGGGGGGACATACTCTGTATATATTTTACTCATAGCTCGTACTTTCGCGTAAGTCTATATTCTTATTTACAGGGCGGGTAACTAACTTGTAAAGTCTAAAAAAACTAACTTTGTGTTTTGTGCAACTAACTCTACGTGTGTAACAAAAGTTTTGAAAATGGCTTCTTATTCATTTTTGCATGAAAAAATCTCTTGCATAACAAAAGAGCAAAAAAATCATTAAAAATCTCATAAAAGAGAATTTTGCTTGCATTTCACGCATTTGCACTACATCCAGCATTACATGCATTTGCATTGGTTAAAAAGCCCTTGGGTTCTAAATCGGGTTATGAGCAGAAACCGAGAGTGGTCCTGACTTGACCTTAATCCACCTATTTTTCGTAGGAACTTCACTGAGAAAGACGATTTTAGAATCTTCAGGTCTTTGACTTAATTCTTCGAGTTCCACATGACAATGTGCAAATTTGACTCTTAGTGTCTAACTTGGTCGTCTCATTTGGGTACAATTCTTGAATAGGGAATTAATTTGTACTCTCGCACTATGCACTTAGCTCAACTCAAACGGGGTGTTGGAAGACCGCGTGGTCTCTTTTCTAGTAACATGGACATCTAAAGACCAGAGTTCAGGTTGGAATAAAGCTTTAGATAAGGGCTTGACAGCTAGGTACAATTTTTTCTAAGACCCTAAAACATGTGTGGAAGGAAAGATTCCATATCCACAGTGGCACAACAAGATCCACGCAGAGCCACCAAAAAATCCAAACAAAAAAGACAACTACCAAATAAATATTTGACCAAAAAAGGTCCAAGATTCAAAACAATGAACAGATCATGGTGGAGACTTGGCCGGTTTCACAAGGAGAGGTGACTACACTGGTCACCCTCGAGTTCTTTTCCTCTTCTTCTGATAATTTCTCTCCATCTCGATGGTGAACACATCACGACATACCTTAGAAGAAATACATGACTCCCCAAGAATGAGTTATTGGAGGAGATGTTTGCATCGTAGTCCGACATTCTTGATGGGAAGAGCTAAAACCTTTCACACACATGAGACAATTGTTCAATGTTAATGGGGTGTGCTTTGGGAAGAGGATTGATCTAAGATGACTTCTGAGCCGAAACTATGGAAATGATGTGTAGAACTTGAGGGTTGTTGATTTTAGAACCCTAATTCTCACAAAAGTCCCGCCAAACTAATAACCCAAAGGTCAGATTTAGCTCCATTTTCACCTTTTGCTCATGTTCTTGGTATGGAACCCAATCCCATTTCATTCTCTAGATGCTCAGGGACGAGCATGGTTTAAGTATAGGGGTTGACGAATCTGTGATTCATCACTCTAAAAGAGATTAATTAAGCTTAGTTCCTCAAAATTCATTTACATTTTATCAATTATCTCGCATAATTAACATTCATGCATATGTAAATAATAATTCCATTTTATCATGCATAATTGCATAAAAATAAGAAGCCAAAAATTCCAAACCAAATAACCTTTAAAATAAGCTAAATTCTCTTATTTTTAATTAATTCATGCTTACTTCAAATCAAATGAAACCACCTCCATTATGTACATATTACTAACAAAAATAAAGGAAAAATACAAAAAAATCACTCACTGAAATAATTGAGAAATAAACCCAAACCCTAATTTCAGATATGTCGAACTAAAAGGATGATATCTTCCTCATACAATGTCTGATTTAATCCTACTTACTTTTTAACTAATGTACATTCAATTACCTTCAAAACAAGACTAAGTTCAAGTGAATCGGAGCTCATATGTGAAAGTTGGGTTTTAGGTCTCTTTTTGTACATTTTGTACTTTACCCGATTTTGACCTATTATTTTATGTATATATTTGACTGTTTTTATTTTATTTCTTTTTCATTTATTTTCTTTGACATAAGTTTACTAAAATATGCAAAAATCAAACCTAAAAGAAAACTAAAATCAAAGAAATTTATAGAGTCGGAGTGTTCACTAACAATATGTACAAAAGTCCTTTTTTCGCACTTTATTTTATTTATCCATTTTCTTAATTAATAAAAATAGAAAAGAATAGATTAATTTTTAAATATTTGTCTTTGATTTTATTATATTTTTTCTCATTTCTATCTTAAACAAAATGGCAAAAAATTAGAAAACCCCAAAATTTGATTTTTATGTACATAGAGAACCACCAAAAATATCACTTTATGCAATTGTCCTATTTTAGTTTTTGTTTCTTCATAAAATTGTAGATCTCATCGAGACGAACAACTTTTATGAAGAAATATTTTTGATCCGAGGTCGTTTGCTATCTCTTTTTTATTTTTATTTTCTTTTTATGTTTTGATTTTTTTAGAGTTGACACGTGGCAAATCCTAGAGCCTCCACGTGTCACTCTTTTTTTTTCATTTAAATTTCATTTATTTATTAAAAATATTATATTATAAAAATAAAAAATTAAAAACCTTGCCACGTGCTGGCCACGTGACTCCACCGCACGTGCCCACCACGTGCCACCTTCTTTCTCCTCTCCTCGTCTCTACTCCTCTCCCGCGAATCTCGCTGCATCCCCGCCCAATCATGTCGCCTCCCTCGCAAACCCGACCGTCGCATCCTCCCTTTCCATATACGACTGACAACCTCCTTCCAAATGAAACCCCTCCATCAGATCTTCACTTTCCTCGTCCATCTCCAATCAACCTCGTCGCCTTCCTTTCTTAGCTCCGTCGTCCCCCAATCAAATCCCCTCTGATCAGCCGTGTCACCACTGCGTATCCCATCCCTCGATTTCACACCACCGCCTTCAATCAACCAATCTCACCTTCCATCGCCGGCGTTGCAATCCTCCCTATTTAACTCCCCTTCATCATACATCCACTCCATCCGCCATTTGCACAGCCAAGGGAAAGGCAAGGGCGGCGACAACACCAGTCCTTTACCCTCCAGCGACGAGATTCAGCCCCACCTTCGGCCATGCATCTCAAGCCTCTAGGCACTTGCTTCCCTTGCTCTGGCTACCTCCTACATCGTCGAGCCAACACCACCACCCGATACCTCTCCATACTACCACCTTCAAACCACCAATACCACCGCCCCGTTCGCCCCTCCGCCCTTCAACGCACGCTCTGACTTCCATCACCAAGGGCCTAAGCACCACCATCAACCCCACCTTGCGTCTCCTTCTCCTCACCTCCATTCAACCAGAGCTTCATTGACCTCCACCATCGCCCCCACTCCACCTCCTCCAAAACAACACTTCACCACCTCCAAGGAGGTCTCGCCCCATCCTCGTCTACTGTGTCGCTGTCTTGATGACCACCAGAGGTCTCCTCTAGGTCAACCTATAACGCCACCCTCCAAGCGCCCTCCGTTGGTCAACCATCGTCGCCCGCGATCAAAGGCCGGGCTGACAGCCCGAGACCCTCCCTGCGTGCGCGACACGTGCATGGAGGGGACTTTGCTCAAGGCCCTTGAAGATCCATCAAATTCCTACAACGTCCCCGTCGAATAAAGGTCATATGCTTGACACATGACCCACATGACCCCTGCAAATGTTGCAACAATCCCCTCTGTGATCTCGGTAGTTCCCTTTAGGACTTGTTCTGCATTTATTTTATTTATTTTATTTCTAGTTAGGCCCCTTACCTTCATCTGTAATTTGAACAACATCTTTTTATCTATTTATTATTTAAAAAATATCACTTTATTCTTCAATTAATTCTGTACATTGTGGCATACTTGTTATATTTTTATGATTTGTGATTAATTATTAATAATTGTTTTCGTAGATAATTGCCTATTTTACCCATTCTATGCTCTAAAATTCATATTAAATTATTCTCCGCTCAGAAAATTATTGAAAATTTATGAACACTAGAATTAATTGTGTTTTACATTGTGCCCAAAAATAATTGCATTTGCATGCATATTTTATCATGTAAAAATCATTTTGTGCATTTAAGTCATTAATTTTTAATGGATATTAAACCAATATTTTTAGGATTTAGGATTTTTCTAGGATATTTTATTTATTGATATATCTTGTATAATATTTCTGAAAATAAGAATGTTTATATTCATTATAATTAATTATTGAGATTCACATCATTTGAATTCATTAATTTTATAAATATTCATACATTATCAGAAAATTCAAAAAAAATTACAACACATTTATTTCATAATTACTCACATCTTGGCCAACTTTTTAAATTTTTGGACTTTGTTTCATTGGCATCTATTTTATTATCCTTAAAATTGACCCGTATTTGCATTTGATTAAAAAATGCATAAAAATACCAAAAAGATTTGCCTAAAAAACTGTGCATAAAATTTGATAGATATTAACCTAGGTTGTTCCTTTGCCTCCTTGAGTTCGACCTTCGGACTTGCTCAATATAAAAAAAATAAAAGCACCCAAATTAATTGGATTAAATAGTTAGCGGCTATTTCTTGATTGATTCTAATTATCCGCCTACAACGAACGACACCCATTATTATTCTCGTGTTAATTCCCACAAATTAACCAAGGGTTTTCCGGAATCATCATGCCCTAGTGGCTAGGTTGTTCTGATGACAAGTAGTACAACAACACGAATTGAGGATCTGTGGAACACGCCAATAGAATGCCTTTGCCAGAGTTAGGGTTGTTGTCACCAGCCGACTGACTCCAAGCTCCTTTCTCGCTATTGTTTTAAACGACGTTGAAGTAACATATGCTTTCAAAGGTTGAGGACATGTGTTCAAATAGGTAGAGAAGGAGATGTGATTGGGTTGGGTTTTATGGTGGTTAGAGTCGTAAGGTTGGTGGGTTGTTGCATGTGACGGGAATAGGGGATATAATTGGTTAGATGCATGATGATATGATTAGGAAAGGGGGGAAGACGTCGATAGTTGGGTTCAACCTTTGGGGAGCGAAGGGATAAGGGGAGAGGTGTTCGAGAGGATGATCGAAGAGGGGTAAGGTTGTTGGGTTTTCTGGTGGTTGCAGGTGTTCTCCATCTGCAATCAGGGAGGCGATAATGGGTTTGGGTGGTTAGGTTTGTTGCAGGTGGTTGGAGGAGAAAACAAAATAGAAGGGGTTGAAGGCGCCCGTTGGCTGATATGGTTAGGATATGGGAGAGGATAATGGAGGGGAGGGATGTGGTTGATCGATAATGAGGGATTTGGTCGTTGAGTGGTCAATCAAGGGAGGCTGGAGGTAGGAGGAGATGCAGGATCTGTTGGATCGTCCACGATCCAATGGTGGAGAGTTGTAAATGCACGGCTCGTAAGGAAAAGGGCAATTAAAGAGGGATGGGATCGAATTTTGAATATGGGTTTGATCCAACAGCTATAATCAAGGGTAGTTAAAGAACAAGATTGGTTGACTGGGGAGATGGAGTCTTTTGACTAGGTGTTGAGGTGGGCGAGTGAGAGGCTAACGTGTGGAGGTGGACTTGTTGACCATGCATGGAAATACAGAAAAACACATAAAAAATAGAAAACGACGTCAAATGTAAAAATACATAAAATGAAAAAGTACACTCTACTATGTTCATGAAGGACCCAAATGCGAATGAATCCAATTAGCAAGTCATGATTTTTTGATGATATTTTATGAATATAAAATATATATTTTTTGTTTTATAATGTTTATTTGATTTTCCGTGGTTGAATGGATGCATGCAAAAATCAACTAAAATGTAAACACAAATGCATTTTTTGTATTTTAATGAGTTAAAAAATTATCAGAAAGTTCAAGATATATGTATATGAATTAATTAGTGTGCTCAAGTCAGAATTTGTATTTTTTTATTTTCATTTTTTATTTTTATTTTATGCATTTCATTAAACCATGAGATGAAATAAAGAAATAAAAAGGAAATAATTAAAAAGAGTTAAATATGTCCATGAAATAATAAGTCAAAATTAATATGCACAATATGCAATTTAGTACCAAAACCCAAGTTTCACATATTGTTGAACATGATAGATCGAAGTTACCTAATGCACAATCTTGTAGGAGCTTGCGGTGTCTGATAAGTCGGATCCGGTAATCGATGTATCGACCCTCTCCCGACTCTTGGTACTCAAACAATCTGAATCATCAAACAATCAACCTGCGAATACTATATAGAAATTAAAATATGTGAGAACTTTATTATACCCTACAAGAATGGGTATAACAGAAAAGTAGTAGGGGTCGAACCACTGATAACAACAGAGGATATATATATATAATTATTAGTAAAATAATAATAATTTTCGCATTTCAGCCTTTTTCTAATTTTTATGAGTTTTTAATTGTATTCAATTTTTATGTATTTTAAGTATTTTATATTTTTAAGTGTTTATATTCTTATATTTTCAATTTATTTTCTTTAAATTTTGTATTTTTTGTTATTTTTTATTTTTAAAATATCAAATATAATAGTAATATATTTATCATAAATAATATAAAGTATATATAGTTATATAGGGATTTATATTTTAAATATACATAAATATACTCAAAATACAGAAAAGATAATGTTTTTTGTTTTCAATATTTTTCTCTATTTTTTGTGTTTTTATGGATTATTTTTACTAATTTTTATGTTTTTAAAATAATAAATGTAAAAACAATGCATAGAATAATTTAGTCGAATTATTTTTCATTTTAAAGATAAATAATAGGTTCAATAAGTTCCAAAACCATTTTTAATATATATTGTATATAGTAAAGAAAAAAGAAATAGAAATCAATATTTTTGTTTTTTTACTTAATTTTTACAAAGTTTTGTAGTGTTTTTAGGGGTTTTTTATTTTTAAGGTTTTCTTTTCTATTTGTTAGTGATTTTAGATTTATGGTAGAATATATAATAATTTAGGTACTATAATTTTTTTAGAATTTTTAAAGGTAGTTTGACAATTTCTTTGGATTTTAATAAGCAAAGAGAGAATAAAAAGCTTATTTTTTTGATTTTTTAGATAGGAAATTAACTTAAAATTCCATGAAAAAAATTATATATGATAAATATAGCTAGCATGCACCTAAGATAATTTCCAACATAATTTAAGGATACACTGTTATTTTTAATGATAAATATACAAAAAATAATGGTTAGCAAGGACCTAAGCGCAATCTATATAAAGTGTAAATGCATTTAATAACACGATAAGCAAAGTCCATGGCACGCAAGCAATTTATCCAATTAAATTTGCATTTAATTTGCACTTGATAGGGGTATAAATGCAAATGAGAGAAATATCAGGTCCATACATGGAATTATTCACAAAATATTACACTTAATTTATGAAATATAGTATTAAAAAGAAATACTGAAAGTCAGGGGGGATTGAGTGCAAAAAGTCCAGGCGCCTTGCATGTACATGCACATAAGGTGCCTGACAAGAGACCTAAGTGCAAAAACATAGAAACTTGGGATCTACTTAGCAAATATTACACAAAATTTACACTACTTATTATAACTACACGACTAATTAAATATTACAAAAAGTAGAGGGGTATAGTCATAGTTTACCCATATCAGCGCGATCAAGCAGCAGACATCGCACCACGTAGCTCTACTTACACAATCTGACAACGGAGGCTGGACAACACTTCGCTTGGCTTGGAAGGCCCAGATTAGAACTGGTCGTGTTCTTGATCGAACGACTCTTTGGTGCTCACGATAAACACCTAAGAACAACCCCAACTCCGCTAGACTCCGTCGATGCTGAGAGGCTCTACATGTTCCTAGGACTACATCACAACTACAAGAGGTCTTAAAATGGTCTAGATCCCATCGATGGGGATCTGAAGGTGCTTATCCTCCTTTGATTCTGCTCCAGGTGATGCTCCAGGCCTTGGTTCCTGACAATAAGTTCCGTGGGCTCAAAGGGATGTAAAGGGTTGTGAGCACCAATGATAGGACAGAAGATGGAGATTAATTCATCATGATTTGTGCGAAATCGGAGGGGAAAATGGGGTTAAGATGTAGAGAAATGGATGGGTTTCGAAGTGAGGTGCAAAGTGGGTCGAAACGGGGCGAGTTTCGTAGTGGAGGGTTTGCAGAAGCTGAAGCTCCGACAAATGAAAATGTTAGAAAATATGGGAATGAAAATATTATTACCCTAAATTAGGACTACGATTATTCTAAGGAATGAAAAGGCAAAAGAAATCAGGTAACTTAGCAGCTCGATAGGTGGTACCTGGAGTAGTAAGGACCTCGCATGAGCGCGAACTCTAATGATGGTCGGACCACGCCTTCCACCACTCTTTCTCCACGCCAACACCTCGGCGAACCGCTTGTTGTCACCAAGCAACTCCAACACCTTGAGGATAGGGGTTACAGAGGGTAAAGGAGGATCACAAGGTAAAAAATAGGATTTGGAGTTTATTTATAGACAAAGTTTTTGGGTGGAAAGATCACATGATTACTATCGATTGAGTGGCTTTTTAGGTCATCAAGATATGGGTGTGATGGAGGATGGTGTGGTGAGCAAATTTGGTGAAGGAACCAAGGCATTTCGAACAGTGCATCATTGCCAGAAAAATGGAGAAGGAAGGGTGGTATGTGAGGAGTGTGTGCTCTGATAGAGGAGGCGGGGAAGATTGTGCAATTGACCCTAAGACAATGCACATAGGTATGTGATTAGTCTATGTGGACCAGATAAGGTCAAAACAAAAATTGAAAAGAAGGTATAAATATAAATAAAATAGATATATATTATTAATAAAAAGTCAAAACATGAAAAATATTCCTTGTTTAGCTATTTTATATGCACTTTTATTTAATTTTACAAGCCTATTTATTAGGTATTTATTTTTAGACATATTTATAGGTATATTTAGTTATATTTTGGGGTATTTTATTTTTTTGTATTTCAAATACTTATTATTATATTTACAATTTTATATATTTATAATATATTCGGATACATATTTACATGTTTTTATTTTATATCTATATTTTTGTTTATATACTTAAATAAATACATATATGTACATTATATGTCTATATTAATGTCTTGTCTATTTATTTATGTATTTTAACATGATTTTATTGATGTTTCTTGTGTTGATTATGATGTATATAATTTATTCAAGTATTTAAAAATGAAAGAGGAGTTTAAATGTAGAGAATAATTTATTTGAATTTTATATACGTGTTCAAAGTACAACGGGGACCAAAAAAGTCAACTTTTGTATCTTAACTTCATTTTTTAATGAAACCACCTTTAATTAGATAGATAATTTAATTTTATGAACAATAAAGGAGGTTTGGTCAATTTTGAGTTCATATGGAGGAGATATTGGTTTGTGAAGTTCAGTTCGTGGCTTTTTCATCTGTGTGTCCCATTCACACTGCGCATTATTTTCATGTATAATTATTTTATAGTTTCTATATATTTGTATGTACAAGTTTCATGTCAAATCTTTATTTGAGGTGTGTAAATGAATAATAAAATAGTGAAAGAATGGTTATTGTTACTTAATTAAATTAGGTTTTGGGTATATTTTCTGTATAATTAATGGACCCTATCTCCCCTACTTTATTCTTGATCGACCAAGTCAATATTGACTTGGCCTCGGAGTCTACAGTCATTCAGTATCTTTGATACTTCATTTCTTTTTTTCTTTTCTCATTCTTTATTCTTTTCTTTTGGAATTAAGTACATGTATTTATATAATATTTATAGGTTAAATATTAAATGCTATTTTATACAAATTAATGTTATTTTCATGCATTTAACTAAGGATTTAAAGCAAAAATGAAAGAATAAATGTGATGAAATGGAGATTCATTAAGCCACCCAGAGGTTGTGTAAGACAAGAATCGATATTTCTGAAGCACTCGGTCCAGGTGTGGATTCAAGAATCGAAACTGTCACCATAGATCGAGAAATCATCCATGAACACATCGAGACAACCACCAATCATATCAGCAAAGACGGCTAACATACACCTTTGGAATGTAGTCAGATGCATTGCACAATACAAAGGGCATTCTCTTGAAGGCATAAGTGTCGAACAGAACTCTTTCCGTACATTCTCTTGATCTTCAGGGACGATTGACACTTGGCTGTACCAGAGTACCCATCTAAAAAGCAGAAGAATTCTTTCCCTACCAATCTTTCAAGCACTTGATTAATGAACAACAAAGGGAAGTGATCCTTCTTGATTGCTGCATTCAGGCGCAGATAATGAACACATGCGTGCCAAGATGTTGGTACTCGAGAAGAAATCTATTCTCCTTGGTCATTTGTATCCACGGTGATCCCTGATTTCTTTGGAACTACATGCATTGGTCTCACCCACTTTGACTCGAAGATGAGGTAAATGAAGCTAGCTTCACACCACTTTGTGATTTCTTTCATGATGAAGTCCCATAAGTTAGGGTTCAACCTTTATTTAAATTCAAGGGATGGATTGCAATCATCTTCAAGATAGATTTGGTGTGAACACATGGCTGGATTTATCCCTAGGAGATCTGAAACTTTCCAAGCGAGAGCCTTATGATTTTCTCTAGAACCTTGAGCAAACGAGATTCCTGATCTGAGGTCAGTCTGCTACTAATGATGATCAGATGCATATTTTGCTTACTCGTCAGGAAAGCGTACATTAGAACTACTGGAAGCTACTTAACTCATATAATTATTGAGTCGGCTTCGCAGACACTTTAGAAACTATGCTGACAAGGGAATGATCTGCTAACAATAAGGAGGTGTTGTCCACCTCTGTCACTTATGGCTCAGTGAAAAATGCACCAAACATATTTACAATGATTTCATCTTTTATTAGATTTGACTTGAATCTTCTTCGAATAAGCTGATCAGTGAATGTGACTGTGTCTCCCAGCTGGAAATGGAGCAAGGATAGACTGTGCTTTCCATGTCCTCCTCTGAAGAGAGGATTTCTTATGTCAAGATGTCATTTAACAACAATTATTGATCATTGATATCCATAATAAGGTGACATTCATTTGCTGATGCTTCTGGATTGCCTTCATCAGATGTGCTCTATGCGACTTTTGTCTCATTGATCATGTCCATATCTATTCTTTTACTGTAGGAGCGAAACATGATCTTTCTAGACCCATAGCTAACTCTAGCTTCGACCACTCGAAGGATCGATTGACCAAGTATAATTAGAGTCTGGAGTAAAGGTGCAGGTGAATCATGTCAAGGACAACGAAGTCCATTGGGAAGCGTACATCCTACATAGTTACGATAACACCCTCTAATAAGCCTCCGGGTCATTTAATGGATCGATCATCAAATTGAAGGATCTTGCGTGTGGGTTTAAGCAAACCGAACATAAGTTCCCAAGGTTTATGGAGGAACCGCTATCAAGCAAGGGTCGCTAAAAAATCTAATAAAAAACTTCACATCTAATTAAAGGTTCTCCCTCGTCTGGCTTCTTCGATGGGAGATCACTAATAGCATTTACCGTGCCCATGGTCAAGATGTACTTCTCTCATCGGCTGAGTTTGTTCTTGTGGGACTGACATTTTGAGGTACATCAATCCTTTCTTCACAGCTGGCATGTATTCCATGGCCTTTAACAATGGCATTTCAAGAAAAAGATTTTGAATAATCTCAATAATGCTGGGATTAGAAATTGTATTTTTCAACCTTTTCATTTTTTGGAATTTTTTTATAGAATCAGGAAAAAGAATTTCGCAAAACCAAAAGCATTGTTCTTAGTTACATCATTATTTACAAATGACTGGTAAGAAGGTGTGTTGTTATTTAAAGCATGCAAAAGGTATGTACAGGAGCTTCGGCTTCGTTGGTTGGCTCGGGAGCTGCGGTTGATGTTGGCTTCTCCTTGGCTTGCTCGGATCGACCTTGGCTATTATTCTGTTTTTGGAAATTTCTTTTTGATGATTTTTTGTATTATATAGTGGTGGTGGTGGTCTGGTGCTGCTGCTCCTTCTTCTTATTCCTCACCCGGCTCTATTGTTGATCTGGCTGATGCAAAAGATGACGATTTGCCAAAAGTTGCTTTATTTTCCCCCGTGGCAGCTGTTGACAGCTGGAAGGTCCTAATGGTCCTGAGAGTCACAACATTAGATAACATAGAATCATGGAACCTGACTCTTCGGGATAGGATGAGACATCATGAACTACCTGCTCCTTACGTTTGAAATTGTTGGGGTTGGATTCGACCTGCGCGGGTATGGAAGTTTTTGTGGCAGTGATGCCATCAAGCTTCTGACTCATCTCTGCTAGGCTCTTCAACAGTTGAGCGAAGTAGTCGAGAGCGGGATTCACGAACACAACCTCGGATGGTTCAATGTGTTGACCATGTTGTGACTAATAATCCGGTGGAGGCTGAGAATACTGAGAATGGTACTAATGAGGATGCTGATGATGATGTTGAGGAGGAGGGAGGTACTGGTTCTGCTGAGCAGCAGTGTAATTCTGATACGGCTGGTACTAACGGTACATCAGCTACTTATATTGGGAGTTCTATCTCGAAGTGTTATGATATGATGGAGACTGATGTTGAGGCTAGTGATGGACAAACTTCCCACCCTAAGACTGGTGGTACAACTAAATGGCAAAAGATTGGATTTACTGATGTCCACCTTGATGGGCCAATTGTGCATCGTTGTTCCAGATGTTGTTCACCTCCTCAGTTTGGGGTGGAGGTGGGAAATACATATCCACACATGACAGTTGGGGCCCAGGATGGTAGACGATCGTCGGTTGCTGCGACTGTTATGGCGGTGCCTAGTCAGGATCATACGCGTAGTATACGTGCTGGATCGACTGAGGTTGCTCTACACTTGACTGAGGTTGTTGTGGCGAGGACAACTCCTTCGGCTCAACGGGAGTCACGGCTGATGTGATCGTAGACTGATAGGAGTTGATTTTACCGACTAACAACTCCTTGCTGCTTGGTAATCTGGTCCAGTTTGTCCAGATTTTAGGTTCTATATTTTATCACATATAATTTCATGAGATCTTATGATTACTTTTCAATGATATCCACTTTGGACAGGTGTCTCCCAATAATGCTAAGGTTGTAACTCTCGTCCTTGTCCACTTCATGAGATGCCACCATATTGACAGGCTTGTGGTGGATCTACAACTGGCATTGATATGCACGTGATGAAGACAAGGTGGCATATCCTTCGACCATTTCTTCAAAAATATACCATACCACATCTTCATCCTTATTGAAGTGAGAGCGCCACATGCGGCATCTACAAGCCTCTAACTCTCATTAGTTAGGCCCCCGAAGAAGTGTAGGACCATGCTGGTCTGAGGAATTTCATGGCGGGTACACTTCTCTTGAAGATCTTTAAACCTCTCCCAGGATTCATGGATGGACTCGTGAGGTCCTTGAGAGAAGTTGGAAATTCGGGCTCACATCTAATTGAGATGACCCAACGGATAAAACTTGTGGAGGAATGTAGACTTTAGTTCCTCCCAGGTCATCATGACTTTCCTCATATGATTGATTCAATATAATGCCTTGTCTTGAAGGCTAAATGGGAAGGATGCCATATTGACTACACCTAACGGGATGTTACGATAGTGTGTGGTTCTGCAAATGTGAGAAAATTATTGGAGATGGCTATATGGTTCCTCGTTTGTGTTCCCATGGAACGAGGGAAGAAGAGCCAAGAACTACGGCTTGAGCTTGAAATGTCTGTGGACCTTAGGAATGTGGATCCACTCTGTCATCTAGACAATGCCAGTATTACCGGTTTCCTATAATGTGGGATTGGTGCCTCTCTTCTTTGTTCATCTGCCACTCAATGGGCTCCATCTCTCTATTCTTCATTTTCAGCTCATCCTCCTTGGTTCTCTCTTTCTCTCCTCAGATAATTAAGTATGTCGGTGAAGGCGACCTGGGCTAAAGCCTAATATATGAGTTGTTGCTGAATGGACAGAATAGATGCAAGTATCCGAGCACTCACGACATTGTGGCATGGATGTGTGCCCTGATTCAGATGTTGCAATCCCTTCACTTTTCCTTGAGAAGACATCTCTGAATCAAACTCAAAGGAAATGTAATCTAGATCGGGGTCCAGGTTCAACTCTTGATCTGCACATTGAGACACATCCTGATCAGATTGATAATCTTGAGCACCAGATGTAAAGATGAGTATGGAATTAGAGTCAATCCCCGACATGGGTGAATGGAGCACTTGATATAAAGAGAAATTGATCTACATCCACAAGGGGCGAATTTCGAGACAAGAGTGATCTCGAATTAGAGAATGAGAAGAAGAGGAGTCTGGAGAATGATTTACAAAATCTGAACTAGGTTATCGGGAATCACTTAAATTATTAGAGATGTGGGATCCACAGAATCGATGTAGATGTCGGCGGGGTCTCGACTAAACCATCCATGAGTTGACATCTTGAGACAGAAGAGGAATAGATGAGAAGTATGGAATATGGTGGCAAACAAAGAGAGGAAATGAAGAGAAGATAGGGAGAAAGCTCAAAGTGAACAAAGTAAAATGAAATGTAAACAAAAGTAAAGAAAAATGGTGCAAGTATGCGGGACTGATCTTTGACCTTAACCTATATTCAAACAAACATCAAAATAAGAGATTCACCAACTCACTCCTGTGAAGTCGTAAGAGTTCTATTTTTATTTTTTCAATTTTAATTGTTATTCAAGCAATCTTATAATTTGTCCTTAGAGACTAGAATTATAGGAGAGTAAGTACTGCCAGAAAGTATCACATACTTACCACTTCCTTTTTAACATGCATTCTACACTTTTTAGAGGCCCTTGATATCGGTCCTAGGTCGGCTACTCAGCCAAAGAAATAGAGTGAGGAAGTCAATAGTGATAAATCAAGTACTTCAGACATAGTCTGGAAGCAGGCAAGGCCCTACTCGGACGCAAGACGATGAGACAAACACCCCCTGTGAAGAGATGGACTATGCTCAATACTTCAGACTAAGTCTGCAAGTAGACAAAGCTCTACTCACTCATGTACGATAGAAGTGTCGGTACTTCACCGAGCCTAGGTGATAATCAATGTAGCCACATACTGAGTTGTTGGCTCTAATCTTAGGGGACGCGCCTCGCTCTATCTGGAGTGTACCTGAAAACAATGTGGGCTTTACGAACCCAATACAATGAAGTCCGCTATGAATTTTATTTAGGGTCAAAGTGTTATTAACAACTCCCTTATTTTATTTTTTTAGATTTTCACCTTTTTTAGTATTTTCAGACATAGTCACCTAACAAATTTTTTGGATTTCTTTTAAGTCCTAAGTTAATCAAAACTGGGGGAGAAGTCGGAAAAGCAATGCAAGTATCACGATGCTAGAAAGCTCATCATCGTGATGAATGATGGATGCTCAAATAGAAGACTTATAGTGCTTCCCAACTCTCTCCATGTGGGACGCACGACATAAATTTAAATTTACACTACATGAGATATGAAATATGATGAAATCTCCCTAAGCATGAATTGCTATTAATCGTTAATAACCAATTTAATTTGACTAAGGTCCAAGCATAGAGACTATAGGCACATGTAGATAATTAGGGCTTTGGACCTAAGAACCGAGTCAAGCAATCCTTAAAACTATGAGCTCAATCACACACAATAAATAATAAGAAAGGTGAAAAGGACAAATCACGGAAAAGAAAGTGAAACAAGTAGAAAAATAGGAGAATAAAAGATAGAAGGCAAGAAAAAATTGTAAAAACTGTGCATGCACTCAAGTGAACAAACACCTGGTAAAATAGGCCTGAATAAAGTTCAAGTGTCCAAGTGTCTCAACCTGTATTATTACAACAATAAAGACTCTCTCTCTCACAAAATAAAATAAAATCTATGCTAATACTATTGTACTTCTCAGTTCCTCGGTGGGTTGTGTTGCTCTCTCCGGCTCAACAAAGAAAGCTGGTCTCTGTTCTGCTTGGCTGCCTCGGTCTCCTAGAAGTATGTCCTCACATAACAGGCCCTCATAACAAACCAAGAAAAGAGGTGATTAGCACATATAATCAATTATATGCAAGAAAATAAATAGACTCTATAAACTCCATCCTACGCGCTGCTCCTTGACAATGATGCCATTTTGTTGAATGGGATAGCTCGAAGTTACCTAATGTCCGGTCTTGGAGGATCCTGCGGTGTCTGATAAGTCGGATCCAACAATCGTTATATTGTCCCTCTCTTAGCTATTTATACTCAAACAATCCGAATCACCAACAATCAACCCACAAATAATATATAGCAATAAAAATATGTGAGATGAAATTTATTATACCCTACAAGAATGTGTATAGCATACAAGTACTATGGGTCAAACCACTCTGAACAACGAAGGATATGTATAATTATTAGTAATTAATAATAATTAATTTTGTATTTATATCTTTTTTTTTCTATTTTTGCGGTATTTTAGTTATATTTAAATTTTATGGATTTTTAAGTGTTTTATTTTTTTTAAATATTTTAAACTTTTAATTTTTAATTTTCTTTTAATTTTGAATTTTGTACTTTTATTTTGATTTTTAAAACATAAAATATATTTATATATAATAATGGTATTATATTTATTACAAGCAATATAAAGTATATACAATATATATAAGGATTTACATTTTTAAATATACATAAACATCTCAAAATATAAAAAATACTATGTTCTTTGTTTTCAACATTTTTCTCTATTTTTGGTAATTTTCATAGGGATTTTTACTAATTTTTATATAATTTTAAAGTATTAAAATGTACAAAACAATTCATAGAATAATATAGGTGGATTATTTTGGGTTTCAACGATAGATAATAGGCTCAAAAATTCCTAAAACTGTTTTTAGTATAGATTGAATATAATAAAGAAAATAAGAAATCGAAATCAATATTTTGAAGTTTTACTGTTTTTGTAGTATTTTTAGGGTTTTGTGTTTTTCTACGGTTTTCTTTTTGTATTTTTTAGTGAATTTTAGATTTATGGTAGAATATATAATAATATAGGTACTCTATTTTTTTATTTTTAATGGTGGTTTTATATTTTTTAGATTTTAATAAGTAGATAGAAAATAAAAAGCTTGTTTTTTTAATCTTTTTAGATAGGAAATTAACTTAAAGTGCCATGCGAAAGATATATGTGATATATATAGCTAGCAAGCATCTAAGATTATTTCCTACATTTTTTAAGTATATAGTACTATTTTTAATGATAAATATACACAAAATAAAATTCTGGATCTGGTAAGGACCTAAACATAAATGCATTTAATGACACAGAAAGCAAACTCCATGGGTGCACAAACAATTTATCCAATTAAATCTGTATTTAATTTGCACATGGCAGGGGTATAAATGCAAATAAGAGAAATATCATGTCCATACATGCAATTGTTCCCAAACTATTTCACTTCATTTATGAAATATAATATTAAAAGAAATACTCAAAGTCAGAGGGGCTTGAGTGCAAAAAGGCCAGGCACCTCACGCGCACAAGTGCGTAAGGTGACTTAGCAAGGAACCTAAGTGCAAATACATAGAAACTTGAGGTCCACTTAGCAATATTACATAAAATTTACACTACATATTATATTTACAAGACTAAATAAATATTACAAAAGCGGTGGATACGATCGTAGTTTACCCATATCCACGTGATCACACTGCGGATATCACACCAAGCTCCACTTATGCGATCTGACAACGGAGGCTAGACAACGCTTGGCTTGGCTTGGATGGCCCAGATTAGATCTAGATTGTGTTCTTGATTGAACGACTCCTAGGTGCTCATGAAGAACACCCAAGAACAGTCACTGTCGTCGCTTCAACCCTTGATTTCTCTGTACTCCATCGTACTCCACCGATGCTGAGAGGTTCTGCACATTCCTGGGACTATGTTGCAGCTATAGGAGGCCTTAAAAGGGTCCAGGTCCCATCGATGGGGAGCTAGAGGTGCTTATCCTTCTTTGATTCAGCTTCAGGTGAGGCTCCTAGCCTTGGTTCATGCACAAGAAGTTCCGTGGTCTCGAGTTGAGTCACCTTGACCCTGATTTGAAGATGCTACGCAAGGGAAGGTGAAGAGCAACGATCTCTGGAAATAGGGTAGAAGATGAAGCTCGATTTGTCCTGATTTGTACGAACTCAGAGGGGAAAATGGGATCAAGATTGTGGAGAAATGGAAGGGTTTCGATATAAGGTGTGGAATGGGTCGAAATGGGCGAGTTTTAAAGTAGAAGGGTTGTTGGATATGAAGCTCCAACAAACAAAATGATTGGAAAAATATGGGAATTAAATTGTGATTACCCTAAATAGAAATAAGCTAACCTAGCAGCTCGACCGGGGGGGGGGGGACCTAGAGTAGGAAGGATATTGCTTAAGTGCAAACTCCAACGATGGCCGGATCACGCATTCAACCACTCTTTCTCCACGCCAACACCTCGACGAATCGCCTGTTGTCACTAAGCAGCTCCAACACCTTGAGGATAGGGGTTATATAGGGTATAGGAGGATCAAAAAGGAAAAATGGGATTTGGGGTTTATTTGTAGACAAAGTTTTTGGGTGGAAAGGTCACTGGATTACCATCGATTGAGTAGCTTCTTGGTTCATCAGGATATGGACAGTGATGGAGGATGGTGTGGTGAGCAAGTTTGGTGAAGGAACTAAGGTGTTTCAAGCAGCGCATCATCGCCAAAAAATGGAGAAGGAAGGGTGGTAGGTGAGGGGTGCATGCTCTGACAGAGGAGGTGGGGAAGACCATGCAGTTGACCCTAGGTTAACGCATAGAGGCGCACGATTGGTCCATGTGGACCAGATAAGGCAAAATAAAAATTGAAAAGATGACGTAAATAGAAATAAAATAGCTACATATTTTATTAATAACAAGTTGGAACATGAAAAATATTCTATAGGTATTTTATTCATTTTTACAACCCAATTTATTATGCATTTATTTTCAAGTATATATATGTATATTCAGCTATATTTTGGGGTATGCTATTTTTATTTTGTATTATTAATACTTGTTAATGTATTTACATATTTATATATTTATAATATATTCAAATACATATATACATATATTTATTTTATTTTTATATTTTTGTTTATATACTTAAATAAATACCATAGATAAACATTATATGTCTTTTTTACACATATTTTAATATCTATTTATTTATTTAAGTATTTTTATGATATATGGGACATTGGGCTAATTCAGGTTAAGTTAATTAATGTGTCGTTGTGCCTAAATCAACCAAGCCGAAATCGAGAAAATTTTATTCAACCACAAAAAGAATCAAGCAAGTAAAAGCATGTGGTCTAAGCTATTTTTATTAAGCTGGTATAGCGACCAGGGTCAAACACAAGGAGCACAACTAAATACTAGGTAGACAAATCAAAGAGGTTCAAAGGATTTCTATTTTCCTTTTTATAATTATATCGGTTTTTATATTTTTAAATTTTTAATTTTTAAACAAAGCAAAAATAAAGACAATGGAATAAAAGACACACAAACTCTTTTTGGATTTTTCAAATATGCAAAAATACTAAAAAAATCCCAAACAAACATGTTTTTGTGTTTTTATAATTTTTTGTTGATTTTTGGAAGATTTTGTAATTTTTATGGATTTTATAAAAATAAAAAACTAAGAACAATATAAATAGTGCACAACCAGGAGTATTTTTCAAATTAAAAATATAAGATAAGATCAAAACAATTGGAAAATAATTTTACCAAAAAGTATATTTAAATATCTACAAACATAAATAAAGAACAAAATTTTTGGGTTTTTAAAAGATTATATATCATTGTTTGGTATTTTTAGGGTTTTGCAAATTTTTAAAGTTTTATAAAAGATATAACAATGAAAATTAGATAAAAACAAATAAATAAAAGTAAAGCTAATCTATTTTTTTAGAAATTTTAAGACATTTTTTGAATTTTCTAAGGCAAACATGGATTTTTGGTGTGTTTTTGAAATTCTAATAATATCAAATAAAAGAATAAATCAAACAAAAATTACCACGCAAAGTAAACACTAACATGCACTAAACATGATTTTTAAGGGATTTTTTGATTTAATCTAACATTTTTTGCAAATAATAAACGAGCACAAAAACCAAACAATGAACAAAGGACCTAATGCAATTATTTTCAGTTAAATGGCCAAATAATAACACACAATAAACTTCAGGGGCCAACATGCAACTAATCTAGAACAAAACATGCAATACACACAGAGGCATAAATGTAAATACTTAAAAACTTCTATGATTTATATAACAGGAGAAGCATAGGATCAAACATGAAAATTATCCACAAATACACGTGAAACCGCACGTGAGTTCAACTCGATTGGACTAAAATGCAAATAAAAAACTACGAGGTCCTACCTTAACTACTTTTACAAATTAGTATACTAAAATAAAATAACAGAAATGGTAGGGAGGAAAGATGCAATATACCCTATAGGCATTTGGGATGCGTGTGGTCTGACGCACGACTCTGATGGCACTCTGGAAAAGATCTAACGGTTAAGGAATGTGGCACTGGCTTACGGTTCTGATGGCAGTGGTGGCACAGTTCTGATGATCAAAACAAAAAGGCATGATGTGCGGTCAGATCTGACCTAGATTCAATCTGAGCGCTGCTATTTGGGCGTGCTCGTATGGCTCGGATCAGATCTGGGCACATGGGCTCCTCATCCGATGGACATGAAGGGTACTAAAAGAACATGAATTGGCACAAGCTGAGCTTCGATCGGGTATGTCTCACGCTACAAGGCTCGGATCAGTTGGTTGAGAGGTCCAACACATTGTTGGAATAGGATCGCGTCGAATGAGAGGCTCCGATGGATCGAAGGAAGGCTGGATGAAGATCTGGAGCTCGAGGTGCCTGGAGAAGCTCCGCCACTAAAGTTAAGGATTGATGCAGCTTTCTCACGTGCACATGTACCTGCAAGAGCACTCGTAGCTCGGAGGCAAAACTCCGGTCCGGGTTATTTAGTAGAAACAACAAAGAAGCGGAGGGGGGATGAGTGTTCGTCCTTGGGCGAGGATGGAAGAAAGGAGGATTGGTCCTAATCTCGGCCCAAAGGTTGAGTCTAAGGGTGATCAGTCTACGTGAGACGGGTGGGGATGATGTGATGATCAGATCGATAGGGTGATCGAAGTGAATTGAGTCTTTAACCCGATGGTCGGAGACGTGGAAGCGGACTGTAGTGACGCTATGGAAATCAGAAGAAATAGTGAAATGGAAAGGAAAAAGGGTACCTAAAGCTACTGGAGTGGAAGGCAGAGTACAACGAGGTGGTCAACGAGTTTGTGTCCTCGACCAGGCTGCGGAGGACCAAGGAGGCTGAATGTTGCAGACTCTCCAACCATGTAAGAGCTTCGACTCTATCGACCACCAAATCAAGCTCCTAAGAGGTGCTGCAGGATCTTGTCACTACCTTACATGCTCTAATGGAGAGAAGGAGCGTGCATAGCGAGCTAGGGTATGGTGGAGCTGGAAGAGATAATTTATAGAGATCCCCAGGTTCTGGAGAGATCGAGAGGAATCGTGTGAACCAAGGTGGATTCAGACCCTCCTAGGTATCCGTGAGGGTTGCAGATCTTTAGGGAAGACATGGGTCCGCAATCTGAGGAAGGAGGTGGTTGGATCTGGGTTGGAAAATGTGGAGAAATCATGTATAATAAACATTTGCCGGAGTCGGACCTGGGGGAGGGAAGGTTGACCCGGGTCAACAGACCCGGGTTGACTAATCAGAAAATAAGATTTATAAAAATAAAAGAAAATCAATTAAAAATAACAAATGATTTTAAAATAAAAGTTATAAAAATGAAAAATGCTAGTTATTTTACAAATGTTTTTTGTGATTTTAATATTTTTAACCACATATATTATATTATATACATTATATGTTAGTATGTATAGGTACAATATACTAATATATTATATATATGTATTTTTATTTTGTTATTTTTACATAAATATATGAAATTTTATATTTTATTTATTTACAAAATAAATTCAAGTACATAAAAACATTTTTATTGGATTTTTACAAATTAAGAATATGAGTTAATAAATTAGTATTATATACAACATATGTAAACTTGATGCTATTGTACAATGAAGAGTTGGTCTTATTTTTATTTTATTTTGTAATTTATGATTTTAGTTTTATTTTATTTAATTATTCAAAATATATACAAGAGTTTGAAATGCAATATATATATATTACACAAAATAAATAAACATAAATTATGCTATAGATACTGTACAACAGCGCATAATTTACTTTTGCAAATATTTTTATTATTTTGAATATTTTTAATTACAAGTTTTATTAAGAGAATAAATTATTTTGAGATTTTTTATCGATGATATATATATATATACACGATAAATAGGGATGATATGTACATCGAATATTTTTGGAAATTTTGTGTTTGAATAAATAAGGACCCTATCTCTCCTTACTTTCTTCCTTGTCGATTAGGTCAATACTTGACCATCTCTCAGGGTTCGGGTCAGTCTATTTTTATTACATGATTACAACATTCTTTTATTTCTTTCCTTTTTTTCTTCTTTATTCTTTTATTTTGGTTAAAAAGAATGTTAAATATACATTATTAACAAATCCATGCACAATGCTAATTTATTATATTTAGTACAGATTTACAATTATTTTGCATAGGGATTTCTACTAGAATAAAAGAATAAAGGATGAGAATCTTGGATTCATCATCTCTTATACTTTACCTTTGCTAGTACCTCAGAAACAATTTAAAGAAGAAGTGAAAACAAAAATAAAGAAAAGAAAAGGAAGAAATTATAACTAATGTTGATTATCAAACTTATCTCCATAAAATTGTAGTATGGAGCTCGGTCAAACCTTTGGATTATTAATTTGGCAGAACCTTATTGGGAAATAGATTTAAGACTCAACAACCCTTAAGTTCCATGATTCTACGATCAGGTCGCCTCAACAATTAGGTCTAAGTTCAAGTGTGGTCAACTTGGTCTCTCTTTCTTTTATAGGATCCATGTTATCTAAGTATGACCCAACAACATTTAGAAATGTTATAGTATAACAATCTTAAAAGAAGTTCATCCCCGAACTTAAAGGTGAAAGTATGAGACAAATAGTTCACAATTTTAAAAGATTATTGTATTGTAAAGATAGTAATCTTAAAAAGATTGGAGTAGGGAATCTAAAGTTACGTGAAGAGGTGAGGGTACTTTCCCCTCATATCAACCTCGACTTCCCACATAGCCTCCTCAAATTGTTGGTTACGCCAAAGGATCTTCACCAAAGGGATTGTCTTGTTCCTCAACTGTTGCTCCTTGCGGTCAAGAATCTCTATCGGCTCCTCTTGATACGCCAGATTCATATCCACAACAAGTCCTTCGTAACTGATCACATGTGTCGGGTCATGCACATACTTCCTCAGGCTCGAAACATGAAATACATCGTGTATAGCAGACAAGCTAGGAGGAAGAGCTAACCGATATGCCAAACTCCCTATTCTCTTCAAGATTTCGAATGGTCCAATGTACATTGGAGACAACTTGCCCTTGACTCCAAACCTTTGTATACCCTTCATAGGAGACACACAAAGGAACACAAGCTCTCCGACCTGAAATTCTAGGTCCCGTCTCCGATGATCCGTATAACTCTTCTACCTGCTTTGAGATTCCTTCATTTTTGTTGGATGGTATCCATAATCTCCTTGGTCTTCTTTAGTTCCTTTGTCTGATACCAATGCTTCTCACACACCTCAGCCCAACAAGTCGGGGTGCAACATCTTCGCCCATAAAGTGCTTCAAAAGGTGCCATACCAATGTTGGTGTGGAAGCTATTGTTGTATGCAAATTCAATCAAATGAAGGTGATCTATACAAGATCCCTTCCACTTAAGCACACAACACCTCAATAGATCCTCTAATGTACGAATGGTGCGCTCGCTCTGATCATCAGTCCGGGGATGGTAAGGCGTACTGGTGTTGAGAATGGTACCCAAACCCTCATGCGGACTCTGCCAAAATCTACTCGTGAATTGCGGTCCTCTATCTGAGATAATATCTTTGGGTTCTCCATGCAACTTCACAACCTCTTTCATGTAGATCTCTGCTAGTTGAGATTTGTAACACAAGTGTACTTGACTGGAATGAAATGTGTTGACCAGGTCAACCGGTCCACAATCACCCAAATGGAATCGTACCCAGTCCTAGTATGAGGCAAGCCTCACACAAAGTCCATAGCGATACTTTCCCATTTCCACTCAGGATTGGGAAGAGGCTTCAGTAGCCCTGGGGGATGTCGATACTCAACTTTCACCTATTGGCATGTGAAACATCGACCCGCAAAATTAGCTACGCTTTTTTTCATATCTCACCACCAGAAATTCTGCCTCAGATCTTCGTACATCTTTGTACTTTATGGATGAACTGTCAATCTTGAGTGATGTGCCTCTCGCATCAGTTCCTCCTTCAACTGTGTATCTGTTGGTACGCATAACCTACTACCATGTCTCGTGACTCCATTAGTGAAAGTAAACAGTCCTCCCTCACCAACCAACACTTGGTCTCAGATGTTGCACAACTCATGATCACCCATTTGTTCTCTTTGAATCCGCAAAAGCAACTCTGGTGTATCTGTACCCAAAACAATGATCACATTCAACCTTTTTGAAATGGCCTCCACTTTCCAAAGTCAATCATCAAGTTCCAATAACTCACATGTGCTTGGACCAAAGGTGCATGACTTAAAGCATCAACAACAACATTAGCTTTTCCAGGGTGGCAGTTGATTGTACAATCATAATCTTTCAATAGCTCTAGCGATCGCCTTTGTCTCATGTTCAACTCCTTTTGGTCAAATAAATACTTCAAACTTTTGTGGTCTGAGTATATCTCAAACTTCTCACCATAAAGATAGTGTCGCCAAGTCTTCAAGGCAAACACTATCGTAGCAAGTTCTAAATCATAGATGGGATAGTTTTTCTCATGAGACCTCAATTGTCGATAATCATAGGCAATCACATGCCCTTTCTACATAAGGACACATCCAAGTCCCTTGTGGGACGCATCACAATAAACAACAAATCCTCCAGATCCAGAAGGGAATACTAAAACTGGCGCGGAGTTCAACTTCTCCTTAAGAACTCTGAATCTATGCTCGTAGTCAAGGTTGCAGAAAGCGATAGTCAGTACTCGGTCGATGAGGTCACTGACTAAGGATTAATTGACAGTCAGGTGACTAATTGGATTTAGTCGACCATTAGTCGGTTTTGATTTTTTTAATCATTTTAAATATATAAATCATTTTGTATACATATATTCTTATATATTTATATTGATGTGTACATTTTCTATACTACCATAATGAAATGAAAGAAGTAATTGGCTTTAGATATAACATTAAGTATATTAGAATAAGTTTACTTTTAAAAAAATAAAAAATCTAAAAAATTAAAAATTCTCTATGTAAAGTCAGCCTTGTAGTTGGCCCGATTAGTCGGGTTGACCGACTAATTATCAATCAGGCCTAGTCGAGTCGGCTACCCCCCTCCCCCCACCCGACTCGACTAGTCGAGCAGAATAATCAACCTAGTTGGCCGACTGGGCATCATTCTTAGTGAGAACAGTGAGTGGTAAAGCTATCTTAGAGAAGCCCTCCACAAAACGACGATAATAACCAGCAAGTCCTAGAAAACTCCACTTTGGTTCCCATCTTGGGTTGCTCCCATCTTAGAATGGATTCCACTTTGGCTGGATCTACAGATATTCCCTCGTTAGATATGACATGTCCAAGAAATGAGACACGCTCCTATCAAAACTCACATGTGCTAAACCTGGCGAAGAGCTGGTGTTTCCTCAAAGTATACAATACCAGTATGAGATGCTTCTCATGCTGAGTCACATCTCGATAATAAATTATGACATAATCGATAAAGACAACAACAAAATGATCTAGAAAGGATAGAAAGACTCGATGCATTATGTCCATGAAAGTTGTAGGTGCATTTGTCAATCCAAAGGGCATCACCAAGAATTCATAGTGATTGTATCTTGTCCTGAACGCACTCTTTGGAATGTATTCATCTCGGATCCGAACCTAATGGTAACCGGATCTCAAGTCAATCATAGAAAAGACCTTGGCCCCATGAAGTTGATTAAAAAGAGCATCTATCATCGACACGAGATACTTGTTCTTTATCGTCACCTTATTCAAATTATGGTAGTCAATACACATGTGCATCGAACCATCTTTCTTTTTCACAAAAAGGACTGGGGCTCCCTAGGGAGAAGTGCTAGGTCTTATGTACTCCTTCTCTAGCAGTTTGGAGTTGAGTCCTCAGCTCTCGTAACTCTGCAGGTGCCATTCGGTACATGGCCATCTAAATGGATTGAGTCCCTTGGGCCAACGAGATTTCAAACTCAATCTCACAAGTTGGTGTCAAACCACTCAACTCCTCAAGAAAGACATCTGGAAAGCCCTTTATAATAGGTACCTTTGCAATAGTCTTCTCCACCTTTTTATCAGCTGATGTGATGTAGGCTAGGCATCCTTCACAACCTTTATCTAACAACCGATTTGCTCGATGCGCTGAAATATACTTGATTGCCCTATCATTGATCAAGCCCATAAATTCAAATGTTTGAACCTCAAGAAACACAACTTTACTCTCATAACATATAATAGAGGCTTGATATCAAGTCAGCTAATCCATAACTAATATCGCATCAAAGTCTTACATCGGTATCACGATCAAGTCTGCTAGCATCTCATATCCCTCGATAAGGACTCTGCATCCTGGATCAATCCGAGATGAACAAAACACAACATCTCCAGCACCTTAATACGGAAAGTAAATTCTAACTGTGTTTGGAGCTTTATCCAAGGTGCGAGAAATCTCAATAGAGATAAAAGAATCGATTGCTCATGTATCAAATAAAACATGCACTGAAAAACCATCTATCATGAGAGTACCTATAATTACTGAGGTAGATGCCTGTGCGTCCTTGGCTGATATGACATTCAACTTGGCATCCCTCTGAAAGCTCGATCCAACAATCTTTGTTGGTTGATGTCATTCTCATCCACGACTGCATCCTCTGCAAAGACCTTTCTGTACTATGCTTTGAGAAGGCTCTACCGGGCCTTATAGTTAACATGTGGGTCTGTGCATGACTTTGGCTCTGAATATGTTTTAGACAGAATGGAGGGAAATCCTTCTTGAAGTGTCCTGGCTGATGACACTCAAAGCAAACTCTATGGGAATACTCCATGACTGGTGATTTAGGATCCACAATATATGAAGTGATTGAAACTACCCTCATAGAATTGTATCTCCTATCCTTGTGGCCTCGTCCTCTATCTGACATCACCCTCCAAGATGCCATCTGGTTCTCCCGAGCTTCCTTCTCAATCACCACTACTAAGTCTGCCATTTGCTCGGATGTGGTTACAGTATGACCACGAACAAGCTCTCGCAGTTTGCCTCTCAAGACATCTCGGAACCTGAAAATCTAATCCACTTTAGGCATGGGAGTTGAGCCATGTAAGCAAGCCAAATCCACAAACTTCTGTCGATACTCCTCTACTGTCAGTGGCCTTTGCTCCAAACAAGCGAATTCCTTCCTCTTGGATTCCTTCCAGTGACCTGGGTAATACTGCCTACTGAACAAGGTTGCAAAATCATCCCACTTCCAAGGCTTCTCCAAGTGATCCTTAGTGGCTTTCCACCATCTCTGAGATGCTCCAGACAACATATTTCCAACAAATATCGCATGGTACTCATCAGGAATACACCTTGAATACACCTTCAACTTCAGCAATCCAATCCTCAGCATCACCAGATTTGCCATCACCCTTTAAGTGAGCAATCTTGGCCTTGCAAAAAGTTGCGTGAAATTAAGACCGTCGCTACTTAGAGTTATACACCCCATCAGTCATCTTTTGCTCAACTTCTAATTCCTCATCCTTGCTTTCTATGTCCTCATAAGAACCAACATTTTCATCAACCTTGCGGCTCCCCTCAGCATCATCCTGTTGCTCAACAACATCCTTGGCCTTCATAGCCATCATCCATTGATAAATCTCCTGCAACATAGCTCTTTGATCGGCTCTTGTCAGCTGAGACATTGCGACAGATCTTGTTTTCAGAGCCATGTCTACATTTAACATACTAAGTATTAGAGGGACAACATCTCTACATGTTTCAAGAGGGAGGTCAAATGAATGTATCATGTTTGATCTTCCAAGATCACATACAAACAATAACTTATTATGGTTCATGAGTTTCATATTTAATGGGATGACCTTGCTCTGATACCATCTCTGTAACAACCCCTCCCTAGGTCGATCAGAATCTTGTTCGAATGTTCCTGTGCAGGGTGTTAATCTCATCAATCAACCCAAAATCGAGTCATCCAACATCAAATATGAAACATTCACATAACTGAACATAACCAATTTCATCACGAATGAAGGTTGTCCATATATTCAACATAAAAGAAGATAATATGATATAAATAATATCCCAAAAGAAAGGAAAACTTAGAAAGCCTTTATTACACGACGTTAGATATACACCCTAACTATAACAAAAGAAAAAAAGGCTAAGAAACTAGAATTAAATGACCACCTCTTTATCAGAAGTGCTTAATTCTCTGGATAGTCACCAAGTGTCTCCTCTTGAACAATCCCTTTACTTGGGTCACCAATTGAAAGGTGAGCTAACTAGCCCCGTGAAGCAATGCATACAAATATATAAGATGATGTCAAGGCGAAGAGTGTCAGGTAATGAGCATCTTTAACGAGTATCTATTTAGCGAGTAACTGTCGAGAATAGTACGTAGGAGACATCTCTATTTTTCCCCGGGGGATCCTTATACACTTCTTAGCTTTCAATTTGCCTCTGACCATCAAATTCCATGTGGCCCCATTGCTGGAAAGGCTCAGCTTCAAAACCGTATGTGGAGCTTCTGCTTCATACAGCTCCTCTAAGGATGGAGGGGGATGCTGACGAGTCTTGTGCGTTTAAGGTTGTTGTACACTCTCCTAACGCATGAAATGCTATTTGGTCCCCGCCTGCCACTCCCCTTGCCCCCCCCCAAACACAGAAAGAAGATGCAACTTGTACAGCTAAGATCTACTCGATTCCCAGAGTCTCTAAACCGGTTTGGAAGGGGGAATGGGGATGCTCCCGAAAGAAGCGTGCATGGCGTAGGGCTTCTCCCAGGAGGGAGATGAACTCAGACGGAAAGAAAAGACATGAAGAAAGAGTGCTATGCTTGATATTCTAGAAAAAAGCCTGCCCGCGCCTCCACAACAAAATGGCCACACAAGACAGGCGAGAAATGGAATGAAAGAGAAAAGCCAGTCTCCTTACTAGTACCCCCATCCCCTTTGTCCCTTCCCCAAAAAATTCATTAAGACTTGACATGCATTTAATTCGAATTCACTTGCAAGTAAGTAGATATACTAATCTGTATATGAATGTGTAAGCAACACTGTCATGTCAGTAATCCCAATGAAGGTTTGAGAAATTGTATTGTATTAATAAACATAACATATCAACATATAAGAAATGACTTCTATTTCTATATAATTTCTTCATTTAACAAGTTATTAATCATACTTTGGCTGCTAAGTACGAGAGAAGAAAGTACAACCTGATTCATGTTGCAGGCAAGAATCTAAAAGAACTTTTGAAATCCCATTACTATGTGTGATTGAGTGGCGACTCTTGAACTTATTCCATATAAAGATACAACGGTACAGTTATAAGGTACTACTTGTCACTACGAGGCTTCACATAGTGACTAAATAAGCAATTCTTATCACACGAAAGATAATACGAGTGTGACATGTATATATGTAATATTAGACCTCATCAGTACGATCTAATCTCTTTTCCTTTCCCTTAAGTTCGAGTTGAGATACCACAAAATATACCCAAAGCCCCTTGGGTTATTATCTTCATATTAGTCCAAGTACTTTCAGCGAAATAATCCAACTTAATTGCAACATCACTTAATACCTCTCACAGTAGTCTTTGTAGAATATAGTGGAAGATTAGCCCATATCTTAAAGAACTTATGTTCTAAGTGGTATGGCTCTGAGTTACTATGTAATTCAGGGACAAGGGTCCTCCGCGTATTAGTATTCCAACACATCTAAGTTCATGTCTCTACTTCCAAACTGCATTTTGAGTGATAGCATTTAAGTTTTAATATTTAACTAAGCACACCATATTCCGCAGTAAAGTGACTTTATAAATTTGAAGGAACACAAAGCATCTCCAAACTTAGCAAGCTACTTAGAGAAAACATGGCACCAAAAGGATCACAAAGCACTCTCAACCACTTTATAAAATTTTATTACGAAAATTAGTTATCACAAATATACTAGCTTTTATCCACCATTAATGTTATAAAGATATTTACAAAGTTTAAGCAATGTTGACCTTCATAAAGGAAAACAATATCCAATAATAATAAAAAAGTTGATGTTCAATCAACACAATATAGTTAAGTTATATCCCAACAATATCTGTATAAAAAATACGAATTAAGAAATAATTTTTGAGTCAATACATGCTCTATTTCATACGAACACACACATTACAAGCATAAATAAGCACGTTTAGAGCACTAAGGGTATTTTCGTAATTTTTCACAATTTCTTAGAAACTCTTCAAAGTGTTAAAAAGTCAAAAAAATATTCTTATAATTTTATAGATTTTTTTAGAATTTTTAAGACCTCAAAATATTCGTTTAAAAGAAGACAAGTTTTAGGGACATATGTAATTTCAGAAAGATAACAAGGTAATTAACTACTACTAATTCCCTTTGAAAAAGTCACCTGAGTACATTTGATAAAATTTTCAGATATTTTTATCCTTATGGATATGCCTATGAAATCTCCAATAAAACCTACCTTTTAATTTAAAATAAAATGAGTTCTGTAAGTATAAAATGGAAGGAGAAGAGGGATACTACCATAAAATATCCAAAAGAAGAGGTCCCCACCACCCAAATTTTTTTCTCCAATGTGTGAGCAAGAGTGCTACATGTCACTCCCTGATTGGGCCGCCCACGTGAGTGGGTGGATGAAATTAGGAGCATGGCCTCCCCAAATCAATCTTTCTGCAGTTTACGCGATTTTACAAGAAAATTTATTTGACCTATCAGATGACATCCAATTGATAAGAAATTAGGGTTGTAGCTTAATGATTCAATGATCTACACTCGATTTTTAAATCCAACTATTAGATCTCTCAAAATAAACTTCCGAACATCAAAAACATCCAATCTAAGACGATTTCATTCTCAGATGTCTAGATCCATTCAAATCAAATCCGTTTCACTCCAAAATTTCAGTGTGTCTTATAAAATCATATATCTAACAATATCAACTTTCATATTTTGATTCAGACCCAAAAATTCTCCCACAAAAATCCGACCCCATTTAATATGATTTAGAATTCAGCACAATGACCAACAACACAATATAAACATTGTTATGCAAAAGAGATTCATTTGCATAAATTTAAGATCATTAAGAACATTAAATGATTGGATGATCAAGTAGAAAAGAAGAAATCAATATTTACTATGGCTCTAATATGTCTCAAAATGGAGCACAAGAGGAGGGATATAGGTCCTTCACCTTTTTCTTGAGCGTCCCGACGAACCACTGAACCTTAGGACCACTTCCCACGCCTTGGAGCTTTCTGTTGAGGATGAGAGATGGGTGTTTGGGGGTGGGAGAGAGTTACGAAAATTAAAATACTTTATGGTTCCTCATCATCATAAAAATAGGATGGTAATTCAAATTCTTATTTATCCTCTCATTTTAATTATATCTTTATCTCCTCATATTTTTTTGACTAAAAAATCCATCAATCTCAATTTGTTGATAACTAACTATCTCCTGTTTATCTAATTAAATAAATTCACCAGACCATTTTAATTGCAAATCCAACTAATTAGATAATATTTAAATTTTCTACCAACAAATTATTTGGTATCTTTTTTTAATAAATGCACATATCTTAAGTCTTAGTAAAATAAAAATAATTACCCAACTCGTATTTATTTTCCAACTATTAATTGTTTTGATATTTTATATTAATTTATAAGTTCAAGTGCGGTCAACTTGGTATCTTTTTTATAAGATCCAGATTACCTAAGTATGGCCCAATAACATTTAGAAAAGTTATACCTACCGCCAAAAAATCAGCTTTTATATCCTCCCTTGCAGGATTGCGCTAGGCAGTCGACAACCGACGTAAAAATAGTTGAATCTCTCGGAATAACTTTCTGAACATCAAAAACCTCCAATCTAACACGGTTTCATTCTCAGATGTCTAGATCTGTTCAAATCAAATCTGTTTCACCCCAAAATTTCAGTGTGCCTTATAAAATACCTAACAATATTATCTTTCAGATTTTGATTCAGACACAAAAATTTTCCCACCAAATCCGACCCCATTTAATACGACTTAGATTTCAACGCAATGACCAACGACACAATATAAACATTGTTATGCAAAAGAGATTCACTTGCATAAATTTAAGATCATTAAATGATTGAATGATCAAGTAGAAAGAAGAAAACAATATCTACTATGGCTCTAATATGTCTCAAAATGGAGCACAAAAGGAGGGATATATGTCCACCTTTTACTTGAGCGTCCCGATGAACCACTGAACTTTACGGCCGCTTCCCACGTCTTGGAGCCTTCGTTTGGGGATGAGAGATGGGTGTTTGGGGTGTGGGAGAGAGAGAGAGTTACGAAATTAAACTACTTTATGGTTCCTCATCATCATATAAAAATAGGATAATTCAAATTCTTAATTATCCTCTCATTTTAATTATATCTTTATCTCATCATATTTTTTTGACTCACAAAAATCCATCTATCTCAATTTGTTGATACCTAACTATCACCTCTTTATCTAGTTAAATAAATTCATCAGGCCAATTTACTTGCAAATCAAACCAATTAGATAATATTTTAATTTTATACCAACAAATTATTAGATATCTTTTTTTAATAAATACACAACTCTTAAGTTTTAGTAAAATAAAAATAATTAACCAACTCGTATTTATTTCCTAACAATTAATTGTTTTGATATTTAATATTAATCTATGTTCAAGTGTGGTCAACTTGGTCTCTTTTTTTATAGGATCCAGGTTACCTAAGTATGACCCCGTAACATTTAGAAATGTTAGACCTACCATAAAAAATCAGCTTTTATATCCTCCCTTACAGAATTGCGTTAGGCAGTCGACCACTGACGTAAAAATAGTTGAATCTCTCGGAATAAATTTTCGAAAATAAAAAACCTCCAATCTAACTCGGTTTCATTATTAGATGTCTACATTCATTCAAATCAAATCCATTCCACCCGAAAAAATTTCAGTGTGTCTTACAAAATCATATACCTAAAAATATCACATTTCAGATTTTGTTTCAGACATAAAAATCCTACTAAAATCCGACCCCATTTAATATGATTTATAATTCAACGCAATGACCAACGACACAATGTAAATATTATTATGTAAAAGAGATTCATTTGCATAAATTTAAGACCATTAAATGATTGGATGATCAAGTAGAAACGAAGAAATCAATATTTACTATGGCTTTAATATGTCTCAAAATGGAGCACAAGAGGAGGGATATAGGTCCTTCACATTTTTCTTGAGCGTCCCGATGAACCATTGAACCTTAGGGCCGCTTCCCACACCTTGAAGACTTCGTTTCTGGATGAGAGATGGACGTTTGGGGGGTGGGAGAGAGTTAGGAAAATTAAATTAATTTATGGTTCCTCATCATCATATAAAAATAGGATGGTAATTCAAATTCTTAACTATCCTCTCATTTTAATTATATCTTTATCTCCTCATATTTTTTTGACTCAAAAAATATATCTATCTCAATTTGTTGACAACCAACTATCTCCTCTTTATCTAATTAAATAAATTATTCAACCATTTTACTTGCAAATCCGACTAATTAGATAATATTTAAATTTTATACCAACAAATTATTAGGTATCTTTTTTAATAAATACACAACTCTTAAGTTTTAGTAAAATAAAAATAATTACCCAACTTATATTTGTTTCCCACCAATTAATTGTTTTGATATTTACTATTAATTTATAAGTTCTAGTACGACCCACTTGATTTCTTTTTTTATAGGATCCAGTTTGCCTAAGTATGACCCAATAACATTTTGAAATGTTCAACCTACTGCCAAAAAAATCAACTTTTATATCCTCCATTGCAGGATTGCGTTAGGCAGTCGACAACCGACGTAAAAAATAGTTGAATCTTTCAACATAAATTTGAGCAAAAATAACGTATCTGACCCTACTTATACTTGGAAAAGTCTTTGCCATTTTTTACTACTGCTTGGTGAAAGAGGCTATGGCCATTTCTTTGTATCTTACTGCATGTCTGGATTTTGATATTTAGCATTTTAGTGAAAAGCAAAAAAGGGAAATTAAAGGTTTGAAGAAAAACAATTTGGGGTGAGAGAGGCTTGAACTCTCGACCTCAGGATACCTCAGATGCTATGAGACCTACGTGCTAGTCAACTGCGCCACCACCCCATTTGTAATAGGCACAGAAATGTACTAAAACGTGACAAATTCTTTACTTGTACCGCGCTTTCTTCTCCAGTGATACTCGTGCAATCATACAACTTTAGCAGTACGAGTCGTAGGAGCAAGTGAATCCGAGGCCAAAATCTATATGGACAAGCTAAGCTCAGGTTTCTAGACTTCCTACGTGTGTAATCTGGTGCTGCTGTGCGACCACCGGTATAATGCTGATAGAGGAAACTCTTGATTCCATTTTAATTAGAGACTTTCTTTAATCCGGTTAAATACCCAATATTATTAAAAATCTATCATAGACAAAGTCCAGAGACAAAGCCAAAGCAAGGGAGGAGAAGTTAGAACAAGTAACATGTTTTAACACCCAAAAACACATCCACAGGCCAGAGTGCTAACATAAAGACAGAGATTCAACCAAACCCATAAAAGGACGGACCAATGAAACATAAACAAAAGGGACGATCCTCATATGTTATTGCGAGGTCTTAGAATCTTAAATCCCATCTTTTTGGAGAGTCCTGCATAGGAGACAAAGAGGACATATATTTAGTTTGTCGAAAATTCATAGAGAAAAGTGCTTTAAGCTTCTTTAATCTTGTAGTGATTCAGTTGCCGGTTTTTAGAAATTCTATTGCAGCTTCCTTCCAAGCAAACCAAACAAACATATAGAATCTTATCAAAATCTTAGTGTTCCAAACTTCTTCTAATGGAGACCCAGAGGAGCTTTTATTTAATCCCACACTCAGTAGAAGTGGAGAAGTTCTCTTATAGGCTCATTTATATGGAAGAAATCTGATTGGTTGGCATCCATGATAAAAACTACCGGCCAACAAAAAAAAGTTTTCAAAGCTTTCATGATGATGATGACATCTAACATCCAATAAAGATAGGATATTTCCACCTTATATGATGATGAGCAGTAGGAAGTAAAGAAAGTTTGTAATATCTTGTTAAGCATACATTGAAGTACACACATGTGAATTGGATAATAGTGGAGAGAGGAGATCTCACTGCCTCAAATCTTTCAGCAAGCAATCCATATATAGAGGCCCTTGGAGCTAGCATTTATATTAATGGATAGCTTTGATATATAGAGGCCCTTGGAGCTAGCATTTATATTAATTTAGAGCTTTTGATTCTCTTTTCCTGTCTAAGAAGATAACTGGGAAAGAGAATAAAAAGCTTTTTGGAAATTGTTGTAGTATTTGTGTTGTGCATCACCTATGTTGTAGATGGGTAAATGGATCACTCCGGGATCTATTTACCACATCCCGGTGTTTATTCCCACATCTATCAGTGGTGCGACTTGGAGGGTCTGTGGAGGCTATATAAGAAGACCTAGACCCCATGTATTCAATGAGAAAGGGTAATGCAACATATGGCCCTTTGAGGCCTTCTCTCGTGGTTTCATCCCGCTCCTTAAGGAGTATGATTCCACGTAAAATCCCACATTTTTAAATGTTTATTTCTTTATTTCTGATACGCATCCACATTCAAGTTTTCTAGCATGATATCAGAACGGGTTCAATTCTTGAAGATTTGTTTTTAAAGATTTATTTTATATTCTTGGCCGAGATTCGATTGTTAGTTGTTCTTTAAGATTATTTATCCATTGTTCATGATATATTCAAAGTTCGAGATCTAGGTTTACTAAACCCCTAAACGTATTCTTCTTTCCTGTTCAAGTTGATTCGGCGTCGTCGAGCACTGCCGCATCTCTTGGCGGTGCTGCATCTCCCCTTGCGCGGTCTGCATTACTGCTCTAGGTGTGTTGCTCCAAGTTCCAGAAGCCCCAGGTGAAGCCCATCTCCTCCTCCAGTCGAAGTTCCAGGCACAGGCGAAGCCACTCCACTGTTCTGTGCAAGAATTTTCAAGCGACGAATCTTCAGCCGCAACTCCAGCCCCATCATTGTGGAGGTAAAAGGCTCCATCGACGAACCCTTCACACACAAATCCCTAGTGCATTGTACGCACATCGCTCTAGGACTCCTCTCCAGCCGCTTCTCCTCTATTACCGCTCCTCCATTGCTGCAACATCCTAGGCGTCGTAGATCGGAACCCCTGGTGGTGAAACTCCCAGGAGGAACCCCTCCATCCAGATAGGGGTAGACTTCTAGGCCGCAGGCTCCACCCATCGACGACGATGAGCCCCACCCTCAACGAGCTCTAGCTGTGGAGCTCCTCTCTCTTTGCACTTCCAAGCAGGGGCTCTCTTGGTTGCGGTTCTTCCTTGCACCGCAACCTCGAGGGGGAGGTCGCGTGATCTCCCCTTCACCCCCAAGTATGATGCGGCACCATCGTCCACATCTTCAACATCTCCAACAAGTCCAAGATGCGAGATCTCTAGGCGGTAGGGGCCCCATCGGGGGTGGTGGCTTCTTGGTGAGAGGATTCCCTAAATGGGAACCCTAAATAAGAAGAGAAAAGGGGGTCCGATCCCCCGCCTTTCAAAAATTAATGAGAGTTTTATTTTTCCAAGCCTGATGGGCCACTTTCAGTCCAATAGAAAAAAAAGAAAAAAAAGAAAAGGGAGGTGGATTGTTTTAAACAAATATATTTTGAGAAGAGGCGTGTATAAAAGAAAAGACACATGCAAAATAAAAAAAAAGAAAAGGGAGGTGGATTGTTTTAAACAAATATATTTTGAGAAGAGGCGCGTATAAAAGAAAAGACACATGCAAAAGAAAAAAACAAAAAAAATGAGCGATTTTTTTAAAAAGAAGAGAAAAATAGCTGAGAAAAAAATAAAAAATTGAACGACTTAGTTGAAAAAATATAAAGCTGAAAAAATTATGATGGCTTATTTGGTTTTATTTCTCCCATTTTCTTGTCTTCTCCCAACATGGTCGACATCATTGTTTTCCGACCAATATGGGAGAAAGGGAGAGTGTTGTGTAGAGTCACATGCCAGCTTATCAGATTCTCCAGATTCAGATTCTTCATATTCTAGAGGCCAGATAGATGTTCAGACTCTACTATTCCATTTCAAACTCGACAATTGGTTTCCGAGTCTTCAGTTTGATTCGCACATGTATGCGATCATCATTTGTGTGGTTCCCATTGTTTCTGATCGGCTCGCAATTTTCATGTGTTCCATAGGGACTCCAGAGTAGAGATCCCATTCCATATGCCATGAGGACTAGGGTTTTCATGTGGTTTCATAGGGAATCCAGAGTAGATATCCCATTCTCTGAGCCATTATGGGAGAGATTTAGTTCTCCGACCAAGAGAATTTTCAGATTCCATTCTCCAATGACCTGGACTCCGACGATGATGTCTCCACAGCTTTCCATTTTATCCCTTCAGAGATGGAGCAGTTGTCCACATGATTCGATCTTCTACATGTAGCGGGCCATAGTTCTCCAAGTGGAGACTCATTTTCAGTTTTAGTGGCTCTGACATGCGCAGTATAGAGCACACTCAGTTTGATTCACACTCCAGCCCATTTGGTCCTCCTCACCTGCACGGCATGAGAAGCAATATCCTCGACAACAACTGACAGTTGTGCGCGTTGAGTTCATATTATCCGTAGTATCATGTAACGTGAGTTTGAGATTTCTTTCTGTTTGTTCAAGCTGAGCATTGCATGCTACATCTCGAGGGGGAGTGTTGGAGTATTTGTGTTGTGTGTCACCTATATAGTAGATGGGAAAATGGATCAATCTAGGATCCATTTACTACATCCCAATGTTTAGTCCCATATCTACCAGTGGTGGGACTTGGAGGGTCTGTGGAGCTGGAGGCTATATAAGAAGTCCTAGACCCCCTGTATTCAGTGAGGAAGTGCAATGCAATATATGGCCCTTTGAAGCCTTCTCTTGTGGTTTCATCCGCTCCTTAGGAAGTAGGGTTCCACGTAAAATTCTGCGTTCTTCAATGTTTATTTCTTTATTTCTAATACTCTTCCGCATTCAAGTTTTCTAACAGAAATCAATCTTCAACACGATCTCCTTAATCATTCTAATCTTCCATAAGGTCCTTTTAGGAAGACATTGAAGTTATTTGTAGCAAGTTGGGAAACACTAAAGTGGGCCATTAGCGGTCACGCTAGTTAATATTTTTAGGGATTGGTTGCTTAAGCTAAGCCGTACGAAAAGTTTTAATTTTCATTAAATTATCTTTATTATAAACCAATATTATAGTGGTGTAGTTTAGTTCTTCTAGCATATCCAAAAGACTATCTTGAGAGTGGCAAAGCATGCCACATTGAGTTCTTTACAATTTAGGCACCCGATATCCACTAGATTAAATGTACAAGAATATTTTGAATATTCTTTGTACAACTTTAAAAAATAGATGATTATGAGATTAACAATAATTTTTGAAGTTAGGGACAACACATCGCCCATATAAAGAATGCTATTGTTGAATTCCTAAGAGAGGGACGAATGGGGAGGAATTGAGATTTTCTTTCACCAAGATTTTCTCAGCTTTGTTTGACAAGCAGAGATTTGATCCTTGAAATCCAAAGATCATTATCTATGAAGTAAAAAGGGAGATTATTTAAGACCACTAATTAAAGACTTGAGTGAAGTAGAGTATTCACATTGACTACAAAGAAGATGGTGACTAATTGCAAACATAAGTTGCAAAATTCTCCATTTTTGGATCCATTAAAATTGGCTCATCGAGATGACGAACATGTGTTCGAGAATGGAAAATTGGACTCCCACAGCTTAAGTTATTTGCTTTGAAGCATTTCCAAATTTAGAAAACGTATGTGACAACTTAGTAGGATTGAGTAAACTTCCACCTTGTTAGTCAACATGAAAACTGTCGCGACCCCAATTCCGGACCGTCGGATCCTCCCATATCCGAATCAGGTTACTGAGCAATAATTTATTAAGCAATCACAACTAACATTCAGAAATAGACTGCAATTAAAAATACTCAGAAGGAAGTATTTCAACACTTTTCCATTCACAAAATGAAGTTCACATGATACATTATCCCACTATAATCATTTACATGTACGTCAATTGGAAGGAAACACACAAAAAGGTTACTAACTACCTTACAGAATAAGGATATTGTGGCTGGCTAGATGACTATGTTAGTTGGCTGGATTATTAAAGTCCTTGTGCTGGCTCACCGACACCTAATGGGTTGTCCATAAATCATAGGATAAAAATTAGCGAATGCCAAGTAACGAAGAAGATAAAAGTAAACAAATTGTGTAATTTTGCAAAACTTGTTGTCGTTAAAGGTTACAATCCTTTCATTAATTTAAGTCCTATTCCTTTCTATTCCACATCAGGGATTAGTCCAGGGGAACCCTACCATTCTTGGACTCCGACGCTGTGGATACTTCAGGATTGGAGATTGCATTGATCTGGTGAGCTTATGTTGGTGCACGTCGCATCAACCAATCCTCTAATACTACCCTGACAATTTTCCTTTTCTTTTATTAATCAGGGTTTCAAACCCTCAGCCTGGAACACAAAGGAGCACACCGTCCTCGAGGATCCGGTTGCTTAAAACCTCAGGCTAACCTTTAATCACATAACCTAGCGGCTTTAAATACATGTTATCGTGATCCAGCTGCTATTGAACCACCTGTGCCTCCACATGGCACGACCACATCTTCCGTCGTTCAACCCGAATATATTGGCACCAGTACCACGTGCTGCAAATCATTCATTTCATGCGTACTTATCAAAATAAAGCAACCGTGTACCACCTAGGTAGGGTCACACCAATACGGGTTTCTTCCGACAAACCTACAGGTTGCATGCTCGACTGTAGTTCTACTCCCACTTATTTCTTAATGTAACACATGATCCTTTTTCACTATCCAAACCAACAAATATCAATTCCCATAATGTAATTCCTTAATTCAGCCTTATATTTGCATAACCATAAAATACTGAGTATAGACTTACATATATATTAATTCATATATTTATATACTCATAATTATGATCATTTTAACTTCCAAACCCTAACTTTCCAAGCCACTGCATCAATTCGATGCTTAGACCTTATTTTAGTTGAAATCACAAAGCAACTTTTCATATTTTCTCAAAAATAGCCAAATTAGGGTTCTTCATAGCAATGAATATAAAATCAAAAATTTCAACGATCTCATATGAAAACCCAACATCAAAAGGAATGATTTCGTTACCTAATCGAGCTCTCTCTCATATACAGTGCTTTAGCGTGATTCTTTTTCAACTGGATGATTTATGGCTCCTGAAACGATCGAATTTCATTTTCATATCAAAACGTGCCAAGAACGCGAAGAACGAACGAAGAGCACGAACAATGTGAAGAACATATTTTCTCTTGAAATTTCGGCAGAGTTTCCCCTTATACAGGGTGATATTTCTAAGAAAATTTCAGCAGAGTTTCCCCTTATATCGGGATATATTTCTAAGAATATTTCGGTATAGTTTCCCCTTATATCGGGACATATTTCTAAGAAACTTTCGATAGAGTTTCCCCTTATATTGGGACATATTTCTATGAAAATTTCGGCAGATTTTCCCTTATATCGAGACATATTTCTAAGAAAATTTGGCAGAGTTTCGCATTACAAAATCATCAAAAGGAAAATAGTAGGGAAACTGAACATGAATCGAAAACCTAACTCACGAAGCAAACTAAGTAAGAGAGGATCGTACCTTCCTCCTTCGCGTTCTCCCGGCAGCGCTTAGCTAGTGCTCCTTCCTCGCCTCCTACTCCTCCTCCGGACCTCTCGACCCTAGCCCTTGGGGTGGACATGGTTTAGACCTTAACCACGGTTAGCAGCCCATGATCTTGGCCCATGATTTTGGCCAAAATTTATCCAAAACTTAGGGCTTAAGTTAGAACATTCCAGGGGATTCTAGATTCACTAATGACGCTTAATTAACACTAACTGTGATTAACTTTCACTAATCGTGATTTAACTTTCACGGCTTATGCTTATCTTTTGCTAACTATTGATTAGTGTTTGCTAATGATCATTAGTGGTTTTCAATACATCATTATTTTCTTTAGTCATGTTTAATTAGTCTTAGTGACAATCATTATGGGTTAATGACGTCTTAATCCTCCTTACTTCTCTTTATTCTAAAAATCATAACAAATTGAAACGAAGTCTGATTCACACGAAACAAATTCCGTTGGTTTTCTCTTGACGAGCCAGATCTTATGATATAAGATCCGAGAGATGGCAAGTTCATGACTTTACAATTATAACAACCTTAAAGGAAGTCTCGTCCTCGAGAGTAGAGATACATACATAATAACCTTAAAGAGGATTGTGACTATAACAACCTTAAAGATAATGAACGTCATTTCATTTATACAGAAGATATACAACACATAGTGTTATCACTCAAATAAATAGGGGTATTTCTCTCTCATTTCCGCCTCAGGTTCCCATATGGCTTCTTCAAACTCTTGGTTTCTTGGTATGTCAATCTGGTTCAACATGTAAATCATCATAACATATCTTATGCTCTGGATCCCGAATGTACTTTATCATATTTGATACATGAAAAAAATCATGTATTACCGAAAGATGTGGAGGAAGTGCAAGTCTATATGCCACTTTTCCAATCCGCTGAATGATTTCAAAAGGACCCACGAAACTGGGTGCCAATTTTCCATGCAAGCCAAACCTCTGAACTCCCTTCATAAGCGATACTTTGAGAAATACAAAGTCGTCTACCTCAAACTCAAGGTCTCTTTGCCTGGTATCACTACAGCTTTTCTGTCGACTCTGGGCTGTTATTAGTCTTTTTCGAGCAAGCTCTACATCTTCCCGTGTCTCCTGGAGTCTATCTGAATTGTAAAGGTTCTTTATCCCAACCACTTGCCAACACAAAGGAGTAGTACACCTACGTCCATATAGTGCTTCAAATGGTGCCATGCCAATACTTGTATGGTAACTATTATTGTAGGTGAATTCTACAAGAGGCAAATATTTCACCAATGACCCTTTCCATTCTAAGGCACATGCTAGTAGCATATCCTCTAAAGTCTGAATCGTATATTCTGATTGACCATCTATTTGCGGATGATATGCTGTGCTCAAGCATAACTGTGTGCCTAAGGCTTTAATAAAGTTCTCCCAATAGTGTGAGGTGAATCGTGAATCTCGATCGGAAACTACATCCTTTGGGATACCATAGAGGCCGATCACATGTGTAATATATAACTCAAAAAGCTGGTCTAGAGTGAAAGATAAGCTTATTGGAATGAAGTGTGCTACCTTGGTCAGGCGATCTATTATAACCCATATACTATCTTTCCCACCAGTCGTTTGAGGTAAGCCAGTAACGAAGTCCATGGACATGCTTTCCCATTTCCATTCAGGTATAGGGAGGGGTTGCAATAATCCTGATGGCTTTTGGTGTGAAGCCTTTACCTGCTGGAAGGTAAAACATGAATTCACGAACTCAGCAACATCCATCTTCATTCTCGACCACCAAAAGTTTGAACAAAGATCCTTATACATCTTCGTAATTCCTGGATGAATAGATAATCTTGAGCAGTGCGCTTCCCGTAAGATATCTTTCCTCAATTCATGTGTATTTGGTACACAAACTCTATGATGGTTATAATGGTTATACAATATCCCAGCTTGTATATGGAATCCCTCTATCTTATATTGCTCAAATTGTTGTCTCAAGTCTTTAAGGACCGGATCATCCTCTTGTCCTTTCTTTATTCTATCCCAGATCTTTGGTTTGTATTGGTGAGGAATAGTTATACTATCGACACTACTATCAAATGGTTTCTATTCGTTTAACATTGATAGTACACACCAGAAGTGGATAGCACTCACCAACCCATGTGAATAAGTTCTTCCACTAAGGACCTCTGCTTCGACATTCCCTTTACTGGGGTGGTAGGAGATGGTGCAATCATAGTCATTCAGTAGCTCTAGCCAACGTCTCTGTCTCATATTTAGCTTCTTCTGATCAAATAGATATTTCAAGCTTTTATGGTCGGTGAAGATTTCAAAAGTAATACCATAGAGGTAGTGTCTCCATATCCTTAAAGAGAAAACTACGATAGCTAATTCAAGGTCATGTGTCGGGTAGTTCTTCTCATGTGTCCTGAGATGTCGTGATGCATACACAACTACCTTACCATGTTGCATAAGAACCGCCCCAAGTCCTTCTTTAGATGCGTCAGTGCATCATGACATCTAATGAGAACGGGAAGGCAATCATCTTTATTGTGTCCTTATCCACCAGTCTGTTGTGGACAGTGCTACAAATAATCTCAAACTCCTGTAGATGGAGATGAGGCTCCTCGATGGCCAGCCCATGAAACTTGGGCAACAACTGGATGGTTTGGGAACGAAGCTCGAAGTTCTCGACAATGGGAGGAAGCTGGATCCATCGGTGAGTGAGGGTTGTAGTAGGGTTGTGCAACTGTCTCATGGTCATCGGTGTTGGCCTCTTCTGGTTAGGTTCTCCTCCTCCACCTTCTGCTTCTGATATCTCTCCACCGCCCTCAGGTCTTTCTGCTCTATCCTCTCGCATCTGCGCCAGCTCTCTCATGATGTCACCCATGAAGGCTCCTTGGTCTCTGATCTGTCTCTACATGGTCTCCAGAGAAGATAACAATGAATTGTTGATGGCAGTCTGATCATACACATACGGAGGCGGTCCCTGCTCATCTGGGCATCCCTCACTTCTGGACATATCTTGGGTCTCTGCAAAGGCAAAAGTACCCATCTCAGGTGCCGTCAAATGTCCAGAACTCTGTGATGCACTAAACTCCGACACCACAGGACTGACTGAAGAAGAAGGGTGGTCGAGGGGGAACAGGGTGGACGTAAACTCAGGCTCGGAGAGTGGGTCTAAACTCCCCGAAGCTGACCTAGATGAATAGGGAGGAGTGCTCGATAGCGGTGCCACCAGACGTGGCCTAAGGGATCTCCTTCCCATCATCGTGATCTGGAGGAAAAGGGCGGATGAGATTTGGAATGCAAACAAGATGTGAAAATAAACCCCCGGTTCACCTATACAACTCTTGAGCTGATGATCGTGAAGGCTCGGTCAATTATCTTTTCAATTTTATCTAGGTGATCAATCAATATATCAGAGCGATTAAGCGAGCTGGTCTTCTAGGATATGAATTGCGGACCGTTTATCAGCTACCCGATTAATTCACTCTGCGCACTGCTTCACCGGTTACCGGAGAGATCCTCACTGGAGAATGACTAACCCTAGAACAGTAGTCTGAGAGGAGTTCAGGTATGGCTCTATCCTAGTGTACGGGTCACTCTCTTGCTGCAGATAATACACCAATGAGGGGGTTACTCTCCCCAAGATAATTTTTTTGAGGTGAGCTGAGTTTTAAGGCTAAGTTTGCATCAGCAGTCCCAATTTTATGGTTATCACTTTTTTTTGCATTTTTCTGAATGAAAAGCAACGCCTAACGAATTTTCCGATTTCCTTGGTTATTTTGAGTCCAATAAAATGGGGGAGGAAGTCAGAAAAGCCGATGCGAGATCAAACACAATGATGCATGCAGAGTTAGAAATACGTACCTTGCTCCAACACTCTACATGCAGGGTGATCCACGCATAAATTTAAAGACATAAAAGTAAACTACCTATATGATGCACGAGGAAACCGTCCCTAGATGAGCAATTTCTATTAATCGTGAAGCACTAGTAGCTATCAACTAGGAAGAGAAACTGGAGTCCGATCTAGGAGGCCGATCGGTGTCCACCACAGTGGATCCTACCAACGCTGTATACGACCTCTCTCGGCACGTGGTCTCTAATCCGAGTCAAGTAGCTTTTTAAGTGAATTTTAGCTAAGTCCAATTACGGTCTATAGGTGCAGGCGAGATATTAAGTGTGGGGCCTTAGCTAATTACATCACAATCAATAAAAACTCCTAAATCTAGGGGCAAAATCCACGTGAATCAAAATAAAATAAAAGTCGAATAAAACAAAACCGCCGAGAAAACCGCAAAAGCCAATGAGGCCCCCAAGGGAACAATCCCTAAGGCAATGGACCTTGTGAAGTGTAGAAGTGTCCAAGAGTCCTGTTTATGTTACAATTCAATGAGTCACTCTCTCACTTGAAATACACAAATATAGGCAATAAAAGAAATGTAGCTAAATCTACAAAATCTCTCTAAATCTTCTTCGTGTAGGGAAAGCAGGCCGAAGACGGCTTCACGTGGGTGCGTAGGCACCTAGGGAAACACGCCTCCCTCGATCTGTGGAACCTCGCACAAAGTCAATCGAGAGAAGGGATTAGACATCTCAACAATATATATAAAAATAAAGGAAAAAGATTAATAAAAAATGAAGACAAATAATCACAATCACACAAAAATCCGATCTATATGCTGTTGTTCCCCAGCAACGGTGCCATTTGATTGACCATGAAGTCGGGCGGTCAGAATACGTCTCACACAGGGCGGAGACACATTCGCTGTGGCGACCCTCGATAAATTCAGGTTAAGTCAACAATTAACCCACGACAAATAAATCAAGCAATGAAAGTAAATGTGGAGTTAAAATTTATTATAACTCTACAAAATATGTGTATAGTGCAAGTCTGTGTAGAGTGTCGAACACATGGAACAAGCAGGATAGCTCGGGGTAAAATGCTCAAAATTGTGAATGTGATGTATTTGCCTAGCTATGCTAATTTTTTGTGGGTTTTTAATTTTATATTTTTTATTTTGATTTTTAATTTTCGGATTTTGTATTTTTCTTTTGTATTTTATTTTTTTCTTTTTCAATAATGAAGTATATACACAATACAAAAAGAGAGATATTCAGGGGATGAAATATTTTTAGGCTTTTTATAATTTTTGAATGTTTTTGTGATTTTTCTAGATTTTTCCTAATTTTTATATTCTTAAAGTCAAAAATACTGAAAACAGTGAATAAACTAGAAATCCGAAATTAAATTGAGGATGAAAAATGTTAAACAGAATCAAAAAGTCCTCAAATTAAATTTAAAACAAAGATAATAATATAGAGAAGATTAGGAAATCGAATTATATTTTTAAGATTTTTCAGGAATTTTTAATATTTTTATGAAGATTTTAGGAGTTTTTTTTTATTTTTTGGAGTTTTCTTTTGTATTTTTTTATGATTTTTGGATTGAAGTTAGAACACATGTAAATAGGCAAAAGATAATTTTTGGGAATTTTTCTAAGGGTTTGATAATTTTTATGTATTTTCCAATGCAGATAGTAAAGGAAATGCATGTTTTTGAATTTTTATAAATATTAAAGTGCAATAAAAATGCAAAATAAAAATATAGCGTGAAAGAGCAACCAAACAGAAAGCTATTCTAATTTTTTGGGAATTTTTAGGATTTTATAGATGCATAAAATAAATAAAAGAAAAAAAAGAAAATTCATTATTAGTAGGGGTATTTTGTAATTATCCAGAAGTCCAGGGGTACAGATGAAATTTTTCCACAAATATATAACGTAATATAAAATTTTCTAGACCAACTATAAATTTCAAGACCCGTAGGGGTATAAGTGCGAAAATTCCAGACCTCACATACGTACACACGTGCGCCCAGGAGGGACCATTCTGCAATTAACAAAAATTTAAGGGCTTAAATGTAATTTTACCAAAAACATCACACGTTACAAAATAGTTTCTGGACCGAACTGAAATAATACAAAACCCAGGGGCCCCCGTGCAAAAATCCCTCACCTCACACGCACCAGTCACGTGAGGTGACGTTGACAAGGACCTAAATGCAAATATGGAGACTACAAGGGTGTTTTTGTAAAAATTACAAAGTAATTAAACCGCAGAGGAAAGTTTATGTGCTAAATGTTAAATGCAAAAAGGGCTGGGTCAAAAATGCAAAATACCCAAGCCTAAGCGCGATCCAACGGCTGCGATCCTGTAACTTGTACACATGGCGCTTCGAGAACGGCCAATGACGCTTCGGCTACCGACAGTGGCGATTAGATCTCTGGTGAAGAACCAGGAAGAAGGCCTCGACCGACGAACTTCCCCGGCTCCGCTCCTCCTCCTTCGTGACGATGAAGGGTTCAAAATGGGCTGGGGTGCCTCCTACAGGTGTCGTCTAAATGCTGGGTGCCCCCAAAGTCTCCGGCGGACACCGGAGGGAGAACGAGCGGCGGCGGAGCTTCGGGGCTCCAGTACCCTACGGTCACCTTCAAAATGGGCTCCAACTGCGTATGGATGCGCTGACCTGCAAGGAAAGTGGTGAAATGGTCGAGGGAAAGTTGCCTCGACCCCGCAACGGAGTGGAAAGGGCGGAGGACGGCATATATGGCTTAGTTGGCGAATGACCGGAGCTTGCTTCGGCTTGGGGTCGACTAAGAGATTCGATGGGTGAAACGCGAAAAGGAGTGGGGGATTCGATTCCTACGTCTACGACAAGACAAAAAAATGCAGAGAAAATAAAGGAAAAGGGGCCTCGAAGGTGTGTGTAACTTGAGGTAGACCTCGACAGCGGGGCTCGCCGGAGGTGGTTGGAACTCGCCCAATCCCTCGTCAAACTCCGCCCAAGTTGGCTGGAGCTGGAGCTGTCACCACCAGCTAGTCGGAGCTCAAGAAAGGAGGAGATAATCGGGACAAAATGGGGTTCAAAATTCAAATGGAAACTCAGGGGGCTATATGAAGGGTTGACGACTGGGCGAGGAAGATCGAGGTGGATTGGGCTGATCGATGATCCACAACCCAAGGAGGACCCCTGGCGTGAATCACCAATAAACGAGGTCAAAAGGTCGTGAAGAGCGTATCATGAGATAGTGCAAGGGCTGACCTCGAAAAAATCAAGAAGTATGGTCAAAACCAACGTTCTGACAACGTGACAGGGCGAAGGACAGTCAGTTGACCGAGGTCAACGTTTACCGCCTCCTGGTTGGTCCACGTGGACCAACCAGGAAAAAGCCCCGAAAACATATTTGAAAATTCATTTAAAAATAGTAAATGATTTAATTAGTTTTAGGTCATAAAAAGAAAAATATTTATTATTTTATGAATAATTTTATGATGATTTCTATTTATTTTCCGAGGTATAAAAATACAAGTTGCCTTTTATGGCCTATATAGGTATACATATCTATATATTTTAATATGTTATTTTTATTTTATATATTTGATTTTATTATTTTTTTATTAATTTGTATATTTATAACCTATTTTTATACTCTTAAATATATTTTATTTTATTTTTCTGAAGTATTTGACACAATTGAATAAATAGAAGAGGTAATTATATATGTATAGATATAGGTATTATACCTATGTATTTTATACAAGCATCTTATTTTTGTATTTTCTTTATATTTTTATTCATGTTTTAATATATACATACATTAAAAATAATATTTACAAAATTATAAAAATATAAAAATATAAAATTATAAAAATAATGAATAATAAATAAAATGAATATTTTAATCTGTAGAAGTATACAATAGGGGTCCAAAACCTAACTTTCAAACCATAGCTCCGCAAAATATGAAATCACCTTCATTAAATATCTTATTAAAAATTATATACAACTAAAGGTGATTTTGATACATTTTAAGTTTTTATTTGAGATATACAGGTCTGGGAAGTTAGAATTCTAGAATCTTATTCAGATCATAACTTTTTATCTAGTACATTATTTTGTGTGAATCAATTTTGTGTTTTTCTATATTTAATTATCTACAACTTTCATGTACAAAGTTTCTTTATTTGGAGTATAAAAAGTGGAACTAAAAATAGGTCCCAACATGAATAAAGAATGAATTAAATAAAAGGGAATTTTATTGTATTCTGGCCCTTATCTCCCCCTACTTTATTCCTTGTCGACCTATTCATCTAGATGCCTAGGTCTCGGGTTTCGGGTCATAAATTCTTTTTCTTTTATTTTCTTTATTCTTTTATTTTGGCTTTAAAAATTGTATTTTATACACTATTTACACACATATGCATGAATGCTAAAATGCAGGAATTAAGGGTATTTACATGCATTTACTAGGGATTTTGAGGCCAAAATGATAGAATAGATGATGAAATGCGGATTCATCAGTGTACACTGTAAACCCTTCACTCCCAGAGGGTAGAGTAAGGATAGGTGCAGATGTTAAGCATTCTTTCAGTGTCTGAAAGCTAGCTTCACATGCATCAGACCATATGAATGGAACTTCTTCTCAATCAGCCTAGTCATTAGCAATGCTATTCGTGAAAAGTACTTCACAAATCTTCTATAATATTCAACTAATCCTAGAAAAGATCGTATTTCTTGACAGTCTTCGGGTGTTCCCAACTCATCACCGCACTAACCTTTGTAGGATCAACTGATATACCTTCCCCAGAAATAGCATGACCTAAGAAAGATACTCCAGATAGCCAGAAGTCACATTTGCTATATTTAGCATACAGTTTGTTCTTCCTTAGAGTTTCAAGTACCGGCCTAAGATGGTGTTCATGCAGATACTTATCCTTGGAGTAAATAAGCACATCATCAATAAAGACTACTACAAAGTGATCTAAGAACTTCTTGAATACTCTATTCATGAGATCCATGAAGACTGCTGGGGCATTTGTCAGTCCAAAAGGCATAACTAAGAATTCATAGTGCATGTATCTAGTTCGAAAAACTATCTTGGGAATATCTGTATCTTTAATTTTCAACTGATGGTATCCACATCTTAAATCAATCTTGGAATATAGAGTCGAACCCTGTAACTGGTCAAAGAGATCATCTATCCTTGGTAGAGGATATTTATTCTTTATTGTCCTCTTGTTTAGTTGTCTATAGTCAATGCACAACCGCATCGACCCATCCTTCTTCCTTACAAATAAAACAGGTGCACCCCATGGCGAAGTACTAGGATGAATGAAGCCTTTGTCTAATAGTTCTTGTAACTGTACCTTTAACTCACGGAACTTCGCCGATGCCATCCTATATGGAGGAATAGAGATAGGATGAGTATTAGATGTGAGAGAGATTTCAAATTCAATCTTTCGCTCAGGTGGTAATCCAGGTAATTCTTCTGAAAATACATCGGGAAACTCACACACTATAGGCACATCTTCTATCATTCTATCTGACCCTGATGTAGTGGATACGTAAGCTAAATAGTCTTGACACCCTTGTTCTAACAGTTGTTGAGCCTTTAGAGTAGAGATGTATTTGACATCATCACTGGATGTCTTTCCAATTAACTGGATCTCTATCGAGTTAGGAATGTGAAAACTTACCGTCTTCTGGAAACAATCAAGACATGCCTGATGCCTTTCTAGCCAATCCATCCCCATGATGAGATCAAAGTCATCCATTTCAATAAGTAATAGGGAAACATGTAACTAATGTCCTTCTATCAGTAGTACACAATCATCCAGGATTCTCGGATTATAATACTTGTCCTCTTGGTCCCTTGATCAGATAGGACTGTTGTACTTCTATTGGCACCTTACCCAAAGTGGGTACTATACGTCGAGCAAGAAATGATTATGAAGCACCCGAATCAAACAAGGCATGTATTGAAAAGCCATGAATAGTAATGGTACCTCATACAACCATGCCTGAATTGTAGGCTTGTTCTTCAGTGATTGCATTGAACTGGCCATTAGGAATATGCAAATTAGAACCCGTAACACTTTGTGGTGGTTGTTATGCAGTGGATGCTCCTTGTGAGCCATGACCTCTACCCTATCTTCCTCCGCGTGTTGCTCCATTACTCGGGATGGATGCTATACTGTCAACTGGGGTTGGTTTAAACCCTGAACCTCTCAACTGCAGACAATCTTTCCTAATGTGACCTTCTTGATGACAGTGATAACATGCACGTATTCCTGTCTGAGATGAAGACTCAACCACAGAGGTACTAGTTCCTGGTGCTGAGTTATGAGGGTATAGTGGAGGTCTAGAGAAACCCCCTCTTCCTGATAATTCCTGACCCAAAGTTTGTGGCGAGCTTACACTGGAACCTGCTTGATGATAGCGATGATCTCTACGGTTAATTTGCCTTGCGTTTGGATGGTCTACCATTAAAGTGGAAACTTCTTCTTTGATGGTTTTCATCCCTCTCCATCTCAATATGAGAGGCGATGTCCATTGCTTCATCTATGGCTGTAGCTCTAAAACCTGCAAGCTTCTCTCTCAAATCTTCTGAAGATCGCTAACAAATTTGGTAAGACACTCTTGTGGTGAAGCTTCTAGAGCGGGGAGTAACGTAGTAGCTTGGTAAAGTAGATATGATAGTCTCGCACAGTCTTAGAACCCTGGTTCAGAGAAGCCAACTCTCTCCTCTTTAATTCCTCCCAATGGGAGGGACAGAAGTGAGCTCGAAACCTCTCTTCAAAGATATCCCATGGAACATGATCTGCTAATTTCTTGAAAATTGCTCTTCACCATCGTCGTGCATAATCTGCTAGGGAGTAATCAGCAAAGTCAACCCAAGTTTCAACTGGTGCTAGTATTATCCTCAACATCTTACTAACGTCATCAAGCCATAATTCAGCCTCGACATGTGTCTCTACACCTTTGAATCGAGGAATCTTTCCCTTTCGATACTTGCCAAGTAATTTTTTATGTCTAAGAAGGGCCTTCTCCATTGCTCTTTCATCTGGAGTCGGAGCAGACTCAATGGAAGGATGGTAACTCGATTCTTCCTTAGAAAAATGGACAGAACCCTCAACTCTAGCATCCGCAGGTTTGGATGCCTCAGGTCTTTCAGCTTGTGCATTGAGCCTCTCCTCCAATGCTTGCTGCCTTTGCCCCATGTCTTGGTGCATTGTCATCATAGCCGCTATTTATCCATACACGTCTTGGTCTGCCATGATCCTGTGATGAATCAAGGCCAAAGGTAGATCCTATACGTCTTAGCATGATGTACATAAGGGACAATGACTTGTGAATGGTACTGCAGTCAATTATTAAGATCAAAGGATCTTAATACGACCTTAGTTTCTGAATACCACTCATAGTTGTCAATTACAAAATAAATTACTGGAGTAACATGGCTCTGATACCAATCTGTCGCGACTTCAATTCCGGGCCGTCGGATTCTCCCATATCCGGATCTGGTTACTCATCAATAATTTATTCAGCAATCACAACTAACATTCAGAAACAGACTGCAATTAAAAATACTCAGAAGAAAGTATTTCAACACTTTTCCATTCACAAAATAAAGTTCACATGATACATTATCCCACTATAATCATTTACATGTACATCAGCTGAAAGGAAACACAAAAAAGATTACTAACTACCTTACAGAATAAAGATACTGTGGCTGGCTGGATGACTATGTTAGTTGGCTGGATTGTTAAAGTCCTTGTGCTGGCTACCAACACCTGTTGGGTTTTCCATAAATCATAGGATAAAAATTAGCGAATGCCAAGTAACAAAGAAGAGAAAAGTAAACAAATTGTGTAATTTTGCAAAACTTGTTGTCATTAAAAGTTACAATCCTTTCATTAATTTAAGACCTATTCCTTTCTATTCCACATCAGGGATTAGTCCAAGGGAACCCCGCCATTTTTGGGCTCTGAAGCTGTGGATACTTCAGGATCGGAGATTGCATTGATCTGGTGAGCTTATGCTACCGCACGTCGCCTCAACCAATCTTCCAATACTACCTGGCTATTTTCCTTTTCTTTTATTAATCAGGGTTTCAAACCCTCAACCTAAAACATAAAGCAGCATATTGTCCTCGAGGACTCGGTTGCTTAAAACCTCAGGCTAACCTTTAATCACATAACCTAGCGACTTTAAATACATGTTATCGTGACCAAGCCACTAATGAACCACCCGTGCCTTCACATGGCACAACCACATCTTCCGTCGTTCAATCCGAATATATTGGCACCTGGTACCACACATTGCAAATCATTTATTTCATGAGCACTTATCAAAACAAGGCAACCGTGTACCACCTAGGTAGGGTCACACCAATACAGGTTCCTTCCGAATAACCTACAGGTTGCATGCCCGACCTGTAGTTCTACTCCCAGTCATTTCTTAACGTAACATATGACCCTTTTTCACTATCCAAACCAACAAATATCAATTCTCATGATGTAATTACTCAATTCAGCCTTATATTTGCATAACCATAAAATATTGAGTTTAGACTTACACATATATTATTTCATATATTTATATACTCGCAATTATGCTCATTTTAACTTCCAAACCCTAACTTTCCAAGCCACTGCATTAATTCGATGCTTAGACCTTATTTTAGTTGAAATCACAAAGCAACTTTTCATATTTTCTTAAAAATAGCCAAATTAAGGTTCTTCATAGCAAAGAACATAAAATCAAAAATTTCAGCGATCTCATATGAAAACCCAACAATAAAAGGAAGGATTTCGTTACCAAATCGAGCTCTCTCTTGCGTATGCAGTGCTTTATCATGATTCTTTTTTAACAGGATGATTCATGTCTCCTGAAACGATCGAATTTCATTTTCATATCAAAAACACTAAGAACGTACCAACAACGCGAAGAACGAATGAAGATCACAAAGAACACATGAAGAACATGAAGAACGTGAAGAACATATTTTCTCTTGAAATTTTGGCAGAGCTTCCCCTTATATGGGGTGATATTTCTCAGAAAATTTTGGCAGAGTTTCTCCTTATATCGGGACATATTTCTAAGAAAATATTGGCAGAGTTTCCCCTTATATCGGGACATATTTCTAAGAAAATTTCGGTAGAGTTTCCCCTTATATCGGGACATATTTCTAAGAAATTTTGGCAAAGTTTCCCATTATATCGGGATATATTTCTAAGAAAATTTCGACAGAGTTTCCCCTTATAAAATCATCGAAAGGAAACACAACATGGAAACTGAACATGAATCGAAAACCTAACTCACGAAGTAAACTAAGTAAGAGAGGATCGTACCTTCCTCCTTTTCGTTCTCCCGGCAACACTTCGCTAGTGTTCCTTCATCGTCTCCTACTCCTCCTCCCGACCTCTCGACCCTAGCCCTTGGGGTGGTGGTGGTGGTAGTGGAAATCGTAGAGAATGAATGGGTAGGGGGGCTATTTATAGGCTCCAGAAAACCACTAACCATGGTTAGAAAATCATGGTTTAGACCTTAACTGCGGTTAGCGGACCATGATTTTGGCCCATGGTTTTGGCCAAAACTTATCTGAAACTTAGGGCTTAAGTTAGAACATTCCAGAGGATTCTAGATTCACTAATGATGCTTAATTAGCACCAATCGTGATTAACTTTCACTAATCGTGATTTAACTTTCGCGGCTTACGCTTATCTTTTGCTAACTATTGATTATATTTGCTAATGATCATTAACGATTTTCAATCCATCATTAGTTTCTTTAATCATGCTTAATTAGTCTTAACGACAATCATTATGGGTTAATAACGTCTTAATCCTCCTTACTTCTCTTTCTTCCGAAAATCATAACAAATTGAAACGAAGTCCGATTCACACGAAACAAATTCCGTTGATTTTCTCTAGAAGAGACGGATCTTATGATATAGGATCCGAGAGATGCCAAGTTCATGGCTTTACAAAAACCTACTCCCTTAATTGTAAATCCTAACTCTTCCGTCATTATCCCTATCCATTTAGAGATAATAAAATGATGAAGGAATAATGTCAAAAGGAATAACCAATTTTTGGATTGATGTTTATGGTATTCAACCCTCATTTCTTTTCAGTACATCTCTTGAAATCGCTTTGTATGATATAATACTCATGGGTGTTTTTCACCTTTGTCATTCAAAGAATTCGATTTGACCATGAGAATAAAGAAACGATAGAATCATCTTTGAATCGTGTATAAAGACTCTATGCACTAGGTAATAGATCTATCATAGAACCTTGTATAAATTATAGTTTTTTATTGTTGTATTGCAATGAATCCATGAAATATCTACTTTGTACTTAAATTTTGATAAAAAATCCTTGACCAACACTTGCATATAACTCGTATAATCCCCTTTTTATGCAAGCCACTATGTCAATAAAAACCCGTTCATAGTACAAAAAGGTAAAAGAAAATAAACAATAAAATAAAGGAGGAACACTATCTATATTTATATAAATATCAAGATTCAAATTGACCTTATCAACATATAAACAAAGAAGAAAAATTAGATCGATGCCAAAGATAACCTCGAAAGACTTATATATCGTGTACAATAAGTTCGAACATACATAATAAATTATTTTCAACTCCTTTTTAAATTATTCTCATTGCATTTTGTCTATAAAAATATGTACAAAAATATGAGGAAAAATATCAACATAATTAGTCAATGAAGCAAACCTAAACTCTAATTTGACAAATCCAATTTTTTGGGGTTATATCTATTTTTATAAAATTCTAAATCACCCAAGCTCACCTTTAAGCTTCAATGTACTCGATATACTGACTTTGTAAAAATGTTCTAAATATAAAAAAATTAAGGGGCTGAGTTTTGGATTTTGGACTCCTTTCTACAGTTGCCATTAATTAATATAAAACTTCTTAATTTTCGATATCTCTTATTTCAAATCCAAATAAAGTAAGTATTTTTACACTGTGATTCCTATAAACTTTTCTAATCATGCAATGTTCACTATATTTTTCATATTTGCCCCACAACTCTTGCAGACTTACTAACTCTTATACTAGAACCCTTTGTGTTAAGGTCCACCTAAATAAAAGTTATCATTAATGGAGTTCGCTACAAAAAATCCTTAATTTACCCCGATAACTTTCTAGGTTTTCAAATAACATGTCATTGAATGCAATGTTGATGAGAGGTGGGTACCATGGTGGCATGTGAGAAGTGAAACACGAATGATAATTGCGGTCCTCAGTTGATCGGAGGAGAAGATAGGGGCGTGAGCTCAAGCGAGAGTGATGCACGAGCAATGGAATAGGAATGCCAGTCATATGTTACCTCATCAGATAGTTGGATAGGATAAATGTATATGTTATTTTGATTATAAGAGTTATGAAGTCTTATATTTTAATAGAAAATTATTAGAACTCAAAATTTTACGACATTTTGGCAGTGCAACCGTGAAATCCTTTTGTTTTGGCGTTTCTGGAAAATGAGTGTGTGACTTGTTATAATTACTTCTATTGATAATATATAGAACAGATCCTCTCGAAAGAGATGATTCTACCTCGTTGAATATTTATATTTATTTAATATCGGGAGAACATAACGCCATCATTGTGCCCCCTCCTCCTCCCATCCATTGAGCTGCCACCTCCTCCTCCCATGTCGCATTCTCCTCCCCTCCGTCGAGCTGCTACCTCCACCCCACTCACCCCACCTCAACCCCCGTCCCTTCCCTTCCACTTCAATAGTCAAGATTTGCCTCCCAACTTGACCCCATCTTATGCACCCTAGATCTCAATCCCTTCTCCCGATCTCTTGCTCTTCTGGAGAATGACATCGTATAAGTTACCTCCACACACGATATAGATTATTCTCTAGCATCCGCCTATTTCTTCTTGTGTTGTTGATAGTTTTTTTTTGCGTCGTCTTAAGTATTTAATATTGTTTTAGAAATCTTCATTTCTCTATTTGATGGAATGTAAATGATGATTCAATTAAATTTGAAAACTAAAAAGAAATTAAAAATCTAAAATAAGTAAAAACATAAATAAATAAATAAATAAATAATACTGTACTAATTTTATTTACATGTTATAGGTTTAACCTAAAATTTCAAATCATTTCATAAAGTAAAAACCAAATACAAAATTAAAAGCCAATTAAAATCATACAAAATATAATAAAAAACAATATACATTAGCTACACACATTGGTTGAGTGCGTTGAATTAGTCATTGTCACTTCAATCACCTCCTCAAGTTCGATCAAACTTGCTTAGTAAAAATAAGAGATATACATACTTGCTTAGTAAAAATAAGAGATATACATGTCATTTAATGTATGATTGAATTTTTACAGATACTACGCATATCACACTCTTCACACATGGTTAAAGCTCGATTATCAAAGCCTATACAAGAAGAAAGACAATCTTACATAGGGTTTATCTTTCGTTTGGAAAGAAAGTCATTCATTGAGAACACCTCCTAACCAATAACAACATAAATACAATGATTCTATAAAAACACTCGAAATATGAAGTAAATATTGAGAGAGTACGAACACAGGGATCGCGTAATAAATTTGCAATGCTTTCCTTGTCTCCAAGAACTTTCTTAAGAATCAAGAAGGTTATAGCATTTTTATGATGATTTCTTAACCTCTAATATATGCATATGATCTTGAAAGCTTCTTTCATGACATTAGTTTCTCTAGTGGAGATGGAATATGGGTCTTGGGCGGGGGAGAAGGAAGAGAGATGCAAATGAAAAGGAATAGAGGGCGAGAGGTATCCCTTCTTATATATAGCTTAGGTGGTGATGGCTAGGGTTGGGAATTGGGCTTTGCCAGCTTGATTCGACCCAAAATCCGACTCGCATGACCCGATCCAAAATCAAACTCGAAATTTAGTGGGCAGGTCATGGGTCCCAAAAATGAGCCCGTAATGATTATCGGGTCGAGTTTGGGTCTGAGAAGGCCCAACCCGCAAGACCGATAGCCCAATCTATACGATATAATTATATCCAGTATATTTGTATTTTCTCCAAATACTATGTTCTAACTTTCATACCTTTAATTCGAGTGTAGAATAAATGCTTAGATCCATTAATAATCATATCTATTAGTGTGGATTGAGGACATTATTACATTAATATGTAAGATTATTACATTAATACGCAAGAATGGAATCTGTGTCCTCAAGTGTCAGAGGATGTACAACTGTAAGTAACCAATCTGTATTGGGTCATAGTGCCCGCATCTACAATAGAATATGTAATGGTAAAATGAATGACGATTTGAGTCACCATATTTTCTTACCACATTTGTATTTCGAACATACAACTACTGTTAGAATCACGAATTATACTTAAAGTATTAAACATGCACACATGCATAAGAAACAACCAGATAAATGCAAGAAGAACATAACACATGATATTGATGTACATATGTGTTAAATTGGGTCAACCTGACCCAGACATGACCCATTTTGTTTGGGCCAAGTTTGAACTTGGGCGTGGAATTTGAAAATAAAATAGTCACATGCCCGATCCATTAGCCCATATACTTAAATGAGCTTGGACTGGATCAACTTAAATCCGACCCAACTCAGCCCGATGCCCAACCCTAGTGATGAGATCTTTCCTTTAGTTATGGGCATATCTAAATTTTATTTCACAGCTCTTTACATTTTATTTTTTTAAGTATTAATCTCCACATCATTAAGTGAGATTTATTATTCAAACACAATCCAAAGTATATCTTTCCCTCAATACATCACATCAAGGTCAGTTTGATCCAAAAAGCATGTGGTTTCGTTATTGCTAATTGACATGCATCTTTAGACCATGTTCGGCTAGGGGGTTAAACCTCCCCTAGGGGTTTTACCCCCACAAACCTCTCTTTTTCTCTCTTATGTGGGGCCCACTTTTCCTCTCTTTTTTAATATATTAAATAAATTATTTTTCTTTTATCTATTCTAAAATAATATATTATCCCATCGTATCTCTAAAAAATATAAACAACTCAACTTCTACCTACTTTTTCAAACTCCAATACAACCAATCACAATAAATACTCACTTTTCCAAACTTAAATACAATCATATCACAACAAACCCACCCCCAATTTAACCCTCTATCCGAACACAAAAAAAATGGATTACCCCATACCAGTTTATCCCTGGGTAACCCGCATATCAAATGCACCCTTAGTGATTGTTTAACCGAGAAATTCCGCGGGTCTAAAGTAATCCACACAAGGCAGGATCACGATGTCGTTGAGGTGACCTGCAGGAAAATCCCAAATTCAAACAACAATTAACCCACAACAGAAATCAAGAAATGAAAAGTGATGCGGAGTTAAAATTTATTATAACTCTACAACAAAGATGTGTATAGGTGCAAGTATGTGTAAAGGTCGAACACAGGGAGCAAGCAGGATAGAACGTGGCAAAATTGCTCAAAAATGTGTGAATGTGATCAGCTGTCTATCTATGCTATGTTTTTGTGGGTTTTATGTTTTATATTTTTTATTTAATTTTAATTTTATATTTTTGTATTTTGATTTTTTTTGATTTTCTGATTTTATATTTTCTTTTTATATTTTATATTTTTTATATTTTCTTTCTTTAAATAGGAATATATAAACAATATAAGAAAAGAGAGGATAAGGTTTTTATAAAAATAGGTAAAAACACTCAAAAATTAGGAAATAAAATATTTTGGCTTTTTATAACTTTCTAATGTTTTTGTGATTTTTCTAGATTTTTCCTATTTTTTTGGTATTTTTAAAGAAAAAAATACTAGAAAACAGTGAACAAATTGAAAAGCTGAAACTAAAATGGAGAAATAAAATAGAAAACAGTAACAAAAGTTCTCCAAATTAATTTTCAATAAAAGAAAATAAAACAAGGAAAATTCATAGAGAAAAATTGTATTTTTAGGATTTTTGTAGAATTTTTAATATTTTTAGGAAGGTTTTTAGAGTGTTGTAATTTTTATGGGTTTTCTTTTGTATTTTTTAATGATTTTTGGTCTGAAATTAAAACACACTAAATATGCAAAATATATTTTTTTGGGAGTTTTCTGAATTTTTTTATAATTTTTATGGGTTTTATAATGCAAATAGTGTTGAAAATGATTGTTTTTGAATTTTAATAAATATTAAAATGCAATAAATATGAAAAATAAAAATATTCCGTGAATGTGCAATGCAACAAGAGCTTAATGTGATTTTTGGGGATTTTTTGGGGTTTTATAGATGCATGCAAAAATTAGAGACAACGACAAGAAAATACATACATGCCTGGGGTATTTGTGTAAATATGACAAAGTTGAGGGCCTAAACGTAAATTCTCTACAAAAATTATAACTGAAACAAAAAATTTCTGGACTAAATGTTTAATATAAAATGCACAAGGGCTTATCTGCAAAAGTTCCCAGGCCCACGTGTGTAACCACATGCCAGACGAGGACCAAAATGATATTTATCAAAACTTTAGGGGCATTTACGCAAAATATCCAGAAAATAGAATACTGATTAAAAAGTTTCAGAACTTAGATGGAATAAACAAACAAACAGGGGCCTTGCTGCAAAATCGCCAGGTCACGTGCACGAGGCACGTGACCTGGTAGGGGCTAACATGCAAGGCCTTAAGAGTACGGGTGTCCTATTCGCAAATGTTACAAAAACTTTAAAAGGAAAATGAATGTTTCAATACTGATTAGTAAATACAAAAGGACCGGGTGAATCTGCAAATTACCCCAAACAAGGGCGGGCACGGATGGCTAGGAATGGATCACTTATACATGTGTTCGCACGCTGGGCTCCGATGGCGGTAGGGCTTCAACGGCAGTGATTAGATCGCGTACATGCAATCAACGGCCGAGGTTGCTCAAGATCCAACGGTTGATGGCGGGCCTGGAAGAACACAGAGCAGATTGACGGTGCCGGGGCGTAAAGGAAGAACACGGCGAGGACACGGCGGTGCGTCTCGTTCCCCTCTGATGGCACCACGAGCCCCCTGGGAGCCCCCTCAATTGGACGACGCTCTCAAAAAGGCCACGGAGTGGCCGGAGCGCCGCTGCGTCGTGGCGGAGGAGGGTGGCTCCAGGTGGCTGTGGCGCGAGCAAAAACACGACCCCAGGAGGAGTCTCTTGGCCCCTGGACCTGCAAGAAAGATCAAATACGAAATAGAGGGGTTCCAGGGGTTGCAGGCATGCAATGAAGGTGGAATGGTGATGATAAAAAGGTGGAAGTGGTGGCCAGAGCTCGAGAGCTCCAGCAAGGTGTTTGACTGCGGAATCAAGTGGACGATGTGATTATCAGACCTAAGAAACACACAAACTAAAAACCACTACTAATATCTAACTAAGCTACAAAGAAAAGCATAGAAAATACACTCGAATGTCCTGAAACCATGAGCATAGACCTACAGCGGAGATCAGAGATAGGGGGTTGGAGCCGCTCCTTGATCCTCGCATGGGCTCCTCCTGCTAGTTGGAGGAGGCCTGTCACGCCTCCGGTCCTGAGCTTGGCGAGGATGAACCAAAATAAGGGTCAAAAGAGGGTTCGAGGAAGATGGAAGGGTTTGGGCGGTTTTTGAAACAATGGCTAAAGTGGCTCAAAGATAGAGGCGGATCAGACGACTCAGTGGCCCTCTTCCCCAAAAAACACAAGGGCGTGTATAAGGGATGCACCAGGATCAAAAGTCGTGAAGGTCCTATCGCCAAAAGGTGAAAGGCGCTCTTTCAAAAAATGGGAGAAAAAGGGGTCAAAACGCATCTTCTGACACATTCCAGGCGTTGGGCAGAGAGTTGACTGAAGGTCAACTCTTACTGCCCCCTGGTTGGTCCACGTGGACCAACCAAGAAAAAGCTTGGAGAAAAAACTTGGAAATTCAATTAAAAATAGATAACTATTTAACTAATTTTTGATTATTAAATAAAAAGTATTTGTAATTTTATGAAGTATTTTATGGTAATTTTTATTTATTTTTATGAGGTATAAAAATACAAGTTACTATTTTAGGCCTCTATAGGTATATTTATCTATATATTTTATTAATTTATTTTTTTTTATGTTTTTAATTTATTTAATTTTGTTTACTATTTTAAAAAATTATAAAATACTTTTATACACTTAAATATATTTTTATTTTATTTTTTGAAGTATTTTATACACTTAATAAAATAAAAGTGTTAAAACTATAGGTATGGGTGCAGGTATTATACCTATGTATTATATATACATGTATTCTATTTTTATGTTTCTTTTATGTTTTTATTCTGATTTTAGTGTACATATTTATTATAAATAATATTTATAAAATTATAAAATTATAAAAATACAAAAATAATGAATAAATAATAAATTGAATATTTTAATCTGTACAAGCACACAATAGGGTCCCAAAACTCAACTTTCAAATCGTAGCTCCGCCAAATGCGAAACCACCGCCATTAAATAACTTATTTTGAATTATATACAATTAAAGGTGAGTTTGATGCATTTGGAGTTTTTATTTGTGAGATACAGGTCTGGGAAGTTGGGATTCTGTAATTTTATTCAGATCATAACTTTTTATCTGTACATTATTTTTGAGTGAAATCAATTTTGTATATTTATTTATTTAATTATCTACAACTTTCATGTACAAGGTTTCTTTATTTGAAGTATAAAAATTTAAACCAGAAATAGGTACCAAAATGAATGAAATAAAAGGAATTTTTATTGTATTTTTGCCCTTATCTCCCCCTACTTTATTCCTTGTCGACCTAGTCATCGAGATGCCTAGGTCTCAGGGTTTTGGTCATAAAATATTTACAATATTTTATTCCTTTTCTTTTCTTTATTCTATAATTGTGTCTTTAAAAACTGTATTTTATGCACATTTTGTACACAAATGCATGGATGATAAAATGCATGATTTAACACTATTTACACGCATTTACTAGGGTTTTTAAGGCCAAAATGATAGAATAAAGATGATGAAACGTAGATTCATCATCTCCCTATACTTGTCTTTGCTAGTCCCTAGCAAACACTTATGCAATAAGTGCAGAAAAGAAAAAGAAGAAAAATGGACTAAATTTAATTGTCAAACTTGTCTTAACAAAATCAAAGTTTGGAGCTTAAATCAGACCTTTGGAATTTTAGTGCGGTCGGAACCTTAGTGAGAACCGAATTTGAAATCCAACAGTCCCTGAGAATCCCAAAACTCTATCCAAGTATCCTCAATAGCCAGGTCAGAAATATCTCAACTCATACGCAAACCCTTACAACTATGAATCTGACTCGTACAGTGTAAGTGATGGTGGCTCTCCCCAACTAGAATGACAAAGAAACTGACTTATCCAGCATGACAACCCAATGATTCCCCAATCCAATAACTCCATCCTCGAGGAGCGGGGTATTCCCTTCTAAGTTCAAGTGGCAACCAGCTCAAGAGGAGGGGGTGAAGAGAAGAATGGACGGTAGCCAGTGTAGCTACCTATCCTAGGATGCAAGACCAGTGTAGTCAAGTCATCCAGCTGCAGGCTCACATATTTGACTTTGAAACTCAAGCTTTCTTATTGACTTTACAACATATTCACATACTTTGTAGGCATTTTATTTTTGTACATGCCTGTCTCTCTTTTTTTTTTTCTTTTTTTGAATACTATTTACAGCAGCATTTACATAAGGAGTTTTTCCTCTTGAGCCAGTAGACTATCCCTCTTTTGAAGCTTTATTGCAACCCACACTCTCCTGTCTTTAGACTTCCTCATCACTGGACGGGTTGGGGTGCACTTCCCTCCCTAGAGGAGGACAAGTGTTTCCACTTGTGTGCATCTCATACCGGCAAATCCAATCCCCTCACCACCCAATTGAGTTGAGCCATGTGAAAGGTGTAGGTGTCCAAGTTAGGTCATTATCAACAAGAGTCGTGCGTGTGCTCCGAAATACTCTACTTAGGCAGTCAAGAATCCATTGAACCAAGTCTCGTGATCCTCAAAGAATTAAGTCAACTAGACCTGAAGTACCTCAATCCCAGTTCCTATAAGGTTCCTATTATTAGGTCGGTTTTAAGGTCCAACCAAGCTCCAATCTCCGGATTTTACTTAGACTTGTTCAACTATCAAACTCAATCCAAAAAATGCTAATGCTATGCATGTGATGTAGAAAATATTTTTGTGATGCAATTTTTCAAGGATTTTTGAACTTTTTATGGATTTTTGAAAAGATGATGATGATGCATATGCTTTTTTTTGTATTTTTCAAAAAGATTTTTCAAATATTTTTGGTATTTTAATTTTGTAAATGCTTTGGGATTTTTGAAAACAAAAAGTATTTTGGATAATAACTAGGTTAAAAATATTTACATGTAAGTGCTTCTTATATATACAAGAAGTGGATTTTAAGCATTTACAGGGGTAAGTGATCAATTTTACAGATATATATATAGTGAATTTTGGTGAGATGTATCTATTCCTCAAACTTATTTGACACATGTTTTTCAAATAATTTTGAAAACTATAGTCCAAAATAATTTATATAAACAATTTTACAAACATGTGCACACATTTGAAAATCATTTTGCAAAGGTTTTCAAACAGTATAGATAGATTTTTCAAAATATTTTTGCAACTATTTTTCAAACCATTTGCAAATCATTTTTCAAACTTTTTATTTCACACAAAGAAAATAAGTTTTACAAAACAACATATTTTTACAAAGGTTGAAAACATGTAACAAAACGTTTTCCAAATAGTTTTCAAAAGATTTTTCACAAAGATTTTCAAACTATTTTTCAAACATTTTGCAAAAAACATTTTCACCTGATTAATTAATCAGTACATACAAAAAGAATTTGAGGAATAATCACATTTTTTATTAAGGTTTTTAATGAATTTTAAAGAATTATTAGCCATATTTAATAGGAAAATATGAAAGTACGAGTTATGGCTAAAGTATATACGTAGTATATATGACCCCCCTATACTTAGCTTAAGCTATGTCCTCATAGATCAGAGAGAAAAAGAAAAGCCACAACTCGTACTGAGTATAGGAAAATCTAAAGAATAAATAAACAAATAAGAGATGAATGAATGAATGAGAAGTTGACCGTCCCCCCTATACTTAGGATCGAATAATCCTAAGTATAGCAGACTGTACACAAAGCATGGAGGGTCAAGGGTGGGAATGAACAGATCGTACTCCGATTGTCTCCCCCTATATTTAGGGTAAGATATCCCTAAGTATAGACAAGAAAAGGAGAAAATGGAGAGGATCGAAAAGAATGAAAACTCGGGATGCACCCCCCCCCTATACTTAGGACAAAGTACGTCCTAAGTATAGAAAACTGTCTACAAGGGGCGACACCTTTTCGATAGATAAAGAAGATTGAAGAGGAAAAGAAGAAAAGAAGAAAAGAAGAAAAGAGATCTGGAGATGGGAGATGAGATCGTGAGAATATACACACCACTCCTCCTATACTTAGGGTGAAAGAAGTCCTAAGTATAGGCAACGACAGGAGTTATGACACGGAACGATGAAAGAACACTCGGCTCATCCACCCCCTATACTTAGGACAAAGTACGTCCTAAGTAAGGCAAACACGAGAATGGGTGGACGAGCAAAATGAAAGAGAGACGGAGGTGAACAGAAAAGGATATACAACAGAGATGGATCTACACGGGATCAAGAAGGTTGAAAGAGAACCTTCTTGCGGGACCGCTGAGGAATGGATCTGGTATGGTGTAGGTCGACATCGGGGTCCACAGTGGATAGAAGCCGATCAGGGTCGATAGAATGAAGGTCCTCAGGGACCCTAGGGTGTGAAGGCACAGACTGGTGAGTGGAAGAAGTACGGCTAGGTCCAACCTTGGGAGTCTCGCTGATATCAAAATGGAATGGGACGAACTCATCATCAACGAAAGTAGTGTAATCAGTGTCGTCCTGCGAGGTCTCGTCCATGTCAAAATCACAAGGAACGAACTCATCAGTGGAAGTAGTCGAACTCTGTTCGTCTTCTATAATCTCAACCGGATCATCTTTCTCATCAAAAGGCCTGAATTCTCGAATAAAAGCTATCAAATCAAATTCAGAATTTGTCTTATCTAAATCTGAGTGAACAAGCACGGAATCGTCGGTGAAAGAAGTCAAGTCATGTCCATCCTGTCCGGTCTCTAAATCTGCCCTCCGCTCAATGGTGTCAATCGTGTAAATTCTACGGATGTCATCAACACATCGCCAATCACAGGAAGCAGAAACTCCGAGGTCTATGCAATCCGAGCCTTCCTCCTTGGAGAGGAATTCTCGAGTCTCATCATCGGTCATAAAGAAAGTCTCTTTGATATCCGCATAAAGGTCACAGGCCTCAGGGTCAGCTAGAACAAGTGTAGTCACATTAGGTGCAGGTCTCTGGTCAATTGTCGGTGTGGTGGTCAAGACTTCGCTCTCGTCAGCAGGACAGAAGCGAATCTCTCCTGATCCGTAATCAATAACGACCCTCGAAGAGGCGAGGAATGGTCGTCCCAGGATGATTGGAGAATTCTCCCCTGTGGAGGTCTCCATGGGCAAGACAACAAAATCAACAGTATAGCTAGTGCCCTGAATCGAAATGATGACGTTTTCTAGGATACCCCTCAGCCTCTTTATTGATCCATCAGTGAACTGTACGATCATCCTGGTCTTCTTGAGAGGCCCTAAGTGAAGAGACTGCAAGAAGGGTATGATGCTAATCGAAGCACCGCCATCGAGGAGAGTGATCACATGTGAAGTCAGAGATGGTGCGGCTGATGAAAGGTCTGGCAGTGTTCTTTTTCCTAGGAATGGGACGGTGTGTGATGGCGTGGGCAGTGGACATGGTCAGAATATGACACTCATATCTGTTCCTCCACTTTCTCTTCTTGGGAAGAGGAGCAGATAAATTAGTCATGGTCTGCTGAAGTGGGGCACGGATGATCTCATGAATAGTGGCCACCACTTCGGGTTCAGTCAACATTTTTTTGAATTTTTGGACTTCCTCCATGATAAGCGTCCTGCACCCTTAGTTAATTAGAGCAAATTAATGTCCAAATTAATGTTAATCGTTCGTTGCAGTCGGATACGAGAGGCTAGTCAAAAACCGCTTATCAATTAATGTTAAGATAATTTCAAGCGGCAGATTTTTTTACTTGGTGAAGTCCAAGGTCGAACTCAGGGAGGCATCTGTCTCCTTAGGTAAATTTTAAGCAAATATCCACGTGTTAGATTTTCGAGGAGTAATTGTTTTTGTTCTTTTTCAATTTTCTATGCAAGTCATGCAAAAATCCAGCTAATTTGAAGTTAAATCAATTTAAGATATCAAATTAAGTCCAAAAATTCTAAAAATTGGCCAGATGATTAATTATGATGAAAATGATCTACCCTAATTTTTTTGGAATTTTTAGACACTAAATGAATTACTGGGAATTAAATATGCAGACAGGGTGATTTTCACTATTTAATTTTTAATAAATAACAAATCACAATTTTTTCAAGAAATAAAATTATCCTAGATAGCACTAATCATAAGGAATCCAGGAAAATTGACAGATCTTAATTTCAATGTGAAATGAATTTATTAAAATTGAAATATGAAAATCACTCAACAATTTATTAGGCCTCGAAATGTGTGCAAATGACATGAAATTTTTATGGCATGTTAAGAATACTGTCCTTAAGCTACTGTGAATTTTTGAGGATTTTTGGAACCACAGAGAATTAACTAGAAATTAAAAGGTGTCACTGGGCAAAATATTTCAAAAATATACCAATTAATTCATTAATAATTCCACTGAAATTACAAAAATGTGACACATGGACCAATAGACAGAGGACAAGTTTCTCAACAAAATGCAATTTTTAGATTTGAAAAATGATGTAAAATGCAACCTAGGGATGCGTGCAAACACAGGGTTGTAAATGCAATACAGGAAAATAAAAATACATAAAGCAAATATGCGGACAGGGACTAAAATGCAATTACCTATTATGCTGGGGACTCAAGTGCAATTTCTCCAACAGGCACGTGCTCCTCACGTGGGCTCAGCTTCACAGGGACCTTTTTGCAATATTGGAAAGCTCCAGGGGCCTCTGTGTAAATTTCCCAGGCCGCACGTGCTCCTCACGTGGGCGGCCTAGGCTCGGATGGCTGCGGAGGCTCGGGGCTAGGCTCGAGCGCTTCTGGAGGTCTGGAGTGAGGCTCAGACGACCCGAGCCTAGGCTCGGAGAAGAGGCTCGGGCCGAAGCTACGTGGCAAGCTGTGGACCTTCGGATCGAGCTTGATCTGATGGATGGCGGTGAAGACGCGTGGCGTGACCGCAGGCCGTTAGATCTAGGTGGATCCAACGGCTCCTGGGCTCGATGGAAACGACGACGTAGCTGAAGATCAGCCGCTGGATCAGATGAGAGATCTCAACGGCTGAGAACTGCTGTAGAGGGGAGACGCGTGGCGCACTAGGCGCTGTTGGATCTAAGTGAATCCAACGACTCCTGTGAAGCCCGGTGAATAGGCGATGTGGCTCGCTGAGGGCCGTTCGATCGACGTGATCGAACGGCAGCAGTGCGTCTGCTCCGATGATCCTCCGCCACCTGCGGAGGAGATGGCGGGGCTCCGGCGAAGATGCCTTAGCTCCGCCCGTCCTTCCTCGTGTCGCTGACGCTCTCCGACTTGTCGGAGATATCCCAGAAGACGTGTGGCGATGCGGCGAAGCTCTTGGTGGTCTCAGGAGCGACGGAGGGTGGTCTGAAGGCGATGGCGATGAAGCTCCGAGTCGGCTCCGGCGAACTTCCGTTCAATGAGCAGAGGGGCACCTGCAGGTGTTAGAGATAGAGCCGGAGCTCGTGCGTGCGCTCGTGGAGAAGTGAAGGTGATCGGAGAGGCCTAAGGGGGACTGAGGGCGTGTGGCGAAGGAGCTCCGGCCAAATGGCGGAGCTGGAGATCGAGGTGCTGTGATGTGCGTCGTCGGAGGTCGTGAAAGGTACCGCGAAGATGGGAGCTTCGACGCGAAGCTCGGCGGAATGAAATGGAGGCGTGGAAGTGACCGGAGGTGGAGAATAAAAAGCTAGAAAATAGAAGAGGAAATGAAGAAAAGATCGGAGAAGAATGGAAGAGTCACCTGGGGTTTGGAACTCCTTCTTGGGTTCCAGGTCGTCGCTCGAGGGGCCGGTGATGTCCTGAGCTCGTGCAGCATCGCGGAGGGCAGCTGCGACACGGCGGAGATGCCGTGGATCTCACCGGAGAAGAAACCCTTCTTCGCTCAATGATTCGTCAAATTGCTGTCACCAATTGGAAGATCGGAGCTCAGGGAAGCTCTCTGGAATGGCGGATAGCTGCGACGATGGCCGGTGGTGGAGTATTTAAAGGGTGAAGTAGAGGAGTGGCCTGGTGATGGAGCGAAGTTCATGGAGGTAGTGGGGTGTAGCTGGCGATCGACGTGGGAAATGAAGTGACTGGCGAGGATGACAGATGAGTGGGGAAGGACGTGGAGTGATTGGTGGTCGGAGATGGTGGTAGGCGTGGTGGCGAAAATAGAAAGGGGGCAGCTTGTTTCGCAAGGGCGAGATCGTGGGAGAGAGGCGATCGGAGGTAGGAGACGAGGCCCTGGCCGTTGGATCTTGTGATCCAACGGCCTAGATTAAAGCGCGAAGGGATGTATAGGATTAGATCAAGGCGAGGTGATGTGAGGCCGTGATGGCGCCACGTGGAGTGAGCTGGGCGAAGCGCGAGCGGGCGGCTGAGATCAAGTCAAGGCGAAGCGATCTGAGGGTAATGAAGGCACCACGCGTCGTGTGGAGGAGAGGGCGCTGACGATTGGCGGAGATTAGATCTAAGGACAATCGAAGGGTCGTGATGTGAGGCTGGATAAGCGGCTGCGATGAGAGGATGGAGTGCGTGATCGAAGGGCGCAGCATGTGCCACGTGGCGCGCTTTGGAAGAGGCGCTGACGGGCGGATCAGATGAGGAGTTGAGGTTAATCGAAGGGACGAGGGGCGCCAATGGAAGAGCGGCTGTGATGGAAGATCAGAGATGCGATCTAGCGGTGTACACGCCGCCACGTGGCGATTTCTGGTGAGGGCGCTAACGGGTGGTTAGGATCGGAGATGGAGATGATCAGATGGCCAAAAATTGAGGCGAACGTGGAAGCAGCTAAGCCGTTGGATCCAGAGGGCAGTCCAACGGCTGTGGCTGCGGGCGGATGAGGCAAAGGCAGCGGGCCACGTGGCGCAACCAGAGGGCGCCACGTGGCCTGCTGTGAATGGCTGGAAGAAAATATATGTGTAGAGAGAAGAGGGGGCCGAATTTGGAAAAACTCAAAACATGAAAGTTGTAGATCTCGATGAGATCTACAAGTTTCATGTTGACCAAAGACGGAGATGAGGACAAATATGATACATAAATACAAAGATACAAATATACATATATGTAGTATACAAAGTGGCCCAAAAACCCAACTTTCTCATACGAGCTCCAAATTGGATGAAATTAGTCTCATTTTAAAGGTCTTTTAATGTGTAGTATTCTAAGAGTAAGTAGACCTATTTCGGAGTTTGTATGAGGGATTTATGTGCATTTTAGTGTACAGGGGTTCTAGGGCTTTATTGACTAATTTACAAGGGGGATTTTTGGCCTTCTTCCCTATATTATTAACTAAGGAGTACATATTATAAGGAAGAGGTTATTTTAGTGAGTGGGTATTTTACAAGGGATTTTGGCTTCTTATTTAAATGCAAATGGACTGCTAAAATGAATGTATTATGTGTGTATGCATGAATGCTATTTATGCATTATAAAGGGAAATATGCCTCTATTTACTCGGGAACAAGGCTCTATTTTTGACTTTTGAAGTGATGAATCACAGATTCATCAACCCCCTATACTTAAACCTTGCTCGTCCCCGAGCAACTAAATGAAATGCAAGAGTGAAATGATTTTGGGTTCCATACCAAGGTCATGAACAAAAGTTAAAAATGGAGCTTGACTAGACCTTTGGATTAATTGTGTGGTGGAACCTTATTTGGACCTGAACTTAAGACCTAACAGACTTCAAGTTCTACAAGTCTTCTATTCAAGACTCCTCAATCGTCAGGTCAGAACAAATCCTCAAACGCAAATTCTGATGACTATGATTCTTACTTGCACTGTGTAAGTGATATGTAACTCTCCATATCAGAAATGGCTCGGAACCAGCCTCCTCTAACAAGGTAACTCAATAACCTGGTCCAGTAACTCTTTCCTCGAGGAGCAGGGTATTCCCTTCTAAGTTCAAGTGCGACCAACTCAAGAAGAGGGGGTAGAGAAGAGAATGGACGGTAGCCAGTGTAGCTACCTATCCCGGGATGCCTGACCAGTGTAGCCAAGTCATCCAGCTGCATTTCTTTACTAGTATACATACTCCGACAGGTATTTTATTTTCTCTTGGACCTGTCTAATTTTTTTGGAGTTTTTGCTTTTTTTTTGCGCAGCATGTACATCAGGAGTTTTTCCTCTTGAGTCAGTAGACTATCCCTCTTTTGAAGCATTATTGCAACCCACAGCATCCCGTCCTTAGATGTCAACACCACCAGACTAGGTTGAGATGCACTACCCTACCTAGAGGAGGACGGATGTTTCCACCCGTGTGCTACTCCAAGCTAAAGGATTCTACCTCCTTACCACCTCATCAATGAAGAGCTACTTGCATAGTGCTTGTCCAAGTTAGGTCATTATCTAAAAGAATCCTGCGTATGCCCGAGATATTCTATTTAGACTAATCAAGATGACATGTGAACATAGACTTGCAGACTCGAAGAATTAAGTCACTTGACCTGAGAAATCTTAACTCCAGTTCCTATAAGGTTCCTCTGAAATTAGGTGGATTAAGGTCAAATCAAGTCCATCCTCAATATCTACTCATAACTTGGTTCAGAACCCACTAGCTTTTCACTTTGCATATGCAAGATATGCTGATGAGATGTGGATGACATGCTATGAAAATGCAAGACTCTATTTTTTATGCATAGGTGATATGCAAGATTAAATAAGAAGCCTATTTCAATTTTCAATATTATTATTTTTTTTCAACTTTTACCCACCCGTAATTATTGCAAAATTTATACAAAAATACGCAAAAATACGCGAAAATACGAGGTATGGGTAAAGTATATATGTAATATATACACGCCCCCTATACTTAGCGTGTGCTATGTCCTCAGAGCACGAAAGGGACTAAAAAGACATAGCTCGGGCTAAGCGTAGGAGAGCTAAAATAACAAAAAGTATAGAAGTCGTACCACCCCCCTATACTTAGGCTCTGGCAGCCTAAGTGTAGAAGAAGATCAGAAATGGGGCAGACGAGGGAAAGATGAGAAGTGGATGAATGTATACAAGGCGGCCATCGGTCCCCCCTATACTTAGGCTCAGGTCAGCCTAAGTATAGGACGGAAGTGAGTATGAGGACCAATGTGATCTGGAGAATGTACAAAGAATCGACTCAAGTGACTCCTCCCCCCTATACTTAGGATCTGATCATCCTAAGTATAGTCCAAGATAGTGATGTAATGAGACGGGGATGAGTTACTAGAGTCGCGGGAGAAAGGATAGGATGTACAAAAATGATGATATATACAGATGAGTCAGTCTGAATCTTTCGAGATGCTGCGGATGGCTGGAGTTCACTGCTGCAAGGTCTCATACGCGGCTCGAGGTGTATCTGCTGTATCTGTCTCGCGCATGAATACAATCTCCTCAACATGGACTAACTGCTCATTGGATTCGACGAAGTGCTTCAACATCTGTCCTTTCACTAGGAATGTCGGTGCGTCATCTGCGAGATCTGAGATCTCGACACATCCACTATCATGCACCGTACGAACGACAAATGGGCCTGTCCACTTAGACTTCAGCTTGCCCTGGAAAATCTTCAGCCTAGCATTGAACAACCATACCTTCTGTCCAGGAACAAAGGTCTTTCGTCTGATATATCTATCATGCCAACGCTTCACCTTGTCCTTGTACACCAAACTGTTGTCATATGCGCGGTTTCTGACTTCCACAAGCTCATTCAGATCCATGTCTCTCTGCTTCTGACCCAGGTGTGTGTTCCAGTTGACCTTCTTGATTGCCCATTCTGATTTGTGCACTAACTCTGCGGGCAAATGGCACGGCTTTCCGAATACCATTCGGAATGGGGAGGTGCCTAACAGTGTCTTGTAAGCCGTCCTATACGCCTAGAGGACTTGATCCAAGATCTGAGACCAGTCCTTGACTCGCGACACGGTGTTCGATGCCATAGTCCTTCAGGAGTTTCTTCACCTCCCGATTCACAAAGTGGCTACCCCCGTCTGATATCATCATTTTGGGGATCCCGAACCTAGAGATGATGTGCTCTCTAATGAATTTACATACAGTCCTGCTGTCTGCGGTTCGGGTCGGGATAGCCTCCACCCATCTGGACAGATAGTCCACCGCAAGAAGGATATATTCGAACCCGTGGCTGACAGGGAATGGGCCCATGAAATCGATGCCCCAGGCATCAAAGACATCACAAATGATGACCGGCTGCATTGGCATCTCATCCTTAGAACCAACGGTTCCTCCCATTCTCTGGCAAACTAGGCACGACTTCGCGAAGATGGTGGCATCGCGAAACAGAGTCGGCCAGTAGAAGCCACACTGAAGTACCTTCCATGCGATCCTCTTCCTGGAGTGGTGTCCTCCTGCCTCCAAGCTATGGCATAAAGAAAGGACACTCTGGTATTCCTCCTGAGGAATACATCGTCTCCAGACACAATCCGGTCCTTCGAAGAAAAGGATCAGATCCTCCCAATGGTAGTGTCTAACGTCCGACTTTAGTCGATCGATTTGGCTCTTGGGCCAATCTTCGGGAACTTTCTTGGAGACAAGATAATTCACGATATTGGCGTACCATGGGAGTGAGTCGATAACAAAAATCGACTCGTCAGGGAAGGAGTCTCGAATTGGTGACACCTCGGAAGTATTAAGATCTTCGAGACGAGAAAGATGATCGGCCACTACGTTCTTCTTTCCAGGTTTATCACGGATGTCCAAATCAAACTCCTGGATAAGTAAAATCCATTGAAGAAGACGCGCCTTCGCGTCCTTCTTCTCCATCAAATACCGTAGTGCCGTGTGGTCAGTGAACACAGTTACCTTGGATCCAAATAGGTGAGATCTGAATTTGTCCAAGGCAAAAACTACCGCAAGCGTTTCCTTTTCCGTAACTGTATAGTTACGCTGAGCAGAATCAAGCACTTTGCTTGCGTAGTGATTTGCAAACAGGACGCCATCTCTTCTTTGTCCCAACACAACCCCAACAGCATAATCAGAGGCGTCCGTCATGATCTCAAAAGGTAGAGACCAATCTGGGGCTTGTAGGACGGGTGCGTCCATAATCATTCCTTGTAAAAGCTTAAAGGCCTCAAGACATTTGTGATCTACAACAAACTCCATGTCTTTGCCTAAAAGCTCAGTTAGCGGTCGGGCAATCTTAGAAAAATCCTTAATAAATCTCCGATAAAATCCAACATGCCCGAGGAACGACCGCAACTGCTTTACGTTGGTTGGTGGCTGGAGTCTTCTGATCACGTCCACCTTGGCAGGGTCAACCTCCATTCCTCTCTTGGAGATGACATGCCCCAACACTATGCCCTCCGTCACCATGAAGTGACTTTTCTCCCAGGAGAGCACCAGATTAACCTCACAACATCTTTTGAGGACTCGGTCCATATTCCTAAGACAGGAATCGATTGAATCGCCGTGGACCGAGAAGTCATCCATGAAGACTTCCAGGAATTCGCCGACCATTTCGGCGAATACAGCAATCATGCACCTTTGAAAAGTACCTGGAGCATTGCATAGCCCAAAAGGCATGCGCCTGAAAGCATAGGTACCAAAGGGGCATGTAAACGTGGTTTTTTCCTGGTCCTCTGGAGCTATGGCTACTTGATTGTAGCCCGAGAACCCATCTAGGAAGCAGAAGAACTCTTTCCCCGCTAGTCTCTCTAGGATCTGATCAATGAACGGTAAGGGGAAATGATCCTTCTTCGTCGCAGCATTCAGGCGTCTGTAATCCACACAGACACGCCACGACGTGGGTACTCTCGTCACGATCTCCTCCCCGTCCTCGTTGGTGGTCGTCTGAATTCCCGACTTCTTCGTGACAACATGGATTGGGGCCACCCACTTAGAGTCGGAGATTGGGTAAATGCGACCCGCGTCGCACCATTTTTCTATCTCCTTCTTCACGACCTCCCGTAAATTTGGATTCAACCGGCATTGGAATTCACGAGAGGGTTTGGCTTCATTCTCCAAGTAAATATGGTGTGAACACAGAGCGGGATTTATCCCGTGGAGATCGGAAATGCTCCAGCCTATCACCTTGCGGTTTTTCTCCAGGATCTCTAGCAAGCGAGATTCCTGCTCCTCGGTCAATTGCGAACTGATGATGACCGGAAATTTCTTGTCTTGGCCCGCAAGGAAGGCATACTTTAAAGTTGTGGGTAAGGGTTTGAGCTCAGGAATAGTGTGATCGTTTAAGAAATCTGGCTCAATCTGATCTGGCTCAATGTTGGAAGTGACTGGATCGTTTTCTGTGATAGCTGCCACCAAGTTCGGCTCTGGAGTCGGATCGTCAAAGGTCTCCATACAATCGGCAAACGCCTCGTCCGACTCGTCATCCTCATCTTCCGATTGTCCTAGAGATGTAAGGACTGACAGGCCCAACTGGGCCTCTATGTCATCGAAGATGTAGGGCGATGCAGGTTCAGAGCTGTACTCGTTCCTGAGGATCTCGCATACTGACTCATGTACTGGATCATCTTCGGAGGAGATGGACACATCGGTGCTGGCTGGGTTCTGTCTCCATGGCCCAACTAAGTCTACATGCTCGCAGTCTGTTCCGGTAGAAGAGTACTCGGTGCTGGATTCTGAATCCGGTCTCTGCCATCTTGTCTGCTTCATTTCAAGTTCCTCATCTCCGCCTGGAGTTTGGAACTGAATCTTCCCATTCTTATAATCAAATAAGGCCCCTGCTGTTCTAAGGAAGGGCCTACCTAGAATGATCTGGGAATCTCTCCAATTACGAGGGGTTTCCATATCCAGGACAGTGAAGTCCACCATGTATTCTTGCCCCTCGACTTTGATCACAATGTTCCTTAATTCTCCTTGGGACCTCTTGGTTGATTTGTCAGCGAACTGTAGAAGAGCTCTAGATTTCCTAAGAGGTCCGAGATTAAGCCGCTCATAGAGGGCTGTAGGCATCAGGTTGATTGAGGAACCATTGTCTAGGAGAGTGCGTGCAAACGCGATGTCATCAACATGACTCACTACATAATGTGCACCCATGTCTCTTCGTTTCCGAGGAAACGAGTTCTTTATTGCACAAGTCGTGGCTACTAATAAAACGTGTTTTTCAACACGGCTTTTGGTCTTCCTGCTAACCCTAGTAGGTGTGCATCTCACCTTAAGGTATTTTTGGAACGTAGAGGTCATTTCCACGAACTTGTCAAAGGGGATTGTGACCTTGATGTGTTTATTGCAGAATTCAGCCATCTCAGGGTCATCTTTTTGGATTTTTTTTGTTTTTCTTCTTTCCACCCTTGAGAGCTCGGGGGAAAGGGATTATTGACTCCAACTCAGGTTCGGAAACTGAAATTTTCTCATTAACTTCAGGAACTGAGTTCTTAACAGGACTCTGACTCTGATACAGACTAGGACTCTGACTCTGACTGAAAAGAAAATGCTGAGGCGAAACCTATGACGCTTCTTCCGCGACTGCTGGGCGATCCTCCTCAGATGGAGGTGCGGGCTCTTCATCGGTTTCGTCTGACTCCATGCGAATGCGAGAATGCTGCTTCGAGGACTCAGATGTCCTCTTCTTCTGCCGGCGATGGTGGTGGTGATGCTCCTCCTCTTCTTCCTCCGAGTTCTCCTCAGGTAGAGTGTCGGAGGCTCCTTCCTTCTGCGCCCGCGCCCGATCAGGTATGGTCACGGTCCTTCCGCTCCTGAGGGACATATGATTTACATTATCATACGAAAGGATCTCATGTTCAGATAAATAATTATCTGAATAGTATACCTGATCTTGAGGTCGGTTCTGGCCCTGGTGTAAGTTGTTCGGGTTGGCCTGAACCTGTGCGGGAATTGGGGTCTTTGGCGCCATGTGTTGGTCCTGGGCACGAGAGACCTGATTGATGTCGGTTCTCATGTCCAGGTAGTCATTCTGTATCTGCTGGACCCTATCAGACAGGGTCTGGATCGCCAAGGTGAGAGACTCCAATTCGGTGGGCTGGGCTTGCTACTGCGTAGATGCGGTTCTGTATTGGCCCTGCTGGCCATGCCGATATTGCTGCTGCTGATGGGACGGTGCTGGCCCCTGCTGATAGGTGCGCTGCTGCTGCTGGTACCCCTGTTCTGGCCTGGACTGGAAGCGCTGTATGGGAACGGGCCTGGTCTCTTGGTAGACTGGGGATGGGCGGTGTGGCTGATCCTTCCCCATTTCGATCTGCCTGACCATCGGGTCACGGCTATACCAAAGCCCGTTGATCTCGTACACTGGCGGAGGCTCCTCGTATCCCGTCTCCACTTGTGGGGGTGCATGCTGGTTCTGCTGGTTGTAAGTCTGGTCCCAGCTACTCTGAGACCCTGGTGCCTGTTCCTGTACAAGATGGACTCGATGTACAGGTACAGGTGGTGCAGAAGGGGTAGGTAGCTTGATCTTAGCTACCTTCTCAGAGAGTTCCTCCACTTGCTTCGGTAGGTTCGAAAGAGACTCCATCTCCGCGACTCTCTTGTGGATCTGCTCGACCATGGTAAGCTTGTCGGCAATCATCCCCATGCTGGGAATGAGGTCCTCAGTCAGATCTGCTACAGTCTTTCGAGTTGCCTCATTGGATAGGATTGGGGGAGACAACTGATAGGCCCTTGTGGCCTGCGACCTGCCGATTTCTGCCATCTGCTCCAGGATCTTCCATACGGCGTGCTCGTTCTTGTTCAGATAGCTTCCTCCACAGGCAGCACTGACTAACCCCTGCATCTCCGGGTTAGACCACAGAACAAGGTCTGGACTAAGATCGCCTTCGAAATGCCGTGGCATGGGCATTTCTGTACTAAATCATTGAACCTGTCCCATGCTTCATGGAAAGGTTCACTGGGTCCTTGAGCGAAGCTGGCGATCTTCGTTCTCATCTGGTTAGTCCTACTGAGAGGGTAGAACTTTTTCAAGAATAGATCCTTGAACTGCATCCAGGTAGTACATACCACCCCTAAGTTCTTCAGCCAATGAGCAGCCTTATCTCCTAAGGCAATAGGGGTGGCCTTCAGTCGGATATAATCTTGGCCAACATTGGGATGGCTAAGATTGTTGCACACCAGTTCGAAGTCACGGAGGAAAGTGTATGGTTCTTCAGTGAGGTTTCTGTTGAACTTCGGAAGCAGACTAAGGAAGTGGGGCTTCAGCTCAAATGCATGGGCGGGAACTGCGGGTGCTAACCAGTTCTGAATCTCGTTCTCCGCCAGGTTGTAGGTATCGACCATTGGTCGGTCGATTCCTCCAGCTACTATGATTTGTCCCATTCGCGCCGTGAGATCTGCATTCTTCTGTTCGGCTTCGGCAAGGCGAGCAAGAATCTGTCGTATCTGGTCCTCATCCGGTGGCATCCGTGGCGGCATCTTGTCCTCTAATTCTGGGGATTGGGAAATAAGATCTGTGTTAGAGGGCAAATTAAGGAAGGGATTACCGAGGCAATGGTCTTCCTCGGTAATCTCGGAGGAGATGAAAGGGTTGGTTTGAGAGTAACCACCCTGAGTATGAGGGAACCAGGACTCAAGAGGGTCAAGAGTCCTGGGTGGTCCAAGGTGCGCTTGGACCGATGAAGATGAATTACTTGGGGGACTCATAGAGAGATTGGTGACTAATGCGTCGAGATCTCCCCAGTCACTCATCTTGATGAAGCGAGAAGAAGATAGGATTTTACTCCTACCTGAAGCAAGCAAAAATCAATCCAAGACACTGGGTTCACACTCAACACAGTGAAGGACTCGAAATCGAGTCCAATTAATCTTGTAGTTTTTATGTATGATTTTCAAGCAAAATATACAAGGATTACACGGCCTATAGGGAAGTCGGCTCAGAGCCGGATGCGTCTTCCCTGTGTAACCTGTCGCCTAAGATACCGCCGCTCCTTCCTTTCTTCGCTCCTATCCCAAGCCGATGGATTCAATGACCACGCCCCTATCTATCTGCAAGCAGGCGGAGGCTGACAAGGCCGGAACTTCACCTCGGGGGGTTACTGACAGCTTGTCGCAAAGTACCGCAATTTCGCCCCTGTCTACCTGAGACAGGCGGAGGCTACTTGGTACTAGTCAAAGAATCTGAAATTTATTCGACTTGTGATATTTGCTAGGATCGGTTAGAACGTGATATAGAAGGTGGGGATTTGGGCTCTGCCTTAAGGTGTTCACACACACTCAAGTACCCTCACTCAGCCTGAAAACAAGGTCGGGGATTAATCTCCCGCAAGCAATTTTCAAATTTTATTCTTTTTTTGGTCAATACTGTTTAGCAGCCCCGATTTTAAGTTAGGTTCTCATTGTATTAATCCAACCACACAGCACGCCTATCGAACAGTCCCAATTTCCGTTTAATTTAAATGTGAAAATTAGAGGGGAAAATCGAGAAAAGCCGATGCAAGCAAAAATCAATGATGCGTATGCTGAGTGAAGAATACTTACAGTGATCCCTTCGCTTTTTTATGCAGGATGCAGAACAGAATTGAAAACTTTTTAATCTAGATGCACATGCAAGCGATGAAAGCCGCTCCTAGACAGGCAGTTCTATTAGCGTGAAGAATAGTTTAATTTGACTAAGTACTGCGGTCTAGGTGCGTCTTTTAAGTGAGTTGTGTGGTCCTAATGATTACGAGCACAAGCAATTCCTAGATTGGCTCGGGGAGCCGCTAGTGCAAGCTAAGTTACAATTCACCCACACATCACACAGGGACACGGTTCCACTATCTTTACAGACGTGAGAACCCAAACGGGAACCACTGTAAATGCATACAATTTTTACAAGTTTAAAAAATGAAAAATCCTTCTGGTATCTCAACAGCCGATTTGATCCACGAATAGTCGGCCTCCGATGCACTTCGAGATGCGTCGACTTCAAGAAAGCCGCTCCAAGTCCACCGGGCCCTCGCACAAAAAGATAAGAATGTCAGATAAAGAGATAGAAAAATAAAGAGAAAAAAAATAATTGGAAGAAATGGTATAATTACAATGTGGTTCGGGGATCAGACTACCCGATTGAATGGAAAATGCAAATCTAAAATTCTAAAGTGATCCTAAGCCGTTTGCCTCCCCGGCAACGGCGCCATTTTGATAAGCGTCCCGCACCCTTAGTTAATTCGAGCAAATTAATGTCCAAATTAATGTTAATCGTTCGTTGCAGTCGGATACGAGAGGCTAGTCAAAAACCACTTATCAATTAATGTTAAGATAATTTCAAGCGGCAGATTTTTTTTACTTGGTGAAGTCCAAGGTTGAACTCAGGGAGGCATCTGTCTCCTTTGGTAAATTTTAAGCAAATATCCACGTGTTAGATTTTCGAGGAGTAATTTTTTTTGTTCTTTTTTAATTTTCTATGCAAGTCATGCAAAAATCCAGCCAATTTGAAGTTAAATCAATTTAAGATATCAAATTAAGTCCAAAAATTCTAAAAATTGGCCAGATGATTAATTATGATGAAAATGATCTACCCTAATTTTTTGGAATTTTTAGACACTAAATGAATTACTGGGAATTAAATATGCAGACATGGTGATTTTTACTATTTAATTTTTAATAAATAACAAATCACAATTTTTTCAAGAAATAAAATTATCCTAGATAGCACTAATGATAAGGAATCCAGGAAAATTGACAGATCTTAATTTCAATGTGAAATGAATTTATTAAAATTGAAATATGAAAATCACTCAACAATTTATTTAGGCCTCAAAATATATGCAAATGACATGAAATTTTTATGGCATGTTAAGAATACTGTCCTTAAGCTACTGTGAATTTTTGAGGATTTTTGGAACCACAGAGAATTAACTAGAAATTAAAAGGTGTCACTGGGCAAAATATTTCAAAATATACCAATTAATTCATTAATAATTCCACTGAAATTACAAAAATGTGACACGTGGACCAATAGACAGAGGACAAGTTTCTCAACAAAATGCAATTTTTAGATTTGAAAAATGATGTAAAATGCAACCTAGGGATGCGTGCAAACATAGGGGTGTAAATGCAATACAGGAAAATAAAAATACATAAAGCAAATATGCGGACAGGGACTAAAATGCAATTACCTATTATGTTGGGGACTCAAGTGCAATTTCTCCAACAGGCACGTGCTCCTCACGTGGGCTCATCTTCACAGGGACCTTTTTGCAATATTGGAAAGCTCCAGGGGCCTCTGTGTAAATTTCCCAGGCCGCACGTGCTCCTCACGTGGGAGGCCTAGGCTCGGATGGCTGCGGAGGCTCGGGCGCTTCTGGAGGTCTGGAGTGAGGCTCGGACGACCCGAGCCTAGGCTCGGAGAAGAGGCTCGGGCCGAAGCTACGTGGCAAGCTGTGGACCTTCGGATCGAGCTTGATCCGATGGATGGCGGTGAAGACACGTGGCGTGACCGCAGGCCGCTAGATCTAGGTGGATCCAACGGCTCCTGGGCTCGATGGAAACGGTGACGTAGCTGAAGATCAGCCGCTGGATCAGATGAGAGATCTCAACGGCTGAGAACTGCTGCAGAGGGGAGACGCGTGGCGCACTAGGCGCCGTTGGATCTAAGTGAATCCAACGACTCCTGTGAAGCCCGGTGAATAGGCAACGTGGCTCGCTGAGGGCCGTTCGATCGACGTGATCGAACGACAGCTGTACGTCTGCTCCGATGATCCTCCGCCGCCTGCGGAGGAGATGGCGGGGCTCCGACGAAGATGCCTTAGCTCCGCCCGTCCTTCCTCGTGTCGCTGACGCTCTCCGACTTGTCGGAGATATCCCAGAAGACGCGTGGCGATGCGGCGAAGCTCTTGGTGGTCTCAGGAGCGAAGGAGGGTGGTCTGAAGGCGATGACGATGAAGCTCCGAGTCGGCTCCGGCGAACTTCCGTTCAATGAGTAGAGGGGCACTTGCAGGTGTTAGAGATAGAGCCGGAGCTCGTGCGTACGCTCGTGGAGAAGTGAAGGTGATCGGAGAGGCCTAAGGGGGACTGAGGGCGTCTGGCGAAGGAGCTCCGGCCAAATGGCGGAGCTGGAGATCGGGGTGCTGTGATGTGCGTCGTCGGAGGTCGTGAAAGGTACCGCGAAGATGGGAGCTTCGACGCGAAGCTCGGCGGAATGAAATGGAGGCGTGGAAGTGACCAGAGGCGGAGAATAAAAAGCTAGAAAATAGAAGAAGAAATGAAGAAAAGATCGGAGAAGAATGGAAGAGTCACCTGGGGTTTGGAACTCCTTCTTGGGTTCCAGGTCGTCGCTCGAGGGGCCGGTGATGTCCCGAGCTCGTGCAGCGTCGCGGAGGGCAGCTGCGACACGGCGGAGATGCCGTGGATCTCGCCGGAGAAGAAACCCTTCTTCGCTCAACGATTCGTCAAATTGCTGTCACCAATTGGAAGATCGGAGCTCAGGGAAGCTCTCTGGAATGGCGGATAGCTGCGACGATGGCCGGTGGTGGAGTATTTAAAGGGTGAAGTAGAGGAGCGGCCTGGTGATGGAGCGAAGTTCATGGAGGTAGTGGGGCGTAGCTGGCGATCGACATGGGAAATGAAGTGACTGGAGAGGATGACGGATGAGTGGGGAAGGACGTGGAGTGATTGGTGGTCGGAGATGGTGGTAGGCGTGGTGGCGAAAATAGAAAGGGGGCAGCTTGTTTCGCAAGGGCGAGATCGTGGGAGAGAGGCGATCGGAGGTAGGAGACGAGGCCCTGGCCGTTGGATCTTGTGATCCAACGGCCTAGATCAAAGCGCGAAGGGATGTATAGGATTAGATCAAGGCGAGGTGATGTGAGGCCGTGATGGCGCCACGTGGAGTGAGCTGGGCGAAGCGCGAGCGGGCGGCTGAGATCAAGTCAAGGCGAAGCGATCTGAGGGTAATGAAGGCGCCACGCGTCGTGTGGAGGAGAGGGCGCTGATGAGTGGCGGAGATTAGATCTAAGGACGATCGAAGGGTCGTGATGTGAGGCTGGATAAGCGGCTGCGATGAGAGGATGGAGTGCATGATCGAAGGGCGCAGCATGTGCCACGTGGCGCGCTTTGGAAGAGGCACTGACGGGCGGATCAGATGAGGAGTTGAGGTTAATCGAAGGGACGAGGGGCGCCAAAGGAAGAGCGACTGTGATGGAAGATCAGAGATGCGATCTAGCGGTGTACATGCCGCCACGTGGCGATTTCTGGTGAGGGCGCTAACGGGTGGTTAGGATCGAAGATGGAGATGATCAGATGGCCAAAAATTGAGGCAAACATGGAAGCAGCTAAGCCGCTGGATCCAGAGGGCAATCCAACGGCTGTGGCTGCGGGCGGATGAGGCAAAGGCAGCGGGCCACGTGGCGCAACCAGAGGGCGCCACGTGGCCTGCTGTGAATGGCTGGAAGAAAATATATGTGTAGAGAGAAGAGGGGGCCGAATTTGGAAAAACTCAAAACATGAAAGTTGTAGATCTCGATGAGATCTACAAGTTTCATGTTGACCAAAGACGGAGATGAGGACAAATATGATACATAAATACAAAGATACAAATATACATATATGTAGTATACAAAGTGGCCCAAAAACCCAACTTTCTCATACGAGCTCCAAATTGGATGAAATTAGTCTCATTTTAAAGGTCTTTTAATGTGTAGTATTCTAAGAGTAAGTAGACCTATTTCGGAGTTTGTATGAGGGATTTATGTGCATTTTAGTGTACAGGGGTTCTAGGGCTTTATTGACTAATTTACAAGGGGGATTTTTGGCCTTCTTCCCTATATTATTAACTAAGGAGTACATATTATAAGGAAGAGGTTATTTTAGTGAGTGGGTATTTTACAAGGGATTTTGGCTTCTTATTTAAATGCAAATGGACTGCTAAAATGAATGTATTATGTGTGTATGCATGAATGCTATTTATGCATTATAAAGGGAAATATGCCTCTATTTACTCGGGAACAAGGCTCTATTTTTGACTTTTGAAGTGATGAATCACAGATTCATCACTCCATACAAGGGGGGAAGTCGGAATCAGCATATACACGAGGCATGCCAACAGCAGTCTGTACAGCGGCATCCTCGGGGTCAAAGGTGGGACAATGTGTGAATGAATGTGTGGTCAAATGGTCTGGCAAGTGGGCACTCTCCTCACAGTCTGACTCGATTATGTGTCTCCTGAACTCTTTGAAAAGCGAAGAGGCGAGAGCCGCTAAAGAGCGGTCTGACAAGTCAGACTCACTGTCGCTGATGCGACTGCTCAAACTTCCTCAGTCTTCAACAATTAACCCACACAATCAGTCAGAGAATGAACATCAAGGATTAAAATTTATTATACCCTACTAAAGATGTACAATGGCAAGCAAGTAGGGGTCGAACTCAAGAAGCAAAGGTGTAGAGCATAGATAAAAAAATCCAAACCTAGGTCTAATAAGCAACTTAGCCAATCTAGAAATTTTGTGGGTTTTTAATTTTTTTAATTTTTTATTTAATTTTTAATTTTTAATTTTGTATTTTGATTTTTAATTTTCTGATTTTTATAATTTTATATTTTATATTTTTTATTTCTTTTTCAATATTGGAAAGTAAAGACAAAGAAATACAGGGCAAGGTCAACTATTTATAGAAATGCATAAAAATAACCAAAAAATTCAGAAATTAAATGTTTTTAATATTTTTAGGATTTTTTACTGTTTTTGTGATTTTTGGGGATTTTTCTAGGTGTTTTTGGTATTTTTACACACTGAAATAATAGAAAACAGTGGAAAAAGGGCTGGCTGTGAACAAAATGAGAATTAAAATTATAAAACAGCAACCAAAAATTTTCACACTAATTTTCAAATAAAGAGAACAAAATATAGAGTAGACAGGAACTGAGTTTACTAATTTTTGAGTTTTCTTTGATTTTATAATTTTTTTTGAAGTTTTAGAGTCTTTTTAAATTTTTAAGGTTTTTCTTTTGAGATTTTTAGTGAATTTTGGTATGCAACTAAAATATAGTAAAATAGACACTATGGAATTTTTTTGGAATTTTTCGAGACTTTTTAATATTTTTTTCGCATTTTCTAAACTAGACAGTAGAGGAAAAGCAAGTTTTTGATTTTTAATAAATATGAAAACAAAATAAAATTAAAAACTAAAAATATAGCGTGAAACTAGAAGCATACAGAGTCTTAACTCTATTTTTTGAGAATTTTTCGCAATTAAATTAGGCGTTAGATAAATAAGCTAAGCATACAAAAGTTCTAAGCCTGGCAGGGGTATAAATGCAATTATGAAAACATCCAGGGGCTCAGATGCAATTTCCACCAAAAAGGCACGCGCAGCTCACGTGAAACACCATTCACAGGGGCATAATTGTAATTAAAGAAAACCGGCTGGGCATACATGGAAAATTTCCAAAAACATATTATATATTCTACGCACAGGGACGAAATTGCAAATACACAAAAGTTCTGGGCCTATCTTGCAAAATACCCAAAAGTCACACGCCACCGTCATGTGAGGTGACGTGGCGTGGACTGAAGTGCAAATAGTGAAAACGTGAGGGTCTGCGTGCAAATATTACAAAACTTTTTAAACTACAACTGAAAGTTACTGGACTAAAAAGTAAATACAAAAATCGTGGGTTAAAAATGCAAAATACCCACGGGGCGTGATCCAGCGGTCGATGGCGAGGCTCTTGGACACGTGGCGGAGATCGAGCGGCGGCGCGACTGAGGTGATCGGACGGTTGGCGTCGCGTCTGGAGCAGAGGATCGATCCAACGGCAGGGAGGGGTTCACGAAGAACTCCTCCCCGGCGAACTTCGGGTGGCGATGGCAGCCGACACACGGCCGCTCCGACCCCAGGATCAAGGGCAAAAGGATCCTGGGATCCTTCCGCGTCGATTGGTGGTCTCCGGCGAGGCGGAGGCGGCGCGAGGTGCTCGGACGAGGAAGGTCGCCTGGAGGTGCCTCCCTGAAACTTCGAGGCTCGATGGAGCCTCCCTTTGACTTCTTTCCTGCAGGGTTAGAAACACGGCAAAAAGGGGATGCTCGGAGGGCTCTCCGATAGTCGAATGGAGGCGAGAGGTGCCTGGGATGAAGAGCTCCGGCGAGCGGCGGAGAGAGGAGCTCGATAGCTCGATCTGAGCGAGATCGAGGGATCTGGAAGGGTGCGGCGTGGTGACGGAGCGGAGGGGGAAAGGATGGAGGTGTTTAGGACGGCGGAGTCTCACTGGAATGGTCGGGAACGACGGGCGGAGCTCAGCTCCGCCGTGGGTTCGATCGAAGATTCTCGGCGATTGGAAGAACGACGAGATAAACTGTTAATGGGTTAACTTAACCTACACTAAAGCTACAAAAAGACGAAGAGAAGGGAGAGGGAGACTCACCAGAGGCGTCGGGCGAGGAAGCACGGCGGAGCTCCGGCGAGGGACTGAATCTCTTCGATTCAACACCACTTCTCACGAACCCCGGGTCGATTCAACTCCCCCAGTCACGAGGAGCACGAAGAAGGAGGGGTTTGGGAATGAAAGTGGCGGAAGAAGGATTAATTTTGAATTGAAGTCGGGGGCTCATTTTGTATGGTTGACGACGGGCGTGGAAGACGAGGGCGAGAACGCCTCGATTAGTGGTCCTCAGCCCAAGAAATCACTTGGGCGTGATTCACCACTAATCGAGGAGCAAAAAGTCTGAAGGAGTCGACATGATTTGGTGCAAGAGCGGGCCTAGAAAATGGCGAGAAGGTGGGTCAAACGTGCATCTGACAACCCTGGAAGAGTAGGTCAGACAGTTGACCGAGGTCAACTGTCAGACCAACCTGGTTGGTCCACGTTGACCAACCAGGAAAAAACATCTTCAAAAATCAAAATAAAATAGTAAATGGACGAATTTCAATTTGGTTAAAAAATAAAATTTGTTTATTAATTTATGAAGTATTTTATTATGAATTTTATTTATTTTTATGAGGCTTATTTTAATGAGTTCACTTTTTACCCCTTTATAGGTATAATACCTATATACTTTATTACTTTATTTTTCTTTTGTGTATTTTAATTTTATTAATTATGTTTATTAATTTATATAATTATAACACACTTTTATACACATAATTATATTTTTATTTTAATTTATTGATGTTCTTTGTATAATTAATAAAATAAAGTAATATATTGTATAGGTATCTGTGTATGTATTTTACCTGTGTATACAAGTATTTTCTTTTGAGTTTTAATGATGTTTTTATTCTGATTTTAATATTCACAATTATTATAAGTAATATTTACAACATTATAAAAATATAAAATTATAAAAATAATAAATAAATAATAAATTGAATATTTAATCTGTATAATGTACCATGAGGGTCCCAAAAGTCAACTTTCAAACCGTAGCTCCGCCAAATACGAAACCACCGCCATTAAATAGCTTATTTTCTTCTATATACAATTAAAGGTGAGTATACTGCATTTGGAGTTGTCGTTTGTGAGATACGGGTCTGGGAAGTTGGGATTCTGGATTCTTATTCAGACCATAACTTTTTATCTGTACATTATTTTTCAGTGAAATCAATTTTGTATTTTTCTTTATAAAATTATCTACAACTTTTATGTACAAAGTTTCTTTATGTGATGCATAAAAAGTGGAACCAAAAATAGGTCCCAAAATGAATAAAGAATGAATAGAATGTATAGGTATTTTATCTGTATTTTGGCCCTTATCTCCCCCTACTTTATTCCTTGTCGACCTAGTCATCGAGATGCCGAGGTCTCGGAGTTTCAGGTCATAAAATATTTACAATATTTTATTCTTTTTCTTTTCTTTATTTATTCTATAATTTTGGCCTTAATTACAGCATTTTACACACTAATTGAATGCACATGCATGCATGCATGCTAAGATGCTCTATTTAAGGGTATTTATAGGCATTTGCTAGGGTTTTTGGTGCCAAAATGATAGAATAAAGATGATGAAATGTGGATTCATCACCCCCCTATACTTTACCTTTGCTAGTCCCTAGCAAACACTTATGCAATAAGTGCAAAAAGAAACAGAAAGAAAAGAAAAAGAAGAAACTCGGATTGTATTTGATTATCAGACTTGTCTTCGCAAAATCAAAGTTTGGAGCTTAAGTCAGACCATTGGACTTTTAGTGCGGGTGGAACCTTAGTGAGAACCGCGTCTGAAATCCGACAGTCCTTGAGAATCCCCAAAACTCTGCTCAAGTCTCCTCAATAGCCAGGTCAGAAATATCTCAATTCATACGCAAACTCTTACGACTATGAATCTGACTTGTACAGTGTAAGTGATGGTGGCTCTCCCCAACTAAAATGACAAAGAAACTGACTTCTCCAGTATGACAACCCAATGATTCCCCAATCCAATGACTCCATCCTCGAGGAGCGGGGTATTCCCTTCTAAGTTCAAGTGGCAACCAGCTCAAGAGGAGGGGGTGAAGAGAAGAATGGACGGTAGCCAGTGTAGCTACCTATCCTTGGATGCAAGACCAGTGTAGTCAAGTCATCCTACTGCAGGCTCACATGATATGACTTTGGAACTCAAGCTTGCTTATTGACTTTGTACATACTTGCAGGCTTTTTATTTTTGTACATGCCTGGACTTTCTCTTTTTTTTCGAAATACTATTCACATCAGCATTTACATAAGGAGTTTTTCCTCTTGAGCCAGTAGACTATCCCTCTTTTGAAGCTTTATCGCAACCCACAGCCTCCTGTCTTTAGACTTCCTAATCACTGGACGGGTTGGGGTGCACTTCCCTCCCTAGAGGAGGACAAGCGTTTCCACTTGTGTGCGTCTCATACCAGCAAATCCAATCCCCTCACCACTCCAATTGAGTTGAGCCATGTGAAAGGTGCAGGTGTCCAAGTTAGGTCATTATCAACAAGAATCGTGTGTGTGCTCCGAAATACTCTACTTAGGCAGTCAAGAATCCATTGAACCAAGTCTCGTGATCCTCAAAGAATTAAGTCAACTAGACCTGAAGTACCTCAAACCCAGTTCCTATAAGGTTCCTGTTATTAGGTAGATTTTAAGGTCCAGTCAAGCTCCAATCTCCGGATTTTACTTAGATTTGTTCAACTATCAAACTCAATCCGAAAAATGCGAATGCTATGCAATGCAATGCAGAAGATATTTTTGTGATGCAATTTTCAAGAATTTTGAACTTCTTATGGATTTTTGAAAAGATGATGCATGTATGCATATGCTTTTTTTTGTATTTTTCAAAAAGATTTTTCAGATGTTTTTGGATTTTAATTTTGTAAATGTTTTTAGGCTTTTTGAAAACAAAAAGATTTTGGCTGAAAAATAGGTTAAAATATGTACACGGGAGTGCTTCTTATATATACAAGAAGTGGATTTTAAGAATTTACAGGGTAAGTGATCAATTTTATACACACATATATATAGTGGATTTTGGTGTGATGTATGTATTCCTCAAACTTATTTGACACAAGATTTTCACACAAATTTTTGAAAACTATAGTCCAAAATACTTTTTACAAACATTTTTGCAAATATGTACACACATTTGAAAATCATTTTGCAAAGGCTTTCAAAACACTATATATAGGTTTTTCAAAACATTTTTGCAACCATTTTTTCAAACCATTAGCAAATCATTTTTCAAACATTTTATTTCACACAAAGAAAAGAAATTTTACAAACCACACATTTTTACAAAGGTTGAAAACATGTAACAAAACGTTTTCAAAATAGTTTTCAATAAATGTTCACAAAGATTTTCAAACTATTTTTCAAACATTTTGCAAAAAACATTTTCACCTGATTTATTAATCAGTAAATATAAAAAGAATTTGAGGAACAAAACATCTTTTTATTAAGGATTTTAATGAATTTTAAAGAATTATTAGCCATATTATTAGGAAAATACGGAAGTACGAGTTATGGCTAAAGTATATACACAGTATATACGACCCCCCTATACTTAGCTTGAGCTATGTCCTCATAGATCGGAGAGGAAAGAGAAGACATAACTCGTACTAAGTATAGGCAAGTCTAAAGAACGAATGAACCAATGAATGAGAAGTTGACCGTCCCCCCTATACTTAGGATCAAATAATCCTAAGTATAGCAGACTGTATACAAGGCAGGGAGGGTCAAGGGTGGGAATGAACAGATCGTACTCGGGTTGTCTCCCCCTATACTTAGGGTAAGATATCCCTAAGTATAGACAAGAAGAGGAGACAATGGAGAGGATCGAGATAAATGAAGGAACTCGGGGTACGCACCCCCCTATACTTAGGACAAAGTACGTCCTAAGTATAGAAGACTGTCTACAAGGGGCGGCACCTTTTTGATAGATGAAGAAGGTAGAAGAGGAGAAGAAAATAAGAAAAGAAGAAAAGAGATGAAATTGGATATGAACAACTCGGGATGCGCATCCCCCCTATACTTAGGATAGAGTGCATCCTAAGTGTAGCAGTGATGAAAGGGATGGCATCAAATCGGTAGAATAAGAGAAAAGAAATTGAAAAGAAGAAAAGAAGAAAAGACAAAAAGGGAACTCATTCAAAAATGTTTTGATGCGCTCTGCCTTCCTCTGCCTCTTTCGAGTTATTCAGCTCATCCTCATAAATTACTTGAATTGAGTCAACGACGGCCATGAATGTGTCATGTTCAAGGTATGGCTTCAGAAGCTATCCATTGACTACAAAAGGCTGTGCGTCAGCTGACAGATTGGATATCAATACACTTCCGTTGTCACGCACCTGCTAACCATGAACGACCCAGTCCATTTGCTCTTCAATTTGCCTGGAAAGATCTTTAATTTCGCATCGAACAACCATACCTTCTGACCTGGATCAAAGGACTTGTGGCGGATGTGCTTGTCATGCCATGTTTTGACCTTCTCCTTGTACATCAGGCTGTTGTCATATGCATAATCTCTGAATTCCAATAATCTGTTCAGATCTAGTTTCCTGTTCTTTCCTGCTTGCTTGGAGTCCAAATTACAAATATTAATAGCCCATAAAGATTTGTGGATGAGTTCCACGGGCAAATGACATGGCTTGCCATACACCAGGCGGTAGGGAGACATTCCCAAGGGTGACTTGTACGCTGTTCTGTAGGCCCAAAGAACGGAGTCAAGCAGCTGAGACCAGTTCTTGCGATCCGGATGCACAAGTTTCTGTAGAATCATTTTGATCTCCCTGTTAGAACATTCAGCTAAGCCATTAGACTGCGGGTGGTAGGGTGAAGCAACACGATGCTCGATGTAGAATTCTTGGGTCAGCTTCTTCACCTCTCTATTTATGAAATGACTACCCCCATCAGATATGAGAATTTTGGGGATTCCGAACCGTGCTATGATGTGATCTCTTAAGAATCGACAGACAGTCCTACTGTCGGCGGCTCGGGCGGGAATAGCCTCCACCCAACGACTGACATAGTCGACAGCAAGCAGAATATATTCATAGCCCTGACTGTTAGGAAACGGGCCCATAAAGTCGATGCCCCATGCGTCAAAGACATCTGAGATCTGAATGTACTTCAAAGGCATCGTATCTCTCATTCCTATGGTTCCTCCCATCTTCTGACAGTCGGTGCAACATTGGACATACTCGTCTGCATCTTTGAATAATGAAGGCCACCAGAGGCCTTTTTGAAGAACCTTTGCTGCCGTTCGTTTGCCTGAATGGTGTCCTCCCGAATCTTGATCATGACATAGAGCGAGGACACTTGGAACTTCCTCCTGAGGAATACACCTTCGCCAGATGCAATCTGCTCCCTCACGAAACAGATACGGATCTTCCCATTGGTAAAAATGGATTTTAGACAAAAATCTGTCTATCTTCAACTTAGGCCAGTCCTGTGGGATTTTCTTGGCAACTAGATAATTCACAATGTCCGCATACCAAGGAAGTGAGGTGACAGACAGAATCGATTCATCTGGAAAGGTCTCCGTGATAGGCTGCAAGTTCAGCTCAGGAGACTCTGGTTCAGGAAGTCTTGACAGATGATCAGCCACTACATTCTTTACCCCAGGTTTATCTCTGATTTCCAAGTCAAACTCCTGGAGGAGAAGGATCCACCGGATGAGACGTGGTTTGGCGTCCTTCTTCTGCTGTAGATACCGAATGGCCGAATGATCAGTGTAAATGATAACCTTGGACCCAAGGAGGTAAGATCTGAACTTCTCCAAAGCAAAGACTACCGCTAGCAGCTCTTTTTCAGTGACAGTGTAGTTTCTCTGGGCTTCATCGAGCGTTCGGCTAGCGTAGTGAATCGAAAATGGTATATTGTCTTTCCTCTGTCCCAGTACAGCTCCGATGGCATAATCTGACGTGTCGGTCATAATCTCGAAAGGCTGAGTCCAAATTGGTGGCTGTAGGACAGGGGCCTGCGTGATGAGCTCTTTCAACTGATTAAAGGCAAGGAGCACACGGTCGTCTACAATGAACTCATTGTCCTTGCCGAGCAACTCAGTCAACGGTCTGGCCAGTTTGCTGAAATCTTTGATGAATCGTCGGTAAAAACCAACATGGCCTAAGAAGGACCGAACTTGCTTGATATTTGTAGGTGGCTCAAGTTTCGAAATTACATCCACCTTGGCTGGGTCGACCTCCATGCCACGTTTCGAAACAACATGACCCAGCACAATTCCTTCGGTCACCATGAAATTGCTCTTCTCCCATGAGAGTACAAGATTCACTTCGCAGCATCTCCGTAAGACTCGGTCTAGATAGTCCAGACATTGATCAAATGAATCCCCGTAGACCGAAAAATCGTCCATAAAGACCTCGAGAAAGCTACCCACCATATCGGCAAAAACTGCAAGCATACACCTCTGAAATGTAGCTGGGGCGTTGCATAGCCCGAACGGCATTCGTCTGAAGGCATACGTGCCAAAAGGACAGGTGAACGTGGTCTTCTCTTGATCTTCAGGAGCAATGGCAACTTGATTATACCCAGAGTAGCCGTCCAAGAAACAGAAATATTCCTTCGCGGCCAATCGCTCCAAGATCTGGTCGATGAAGGGTAGCGGAAAATGATCCTTCTTGGTGGCGAGATTGAGTCTTCTGTAGTCTATGCACACTCGCCAAGAAGTCGGTACTCTGGTTGCGATCTCCTCTCCTTTGTCATTTTTCACAATGGTGATCCCTGATTTCTTGGGCACAACATGCAGAGGGCTCACCCATTTGCTGTCGGAGATGGGATAAATGAATCCCGCATCACACCATTTCTGGATTTCTTTCATAACCACCTCTCACAGATTCCGGTTTAATCTTCTTTGCAGTTCACGAGAGGGTCTGCAATCGTCTTCCAGAAAGATGCGGTGCGAGCAGAGTGACGGATTGATCCCATGGAGATCGGACGTTCGCCAGCCAATTGCCTTGCAGTTGCGTTCAACAACCTCCATCAGACGAGATTCTTGATCTTCGGTCAGATGTGCATTAATGATGACCGGGTACATGTTTGGTTCTCCCGCAAGGAAGGCATACTTCATATTGGAGGGCAAGGGTTTTAGCTCTAGTGGGGACTGAGCTGCTTCAACAGTGACCTCAGCTATTAGTACAGGTGGTGATTCTTTCAACTGTGCAATGTCCACCATAGTCTGCTCTGTTTCTTCTCTCAGATCCTGACAGAATTCCGCAATGATGTCATCTTCATCAGAAAATGCTTCAAAACTTGGCTCTTGGTTCTGAAGGCACATCACCCCCACGGTAGTGTCTTGTAGTGCATCAGCGAGTTCCTCATCTTGATCGATACAAGGAAATTCGACTGCGGTCTCCACTTCCTCCTCGGGACGGAGGAGTTCATGGATCTCATTATCATCCAGGAATAGGTTGGTATCTTGAATTCCTGATAGAAAATCACAGTCTTCATCGTGCTCGATCACCCTTGCACACGATGCAGATCTCGGTTCAGCTGGCGTTCCCTCAGACAGGGTCTCGACTCGGATAATCTCATTGCCAGCTCCAAAAGTGATTTCTCCCGTCCCATAATTCACCACTGCGTTTGATGTCCGCAGAAATGGTCTTCCGAGTATGATCGGGGTAAGGAGCAACGGAGCGGGGACGTCCATATCTAAGACCACAAAATAGGCCGGGAATGACTTTCCCTGAACCGTGACGATCACGTCCTCCAACAGGCCCCTAGGCCGCTTGACTGACTTGTCTGCAAATTGCAGAATCATCTTTGTAGGCTTGAGCGGTCCTAACTTGAACTCCGTGAGTAGTGAGGCTGGCATCAGATTGACAGATGACCCACTGTCGAGGAGTGTTCGTTCGAACTCCTGCTCGAACATCTGACAACGTACAAGAGGTGCTCCCATATCTGGCTTTTTATCCGGGAGGTTGCTGATGGCGTTGACGGTGGCCATAGTGAGGATGTGTTTTTCGGATTTACCACCTTTGCTTCGGGAATTGTGGGGTGTTGGCCTGCGCTTGGTTGTACATGCCTCTTTCAATCCTTTCTTAACGGCGGGCAAGTACTCAAGAGCTTTCATCAATGGCATATTCAGCACCAAGTTTTGAATGATTTCTATGATAGCAGGGTCAGACAAAGCACTTTTCAAATTTTTCATTTTTTTGTGTTTTTTCATTGCTTCAGGAAAAGGAATATTTACAAACTCTTCACCAATATCATTCAAAATAGTGTCCGTATTGTTGTTTACAGGTAGATGACAAAAAAGAATAGATTCATCTACAATTTGCGGACCAAAAATGACAGGCTCGGCTTCAGGTGCTGGCGTTGGACTCGCTGCAGGTGCGGTGCTCCTCCTGTCAGGAGCCGGCTGTAAGGTAGGTGCAGGCGTCTCCAATGCTGGCTGATCTCCACCGAAGTTGCTGCTATCTTTTTTGTGTTTTTCTGTTTTCTTCATTTTTTTGTGGTTTTCTGGATGCTGGTGCTGCTCCCAAAATATCGGCTGGCCCTGGTGTTGGCTGGGCTGACGATTCCCCGTCAGATGCAATGTGCTTTCCCTTCACCGTCACCGATGGCTGGAGTGTCCTACCGCTCCTGCTTCTTGCGTCGGAAATTGTCAGGCTTAGCTTCGACCTGGGCTAGTATGACGGTTTTGGCTGCTGTCAGGTCGTCGATCTTCTGGTTCATCTCAGCCATGTTCTTCATTAACTGCTCTAAACAAGCTAGGGCCAGATTGGCAGGTACAATCTCAGAAGATTCCCCCTGCTGGGGTCTAGAATGCTGGTATTGCGGCTGAGATTGCGACTGGTATCCTTGTGCAAATTGTTGAGGAGGGGGGTTTGAGGAGTACTGTGAGTTGTGCTGATTGAATTGGGCAGCCGGCTGTTGGTGGTAGCCCTGTCCTCGATATCCGGACTGCTGAGGACCATGTTGGTAATTCTACCTCCAAGTGTTCCCGTGTGAGGGAGGCTGGTACTGGTAAGGCTGCTGGAAGGGTCTCCCACCCTGCTGTTGCTGATGGAAGGGCCTGTTGCCCATGTTCTGACCCTGAGAGTGTCCCTGAGGACGGGTCAGTTGCGCTTCATCGTTCCAGACACCATTGATCTCCTGGATCAACGGCGGGGGTGGAGAGAACTGCTCGGAGTATGAGGGCTGGTGCTCTGGTTGGTATACAACCATCTGCGTCTGAGGCTGCGGTGGCTGCTCCGGAACCTGCACGTAGTACACGTGCTGGACAGGCTGGGGCTGCGGTGGAGTCGGCTGAGGGTTTTGCTGCACTGTAGGCTCCTTCTTCTCAGCGTTCGGCTCGGCAGAGGTAGACACAGCGTTGCACATGTTTGCATTCAATGCTCGGACGAGCTGCTCCAGCTGCTGGGAGATCTGGTCGAGCTTCTCCAGACCTTGGGTCCTCTTCTCTATGACTGCCAGCTTTTCGAGGTCCTGCGACCTCTTCTCGATGATATCCACTTTGGACAAGTGGCTCCCAATGATGCTCAAGTTGGAGCTCTCATCTTTGTCCTCGGTGTGAGAAGCCATGTTAACTGGCTTGCTGATGGCGGTTGGTGTCTTCATGTAAACTCTAGATGAGGATTGGGCTGCTTCTCCCTCAGCCATTTCTTCGAAGACGTTCCATACTACATCTTCGTCCTTGTTAAAATGTGAACCGCCGCAAGCTGCATCCACGAGCTTTTGGCTCTCAAATGATAGCCCCCCGAAGAAATGCTGTACGAGACTGGTTTTTGGTATTTCATGGTGGGGGCACTTTTCTTGGAGATCTTTGAATCGTTCCCACGCTTCATGGATAGTCTCGTGGGGCTGCTGGCAGAAACTGGAGATCCGGGCACGCATCTGATTTACTCTCCCCAGGGGATAAAATTTATGGAGAAAGGCAGATTTCAACTCCTCCCAGGTGGTGACGACCTTCCCGAGATGGTCGACCCAGTAAAGGGACTTGTCTTGAAGGCTGAAAGAGAACGCGGTCATCTTGATCACATCCAGGGGAACTCCAGGGTAGTGAGCAGTGGAGCAGATGCAGTTAAACTTCTTGAGAAAAATATATGGCTCTTCAGTGGTGTTCCCATGAAAAGTGGGAAGCAATGACAGAAAATGCGGCTTCAGCTCGAAGTGGGCGTGCATACGCGGAATTTGGATCCACTCAGTGATGCGCCCTGCTCCTGGGTTGTATGTCTGCTTGAGTGTGGGCTTGGGCTGCGGTGGATCTTCTTCTGCTGCTTCATATTCGGGTCCCACTAAAAACTCATCATTGATTTCATGGTCATTGGGATCGTAGTTCGGATCATCCTCCCGTCGGCCGTCTCTCACATCGGCCCTTCTCCTCAGATCATTCAGCATGTCCTGGAAGGCTGTCTGGGCCAGGGCCTGGTTAGTCAACTGCTGCTGAATGGCTTGAATGGAAGCCAGCAGTTGACTGTTAACCTCACCCTGCGTGGTATATTGTCTTCCCCTGTATTGGCTTCAGGCTCTTGCTGGGGCTGTGGTCCTTTCCCTCTTCCTCCTGCCATCTCAGACTGTACTTGAATCTTTGACTCTTGATCGGGTTGAGGATCTGCATGACGGAGTAAACCCTGATCAGTATCTTCCTCAGCACCAACTGTTGAGATGAATCTGGGATTAAGGTCAATCCCAGAATGTTGAGAACGGAGCATATGATATTGACTGAAATCGACCTCCATCCACAAGGGATTATTTCGGGGACAAGAGTAGTCCCGGTGTATTGGAAGGGGAAGAGCTAGTTCGGGTTGCGAGTCCATCCCGAATAGCGGGTTAATTGGAGAAAGGCAAGTATTGAAAGAGGCTAGAATAGGGGAATCCAAAGAGACATCCGCAAGATCCGAATTAACTCTTCAGAGATTACCCCTCTTTATTGAAGATGTCGATGGCACGGAATTGATGTGGGTGTCGGCAAGGTCCCGACTAAACCATCCGTGTAACGACATCTTGAGAAGATCAAGAGGAAGGGATGTTGGATGAAGAGCACGAGGGTAACAAGAAATAAAGAGGATTGTAAAACAGTAGAAGGCTCACAATGAGCAAGGGTCAAATAGAAGGGGAGCAAAATTTGCGCAAAGGCGTGATATTTTTGATGTTTGACCTAAATGTAGTTAGCAACCAAACACAAGACAAGGGAGTTCACCAACTCGACGCGTGAAGCCGTGAAAGTTCGGCTTTTATCTTTGTAAGTTTTATCTTGATTTCAGGAATTTATCTTTGAACGAGTCCTTAGAGCGCTACGCCTATAGGAGCGAGAGTACCGCCGGAAAAGTATTCCCGTACTTGTCCTCCTCCTGTGTAACCTGTAACATGCGCTTTTTAAGGTCCTTGTAACCCTTCCTGGATCCCTACTCAGCCAAAGAAATAGAGGGAGGAAGCCGATAGGCGAAACCGATACTTCAGATCTCGCTCGCAACGGAATCACCCGTGAGCGTGCAAGACCCTACTCGGACGCAGCCGGTGAGACAGACACCCTCGTGAAGGCGTGGCCTATGCTCGGTACTTCGGACAAGGTCGATGCTCACACAATAGTGAGTCACCAATGGCGACCAAGCCCTACTCGACTACGTACGATAGTAGCGCCAATACTTCGGAAATCCAGGCGATACACAAGGCAGCCACAAGTTGGGTTTTTGGCTCTAATCCTTACGAAGCGCTCACCTCACTTGGAAGGAGACCTTCCCATGCAACCTGAAAACAAGTGAGGGTGTTACTCTCCCCAATCAATGAGTCCAATTACCAATTTTTATTTAGGTCAAGTTTTCTTAGCAGTCCCTTTTTTAAATTTTTTTGTGTTATCGCTTCTTTTGAGTAGATTCAAACAAGCGCCTAACGATTTTGTATTTTCTTTATCCTACTTTGTCCAAAATCAGAGGGAGAAAAGAGTCGGGAAAAGCCAATGCAAGTCGGCACCAAGATTGAAATCTCACCTTTGTACATAGATGATGAATGCCAAGTGAGTAGACTTACAGTGAATCCCAGCTCTCTCCATGCGGGATGCAAAGCAGAAATTTATAAACCTAATCTATATGTCGGTATGCAAGCGGAAATCGTCCTAAAATAGGCAATTGCTAACGTGAAGAACCACGAGTTAACCGTCAACTCCCAATCCTAATGTTCGGTCTAGGCTCACTCCTCCTCTGCTCAACACATTTGAGTTAGGAGAAAGCGCTTGTGTGGAGTGAGCTCGCGGCACGCGGATCGAGAGCCAATGATCAACTACTTAATTAATCTAAGTCCAAATACGAACTATAGGAACATGCAAGAGTTATTAGGTGTTTGGACCTAGGCTAATCGAATCAAGCATGACCTAATATAAGAGCTCAATCCACAAAAGAAATAAAAAGAAAACAAAACCGGAAAATGACAGTCGATCAAAACACGAAAAAGCCGCGGTGAGCCCCCGGGTGAACAAACACCCGGAAATTGGGCCCGAAGTGTTCAAGCGTCCAAGTCCTGTATTATTACAAATTAATCAAATACTCTCTCTTACAAAAAAAAATAAAAGCAACTCTCTCTCTCTAGTTTTCCTGCTCTCTCCTGCCGGCTAGGGTAGAATAGCCGGCTCCTCCTCCCAAGGCTGCTCAGGATCCCCTAGGCGATCCTCCTCGGTCGGCGGTCCCTCGCAAGAAGACAAAAGAGATGTCAGATAGTTCAAAACAAATGATAAACAAAAGACAAATAAGCAAAAATGGCTAAGTACTGAAAAGACCCAACAGGTACTCTACAAGCCGATGCTCCCCGGCAACGGCGCCATTTGAAAAGCGAAGAGGCGAGAGCCGCTAAAGAGCGGTCTGACAAGTCAGACTCACTGTCGCTGATGCGACTGCTCAAACTTCCTCAGTCTTCAACAATTAACCCACACAATCAGTCAGAGAATGAACAGCAAGGATTAAAATTTATTATACCCTACTAAAGATGTACAATGGCAAGCAAGTAGGGGTCGAACTCAAGAAGCAAAGGTGTAGAGCATAGATAAAAAAAATCCAAACCTAGGTCTAATAAGCAACTTAGCCAATCTAGAAATTTTGTGGGTTTTTAATTTTTTTAATTTTTTTATTTAATTTTTAATTTTTAATTTTGTATTTTGATTTTTAATTTTCTGATTTTTATAATTTTATATTTTATATTTTATATTTCTTTTTCAATATTGGAAAGTAAAGACAAAGAAATACAGGGCAAGGTCAACTATTTATAGAAATGCATAAAAATAACCAAAAAATTCAGAAATTAAATGTTTTTAATATTTTTAGGTTTTTTTACTGTTTTTGTGATTTTTGGGGATTTTTCTAGGTGTTTTTGGTATTTTTACACACTGAAATAATAGAAAACAGTGGAAAAAGGGCTGGCTGTGAACAAAATGAGAATTAAAATTATAAAACAGCAACCAAAATTTTTCACACTAATTTTCAAATAAAGAGAACAAAATATAGAGTAGACAGGAACTGAGTTTACTAATTTTTGAGTTTTCTTTGATTTTATAATTTTTTTTGAAGTTTTAGAGTCTTTTTAAATTGTTAAGGTTTTTCTTTTGAGATTTTTAGTGAATTTTGGTCTGCAACTAAAATATAGTAAAATAGACACTATGGAAATTTTTTGGAATTTTTCGAGACTTTTTAATATTTTTTTGGCATTTTCTAAACTAGACAGTAGAGGAAAAGCATGTTTTTGATTTTTAATAAATATGAAAACAAAATAAAATTAAAAACTAAAAATATAGCATGAAACTAGAAGCATACAGAGTCTTAACTCTATTTTTTGAGAATTTTTCGCAATTAAATTAGGCGTTAGATAAATAAGCTAAGCATACAAAAGTTCTAAGCCTAGCAGGGGTATAAATGCAATTATGAAAACATCCAGGCGCTCAGATGCAATTTCCACCAAAAAGGCACGCACAGCTCACGTGAAACACCATTCACAGGGGCATAATTGTAATTAACAAAAACCGGCTGGGCATACATGCAAAATTTCCAAAAACATATTATGTATTCTACGCACAGGGACGAAATTGCAAATACACAAAAGTTCTGGGCCTATCTTGCAAAATACCCAAAAGTCACACGCCACCGTCACGTGAGGTGACGTGGCGTGGACTGAAGTGCAAATAGTGAAAACGTGAGGGTCTGCGTGCAAATATTACAAAACTTTTTAAACTACAACTGAAAGTTACTGGACTAAAAATTAAATACAAAAATCGTGGGTTAAAAATGCAAAATACCCATGGGGCGTGATCCAGCGGTCGATGGCGAGGCTCTTGGACACGTGGCGGAGATCGAACGGCGGCGCGGCTGAGGTGATCGGACGGTTGGCGTCGCGTCTGGAGCAGAGGATCGATCCAACGACGGGGAGGGGTTCACGAAGAACTCCTCCCCGGCGAACTTCGAGTGGCGATGGCAGCCGACACACGGCCGCTCCGACCCCAGGATCAAGGGCAAAAGGATCCTGGGATCCTTCCGCGTCGATTGGTGGTCTCCGGCAAGGCGGAGGCGGCGCGAGGTGCTCGGACGAGGAAGGTCGCCTGGAGGTGCCTCCCTGAAACTTCGAGGCTCGATGGAGCCTCCCTTTGACTTCTTTCCTGCAGGGTTAGAAACACGGCAAAAAGGGGATGTTCGGAGGGCTCTCCGATAGTCGAATGGAGGCGAGAGGTGCCTGGGATGAAGAGCTCCGGCGAGCGGCGGAGAGAGGAGCTCGATAGCTCGATCTGAGCGAGATCGAGGGATCTGGAAGGGTGCGGCGTGGTGACGGAGCGGAGGGGGAAAGGATGGAGGTGTTTAGGACGGCGGAGGATCACTAGAATGGTCGGGAACGACGGGCGGAGCTCAGCTCCGCCGTGGGTTCGATCGAAGATTCTCGGCGATTGGAAGAACGACGAGATAAACTGTTAATGGGTTAACTTAACCTACACTAAAGCTACAAAAAGACGAAGAGAAGGGAGAGGGAGACTCACCAGAGGCGTCGGGCGAGGAAGCACGGTGGAGCTCCGGCGAGGGACTGAATCTCTTCGATTCAACACCACTTCTCACGAACCCCGGGTCGATTCAACTCCCCCTGTCACGAGGAGCACGAAGAAGGAGGGGTTTGGGAATGAAAGTGGCGGAAGAAGAATTACTTTTGAATTGAAGTCGGGGGCTCATTTTGTATGGTTGACGACGGGCGTGGAAGACGAGGGCGAGAACGCCTCAATTAGTGGTCCTCAGCCCAAGAAATCACTTGGGCGTGATTCACCACTAATTGAGGAGCAAAAAGTCTGAAGGAGTCGACATGATTTGGTGCAAGAGCGGGCCTAGAAAATGGCGAGAAGGTGGGTCAAACGTGCATCTGACAACCCTGGAAGAGTAGGTCAGACAGTTGACCGAGGTCAACTGTCAGACCAACCTGGTTGGTCCACGTGGACCAACCAGGAAAAAACATCTTCAAAAATCGAAATAAAATAGTAAATGGACGAATTTCAATTTGGTTAAAAAAATAAAATTTGTTTATTAATTTATGAAGTATTTTATTATGAATTTTATTTATTTTTATGAGGCTTATTTTAATGAGTTCACTTTTTACCCCTTTATAGGTATAATACCTATATACTTTATTACTTTATTTTTCTTTTGTGTATTTTAATTTTATTAATTATGTTTATTAATTTATATAATTATAACACACTTTTATACACATAATTATATTTTTATTTTAATTTATTGATGTTCTTTGTATAATTAATAAAATAAAGTAATATATTGTATAGGTATATGTGTATGTATTTTACCTGTGTATACAAGTATTTTCTTTTGAGTTTTAATGATGTTTTTATTCTGATTTTAATATTCACAATTATTATAAGTAATATTTGCAACATTATAAAAATATAAAATTATAAAAATAATAAATAAATAATAAATTGAATATTTTAATCTGTATAATGTACCATGAGGTCCCAAAAGTCAACTTTCAAACCGTAGCTCCGCCAAATGCGAAACCACCGCCATTAAATAGCTTATTTTCTTCTATATACAATTAAAGGTGAATATGCTGCATTTGGAGTTGTCGTTTGTGAGATACGGGTCTGGGAAGTTGGGATTCTGGATTCTTATTCAGACCATAACTTCTTATCTGTACATTATTTTTCTGTGAAATCAATTTTGTATTTTTCTTTATAAATTTATCTACAACTTTCATGTACAAAGTTTCTTTATGTGATGCATAAAAAGTGGAACCAAAAATAGGTCCCAAAATGAATAAAGAATGAATAGAATGTATAGGTATTTTATCTGTATTTTGGCCCTTATCTCCCCCTACTTTATTCCTTGTCAACCTAGTCATCGAGATGCCGAGGTCTCGGGGTTTCGGGTCATAAAATATTTACAATATTTTATTCTTTTTCTTTTCTTTATTTATTCTATAATTTTGGCCTTAATTACAGCATTTTACACACTAATTGAATGCACATGCATGCATGCTAAGATGCTCTATTTAAGGGTATTTATAGGCATTTGCTAGGGTTTTTGGTGCCAAAATGATAGAATAAAGATGATGAAATGTGGATTCATCACTCTTTTTGGTTTTTTAAATTTTTCTCATTTTTTTGTGTTTTAAGCGATTGCAAGCTCTCATGATAATCCTCAAATGAATCCATATCCTCAAAGAATGGAGCGACATTCTGGTTCTTATTTAAACTAGTAAGATCAGTGATCCTCGAATTCATATGCTCCATCATCTGATTCAAAGTCTCAAGTGTGGATATCATGAAAGGTGACTCCAAAATCTCAGGATCGGGTGAGTCGAATGTGGGCGGCGGGTGTGGACAAAAATCACATTCCGGATCAGGATACTCAAGGAAGAGCGGGTTGTTGAAATGTGAGGGTGATGGTGGTGGAAATGATTGGTGAAAGTCAAGGTCCGAATCCTGAAATAGTGGGTTGGTCGGGTATGTACAAAAATCAGGAGCAAAGTCCTCCTGAAAAAAGAGAGGTGGACCAGCTGGAGCGAACGAGGAATCCGCAAAGTCCGGATAGAAAATGCTCCAGGGGTCCATCTCGAAAACAAAAAGGAAACGATCGGGAGAGCACGGAGGTCAAGTCAAGAGACGTGAGAAAAAAGGCGCAAATGCACAGAAGCGATCTAGGACACACACAAACAATCACAAGCAAACTCTCACAAAACAAACCCTCAATTCGCCTACTCAACTCGGTAGAGACCGAAAAGTCGGTCTTTTTGTCTTGTCTATTTTAGAGTTAGGTGAGAAGTCAAGAAGTTGCGGAAACACTTAGGGGCTGAATGGGATTTGTGCACTAATCCTTAGTGTGTGCGTGAGCAAGTAAAAGGAAGACAATGGGGGGATTACTCGCCCCAAGACAATGATTTTCTTTTTGGTCTTTTTTAGGGTCAAGTACTATTAGCAGTCCCAATTTTATTTGATTATCACTTTTTTTGGATTTTTAGTGAGAAATGCACGAGCCTAACGAGGAGTCAATTTCACTTAGCACCTAGGTGGTCAAAATCAGAGGTTGAGAGACGGAAAAGCAATGCAAGCGGCAAAACGATGATGTATGCTAAAGCGTAATGCTCACCTTGCCTCCAGCACTCTACATGCAAAGATGCTCAGCAGAATTGAAACCTATCTATATGCAAATGCAAAGACGATGAAATCGCCCTAAGTGTGAGAAGCTGCTATTAGCGCGAAGAACCACAAGTCGGTCATCGATCTTTAATCCAGGAGTCCGGTCTAGGCTCACCCCTCCTCCTCTCGACACATCGAGTTCAGGAGCAGCGCTTGGCAGGGTGGGCTCGCAGTATGAAGGCTCGAAGATGATGAGGCGACTGTTTAAAATTTAGACTAAGTCCAAACGCGGCTATAGGCACAGGCAAATATATTACGTGTTTGGCCTTAATCTATCACAAGCAATCCTAAAGCTAGGGGCTCAATCACACAAAGGAAATAAAATCAAAACCGAGAAAACAAAATAAAAAAATACGATGAAAAGCCGACAAAAACCGTGGTGAGCCCCCAAATGTACAAACACTTGGAAATTAGGCTCGAAAGTCCAGTGTTCGGTGGTACCTGTATTATTACAACTAAAAAGTTCTCTCTCTCACTTAAATTACACAATTAAATACTACACAAAAATGCTCAAAAAGCGACTGCCTTCTCAAGTCCTCCCTGCCTTCTTTGATGCTAGGTCAGAAGTCTCCTGCCGCCTTCACGTGGGTGCACCGACACCAAGGGTGGAACGCCTCCCTCGATCCGTGGTCCCTCACACAAAATCAACAAAGAGGATGATTAGACAAGTCAAGAAATATCAAAGAAAGAGCAAATAAATAAACAAAAATAAAAGCCGTGAAAGAGACAAGCAATCACAATCACAAACAAAAAGCCGAACTACACACTGTTGCTCCCCGGCAACGGTGCCATTTGTTTAACCGAGAAATTCCGCGGGTTTAAGTAATCCACACAAAGCAGGATCACGATGTCGCTGAGGTGACCTGCAAGAAAATCCCAAATTCAAACAACAATTAACCCACAACAGAAATCAAGAAATGAAAAGTGATGCGGAGTTAAAATTTATTATAACTCTACAACAAAGATGTGTATAGGTGCAAGTATGTGTAGAGGTTGAATACAGGGAGCAAGCATGATAGAACGGGGCAAAATTGCTCAAAAATGTGTGAATGTGATCAAGTGTCTATTTATGCTATGTTTTTGAGGATTTTATATTTTATATTTTTTATTTAATTTTAATTCTATATTTTTGTATTTTGATTTTTTTATTTTCTGATTTTATATTTTCTTTTTATATTTTATATTTTTTTATATTTTCTTTCTTTAAATAGGAATATATAAACAATATAAGAAAAGAGAGGATAAGATTTTTATAAAAATAGGTAAAAACACTCAAAAATTAGGAAATAAAATATTTTTGGCTTTTTTACAACTTTCTAATGTTTTTGTGATTTTTCTAGATTTTTCCTAATTTTTTGGTATTTTTAAAGTCAAAAATACTAGAAAACAGTGAACAAATTGAAAAGCTGAAATTAAAATGGCGAAATAAAATAGAAAATAGTAACAAAAGTTCTCCAAATTAATTTTCATAAAAGATAATAAAATAAGGAAAATTCAGATATAAAAATTGTATTTTACGATTTTTATAGAATTTTTAATATTTTTAGGAAGGTTTTTAGAGTGTTGTAATTTTTATGGGTTTTCTTTTGTATTTTTTAATGATTTTTGGTTTGAAATTAAAACACACTAAAATATGCAAAATATATTTTTTTGGGAATTTTCTGAAGTGTTTTTATAATTTTTATGGGTTTTATAATGCAAACAGTGCTGAAAATGCTTGTTTTTGAATTTTAATAAATATTAAAATGCAATAAATATGAAAAATAAAAATATTCCGTAAATGTGCAATGCAACAGGAGCTTAATGTGATTTTTGGGGTTTTTTTGGGATTTTATAGATGCATGCAAAAATTAGAGACAACGGCAAGAAAATACATACAGGCCAGGGGTATTTGTGCAAATATGACAAAGTTGAGGGCCTAAACGTAAATTCTCCACAAAAACTATAACTGAAACAAAAAATTTCTGGACTAAATGTTTAATCTAAAACGTGTAAGGGCTTATCTGCAAAAGTTCCCAGGCCCACGTGCGTAACCACGTGCCAGACGAAGACCAAAATGATATTTATCAAAACTTTAGGGGAATTTACGCAAAATATCCAGAAAATAGAATATTGATTAAAAAGTTTCAGAACTTAGATGAAATAAACAAACAAACAGGGGCCCTGCTACAAAATCGCCAGGTCACGTGCACGAGGCACGTGACCTGGCAGGGGCTAACTTGCAAGGCCTTAGGAGTACAGGGGTCCTATTCGCAAATGTTACAAAAACTTTAAAAGGCAAATGAATGTTTCAATACTGATTAGTAAATACTAAAGGACTTCGAGTGAATCTGCAAATTACCCCAAACAAGGGCGGGCACGGACGGCTGGGAATGTATCACTTATACACGTGTCCGCGCGCTGGGCTCCGATGGCGGTTGGGCTTCAACGGCAGTGATTAGATCACACACAAGCAATCAACGGTCGAGGCTGCTCAAGATCCAACGGTTGATGGCAGGCCTGGAAGAACACAGAGCAGATTGACGGCACCGGACAGTGAAGGAAGAACACGGCGAGGACGCGGCCAGGATGACGTTGGTGCTTCAAAAACTTCACGCACGGTGCGTCTCGTTCCCCTCCGATGGCACCACGAGCCCCCTGGGAGCCCCCTCGATTGGACGATGCTCTCAAAAAGGCCACGGAGTGGCCGGAGCACCGCTATGTCGTGGCGGAGGAGGGTGGCTCCAGGTGGCTGTGGCGCGAGCAAAAACACGACCCCAGGAGGAGTCTCTTGGCCCCTGGACCTGCAAGAAAGATCAAATACGACAGAGATGGGTTCCAGGGGTTGCAGGCATGCAATAAAGGTGGAATGGTGATGATAAAAAGGTGGAAGTGGTGGCCGGAGCTCGAGAGCTCCGTCAAGGTGTTTGACTGCGGAATCAAGTGGATGATGTGATTATCAGACCTAAGAAACACACAAACTAAAAACCACTACTAATATCTAACTAAGCTACAAAGAAAAGCATAGAAAATACACTCGAATGGCCTGAAACCATGGGCATAGACCTCAACGGCGGCGGCCGGAGATAGGGGGTTGGAGCCGCTCCTCGATCCTCGCTTGGGCTCCTCCTGCTAGCTGGAGGAGGCCTGTCACGCCTCCGGTCCTGAGCTTGGCGAGGATGAACCAAAATAAGGGTCAAAAGAGGGTTCGAGGAAGATGGAAGGGTTTGGGCGGTTTTTGAAACAATGTCTAAAGTGGCTCAAAGATAGAGACATATTAGACGACTCAGTGGCCCTCTCCCCAAAAAAACAAAAGGGTGTGTATAAGGGATGCACGAGGATCAGAAGTCGTGAAGGTCCTATCGCCAAAAGGTGAAAGGAGCTCCTTCAAAAATGGGAGAAAAAGGGGTCAAAACGCATCTTCTGACACATTCCAGACATTGGGCAGAGAGTTGACCGAAGGTCAACTCTTGCTGCCCCCTGGTTGGTCTACGTGGACCAACCAGGAAAAAGCTTGGAGAAAAAACTTGGAAATTCAATTAAAAATAGATAATGATTTAATTAATTTTTGATTATTAAAAAAAGGATTTGTAATTTTATGAAGTATTTTATGGTAATTGTCATTTATTTTTATGAGGTATAAAAATACAAGTTACTATTTTAGGCCTCTATAGGTATATTTATCTATATATTTTATTAACTTATTTTTATTTTGTGTTTTTAATTTATTTAATTTTGTTTATTACTTTATAAAATTATAAAATATTTTTATACACTTAAATATATTTTTATTTTATTTTTTCTGAGGTATTTTATACACTTAATAAAATAAAAGTGTTAAAACTATAGGTATGGGTGCATGTATTATACCTATGTATTATATATACATGTATTTTATTTTTATATTTCTTTTATGTTTTTATTCTGATTTTAGTGTACACATTTATTATAAATAATATTTATAAAATTATAAAATTATAAAAATACAAAAATAATGAATAAATAATAAATTGAATATTTTAATCTGTACAAGTACACAATAGGGTCCCAAAACTCAACTTTCAAACCGTAGCTCCGCCAAATGCGAAACCACCGTCATTAAATAGCTTATTTTGAATTATATACAATTAAAGGTGAGTTTGATGCATTTGGAGTTTTTATTTGTGAGATACAGGTCTGGGAAGTTGGGATTCTGGAATTTTATTCAGATCATAACTTTTTATCTTTACATTATTTTGAGTGAAATCAAATTTGTATTTTTATTTATTTAATTATCTACAACTTTCATGTACAAGGTTTCTTTATTTGAAGTATAAAAAGTGGAACCAAAAATATGTCCCAAAATGAATGAAATAAAAGGAATTTTTATTGTATTTTTGCCCTTATCTCCCCCTACTTTATTCCTTGTCGACCTAGTCATGGAGATGCCTAGGTCTCGGGGTTTCGGGTCATAAAATATTTACAATATTTTACTCTTTTTCTTTTTTTCTTTATTCTATAATTTTGGCATTAAAAATTGTATTTTATGCACATTTTGTACACAAATGCATGGATGATAAAATGCATGATTTAACACTATTTACACAAATTTACTAGGGTTTTTAAGGCCAAAATGATAGAATAAAGATGATGAAACGCAGATTCATCAGTGATCTCTACCTTCTTGCATCTCACAGATTCTATTAACTCCTAAAATTGATATCTAAATAAGTCATCTTCTCTAACTAACTCTAGTTGGGTTAGATTACATCAAATTATTTCGATTTTGGTCGATCATGTTCATATCTTGTCCCGATGAGTTTGTTAACATTCTTGAATGACACGTTGCGGGTAACTCGAGTATCTATTTTGCAGGCCTTAAACTTGTCATGATAGTATGCATATGTGAGCTCAATACTCTATTGAACACACAAGTTTTCGAAAGCATATTTCTCAAGGACAATACCCAGAAAATCCTCAAAAAAATTTGCTTGAGAGAAATTACGAGGATGCTATTGCTATGGCATCCTTAGATTTTTCTTGCTAGGTACTACAAGCAAGATCACTTGCTAAGATTAAGATTGGTAGCAATGAGCTTTATTACTAACCAAAGTCTCTTGAGGAAATATCCTCAAGTCAATTGCAAGCAAATTGCACTATATGCACTTAGTTATGTTGTTAGGCTCATTACAAATAAGGGAAAATGAATAAAGAATCAGTGACATGTTAGGTTGGTTTAAGGTTTTAGAAATGAATAACATAAACAAAGGAATTATGGATGATGTGATACATTTATTTTGGATGTCTTATTTTAAGATAAGGAAAATTTGTCCACATACAAACATGATTTGCTTAAAAAAACCTTAGCAAGAACTTTAAATAATAATTTAAATTATGTACATCCCAATCCATCTTTCTAGTAATGCTCATGAATCAGGATCCGATATTCACATGAGCTAGGATCCGATTGTCTTTTACTTTAAGCAAAACAACTCAAACTTCAGGGGGATCCGCCCATATTGTAGAGGAGAACATATCTGCACCGTTCAACCGAAAAATCCAAGCCCTAACGCGGGCAAATTCAAAATTTGCCAACAAAACCCTTGGTAACGCGCAGGGTTCCCCCACTACCCTTCTCCCCAACCCCAGTCATGGCCGCCGCCGCGCCCCCAAGCTCCGTCCCCGAACCCTCTCCGAAGCACCAGAAGCTCCACCACGACCACTCCAATGGCTCCTCACCTCTTCCTCCCCTCAGGGTCAAGAAGCTCTCGCCCAACGCCATCATCCCCTCCAGGGCTTCCCCTCTCTCCGCCGGATACGACCTCTCCAGCGCCGCTGCCGCTACCGTACCGGCCAGAGGCAAGGCCCTCGTCCCCACCGATCTCAGCATCTCCATCCCCGAGGGCACCTACGCCCGCGTCGCCCCCCGTTCGGGCCTCGCTTGGAAGCACTCGATCGACGTGGGAGCCGGCGTCATCGATGCGGATTACCGCGGTCCCGTCGGGGTCGTCCTCTTCAACCTCTCCGACGTCGATTTCGAGGTCAATGTAGGTGATCGGATCGCTCAGCTTATTCTGGAGAGGATCGTAACTCCGGATGTCGTGGAGGTGGAGGATCTGGACGAGACCGAACGTGGCGGAGGTGGGTTTGGGTCTACTGGTGTCTGATTGGCATTTCGTCCAACATGTTGTGGATGGTCACATCTTGCTGTTTTTGGTGGTGGTGCTTAATGTTGCTGCGTTGTTGGGCTCCGGCTTAAGGGCTTTCCTTCCTCCATTATGATGTTTTGTCAGTGGATGTGCGACGGTTCTTAATATATTCGATGTTTCTTCGACTCTCTGTTTTGCGTTGACGGCAATGCTCCTTGGTTCTGTCCTGTATCTTACTATTTGCCTGATTTCCTTTGTTATAATTATTAGTTTTTATTTACCTCTATAAAACGAAAAGGTGAATAATTCTCAGCCGAAGCACGATGCTATTGTCAAATTGTTTTTGGTTTCGGCTACACTAGTTAATATAATCACGGGCATATGGGATCTTTTGGAAGATGTAAGAGGCAGGTGGCGAAAAGGAAACGAAGAAAGTGTGCGCTTCTTTTACATATATTTTAGGGAATTTTCATATAAACGTTGGTAATTACCTGCCTGTTCCTCTGTCCATCATAGGTATTTCAAAATCGTATATTATCACCACATCCCTTGCTGTTAATTTAACTTTTCTTTAGCTTATTTGCTTCAATTAAAGCTGAGTTGATCAAACATCAGCAAAATCCAAAGGTGTATTCTGCTCTCATCTTTTTTCTTCTCATCTTTCCCTTCTTCCCCCTCTTCCTATCCGTCCCAGGCAGCCCAACTTCGACACCACTGCGACGAGCAACACCACTAAGCGAAGCCATCATCATTGTTCCTTAACGAGCGATGCCATTGCCACGAGCAACACCACTAAGCGAAGCCATCATCATTGTTCCTTAACGAGCGATGCCATTGCCACGAGCATCACAACCACCTAACAAGAGCAACACCAAGTCAGGGATACATGTCTAGCTCTAGCTTCCAGTGCCCTCACAGAATATCCCTTCTGCTCCATCATTGCCTTCACCATTTTCACCAAGTCCACTGTCCTCTGCAGCTCCCGTTACATCTCCTCCCCTTTCTCTGCCCACTCCTTATGTCCCTCGTCATGCTTCCACCGCCTCCCACTCTATCTCCTTTACGACGTCCCTTGTCAACTGCACACACCATCGTTGTTGAGCTGTGGAACCTCTCCTTCGCCTTAGGCCAACCCACCATCGACACACCCATGCTTAAACTCTTCATGCTTCTTGTCACCCTCTCCTCGAACCCGGACGGAAGCCACTTGTCCTTAAAATCCTCCGTAAGATCATAGTACACGTGAAGGTTGTTGGGAACGGACAAACCAGTACGGGTACATATGCGGATGCACAATCACTCACCAGCACTGAAACATGTGAAAGAAAAGAATCAGATATAATAATGGTGGATCATCTTTTACGACCATCGAAAAAGAAAGATATCTATAAATTAGAACGAATGCAACTTTTTTTGTTCCCTCGTTCTCTTGCCTTTTTCTTCTCTCAAATTCCCCTTTCTCTAAAGGTTACATTGTTTTTGTGATGGTGTTGAGGTAATGTCTTCATCTTTTTTTCTATATATAATTCAATTATAATCTCATAGGATTATAAATAGAATACAATTCAACTGCTATTAGGATTATGAGTCCAATTCCATTAGGATTGTCGATCCCAATATTACCCTAATCCTAACAAGGACATGGCCTGCCCACATTAGTAGCTTCAAGAACCAGTGAAGCATCTGCAAACCATCACGTTCGAGCTGTTTAGGCGGAGTTGCAAATCAACCCACTTGACAAGGAAAGAGCTCCCCTTGTTGCCAAATTCAACGGACTTGAATGATGGTTCGAGCTCTTTAGACATCACGACTGGATGAGAGAGCAGAAATGGAGTTACCAATTTCTGGCACCTGATGTGCACAGTGTTCGATAAAATGCTGCGGAAAGTTCACGTTATAAAAGGGGAGGTATTTCTGACATAATCTATTAACTTTAGTGGTCAAATAGAGGGGAGTTCATCACAGGAATTGTGATGTAAGTGTTGGTGTTTGAAGCATGAAAGGCTATATTGATTAGGACATCGTTTTGATGTTACGTCGATATAATATTGCGACGATATATCGTCTATCGACACACTTTTGCGAAGGAAATGCCTGAAAAAGGAGGAAATCTTGCCATATCGGTACCCATACCGTTCTCATCTCGATACCGATATATCGCCGATATATCGCGATATTTCCTTTCATGGAAGGAATCAACTCAAGTGACCTCCACGCTCAAAACCACTGTTGGATGTTGCACGGACCGGTGGGTCTGGAGGGACAAGGGCGGTGAGGGTACATATGTGGTTTTTTAAAAATAATTATTAAAATATTTATAATTAATTAAATATACATTAAATTTGGATGTTTTAAAAAGTAGTTATCAATCAACACATCAGGTGTTGATTTGAGCTTGCATCGTACCTAAGATGTCAACTTCACCTTTTTGGGTCATTACATTCTTATCCTTCCGTTGGAGAAATACAAGGAATGTTGGAGGATTTAGATTTAGTCATTAATATTCTTCTCTACCAATTTGGGGAAGCAAAAGAAGGGACATGAACATAAATGACCCAAAAGGATGAAGTCAAATCACCTCATGAGGTGTCGATTTGTGATCCACCCCTCCGATATCGATTTGAGCATGGCTTCCTAAATTGACAATTGACGTGTCATTTGATAACTATTGTTTAAATATCCAAATTTGATGTCTATTTAATTAATTATGTTTATTTTAATAGTTATTTGAAATAATATCTGCATGCATGCCCTATATATACCACCCTCTTCCGCGAGGGGAACAACAACTCGATCACCTTGCAGTAGAGACTCGTCTCCCAATATACCCTCCTCCCCACATTCAAGCAAGCAAAGTCAAGGATGACATAGCTCGAAATCCTTCACTATTGGTAAGTTTGAATGGATTTGGCTGGTGTTATTTGGGTCCACCCAAATAACCCACGCAACACCTTTCCAAAATGGTTGAAGTGAGTTGGGTTAGATGGGTTTTGGGTCAGGTTAGACCTAAAATATTATATTTATTTGATTTTTAGGTTGGGGAATGTGTTCAAGTTGTTCCAACTGATCCACCTAAAAAACCTTAACTGTTAATTTGGGCAATCCTTGATTTTAATCTAGTAACGAACCGAACCCAAACTATCACATGAAATGCATAGTCGTTTGTCATTTGTGTGTGCCCATTCATTTCCTTAGATTAAATACACTCAATCCACGACTCTACATCCGAATTTGATTGTGAGAATGCCAAAGAGAGAAGTTGTATATATGGTTTATTTAATGGGATCTGTGTCCATTAGAGAAAAGATGAGCCCCTAATCTCAACTGTTAGATCTTAATCCGATGATTAATAACTTCAATAACTTTCGTATTGCCATCAGTAACTGAACGCATCAGTAAATTTCACATTGCCATCAATAACACTTTATATCAGTAATATTGAACGCATCGGTAAGTTTCCTATTGTCATCAGTTTCACTTTATATCAATAATACTGAACGCATCAGTAGCTTTCGTATTGTCATTAGTAACTTTGAATCAATTGTAAGTAAACGAAGTAATTCAATCAATAACTTTGGTCCGCACTTACCTGTAACTTTATATAAGTTACTAGAGCTATAGCATTACTTACTGAAGCTTCGATATATATTACTGAAGCTTGGATATATATTACTTACTGAAGTTTGTATTTTTATTACTGAAGCTGCTGGAGATGAAGCAGTCTCATCTCATCTCTAATGGGCACTGAGCCCATTGGACACACACGCACACGCACACGCACACGCACACACACACTTTAAGGTTGCAGACTTTGTGATTGCGGTAAATAAACCCATCAGCCCCACCATCCTTTCAGCCTCCTACTTCCCATATATTTAAATCTTCCCCAATCAACATTTTACATCATCCATCTTTTATTTTTTGAATTTTTGTATGTGCTAGATTTTCTTGCAATATCAGTTATTGTCCTATTAAAAATACCTTGTACAACTACATGTTGACACAAGCATATGATTTGTTTAGATTCAGACCTCATAATTACGAGCTTATTAATTATGAGAAAAAGATAAATGAATAAAATAGAATCAATATGAGATCTAATATATCACAGTTAGAGTTCTAAAGTTTGGTTTTGATCCATTCCATATAGTCCAAACTCATAACCCAAATTACTTCACCCGATTTAATTTGACTGGATCATGAGTGATTACTTTTCGAACCCAAATCGAATACTACTCGAATAATATTGACTCAAACCGATCGAATGCCTACCCCTAGATATTGGGATGGTTACGGACATAGAATCAAACACATAATAAGATCTATAAGATTCATGTTGTAAAAATTCCTTATTCTAATCCATTGGAATCATGTCGAAGGTTCATAGTTTTTGGAAACTAAACTAGCATAGTCTGGTAAAGATCAATCTCAACATTATTGATTGTGTAATTGGTTCTGGGATTGGGAATTTGCCATTTACAATTATCATAAAATTTTGGTTTAAAGGAAAAGTCTATTGCAAATCCTAACATTATCGATGAGTCTCTTGCATTAGTCGGGTTTGCTATTCACTGGAGTTTGCCGAATAGAATAACATTATTCAGTTATTTTTTAATCCAAACGAATAGTCTATTTGACTAATAGACAGTGCATCCTATTTTGTTATGATCTTTAGCCACATCTTGTTTTATTACGAATATTTTTGAATTTCATTGGTCACAAGCCCTACTAATTTCAACGGGTTGTCTTTTTCCTATGGGGTCTATCCATTTTAATATATTTCTAGATCATATCAGTTGTCTCAATCCAATACATAAAGAAAATAGTAGGAAGGATTCCGATGTCAAGTCAAATAAATACATTCTTGAACAAAATTCTCATTAATCCTTTGCTAATGGTGAGGCAATTAGATACATTAACCATTGGTGACATGACGCCCCGTAATTTGCATACCGTGTCGATTATAATATATTTTGTTTTTTGTAGGTTTTTTAATAATTTTATTTTAATATGGATAGTTTCGATATTCTTAGTGGGATATTTTTAGAGATTTATTGACGTAAAGAAAAAGTAAGATGCGAACTATTTAATTGAAATTTAAAGGCCATTTTCATCTATTTAATAATAAAAATATGTATAAATATATGAGATTATGTGTATTAAATAAAATTTCAGATTCAATATTACTTAAACTTATTTAATTGGATATTTTTGAATGGCCATCCAAATATTGTTTATTCTTTATTTAGTGTGACTTCTGCGTGAATATTGCATACCGACTTGCAACATGGATACATAATAGCTCAAAGTGAGTAAAGATTGATGTTGAAAAATCATGCTTTCGTTTCTAATCCAGTTTAAATTCAGAAGTTGTTGTTGTTGCAACATGAAATCTTGATTATGGGAACACACGAAAGAATTTTGGATTTGAACTCGTACGAAGAAACGTCTGTCAAACTCAGGAAGGAATACTTAAGCTAAGATAAATTATATTACAGTGGTTATGATAATAAATTAAATGAAAGAAAAAACCGCTTTTTTGATGTTTTAGATTTTTGGAAAGCATGGAGCAAAATACGTGGTAGATTTAAAGAAGTTCGAAACACTGGAAAATATCAACCAAGTGATATTGCGCTAAGAAGGTTCATGCACTTCTACGTAAAATTAAATACATATGAAAATTATAGTGCCAAACTTAAAAGCTTGGAGGGACTCAAAATCTTTTGATCAGATTTGCACATACACCCAATAAAAACTCGAGGTTAAGCAGCACACTAACATCAAATGATATTAAAAACACAATGGGAATCAACATCTGAAATTATATTAGCATCTGAGCTAAACCATCAACCTATTTTGGACGCAAGTGCAAAATTATTTAATCAGAGGTGCATTTTTGATGCGTTGATTTTCTTCAGATGTTTGTATAAAAATAAAATTTTGCTAGTAATTAATGTATCTGATCTCCAGATAAATTGTTAATCGATCCAATATTGAAACCTTGATTTACAGATGATAATGTACTCAAACGTGTGGGATTGAGTTTCAATCAATATTTAAATTAATTGGGAGTCTCTCCAGAAGACCTACAGTATATATTACACATTTCTCAATAACAATTATCTGATGAAACGAAGATCGATCATTTATATTAATGCAATATCTTTTGGACGAGGATGCTTCATTCAATAACTGGTTAACATGAGTAAGGACTAACAAAGAATGGTTGACTTTATTCACTAGAAAGCAAATGCCATTTGATATAGAAATCGAGTTAGAATTGATTTTTTCATTTAATAGTAACTCTTGATACAAAGATCCATGCAAATCATGCCTCCAAACTTAATTCCTTTTATCAACATTGCTCCCAACTTTGACTTTTAATTTGATCCTCAACATACATGCATCCATCCATCCATGCATCCATCCATCCATACGTACGTACGTACGTACGTACATACATACATACATACATACATGATATCTTTCCAATTGAACATGTTCCTTCCATCACTAAGGAAGGACAACAATCCCAACCATCCGTAATTAATCATGTGGTAATTATTAATAATATGTTAGTATTATTTATAAATTAAGCAAAAAAAATCTATTTTTGTCTTTATACATTATTTAAATATAGTATTTAACCACCTCAATTATCTCCTCCATTAATATGTTACCTTAATTGTTTATTTCAAATTGGAAATCCTAATTATTTTGGTATGTATATGCGTCATTTTGGTGTGTTGATGAAGACAAGCGGGAGGAAGAGGAGGACGAGCACGACCAGGAGAGACGTCCTTCGCGCAACCCACCATCATGCAGACCACCGGCTTCGCTGCCCGTCAACACCTTCTATGAGCTCCAGCCCACATAGAACGGAGGATGAAGCAACAGATCCCACTGGATCGATCCCCTTCTCATCCTTGGTCATTCATGTTCCCACACCACCGTGTCTCGCTGCCCCCCATCACGTGGACCACCCTTGCACGTGGTAGAGCACCACCAACCAACCCATTTTTGCTCGTTTACTGCAGATCACAGAAGAAAAAAGGGAGGAGGTTGCAAGCTACAACCGACAAAAGGGAGGGGGGGGGGGTGATTTACCCCAAGTTTGGCACGACTGAGATGGTGGGGGAATCCATCCAAGGCCTAGAGACATTGGTGGTGACTATCGAAGAAGTTCTTCATGCGAGCGACGATAACAATAGATCGGGATGATGACGTGCGTAGCACTGTGGTGGTAGCGCAAGGAGGGCTTGCAACCATTATAGCTTACATATTTCATGTATTTGATACATTTTTGATGTGTATTATATATATTTAATGTATATTATATAACTTTGATGTGTATTATATATATTTGATCCGTATTTTTACGTATCAATTGGATACGAATGACTATTGTAGTTTTTTTTATATCTTTTATATTTAATGTGTATTATACATTTTGAAAGTGTATTATACATTCTGTATGTGTATTATACATATTTGGGTGTGTATAATACATAAGAGGACCGCCTGAGGGAAATTCTCGGTTGATGTCCTACCACACTCAACTTCTCGATGACAAAGACTTCCTCCACCCGGATATCTAGTTGGCATCTACTTTCTTCCTATTTTGCTGACATCCGTCTCTCTTGGACAACCGTCCTCATTTTCCAGCTATAACGAGAGTGACTTTCACGAGTTTGGAGGAACTATTCTCATACGTGCAAGGTTAGGTGTGAGCACTTTTCCAACTATGTCAGACACACCTCCTCAAAAGCCGGAGGTAGAAAACTTGAACCCTTCGGGACTTTTCTTGTCAACATAACATTTATAGAGAGATCTTTCGACTAGACTTAATATTGATAAGACACGACCTTTTTGAGACCTACCATATGTCAAATAGAGATGAATTAGGAGAAGAGGTTCCAGGTTAACATCTCTTCTAATTCGTCAATAGAAGAGTGGAACCTGCGAATATATTAAGTTGGGTCATTACCGTCCTTGAAAGAGTGATAGACATACAAGAAGCCAAGAAGAGAGGGAGGACACTGAACTCGAAGCATTAAAAACATGTATTATACATTTATTAAAAAAGGATTGCATAATTCATATAAATCACCAAAACATAAAAATAACAAATATAATGCTAATATGAATTGTATTCTACAAAGGATTATACAAATTTTACAAATGATTGATGAATTTTAAATGAACAGTAGATTCTACAAAAAATAAACAATCGTCACAAAAGCAATCACAGATTCTACAAAAAAATGTGAGGATACAAACATCTGTCCAACGTAATATCGTCCATCACAAAACTTGACATTATTTAAATAGGGTATTACAAAAAAAGTATCAAAACTAGATCTAACTAAATTTAGTATTTTGAAATATTAAATGGTATTCATAATTAGTGCAAAAGATGATGACCAAAATACCCTTTTAGACAAACAAATTAATGATACCGTTAGATTTTAATCTAACGGCTACGATCGTTGGCCTTCCTTATACATTGAAGGACCATGCCCTATTAGAAGGGCCCCTTATATAATATATATGGGAAAAATGGGACTGCCCCTTAGGGGGAGCTAACTTGGCTCCCCCGCCCCATTTTTCCAATTTTTTATTTTTTTTGAAAAATAGACCCATGATTTTCATCACTATATCCTCATATTATGTTATTCAAGTTTCGTGTGAAATAGAGGCACCTACGGCCTCCATCTAGACAATCATTTTTTAACGATCGTAGAATTGTTGAAATCGACCCTGTCTGATGGAAGTCGTAGAAGTCTTTGTTTCACACGAAACTTCAATGACATAATATAAGTATATGGTTAAGACAAATATAAGTACACACACACATACAGAGGGCCAATCCTATGATATGGGATTTTGGTGAGATGGTGAGATGGGAGATTCTGGACCACTAGTTTCTGTCTTCTCTCTCCTGACTTTCTCTCTCCTAGTTGAAACTAGTGGTCGAGAATCTCCCATCTCACTATCTTACAAAATCCCATCTCATAGGATCACTCTATATATATACATACATATACATACATACATACATACATACATACATACATATATATATATATATATATATATATATATATATATATATATATATATGTACACACACACCCACCCACCCACCCACCCCCCTCCACACACACACGGAGCAGGGAGCCTACACCCTGGGGTGTAGGAAACTCACTGCACCCACCCCATTTTCGATCATTTTTTTTACTTTTTTTGAATTATAAGTTGGGGAAATTTACTTAATATATTGAGAGGAATAAGTGTTTCAAGTTTCATGCAAAATAAAACATTCCTAACATGTTCATCTAAAGGGGTCAAATTCAGCAATTCTGAAACGTCAAAATTTGGTAGTCTTGATGGAGATGATATAAGTCTCAAATTAAGTTGAATTTTGAATGACAACATGGTGATACATTGTGATCTAAATCTCCCAAGATTTCATTTAAAAAAAATCACAAAATAATGAAAAATTAGGTCAGGTGTAGTTAGTTACCTACACCCGCCGGTATAGGCTCCTTTTCCCCATATATATATGACACACACACACACACACACACACACACACACACACACACACACACACACACACACACACACACACACACACACACACACACACACACACACACACACACACACACACACACACACACACACACACACACACACACACACACACACATATATATGGGAAGAATGAGGCTGCCCCTAGGGGTAGCTAACTTATCTCCCCTGTCCCATTTTCTCCATATTTTTTTATTTTTTTTGAAAAATAAAATCATGAAAATTCATCACTATATCTCTATATTATATCATTCAAGTTTCGTGATAAACAAAGACTCCTACGACCTCCATCTAGACATTCATTTTTTAACGGTCGTAGGATTTTTTAAATCAACCCTATTTGGATGGAGGATGTAGGACTCTTTGTTTCTCGCGAAACTTGAATGACATAATATAGAGATATAATAGTGAATTTACATTGTTTTATTTTTCAAAAAAAAGGGAAAAATGGGGTGAGGGGAGCTAAGTTAGCTACCCCCCCTCCCCCCACACAAATATATATATATATATATATATATATATATATATATATATGTATATGGGGCCTTTCAAATAGGACTTGGTCCTTCCATCCTTAAGGAAGGCCAACGATCCTAGCCGTTAGATTCAAATCTAACGGCATCATCAATTTATTTTTCCAAAAGGGTATTTTGATCATCAACTTTCGCATTAATTATGCATGCCAATTAATATTCGAAATACTAAAATTAGCTATTTTTATTTTTGGTATTTTTCGCAATACCATATTTAAAAAATGTCTAGTTTTGTGCTGAATGACATTACGTAGGGTAATTTTTGTATCCTAATGTATTTTTTTTGTAGAATCTGCTGTTCCTTTTGTAACGATTGTATGATTTTTGTATTATCGTGGTTCTTTCAAAATTAACCAGCCATTTGTAAATTCTGTATGGTTCTTTGCAGAATACAATTTATATTACCAATTAATGTATGTCTATTTATAATGATTGTATGGTTCTTTGTAGAATAAAATTTTTACGATTACAACAACAACAAAACTTTTTCCCACAATTAAGTAGGGCCGGCTACATGGATTCTTCGCCTCCATTCAGATCTATCTTGGGTAAATCCCATGCTTATATCCACAAAACAAAGATCCCTTCGTATGGTCTCTTTCCAACATTTCTTGGGCCATCCCCGCCCTCTCTTAGCTGACTCAACATCCCAACACTCGCATCTCCTAACTGGTGCATCAGCTGATCTTCTTTGCAAATGACCAAACCATCTTAAGCGGTTTTCTCGCATCTTATCCTCGATCGGAGCAACACCAACTTTCTTTCTGATTGCATCATTCCGAATCTGATCTTTACGTGTGTGTCCATACATCCACCTTAGCATTTTCATTTCTGCTACAACCATTCTCTGCACATGTCTATGGTTCACATGCTAACATTCAGATCCATAGAGCATAGCAGGAACAACAATAACAACAGAATAAAATTTTTACGATTGTTTGTAAAAAATGCCGTAGTCATTAACGCTCAATCGATGAGTAAAATATAACCGAAATATGTATAATACAAATTTAAAATGTACAACGGACATCCAAAATGTGTAATACACATCAAATATACAATATACATAAAAAACTACAATTATCATTTGCACTCAATTGATACATAAAAATGCATATCAAATATCTATAATACACATAAAAATTGTATAATACACATCAAAAAGTGTATAATACACATCAATATTGTATCTCCGTATCAACGGGACCTCGCCATGTTGCGTCCATTCCTCCTCTCGCATTCCCCCGTGCTCCTGTCCAACATCGCCGCGTGCATCATACGATTCGACGTACGATCTTGCTTGATCCCGTCAATAAGACGCCCATCGCGCGATCCAACATAATTTCCCTCATCGTCTCTACTCTCAAGCCACTAGATTTCGATACATGATATGCTGCCACCGCACCCGACATCGTCCTCATTGCAATCGTTTGCATCTTCAACGACGCCCGACATCAGATCCGATCCAACTTGCACCCAACATCGTCGAAATCTCTTAAGGAAGTCCAGTCCTAATTGCACTCGACATCAGATCCGGCCCATCTGACCACTCGGAGGATGAACCATCGCCCTAGGTCGAGCATCGCCTCGCATCCCGATCGCCCATCGCTGCTGGAGGAGACATGAATGTGGAAACGTGAAAGGAAAATTAGGAGAGAGAGATGCAACGTGAATGACAAAATTGGAGAGAGAAATTAATGATGAGATATTTCAGGTAATTACATACTATATTTAGATAATGAATAATGACCAAAATGGATTTTTGATTAATTAAATAATAATATTAACATGCCTATAATAACAAACGTCTGATTAATTATAGATGCCAAGATCGTTGGCCTTCCTTAGAGATGGAAGGGCCATGTCTCATTTGAAAGATATCCTATATATATATAGGGCATGAGAAGTAGCACACGATGGTGTAGCCAACTAGCTGCACCCGACCATTTTTCATTGATTTTTTTGTATTTTAAAAATAAAACTAGGGGAATTTAAATCACCATATATCACTATGGTTTCATGCCAAATTCAACTTTCCATCAATACCATCATATTTTAACGATCTCGGAATTGCTGAAATTAACTCTATATAGAAGGACATGTTAGGAATGTTTGTTTTGCATGAAATTCGAAACATATATTGTACTCAATAAACTAAGTAAATCTCCATAGGTTTCATTAAAAAAAATCAATAATCAATAAGAAAAATGATCAGGTGCAGCTAGTTGGCTGCATCCCTTGATGTAGCTTCCCTTATCCCTATATATAGGGTAAAATGGAGCAGTCCCCCCGCCTCATTTTCTCCAATTTTTTTTATTTTTTTGTGAAAAAAGTACCATGGATTTTCATCATTATATGCCTATATTATGTCATTCAAAATTCGTATGAAGCAAAGACTCCTACGACCTCCATCCAGACGAGGTCAAACAATTTTGCGACTGTTAAAAATGATTGTCTAAATGGAGACCGTAAAGAGTCTCTGTTTCACACGAAATTTGAATAAGGTAATATAAGGATAAAATGATAAAAATCTACAGAGGTATTTTTTTAAAAAAAGAAAATAATAAAATTGGGGGAAAATGAGACGGGGGGAGCCAAGTTAGCTTCCCCAGGGCAGCCCCATTTTCCCCATATATATATGGGTAAAAATGCTTCTGCGGGTTTTCATCATTTTATCCTTATATTATTTCATTCAAATTTCGTGCGAAATAGAGACTCTTACAGCTTCCCAGATGGAGTCGATTTCAACAATTCTACGACCGCTAAGAAATGACGGTCTAGATGGAGGCTGTAAGAGTCTCTGTTTCTCATGAAACTTGAATGACATAATACAGTGACATAGCGATAAATTTCCACTGATTTATTTTTTTTAAAAATAAAAAATATAAGGAAAATGAGGTGGGAGGAACCAAGTTAGCTCCCCAAAGAGCAACCCCATTTTCCACACACACAGAGGGTAAAATGGGTCTGCCCCCTTGGGGGAGCTAACTTGGCTCCCCTCGCCTAATTTTCCCTGTTTTTTATTGTTTTAGAAAATAATCCCATAGATTCCATCATTATATCCCTAAATCATGTCATTCAAATTTCATGCGAAACATAGATTCATACAACCTCCATCCAGAAGAGACCGAATTTAACAATTCTACGATCGTTTAAAAGCATTTAGCTAGATGGAGGTCATAGAAGTTTCTATTTCTCACGAAACTTAAATGACATAATATAAGAATATAGTGATGAATTCTTACGAATTTATTTAAAAAAATTAAATGGGAAAAATTGGACGAGGAGATCCAAGTTAGCTCTCCCCAAAGGGCATCCCCATTTTCCCCATATATATAAATATACGAGGAAAGGGAAGCTACTTCATGAAGTAGCTAACCTTAGCTATTCCAAGGGCATTTTTGCAGTTTTTTTATTTTTTTAAATTACCATAATAGACTTTCATAAATATATCCCTATAACATGCCATTCAAATTTCGTCAGAAACAAAGACTCCTATGCCCTCTATCCAGAACATGTCGATTACAACAAATCTAAGACCGTTAAAATTAATGTTCTGGATGGATGGCATATGAGTCTCTATTTTTGACGAAATTCGAATGAGAGGGATATAGTTATGAAAATTCATAGTGGTATTTTTCAAAAAAAATAAAAAAACGGTGAAAAGTATCCATGGAGTAGCTAAAGTTAGCTATTGCATGAAGTAGCTTTCCTTTTTAGCTACTTGAAGTAGATAACTTTACTTATTTCATGCTCATTTTTTGGCCATTTTTTTTTATTTTTGAGAAAATACCATCATGGATTTTCATAATTATATACATCTAATATGTCATTCTAATTTGTTAGAAATAGAGACTTTTATGCCCTCCATCCAGAACATGTCGATTACAATAATTCTAAGACCGTTAAAATTACTTGTTGTAGATGGAGGGCATATGAGTCTCTGTTTCTGACGAAATTAAAATGACATATTAAAGGGATATAGTGATGAAAATCTATGACAGTATTTTACAAAAAAAGGCAAAAAATGATAATGAAGTTGGTAAGGTTACCTACTTCATGAAGTATAATCCCTTTCCTCTCCCTCTCTATATATATATGGGAAAAATGAGGATGCTCTCGCTCCATTTTCCCTCTTTATTTTATTTTTTTTGAAAAATAAAAGTGAATATTTTCATCACTATATCCCCCTAATATGCCATTCAAATTTCATCAGAAACATAGATTTCTATGCCCTCCATCTAGAACATGTAATTTTAACGGTCTTAAAATTGTTGTAATTGACTTGTTCTGGATGGAAGGCATACGAGTCTTTGTTTCTGACGAAATTTGAATGATATATTATAGAGATATAATAATGAAATATATATTTTTATTTTCCAAAAAAAATAACAAAAGGGAGAAAATGAGGTGGGAGCGGCTCCATTTTCCCCTATATAGACAAGCAATATGCCTATAGGCCTTGCCTTAAACAAATATATATGTGATTTTTACATCACAAACCTTAAAAACTTTGTAAATGACTCTCGATCATGTATTCATTGTAATTACTAACTAATCCCTGCAAACTTACTAATTGTTATGCCATAACCCTTCCAAAGTTAACCAATAGTCCTCAGGATCTGTATTGTAAGCGTTAGATATATTTCAGAGAGGAGCTGAATAGATTTTAATACTACTCTCGATCCAAGGTGTTGAGTAAAAGCAGAAGGAACTACCGATCATCGACTTTAGCAACCCATACTTGATAAAGTTCAGTGAATCTTAAAGACGACCTCCTCAATGAAATCTCAAATTCAATCTAAAAGCAATGGAGCTCAGTCTTGGTACAATACATCTATATTAAAAATTCAATACTTTAAAATGCAACATGCAGCATTGAACGGCTACATAGAAAATCTAAGTCGACATGTCTTTCCATTGAAAATGCCAAATTCAAAGGGATACCGACCAATCTAAGGGGCGGAGCCATCAAATTTTTATAGGTGGGACCAAAATGTATATGTACAATTCATGTCCAAATCATAAACGAGATTGTCCGATTTGTGTCCGAATCATAAGGTACGTTATGAGGTTAATTATATGATAAAAAATATTGGTTGAAAATATAACAAAAAATGATAAATATGGTATACTGGTATGCCTTCTATGGAGAGATGGAAAAGTGTAGTTAGTAGCACAGTCATTAAAAAATATATTATTAAAAAAATACAAATGTTATATATATATATATATATATATGGGGAAATTTGGGCTACCTCCTTGGGTGAGCTAACTTGACTCTCCTGCCCCTCTTTTATTATTATTTTATTTTTTTAAATTGAATATGTGAAAATTTATCACTATATTCCTATATTATGTCATCCAAGTTTAGTGCGAAACAAAGATTCTTACAGCCTCCATCTAGACAGATGCTTTTAACGGTCGCAGAATTGTTGAAATCGACCCTGTCTAGACGGAGGCCGTATAAGTTTCTGTTTCATGTGAAACTTGAATGACATAATATAAGGATATAGCATTGAAAATCCACGGAAGTATTTTTGCAAAAAGATGAAAATTAGAAAAATGGGACAGGAGAAGTATACATTCTTTCACCTATTTGGTATAATTACTATGATATAAACAGATTTAATACATTCAAATGATGTGCATCTATCCAATACATGTATATTTAAGCTAATATGTACAATATTTCTAACATTATTCACACTCGATAAATATCCGTTTAACATATGTATCCATATTTTATATTCTAATATATTAATATAGTTTTCATATCCGTATCCACATCTTTATTCCTATTAAAAATAGACAACGATATAGTAACACCTATATCTGTATCCGTTCTTTGCATCTTTAATAGAAATGTTAAGCTTTCACGGAAAATTGGAAAATGAGGAAAGAAATGGTGGTGGCACTTTATGTAAATTTAAAAAAAAATGGGAGAAAGGAATTGTTGCCCTTTATAGAAATTTCAAAAAAATAGGAGAATTGTTGTTAGAAATAGAAAATAGCACTGGATATTTTAATAATTTACCAATTTGGGAGGGGGGGCCATGACCCCTACCCGCCCCCTCTCCCTTATCTAATGCTATAACTTGATCACTTCATCATATGTTCACCATATGAACATGAAACACTAGACTCAAGTCTCTAGAATGCAACTTAGAGTTTATCAAAGATATTTATGAAGATGAGATTCTTAGGTTTTGGTTCTAACCGACTAAACAACTTACAAACTTATTTGGAAAAAAAATCTCAACAACTCTAATTTAGCACGGATAATTGATTCCATTGTTGGGTTTAGATATATTTTAGAGAGGAATAGACTACATTTCAATACTACTTTCGATCCAACTGTGGTCCTTAGATGAGACTTCACGAGTGAGTCACACTTCAATTTAAACAGAAGCTTTAAGCCTATGATCTTAAGATTAAATATCTACAAATACAATCAATCACAAATATTTACGAGAAATAAGCAAGATTTTGGATCTAAAATTTTGCTAAAGACCAAATACACCTATTAAGACCTTTGAATCGATACACTATATTATTATTTTGAGTATGAAACCATTTCATTATTGGAATGACGCAAAGATATTTTGAGAGTGCATGTATGGGGGGAGGATGGATAGTAGTAACCACTAAATTATGAAAGTTAAAATAATTTGCAAAATTTAGTGCAGTTGAGTAGACCAATCAAATTAGATATTTAACCCATATATACATTAATGTTAACATGGAAATCCAATTGAGTGAAAACCATGATCCTTGATTCGACCTAAGATTCTCGATCTACTATACTAATCAACTGCTTTACCATACATTTTATTTATACAGATTGATGAATCCACGATTCATCATCTCAATATCTTGATCTTAGCAAAATCTCCGAGTAAATTCTCTAATAAATGCCCATAAAATCAATAAATTAATAAAATATCTCTTGTAAATAAAACACACTAATTATAGTATATTAGATTGTACAAAATAAATTAACAATAAAAAGCCGCAAATAGCCTAAAACTTCATTTATTTTTAATGAATTCATTTCAACTCCTTTTTTGCTAATTCTTTCTCTGACTTGTTTATAAATATATATATATATATATATATATAAATACAAAAATACATAATAAATTTCACCTCAAATATCTACCCCTTGACCCCAAAGATAAAAAGCCGTAAAGTCCAACTTCGCGGCCAAATTCCCGCTTCGTATGAACTCCAAATTCACCAAACTCACTTTTAAAGTTTAAGTTAGAAAATTATCTATCCAATGAAAGTGGTTTCATTAAAATCGGAGCTCATTTGCAAAATTTAAATTTTGGGACCTAGGTATACCTTGTATATATTGTACATATCTTTCTTTCTTCATTTTTTATTTACTCTTCTTAATTACTAAAAAATCCAAAAAAATCTCTTTTATGTTGCATTTTATTTCTACTATTTTATTTCATTTTTAGTTTGTAAATATCTTTTATTGAAAATACAAAAAAATCAAATTAGAAAAGTAAAAAAATCCATGTATATAGTGTTTTTATGGACCTACTTTTGTAAATATTCCATTTTATTTTATTCTTTATTTTATTCTCTCATTTAAAGTAGGCTACATTTATTTATTTATCTTAATTTCCATTCTCTACAATAACCACCATTCAACTCCATCATTCCACCATTTTTTCTAACTTCTAATTCAACTCCATTATTTTATTATCCTCCCTCCACTACATTCATAACTTCTCATTTTTCCTCTTTATATACATCTCATCCTCCTCAATTTACACTTGATCTATCTTTATGTGAGGAGAGTCTAGTTCTCAGAGTTGAATCGGCGACAGCGATACAACCACGATCGAGCGACGACAACCCTCTCTCCGATGAGATCCATTGGCTTCTTGGCCAACATCGCAGCCGCATCCACGCGCTGCCCGAGCTCATCGCACGCCGGTGATTTGAGCGAAGACCGTGCTCTCGTGAGCACTGTTAGCAATGTGAGCCCGAGGCGAACCAATCCTACAATAAATGTTATTGTAATAAATGATTTATCAATAAAAGTTATTGATTTTGTTTTCACTCCCTTTCTGATATTGAATGAATGAATGCACTATAAAGTCCCTCTGTACAATAAGGGTTATGTACCATGGCCAACTTGATAATCATGCAGCTGTTGATTCAATGATTGAATCATAGAGGCTGATGCTTGGATGAATATCTAAGGAGTTAGATAGAGGACTCATCAAGCATCATCAATGATTAACAAGTAGTGATCTCCAGTCTGAGTGGGAGATGGCAATCCCATCTCATTAGACTGATATCTGATCGACCTCTTGATGCAGGTCCTCTGCATAGGAATATTGATTCGGAGGTATCAGATTAGTTGAGTCAATGAGTTGACTTAACGAGATCGAGATAACCAAAGACCTATGATGAATACTGTCACATCACAGGCAAACATCCTATGACCAGAGACAGATATATTACTATATGTCTGAGCATGTACATTTGGCAGACCAATAGGTTGATGACCTAATCAAGGTCTATACACCGGCGAGCTGGTGTGCATGTAAGGGCATATGAGAAATATGATCTCTCAAAGGGATCATACAGGTTCACTTGTGAACCGGGAGACATGAGCTCACTCATGAGGTATTGGGGTTGACCAAATTCCATGCATGGTCATCATGCTTTAGAAGCATGATATGAATTTGAAGGTAAGATATATGCTTTGTGAAAGCATATGATCTGTACCATATCCCAAGGACCAAGATTGAGAAACTTAATGATCAGACTATGAAGATGACAGTGTAAAAGTGATCTTTATCTTCATGATGATCATGAGTCTTCCAGTATACAGGATGTGCAGGTATTGGGAATACCTGGAGGGTGATTTGATCATAAACGATTGTATAACCATGACGCTTCCATTCCGAGGGAGTGATGAAACAGGTCTGGATTTTAGTGACTCCTCTCATCAGAGAAGTAACCTAACCTTGGTCCATTTACTGGACATTGATCCGAATAAGATTCAGATGCAATGAGAAGATTAGGTTTACGGTCTTGATATAATCAAGCATCTATGAGAGGTCCATGGGATCTGGATTTGAGATGTGATCTCAATATCCAAGTCACTATACGTGGAACAATACAATCGCCCTGTCCTTATCTCCAAGTATCTGAGGAGAAATAGCAATGTTCTTAAATGGTTTAAGAGCAATCCCATAAGATCTAAGCAAAGAGAAGTTGATAATTGAATGTGATTTAATTATCATGATGTATGAGAAATTATCCAATATAATTAAATGTGATTTAATTATAATGGATAAGAATAATGTGGATAGTAATATCCAATTATTCATAATATATTATAAATGTGATTTATAATGTATTAGAGATAGTTAAATATAATTTATATTGGTAGATTAATTATTAATGTGTATTGGATGCACATTGACTAATTAATTGAAAATATAAATTACATTTTGTTTTGGGTCGTGAATATGATTCACAATATTCCAATGTCAAGATTGCAATATTCCTAATAATTGAGAATTATTTTGGTGAATTAAAATACCAACAAATTGTTGTTGGAAATTTAAGTAGAGAGAAAATCAAGGAGATGTGCAATCTCATAGTAATCCATGAGATTGCCCTCCCTTTAGGAAAGGAGGGGGCGGCACCAATTTCCTTGTGGAATTGGTGGCCGTCCCCCCTTCCAAAGAGGAAGGTTCATCTCCCTTGTTCTCTCTCTCCTTATTTGATTGATTTAATTTGGTATTAATATTATTTGATTTATCAAATATATTTTTATCAAAATTAAATCACAAGTTGTTGGTTTTTGCCAACAACAATCTTGACCATTGGATTGACATAAATCAATCTCATCCATTGATTTTATATGTCACATGGATTGAGATCCATGGATCCCAAAACCCTATAAATAGAGAGGCATACTTGGCTCTCTCTTTACATGCTATTGTAGCACTCTTCTCTCTCTCTCTCTCTCTCTCTCTTTCTCCATACTCGACAACCCTCTCTCCCCCTCTCTTCTTGGTGACCGTCCACCATACTTTGGTGGAGAGAATCGTTGACGCCCGTGCCCTCGTGCTGCCGCTTCGATGCTCTACGGTTCTCCGTCTACTTAGAGTGCTTTGCCCACGAAGGAGACGTTCGATCTCGTGCGACGAGATCAGGAGCAACCGTGCTTGGATCAACTTCTTGGATTGCGAGGACACCGCGGTTCATCCCCGCGCTCGCAAGCAATCTCTCCGACGATCGGACTTGAGACAGGAGGTCTTTTCTCTTAGGGACTCGATCAACCACGCTTCAAGAGGTATTGCATTATACTTGTTGTGGTTATAGATGAGACGATCCGAGAATTGTTCTTGGATCATGTGGTTTCATCGAAAAAAATGTTTTAAATTCCGCTGCACCGAAGAACTAGTACGACTAGTCGTTCTTCGTCGTATCCGATACGACACTCACGCTTCCGTGATGCGCTTGAGGATTTCTCCATATCCTTCAAGTGGTATTAGAGCCTTTGGTCGACGGTTTCGAATAGTGATTCGCTAACCGAGGACGACTTGGGTTCGTTAAGGTCGCGAAAGTTTTCATCGCATTTGATTTCGCAGATCTGTTTAGTAAATAAATTTGACACTGTTTAAATTGTTTAAACACAAATTTAATACTTGGATTTTTGTTCTCCATTAAATAAGGAAACCATAGGATCTGAGTTTGCGTAAATCGGATTTCATATGCTCTAGATATAGTTGTTTTAATGAACATGTATGCACTGTTGTGGGAACTGTAAATCTGAACGTGATTAAAATCTTAATTACTGTTTAGACTTGCCTCGAAATGCGTGAAACATCACTTGGTTTCTATCCTAAATCAAATTAGCAAACTTTAGAAATTGACTTTGCTTTATGTTAATTTTAGTAAGTAGGAGTCACTGCTGAAATTACTTTCCTAATCAAGAATCATGTGATTGTCAATTAATGAAATTAATTGTTAATTTCAAGAAATAATTATGGAAAATATTTGTGAAATATTAGAAGATGATTATTTCTTTAATTGACTTGGCCCCAATCAATTAATTGATTAGATTTGATCTAAATCATAATTAAAATCACAATCATCAAACTTCTTGCTTGAATAGGATTGGGAATTTGTCCAGCAAATTTCCTTATAATAAAAATTGTTTTGATTACTATATGGTATAATTTCGGTTGAAGAACCGATGATCATCTCAAGTACAAATTAATCAATTTGGCATTATCCTTTCCCGAGGCGGATATGGTGTCTAGTCGGGGATCGCTGGGGTAGCGGGTTGCAACGTATGCGGTCCGTCCCACTCCCGCCGGTACTGGCCATGACAACGGGTAGGGCCGGGATAATGTCCAAGGGATTAAGATGTATTTTTTCTAATTATTAAAATACGAATTAATACGTACTTTGAGAATAATACCATATATATTCAAGCATAAAATTAAGTTTGATTGATTGAATTGGATTGATAATTAATTTAATATGATTAAGTTAATTATGTCCAATTAAGAATACTCTAATATGATTAGAGTTAATAATTCTCTTGGAAGAATTAATTATATGAATGTGATTCATAGTAATTAATTGAATTTGAATAAGAGGTGGAGGATCACATAAGTGACATCCATGGTCTCCCGTCAAGGCGAAGGGTTTCCGTCGCCAGGGATTGTATATAGGAGATGCCTGTACGAAGTGACAACTCCTATATACAAGCGCATCTGGATCGGACTCTTTGCTTCTCGAAAGAGTAAGGCCGTATGCGTAGTGACCCCAATATCGAATCCTCATATTATTGGGGCGATATTGGATTGCGTATAGCGTGATCTAATCCTGTTGACGGTTGGTTCAATTAATGATGGGTCAACATCACCTTAGGGGTGGTGGGCCCGGGCATTAAAGACCGAATTGGGAAATGCAAGTTGGACTTGCAAGGCAGAATGTGTTCCCGCTTCTCTTTATTGGAGTTACAGTTTCTCATATTATTGGGATGTAACAAAGATAAAGAGGAGATCCCAGTTCTTGCTTGAGATATAGAGGTAAGTATATCTCTTATTTTGAAAGTGATTAAGGGAATGAACTTTCAAAGTTGACATAGCAAGACTGATTTGATTAAAAATACCTTAATCAAATAAAATCATAAAATTGAATATATGATTATATGTTCTAATATAGTGCATTCTCAACTTCAGAAAATGAAGGCCATGAACCCACTGAGCAGGCTTCTGGAGGTCAACCAGTTGACTGGACCAAATTACTCGGATTGGATCCGTAATTTGGAGCTTGTACTCTCGACGGAGCGCATCAGCTATGTGCTCTCTGAAGACAAGCTTGAAAACCCTAAATCTAAGGAAGACAAAGCATATAATGACAAGTATGATGAAGATCATGTCTTGGCCAGATGCTACATCTTGGGTTCTCTCTCCAATGTTCTTCAGAAACAACATGTGGAGATGAGTACTTGCCAGGATATCATGCAGAATCTAAAGGATATGTTTGGTGATATCAACCGCACCCAGCGGTACAATGTTATGAAAGAGCTGGTTCGCTGCAAGATGCAGGAAGGGACTTCGATCCGTGAACACGTACTCAAAATGTTTGGGTACTTGTCAGAGCTAGAGACTCTAGGGGCGACGATGGATGCAGACATGCAATCCGATTTCATTCTGCTATCATTGCCCAAATCTTTCAATAACTTTGTGGTGTCATTCCACATGAATAAGCTGGAACTGACAAATGCTGGACTACTTACTGCATTAAAGTCTGCAGAAGACATAATGAAGAAAGATGGTCCCACTGGCACTGCAATGGTTGCACAGGTCAGAGGGAAGCGAGGTCGGAAGCAAGGTTCTTGGAAGGGCCCGTCCCAGAAGAGAAAAAAGAAGGGACAAAGTGTTGGCTCTTCCAATGCATCCACTTTAATGGCGTCAAAGAAAACCAGCGTCTGTCACCACTGCAAGAAGCCGGGGCACTGGAGGCGTAATTGCCCGGATTACCTGAAGTCGGTCGACAAAGGTAAAGCCCCAGCAGGTATGAAATCTACTTTTATCATTAAAACCAGTTTTCTCGTCGGACGAGAAGGAAGTTGGGTTGTTGATTCTGGTGCTTCTGTTCATGTATGCAATTTGTTGCATTTGTTTCAGGAAACTAGAAAGCTTGAAGAAGGGGAGATAGTCATCCAGATGGGATCTGATGCAAGTGTTGCAGCAGTCACCGTCGGGACTTGTCAACTATCATTATCTAGTTGTAGAGTCCTAGTACTTAAAGAGTGTCTTTATGTACCTGAAGTCAGAAGGAATTTAATATCTGTATCTAAGCTAGTTAAAAGTGGGTATTCATTCCTGTTCTGTAATAAATTAGTCATAAACCGTTATGATAAATATATTGCAGATGGTATTTTGACTTCTGGAGGACTCTATGAATTGTGCATTGATAAATGTGTTATGAATGTTACAAGCACTAATAAAAACCCTAAAAGATACAGGGAGAATGAAAATCTTTCAAATGATATTTGGCATCAAAGGCTTGGTCATTTGTCTATTGATAAGATTAATAGATTAATTAAGGATGGACCTTTAGATTTTCTACAGGTTCAACCTTTGCCTACTTGCAAGAATTGCATTCAAGGAAAAATGACTAGGATGCCTTTTCGTAACAAAGTTACAAGATGTGAAGGTATTATTGACCTAATACATACTGATGTATGCGGTCCCTTCAGTACCGCGACCCGAAATGGATATCGATATTATTTGATGTTTATTGATGACCATTCGCGGTACGGGTTTATCTTCCTATTACGTCATAAGTCTGAAACCTTTGAAAAGTTCAAAGAGTTTAAGGTTTTGGTTGAGAACCAAACCGATATGAAGATTAAACGAATTCGATCTGATCGAGGTGGCGAGTACCTCTCAGATGAATTTAAGGAATACCTTAAAGAGAATGGAATTATTTCCAATCTCACTCCTCTTGGAACTCCCCAACTTAATGGTATTGCTGAAAGACGCAACAGAACCATCATGGATATGGTTCGTTCAATGATGAGCAAAACACATTTACCACTTAGTTTCAGGGGATATGCAGTAGAGACTGCGATATATATCCTGAATAAAATTCCTAGCAAATCTGTACCTAAGACTCCTCATGAGCTCTGGTATGGAACCAAACCTAGTGTTAATCACTTGAGGGTTTGGGGTTGCTTGGTCCATGCAAAGAATGTGGATGCAAGTAAGCTAGAATCTCGCTCTCGTGAGTGTTACTTCATTGGGTATGTTAGGGATGGTATTGGATACCAACTCTATGACCCTGAGACTCAGAAGTTTTTTTGTTTCTAGAGATGTGAAATTTCTGGAGAATGATTTCCTTAAGGGTCAAGATAAATATGAAGTAAAGGAACTCATTGAATCTCCTGAGGATTCTGAGATTCCTGAACCAGAAACTGAAGAAGTAAATAAAGATGAAACAACCATACCTCTTCGAAAGAGTTCGAGGGTGGTTGCACCACCTGAAAGGTATGGATTCCATGTGTCAGGTGAAACTGACAATGATCCTACTTCATTTGATGAAGCACTCGCGGATCATGACATGGATAGATGGATGCTAGCAATGAAGTCAGAAATTGACTCCATGCATAAGAATGGTGTATGGACCCTAGAGGATCCACCTAAGGGGGTGAAACCCATTTGGTGCAAATGGATCTTCAAGAGAAAGAGGGGACCTGATGGGAAAGTAGAGACTTTCAAGGCACGGCTCGTAGCCAAGGGCTACACACAGAGAGAAGGCATCGACTACGATGAGACATTCTCTCCTGTGGCTATGCTTAAATCCATCAGGGCATTGCTGGCTATAGCTGCATATCTTGACTACGACATCTGGCAGATGGACGTCAAGACGGCTTTCCTTAATGGATACCTCGAGGAGGATATCTACATGGAGCAGCCCCAGGGCTTCATGACTTAGGATGTCAACGTATGCAAGCTGAAGAAATCCATCTATGGGCTCAAGCAAGCTTCTCGTAGCTGGAACATCAGATTTGACGAAACCATAAAGAGTTATGATTTTGTACAGAATCCTGATGAACCTTGTGTTTACAAGAAGCTTAGTGGGAGCGCCATTGTGTTCATCGTGCTTTATGTAGATGACATCCTTATCATTGGGAATGATACAGGGATGATGACCAGTGTGAAGATTTGGCTGTCCCATACCTTTGAGATGAAAGATCTTGGAGAAGCCTCTTACATCTTGGGTCTGAAGCTGTTCAGAAACCAAGAAAAGAGGATACTGGGATTGTCACAACATGGATACGTTAAGAAGATTCTTGAACGATTCCGTATGGATAGTTCCAAGAAAGGATTCCTACCCTTAAGACATGGTATCCACCTGTCTAAAGGAATGGCTCCTCAAACTGTTGAGGAAAAGAAGGCCATGACTGGATGTCCTTATGCATCAGCTGTAGGAAGCTTAATGTATGCCATGATGTGTACTAGGCCAGATATCTTCCATGCAGTGGGAGTGGTAAGTCGTTACCAATCCTGCTATGGAGAACAACACTGGAATGCAGTAAAGAACATATTCAAATATCTTAGATGGACACAAGATTACATCTTGGTCTATGGAGATGGTGATCTCCAAGTCTTGGGATATACAAATTCTGACTTCCAATCGGATATTGATGATCAAAAGTCGACATCAGGATTTGTGTTCCTGTTGAATGGTGGTGCTGTGAGCTGGAGAAGCAAGAAGCAGGACACTACAACAGATTCAACAACAGAAGCCGAATACATTGCCGCATCGGATGCTGCAAAGGAGGCGGTGTGGTTGCGCAAGTTCGTCCAGGAACTTGGCGTAGTTTCCTCTGATACTCCCACCCCTCTACTCTGTGATAACACGGGAGCCATTGCCCAGGCGAAGGAACCCAGATGGCATCAGAAGAGCAAGCACGTAGAAAGGAAATACCACATCATTCGGGAGATTCAAAAGCGTGGTGACATCATCATCACCAAGGTGGCCTCCGTCGACAACGTTGCTGATCCTCTTACTAAACCTCTGACACAGAAGGTTTTTGACCAGCATGTAATGAGTATGGGTTTAAGGGTTGTTCCTGAATGGTTCTGAGGGCTAGTGGGAGATTGTTAGCAATGTGAGCCCGAGGCGAACCATTCCTACAATAAATGTTATTGTAATAAATGATTTATCAATAAAAGTTATTGATTTTGTTTTCACTCCCTTTCTGATATTGAATGAATGAATGCACTATAAGGTCCCTCTGTACAATAAGGGTTATGTACAATGGCCAACTTGATAATCATGCAGCTGTTGATTCAATGATTGAATCATAGAGGCTGATGCTTGGATGAATATCTAAGGAGTTAGATAGAGGACTCATCAAGCATCATCAATGATTAACAAGTAGTGATCTCTAGTCTGAGTGGGAGATGGCAATCCCAAATTATTAGACTGATATCTGATCGACCTCTTGATGTAGGTCCTCTGCATAAGAATATTGATTCGGAGGTATCAGATTAGTTGAGTCAATGAGTTGACTTAACGAGATTGAGATAACCAAAGACCTATGATGAATACTGTCACATCACAGGCAAACATCCTCTGACCAGAGACAGATATATTACTATATGTCTGAGCATGTACATTTGGCAGACCAATAGGTTGAGGACCTAATCAAGGTCTATACACCGGCGAGCTGGTGTGCATGTAAGGGCATATGAGAAATATGATCTCTCAAAGGGATCATACAGGTTCACTTGTGAACCGGGAGATATGAGCTCACTCATGAGGTATTGGGGTTGACCAAATTCCATGCATGGTCATCATGCTTTAGAAGCATGATATGAATTTGAAGGTAAGATATATGCTTTGTGAAAGCATATGATCTGTACCATATCCCAAGGACCAAGATTGAGAAACTTAATGATCAGACTATGAAGATGACAATGTAAAAGTGATCTTTATCTTCATGATGATCATGAGTCTTCCAGTATACAGGATGTGCAGGTATTGGGAATACCCGAAGGGTGATTTGATCATAAACGATTGTATAACCATGATGCTTCCATTCTGAGGGAGTGATGAAACATGTCTGGATTTTAGTGACTCCTCTCATCAGAGAAGTAACCTAACCTTGGTCCATTTACTGGACATTGATCTGAATAAGATTCAGATGCAATGAGAAGATTAGGTTTACGGTCTTGATATAATCAAGCATCTATGAGAGGTCCATGGGATCTGGATTTGAGATGTGATCTCAATATCCAAGTCACTATACGTGGAACAATACAATCGCCCTGTCCTTATCTCCAAGTATCTGAGGAGAAATAACATTGTTCTTAAATGGTTTAAGAGCAATTCCATAAGATCTAAGCAAAGAGAAGTTGATAATTGAATGTGATTTAATTATCATGATGTATGAGAAATTATCCAATATAATTAAATGTGATTTAATTATAATGGATAAGAATAATGTGGATAGTAATATCCAATTATTCATAATATATTATAAATGTGATTTATAATGTATTAGAGATAGTTAAATATAATTTATATTAGTAGATTAAATATTAATGTGTATTGAATGCACATTGACTAATTAATTGAAAATATAAATTACATTTTGTTTTGGGTCGTGAATATGATTCACAATATTCCAATGTCAAGATTGCAATATTCCCAATAACTGAGAATTATTTTGGTGAATTAAAATACCAACAAATTGTTGTTGGAAATTTAAGTAGAGAGAAAATCAAGGAGATGTGCAATCTCATGGTAATCCATGAGATTGCCCTCCCTTTAGAAAAGGAGGGGGCGACACCAATTTCCTTGTGGAATTGGTGGCCGTCCCCCCCTTCCAAAGAGGAAGGTTCATCTCCCTTGTTCTCTCTCTCATTATTTAATTGATTTAATTTGGTATTAATATTTATTTGATTTATCAAATATATTTTTATCAAAATTAAATCACAAGTTGTTGGTTTTTGCCAAAACAATCTTGACCATTGGATTGACATAAATCAATCTCATCCATTGATTTTATATGTCACGTGGATTGAGATCCATGGATCCCAAAACCCTATAAATAGAGAGGCATACTTGGCTCTCTCTTTACATGCTATTGTAGCACTCTTCTCTCTCTCTCTCTCTCTCTCTTTCTCTCTCTCTCTTTCTCCATACTCGACAGCCCTCTCTCCCCCTCTCTTCTTGGTGGCCATCCACCATACTTTGGTGGAGAGAATCGTCGACGCCCGCGCCCTCGTGCTGCCGCTTCGACGCTCTGCGGTTCTCTGTCTACTTCGAGTGCTTTGCCCACGAAGGAGACGTTCGATCTCGTGCGACGAGATCAGGAGCAACCGTGCTTGGATCAACTTCTTGGATTGCGAGGACACCGCGGTTCATCCCCGCGCTCGCAAGCAATCTCTCCGACGATCGGACTTGAGACAGGAGGTCTTTTCTCTTAGGGACTCAATCAACCACACTTCAAGAGGTATTGCATTATACTTGTTGTGGTTATAGATGAAACGATCCGAGAATTGTTCTTGGATCATGTGGTTTCATCGAATAAAATTTTTTAAATTCCGCTGCACCGAACAACTAGTACGACTAGTCGTTCTTCGTCGTATCCGATACGACGCTCACGCTTCCGTGATGCACTTGAGGATTTCTCCATATCTTCAAGCACATCATAGGCGACCGTCTCCATCATAGGTATTTCCCCTTCATTTTGTCATCGTTGCTATTTTCTCAATTTTTTAATCACATCACAATACCATCCACATACCCCCATTTGTTTATTCCATATCATCACCATCACCACACATTCATTTTGTTTTACTCCATCAACCTATCTCTTCATCTTTTTATTTACATTCACTTTTTAAGAAAAATTTAAAAAAATTAAAATTAAAACAAAAAATATCAAAAAAATAAATAAAAAACCAGCAAGTCATCGCCGCCCCCCTTCTTCCATGGGCAGGCGGTGCCGCCTGCCACTGCCGCACGTCACCTCCTCAACCCCACGGCAGCCAGCCACGCCTCGGCCCTCCAGAAGCTCCAGGCTGCCCTCGCCAGCGATGCCCCATGCCGCCACTGCCCCTCCTCGCGTGAGGCCGCTTCCTCCGCGCAACCGACCCTCCGTCCTCACCGCCCAGCCGCTCCAGTCCTGCGGCGCACCCAGCCCCGCTCCTCCAACTGTGCGGCCTTCGCGAGCCGCCGCATCCGCGCGTGCGGCGCCGCTGTCCGGCCTCCTACGCCCTATCCGCCCACCCATGCCAAACGAAGAAGAAGGTCCTTTTTCCATTTTTTTATTTTATGTAAAAATTGCATATTTTCTTGTTATGTTTTATTAGTTACACTTTAGTCCCTGTACATGTTTTCTTTTATCAGTTTTAATTCTGTTTTGCATTGATAACCCTCTATTTATGTATTAATTTGGACACATGTTTCCCATCATTTTGTTTAATGAAAAATAACATTATGTTGAGCAAATAATTTTCTACCACTTGATTATTTATTTTATTTTTGCCATTTTGTTGTTCATGGTTTTCTCGAGGATCAGATATTTAATGGTATATATAATTGTAGTTGCTATCCCAAAAAAATCCGCGTCAAACAAAAAGATATTTTTTTTATTTTTGCTAATTATTAACCTGTATAGAAGACAAGATCGAACTCAGGGAGGCTATAAATCTCGAGGGTTATTCAATTAATCAAAAATCAATTAAGAGAAAAATATGAACCTCATAGGATAACTATCCTTGATTTTTGTGTTTTTTTAATCTTTTTTAATTTTTTAATTTTTTAATTTTTTTATATTTTTTGATTTTCAAATTTTTAGTGATTTTGATTTTGCAATTTTTTTTAATTTTCAAGCAACGAACAATATGCACAAGGACAAGAAATATGCACACCATTTTTTTTGGAATTTTCAATTATACCAAAGAATGCTCAGAAAAATTCACAGAAAATAATTTTGGGTTTAAAAAGTTTTGAAATATTTTTGAGAATTTTTGTAAATTTTCAATTTTTTTGTATTTTTTTAAAAATTAAATAGTGAGAAATGCGAAAATGTGCTTATCTTGGAGTAATTTGCAACTTAAAAATATTTCAATGCTTAAAATTCCTGGTAATTATTTTTAATATAAACTATAAATCACTAGATACAACCAGAAACTGAAATCACAATTTTTGTATTTTTCTAGAATTTTCTACATTTTTTAAGATTTTTAGTATTTTTCATTTTGTGGATTTTATAAAGAATTAATGGTGAAATTTGCACACAAATTTAAAGACAACGAAATAAAACTACCCTAATGTTTTTGGAATTTTTGGAGTTATTTTAGATTTTTTTATGATTTTTTGAACTTCAAACAGGGAAAAATGACATGTTTTTGATTTAATAATAATAATAATAATAATAATAATAAATAATGATAAAATAAAATGAAATTTTTATACAATGAAGATGCGCACTACAGGAGTCTAAGTTATTTTTTGAGAGTTTTTGGACTAATAAAAACATTTATTTCAATAGAAAAATCATGCAAATCAGTAATCTGGATAACAGAGACTTACGTGCAAAGAGTTGAAAGTTTTTGCATGAAAATAGAATAAGAAATAAATATGTGGGTGGAAAGTGAAAATTACCCACTGAAGGGCGTGCGTTGCATGTGCTGAACCGAGTGATGAATCTCATATTCATCATGCTAAAAGTCGCAAATTAAACCCCCTGATTAATCAATCCAATAAAAATCACATGTAATTCTTTGTTTTTATCTTGTATTATATTGTGTATATTTTCCCCCTAATTTATTGTATTTAATATTCCTCTATTTTTCTTGTATTTATTTTATCTTCAAAAACCCCTGAAAATTTGGTAGAATAATTGTCTATAAATCAGTGACCATTAAAAACATTAAAAAATACAAAAACATCTCAAAACCAAAAAATCGGTATTTTTATTCCCCTAAAAATACCCCCCAAAAAGGCGTTTTGTACAGTTGACCTCTTTTGGCTTTTGACCAACATAAAAGTTGTAGATCTCGTCGAGACGAGCAACTTTCATGTTTTGACATTTTCCTAATTCGGCCTTTAGCTATTTCTTTTCTATTTATCTTTATATTTTTCCTTTGAATTTTTCTGATTGGGCCACGTGGCGCCCCTGGGCCGCCCACGTGGCCCGCTTCCCTCTCGCCACCTGGCGCTCTTCCTGACCGTCCGATCTCCTCCATTCTGCCTTCATCTGAACCGTTTAGCCTTCACCCACTTCTAGCCCTTGGATCTGATCTCAGATCAGATCTCCACCATTACCTCGCGCCCCATCCACAGCCGTCCGATCACCTCCTCATCCATCGCTTGTCAACCTGTCACGTCTTCCCTCATCCACAGCCACTCGATCGTATCCTATCCAATGTCCCTCAACGCGCTACGTCCCCCTTTAACCCTCCCCGTTCGATCTACCCCATCGCTCCATCTGGGCCGCTCTTTAGCGCCCATCCCTCCACCACACGATCAGAACATAAGGATCTGATCGTGGCCCTCCGCGCACGCTCCACTCCCAACCGTTGGATCGTTAGATCCAACGGCTATGGTCCATCGTCAACCTCCGTAACCCCCCTTCCCCAGCCATTTCAACTCGCGACCCCCGCTCCCCCTTCCTTTTTTGGCCGCCACCTCCAGCCATCCCTCTCGCTCCTAACACCTTCACCGCGTAGCCATAGCTTCCTCCTCCCTCGCGTAACTCCCATCGACCACCTCCATTAATCCTCCTCCATTAAAACACCCGTGAAAACCCGCCTCCACACCACATAACCGCCAGACGCCTCCACCTATTTAAGCCCTCGCCCACCTCCAAGCACCTTCGTCCACCATTATTGGCTTTAGCCCTGCCCTCCCCCGCCTCTCCGGTGACAGCGGAGGGGCAGATCTTCATGGTGGCAGTGGTTTCTGCCGGTGTCGACTTACGACCGCTTTGGCCGTGTCGCGGTTGGCTCCGCCACCGCTGAGCACCGAGGAAGATCGCCCTCGTTGTGCGACGATCCCCCAAGGTCCGATGAGGACCTCGAGCCCAGATCACAGCCTCCACCAACACCTCGCTCCGGCGAGGTACTTTTTATTTTATTTCTTCAAAATTTTCCTCTGCCGATTGTCACCTACACCTCCATCTGACCAGCCCATCAGCTTCGCCAACAACACCGTCACCCTCGCCAACCTCCTCCGACTCCATCTTCCCTTCTCCACGACCCTAACCACTCTCCGCCACCTCCTCCTCTGCTTCGCCGGAGAAGGAGAACTGGGCCTTCACTCCTGTCGCCCCACACGACCCCCACTCACCTCACAAAACACTCACGCACTCTCACACGAGCTTCGGCTATCTTCTAACACTTGCAGGATCGCCAATGGTCGAAATTCACGTCGGAGCTCCTTCAACCCTGCCTCCTCCGACGAAGCTTCATCGCCCGTTCAAGTCTACCAGCCACAGAGCTTCGCCTAGGCTCCAAGACCTCCGCCAGACTTACAGAAAGCTTCCACGAACCTCAGATGGCCTCGCGAGGGGTGGTGGAGTCCACAGGGGTTCGCTGGAGCACAGACTCCTCCGGTGGCCTGCGGCTGAGGAAGAAGCACAGTTGTCGTCCGATCTACGAGATCGGGCGGCTAGGATGATGACACATGGCAACTTCAGACTCCATCTGAGCCTCCACGCCAAACCTATAGGCTCAAGTGGACCGAACCTCCAGACCGCGCCACGTGTTCCGAGCCACAGGAGCTGCCCCGAGCCTGGTCCCTCACGTGCACCGCATGGGGGGGGGGGTAAATTGCATGATAGACCCGGTTATTTTCAAGAATTACAAAATGGTCCCCAGGCACGTGCCTCACGTGCGTGCCTGGGTATTTTATAGGGGAGCCCTCCATAGTTTTTGAAATTACAAAAAGGCCCCTGCGCATATGGGAAAATTGCATAGGACCCCGGCCGATTTTTGGTATTTGCATTTAGGTCCCTTCAGGGACCTAAATGCAATATTTATCCTTTATTTTTCTTGCATTTTTATTACAATTGTGCCCCTACATTGTTTCTAGGATAACTTGAGCATCGTAGGTCCAAATTGCATGATTTTAGCGTCGTTTTGATCCTTATTTTATCCTCTACATCTTAGCATATCTAATTTTCTCATTCATCACTGTTTTTAATGAAGTGAATTTTTATGTGATAAATGGGACCCTGCTATCCTTGTATTTGCTCTGATTGGATGACTGATTTAATGATCAATTAAAATGACTCTGATTTCTGTTTATATTTTGTTGCTCATATTTTTAGGGTATAATTGTAGCCTTTTATTTAGCACACTTGTAACATTGCATAATTATTCATGCATCACTTTAACTTGCATAAAAACCAATTAAAAAAATGCATGCATCATGGCATCGCTTTGTAAATAGCATAGATCTTCATCTGGACCTGAACTGAAATTAATTCACATTGTGCTTCATGAATCGAAATTCGACAAGTATATTAAGCAGCAGTGTCCCTGTGTTCGATCTTGGTAGACTTGCCAAGTAAAAATATTCCACGACATTCAAAGTTCGTGGTTTTTGCTGAACCTAATTCGCCTCCTATACTACGACTAATTATTCACCCTTAAAGAGGCGAAGTTCGCGTTCATCATCGAGAAGGGACGTTTCTGTAATTTTAGAATCTTCTGAGGGCTCAGATGTAATTTTCTCAAGTTTATTCAGGGGCCTTTCTAAAGTTTTGAGAACTTCCTGGGGGCTTGGGTATAATTTCGCCAAATATTTTAATGTCTTTAGGGTTCATGTACTATGTTTCTTCGTTTAAGCCAAACAAGAGGCACACAGGTGCGCCACCCTTGATCTTCTACCATGGAGGGTTGGAATGGCGGTTGTGTAGCATGCCCAGACGGCGAGGACGATGGTGGAGCACCAGCCGTAGGTGGTTGCGGCCAAGGATGGCAGTGCGCGGAGATGCAGCCGCTCGCGAGTGCTAACGTCGATGAGGTGATCTTCAGAGGGCGCACGGTGCTGCGTGATGGTCGAAGGAGGGTAGCCCACGGGTGGATTAGATGGAGGTACTCTTGCCGTGAAGAGGAGTTGAGTAGTCCGGGGCTTCGCGTGGGTCTGCAGTGGCGTCGGAGGCTATGGGTCTCCTCCCAGATGATGGCGGGCACGTACACAGGCGGGTAGCAGGGCTCCTCCCTCGCACAACAGTTCCACCTCAGAAGGCGGTCGGCGGATGGGTGTGCTCTGCTAGTCATGGCGGAATGCGATGGAGGGTCGGCACTGAAGAGAGGGCGACACACGCGTGCCTGGAGGATGGCCAAGGGGGCGGCGGCGGCTGGAGGGCGGCCGCCCGCTTCCTTTTTTTGTTTGTTTTTTTAAATTTTTTTAATTTTGTAAAACATCAATGTAAACAATAAATAAAAAACCTTTTTTAATTCTTTTTGTAAATCCGAAATAGATAAAATAAACAGATTTTTTTATTTTTAATTTTATTATTATTTTTTATTTTTTTAAGATTATCATGCAAACCCAATGTTAAATAGAACAAGAAAACAAATAATTATTTTTTGCATTATTATTATTTATTTATTTTCAACTAGGGAGGTAGAGATTGAATGCGGAGAGATCAAGAACATGGCATGAAAAATCGAGTCGAAGCGAATCAAATCGTGATGAAATTTATGATCTAAATAAAAAGTGACGACGAAACAAAAGTGCGAGAAACAAAATTATGATTAAACTAGATAAAAATTAAGAAAAATGATGTATCTCACCTTAAGAGCGGAAATGGACCATGATCGCCTCGACAAGACCGACTTGCTATCACCGGACGACTTGGAAACTAGGCACCTTTTCTCGACGAAATTTTTCTCTCGGAGATCAGGCTCCTCTCTCTAAAGATTGATCAAGTTGGAATGAGGGAGAAGGAGCCATATAGATAGAAAAGATAGAGATGAAATTCGAATTTTTGAATTTTTTGCTGGAAGAGATAAGAGAGATGAAAATTGAAATGAGATAAAGATAAAAAGAGATAAAACTATTTACAAAATTATCTATTTTTTTGAATTTTCATCACTTTATTTATTTGAATTAAAAAATGTTATTTTTTTATGGTGATTAATTAAAAATAGCAACTATATACATATACTATATACATATATGACATTATATACAAGGGTAATTGAGGAAATTAGCTTTTTTTGTTTTAAGATATTTAATTAATTTATTTATTATTTTTTATTTTAAATAATTAGTAAAAAATATTTACAAACATATACAAATACAATATGTATAAAATACATGGGAAAATTGCACAAACCACCCATGAAAACCAACTTTTTACTTGTAACTCCAAAAATTATGAAATCACGGCCATTTTAAAGACAATTTAATTTAACATTCAATGGAAGTGAGATTGGTTCAATTTGAGTTCATATGAAGCCGGAATTGGTCTTTCAATTAGTGCTTAGTGGCTTTTTCCAACCGTGGTTGCTTTTATTCTGTACATGATTTAATTGTGCAATTATTTTTATTAATTAGAAGATATTTTTATTTACAACTTTGGTTTTGAAAGTTATTTGATTTGAGGTCAATTAAGATACAAATAAATTAGTGTCAATTTTATACAGATATACACAAAATAAGTGAGAAGTATTTACAGCAACACACACACACACACGTATTTTTTGGATTTTCTGCTTAAGGACCCTATCTCCCCGTACTTTATTCCTGGTCGATCATGTCAAGTCTTGACCTTCTCTCGAGGTTCAGGTCAGCCTGTATACAGTCTTCCTTTTATTTTATTTTCTTTTCTTTATTTTCTTTATTTTTCCTTTCTTTCTTTCTTTATTTACTTTAGGTTAAAATTAGTAACAAGTGTACAATATTTACACACAGATGCAAGTTAGTAAGAATATGGAGTTAGTGTTTTATGCAGGTGTTTTATAAGGGATTTTAAGCTAAAATAAATGAATAAAGATGACGACTCGCAGATTCATCAGTGCTGTGGGTAATTAATTAAAAATGTTTAACTGAAATTCTGCATATTTTACCCATTCGGAGGAATTAAATTAATATGTCACTCATATTTGCTCAAATAATTCCATAAAAATTAGAAGTGATGCCTTTAATTGTGATTGAATTACCATCCAAATTTCACCTCCATTGGAGTTATCTTGTGCCTTAAATAAGTTATAGAATGGTTTTAGTAAATGATTTTTAATTAAATCCATACATAAGATTTTTGCGAAGTTTAAAATCTCCTCGATTTTATATAAAAATACCTATGTGAGATAATTCACATTCTAACTAATTCGAGGACCTGTTTCTGAAGAAGTTCTACCCCTTGAGTAGGACTAACATGATGGGGACGCGCATTACGAGGTTTTCCCAATTACCCCAAGAAGCCTTCTGTGATGCTTGGGAAAGATTCAAGGACATCCTACAGAAATGTCCCTGTCATAATCGAGATGACAATATCTTGGTCCAGTCATTCTTCACTGGTCTCAACCCTGAGATGCAGAGTTTAGTGAGCTCTACCTGTGGAGGCAGCTATACATCACGAGGATCGGATACCGTCTGGAAGGTATTCAAGCAGATGGCTGAAACCAGTCGCTCACAGATGGTCAGCAGGGCCTATACATCGTCCCGCAGTTCATTCTCATTTGGAGGGGGAAAATCAGCTATAGTCGATCTCTCTCAGGACGTGATCCCTAGCATGGGATTCCTTGCAGACAAGCTTACTGTAGTCGAGAGGATTGACAGGAGAATTGATGAATTGGACCAGAGCGTCTCCAAATTTCCAAAACAAATGGAGGAGTTGACTGATAGGGTATCTAAGATAAAGATACTTGCCGTGGCTGCACCCTCTACTCCCGTATACCGAGTTCACCATGTTCAGGAGCAGTTGGTGTCAGGGCAACCCCAACCATGGGAGCAGGACTAGTCCTATGCCCACTCTTTCCAGCAGCCACCTCCATCAGCAGAGATAGTTCAGGAGGAGACTCCACCGGTTTGGGAGGTGAATGGAGTATGGTATACTCAGGACCTTGCCAGGAAGGGAAGTACAGGGGACCGACAGACCTACCAGAGCCCCTGACCTTTCACAACACCACATTCACCTCCACACCACCTCCTTCACAGTAGAGCCCTAGATTCCAGCCACCCCAGCAACAGCGGCAACACTACCAACAGTATGGCTGACAGGGCCATTACCATGCGGGCTAGCTGGGCTCACAATTTCAGCAGACACCCCAGCAGCAACGGCAGAGGCAGTACCCTGGGTAGCAGGGCTAGTCTTTCCGTTCTTCTTCCCACTCTTATCCCCTTCCTTCTTTGTCTAGTCCCGTGGACATTCAACAGCAGATACTCGACGAGCTCTGTTCCTACAAGAACGAAATTCACGACTTACAGGTGGATGTCAACTGCTTATCCATATGATGAGATGAGTAGACTGCACCCTTTGCCTCAATCCCAGCCCAAGTTCAGGCTAATCCCAATAGCCTGAACCAATCTAGTTGTCAGCAACACTTTGGTCAGGTATACTATTCAACATCTCCTAGATCTGAATATGAGATTCTTTCGTGTGACGAGGCTAACCACATGTCACTCAGGAGCGGAAGGACCGTGACCATACCTGACCGGACGAGGGACACGAGGAGCGGCATCTCTGGAGCTCTACCTGAGGAGTCTTCAGAGGATAAGGAGGAGAGGCAACATATTTCGGAGCCCCATCAGTACCATTCGAGGATATCTACTCAGGGAGCCAAGAGGAGAAGGAGAGCACGTATGTAGCATCGGCATCATGGATACACTTCTGAGTCTATGAAGGACCTTGCATCTCTGATTGTGGCGGATACCACTCTAGCTTTTATTCCACAATCTATAGTAGATAGTTTATATTCTGATTCCACGTTGCATCAAAAAGATTCATGTATGAAGAACTCTATTTCTGTTAATGTCAAGAATGATCTTTCAGTTCATGGTTCAGATTCTTCATCTTTTGTTTCCCTAGCTTCAATCCCTTTCCCCCGTGCTCTTACGGTAGGAAAGCGCATCAAAAAGATTAAGAAAGATGACCCCGATATGGCATGATTTTGTAAAGAAAACATCACTGTAAAGGTGCCATTTGATGAGTATATGGCTAACCATCATGCATTCCAGAAATGCCTTAAGGTGAGATGCACACCTACTAGGGTTAGTAGGAAGAAAGAGAACCAATATGTGAAGACACACGTCTTGTCAGTAGCCACAACATATTGTCTCAAGAATCAGACATTGCCAAGGAAAAAGCGAGACATGGGTGCTCACTATGTGGAGAGTCATATTGACGACATTGCAATTGCACGCATACTCTTGGATAACGGTTCTTCGATCAACTTACTTCCCTTAGCATTATATTAGAAATTGGAGTTGGGACCACTTCACAGATCCAGAGCTTTACTTCAATTTGCAGATCGTTCAGTGAAGAGACCTAAGGGCGAAGTGAAGAACGTAGTTATTTCGATTAAGGGTAAAACTATCAGGTTGACTTCACAGTCTTGGACATGGAGACCCCCAATCCTTGGAGAGAATCTCTAATCATTCTCGGGCGGCCCTTCCTTAGGACTGCAGGTACAACTTTTGATTATGATACAAGAATGATGAAGTTCCATTCTCCAGGTGGATAAGTGAACCTTGAGATGAAGCAAACCAAGTGTCCGCGACCCGATTCAGAGAGTAGCACAGAGTACTCATCTTTAGAGGCAGATTGCAGAATAATTAGCACCGTTGGAACTTGGGGACAGGTTCCTTCATGACAGAGCGAGATCCTTTCATCTGAAAAGGAAATACTGGATGATGCAGTTTTCCAGGTGTTGTCTGATCTTGTTAGAGATGCATCTACCTATTCTCGTGATGACGTAGAGATCCATCTGGATCTGTCAACTCCATCCCATTCGGAACGATCATGGGACATAGATGACGAGTTGGACGTGACTTTGGCCAAATTACCGTGTTTCTTAGCGATCTGACTCCCATTACTTCTGAGTTGGTGGCGAGTACTACACAGTTGAGATCACCTTCATGTAGCATGGAATCAGATTCAGATTCAGTTCAGCTAGATTTGCTTGATGATACCACATTGCCAGAACTAAAATCACTACCTCCTACACTCAAGTATACCTTTCTTGCAGGATCCAAAGAGAGATATCCTGTTATCATTAGCTCAGACTTGACTTTAGAACAGGAGTCGAGGTTGTTAGAGGTCTTAGAGAGGAACCGCAAAGCAATAGGCTGGACAGTGCCGGATCTCGTGGGGATCAACCCCATTCTCTGCTCGCACCACATTTTTACTGAGGATAATGTGAGACCATCCTGTGAGTTCCAGAGAAGACTTAACCTCTATGGGAAGCAGTGAAGAAAGAGATTGAGAAATGGTGCAAAGCAGGGTTTATATACCCTATTTCTGACTCCAAGTGGGTGGCACCGCTTCATGTTGTCTCGAAGAAGTCAGGAATTCAGATGGTTACCAACGAGGAGGGGGTAGAGATCGCGGCACGAGTACCCACGTCGTGGTATGTCTGTGTCGACTACATGCACCTGAATGCCGTGACCAAGAAAGATCACTTTCCCTTGCCTTTTTTTGATCAGATCTGGGAGAGATTAGCAGGGAAAGAGTTCTTCTGTTTTCTTGATGGGTACTCAGGCTACAACAAGGTAGCTATAGCCCCTGAGGACCAGGAAAAGACCACATTCACATGTCCATTCTACACTTATGATTTTAAGCGCATGCCATTCGAGCTTTGCAATGCCCCATGCACATTTCAGCGATGCATGATCGCCGTATTTGCCGAGATAATGGGAGATATCCTGGAAGTATTCATGGATGACTTCTCGATTCATGGTGATTCCTTTGATACATGTTTAGCGTACTTGGATCGAGTCCTTAAGAGGTGCAGAGATGTGAATCTGGTACTCTCCTGGGAGAAGAGTCTCTTTATGGTGACGAAGGGTATCGTGTTGGGGCATGTCATCTCCAAAAGGGGAATGGAGGTTGACCCTACCAAGGTGGAGGTGGTCAAGAAACTCGATCCACCTACTAACATGAAGTCAGTGAGGTCTTTTCTAGGGCATGTTGGATTCTATAGGAGATTCATTCAGGAATTTTCAAAGATCGCCTGCCCACTGACTGAGCTCTTAGGGAAAGACACGGAGTTCATTGTAGATCACAGGTGTCTGGAGGCCTTTGAGCTCTTGAAGAGGAAGAATTATGTCTCGCCTATCCTACAAGCTCCTGACCGGTCTCTCTCCTTTGAGATCATGACTGACGCTTCAGATTTTGCTATAGGAGCTGTGTTAGGACAACGACAAGAGGGGATCCTGTTTGCTATCTACTACGCGAGCAAAATATTAGATCTTACACAAAAAAATTATACAATGACTAAAAGGAAATGCTCATTGTAGTATGAGCCCTCGAGAAGTTTAGGTCATATATTTTGGGCTCTAAGGTGATAATCTACACTGATCACACAACAATTCGATATTTAATGGAAAAGGACGTGAAGGTGCGTCTTCTTAGGTGGATTTTACTCCTCTAGGAATTTGATTTGGAGATAAAAGATAACCTGGAGTGAAGAATGTTGTGACTGATCATCTTTCTCAGATTGAACTTAAGGATTCTCTGGATTATGAGCAGATTAGAGAGACCTTCCCAAATGAGTCAATTTGTGTTGTTGACTCACTCCCGTGGTATGCCAACATGGTAAACTATCTTGTCTCCAAGCAGGTTCCCCATGGTTGGACTAGGAGCAACATTGACCGACTTAAGTCGGATTCGAGGAGATACCACTGGGACGATCCTTTCCTTTTCTTCGAAGGGCCAGGTTGTGTTTGGAGAAGGTGTATTCCTCAGGAGGAGTACCAGAGTGTCCTCACCTATTGTCATTCACTTGAGGCTGGAGGACACCATTCGGAGAAGAGAACCACTCACAAAGTACTTCAATGTGGATTATATTGGCTGACCTTGTTTAGAGATGCTATTGATTTTGTACGGTCATGCCCGATCTGTCAAAGGATGGGAGGGACAGTTGGACAGAGAGATGGAAATGGCCATGCAACCGGTGATTATTTGTGATGTTTTTGATGCATGGGGCATAGATTTTAAGGGTCCCTTTCTCAACAGCCAAGGACATGAGTACATTTTGTCGACGGTTGACTATCTTTCTAGATGTGTGGAAGTTATCCCAACCCGAATCGCAGACAACAAGATTGTCTGTAAGTTTGTGAGAGATCATGTTATTGCTAGGTCCGGGGTGCCAAAAGTTTTGATATCAGATGGGGATGGCCACTTTGTGAACCGAGATATGAGATCTTTAGCTAAGGACTATGGATTTGAGCATAGAGTTACTAGTCCTTACCACCCCCAATCCAATGGCATGGTAGAGGTTTCAAACAGAGAGGTGAAGAGTATTTTGCAGAAGTTGGTTCGTCCCGATAGGAAGAACTGGTCCCAACTCTTGGACCAAGTTCTGTGGGCCTATAGGACAGCCTACAAAACACCATTGGGTACTTCACCATTCAGAATGATCTATGGCAAGCCATGCCATTTGCCCGCAGAGCTGATTCACAAATCCCGAATGGGCAATTAAGCAGATTAATTGGAGTTGTCACCTAGGGAAGCTTTGTCGAGACTTGAACTTGAACGAGCTCATGGAAATCCGAAACATGGCATATGATAACAATTTGATTTATAAGGACAAAGTGAAGAGATGGCATGATCAACACATTAGGTGCAAAGACTTTGTTCCTGGATAAAAAGTATGGTTGTTTAATGCTAGGTTGAAGATGTTCCATGGGAAGCTTAAATATAAATGGACGTGTCCCTTTGTTGTTAAGAAAGTGCACAGGAATGGAAGTGTAGAGATAGCTGATCTCACAGATGGTGCACAATCTCATGTGGTGAATGGACAACTGTTGAAGAATTTTGTAGATTCTAAAGAGCAGTTGGTCCAAGTCGAGGTCATCAACTTCATGCAGAGTGAGCATAGAGCAGATACATCATATCCTTCATGAAGATGCAGCATCAAGATTCAACAACTTAGAAGATTCATTCACTCTTGTACATTCTCCCTTCTCTATATATTCTCCAGATCACATTGGTTCTCACTCCTGTCCTATACTTAGGCTGACCAAAGCCTAAGTATAGAGGGGACCGATGCCCGCCCTGTGTATATACTCATCCATTTCACCTCTTGACCTCGACCGCCCCATTTTTGCTCTTCTTCTACACTTAGGCTGACCAGAGCCTAAGTATAGGGGGTGGATCGACTTCTATACTTTTTATTATTTTAGCTGTCCCACGCTTAGTGCGAGCTATGTCTTTTTCTCACTTATTGTGCTCTGCGGACATAACACATGCTAAGTATAGGGGGGCGTGTATATACTACATATATACTTTACCCATAGCTCATACTTTCACGTATTTTTTGTTTATATTACAATACTTACGGGGTGGTTAAATTTGATAAAAAACAAAAAAAGTTCTTTTTCAAAAAAAAAACTTTTAAAAAAACTTTTAAAAAATCTCTTTTCTTCCCTTATTTGCTTAAAAAACTTTTTCAAAGAAAACAAAAAGAATATCTTTTCTTTCTTTATCTGCTTTAAACAAATAAAAAATGTGTGTTTTTCAAAAAAAAAACTTTTTGAAAAAAACATCTTTCTTCCGTTCCTTTTCAAAAAAAACATAAAAAAACAAACAAAAAAAACTAACTAATGGGTTAGTTTAACCCCTGACACTTACACTTCCACACAAGACTAGTGATGTTCAAGAATACTTGGTTTATAAGGTCTTGAGATTTTGAATTAACCAACCTTAGTCATTAGGGTCTTTGACTTAATTATTCACATTTCCCTAGTTTGAAAGATTTGTGTGCTATATTGCATGCTTAATCTCTACCTTAAGAATATGATCAGCACCTCACATACACGACTGCAGTTATGATGAGATGAGTTGAAATTTCACTAGTAACTGGGATGAGGGATTTGAGTTTGGACCTGATTTGATGATGCTCAAGGATGAGATAAAATCAAGGAAGACTTCATGAAACCTGAGTGTCAGCACCTTTAGCCAGTATAAGAACATGGTTCTTGTACTATCTCTTGACATTTACATAAGTGTCAGGGTGTGATAAAATAAAAAAATATTGATCAGTGTGCGCCAACTCTTGGTAAAAATAGTGGAGCTAGCAAAAAATAAAGCAAAGAAATATCAATGTTGAAATAAGCTCTCTTTCCACAAAGCCAATTATTAAAAGACTTCTACCAAAGGCGAGCACTCCCAACCATTTCAAAGTATCCATTGGACCACCACTATTAGGACCAGAAGTCGGGCTTGCACCAAAAAAGGGCTCTGCATCGTAAATGCTGCAATTCTGGGTGTAGAAGGTACGATAGGTACTCAAAAAAAGCACACCCCAATGTACTCCCAGGAAAACAAGTGCAGACGACTCCAACTTCTCTTGACGGACGCACTGATCAACACCAAAAATATGCGTTGAGTAATAAGGCACTTGAGAGATTCCTTGTTCCAATGAGAGGGAGAGAAGAAATGACACAATCCTATGCCCTCCATCAACTGGCCGTCATCTACACTTTCAAGTCTAACAACTAAAGAGACGGTGGATTAGATGCAAGAAATGGTTTATTCCCTACTGTTGAGGATTGGGTTCTTAGGACAATCTCTTGGACTGGAACCTTGGGTGACGTTGCAACTCTACTCTTGTAACTGCAGTCAACACTTAAGTCATATCCCTACTATATATGTATACGGAGAGAGTCTTATGATTATGGAAATTGGATACCTTTTGACTAGAGCTTGGTTCAGCTTAGAATTTTAGGATCTCTAAAACTGAGAGTTCTTGAACAAGTCAAGTCTTATTCACATGCACAGTCAGGGGTTAATCCAATTAATTCATTCTTTATTTGCTCGAGGACTAGCAAAGTTTAACTATAAGGGGTTGATGAATCCACGATTCATCATCTCAATATCTTGATCTTAGCAAAATCCCCATGTAAATTCCCTAATAAATGTTCATAAAATTAATAAATTAATAAAATATCTCTTGTAAATAAAGCACACTAATTATTGTATATTAGATTGTACAAAAAAAATAACAATAAAAAGCCACAAAATTAAAGGAGTTTTTCACCTGTAAATAGCCTAAAACTTCATGTATTTTTAATGAATTCATTTGAACTCCTTTTTGGCTAATTCTTTCTCTTCTTATTTATAGAAATATATATAAAAATACAAAAATACAAAATAAATTTCACCTAAAATAAATATACTAGACCCTAAAGATAAAAAGCTGCAAAGTCCAACTTCGCGATCAAATTGCCTCTCCGTATGAACTCCAAATTCACCAAACTCACTTTTAAAGTTTAAGTTATAAAATTATCTATCTAATGAAAGTAGTTTCATTAAAATCGAAGCTCGTTTGCAAAATTTGAGTTTTGGGACCTATGTGTACCTTGCATATATTGTACATATCTTTCTTTCTTAATTTTTTTATTTACTCTTCTTAATTACTAAAAAATCCAAAAAAAATCTCTTTTATGTTTCATTTTATTTCTACCATTTTATTTCATTTTTAGCTTGTAAATATCTTTTATTGAAAATAAAAAAAATTCAAATTAGAAAAGTAAAAAAATCCATGTACATAGTGTTTTTATGGACCTACTTTTGTAAATATTCCATTTTGTTTTTTTCTTTATTTTATTATCTCATTTAAAGTAGGCTGCTTTTATTTATTTATTTTAATTTTTATTCTCTACAATAACCACCATTCAACTCCATCATTCCACCATTTTTTCTAACTTCTAATTCAACTCCATTATTTTATTAACCTCCTTCCAGCACTTTCATTACTTCTCATTTTTCCTCTTTATATACATCTCATCCTCCTCAATTTGCACTTGATCCATCTTTATGTGAGGAGAGCCTCATTCTCAGAGTTGAATCAGTGACAGTGACACAACCACGGTCGAGCGATGATAACCCTCTCTCCGATGAGATCCGTTGGCTTCTTGGCCAACATCGTAGCCGCATCCGCGCGCTTCCCGAGCTCATCATGCGCCAGTGATTTGAGCGAAGACCATGCTCTCGTGAGCACATCATAGGCGACCGTCTCCATCGTAGGTATTTTTTCCTTCATTTTGTCATCGTTGCTATTTTCTCAATTTTTTAAATCACATCACGTTACCATCCACAATACCCCCATTTGTTTATTCCATACCATCACCATCACCACACATTTATTTTATTTTACTCCATCAACCTATCTCTTCATCTTTTTATTTACATTCCCGGTTTAAGAAAAAAATTTAAAAAATTTAAAATTAAAACAAAAAAATATCACAAAAAAATCAAAAAATAAAAAAAATAAAAAAGTAGCAGGTCTCCGCTGCCCTCCCTTCTTCCATGGGTAGGAAGTGCCTCCCGCCACCGTCGCCCGTCCCCTCCTCAACCCCACGGCGGCTAGCCATGCCTTGACCCTCCAGAAGCTCCAGGCCACCCTCGCCAGCGATGCCCAAGGCCGCCACCACCATTCCTCGCTCGAGGCCGCTACCTCTGCTGCCAGCCCTCCGTCCTCACTGCCCAGCTGATCCAGTCCTGCGGCGCACCCAACCCCACTCCTCCAACCATGCGGTCTTCGAAAGCCACTACAGCCGTGCGCGCGGCGCCACCGCCCAGCCTCCTGCGCCCTATCCGCTCACCCGCGCCAAACGAAGAAGGTCCTTTTTCCATTTTTTATTTTATGTAAAAATTACATATATTTCCTGTTATGTTTTTGTAATTACATCTTAGTCTCTGTATATGTTTTCTTTTATCAGTTTTAATTCTATTTTGCATTGATAACCCTCTATTTATGCATTAATCTGGACACATGTTTCGCATCATTTTGTTTAATGAAAAATAACATTATGTTGAGCAACTAATTTTCTACCACTTGACTATTTTTTTTAATTTTTGTGTGTCATGGGTATTTAATTAAAAATATTTAACTGAAATTATGCATATTTCACCCATTCTGAGGAATTAAATTCATATGTTATGTGTCATTCATATTTGCTCAAAAAATTCCATAAAAATTAGAAATGATGCCTTGAATTGGGATTGAATTACTGTCCGAATTTCACATCCATTGGAGTTATCTTGTGCCTTAAATAAATTATAAAGTGGTTTTAGTAAATGATTTTTAGTTAAATCCACACACAAGATTTTTGCGAAGTTTCAAATCTCCTGGATTCTATATAAAAATATCTATGTGAGATAATCCGTAGTCTGGCTAATTTGTTAATGTGGATTTATTAGGAATTAATTACCCAATGTTATTTTGTTTCCATTAAAAAATCCATAAAAATTCATATTTTGTCTAAAAATTCCAAAAAATCTGTAACCTCCTTGCATCATATTTATACTTTAGTAAAATTTTCAGTATTTTTGCATTCTGTTTGAGTGAAAAATTGTGAAAAAATGCATAAAAAGTGTGCATTTTTCATTGTTGCTTGTTTACCCGTAAAATTCCAAAAAAATGTGTTTTGTATTCATCACTGGATTAGGTTTTTAGGAAAAATAAAATTTGGTTATTTCTGATTAATTTTTTATTAACATTAATTTGGCAAAGTTGTGTGCTTTCTTAGTTTCTTAATTCACCTGCATTGTGCATTTCGCATTCATTTTGTATTAAAAAATACAAAAAAATCCGCGTGGAAACCTAGACCTAAATTTTTGAATTAACCCGAAGTTGTTCCTTTGCCTCCCTGTGTTTGACCCCAGACTTGCCCGGGATATAAATTAATGCCGAGTCACTCTTCACGGAGATCATCTCTCGGTTTTGACTGATTCGCTAAGTACATGTATTACAAGAACAGAAATTAAAACACGTGCTCATCGGTCGATCACAGATAACTTAACTATTTATGAATTTTCTGGATCAAACACCAATACATTTTAAAACCTTTAATCAAATACGAAAGTCCTTTATCTGAATCAAACATGAAAATCTTTACCAATGAATCAGACATCGAGATACCGTCAATGATTGTTCATGCTCCGAATGTCCTCAAATCATCTAGGATCAAACATCAAGGAACACATAATGCTTACACCAAGGAGTATGCTCCCTGAGTGTAGCTAACTTACATGCTCCCACCCCTTTTCTCTTGTATTTTTTTATTTTTCTGAAATGAAACCTATTGGAATTTATATCACAATATGTCTTCATGGTGTCATTAAAAATTTGACCTAATTCGAGACTTCTATCCCCTCCATCAAGGCTGTCAAATTTTAACGGTCACAAAATTGCAAAAATTGACCTCCTTCAGATGGAGGGCATGGGAGTCTCTATTTCTAACGGAATTAGAATCACATGTTAGGGGATATAGTGATGAATATACATATTTTTATTTTCCAAAAAAATAAAAAATAGGGGAAAAATGAGGGTGGGAGTAGCCATTTGTCTACACCTAGGGTGTAGCCACATTTAACCCATACATACATACATGCATGCATGCATGCATGCATACATACATGAATGCATCCATGCATACATACATGCATGCATGCATGCATGCATCCATCCATCCATCCATCCATCCATCCATCCATCCATCCATACATACATACATACATACATACATACATACATACATACATACATACATACATACATACATACATACATACATACATACATACATACATACATACATACATACATACATACATACATACATACATACATACATACATACATACATACATACATACATACACACACACACACACATGCATGCATGCATGCATACATACATTCATACATACATACGTTTTCCTTCCAATAGGATTTGGTCCTTCCTGAGTTCAAGAAGGTCAGTCCCTTTTTTTGTAGAAAACTTGATGACTTTAGTAGAATACATATACATATTGTATTACAATGTGCAATTTTAATGTTTGCATTATAATATGCAGTTTTGTATGCGATTTTGTATTTACAATGTGCAGTTATAATACAAACTGTATACGCATTCTACTAAAATGCTCGTGTTTTCTACAAAAAGATGGTGGCCAACTGAAGTTAGGAAGGATGCATCCTATTGGAAGAGCCCCATATACATATAGGGTTGATTCTGTGACAGCCAAAATCTGTGAGAGCATGAGAGCAATGATTCAGGACCACTAAATTATGTCATCTCTCTGCTCATTGATTGCAGGAGGAGAGAGAAGAGCAAAATCCAGTGGTCTAGATTCATTGCTCTCATGCTCTCACAGATTTTGGCTCTTACAAGATCAACCCTCTATATATATACAGTAGTTTTGATTGTACCGACAATAGAATTATATTGTGTGTGGGAGTGTTGTGTGTGGGAGTGCCTATGTATATAAAACAGAATGAGTAATGACATATCTCAATATTAAGCACATGTGACTATAGTAGAGAAATAAAAATTTTATCGCCAATAGTGCTGCTATATACAGAAAACCTATCTACAAATACTCAAGCTTAAAAAGCCATATAGGCAACTAATGCTGGCTTGGAGAGCTGAAACGAGTTAGAATAATTGGAATGGCTCTTGGGGCTTCTCCAATTAGCCCCCCTCGCTTCATTTTTTTCTATTTTAATTATTTTTTTGAAAATAAATCTGTGAAAATTCATCACTATATCTCTCTATTATGTCACTAAGGTTTCGTGAGAAACAAAGACTCACACGGCCTCCATCTACACAATCATTTTTTAACGATCGCAGAGTTGTTGAAATCAAACTCGTCTGGATGTAGGTCGTAGGAGTCTCTGTTTCACACGAAATTTAAATGATATAATATAGGGATATAATGATGAAAATCCACGTATATTTTTCAAAAAAATTAAAAATTGAGAAAATGAGGCGGGAGTGCCAAGTTAGCTCTCAACCGGCAACCCCATTTAATCCTCTATATATGTATATGAGAAAAATAGGGCTGCTCCCTAGGAGTAGCCAGTGGGCAACTCCCGCCCCATTTCCCCCCTTTTAATTGGGATATATATATATATATATATATTCATCACTATATCCCCCTAATATGACATTCCAATTTCCTCAGAAATAGAGACCTATTCCCTCCATCTTGAACATGTAAATTAAACTGTTTTAGAATTTATTTAATCGACATGTTCTGGATGGAGGGCATATGAAACTCTATTTCTGACGAGATTTGAATGGTATATTAGGGGGATATAGTGATAAGAAAATATATTTTTATTTTTCAAAAAAATAAAAAATAATGAAAAATGGGACAGGAGAAGCCTATTTTTCCCTGTATGTATAAGAGAAATATCAAAGAGGTGGGATCTCAACATATATATGACGAACCACTCTCAATTTAGACAATTTTTCAATATATTTTACAATTTCTTATTTTTTAGATTTAGTAATAAATAATAACACAACATGTATAGTGAAATAAAATTATGAAAATTTTATTATATTGGATGAAAATGTTAATTTAAATTTGAATGTTATATTTTACAAAATTATTTTTTTTACAATGTCTAGTTTATACTTTTACATAATTGTTATAGAGTTTTTACTAAATTAACAATGACCTTTACAATCTCAGAAAAGACCCAACTCATTTGAAAGGTCCCCAATATATTGGGTAAAATGGGGTTGCCTCCAGGGGGAGCTAACTTGCTCCCCCCTGCCCCATTTTCCCCATATTTTATTTTTTGAAAATACTTCTGTGGATTTTCATTATTATATATCTATATTATGTCATTCAAATTTTGTGCGAAACAGAGATACCTAAGACTTCCATCCAAACATGGTCGATTTCAACAATTCTACGACCGTTAAAAAACAACTGTCTAGATGGAGGCCATAGGAGTCTCTGTTTATCAAGAAACTCGAATGACATAATATAGGGATATAGTACTGAATTTCCATGGATTCATTTTTCAAAAAAAATAAAAATACAAGAAATATAGGATTGAGGGATGGAGCCAAGTTAGCTCCCTCCAAGGGTCAGGTCCAAGAGTTCTAATTCTTCAGGTTAAAATTTTTGAAACACTTATTCCTCCTTTTGTAATCAATAAAAAACAAGGAAGGTACACAAGAACATGAGATTAACTCAAAACACACATATCTTAAATTGCATAAGGAACTATTATAAAATGTTTATGTGCTCAAACCAATTTCCATTTCTACATAAGTTTCCTTTTCTTACATGTTGTCTAGTCTCACAAGTACTTCCACTAGAGTCTACCAACATCAGAGGTAGTTTCTTCTTCTTCTTCTTCTTCTTCTTCCTCCTCATCCTCCTCTTCTTCCATAAAATCAACATAAATCCATAGGCCACAAGATGATGATAATGTGGTCAAAAGGGATGATCACCGAGGAGGAGAAGAAGCTCGGGGAGGAGGAGGAGGACAAAAGGCTTCTTCTTCTTGAATTCTAACAAGAGATTTGTAGAGCTCCTCTGCTTGTGTGTTGGAAAACTCCAAGTAATCATTCTCTCATCGAGTCGTGTTGATATTATGCATTACCATGAGCTAAGAATTCTCGAGTCTTGTTGAACAAGGATGATAATGCATCAACCATCTCATGTTGTAAAAAAGAATTAGTAGGGTCAAGATGGTGACCATGGTAGACCCAAGTCTATTCATAATAGGAGGGACCAAGATAGACTGAATGAGGAACACAACTTTGAAATCAAGGGGATGGAGTAGGGAGGAAGGGGCTAGGTCGAGTAGTAGTTGGAATGGGAGGAGGGCTATCATCATTATCATGACTGAACCACACAACTTCAATACTGAAAGGTTTAACCCTATAACTTTGTTGGGATCCTCGAGAGGTGAAATATTAACGTGGGGAAGGAAGTAGGGTATAATTACCCCTACCAAAAGGTGGTGTATGTTGGAGAAATCACTAGCATCAGAGATTTTAATGACACTAGTTGAACATGGGAAAGTTCATAAAGGTGTAAATTAAGATGAGTATCTCGTGGGTAACATGCAAAACATTGGTGGTTTTGTTCTTAAAGTTCCAAGAGATGACTCAATTTAGGGACTAGGATGGGTCTTTAAAGAAGGGATAGTGGGAGGCTTCCCTACAACAAGAACCTGAAAGATGTGGAGTTCTTCATGACAATCGTCACGAGAAACTCAAGTCAAAAGGTCGTCGATGGTTGGTCCCTCATTAGAAAACAAGAATGTGATGGATGAATAGGGTCAGTCCTAGGGGAGAGGATACTAAATAGGGTTGACTAGATATTTGAATAAAGAGTTCTGATGAGAAATACAGAGGATTTGATTTGATTTTGTAGAAATCCATAACCATCACCTCTTCTAAAACATAATGCACCTATTAGGAACGTCTTGATTTCTACTGTGTGTTTAAATTTCAAAAATTCAAAGGCAGTTTATCTATCCATTTGGAATTGTGATAAGTCTCCTTTGATCAATCATATAGAAACAATTGATTAATCAACAAGTCATTTTTTAGAAACTCTAAATTAGTAAATATTTTAGCAAATATCTCCCAAATAAGGTAGCCTTAATTCTCTTCTAATCTTCCCAAACTGAGAGGTTGTCAGAGTTTTAGTGAAGATATTTGCCACTTGCCTATCTATAGAAACAAATTTCACACACACACACACACAACACACACACACACACACATACACACACACACATGCACATGCACACGCTCACGCACACACACACATACTCACGCACACACACGCACACACACATGCGCACATACACACACACACAGACACACACACACGCACGCATATGCACACACACACACACACACACACACACACATGCACACATGCACGCGTGCGCGTGCGCGCACACACAATAAAACCACTCTCAACATATTTTCACAGAGGAAATGGTGTCTAAAATATTTCTATTTGCTCTTAAGTGTTGAATGGGTTCTTGGTCAACTTAACTGAATTAATTTTATCATAGAGAATATGATATTGGTCTAAGGTCAAACAAAATTCAGATAAAGAGAGAGCTGTTCATCTAAAGTAATTGGGAACAACTAAAGCTGCTGCAACATACTCCGCATCAGTGGTGGAAAGAGATACATAATTTTTCTTTTTATAAAACCAAGATACTAGGGCATTCCCATGGGTTGGTATGTCACTGGTACTCTTTCTATATGTACAATGGTGCAATATATAAAATAAATCAATGCTTTCATTTAGGAAAAACATCTTAAATCTTGAGTAAAAACTAAATAGTGAAAGATTCTTTTAACATCATTAAGATGCCTTTCTTTTGGATTCGATTGAAAGTGTATTAGTTGAGATTTTTTATATGTATTAACTCTAAGGATTTAACGTGTTATGTGGTATAAGGAAACCTACCATCAAAACAAAAAAGTTGTAGAAATGGATCATATGCTTGTTTATCTGATAAATCAATACCTACCTCTCTTAAAAATGTTGAAGTATTGTAGTATAGGAGATAGAAAATGACTGATTGAAACCCACAAGTTTAATCCATTATCGTGTGGTCAATTTGCTTACTTGGTAAGTATACTAAAGTCAAACTCAAGGAATGATGATTTTCTAGTTAGCGACCATAATTATTTCCCATATTTAATAATTTACAATAATAATTTTTGTGTCAAAAAAATAAGCAGAAATGAGACTAGGTGATGCAAATGTGTTTTTGGCATTTCATATTTTTTATTTAATTTTCAATAAAAGGATGTGAATTGAGAGATAATATAGAAAAAATGCACGAGAATGATATATATTTTTACTTTTTATGCAGGTCAAAGAATTCAGATGTATGTATGCAGATGCAAGAAGCAAAGCAATGTCAGGAATTTATTTCCTTTCTAATCATTTATGAATATTAGAGAGAACAATAAAATAATACAAGATAATTTAGTTTATATTTTTTTCAATTGCAAGAAATCATTCTCTAAAATTCTTTTAACGATCAAACTCTACTCTGAAAAATATCCAGTCAACATCGAATCACATATCAAATCTATTATGTAAACGATTCTCAATTACATCCCTGCAATATTAGATCTCCAAATTATGCACCAAGATAAGAAAAATAATTCCAAATTAATAGCACTAAAATATCTCCTCAATTAGTCATGTGATAAAGTCCATCATGTGCAATTTCTCCAAATAATATGCAAATTTTATCAATGAAAGAAGGCCCACAATGCATTGTATTCTCACAAATAAATAATTACTTCTAATAAGCTCAGATCAAGTTCCATAATATGTCAAATGATAGAAGAGAAAATATATTTCAAAATGACATAAAGTTTGCAATATTTGGAATTAAGATGCAAAAGATATTAAGGTCCGATGCATGGACTAAAATTAATAAAAATGTTAGTTTTATTCTCAAAATCGTACAACTGGGAGGTTATCTATATTTTTGGAAGCTCTTGAGGAGTTTGTTTGGAAATAACTCCACTTGGCGCATCTTTGTGGATTCCTTGAACTTAGAGGGGTACAGATGAAAATTCCACCTACACGTGAGCTAGACAAGTGGGGGGTAGGATGTGCATTGATGACACACAAGGAAACTCGGGTTAAGTAATATCAAGGGTCATTGCGATCTGAATCACTAAGCGTAATCAACAAGAGGAAATTAACCACTCAGAAATATGGTCAAAAACAATCAAGCACTAGATGTAAGCGGTTTCGCTATTTATTTTACTTGGTATAGCAACCAGGGTCGAACACAAGGAGTACGAGAAAACCTACGAATTAGTCAAATCTTAGAAATAAAAGAACATATTTTTAGTGGTTTTTAATTTTGCAAAATTTTTAAATTTTAATAAAGAAATAACATCAACAAATAAGGAAAACAAGGCAACACACAAGTCATTTTGGATTTTTCTTTAAGGCTAAAAATGCTCAGAAAATCAAGCTAAAAATATTTTTGGTTTTTAAGGTTTTAAAGTGTTTTTGGTAATTTTATGGGATTTTGAAAATGTTTTTATGAATTTATAACAATCAAATAGTGATTAAAAATTCAAAGAGTGCATAACAAGGATTAAATTACTAGTTAAAAATGCTTAAAATCCTGGATAACAATTTTATGAGAAAATATGAAGAAAAACATACAAACAAGAACTGGAATGAGAATTTTTATATTTTTCTTGAATTTTATATAATTTTATAAGTTTTTAGGTATTTTGTGATTTTTAGTATTTTTGTAAGGAATTTTCAAATACAATTTCTACAGTAGATGAAACACATAAAAACACACCAATATGGATTTTTTTTGGAATTTTAGAGGCAATTTTCGATTTTTTGTGGATTTTCAAAAATAGATAGGTCACTTTTTAGAAGTTTTTTAATTTTTAAAATTAATAAATGAAAACAAATTAACCCACAAAAATTACACTAAATACTACCCATCAACAGGAGTTGGTGGAAAATTTTAGATAATTTTTAGGATTAATTTACTAATTATTAAGTCGAAAATATGAGTTGTAATTAGATACAGTTTACATGGAATTAAAATAAACTTCTAGCTAAACTGTAACACAGTTAACAAGTATATGGTCTAAGTTACAAAAAGTCTAGGCAAACACGTGCGCAACACATGAACCAACTCATAGGGGTATAAATGCAAATACTAAAAACCTTCCATTCATTTCATAACAAAGATTACGCGCAGAGCATAACATGCAAATAACCCCAAAAGTCATGTGTATATCCACGTGCTACACACAGAGAAGGACTAAAATGCTAATATCCAAAAATATGAGGTCCAAGCTGTAAAATGTCTAAAATACAATAACTGTTTATTGGATTAAAACTAAATGCAGAAAAAACGAGGGTAAGAGGGAAATATACCCCTGCAAAGACACGTGGTGCACGCTCGGTGAAGGTGCTGGCGTACGACCCTGATCTTCTGTTGCTGCAGATCTAACGGTCAGAGAATGTCAAGGACGTGCTGTCGGATGGTGTCAGATCCAACGGTTGGAAAGCTGCCGCAGTCGGCAGCTGAGATGGAATCTGACAGAGGGAGATGATCCGACGATGGGGTGGAGGTCTATAAGAACTCCTCCTGGGCGAGCTTCAATCGAGCAAGAGAGACGATCCACCGACCCAGTGGAAGATATAATGGGTTCGGTAGTGACGTGAGAGGTTCCTGCATCCGGTGGGGGGGGGGGGGGGCTCTGATGGTGATGGCGACGATCAGATGAGCGTGGCGATGGAGGGGGACATGGAGAAGCTCCACCTGAGCAGCTAGTGGGCCGAATGGGGTCTGCTGCACGCGCCAAAGCCTGATCAAGGTACACTGCTCGGAGGAGAATCTCCGACGATGTTTATGGAGTGCAAAATAGGGGAATTGAGGGTGAATGGAGCTTTGGGATTCCAATGATGATGGAAGAAGGAAACCTGAGCCTAATCTCACCTAGATGGCTGAGTATTAGGATGATTAGACTGCGAGGGAAGATGAGGTGTTCGCAGAGGGGTTGATCTGTGCGGTTAGGAATGGATGTCGGAGCTCCAGCTGGATAGCCGGAGCTAAGGTGGGTGCGGTGGAGTGAAATGACAATATCGGTATAGATTAAGGAATGCAAAGTATAGATGCGATACATGAAGGTTCAGAGGGACTCACGGGCTTCAGGCGATGACATACGTAGGGGTAATGGCCTCAGCCACGTTGCGTTGGATGGGGGGCTGTTCGCGACGGAGGGCTCCGACCACGTTGGTGATCTGCAGCTTTAAGCCACCCAACTCCGCTCCCAAGGGCTCCTCCAAGCTGCTGTCACTTGGCTAGAGGTGTCTAGGGGTGAAGGAAGAGGCGAGGCACGAGCTGCGTCTCTACGAGGTGGAAGAGAAGGTTATATAGGATGCTCCAGGGGACTGGAAAGAGCGAGCAGGTGTGTGCAACCCTAGGAAGATCCGTGCCTTCCTTGGGATCCGCGAAGGTCACAGATCTTAGGAGGACAATCGGGCGAAGAATCAGAGCCAGAGGTGGTCGGAGTCGGGCAGGAGAATTGGGAGAAAAGACTCCGGCGAGAAGGTGGGTGACCCGACCCGATCTAGAACGAGGTGTTGACCGGAGTCAACAAAGCCTCTGGACCAATTAGGAAAAAGGAATATATAAAATAATTAAAAATTCAATAAAAATAACAAATATATTCAAAATAAAAAGTGTATAAATAAAATTGTTTATTATTTTTAAAACATTTTTCCGTGATTTTGAATTATTTTTATGAAAAATAAATTCATGTATATACACTACATAATATTATATACCGGTATAATATACCTATGCATTAAATATAAGTATTTTTATTTTATTATTTTTACACAAATACCATTATTTTGTATTTTATTTATTTATAACATAATTTTACAAGTATTTTTTAAATTAATTTATATTTTATGTTTACAAATTAATAAGGGTATACAATAAATAATGGATGTAATATATACAAGTGTATTTTATGTAATGAATTGTGCATTTTACTTTTCCTTTTATTTTATTTTTCTGATTTTTATTTTATTTTTATATTATTTCTAGGATTATATACAAGGGTTTAAAATAATACTTTAATTTTATTTTGCCAAAAATAATTATATCAATAATATGTACCAATATAGGTTATATATACAATACATAGTGAGCCCTATCTCTCTCTACTCGTTTTATTTTGCGATCAGTTCAAGGCTTGACCTTCTCTTGGGGTTTAGGTCACTCTGTATTTATTCTAAATACTCATTCCTTTTTCTTTCCTTTATTCTTTTATTTAGCCAAAACATGCTAATTATGCAAAATTAACAAAGTCATGCAGATTACTAGGTTATTATATTTACAGATATCTACATGATGTTTTACCAATAAAAAGAGCTAAAATAAAAGGATAAAGAGTGAGAATTAGGGATTCATCACCCCATATACTTTACCTTTGCTAGTCCCTTAACAAACACTTATTTGGAAAATAAGTGAAACATAAAAAGGAATGAGAAAGAAAAAGAGTCAAGGTTGATTATTAAACTTATCTTCATTAAATTGAAGTATAAAGCTCAGTCAGACCTTTGGATTTGTCAGAGGCTTATCGAGAAATGGGTTTAAGTCTCAACAACCTCTAAGTTCCACCATTCTATGGTCAAGACTCCTCAATAAACCAGGTCAGAACAAGTCTACATACGCAAACTCTAATGACTATACATCTTTCCTTGTATGGTGTAAATGATATGTAACTCCCCACCTCATAAATGGCAAAGAAACAGCCTCCCTTAACAAGGTAACTCTAATTCCCTAGTCCATCAGCTCTTTCCTTGAGGAGCGGGGTATTCCCTTCTAAGTTCAAGTTCAACCAGCTCAAGAAGAGGGGGAAGAAGAGAATGGACTGTGACCAGCGTAGCCACGTATCCCTAGGAGCCTAACCAGTGTAACTAAGCCTCCCGCTGCAATCTTCATATGATGAGAAGGTAGGATACATAAGTTTTGCTTTATTGACTATATACACTCCGGCATGCATTTATTTTCAATCCGACCTGTCCATGTTTTTGGAGTTTTTCTTGATTTTGCATATTTTTTTGATGTGCATATGTACAACATATCTGCATGGTGCAACATATACATAAGGAGTTTTTTTCTTCTTGAGCTACCAGACTATCCCTCTTTTGAAGCATTATTGCAACCCACAGACTCCTGTCTTTAGACCTCAATGCTACTAGACCAGGTTGAGATGCACATCCCTCCCTAAAGAAAGATGAGAGGTTCTGCCTAGAAGTACTACCCTCGTATACTACCCCAAGCCAAAGAATTCTGCCTCCTCATCACCTCATCCGTGTTGAGCTACGTGTACGGTGCTGGTCCAAGTAAAGCCATTATCTCCGAGAGTCATGCGTGTGCTGTTAAGTGTTATACTTAGGCTCATCAAGATGACATGTGAACATAGCCTAGTTGACTCAAAGAATTAAGTCACTAATGGACCTAAAAAGTCTTAACCCCAAATCCTATAAGGTTCCTCTGAAGTTAGATGGATTAAGGTCTTAACCAAGCTCCATTTTTCAATTTAATTCCAAACTAGTTTAAAATCATCCATGATTCAAAACAAGACATAAACAAATATGTACAAAACTCTTTTTGTGCAATTTTTCAAATTATGCAAAATTTTATGAAAAATGTTTGAATGCAAGGAAGAAAGGCAAGTTTTTGCAAAATATTTACAAACATTTACAAACAGATTTTTGCAAAGTTTTCTTTTTCAAATATTTTTCAAAAATTTTGTACTATATATAGAAGATATTTACAAAAGTTTTACACAAAATATTTTTACAAACATTTGCACAAAAATAGTTTTTACAAGAAGAACTATTTACAAACATGTATGTACAAGAAAGAAATTTATATGCAAGATAAATTTTAAAATTTTTATGATTTTTAATTTGTAATTTTTAGCCATTTTATATATTAACATACTCACACAAAGTACGAGTTATGGTTAAAGTATATATACAATATATACGACACCTTCTATACTTAGCTCGATCGATGTCCTCAAAGTGATCAAAGAGCGATGAAACTCGTGCGGAGTATTGGGAAGTGAAAAGAAAGGCTATACCACAACAATGAATAAAAGAATGCAATGAATAGAATTCAGTGATCCCCCTATACTTAGGATCAAGTAATCCTAAGTATAGAAGTCTACACACATAGGGAAAATTGAAGGTTAGAATGTACATGGTCTACCTCCCCTATACTTAGGGTAAAATATCCCTAAGTATAGGCAACAAAACTAAGGTAAAAAGAATCAAACATATAATCACAAGTCTAATACCCCGCTATACTTAGGGTAAAGTACACCCTACGTACAACATACTCATAGGATGAAGATGGGGTGTTAGACAAAGAATTTGCAATATGGATAACTGGATCTATACAGCTGCGGAGGAAAAGTGATTACTAGGCATGAGATGCAAATGATGTGTGTCAAAGACCACATGTCATGCAAAATGAATAGGGGAAACATCAACGATCAGCAGATCATGATCTAGATATGGCTTCACCCGCTGACCGTTAACTCGAAAGGTCGATTCAGATGACAACTCAGATATATCAATGCTTCCTTTGTCGTGCACATTTCAGGCCAAGTTTGGTCCCTTCCATTTGCTCTGCAACTTCCCTAGAAATAATCTCAACCTAGCATCAAATAGCCATACTCTTTGGTTCGGCTCAAACTGCTTATGGCTGATATGAGAATCATGCCATATCTTCACTCTCTCGTTATATTGTAGGCTACTCGAAAAGGTTTCTCTAAGCTCCTCCAGGGCTGCCAACTCTTCTTTCCTCTCCAAGGCTCCTGGGATCCAATAATAACTCAGTGACTGCCCCATAGTGACTTATGCTTGATCTCCACAGCTAAATGGCACAACTTGCCATAAATGAGACGAAAGGGAGATGCACCCAAAGGTGTCTTTAAGGAAGTCCGATAGGCCCACAAGATCGAGTCCAAAAGCTGTGACCAATCCTTTCGATCTGGGCGGACGACCTCCTATAATATTGTCTTGATCTCCCTGTTCGATACTCAACAAGACCATTGGTCTGAGGGTGATATGGTGTGGCAACTCGATGGTCAATACTGAACTCGTTAGCAAGGGCCCTTACCTTGTCATTGATAAAGTGAGCCCCCGTCAGATATCAACACTTTAGGAACCCCGAACTGTGAAATAATATTCTTCCTAAAAAGTCTGCAAACAGTCTTAGAATCTGCAGTTCGGATGGGGATGTCCTCAACCCGACGACTCACATAATCCACAACAAGCAGAATGTACTCAAATCCCTAACTCTTAAGGAATGAGCCCATGAAATCGATGCCCCATGCGTCAAAAATCTCACAGAAATGAATGGGATGCATCGACATCATATCACGCTATCCACAGATGCCCATCCTCTGACAGTCAATACACCTCTTCATGAGTTCATCAAAATCTTTGAAGAGGGTAGGCTACCATAGGTCGGATTGGAGCACTTTCTATGCTGTCCTCCTCCCAGAATGATGTCCTCCTGCCTCAAGCTTGTGGCAATATGTGAGGACACTGTGGTGCTCCTCCTGAGGAATGCATCGACGCCAGACGCTATCCCCTCCTTCATGATAAAGGATGTGATCCTCCCAATGGTACGACTTGGCCTTCGCAAGGAAAGTCTCAAGTCACTGCCTGGGCCAACCTTGTGGAACTTTCTTGGCGACAAGATAGTTCACAATGTCAGCGTACCATCGGAGTGAGGCGATATCAAGGATCGCCTCGTCTGGGAAGGTCTCTGTAATAGGTGCCATCTGCTCTGATTCCTCAAGGTTCTCTAATTAGGAGAGGTGATCCTCCACCACATTCTTGACTCCAGGCTTATCCTTAATCTCAATATTAAACTCATAGAGTAGAAGGATCCATCTGGTCAATTTGGCTTTGGCATCCTCCATTGCCATTAGGTACTGGATGACAATGTGATATGTAAAAATAGTCACTCGGGAACCAAGAATATAAGATCTAAACTTGTCCAAAGCAAAGACTACTGCTAGCATCTCCTGATCTAATAGTGTAATTCCACTGAGCAACATCCAAAGTCCGACTAGCATAGTGAATGGCATATGGAAATACATCCCTCCTCTGTCCTAGCACAACCCCTATGGCAAAATCAGAAGCATCCATCATGATCTCGAATGGGAGAGACCAATCGGGTGGCTGAAGGACAGGAGCTTCGACAACTAATCCCTTGAGAGTCTCGAATGACGCAAGACACTTATCATCTACAATTAACTCGATGTCTTTTGTCAGCAAATCAGTCAGCGATCGAGTAATACAACTGAAATCCTGAATGAATTGTCAGTAGAAACCGACATGCCCTAGAAAAGACTGCAACTGCAACAAGTTGGATGGTGGATTGACTTTCTTAATGATATCCACCTTGGCCGGATCAACCTCCATGTCCTTGTTGGAGATGATATGCCAAGCAACGTCCTCTGAGTCACCATGAAGTGACTCTTCTCTCAAGATAATACAAGATGGACCTGATGAATCTCCATTTCATCACCTTTATTCTTTCATTTTGGCCTTAAAAACCCCAACAAATGCATGTAAATGATATCAATTCATCCATAAAAGCATTCATCATTCATTGTACTTATTATACATAGAATAAGGTTTTTTATGCCAAAACTATAGAATAAAGAGAAGAAAAGAAAAAGGAATAAAATATTGCAAATATTTTATGATCCGAACCCCGAGACCAAGGCCAGCATGGAATTGGTCGACAAGGAATAAAGTAGGGGGAGATAAGGGCCAACAGTACAATAAATACCTCATTTATTTATTCATTTATTTATGCATTTTTGATACCTATTTTGTATATAATTATTCATTCATCAAATAGAGAAACTTTGTACATGAAAGTTGTAGATAATAATGTAAATAAAAATACAAAATTGAGTTTGTACAAAAATGATACACAGTGTACATTTTACACTCAGAATAAAAAACCAAAATCTCAACTTCACGGATCCATATCTTTCAAATAAAAACTCAAAATCACCCAAAATCACCTTTAATTGTATATAGCTCTTCAAGAAGTATTTAAAAAATTAGTTTCATAATTTTTGGAGTTCATATGTGAAAGTTAGGTTTTTGGCCTTAATTGTGCAATCTGCCTGATTAAAATATTCAATTTATTCATTGTTCATTATTGTTACAAAATTATATTTTTAGAATTTTGTAAATAATGTATATAATACATGTACATATTGAAATTAGAATAAAAAAAGAATTTGTAAAATAAAATAAGTCTATGCAAGATATAGGCAAAATACCTATGTTAAGTATGTACATAAATAAAAGGGAAAACATTCTTTAATTATTTTCTCCTTTAATATTTTTATAATATTGTAAATATTACATATAATATATAAAAAATACAAATCCAAAATAAAAAAACCAATAAAATACATTAAATAAATAAAGTGTATATAAAATATAGGTAAACTGCCTATAGGTATACGTACATATATATGTACCTATTTATTTAAATATGAAAATCAACTCATAAAAATTAAATAAAAATATATTCACACTCATAAAAATAAATTATAAATTTATAAAATAAGGAAATAACATAATAAAATAAAATAAACAAAATAAAAATAAAAGTATACAAAATACATGTAAATACACTTAAAATTATATCATTAAAATAAACCCATAATAAAATACATCAAAAAAAATAAATAAAAATCATAAATAAATACTACATTAATTAATAAACATTTTTTATTTTATAAGCACATTCTAATAAAATCATTTATTATGTTAAATAAATCATTTTCAAATAAGTTTCCCTATTTTGTCCGTTAGCGGCCTATATGGACCAATGAGGAGCCAGCCCTCGTTGACCTCTGGTCAACTGTCCCATCAGGACCTGGCGCCTCTAAACCTTGCTGTTTCCATGACTTGCACCATTTTTCCTGGGTGTCTTGTCCCTTATTTTCGCTCGCCGCCTTCACGAGATCTGTAGAGGGATCATCCATCTATCATGCATGCTTGTTGGATCGAGAAAATGATCATTGTACTTGCCGGAATATGCGGGCCAAGTAGGGCACCCAAAATATGTATAAATAAGAGCCCTCGACCTCCTCCACAAATTTTGCCAATTTACATCCACCCAAAAGCCTCGAATCCGTTCCTGGGAGGTTCCTTGTGACAGGAGGAGCATTTCAGCAACGCGAATCAGCCGGAGGAGGGATCAATTTTGTCGCGGCGGAGCTCCGGCGTCCGTCCTGCTCCCTGGAGGCCCCCGGGTATAAGAGCTGCGCATTTACTCATTTTAGTTAGAATTTTATGTAGCTTTTTATTCGTGCATTTAGATTAGTGTTTAGTTCTTAGGTGTAGCGTAAAATCAAGTACCCGTAGTTCGCCGGAGCTCCGCTCCGGTGAGCATTTCACGGTACCCCTGACGTTTTCCGACCGCCCTCTCGCCTCCATTTTCCTGCCCTTTCATTTTCCCACGCCCCAGGCAACTTCACTCACCCAGATCTTCACCGGATCTGGAGATCCGATCTCCATCCCCCACCCGTCGCCGGAGTTTTTCACTCGAAGCCCCCCTCCATCCATTTTCAGTTATAACGGGACGAGGCAGTTTGCCCTCGTCCCTTGTTTCATTCTGTGCAGGTACAAGGTGATTTGAGGAACCTGGAGGTGTTCTTTGACGCTCGTTGGAGGTACCAGTAGCGCCATCTCGACATCGACCTGGTGGCACGCTCCGGTGACCTCCTGGCCAATCTGAGGCCTCCTGCGGTTAGCTGGAAGCACCTGCGACGTGTTGGGATCCTTGGGAGCCGCAACGAGCGGCGGGCAAGGGAGAAACTGTCATAGGAAGTTCGCCCAGGCGAACCTTCCTCCCTGTTCTTCCAGATGCCCTCCTTACCATCGGATGAAGGAGGAGTCCCAGGAGGAAGCTCAGCCGTCTGATGGAGCGAAGCCTTCACCGTCAGATCAGCCCGACTGATCTAATCTCCAGCATTCATCGTCGAAGCGACATCGGCAAACGTGGAGGTGCCACGTAGATAAGTCACGCGTATCATCCGTTGTATCAAGCGCCTTTGGGGGTAAATTTCATATATATCCCCCTCTATTTTTGTAATTAATTTTTAGTATTGTAAATAAATTACTATGTTGTAAAATAAATGGTAATTTTGCAAGAAGGCCCCCATAGTTCTTCTATTTGCAATTAGGTCCCTTCGGGCCTCACGTGCAGTCCCACGTGAGGCGCGTGAATTTTGCACTGTAGCCCTGGCTCTTTTTGTATATTGGGAAAAAGTTCGAAAACTTTTAAATAAATGTTTATTTATGTAGGATTATTTGCACTGTGCCCCCTGTTATTTATTTTATTTGCAGAAATGCCCCTGCTAGGATGTTTAAATTTTGTGTCTTTTATCTATTTAATAAAAATGCCTAGCTAGCTCCTAAAAATTCAGAAAAATTAGGTTAGATGCTTCATGTAGTGTACCTTCACGCTACGTGTCCATTCTGCATTTTTTGCATTTTACCTAATTATTAAAAATGAAAAAGGAGCCCTTTTTGTACTGTTTAAATTAAAAAATACAAAAAATTATAAAATGTCTTTGAAAAATTACAAAAAAATTATATATGGTATATTTATATATATATATTGAGTCAGAAATTAAAAAAACCTAAAAACAAGAAAAAGAAAAAAAAAAAATAGTAAGCTCCAAAATCCAACGAAAAATAGAAAAACCCTTAAAAAAATCCCAAAAATATATTTTTCTTTTTTATAATTATCTATATATTTTTATTAATGTATTAAAATTAATTTGGGTAATTTTGGGAATTATTTTATATTTTTCAAACCCAAATTATGTTTATCCTAGTTAATTGGTCCATATTGAGGACATTTTTGAAATTAAAAATACATAAAAATTAGAGAAATTTCAGAAAAATAATAAAAAATATATATAAAAATATAAAATAATATATATATATATATTATATGTAATATGTTTTGAGTATCTATATATAAATATCCATATTTCATATTACTTCCCTCTCTCCTTATATATATCTCTTTATATATATACCTATATTTATATAAATAAAAATATAAAACAAAGAAAATATAAAAAATGAAAATATAAAAAACAAATAAAAATTATACAAACAAAAAAATATATAAAATGAAAACCCACAAAAACAATAAGAATTGGACATGATCATTGAATTGAATAATTGTACAACCAAGTTCACCACATCACCTTTCGCCTCCCAGTGTTCGACCTCTACTTGTGATTACACCTATACACACTTGCATGTAGAGTTATAATAAATTTTAACTCCACATTTTTGATATTCATTGCATATATTTTATTGTGGGTTAATTGTTGATTGATCGGGATTCTGTCTGAGGTCGCCTCAGCGACTGTCGATCCGCCTTGTGGAAAGACACGACCTTGGCAAGAAAATCCTAGTCATCAAATGGCGCCGTTGCTGGGGAGGCAACGGATTTTGTATGAATTTTGTGTGGTTTTTAATTCTTTTATTTAATTCTTTGCTCATGTCCATTATATATTTATTTATTTGACTTCTTATTTTTATTGACATTATTTGATTGACTGCTCTAACCCATCTTCTTTCTTTGTCGTTGATGCGAGGGACCGCCAAGCGAAGGAGGACCTTCTAGGAGGATTTATGCACCCAAGTAAGGTGGAGTTGGCCCTTCTACGCCGGCCAACAGGAGAGAGCATCAATAGCAGATGAAGGAGAATTTTTGGATGGCAGTTTCATTTTATGCATTTTATTTTAATATGTATATTTATGTGGGAGAGTGACACATGAATTGTAATAATACAGGTCTCTCACAGGTACACTCCGATGCCCGGGGGCCTCGACGGTTTTGACGCTTTTCCGCTTTTATTTTATTATTTTATGTGAATGAGCCCTTAGCCATAGGAGTTGCTTGCTCGTAGAGTTAGGTCCAAACACCCTAATATATTTGCATGTACCTATAGTTTGCCTTGGACCTAGATCAAACTCTAAACAGTCGCCTCGCCATCTTCGAGCCTACGCGCCGCGAGCTCACCCTGCCAAGCGCTTCTCCTGAACTCGATGTGTCGAGAGGAGGAGGGTTGAGCCTAGACCGGACTCTTGGCTTGAAGATCGGCGAGCGACTTGTGGTGCTTCACGATAATAACAATTTCTGAACCTAGGGCGATTTCTTCGGCTTGCATTTGCATATAGCTTAGGTTTCAAATTCTGTTATGCATCCCGCATGGAGAGAGCTGGAGGCATTGTAAGTTTTCTTACTTAGCATGCATCATCGATTTCTGACTTGCATGGATTTTCCGACCTTCTCCCTCTATTTTTGCTAACCTAGGATGCTTAATAGAAATTGGAACCTCGATAGGCACGTGCATTGAAAATACCAAAAAAAAAGTGATAACTTAAATAAAATTGGGACTGCTAACTCTATTGGACCTAAAAATAAAATGTAATGGATTCCTTGTCTTGGGGAGTGCAACCCCCTCATTGTATGCGTTTTAAATTGCTCACGTACACACTAAGGAGTAGAGCCCAAATCCCATCAAGCCTCCTAAGTGTTTGTACAACTTTGTGATTCTCACTTCACTCTAAAATTGAAAAGATAAATGGCCGTCACTTGACGGTCTTCACTATGTTGAGTAGGTGAATTAGGGGTTTTCCTTGTGTCTTGATTGTGACTTGGAGTCCATTATGCTTTTCTTTCATTATTAGAGTAGTAGGTCCCGTCCGTGTGAGTCATGCATTTTTTATCTTTGAGTCTCTCTACCTCTCTTATACATATACCTCTTCATTTGCATTGAGTCATGATATTGGCGCTTGAGCTCAATCATTCTTCGCCAAGCCCTTCGTTTCCCTCTTCTTCATTACTCTCCTCATATTCTCCGTACCGTCCCCATCTTTTCCGGTTCGAGGAGAGCCTGCTCTTCGGACCACCATTTTGACGGTGTTCCCGCCCTGTGTAGAACACCCAATTTTGTCTGTGTCTCGATCTTCTCGCCCGCCCTCCTCGTCCCCTATGTATCACTCTTCTTTCACCCGTGATATTGACACGTAAGCTCAATCAGCTTCTCCACTCTAGTATGTTTCCCTTCTGATCCACCTTCCTTGTATCCCCCGTATCACCTCTCCCTTTACCCGAGAATGCTGTGCACATCGATAGCCCGCATCGAGGATTCCATGATTACCTTGATTATCTGTGTAAGACGGGCCAATTATGTTGAGGATGCTGAGATTTGGTGGATTTGACTTTGGATACATGCGTACGAGCGTATTGAGGATTTTTTATGATGCATGATCATTAGGTGTGATTCTTTATTGAGGATTTAGATCTCGCACACCGGATTGAGGATGTGATATGAAGCGATGATTTGGTGATGATTTCATGAGTATTGATTGATCTATCTTTCTTGAGGTTCCAACCATTTTGATTTTGAGGATTGACTGCTTATTCTGATATGGGCTGCCTGATAAAGGTGTGCGGATCCTACATGATCTCTCACCTTCCTGATTAAACCCTCCTTGATCTCCTGACTCTTTGATCCACCTATGGCACTTTGAGGATTCCTGATTATCTTTCGTGCCATCTTAGCTGATTGGAGTAACTTGAGGGATGTTTTGCGGTTGACCTGATTATTTGCTCCCTCACATGATCTTATGCCCTCCTATGGATTGATGGATTCACACTACTTCGAGGACCTGAGATTTTATGCCAACATTCCATGACCTACAATGATCTAGTTCGTATTACTCCCCGAGGACTATTTGCGGGAGAATGCGACAATTTCTAGGACTGTGGTTTCATACACTGCTTTGGTCGCCATCTTGATGGGACCCGAAACCGAGTCAGATGATATGATTGATTGGCTCCCCCTCTGCGTGTGTACCCGACCTGTCGGTACATGAGGCCAACTGCCTGATTGCTCTCCTTGACGGTCCTCGCAAGGATGAGCCTTGATATTCTGATTATTTATTGCCTAGTTCATAGCTCTCCGAGGGTTATCTGCGAGAGGCTATGATACATTTTAGCTCTCTTGGTCTCTTCTGCTGGTAGGCGGTCTGCCGTCTATCGAGACCACATTCTCGGTGGGTCCGTCTGATGGATCTGGCTCCTTTGAGCCCCCTCTCTCCTTGACGATCCTCGCAAGGACGGGAGGTACTCTGATTATTCACTATTTAGCTCACATCACTTCCAGAGGACTATCTGCGGAATAATGCGGAACTTTCTTTACGATCGGCTACACTCACTTCTGGTGCACCCATTTGTTGGGGCACGAAGTCAGTTCGTCTGATATGGGCAGTTGGTCTCCTGTTCTGATTGTACGCCCGATCTGTTGGGGCATGATACTGACTTGCTCAGGCTCCTTTGAGCCCACTCTCCTTGACGGTCCTCGCAAGGATGAGATCTTTTTCTGATTATTCCTTGACTAGCTCGTAGCTCCCCGAGGGTTATCTGCGGGAGACTATGACATATTTCCGATCTGATTGGTCTCTTCTGCTGGTAGCCGATTTGTCGACTACCGAGACCGTTCCTGTGAGCCATCTGATGGATCCGGCCCCTCGGAGCCTTCTTCTCTCTCCTTGATGACCCTCGCAAGGTAGAGATACAGTCTGAATATTCACTGCTTAGATTGCAGTACTCTTCGAGGACTATCTGCGGGAGACTGCGACACTCTCTTTACGCTCGGTTCCCACTGCTGACTGTGTCTCCGATCTGCGGAGCATGGAACCGAGTCGTTTGATATACGTGATTTTTGGTCCCATCCTGAGTTGCCTATCCGATCTATGGATCATGGAACCCATCTGATTAGACTCCTTTGAGTCTGCTCGCCTTGACGGTCCTCGCAAGGTTGAGCTCCTGATATCTGCTATTTTCATGCCTAGATGGTAGCACGTTCCCCGAGGGTTGTCTGCGGGACGCTGCCACATTCTTTAGATTTATCGGTCTCTTCTGCGGGTAGTCGATATGTCGCCTACCGAGACCGTACCTGATGATCCATCTGATGGATCACTAACGCCTTTGCGTCCACTCGCCTTGACGACCCTCGCAAGGTCGAGTCTTTTTCTGATTATTCATTGACTAGTATGTACCATTCCCCGAGGGTTATCTGCTGGAGGGTACATCACCTTGTAGGTACTCGGTTTCACTTCTGATGTCTCCTATCTGTTGGAGCACGAAGCCGAGTCTTCTGAGCTTTCTACTCGGTCTCCTTCTGATTGTGTCTCCGATCTGCGGAGCACGGAGCCGATTTTCCTGATATGTACTTGGTCTCCTCCCTGGTTGTGTCTCTGATCTGCGGAACATGGAGCCGAGTTTTCTAATCATTCTCTGATTCTGCTCACCTTGACAACCCTCGCAGGGTTGAGCCGCGACTTGCGGTATTCGGTGTATCTCCTGTGATCTTCCAACCTCATGACCACCGAATGCCACGATATCTCTTGCTCTTTACCTTTCCATATCTTATTGAGACTCTGATTGACCGGAGGGCTCTGTACTGTTCCTTCTTCCTCCCGGTTTTACTATATCGGCTCTGTTTCCTCATGCCGACCTTATGAGCCGATTGACTACTTCATGCTACTGGACCTTATATCTGTACTTTCGATCTATTTTACTCCGGTAGCCGACACCCACATGACTGTATATCAGGGTGTCTTTTCACCTTCTGACTGCGTCCTCGTTCTCACAGGGAGACGACGACGAGAGTACGATATTCACTTGTCTGATACCGTCCTATACTCCACCAGTTTTTCACCGCTTGTATATATGTGTGCCTTTTTCATTCTTTCTATCATATGTTTTAGTGTGCCCCAGATCTATCGCCATATCTTTGTGTCTACACTTAGGACGTACCTTGTTCTAAGTATAGAGGGGGTACACATCGCGTTGTTCTTTCCTTGTTCAGTTTTGTCACTCCTGTTGTTGCCTATACTTAGGGATATCTCACCCTAAGTATAGGGGGAGTGATGCGTATATTCTTCACGATCTTTCTAGCTATCTGTATATATCTTTCTTTTCTTCTTTTCTTCTTTTCTTTTTCATATTTCTTTATCTATATAAAAGGTGTCGCCCCTGTGTGTTAGTTTCATGTACTTAGGATGTACTTTGTCCTAAGTATAGGGGGGTGCACCCCTGATTTGCTAATTCTTTGATCTGTTTATTCCCACCCTTGACCCTCCCTGCTTTGTGTACAGTCTGCTATACTTAGGATTACTTGATCCTAAGTATAGGGGGGACGGTCAACTTCTCTTTCCTTCATTTCTTATTCGTATATTCATTAGACTTGTCTATACTCAGTACGAGTTACATCTTCTCTTTTTCTTTTCCGATCTATGAGGACATAGCTCAAGCTAAGTATAGGGGGGTCGTATATACTCTGTATATACTTTAGCCGTAACTCGTATTTTAGTATTCTCTTAATAATATGGCTAATAATTCTTTAAATTCATTAAAACCTTAATAAAAAGATGTGATTATTCCTCAAATTCTTTTTGTATATACTGATTAATAAATCAGGTGAAAATGTTTTTTGCAAAATGTTTGAAAAATAGTTTGAAAATCTTTGTGAAAATCTTTTGAAAACTATTTTGAAAACGTTTTGTTACATGTTTTTGTAAAAACTTTTTGGTTTGTAAAGGAAACAAAATGTTTGAAAAATTGTTTGCAAACGGTTTGAAAAATGGTTGCAGAAATATTTTGAAAAATCTATATATACTGTTTGAAAAACCTTTGCAAAATGATTTTGAAATGTGTGTACATGTTTGAAAAAATGTTTGTAAAAAATTATTTTGTACTACAGTTTTTCAAAAATTGTTTGTAAAATGGTTTTCAAATAAATTTAAGGAATAAAAGCATCTTAATCAATAAAATGAAATACAATAAAAAATAAAAAAACAAAAAATAAAAAATAAAAAACATACAATTCTTTATTAATTGTATATACACCTAAATCACTTTGTTAAAACCTGTAAATTCTTTAAAATTCTTTAAGTCCTGTAAAATAAAGCGGCACACACGTGTAAATAGCTGTATATATTTATACTTTGGATGCCAAAATTCTTTCTCTATGTAAAAATTCTTCTCTTTGTTTTCAAAATTCTTTGAAAAATTGCATTATTCTTTGCATATTTGTAAATAGCATTTGTATAGCATTTATATTCTTTTGATTGAGCTTGATGATTGAACTAGTCCAATAAAGTCGACGATTGGAGCTTGGTTGGACCTTACTGCACCTAATTGCACTGGAACCTTATGGGAACTAGGTTTAAGGTACTTCGAGTCTATGCAGACTTAATTCTTTGAGAAATCAGGGCTAGGTTCAGGTCACCTCAGTGGACTAACTAGAACTTTTCAAAACACACGTATGACTCTTGTCGGCCGTGACCTAACTTGGACACTTGCACCTTTCACTTGGCTCAACTCAGTTGGAGTGGTGAGGGGGTTGGATTTGCCAGTCTGAGACGCACACATGTGGAAACATTCGTCCTCGTCTAGGGAGGGAAGTGCACCCCAACCTGGTCCAGTAGCCATGAGGTCTAACGACAGGAGAGTGTGGGTTGCAATAAAGCTTCAAAAGAGGGATAGTCTTCTGGCTCAAGAGGAAAATCTCCTTATGTAAATGCTGCTGTAAATAGTATGTTGAAAAAAAAATCTCCAAAAAAAGTGGACAGGCTTGAAAATAAAATAAAGTGCCTGCCGGAGAATGTATATATGTTGTATAGAAAATAAGCAAGCTTGAGCATCAAAGTTATACCTTGTGAGCCTGCAGCTGGATGACTTGACTACACTGGTCTTGCATCCCAGGATAGGTGGCTACACCGGCTATCGTCCATTCTCTTCTCTACCTCCTCCTCTTGAGTTGGATGCCACTTGAACTTAGAAGGGAATACCCCGCTCCTCGAGGAAAGAGCTGTTGGATTGGAGAATCATTGGGTTGTCATGCTGGAGAAGCTAGTCTCTTTGTCATTTTAGTTGGGGAGAGCCACTATCACTTACACTGTACAAGTCAGCTTCATAGTCATAAGGGTTTGCGTATGATGTAGGCTAGTTCTGACCTGGCTATTGAGGTAATTTGAATCAAGTTCTGTGACTCTCGAAGGCTGTTGTGTTTTAAATTTGGTTCCCAACCAGGGTCCACACACATTTACACACCAAGGTCTAACCTGAGCTCCAAACTTTGATTTTGTACAGATAAGTTTAACAATCATGATCAATTCAATCTATTCTTGTTATTCTTTATTTTTTCCTTTTCTTTTCTTCTTATTCTTGATTCTTTCTGAACTTATTGCATAAGTATTTGCTAGGGACTAGCAAAGGCAAGTATAGGGGGGTGATGAATCTCCATTTCATCACCTTTATTCTATCATTTTGGCCTTAAAAACCCCAGCAAATGCATGTAAATGATATCAATTCATCCATAAAAGCATTCATAATTTATTGTACTTATTGTACATAGAATAAGGTTTTTTATGCCAAAACTATAGAATAAAGAGAAGAAAAGAAAAAGGAATAAAATATTGCAAATATTTTATGACCCGAACCCCGAGACCAAGGCCAGCATGGAATTGGTCGACAAGGAATAAAGTAGGGGGAGATAAGGGCCAACAGTACAATAAATACCTCATTTATTTATTCATTTATTTATGCATTTTTGACACCTATTTTGTATATAATTATTCATTCATCAAATAGAAAAACTTTGTACATGAAAGTTGTAGATAATAATGTAAAAAAATACAAAATTGAGTTTGTACAAAAATGATACACAATGTACATTTTACACTCAGAATAAAAAGCCAAAATCTCAACTTAACAAACCCATATCTTGCAAATAAAAACTCAAAATCACCCAAAATCACCTTTAATTGTATATAGCTCTTCAAGAAGTATTTAATAAAATTGGTTTCATAATTTTTGGAGTTCATCTATGAAAGTTAGGTTTTTGGCCTTCATTGTGCAATCTGCCTGATTAAAATATTCAATTTATTCATTGTTCATTATTGTTACAAAATTATATTTTTAGAATTTTGTAAATAATATATATAATACATGTACATATTGAAATTATAATAAAACCAAAAAGAATTTATAAAATAAAATAAGTCTATGCAAGATATAGGCAAAATACCTATGTTATGTACATAAATATAAAGGGAAAACATTCTTTAATTATTTTATCCTTTCATAATATTATAATATTGTAAATATTACATATAATATATCAAAAATACAAATCCAAAATAAAAAACCAATAAAATACATTAAATAAATAAAGTGTATATAAAATATAGGTAAACTGCCTATAGGTATACCTATATATATATGTACCTATTTATTTAAATATGAAAATCAACTCATAAAAATTAAATAAAAATATATTCACACTCACAAAAATAAATTATAAATTTATAAAATAAGAAAATAACATAATAAAATAAAATAAAGAAAATAAAAATAAAGTATACAAAATACATGTAAATACACTTAAAATTATATCAATAAAATAAACCCATAATAAAATACATCAAAAAAATAAATAAAAATTATAAATAAATACTACATTAATTAATAAACATTTTTCTATTTCATAGGAAAATTCTAATAAAATCATTTATTATGTTAAATAAATCATTTTTCAAATAAGTTTCCCTATTTTGTACGTTAGCGGCCTATGTGGACCAATGAGGAGCCAGCCCTCGTTGACCTCTGGTCAACTGTCCCATCAGGACCTGGCGCCTCTGAACCTTGCTGTTTCCATGACTTGCGCCATTTTTCCCGAACGTCTCGTCCCTTATTTTCGCTTGCCACCTTCACGAGATCTGTAGAGGGATCATCCGTCTATCACGCATGCTTGTTGGATCGAGAAAATGATCATTGTACTCGCTGGAATATGCGGACCAAGTAGGGCACCCAAAATATGTATAAATAAGAGCCCTCGACCTCCTCCACAAATTTGGCCAATTTACATCCACCCAAAAGCCTCGAATCCGTTCCTGGGAGGTTCCTTGTGACAGGAGGAGCATTTCAGCAACGCGAATCGGCCGGAGGAGGGATCAATTTTGTCGCGGCGGAGCTCCAGCGTCCGTCCTGCTCCCTGGAGGCCCCCAGGTATAAGAGCTGCGCATTTACTCATTTTAGTTAGATCTTTATGTAGCTTTTTACTCGTGCATTTAGATTAGTGTTTAGTTCTTAGGAGTAGCATAAAATCAAGTACCCGTAGTTCGCTGGAGCTCCGCTCCGACGAGCATTTCACGGTACCCCCGACGTTTTCCGACCACCCTCTCGCCTCCATTTTCCTGCCCTTTCATTTTCCCATGCCCCAGGCACCTTCATTCACCCAGATCTTCACCGGATCTGGAGATCCGATCTCCATCCCCCACCCGTCGCCGGAGATCTTCACCCGAAGCCTCCCTCCATCCATTTTCAGTTCTAACGGGACGAGGTAGTTTGCCCTCGTCCCTTGTTTCATTATGTGCAGGTACAAGGTGCTTTGAGGCACCTGGAGGTGTTCTTTGACGCTCGCCGGAGGTACCTGGAGCGCCATCTCGACATCAACCTGGTGGCGTCGCTCCGGTGACCTTCTGGCCAATCTGAGGCCTCCTACGGTTAGTTGGAAGCACCTGCGACGTGTTGGGATCCTTGGGAGCAACAAAGAGCAGCGGGCGAGGGAGAAATCGTTAAAGGAAGTTCGCCTAGGCAAACCTTCCTCCCTGTTCTTCAAGATGCCCTCCCCGCCGTCGGATGAAGGAGGAGTCCCAGGAGGAAGCTCAGCCGTCCGATGGAGCGAAGCCTTCACCGTCAGATCAACCCTACTGATCTAATCTCCAGCGTTTATCGTCGAAGCAGCATCAGCAAACGTGGAGGCACCACGTGGATAAGTCACGCGTATCAGCCGTTGGATCAAGCGCCTTTGGGGCTAAATTTCATATATATCCCCCGCCATTTTTGTAATTAATTTTTAGTATTGTAAATAAATTACTACGTTGTAAAATAAATGGTAATTTTGCAAGAAGGCCCCCATAGTTCTTCTATTTGCAATTAGGTCCCTCCGCACCTCACGTGCTATCCCACGTGAGGCACGTGAATTTTGCACTGTAGCCCTGGCTCTTTTTGTATATTGGGAAAAAGTTCGAAAACTTTAAATAAATGTTTATTTATGTAGGATTATTTGCACTGTGCCCCATGTTATTTATTTTATTTGCAGAAATGTCCCTGTCAGGCTGTTTAAATTTTGTATCTTTAATCTATTTAATAAAAATGCCTAGCTAGCTCCTAAAAATCTAGAAAAATTAGGTTAGATGCTTCATGTAGTGTACCTTCACGCCACGTGTCCATTCTACATTTTTTGCATTTTACCTAATTATTAAAAATGAAAAAGGAGCCCTTTTTGTACTGTTTAAATCAAAAAATACAAACAAATTATAAAATGTCTTTGAAAAATTAGAAAAAATTATATATGGTATATTTATATATATATATTGAGTCCAGAAATTAAAAAAAACCTAAAAACAAGAAAAAGAAAAACAAAAAAATCAGAAAGCTCCAAAATCTAACAAAAAATAGAAAAACCTTTAAAAAATCCCAAAAATATATATTTCTTTTTTATAATTATCTATATATTATTATTATTGTATTAAAATTAATTTGGGTAATTTTGGGAATTATTTTATATTTTTCAAACCCAAATTATGTTCGGCCTAGTTAATTGGTCCATATTGAGGACATTTTTGAAATTAAAAATACATAAAAATTAGAAAAATTTCAGAAAAATAATAAAAAATAAATATAAAAATAAAAAGTAATATATATATATATTATATGTAATATGTTTTGAGTATCTATATATAAATATCCATATTTCATATTACTTCCCTCTCTCCTTATATATATATCTCTTTATATATATACCTATATTTATATAATTAAAATATAAAACAAAGAAAATATAAAAAAAATGAAAATATAAAAACCAAATAAAAATTATACAAACAAAAATTAAAAAATTATATAAAATAAAAAACCCACAAAAACAATAAGAATTGGACATGATCATTGAATTGAATAATTGTACAACCAAGTTCACCACATCACCTTTCGCCTCCCAGTGTTCGACCTCTACTTGTGCTTACACCTACACAAACTTGCATGTAGAGTTATAATAAATTTTAACTCTACATTTTTTATATTCATTGCATATATTTTATTGTGGGTTAATTGTTGATTGATCGAGATTCTGTCTGAGGTCGCCTCAACGACTGTCGATCCGCCTTGTGGAAAGACACGACCTTGGCAAGAAAATCCTAGTCATCAGGACCTCGATACATCACTGAAGTACACGATCTAGGCAATCAAGACAAACATCAAACCCATCATCGTAGACCAAGAAATCGTCCATGAAGACCTTTAAACAGTCACCCACCATGTCCGAGAAGATGGACAACATGCACCTTTGAAATGTAGCTAGGGAATTACATAAACCAAAGGGCATCCATTTGAAAGCATATGTCGTTTTCTCCTGATCTTTGGGCGCTATGGCCACCTGATTATAGCCGGAGTACCCGTCAAGAAAATAGTAATGACTCTTCCCAGCTAGACTCTCAATAATCTGATCAATAAATGGCAGTGGGAAATGATCCTTCTTAGTGACCTAATTCAATCGTCTGTAGTGCAGACATACATCCAATAAGTGGGTATCTGGGTAGCGATCTCCTCTCCAAGCTTGCTCACAACTGTAGTGATGCCCATCTTCTTGGGCACCACATGTAATGGACTACCCCACTTGGATTCAGTGATGGGGTAGATAAAATCGATGCTCCAGCATTTTGACATCTCCTTCATGACCACATCTCGAAGGTTCAGGTTCAACCGCCGCTGGAACTCATGCAAGGGCTTAGTGTTCTCTTCGAGATAAATATGGTGGGGGCACAGGGTCAGACTTATCCCTGGAGATCAGTTACACTCCATCCAATCACCTTGTGGTTTCTTTCAAGAACCTCCATCAAATAAGATTCTTGCTCTCCAGTCAAATCCGCTAAGATAATGACTGGGTACATCTCTGGCTCATCTGCAAGGAATCTATGCTTCATCGATTGCGGCAAGGTCTTCATCTTAGGACAACTGGGAGCTGGCAAATCTATATTTTGAAAAGTCTGAGTGAAGGCAACCATATCTGCATGGGAGAACTCTCATTGTGCATGAAAATATGGCGAAGACAGCCCTACTTTATCTCTGTGCTCTGTGCTGGCTCACTCTCTTCCCTAGCTGTTGGATTTGAAGGGATCATACATGGTAAATAATCATCAAACTCATCCCAATTAATGTCTGAATCCAAGGGATCTGAATCAGAAGAACAAGAAATAAACTCTGCCCTGCTATCCTTCCCGCAATCGTCAGCCTCAAATGTGTCATCTGCCAAGAGTGTGCTATCTGAACTCTCATCTACTGGAATTTATGAATCTACAGTATCTGAAGGTGCAACAAGAGCTCATGATACAAGATCAGACCAAACTGCTTCATCATCTGTAATCTCAAAGTCACACTCCTGGTTAACGTCTCGCTCTGCATCTGTCATCTACTCGGTGTCGCTCGACTGCTCGGAGCAGGATGAATCTCTAGCTCTGGTCTCCTCGATAATCTCTATTTGTACACTCTTTCCCTTGACATGAAAGTACACCTTCCCGCTATCATGATCGGACATCACTTAGCTGTGACCAAGAACGAGCGTCCTAGAATGATGGGGGTATCTATCACAGACTCAGGGATCTCCATGTCCAGTACAACAAAGTCTATGGGGAATTTCAAGCCCTGAATTATGATGACCACATCCTTTAACAACCCCTTCGGCCTCTTGACAGATTTATCAGCAAGCTGAAGGACTGTCCTACTTTGTCGAAGAGGGCCAAACTCGAATCGATCGAGTAGGGATGATGGAAGAAGGTTGATGGAAGAGCTGCTGTCTAATAAAGTACGATCGAACCGCTGCTATGGATGTGGCATCTAACATATGGAGTTTCTGCATCTGGACTCTTGGCTAGCAATTGGTTCTGAATGGAGAAGCAGATGGCACGAGTGAGCACATGGATCTCTGCATTGTGGTTCCTTCTCTTCTTGCAGATGGTGTTCTTCTCTCTCAAATTTGGAAGAGAGGGATGTGATCTTTACCTCATGTAGAGTCAGTTGGATCTAGAATCTATCGATCATTTGCAGGCTGAACTCTAAATGATGTCTCTTTTTTGGATTTTATGTTTTATTCCCCTTCGCTAAGCGGAGTGCCTGAGGGAAGGGGATAACTGGACCCTCTCCAGAGAGATGAGGGTCAGGAATAGGTTCCTGTGTATGTTAAGGGATAGAATCCATACAATCATCAGTTCAACACATATGGACTTGAAGAAGATGTAGAAACCTTTCCTTTATTCATATTTTTTGTCTTTTCTCTTTTTCCATTTTTGATTTTTTCTAACACAAACATGAAATACAACAGAAGGTAACACATCTGAAGTAGAAATGGCGGCATCAACACCACACACGACATCTGTCTTCGTATGATCAGCACCGCGCTCTGGCTCAGCAACTGGAATAGAAATGGTGGCCTCAGTACCACCGACTGCATCTGGAGTCTCGACAGCCTCAGTACCATCGGCTGGATCTACATCCTTGGTGGCTTCAGCACCACCGTCATCGTCATCACAAGTGGCATCAGCACCACTATCCTCCTCATATGGTGCTCCTGCATCTCTGTGTGGTCGTCGCTGATGAATCTACAATTCATCATCTTTATTCATTTATTTTAGCTTAAAATACCTTATAAAACACTTGTATATAACATTAACTCCATATTCTAACTAACTTGCATTTGTGTGTAAACATGGTACACTTCTTACCATTTTAACCTAAAATAAATAAATAAGGAAAGAAAGGAAAAAAAAGAAAAGAAAATAAAAAAAGAAAACTGTATATATGTAATAGATGCAAGATGACCCGAACCCTGAGAGAAGGTCAAGACTTGACCTGATCGACCAGGAATAAAGTAGGGGAGATACAGTCTTTATTAAAAAATAAAAAAAATGTATATATACTTTAGACATAACTCGTACTTTTTTAAGATAATTATTTTGGGGGATATGTATATGATTTTGTAAAATCCATGTGTGTAAAAAAATCAAAACTAAAAAAAACAAAAACAAAACAAAAAAACAACACAAAACAAAAAACAAAAACAAAACAAAACAAAAAAAAACAAAAAAAAAACAAAAAAAACAAAAAAAATTTATTGTATATATTTGTATATATTTTATTAACCCTTTTTCCTTTTTGAAAAAAAAACTACAAAACCAAAAATCTATAAAAACTTACATAATTAAAAAACCCCTTTCTTTTACATCTGCATTTTCCTCAAAAAATCCATAAAAAGTTTAAAATTAGAAAATTGTAAAAAATGTTCTTTTCACATGTGCATCATTTTTTTTTCAAAAAATTGCTTTCTTTGCATTGTACGTATTGTCTTGCATTTGCATGTGCATTTTTCAGGATAGTATTGACATTTTAACTAAGTCTGGAATAAAATTGAAGAATGAAGCTTAGTTGGGCCTTAATCCACTTAATTTCAAAGGAATCTTATAAGAACTAGAGTTAAGACTTTTCAGGTCCTAGTAACTTAATTCTTTGAGTCCATAAGACTATGTTCACATGTCATCTTGATTAGTCTAAGTAAAACATTTAACAACACACGCATGATTCTTTCAGACCGTGGCTTATCTTGGACAAGCACTCTACATGCAGCTCTTCATGGATGAGGTAGTAAGGAGGAAAAATCTTTTGACTTGGGGTACCATACGAGGGTAGTACATCTAGGCGGGACCTCTCATCTTCCTCTAGGGAAGGAAGTGCATCTCAACCTGGTCTAGCGATATTGAGCTCTAAAGACAGGATGCTGTGGGGTTGCAATAATGCTTCAAAAGAGGGACAGTCAACTGGCTCAAGAGGAAAAACTCCTTAACCTTGTATATTCTTTAAAAAAAAAGTAAGAAAAAATGAAGAATCTCCAAAAGTGGACATGCCAGATTGAAAAGTAAAATGCATGCCGGAGTGTATATACAAGGATAAAAAAATTATTACAATAAGAGCTTCAAAGAATTTGTGTAAGCTTGCAGCGGATGACTTGGCTACACTGGTCATGCATCCAAGGATAGGAAGCTACACTGGTTACCGTCCATTCTTTTCTCCATCCCCTCTTCTTGAGCTGGTTGTACCTGAACTTAGAAGGGAATATCTCTGCTCCTCGAGGAAAGAGTTGCAAGACCAGGAAACTAGAGTTACCTTGTTGAGGGAGGCTGTTTCTTTGCTGCTTTTGAGATGGGGAGCTATATCTCACTTACACCGTACAAGTAAAGATTCATAGTCATAAGAATTGGTGTATGTAGACTTGTTCTTACCTGACTGTTGAGGAGACTTGAATAGGAGTCTTATGGAACTTAGAGGCTGATAGATTTTAAATCCATTTCCCATTAAGATTCCGACACACTAATAATCCAAAGGTCCGACAGTGCTCCAAACTACAATTTTATGAAGAAAAGTTTAATACTCAATATTATCCTAATTTCTTTATTTTTCCTTTCTTTTTCTTTTTATTCACTTATTCTTTCAAATAAGTGTTTTCTAAGGGACTAACAAAGGTAACACATAGGGGGATGCTGAATCTGCGATTCGTCATCTTTATTCATTTATTTTAGCTTAAAATCCATTATAAAACACTTGTATATAACATTAACTCCATATTCTTACTAACTTTCATCTATCTGTAAATATTGTACACTTTTTACCATTTTAACCTAAAATAAAAAAATAAAGAAAGAAAGGAAAATAAGGAAAAGAAAATAAATAAGAAGACTGCATATATGTAATAGATGCAGGCTGACCCGAACCCCAAGAGAAGGTCAATACTTGACCTGATCGATTAGGAATAAAGTAGGGGGAGATAGGGTCTTTATTCAGAAAATCCAAAAAAAATAGTGTGATGTGTATATTTGTATACTTCACTATGTTATTTGTACATAAATTGACCTCAAACAAAATAATTTTTAAAACAAAAGTTGTAAATAAAAATATTTCTTAAATAATAAAAATGATTGCACAATCAAATCTTGTAAAGAATAAAAGCAACCACACTTGGAAAAAGCCACTAAGCGATAATTGAATGACCAATTCAGGCTCCATATGAACTCAAATTGAACCAAACTCACTTCCATTGTATTCTAAATTAAATTACCTTTAAAAGGGTTGTGATTTCATAATTTTTGGAGTTACAGGAGAAAAGTTGATTTTAGGGTGGTTTGTGCAATTTTTCCATGTATTTGTACATATTATATTTGTAAATATTTGTATTAAAAAATATAGATTAAAAAAAAACTAATTTGCATTTACCCATGTATATAATGTCATATATGTATATAGCATATGCATATAGTTAATTTTCTTAACTAACCACCACAAAAAAATAAAAAGTTAACATTTATTTTTCCACTAAATAAAGTAAATAAAATACAAAAAAATTAGTTAATTTTTCTAAATATTATCTTTCTATTTTATCTCATTTCAAACTTTCTTTTCTCTTAATCTCATCCAAAAATTCAAAAAAAAATCAAACTCCATTATCTTTTCTATTAATATGGCTCCTTATCCCTCATAACAACTTAATCAATCTTTGGTGAGAGGGGCCCGATCTTCAAGAGTCTTCTTGTCGTAGAAGGGTGCCTAGCCACCAAGCCGTCCGGTGACAGCGCGTCGGCCTTCGTCGAGGTGATCAAGGTCTTTTCCGCTCCTAAGGTGAGATCTATTTTATCTTCTTTTATCCTAGATTAATCGTAGTTTTATTTCCTCATATTTGTTCTTCGTTGTCATTTTGTTTTTCTAGTTCTTTAAAATCCATCACAACTTGATTCTTCACCACCGACTCGATTTTTCATTTCACATCTCGATCTCTACACGTTCTTTTCTAACTATCACGATCTCTCAACTACGACCATGCACGGTGGCCAGAGATTTGGATCCATTCCTCATTTTTCACTGGATTACCATTCACCTCTTCCATTAGATTTCAGGACCAAGCCGTCGTGCTCTTGTCCTCATTTGTTTATAAATAAAAAACAAAAAAACAAAACAAAAAATGTATTTATCTTTTTCTCTCTAACATTTGTTTTGTAGGATCATCTAAAAAATAAATAAAAAATAAAAAAATAAAAAAAACCATTTTTTTATTTTTTGTTTTATTTTCTATTTTTTATTACTCTATTTCAAATTTACAGGAAAAAATTTATAAAAGGTTTTTATTACTATTTACGATTGAAAACAAAAAAGATAATAAAAAATAAAATAAAAACACTTTAACGCGGGACACCCCTGCCATCGCCAAGCATCCCGCGCCGCCCACCGCGACAGCCTTAGCCCCCAGCCTTCGGCCGATCGTGTCGCCATCTTTCTGACAGAACATTCGCCGCCAGCCCACACAAAGTTCCTTTGCCAGAACCGCTCAGCGCGACCGTCGCTACTCTGCCTGGGGCGGAGCCGCTCTAGCCCGCCACGCCATCGCCCCCGCTCCTGAAGCTCCGCCGCCAGCCCGTGCAAAGTTCCTCCACCAGAACCGCACAACGCGACCATCACTACTTCGCTTGGGGCGGAGCTGCTCCAGCCTGCCGTGCCATCGCCCCCTATCCTGAAGCTCCACCGACAGTCGCTCCAGCCCTCGCATGCACGGCCCCACCTCACCACCGCTCATATCCGCCGCCATCGGAAGCGCATGCCACCACTCTGCCATCGCCGCCGCCAGCGGCTTGGTGAAGATGAGAGGGGCGATGTATCTTAGACACGCAGGGGCGACACCCCTTTGGCTTGAGGAAGTGAAGAACGAACATGACAGTAAACCCTAGGAGGGGGTTTTCAATTTAATTTTTTTTGAAAAAATTACAGTTTGGCCCCCTTTATTTCTGAAATTGCGAAAGAGACCCCGTTTCAGTACAGATCACGTTGTTCGCATGCCTAACTGGGTAAATTGTACTTTTTACCTTCTATTTATTTTTGTTATTTATTCAATGCAAAAACATCACATATTTACATTCTAGTCCCTACTTTCCAGACATTATCTTTGCATGTGTTTTTCAGTGAAATAAATATTTTTGTTAGTCAATAAATTTTCCAAAAATCATGCTATGCTTCTGCTGTGCTTATCTTTTCAGCATAAATTTTCATTGTATTTTATGTTTATTTGTTATTATTAAAAAAATTAAAAATTGTCTTTTTCTCTTCCCGAAATTCAAAAATTCATAAAAAATTGAATATTTCTCTAAAATTTCCAAAAACATAGAGTAGTTATATTGCATTATCTTTTAATTCGTATCCAAATTTCACGCAATTAATTTCATAAATCCCCCAAAAATTAAAAAAATACTCAAAATCTCATAAAAATCATAAAAAATTCTATAAAAATTCAAAAATCATGATTTCGGTTCCTGTTTGTAGAAATTTGCATATGTTCATCATAAAAATAATTGCTAGGAGTTTTGGGCACTTAATATATTTTTAAGTTGTAAATTACTCCAGGCTGTGCATTGTTTCTCATTTTTACCACTGTTTGTTTTTTAGAAAAATACAAAAATATCTGAAAATTCTACAAAAATTCCCAAAAACATTTCAAGACCTTTAAAACACAAAAATATTTTCTTTGGATTTTTCTGAGCATTTTTGATATAATTGAAAAATACAAAAAGAGTTTGGTGTGCTTAGTTCTTGTCTTGTGCATATTGTTCTTTATTTGAAATTAAAAAATTGCAAAATTAAAATCGCTAAAAAATTGAAAATCAGAAAATAAAAAATATACAAATAAAAAAAACTAAAAAAAATTAAAAAGAGAAATATTCCATAAAACCAAGGATAGTTTGCCTTTGAGATTCCTACTTTTCTCTTAATTGATTTTCATCGATTATTTGAATAACCCCCAAGAATTGTAGCCTCCCTGAGTTCAATCCTATCTGCTATACAGGTAAATAAGTAGCAAATTTTTCTCTCATTCTACCTTATTTTCTAAATTATTTTACAACGAGAGAAGAAAAAAAATTATTTGTTCGTTGACGCTTAATTGGGTTGTAATGACTTGTTCATAAATCAAATAATTAAAACACCAGAAAAAGCTCAATCGACAGTCACTCAGATGAGTTGCTACCGGTTGGCTTCCTACCGCTCTTAAGTGTCACAAAATCAGTATCAAATATGTAGGAAGAAATATCACCCAAGGAATCACTAGGAGTAGTGGTCTCTGTGAACTGTACCTGCTCAAACTTCCTCTTGAGGTTGTTCGGGTTTGGTTCTATCTGAGATGGTATGGCAGCTTTGCCCTTGATGATGTCTGTTGATCTTAAAGGAGGCGGGCGAGGTCATCAAGGGATGGGTTCTCATAGCCGGGTCCATAGGAACCGTACGGGTTGCCTCACTGGAAATGAGGCTGCTGGTAGTGAGGGGGAGGCTAGGAGTACTGCTGGTGAGGCTGCTGCTGCCTCCATTACTGTCCCTGATATGAGGGATGAGGATCCTACTAGTACTGCTGGGATGGCTGGGAGTGACATGGCTGCTGCTGCTGGCTGCTCTGACTGCCCTAAGCTAGAGGATGCTGCTGGGACGAGGAGCCTCTGGTAGACCATCTGAATCCGGGATGATCGTGACAGATCCTAGGCAGCTACTGGCACCGGTCGTAGCAAATTCCGTTGACTTCCATCAATGGCTCCTGCTCGTAAGGTGAAGGGGGAAGAACTGCCAGGGGCTGATCCGGCTGATACACCCCCATCTGAGTGTCTTGAGAATGTGGTGGCTGGGAGTAGTGCTGCTGCGGCTGGACCGGCTCTACTTCAATGTGATGCACCTGACAGTAGGTGGCAGAAGGCTGGGTGGAGCTGCTATTGCTGGGATCAGCCCATGACCTAATACGGGGCTGTGGAGTCATCTGTGCCTCCTGGAGACACATGATCTGAGTCTTCAGGTCGCTAAGTGTCTGTGCCAACTGGTCAATCAGTGTGAGGCCCTGACACTACTTATTCTCAATGATCTCGATGCAGTCCAGCTTCTCGCTGATGACCCCCATGTCAGCGGCTGATGACTCGGCATGTGCTGTTGCTGCTGACAAAGTAGATTGACATGCATTGACCTGTGCTATCCTCTAGTAGGATACAAACTGTGGGAGGGGCTTCCCATGAGTGTAGACCCTAGTCTGGGACATCACCATGTAGTTTTCTGCCATCTCCTCGTAGATGGCCCAGACTTGGTCCTCATCCGTGACGAAATAGGACCCTCGACACGAGGCGTTAACAAGCCCCTGCAGCTCTGGTGTCAATCCACAAAAGAATTTCTAAACTAAGTTGTGATTTGATATCTCATGATGTGGACACCGGTCAATGAGCTCTCTGAAATGATCCCAAGCCTCGTGAAACTGCTCGTTTGGGATCATGGTGAAGTTGTTGATCATAGCTCTAGCTATGTTGGTTCAACCGAGTGGATAGTACCTGTTCAAGTACTTGGTCTGGAGCTTCTTCTAGGTGGTGAAGTACCTCCCTAAATGCTTCATCCAATAGACTGCTCTGTCAACTAATGAGAACGGGAAGGCGATCATCTTGATCACGTCATAGTCCACGAGTCTGTCGTAGACAGTACTGCAAATCATCTCAAACTCTAGGAGATGGAGACACAGCTCCTTGATGACTAGCCCATGGAACTTGGGCGGAAGCTGAATAGTCTGGGGTTGAAGCTCAAAATTGCCCAGGATCTCTGGGAGCTGAATCCAACGGTGGATGAGAGTTGCACTAGGTTGTGCAACTGTCTCATCGTGCGTGGTGTCCTCAGCTCTAGCTGATCATCTAGACATCCATCTCCTCCTCCAGCTGCGGGTATCTCTCCACCGTCTGGTCTCTACGTCTCTCCTCTGCAGGCTCTCATCTCCGTCAGCTCTTGACGCACCTCTGCCATGAATGCTCCCTAGTCTCTAATCTATCGCTGCATGGTCTCCAGGGAGGCTAGAAGTGTGTTGTTGATGGAACCCTGATCAAGTACATACGTCGACCCCTGGGGCTGCTCATCAGTGCGTCCCTCACTGCTGGCCATCTTTTGGGTCTCTGAAAAGGCAAAAGACCCCAACTTAGGTGCCATCAAATGTATATAAATCTGTGCTGGCCTTTGCTCTGGCACCTCAGAACTGGTAGAAGAAGGGTGGTCGAGGGGGAACATGGTGGTAACGAACTCAGGTTCAGAGAGATGGTTGGGGCTCTCTGAAACTGCCCTAGATGAATGGAAAGGAGTGCTTGAAAGTGGTGCTGTCAAAGGCAGCCTAAGGGACCTCCTTTCCATCATCGTGATGTAGGAATTTATGATGATGAGATCTGGAATGCAAACAAGATCAGAAATCAAACCCCCAATTCACCTACTCAACACTGGAGCTGATGACCGTGAAAGATTGGTATTAATCTTGCCACTTTTATTTAGGTGATCAATCAATCTACTAGAGCAATTAAGTGAGTTGTTGGGAACCCAATGCTCCTAGGAGATTGGCCCAATCCCACAGTTAGTTTTTCCCAGCTAGTATGGGTACGGATCGTTTACCGGCTATCCGATCTGCCCAATCTGCTAAAGAAGTCCCAGACCGATTACCAGCTACCCAGTGAAATCCTCACTGGAGAACAACCAACCACAAGACCAGTAGTCTGAAAGGAGTTCATGTATGGCTCTACATAGTGTGTGGGTCACTCTCTCATTGTAGATAAATTAACCAAGGAGGGGGTGACTCTCTCCAAAATAAAGATTTTTAAATGAGGTGTATTTTAGGGTCCAGTTTGCATTAGCAGTCCCAAAAATTAATTTGTTTTCACCTTGTTATGCATTTTTGAGAAAAAAGAACGCATAATGATTGAAACGGCTCCCACTACCCTTGTTAATTTGGTCAAATTAATGTTCAAATTAATTGATATTGTTCGTTGCAGTCGGATAATGAGAGCAGATCAAAAACCACTTTTAATTAAAGCAAGTTAATCAGATGTGGCAATTTTTTTTACTTGGTTGGAAGTCCAAGGTCGAACTCAGGGAGGCGGCTGTCTCCTTAGGTAAATTATTAGCAAAGTCCAAAATTTTATATTCGGGGAAGAATTTTTTTTGGTCTTTTTCGGTTTTCTATGCAAGACACATGAAAAAATTAGCCAGTTTACAGGTTAATTCAGATAAGTGTTCAAATTAAGTCCAAAAATTACGAAACTTGGCCAGATGATGAAATGGGATGAAATTAGACTACTCTATTTTTTTGGAATTTTCTGATACTAAATTAAATTACTGGAAATTAAATATGAATGCAGGGTGATTTTCACTAAATTAATTTTAATAATTATCAAATCACAATATTTTGGGGAATAAAAATTATCCTAGATAGATCTAAAGATGAGAATCCAGGAAAATTATCAAACCTTATTTTTGATGTGAAATGAACCTATTAAAAATTAATCTAGGAATTCACCAAATGAATTATTTAGGCCTCGAAATGCGTACAATTGAGATGAAATTTTTAAGCAAGGTAATGCTAATTATCCTAGATCTAATGTGATTTTTGAGGAATTTTTGGATTCATAAAGAAATTACTATCAATTAATAGGTGAAATTGGGAAAAATATAGCAAGATGAACTAATTAATTAATAGAAATGTCTATTGATATTACAAAAGTATGCCACATGTCTCATAATAAGGAGGACAATGTAAGATACACAATGCAATTTTCCAAAACTCAAAAAATGACTTAATATGAATACCTAAATTTGCGTGCAAAGACAGGGGTATAAATGCAATACACGAATTAAAATTTCTGAAAATAAAACGTGCAGATAGGGACTATTATGCAATTACCTATAATACATGGGGGTGGATGCAATTTCTCTACGGAACACGTGCTCCTCACGTGGGGTTGCCTGGTAGGGACTGAAATGTAATATTGAAAACCTCTAGGGGCCTTGATGCAATTTGCCCAAGCCCCACATGCGGACCACGTGGGGGGTCCTAGGCTCGGTGGACTAACGAGTCGCTAAATACGCGTTTTAATTCAGGTACGTTGTAGCACGTGTACTTAGCGAATCAGTCAGAACCGAGAAAAGGATCTCCGTGAAGAGTGTCTCGGCTTAATATATATCCCGGGCAAGTCCGGGGTCGAACACATGGAGGCAAAGGAACAACTTGGGAATAATTTGAAAATTAAGTTTTAGATTTCTAATGCGGTATTTTTTTTAGATTTTTTAATGCAAAAAGAAATACAAATGCAGCTGAATTAAGACAATAAGAAAATACACAAGTAGGCCAAATTAATTTTAATATCAAATCAATTCAATTCAGCCAAATTATATTTTTTCTAAAATCCTAATCCAGATATGAACACAAAACATATTTTTTTTGTATTTTTTTGGAATTGAAATGCAACAAATAAAAATGCACACTTTTTATGGGGTTTTCACAATTTTTCACACAAACAGTAAGCAAAAATGATGAAAAAATCACTGGAACTAAAACATGATGAAACGAAGCTACAATAATATTTTTGGAATTTTTTGATAATATATGAATTTTTTATGGATTTTTTAGTGAAATCAGAGTGATATTGAGTAAATAATTACTAATAAATCCACAATGCCAAATTAATCAGAGTACGAATTATTCTAAAAAGATATTTAATATAGAATCCAGGAGACTTGAAATTTCGCAAAATTGGTATACATGGATTTAATTAAAAATAAAATACTAAAATCACTCTATAATTTATTTCAAGCACAAGTCAACTCTACTTTGAATGAAATTTGGATAGTAAGTTAATAACATTTCAAAGCATCATTCCTGATTTTTTAAGAATTTTTAGAGCAACCGTGAGTTAGATATGAATTTAAGAGTCCAATTTGGGTAAAATATCAAGAATTTCAGTTGCACAATTTTCATTAAGTACCCAAATATCAGAAAAATACAAATAAATATTCAAAACGTAGACAATTAGTTGTTCAACACAATGGTATTTTTCACTGAATAAAATGACACAAGATGGATGTCCAAATTAATCCACAAAGAAAGGGGTGTTCGTGCAAAGTAGAAAATGAAATTGATAATATAAAACATGCACAAGGACTGAACTGTAATTACGAAACATGAGCGGGAAAAGTTGCAATTTTTACAAAATAAACAAATAAATAAAATTGACCTTCTTCCTCATAGAGAATGGGCGGCGACGGGAGGAACCCAAAGGAGGGGGCGTCGGTGGCTGTCGGCGCGGCCGCATGCGGTCGCGAGGAGGGCGGCGCTCACCGCGCGCAGGCGACTGGAGGCGAGGGCTGGCGTCGAAGGCGCGTTGGCGGCGTGGTGGTGGCGGCGAGAACGGTGGAGAAGCGGAGGGTAGTCGGGGCCACGGGCGGCGATGGCTAGGCGCGGGGAAGGAATGGCCTACTGTAGGCTGCTGCGCGCGGTGGCCGATTGCAGGAGGGGCGTCAACGGCCACCGGCGACTGGTGGCTGCGAAAAGGGGGCGGCGGGTTGCCGCTGCCCGTGGATGGAGGAGGTGGCGGGTAGTCGCTGCCCGTGGATGGAGGGGGCGACGGTGACATGCTGCTGCCCCTTTTTTTTGAATTTTTTTGAAAATTTTTTTACTGCTTTAAAGCAAACAAATTTTTTGATTTATTTTTTTGATTTTTTTTAAAACTGAAAATGAACGAATGCAAAATAAACAAATGCTTTTAATTTTTTTTGTTTTGTTTAAACAAAGAAAAATGAACAAATGCAAAATGACAAATATGAACAAATGCAAATTTGATGGTGGGTTGATCGTGATGATATGAAAATAAAAAAATGATATGGGGATGTGATGTGATGGATAAAAAATAATGATGGTGATTCAAACAACAAGGAAAACAAGATATTAGATAAAATAACAAGAGAAATGAGGATAAATACTTACCTGATCTTCGCCAGATTGACGGAGCAGCTACGCTGGACTCCTATCGTCGATTGGCGAAATCAAAATCGGAGAAGCTATGTGAGCTCGATGGGGAACTCGTGACACGATAATGGTGGTCGCCGCGGATCTCGTCTGAAGGAGGTCGTCGCTTAAGGAAGATGATAAGCCGTTGTCACCGACACCACGTTCCAAGCTCTCTCCTTTTTCTATAAGAATGGCGGATAGCGAAAAAATATGGATGTGGAGATGATTATAAAGAGATGAGTAATGGGAGTTAGAGAGATGGTGGAAAGGTGGAGTTTGAATGGGAGGTTAAAAGAATGGTGGAGTGGAATGGAGGTTGAAAGAAGACTTGGAGGTTAATGGAGAAAGGGAAGTTATTGTAGAGAATGTGATTAAATAAAAGAAAATAAAAGTAGGCTACTTTAAATACAATAAAATAAAAAGAGAAGAGAAATGGTGTAGAATTTACAAAACAAGACAAACACCATGTGCATTTTTTGTTTACTTTTCTAATTTAAATTTTTATATATATATTTTTTGTATTTTTAATAAAAGATATTTACAACAGAAAAATACAATAAAATACTAGAAATAAAATACAACATAAAATTGATTTTTCTGGATTTTTAGTGATTAAGAAGAGTAAATAAAAAATGAAAAAAAAATATATACATAAGATACAATGTACAACTAGGTCCCAAAATCCAACTTTTGCAAACGAGCTCCAATTTTAATGAAACCACTTCCGTTGGATAGATAATTTTCTAACTTGAACTTTAAAAGTGAGTTTGGTGAATTCAGAGTTCATACGGAGCGGGAATTTGGTTTGGAAGTTGGACTTTACGGCTTTTTGTCTTTGGGATCTCGGAGCATTTATTTGAGGTGAAATTTATTTTGTATTTTTGTATTTTTATATACATTTTTATGAACAAGTTAAAGAAAGAATTAGCCAAAAAGGAGTTGAAATGAAAGTATTAAAAATATATGAAGTTTTGGGCTATTTACATGTGAGAATCTCCTTTATTTTTGCGGCTTTTTATTGTAGTGTGTTTTATTTACAAGAGGTATTTTGTTAATTTAATGATTTTATGTAAATTTATTTGAGACTTTACTCAGTGATTTTGCTAAGATCAAGATATTGAGATGATGAATCGCGGATTCATCACCCCCTATACTTAAACTTTGCTAGTCCTCGAGCAAACAAAGAATGAATAAGTTGGATTAACCCCTGACTGTGCATGTGAATACAAGACTTGATCTGTTCAAGAACTATCAATTTTAGAGATCCTAAAATTCTAAGCTGAACCAAGCTCTAGTCAAAAGGTATCCAATTTCCCTAATCATCAGACTCTCTTTGTATACATATATATAAGGGATATGAATTTAAGTGTGGACTACAGTTAGAAGAGTAGAGTCGCAACGTCACCCAAGGTTCCAGTCCAAGAGATTCTCCTAAGAACCCGATCCTCAACACTAAGGAATAAATCATTTCTTGCATCCAATTCACCGTCTCTTTAGTTGTCAGACTTAAAAGTGTAGATGGAAAGCTAGTTGATGGATGGTATAGGATTGTGTCATTTCTTCTCTCCATCTCAATGGAATAAGGATCCTCTAGAGTGCCTTATTACTCAACGCATTTTTTTGGTGTTGATCAATGCGTCCGTCAAAAGAAGTTGGAGCCGTATGCACTTGTTTTCCTGGGAGTACACCGGGGTGTGCCTTTTTTGAGTACCTATCGTACCTTCTACACCCAGACTTGTAGCATTTACGATGCAGAGCCCTTTTTTGGTGCAAGCCCGACTCCTGGTCCTAATAGCGGTGGTCCAAGTGGACACTTTGGAATGGTTGGGAGCGCTCGCCTTTGGTGGAAGCTCTTTTGATAATTGACTTTGTGGAATGAGAGCTTTTCTTTGACATTTCATTGCTTTGTAGTATTTTTGGCTAGCTCCACTGCTTTTACCAAGAGTTGGCGTGCATTGATCAACATTTTTTTTATTTTTTCACACCCTGGCACTGATGAATCTGCGATTCGTCATCTTTATTCATTTATTTTAGCTTAAAATCCCTTATAAAACACCTGCATATAACGCTAACTCCATATTCTTACTAACTTGCATCTGTGTAAATATTGTACATTTCTGATTAATTTTAACCTAAAATAAATAAATAAAGAAAGAAAGGAAAAATAAAGAAAAGAAAATAAAAAAAGGAAGACTGTGTACAGGCTGACTCGAACCCCGAGAGAAGGTCAAGACGTGACCTGATCGACCATGAATAAAGTAGGGGGTGATAGGGTCCTCAACCAGAAAATTCAAAAAAAAATGTGTTTTCCACTTATTTTCTGTATATCTGTATATCACTAACACTAATTTATTTGTATCTTAATTGACTTCAAATCCAATAACATTCAAAATAAAAGTTGTAAATAAAAATGTGTTCTAACTATTAAAATTGATTGCACAATTAAATCTTGTACAGAATAAAAATAGTCACACTTGGAAAAGCCACCAAGCATTAATTGAAAGACCAATTCCGATTCCATATAAGCTCAAATTGAATCAATCTCAGTTCCATTGAACTCGAAATTAAATTATCTTCAAAATGGCTGTATTTTCATAATTTTTGGAGTTACGGTTGAAAAGTCGGTTTTCTGGGGTGGTTTGTGCAATTTTCCCATCTATTTTGTGTATATCATATTTGTATATATTGTAAATTAATCCCACTGATTTTTTAATAAAAATAAAAATTAAAAAAAATAATAAATTCTTAAAACACAAAAAAGGGGTTAATTCGTCATTTAACCTTGTTTATAATGTCACATATGTATATTGTACATGTATATAGTTGCTATTTTTAATTAACCTTCATAAAAAAATAAAAAAATAACATTTTTTAATTCCAATAAATAAAGTGACAAAATTCAAAAAAATTAGATAATTGTTTTATTTTCTCTTCTATCTTCATTTCAAATTTCATCTCTCCTCCACCAAAAAATTCAAAAAAAAATTCATTTTTCATCTCTCTTTTTCGAAAATTCAATTTTAATTTTTAATTCCCTCTTTCAAAATTTCACTTCAATTTTTATCTCCCTTTATCCAATAAAAATTCAAAAATTCAAATTTCGTCTCTTTTCTATTTATATGGCTCCTTCTCCCTCATTCCAATTTGATCAATCTTTGGTGAGAGGAGCCCGATCTCCGAGAAAACAATTTCGTCGAGAAAAGGTGTCGAGCCTCCAAGCCGTCCGGTGACAGCGAGTCGGCCTTGTCGAGGCGATCACGGTCCATTTTTCCACTCCTAAGGTGAGATCCAAATTTTTCTTCGCACTTTATCTTAGTTTAATCTTAGTTTAGTCTTCGCATTTTTTTTCATCATCATTTTTTTTCTAGATTTTAAAATCCATCACGACTTGATCTGCACGCCACTCGACTTTTCATCTCATCTTCTCGATCTCTTCGCCTTCGATTTCTATCTCTCACGATCTATCAACTCCGACCACGCACTGTGATCGGAGAATCGGATTCAATCTTCCACAAACGCCGGATCCTCGTTCATTTTCTAATTTGAAAATAAATAAATAAATAAAATAAAAAAATATTTGTTTCTTTTGTTCTAACATTTCTTTTGCAGGATCATATAAAAAAAACAAAAAAAAGAATTTTTTCCCTTCTATTTCCTGTTTGTCGGATTGATAAAAAATAAAAAAAATCTAAAAAAAATTCTTCTTTATTCACTGTTTACATTGCTTATCACAAAAAAAATAATAAATAACAAAAACAAAAAAAATAAGAAAGCAGAAGGGGGCGGCGTCGCCCGCACCCCCGCCGCTCACGCGTGCGCGCGGCACCGCCAACGACTGCTGCCCCATCCCGCCGCATCCTCCATCGCCATCCAGCGGCGCCGCGACCCCATCCACGCGCGGCCACGCGCGTGCGCACCGCGCGGTGCCCTCCTTCGACGCCGACCTCCGCGCCAGCGGTGCGAACCCGCTTCCGGCCGACCTGCTTCTGTTGCCGCGCCCCCAGCCCCCCCTCTGACGCCACCACGCCTGGCGGACTCCACGCCCTCCACCGCTCATCAACGCGCGGCTCGACCGCCGCCCGCGCCCATCTGCACCGACGGCACCGCCTCCTCCCTCCAGCGGCTTGCGAGAGGTGGCACTGCCCCGCTCCTCCGCTCGACTCCGCCGACCACCGCGCGATCCGCGCGACCGCCCAGGTGCCCGCCACGAAGCCTCCTCCTGTCCACAGCCCCGCCGCCCGACGAAGAAGAAAAAGATAAGAAGAGGGGCGGCGCCCTTTGGCTCTTGCCTATTGTGATCAAAAGGAACGAAGGACCCTTCTAGGGTTTGTTATTTTATTGGAAAAATTACTCAAATAACCCTCAAAGTTTTCAGAAATTTCAAAGAGGCCCTTGTCAGATTCAAGCACATGCCAAGCATATGATATATTGGTAAAATTGCAATTTCTCTCCTGTGTTTTATTTCTATTATTTATTTATTGCAAGAACTTCAACTCTTTACATTTCAGAGCAGAACTTTTCAGTAATTACATTTTAGTCCCTAAACTGTATAATTGTAGTTTGCTTTGTCTTTTGAAGAAAATAAATGTCATTTGTTATCCAAAAATTCTGAGAAAATTATGCTATGCTCTTCATGTGATTGTTTTATTAGCATAAAATTTTTCATTGCATTTTGACTTCATTTGACATTATTAAAAAATCAAAAACAGTGTCTTTTTCATTGTTGGAAATTTGAAAATTCATAAAAATTCGAAAATAGCTCCAAAAATTCTAAAAAACTTAGAGTAAATGTATTTCATTGTCTTTTAATTTCTGGCCAATTTTCACGTATTAATTATTTATAAAACCCAAAAAAATTGAAAAATATCAAAAATCTTCTAAAAATCATAAAAAATTCTACAAAAATCCAAAAATTGTGATTTCAGTTTCTGTTTGTAGATAATTGTTTCTAGTTTATCTTATAATTAGTAGCCAAGAGTTTTGGGCTTTAAAAGATTTTTTAAATTGCAAATTACTCCAGGCTGTCCACATTTTCTTGTTTCCTCATTGTCTGATTTTTAGAAAAATACAAAAACATCTGAAAATTCCACAAAAATTCTCAAAAATATTTCAAAACTTTTAAAAACCCAAAAATATTTTCTTTGAATTTTTCTGATCATTTTTAGCATAACTGAAAATTGCAAAACGAGCTGGTGTGTGTATATTCTTTACCTTGTTTATATTGCGTCGTATTATTTTTTTTAAAAAAAAAATTTGCAAAAATCAAAATCACTAAAAATTTGAAAATCAGAAAATATAAAAAAATTAGAAATAAAAAAATAAAAAGATAAAAAATCACAAAAACCAAGGATAGTTGTCCTTTTAGATTCTTGTTTTCTTTTAATTAGTTTCTGATTAATTGAATAACCCTCGGGAATTGTAGCCTCCCTGAGTTCGACCCTGTCCGCTATACAGGTTAATAAGTAGCAAAATATATAAAAAAAATAAACTTTTGTTGACGCGGGTTTTGGGGTAAAAGCAACGACCTATTCATCAATTAATTTCCGGCAATAAATTCCTTGCTCAACAAAGTTTCGCCAAGTGCCGGGGAAAAAAGAAATCCTGACTCAACAAAATGGCGCCATTGCCGGGGAGGCACGGCGAGGGTAGTTAGGTTTCTCTTTTGACCTGCTATTCTTGGTTGTAAATATCTGTTTACATTTCTGCCATTCACTTCATTGTTCATATCACTGCATTCATTTCATTTCATTTCATTTTTTTTCTCATCTTTGATAATTGTATTTCTTACACATTTTCTTCTATTTTTCTTGCGAGGGCCCGCGGAGCGAAGGAGGCGATCTTAGGAGAGCCGAAGCACCCAAGCGACGTGGAGGCGGCTTGATTCTTCACCAAGCCGCAGGATAGAGTGAGAAAAAGAGAAGAAGAGTGCAAAGAGACGAAAAAAAAGAGAGATTTTTTTTTTAAAAAAGAGACAGAGAGAGAGAGTTTTTTTCCATTTGAACTTTGTAACAGGACATTCATTTGTTGCGGGGTCTGTTTCGCCAAGTGCCGGTGCACTTGGGGGACCTCACCGGTTTTTTGTTTTCATCGCCTTTATTTTTCTTTGTTTCCCGCGGATTTCGAAAGCCACCTATTGATTGCTTTAATTAATTTGCTTGAGCCAGGTAATTAATTAGGTCCAAACACCATAAACAAGACATTTCTGTGCCTATAGAGTAGAGCGGTAATTTGGACTTAGTCAAATTAACTTGTTCTTGCCCGTTAATAGAAGTCATCATCTAGGACGGTTCACTTGCATCATATAGGTTAGTTTATTTTCTGTATTTAAATTCTGCGCGGATCACTTGCATGTAGAGTGCTGGCGACAAGGTACGCATCTCTAACCCCTGCATGCATCATCGTTTTTTTTTAAATCGCGCATTGGCATTTCCGATCTCCTTCCTTGTTTTCACTCACATAAAATTAAATGGAAATTGGACACTCGGTAGACGATTCGTTGAATATACTTAAACCAAGTGTTAACTGCCTAAAATTTGGGAATGCTAAAGAAAACCGACCCTAAAATAAACATAAGGAAAAATCATTGTTTTGGGGAGAGTAACCCCCTCATTGTATTCGTTTTAACTTGCTCGCGTATTCACTAAGGTTAGTGCCCAAATCCCATAATTCAGCCTAAGTGTTTGTACAACTTCTGTGATTATCACCTAACTCTAAAAACAGACAAGATTTAAGAGACCGAACCTTCACGGTCTTCACACTGAGTTGAGTGGTGAACTGAGGGTTTGTATTGTGTTTGATTGCTTGTGTGCTTGGCTAGATCCTTCTGTGCATTTGCGCCTTCTTCTCCATATCTTTTGGCTTGACCCTCGTGCTCTCTCATCTTTTGTTTCGAAGATGGCCGACTGGAGTTATTTTTAATCCGATCTTCGAAGATACCTCGTACTCTCCAGACGATCCACCTTCCTTTTTCCAGGAGGATCTTCCTCCTGATGTTTGTGCATATCTGCCTAACCCATTATTTCAGGAAACGGAGGACGTTGATTTTCACCCACCCTCATTCAGCCCACCCGGTCCTGAGATTTTGGAGTCACCTTTCATGATTTTCTACACTTGAGACACTGAACCAGATGGTGGAGCATATGAATTCGAGGATTAACAATCTCTTTAACATAAATACGAGCCAGAACGCTGCTCCATTATTTGAGGATATGGATTCACTTGAGGATAATCATGAGAGCTTGCAATCGCCCAAAATACAAAAAAATGAGAAAATTTTGAAAAGCCAAAATGATTCTGGGAGACACATTATTGATTCAATTTGTGAGGAGAGGACCCAAATGACCAACCAGTTGCCCACACAATTGTCCACCATATGTCCCAATCTTGACCCCGAGAATTCCACTGTACAGACTGCTCTTGGCAATCCTCGTGTAAATGCTGATTCTGACCTCCTCCCTTGTATGGATGAGGTCCAAAAATTCAAAAAAATGTTGACTGAACCCGAAGTGGTAGCCATCCTTAATGAGATCATTAAAGCTCCACTTCAACAGGCCATGACAGATTTATCTACTCCTCAACACAAAAAGAGAAAGCGAAGGAGAAGATCTGAGCGTCACATCTTGACCATGGCCACTGCCTATGCCATCTCTCACCGTCCATATTTTAAGAAAGGGAACACTGCCACACCTCTTGTGAGTTGCTCCATATCTGACTATTCCTGTGATAACACTCTCCTTGACGGCGGTTCATCAATTAATGTAATACCCTTCTCTATGGTACAGTCTCTTCATCTTGGGCCTCTTAAGAAAACCAGGATGATAGTTCAATTTGCTGATGGATCTATCAAGAGGCCGAAGGGTATTCTAGAAAATGTTGTCATATCTATTCAGGGCCTGAATTTTACTTCGGATTTTTATTGTAATGCCCATGGAGACCTCCACCCCTGTGGAGCACCCTCCAATCATCCTGGGACGGCCTTTCCTCGCCCTA